>OY743171.1:32523321-33862112 GCA_963555705.1 Ligustrum vulgare | reverse complement strand
GATCTCTCTCATTCTGTGTTTTTGGACACATTTCCTTAGAGAGAGTGATCCCATGTGCAATGGGACAGAGTCCTCTTTTGGACTCTTGCATATTAAATCTTCTTAAGATTTTATCTATGTACGAGGACTGTGATAGGCCAAGCATCTTTCTAGATCTATCCCTATAGATCTTAATCCCAAGGATGTATGCTGCCTCTCCCATGTCCTTCATGGAGAAGTTTTTGGATAACCATGTTTTTACTGATTAATAATATGTCATCTACATACAGAATTAGAAACACAATTTTGCTCCCACTATTTTTCTTGTACACACACAGCTCATCTTCATTTTTGATAAAATCAAACTTTTTGATTGTCTCATCGAAACGAAGATTCCAGCTCCGAGAGGCTTGCTTTAACCCATATATAAATTTTTGTAGCTTGCATAATTTTTTTGTTCCTTGGATTCAAAACCCTCGGGCTGTGTCATGTACACATCTTCATTAAGATTCCCATTAAGAAACACAGATTTGACATCCATTTGCCAAATTTCATAATCATAGTATGTTGCTATTGCAAGCAGAATTCGAATAGATTTAGACATGGCGACTGGTGAAAAGGTTTCGTCAAAGTCAATTCCTTGTCTTTGCTTATATCCCTTTGCCACGAGTCTTGCCTTATATGTGTGAACATTACCATCCATGTCTACCTTTCTTTTGTAAACCCATTTACAACCTATGGGTCTTACTCCATCAGGTAGGTCAATTAAGGTCCAAACCTTGTTTTCGTACATGGAGTTCATTTCGGATTCCATGGCTTTCTGTCATCTCACTGAGTCAACACTTGACTTTGATTCTGCATAAGTCGAGGGTTCGTCTTCCTCAATTAGCAAGTTTTCTTTGGTAATCATAAGATCAAATCTTTTGGGAGGACGAATAACCCTTTCTGACTTTCGTGGAGCTGGTATGTCCTTAGGGTCTGGCGATTCCCCATTATCAGTCTGTGTCTCATCAATATTAGACACAACCACTGGTTCATCTAATCGGTTTACCTCTCCTGTAGTTTCTTGAATTTCTTCAAGTTCTATTTTGCTCTCGCTGATCTCTATTAGAATGAACTCTTTCTCTAAGAATATAGCATGTTTTGACACGATGACCTTCATCTCGGTGGGATTATAGAAATAGTATCCAACTGTTTACTTTGGATACCCTACAAATAGGCATTTGTCGGATTTAACATCTAATTTATCTGATTTTGCACGCTTCACATAAGCATCGCAACCCCAAATCTTCAAATATGAGAGATTAGGTCTTTTCCCATTCCATATCTCATATGGAGTTTTATCAACTGACTTAGATGGGACACGATTTAGTGTGTGGCATGCAGTGTTAAGTGCATAACCCCAAAACGTTTTTGGGAGAACTGCTCGGCTCATCATTGATCGCACCATGTCAAGTAGAGTGCGATTTCTCCTTTCAGATACACCATTATGTTGTGGTGTATACGGCGGAGTCCACTGCGAGAGAATCTCATTCTCTTTAAGATAACTTAAAAATTCTTCTTTCAAGTATTCTCCACCTCGATCAGATCGAAGTGTGAGAATACTCTTACCAGTTTGTTTCTCAGCTTCTCGCTTGAATTCCTTGAACCTTTCAAGGGCTTCATGCTTGAACTTCATTAAGTAGATGAATCCATATCTAGAATGGTCATCTGTGAAAGTGATGAAGTAGGAGAAACCTCCTCTAGCATTTGTTGACATTGGTCCACATACATCCGTATGTATGAGGCTCAAAATGTCGGTAGCCCTTTCTCCCTTTCCAGTAAAGGGTGACTTGGTCATTTTGCCTAAAAGGCATGATTCGCATTTATCAAATGATTCAAAATCATTTGTGTCCAAGTATCCATCTTTATGTAACTTGGATATGCGTTTTTCATTTATATGACCAAGCCTATAATGCTAAAGGTAGGAATTGTTAACGTTATCTTTCTTAGGCCTTTTGTTTTCTATACTCATTATAGTATTTTGCATGTCTAGAACATAGATGCCATTAATTAACTTTTCACAACCATAAAACAATTCATTAAGATAAAAAGAACAACATTTATTCTTAATCTCAATGGAAAAACCATCCATATCTAAATATGAAACTGAAATAATGTTCTTAGTAATGGAAGGAATAAAAAAGCAATCTTTTAATTCTAAAACAAGGCCCGAGGGCAACGATAAATAGTAGGTTCCTACAGCTAATGCAGCAACTTTTGCTCCATTTCCCACTCGTAGGTCCACGTCCCCTTTCTGCAGTCTTCTACTATTCTTTAGTTCCTGCATATTTGTGAAAATATGAGATCCACATCCGGTATCCAATACCCAAGAATCTAAAGGAGCAGACATAAAAACCTCGATAAAATAATTACCTGAAGTGGAAGCCTCATTAGACTTCTTACCCTTCAAGCTAGCGAGGTAAACCTTGCAGTTCTTTTCCAATGTCCTTTACCTCCACAATGATCATTAGACTTGGACTTTCCTTTGTCAGCTTTGACTGTTTTTCCAGTAAACTTGATTTTCTTGGATCCTTTCTTAAAGGTCAAGTTGGACTTCCTCTTAGTTCCCTTAGAATTGTCAATGTTCAAGATCTGCCATTTACCTTTATTGATGTTGGGCTCAACAGTTTTCACATATTCAGCAGCTCAGGTAGGGTACACTGAATCTTATTCATGTTAAAGTTTATAATAAACTGTGAATAGCTATCAGGCAGGGATTGTAAAACTAAGTCAACACTTAGTTCGTGATCCATAGCAAAACCCAGTTGGCCCAATTTTTCAATAAAGCCAATCATCTTCAGCACATGAGCACTGACTGAAGATCCTTCTGCCATCACACCTCTAAATAGCATTTTGGATGTCTCATACCTCTCAGTCCGAGACTGTTCATCATACAACTCCTTGAGATGAAATATAATGGTATGAGCATCCGTACCCTCGTGCTGCTTTTGTAACTCAGGTGACATAGCTGCAAGCATCACACATGTTGCAGTATTGTCGTCGTCACTGTGTTTATTATAAGCTTGCACTTCCTCTAGCGTAGCTTCCTCGGTAGGAACTTCCGGCATTGGCTGCTCAATGACATATCCAATTTTTTCATGCTTGAGAACGATTCTCACATTACGATGCCAATCCAAAAAATTTGGTCTGGTAAGCTTGTTAGCATCAAGTATGCTTCTCAAACTTATATGGTTACTCATTATTCAATAACTGAAATGACAAAAATAGAACAATAATTAAATACAAAAATTAACATAATTTGGACTTTATTAAATTAATATGTACTCCCACTGTTTGACATGAATTAACGACCCCTTTACATTAATTGGTAGAATCTGTATGATTCCCAGTGGGCTAGGATCCCTTTCATTTTATTAGAACCTTGACTGACTCAACAAGCTCCAATAAAACTTCCAGGTAGATACACTTATCAATCACATCTCTATGTGACTCCTAGATCATCAAGTACACAACTCTTTGTCTTGCACATCTTATGCGTTCACTTGATCATGCCTCCAAAATTTGTCTCCTTGAGTGACTCAACAAGAGATGAATTATGGCTAAATTCTACCCATTTGTTCAGAAATATCGTATATTTCATAATGATTAAACACACCTTCCATCTTGTAGCCTTGAGTGGCTCAACAAACTGACATTGATGGCGGATTCTGGTTTATCATTATAACAATGGAAGGCATTTTGTATTAACTAATTAATACGAATTTAATATTTAATTTGAGGGGTTTGTAACGTCTCATCAATCCTATGTAAATTAACTATCATCAACCATGTAATTAATCATACATTTAATGGTGTGGATGACTATGGACGATATCTATCTAGTCTCCTTGAGCCATGAAGAAGACTAGTTGGTCTATTTCCTAGGGGAAATTGCATCCCACATCGAATGCCAAAATGCAATAATCGCTATCTGCTCCTACCTGTAACATTTACTAGTTGGCACGTAGGCCTGTATCAGATGGACACGCAGGCCCATATAAATTAAATAAAATAGGCACCAAGGCCCAATTAAATAATAACAAGCTCGCAGGCCTAATTAACAAAAGCAGAATTAAATAAACCATACATTCAACCAATCACATAGGTCTAGTCCATAATCATCCACTATAGATCCTAACACAATTAATATCTAATATTAATAATAATATATATTAATTTCCAAATTTGCAACGTAGATTTTAATTGTCTAAACCCTTTTAGACAAAACAGATCGAATAAAATAATCAATCTTGTTGATTTTCCAATTAATTAATCATAATAATCAATTTTATATTAATGAAATTAATCAATTAATCTAATTAATCAATTAACTCATTATTCATGGAGACGATAAAAATGACCATTTTATTTTAATCTCCAAATTGAGTCGTACTCGGATTTGGATCAACCTTTTAAAATTTTACGTAAGGTCTATCTTAGAATTTTATGAGAAAATCAATATTTTAGTCAAGTCAAAAATTCAAAATTTTTGTTTAAAGACAATTTTATTAAATTTTTCTCAAAATAAAATTATAATCAATACCTAATCGAATCCCTTTTAAAATTCAGGCCCTTAATTTTAATTTCCAAATTATAGGTACCTTTCAGCAAAGTTTTAAAACAAAAGAGATCTATTTTAATTTAGAAAATAAGCACAGGGCCTGCCCATGCTACTTTGGAATATGGGGGGGCGGGTGTGCAATTTCCAAAATTGCATAACCCACCCCGTCCCCAACTCAGCACACCGAAACGGTGCACCGCTGCGGCACCGTCTCCAGAGACCTGCTGTCGCGAACAGCAGCACTGTTCGCAACATCAGCAAATGCTGCGCGCAGCGGCAAAATTCGCCGCTGCTACGCAACAGCTGTTGCGACTGAGTAGCGGCAACACTCGCCGCTGCCATGCGCAGCGCTGCGTCCCAGCAGCGGTGATCGCGCAGCTAGCGGCGCTGGCAGCGCAGCCTCTCTGGCAATTTTTTTTTTTTTGATCTGATTTTTAACCATTGATCTAAAACATTTTCAGATTTAATTTGTGCAAATCAAATTAATATCTCAATAACAATTATTGTAAATACATCCAAACAAAACAAACTTCAACAAGTTTCAAGGTAGGCTCTGAGACCACTGTAAGGTTTCGAAATAAACATGCACAGCGGAATTAAAAGAATCGAAACCATAACCCGAATCAACCTTGCACTACGATGAAGTTTGTGATAGAAATTATACCTTTTGATGAATCGCTAGAATCTGATGTTGTTGTAGTATAGATCTTTACCACAGCCGTCCAATCGTCCAGCCTCTAATGGTGATCCACACAGTAAGTCACTATATGGATTATTGTGCTAGCAATCAAGAAAAACAACTTACTTTTTCTCTACAATTATCTTAGTACTTATAGGAATAACCTAAACCTAATTAGGTTAAAGATCGTGGACTTGGTCCAACCCAAATTCGGCCCAACTAATTGGACTTGGACACATTATTCCAACAATTCTTAATTAATTGTTGACAGCATATCGATGCATGCTTTTATTATGTGCGACAACTTGCCAAGTTTGGAGATAAGGTGAAGATGAAGGCGACAACCATGGACTTTCTATTTGACTCCACAATCCGCACAATGTACTCAAAGTACGTCCAAGATCCAAGCATCATAAATGACCAGGAAGGCCTTATGCAAACTATAAATGAAGAACGTTTGATGTTTAATACTCCTTGGAGAGAGGTTGAGTATGTGCTTTTGCCTATCATGCCTACAAATAAAGAACATTAGATGCTTGGACAGCTTGACCTAAACAACCGTGTCCTGTACATTTTCAATTCAAGCTACAAAACTTATCGGGACAACATGGTTCGAGAGGGTATTGTGCCTCACATCAAGATTCTTACGCAATTGATTAAAATGGCAGGATTGTGGGTCTCAAGCGCAGATGGTGGAGATGATAGTACAAGTGAGTTGCAAACTACCATTGTAAGTGGTTTACCGCATCAACGAAATGGGTATGTATTCTAATTGTATATTACACCCGTATGACAATTAGGAAACATCTTATGTACTTTATGTAATGCATTTTGTTTCACATTTGTACAGGAATGATTGTGGCATTTTTGTGGTAAAATATGCTCAATACTTGCTCCACAATGATCTTGCAAATATGCCAATGACATTTGATACAACAGCAGCACAGATGGAAATTGCATCTTTGTTGTTCAAGCACAAGTATATCAGGCCGATTGGGAAGAAAGGGGAAGCATAGATGGATGTTTGATTCATATTATTCATATTTTTCTATGCTAGATAATGATTAGTTTCTTATTTTTGGTGTAACGTTGTAACTGACGCGTGGGATATTCACTAGTTTCACATTTTGCTTTTCAGTAAGTAGTTTTATATTTAGTTTCACTACTTTTGTTGATTTTGTAAATATGTTTTTGGAATGACAGGTCACTTGAATTATCTATATTCAAGCTAATCAGTTTTGCTCACATTTAGTCACATTGTCCACAAAATTGGTCACAAACGGTCACATTTTTCATCTCGAGCAGTCACATTGTGTTCAGAAACTGGTAACAATCAGTCACATTTTGCTTAAACATTGGTCACAATAGTGTGCACAATAAGCAACAAGGGTGCTGGAATTTGGTCAGAAAAGGTCACAGTTAATAAATATTATGTCTGAATTGATTACACAGAATTACAGAGTTGAGTCATTGTTCATGTCAAGCAGTCATAGTGTGCTAAAAAATGGTAATAATCAATCACAGTTTGCTTAAAAATTGGTCACGGTCAGTTATAGTGTGCAAAATAATCAACCAGGGTGCCTGAACTTGGTCACAAAAGGTCACAGTTAATAAATATTCTGTCTGAATTGATTACACGGTTGAATCATCGTTGATACCAAGCAGTCACAGTGTGATAAAAAACTGGTAACAATTAGTCACAGTTTGTTTAATCATTGGTCACAATCAGTTATGGTGTGCACAAACATTGGTTATAATCATTCACATTGTGCAGAATGAAAAATGAATAGTATTTTATTCAATATATCTGAGAACACAGTTTATATGAAAAAATGTAATAATAAGGCAATACAATGAATATCTTCAAATTCGTAATAGAATGATCTATCTGCCTTGTTTTCGCTTTTTGGTTACCCTCAATTTCCCTTCTTCATGGTTAAGTGGTACCATGTTGTTGCATGTTCGGCGATTGTGACCAAGTCCACCGTACCTTCCACATTTAACAACCTGCGACCTCTCACATGCTGCCTTCTTACGCTTCTCAGTTGGACGTCCAGAAGATCTCTTTTGAATAGGAGCTAGTACAACTCTACCGGTAACTTCTTCTGGTATATTCCACTCTATTATATTTCCAATGGGAAACACCGTTGATCTATAGGTGTTCATAAATGCATCTTTTGTGTAATAATTTGAGCAAAAATCATACATGTCCAACTTCAACGTAGCTATAACTGCTAATGCATGTGGACATGGGAGTAGATCAACCTGAAACATCCTACAACTACATGCACGTTCATGTATGTCAATCATGAACAATGAAGAATCATCTCTAACTTCGTACAATGTGTGACTAGCTGGAGAAACCTATAATAATGAATGAATTATGAAATTGAATAGAAGAGTAAAAAAAATCACATTTTTATACATGATCTATAGAATATAAATAATGAACTTACCTTTAAATTTCTCAAATCATGGCTCATTTTCCTCAATTGTTTCTCATACTTGGTTGAAAGTTTTGTGAATGTGCAATGTGCATTGTCTTTATTCTTGCAAAACCAAGATTGAAT
This sequence comes from Ligustrum vulgare, assembly GCA_963555705.1. Taxonomy (NCBI): domain Eukaryota; kingdom Viridiplantae; phylum Streptophyta; class Magnoliopsida; order Lamiales; family Oleaceae; genus Ligustrum; species Ligustrum vulgare. Next base: position 33,854,281 of record OY743171.1, on the reverse strand, counting down.
TGTTTGCCTCAATGACTCTAGAAGTGCTTGAATTGGGTAGTTTTTTGAAGCTCTTGTGACTGCATTCACGAATTCTACAATATTTGATGTCATGTTGGAATATCTGTTCGTTGGCATGTGCAACCGTGACCATTTTTCATTTCCTACACCATCCTACAATGAAATAAAATATCACAATTGATGTACTTTAGGTTCTCAAAAACAGTTGAGTATCTTTCACACAACAAACCAGTCACACGTGAAATAGATCTAGTCACAGTAGGTCACATTGTTAATAAAAAATAGAATTTATAAAAGCTCACAACTAGTCAAAGTTAATACATAATATGTCACACATACTACTGATTATATCATACATAAAACAGATCAAATTACAGTAGATCACATTTACTAAAGTCTGGTCACACAGAGTTAATAAAAAACATAATTTATAAATGGTTACAAACAGTCACAACTAACACATAATTGGTCACACACAGTACAAGTTGACAGAATTATATGGGAAATACCATATATTTCTTGATTCCTGGATGCATTGCGTACAATTGTTGCATGTGATACTCAAACTCATTGAAGGTATATGCTCGGACTGCACAGTTGAAGGCATGTGAGATGTTTTCATTTGACCTCCCAAATTGAGTCCTCAAGTTTTGAAGCAAGTGGTAAGAACATATCACATGCATTGCCTCAGGATATACTACTTCAATGGCGTTCTTTATACTATTATGTCTATCCGACACTATACATAAATGTTCTCTTGATCCATAAGCCCTTTTCAACATTTGAAAAAACCACGTCCAAGAACTATCATTTTCATTGTCCCCAACCCCGAATGCAAGTATAAAGATGTTGTTATTTGCATCTTGTGTACATGCAGTAAATAGTGTCCCGCCATAATGCCCATTCAAATATGTACCATCAACTACAATCAATGGTATACAAAATTGCCACCCAACTATACATGCACCCAAAGCCATAAAGCAATACTTAAACCTGTTTTCATGATCTGTTAATATGCTTGTGATTGTTCCATTGTTCACTTCTTGTAACATATAAAAATAAGATGGCAGTCTTTGAAAAGATGTGGTCGGGTCACCTCTTATCAACTTCAATGTCTGCTCACGTGATCTCCAAGCCTTTGCATAGTTAATTGAAACTCCATATGTATGCAAAATATCGTTAAATATATCATTAGGAGTGTATATGGTTCTAGAAGAGGTATACTTATACTTGATGAAATTTGACACAATGGAGCTAGATACTTATCGATGTGACCCCAAAACAATGTTTGTTGAGCATGTGTGACAAATACCCATTTCCCGAATCTTGAACATATTGGTTTCTCCCAACCGCGAAGATCTGAATGTCCAAATACAATCACTATGTGAACATTTGAGTACATACTCTTTTTTTTTTCCAGATCTCTTCACCTTATATTCAAACTTATTTTGGATTGCGTAAAATGCCATGCTCATTTTTAGTATTTCCTTTTTGCGGAATACCCCTCTTTCCACAATTTCTGCTGCATCTGCATGGGAGACTAATGTGAAATCTTCTTTAGTGTTTCCTTCGTCAACAATCATAACAGATTCACAAATTTTTGATGCTATCTGTTGCAAAGAGAGCATGTTGGAAGATGATCACTCATTTCCTATTGAGGATTCTGAAGAATGTAAAAGACCACTTGAATGCAAAGTGAGTGCACTTTCAACATCTACATTTATGGGATAACTTGAAACGTCTCCATTCTTAGACTTTAGCCTCAAATATGTGTAGACATTATTGTTATTCAATATACGAACGGGAGGCAAAGAAGTATTCAACAAATATGTCAATTTAACCGATACTTTTGTATGCTGAAATCCCAACTCTGAAACTATAATCTCAACAAGTTCAGTGTAATTACAATTCTCCTCCACTAGAATAAGGGATGGTTGACCATCGTACAACAAACAAACGTGTAAATCAACCATCCTGTTCATACACAAAATAACAGGTCACATTTAGTTTAAAACACCTTTACACACAACGTGAAAAGATTCTGTCATGTTTTCATGTCACAGTTACACATAAAATTAAGGTCACACACGAAACATATTGTCACATTTAGTTCAGAATAAGTCACAACTTCTAGACAATTTGATCACCGCGTTTTATTTGTGATTCTATACACTCCAATGCACGTGTAATTTCATGAAATCATATTTAGCACAACAAACAAATGCATACAGCTACCATATTGTTTTCATGTCGTTGACACAGAAAAATGACATGAAACACAAGACATCTGGTCACAGTTAGTTCAAAATAAGTCACAACTACTCACAAAATGGTCACAGTGTTTTCTTGTGATTCTATACATTCTAATACTTTCATGGAATCATATTTAGTACAACGAAGGAATTGTAGAGCTACCATATTGTTTTCATGTCACAGTTTACACATAAAACTTACATGAGAACACAAAAAAATTTGGTCACATTTAGTTCAAACAAGTCACAGTTAGTTGACAAATTTGATTACAGTGTTTATTGTGATTCTATACATTCAAATGCACATGTTATTCATGAAATCATATTTAGTGCAATGAAATCAAACACGTCGAGGCAATTTTTATTGATGTGGTATTGGTATTTACGCAGCAACATTCTAATTAAACATGAAACACCTCGTAAATCTAGATTTCACATTTCGAGTTTTGAAGAAAAACTTCATCTGGAAAACAGAATGGTAGCCAATTTGCTTACCTTCAGAATCAATTCAAAGAACCGTAGCTTCTGATTCAAGGATCCGTAGCTTCTGATTCAAGGACCCGTAGCTTCAGAATCAATTTAACAAACATCAGCTTCCGATTTACCCAATAAACGATGATGGTGTTTCATGGAATATGAGAGTAATGCTACCTCAATTGTTGATTGTTGCCTACAATCTTTAATTTCTGGAAGAAACAATCGATTTTGTAGTTTCAATTGATTTTGCAGATTTTAGGGCGATATTATAGGGAGAGTTCTTCTTTTGTTGGTAAGTTTCTTTTATTAACGATATTGTGTGTTTATTAACAGCTAATATATATTATATATTATTAATTGTATTTACCACCTGATTTTTAGAAAAATTACACAAGTTTGTTAATTAAAAAAAGTGATAGTTTTACCTTTGTAGTTATGTATTGTTCCCATTAAATAATAGGCTAGCAGGCTCAACCAATAAAAATATAATAATTTAACAATTCACCCAATCAATCACATGAGTTGAGTCTATAACCATCAACTAAATACACATTCATCATATAAATGTATTATAATGTAATATCTAATATAAATTTCAAGTTTCTAGCAATTTAAGTTGTCTAAACTAATTTAGATAAATTAATTAACTAACTATAATTAGCGGGACTTATTTAATTAAAATCATATTTTAATTAAATTTCAAATTAGAGTCCAACTCTAATTTCAATTTAGGGAAAATAGAATTAACATCTTCATTTAGGATAATACTCCTAAAATAAAATAAAATTCAATTTAGTAATTAATTAATCAAATTAATCATTTTTTAATTGATGAGTTTATTTAATTAAAATAAAATTTTAATCAATTATCAATTAATCGAATTAACTAAATATTGAATTTAATTTAATTAAAATCAAATTTTAATTAAATACCAAATTACACTCCAGACACTAATTCTAATATTAGGTCAAATTAAATCAGCATTTTAATTTAGGATGAATTGCCTTTTGTTCTGTAATTTTTTCTCACTTACCAAACTACAATCAGATATTAATAAATAATTATTTCAAAGTAAAAATAACAATTTCATACAATAAATGAAGCACTTGAATATTAATGATTAGCCTCATTGTAATAAGAAAGAAGTTGAAAACCACCTACAACAATTCTCTAATAAATCTAGCATAAATAGTTTGAAGCGTTACAAATATTCTCACATTAAAGCAATGATTGAAACAAGTAACAAATTAGAAAAATTCGAAATCGAATTGCTTATTCAAATAATGAGCACAAACAAACCTTAAATGCACCTTAAAATAATTTAACATGCTAAAGATAAAGAAATAAAAAGTCTATAGTAAATCCACAACATAGAATAAAGCACTAAATCAAATATTTACAAATAACAAATAAATTAGATAAAATATTCATACCTCACAATAGCCAAATCTAAGAACTCAACTTCACTGTGAACACACTCTTTCTATTCTACCCATAAAATAAATAGAATTATCACAAATACTATTTCATATTTGTATGGTTTTGAACGAATAATAAATTTTCTAATCTTAACTTACAACCTCGAGAGTAGAACAAAACATGCGACAACTGAGTTATGATATGTATAAACAAACACTCAATTTTCACATTCTTACACGAAATATGAATAATAGAATTAAAAAATAATATTTTTCAAAAATGATAAGAAAGTCAACTCGTGAAAAAATGAAAAATGCTTTGTTAACAGGTCATTTCAAATGGCTATAACTTTTGATACGTTTGACAATTTATAATTCAAAAGTAATGTGATAGAGTATCGTGTGAGAACTTCAAATTGCATATGAACAATCAAAAGTAAACATTTTGTCAAATTAAAATTCGACGGCTATTATATAATTTCGAATATGAATTTATAAATTTTTGCAAGCTCTTTGAGCAGTATATTAAAAATCCAATATTTCCTAAAGTTTGCACGATTTTGAAAATGGGACGCAACTTAATCCGTAAAAGGAAAATTGAAAAAAAAAAAGATTTTTAAGGACTGGTAATCACAAGAATTTAAAAAAGTGAGTGGTCATTTTCGATGCGCTTTCCCCTTATTTTGACAGTAGTTATATAATTTTGAAAAGACAGGTATGTAGTTTTTATGATCTTTTCGAAATGGTACATTAAAAACTTAGTTCTATCTAGAGTGCATATGTCGAAAATGAGACGAAAATGACTGATGAAAAAAAAAATGATAAATACTTTGTTAATGGACCATTTTGAACAGCCATAACTTTTATTACGGTTGATAATTTTGTAACTGAAAAATAATGTGGCAACGTACTATGTGAGGACTTCACATTTTTTAATATGTTGCTATTACGACTTCATTTGAACCACAAAGTCGACCAAACAAAGAGAATAAAAAAACTAAAAGACAATATAAGGAACGACCACAAATGAACAATAGTCGCCACACTCAATCGTATAAGAAAAATAATGTGATAAAGTGTTGTGTGAGAACTTCATATTACACATGAATAATCAAAAGTAATATTTTGTCAAATTATGATGCCTCAGCTATCATATAATTTTGAAGACGAGTTTTAGATTTTGCAAGCTTTTTGAGTAGTATATTAAAATTTTAATTTTCTCTAAAATATGTATGATTTTAAAATGGGACAAAATCTAACTGTAAAAAAATAAATAAATTAATTAATTAATTAAAAATAGATTTTTGAAGGATCGGTAATCACAAGGATGTAAAGAAGTCATCGGTTAGTTTTAGACGCGCATTAGCCTTATTTTGACAGTCGTTATATAATTTTTGAAAAGACAAGTTTGTAATTTTTTATGAGCTTTTCGAAGTGGACAAAAACTTTTTTGTTTAGAGTACATGTGTCGAAAATAAGACAAAATTTTACTCTTGGAAAAAAAAATTGAAATATACATTATTATTAAGGGACCATTTTAAAAGGCTATAATTTTTGCTATGATTGATAGTTTTGTAATTCGAAAATAATGTGGTAAAGTATCTAGTGAGAAAAATTTTATTGATAACAAGATCTTGTTATTACGACTTCATTTGAACTTATAAAGTTGACCAAACGAAAAAATCAAAGGAAAACAAGAATAACTAAAAGACAAAATAATCTAGCATGAACAGTGGTTTCAAAATACACTATTATTGTAATAATAATCTAGCTCATGCAATGCACAAGTAGTGACTGTAATTATGTATGTAATATTATTGGTGCAAATAAAATAAAAAAAATTGTCAAATTATAATTCTTTAGCTGTTTTATAATTTTGAAGATGAATTTGTAGATTTTCTTTGCTCATTAAATAACATATTAAAAATCCAGCTTCATCTAAAGTATGATTTTGAAAAAAAAAAAAACGATTTTTTTTTTAAGGACCGATTACCCCAATGACATAAAAAGTAGAACTGTCGTTTTTTTTTTTTTTGTGCGTTTACCTTATTTTGACAATCTTATAGGATTTTGAAAATGAAAGTATGTAGTTTTTATGAGATTTTCGAAGTGATAAATTAAACACTTAGTTTTGTCTATGGTGCATAAGTCGAAAATAAGACGAAAGTTAACATGTGAAAAAAAAATGAGAAATATATTATTAAGGAACCATTTTAAATACTGTAAATTTTACTACAATTGATGATTTTGTAATTCGAAGATAATGTGGTTTAGTATTATGTAAGAATTTCACATTCATATCAAGATTTTTCTATAACGACTTCATTTGAGCACTCAAAATTAACCAAATAAAGAAAGTAAGAAAACATAAAAAGACAAAATCAAGTGCGACGATAAATGAAAAGAGTATTTTGAAAAAGATAAAGTTGTAGTTTTTTATGAGCTTTTTGAAATGATACATTAAAAATTTAAGTTTTTTTGAAAATGAGAAAAATAAAAAGAATCGTAATAAAAATAAAAAATACATTGCTAAGGGATCATTTTAAGTGATTATAACTTTGCTGCGATTTACGACTTTGTATTTCGAAATAATGTTGTAAAATATTGTGTGATAAATTATATTAATATCAAAATCTTGCTATTACAACTTCATTTGAGTTTACAAAGTCGACCAAAAGAGGAAAAACATGCACAAAGGGCAAAATAGGGACAGTCACTATTTGTCAAATTATGATTCCGCAACTGTTATATAATTTCGAAGATGAATTTGTTGATTTTTTGCTAGCTTTTTGAATAGTATATTAAGAACTCAGTTTTATCTAAAGTATGCGTGTTTTTTAAATAGGACGGAAGTTAACCTATAAAAAAAAAATCAAAAAATAGATTTTTAAGAACCGACAGCCATAAGAATTTAAAAAGTGAGTGGTCGTTTTTTAATGCGTGTTCACCTAATTTTGACAATCGTTATATGTTTTGAAATGGCAAGTTTATAAGTTTTTATGAGTTTTTCGAAGTAGTACATTAAAAACTTTATTTTGTCTAGAGCGCATATGTTGAAAATGAGACGAAGGTTGACTCATGAAAAAAAAAATGCATTGTTAAAAGACTATTTTAAATGACTATAACTTTTGTTACAATTGACAGTTTTATAATTCGAAAATAATGTGGTAAAATATTGTATGAGAACTTTACATTGATATCGAGATGTTGCTATTATGACTTCATTTGAGCCCACAAAATTAATGAAAAGAAGAAAAACAAAGAAAAAAGACCACTAAAAGAGAAAATAGATTACCATGATAAATATTGGCTAGAGTTCACGTTAGGGGTGAACAAAAAAATCGCGAAACATCAAATTAAACATAACTCATTGATTTGAAACCGTTGGTTAGAGACCGCATAGACCCATGATTTTTTTTTCTTTCAAACTGAACCAAACAGTTTCAAAATAGTTTAATTTAGACTTTGATTTTGATTTTCAAAAATTGCAAAAAAATCGAAAAGAATCGCTTTTATTTTATAATTAAAAATTAATTTTATTAATTTGAATTTACCATTTTTCTGCTAAATAAATCAAATTTAACAATGAAATTAAAATTCTCGTGTATATTTTTTCTCGTTTTTATTGTATTATGATGAACCCAGAAAAAAATGTATAAAAGTTTCATACCTTACCGTTTGGGCCATGAATGCACTAAAAAAAAAAAAAATTTATTCAAGAAAATTGACCAAGACAATGTAATAATAAGTCGTAATTACAAGGAACTGCTGAAAATGAAGTGGAACTTAAATCCTTGACTAGAGCTATCAAATCTTCAAATGATGTGTAGTACATATCAACAATTGACAGTCTGAAAAATCATGCTCCCACATTTCAATGAAGTTATTCACTCATCATAATGCTTTTATTATCAATCTAATGCAAGAGTAACGAGGTAAATAATGAATCAAAGAATGTTAATATATTTTAACTTATACTAACTTTTAATTTACCTTTATATATTAAAAAATATGAGTTAATTTGACATTTAAAATATATTATATTATATCGATAGGTATACTGTGGATTAAAATTGAATCATACCGCAACAAATGATTTGATTTGATTTGAAAAAATATCAAATCGCTTAAAATTGTTTGGTTTCAAAATATGTCAAAAATCACCCAAATCGAACCGCGTTCACCCCTTATTCACGCTTATAATATAGTTAATTCAAATTAAGATAAGGGTACGTTCGATAAGCAATTTAAAACAAAAATTTAATTGGTACAATTTCTCATATCACTTTTTAATTATATGCATTTTTTTCTCTTTAATTCTTAACAACATATTTTATCTAGAAAATTCAAATAAATTACATTATAAATCAAATTTCTTAATTTGATAGCCGCCAAACGGAGCCTTAGAAGTTAGATAGAGAAGTAATTTTTTTTTTTTAACCGCTTATACCAAAATGAAAGTTAGTTCAAAATAAAATGAACCACAAGATATTCACCCCTTATCCACTAATTCTAGGTGCGGAGTGTGAGACACAGCAAGAAAATTTGATGACTGCTCAATCCAACTTCTCGACAGAATGGGAAGGAGAAGGAGAAAGAGATGACTTCTTCCGCTTCTGCTTTTTCCACCATTTTATTACATCGTAAAATAAGCGATTTCTGCTCCACTACCCCTCCTTGTGTCTTTAATCATTACTCTAAGCACGGTTCTTCATTTCATCGTCTGCACAAAGTTTCCCGACGAGGTAACCAGCCGGAGATCAAAAACTTTCTTATTTAATTAATCTTGCTTAGTTGAATAACTAGAACAGTATAATAATACTATTCTCAACTGTGTTTTGCATGAAATGTCTTGAAGAATTTGGTTCCTATGAAATAAGGTTGTTTAGTAGTCAGTAGAAATATCTTTTCTTTTTGAATTTTGGTATGCATTTTAGTTTTCTTCTCGTTGTTTGGGTTTTTAATAAATCTTGTAAATAACAATCATTCAGCCGTCTCTCTTAAGTACTTTATATGTCACCCTTGTTCTCAATATAAAAATTTCTGGTATGTAGGTTAGCCTCCAGACAAGTATAAACAAATTTATGTCATCTGTAGAGTTGATTCGATATGGACATGTGATGTCTCTATGAAAGAATGAAATGTTACATAGTTTTGTTCAAAATAATTATATTGGGACAAGTTTTTACATGGAATTAACATTGATGAAATGAAAATAATAGTGATATCAAAACATATGAAAAATAGGGGGTATGGCAATTTTTGCCAATGTGATTGCATGGGTTAGCCGACCCGAGGTCAAATGGGTTGTAACACGCGGTTGCGTCGTAAAAAATAGTAGTTAGGCTATTTTAAAATTTGTTTTTCTTGTAGCTTTTGATGAAGAGTTCTCAACTTCATATGAAAAGTTGGCTCCAATTCGTGGTTGATGATAGGCCAGAACCTTTTCTAAAGTGGGGCTCTTCTTCTGTTTAGCAATTCCAAAACAAAAGCGGTAACTCTATAAATACGTGATAGTATTTCAACATTAAACATCAAGAAAATATTTCATTGATATCACTTTGAGATCTAAATCCCAAGAAAATGAATTAATTTGTCGAATCCACATTCTCAATGCATTATTTGATTGATTGTATGATCTCTACACAAATACTACTTCGACTAAGGAGATTTGGGAGACATTAGACAATAAATACAAAGCCTAAGAGAAGTTACGAAAAAAAATTATATTATCTAAGTTACTTCGATTTCAAATTTCTTAAAAATATTCCTTTATTGTCTCAAGTACATGAACTTCAAATTATTGTAAATAAGTTGAAGGCCATAAGAGCCAAACCTCATGAACCATTTCAAGTTGGTGCAATCATTGCAAAATTGCCACCAACCTGAAAGGGTTATAGGAAGAAAATTCTTAATAAAAGGCACGAGATAAGTATGAAAGGCACGAGATAAGTATGAAAGTTCTTATGATGGCGCTTTAAAAGCCAATGACCTGGATAATATCGATCATTCCAACAAAGTGGAAGGGTTATAGGAAGAAAATCCCTAATAACTCCAAAAATTAATCTTCGGAATGTATTCAAAAGCATCTTCGGATCGAGGAAGAATCAAAGGCACAAGATAAGCATGAAAGTTCTTATGATGGCACTTTAAGGGGGTGGTCAGTGTGGGGGTATGAGAAAACTTTTACCCTTCTCCTCCAATATGGTGACACACTGACACTAAGTGGATGTAGCTATCATTCTGAGGATGGACAACGATAAATATATGATTTCTTTGTTTGTTACTGGTTTCATTCGATTTTATTATTGCTTTCTTAAGAAAGGTTGAAGGCTTAGTCTATAATATATTGTTAAGACGTCCTTTTCTAACTGAGACAGCTTCGATATTACTGCAGTTACAAATGACTCAAGTAGAACTGATGTGTCCCCTGATCAAACCTCTCAAAGATCAGAGGCTGACAAGCTCGTAGATAGTATGGACTTTGGTGAACTTTGTAATGAGTTCGAGTGCATCAGCAGTCCCTCCATTGAAGCTACAGCAAGACAACTTGTTCGTGACATTCTAGAACTTCGCCAAGGCAATCGAGCTCTAGGGACCTTTGCCGTTTCTGTCAAATATAAGGTACTTACCTGTATCTTTGCCTCAACGCAGCTATACATAAATAAATTCAGCATCATGAAGGCATTAATGCTTCCTTTGATTGTGATATCATCTCTACCTAAAGAGATTTTGCAGATCTAGTTTTATGCATTACAATTTAAAGTCCTTTGCATGCTGGTTATTGAGTTTTAAACCTTGAATATATTCTTTCTAGTAAAATTGTTGGCATGATGGCATCAATTTATCATTGATATATAGGTCACGTTAGTACAGGTACTTTAGTTTCTAAATTTGTTGCAAGAAGAAATTGCAGGATCCAGTTAGAAGTTTTACGGGTCGAGAGAAGTACAAGAGACAATTGTGGGCAACCAATGCTCTAGACAATCCCACAGTGGTGAGTTCTACAGGTTATGAGCATGTTTTATTTTCTGAGATTGGATTTTTTTTTTTTGTTTTTTGGGTGCACTTATCTCTTGTAGTGAGGAAATGAGCTTGTGTTGATTCATGTAATTATTTCTGCAGAGTGTGCAGCAGATGGTGATGCTATCAACCAGTGTATTAAATATCAATTGGACAATAAAAGGGAAGCCTAAATCTCCACTTTTCAGCCTTGGAGAAGACTTGATAGTGAAAATAAACTCCAAGTTTACTCTGAATCAGATAAGTGGACAAGTGATCGAGCACGAAGAATCCTGGGATTTGTCAGCTTCATCTCTCATTGCTCAAGCCTACTTCTGGACATCACGAAGGCTCTTTTCTACAGTCGAGGCTGGAAAAGACGTTGGAGATTTCGTTAAAGACATCAAGAACCGCGTTAGTACAGAGGATAAGAATTTGGAGATCTATCCAGACCCTAATGGTGATCCAACAAAGGTATATAATGTCTATTTTGACATTTTCTTTTTTCCTTCAGAATATTATGTCTATACAATCCTCTCGACCAAACACGTGAGTCTTCTGAAATTACTATGTGATTTACACTTCACTGACATGATACTATATTTTGTTAATCCAGTTTTTCCAGAGAGATGATGGATTCCAAAGAGATGTATACCAGATTGCACTATTTCTTGCAGTTGTCTATTTTGTTGTACAGTTCTTGCGGATAACCTTGTAAGCCTGATCACTTGAAAAATTTTTCTAGGTACAATCTGAACCATCTGAGGATATATGCAGTATATATGTGTAATAGAAAATTCATTGTTAATAAGCACGTGTTGTAATGCTATAATAAGATTTTAATTCTTTTTTACTTCTTTAATATTGACATTAGAGAGTGCTATTCAATAACATCAAATGTAGGAAAGAACATACATAATCAACAATGTTTTAGCCTCTCTCTCTCTCTCTCTCCTAAATTTTTGTTTAGGTTCGGTTCGGCTAAATGTTTAATTGTATATGGTTCCTATTGATTTTGGCCTGTTTTGGTTCTTGTATCCAGAATCAAGAATTGATAATCGGTTCCAACCCAACTAATTTTTTAATTAGTTGTGTTTACTTACTATTTTGGTGAGTGATTTTCATTAGACTACTTTATATGTAGATGGAACTTTTTTGTTTGCACTGAAAGAGGTTTATTATTTTGATTTTGGATGTGTGTTAAAACTTTTGCAATAATAATTTCGAAATTTTGTTTATGGAACCAATCCGAAACCATTCGATTAGGTTTTAATTTGGTTCCATAGTTACTAATGATTTCAGTATGTGTGTATATATATACGTCATTGATTCTCGAGAATTTTGATCTATTATCCACCACGAACAACATAAGAATTATTCACCACCATCACCACCACCAATGTGAATACTTGGTTGTATACTATTGATGGTGAACAGCAAATCATTCTTTTGATTCTCGATTCAATTCTGATTGGGAACAATCTATGCATCCACACATTCTAGTAATTTTTTTTTACCTCCAGGGCATATTTCTCAGTGGCAAAGAGGAGGGTAAGAAACTTGTTCAGCGCAGTTGGGTGCAGAGTTTAAATCCTGAAATAATGAATTTGTGCCCTGTAAGTGTGACAAGCGGAAGTCACCACCATTCGTGAGAGTTATCAATGTCCTCCACCATGACTGTGGGTCACATCTTTTTATTTAAAAAAGAAAAAAAAAAATCTTTATTAATCAAATACGTCATAATTGTTTCCCCACCAAATCTTTTCAATTGCAGTCAATGTGATATAACAAAATAGATGACTACACATTACACATCATATAAAGAGGTTATCATAAAAATCAAAGAAGATTTTACATATATTCCGTTGTTCTGCTACACCTATAAAATCTTATATGCCAAAAAAAGTTGAACAAGGTGTATATATTCGACCTTTGGTTCAATTTTGGAGCTAGAAGCAGCCATTCTTTGTGATGACAGGAGACTGGTGTCATAAATAAGGAACAGCATTTGGTGAAGTCGATTCTTGTGAAACAGATCATTCCATCAGATTTAGCAGGATGGCTATTAACAAAATAGTCTGTATAACATTAACTTTAATCGAACTGAAAGCCGAATTAATATCATGGGCGCTCACGGAATAAACATTCCCTGATGATTCATCTTTCACCTTGATGGTTGATGAGCCTGAGACCATAAACAAAGTGACTTGGAGAGCCCGTTTTTATCATCCAGCATAAATGAGATATAACAATTGTTTACTTGATCCGCGAACCGAACTTGAACCAAAACCAATATACATTGAAGTTTGGACAGGAAGAAGCGAGCATACAAGGAGCCGATAAAAGAGTAATAATTATGAATGTCATGAAGTCTGAGGGAAGAAGGTCACGAAGCGACTTATATGGTACAGTATGTGCCAAAATTTGAGTCTAGTGAAGCGTCCTAACCAACAAGATACCCTCAACTTCACAAGATGGTTATGGTTTTAATATCCACCCCACCCCACCCCACCCCTCCCCTTAGTTTCTTCAAATAATAGAAAAAAAAAAAATCAGATTTTTAGTAAATTTTGATAAAAGTCGTAAAATGTGTGGTTAAAAAATTATGGACCTTGTAAGTGTGTGGTTATATTTAATTGTTTAACTTTGACATAGATTTTAATCAGATTTTTAGTAATACTAAACAGGGGCTTTATGCAAGTAAACATATACACAGACAAAACCAAATGAAGAGTCACGAGCTACGAAAACTTCAAAAGAGAGTGCACACATTTCACAATGCTATGATCACATTCATATTCGGTACACAGTATTGAACAATGTTAGACACTACAACAAACGAGATTTTAGTTTCTTGTTCTTTCTTAGTAACATCACGCACTATGTTATTCTCCCCTAACAAACATCCCCTGAGTACTCTCAGGAGTCTGGAGTGAAGGACAGAGGGCAGTAGTGAATAATCGCATGAAATACTATGCAGGACGACTTTTACTAAAGTTCATGTACATTATATCAATAGCACAGATTTCTACAGAATTTATTCGGCATAACTAATTCAAGAAAATGAGAATCACACCGTAAAACCATACTGTAAATGATAAAGCAATGTATGACTGTACTCACAGTTGTGTTCTGTCCATCCAATTGTCTGATTTTCGAGGTCATACAAAACAATCTTGTTCGATAGTACAATATCTGCATTTGCAACGAATCAGAAAATGGACCGTTTTAATATCAGTATATTCATCAATTAGTCCCTCTAATCTGGAACAATTATGAAATAAGCATCAACTTGTTCTTGATAGTTTGAGCATCAAGTAACTAATACTACGCTACTAAATTTGTTGAAGAGATGAAATATGACAAAGACATTTTTTTCTATCAGATGTTGAATCGATTATCATATCAGATAAAAAGAATTAATGTATAACTTGCCAATTTCATTCGTGTCAAGGTTTTATCTTAACTGTCAATTAACTAATTTGACTAACAGGATCTGACTTGTGATCATTACCCAAAACTTATAGCTCCAAATCCCTGTAAGTAAAAAATCTTAGAACACACATAAAGAAAAAAGTAATTTTAAGATAATAAATTCACGTTTTTATCCAAAAATAAGCAAAATCTAAATAATGTAATATAAGGAGAGTTTGAAATATACCTCCTAACAAAGTCAAGTCCTTTCCATCTTGCGACTGCATTTGACCGCTCTGCCAACTGATGCAATACTCTTTATCCTGCGAAAAAAAAATTGCATTTTTGCACAATCATTAAGTCAACAAAGCATAAGCCATACTTATCTATGATCCGATATTTTGGATTCTACTTCGTTGAGCTCTATCATGGCTCATTTTTAAAATTGAACCATAAAGGCTCAAATCCATTTTTGGTTAACTTATTCCTTGGGATTTTGTATCTCTAGGTTTACCATTGTTATTCATTTCATCAACTCTCCTAACCACGGCCATTATGCCATAATCATCTCTTAAATATTACAGCTAAAAACATTTGATTTTTACATTATATTTTTCTATGTATGATATTTTCAGAAGGATGAGAAGAATACTAAAGACCACTTAACTGCAGGATCAAGGAATGCTACATTTGCCACCACCTTATAGTAAGCACTTAGGGACTCAAATGCAACCCAATCAACAAGTAAACAGAAAATTATGCAATAAAAGAATCCATCTTACTTACACGAACTTCGAACAGATAATCATGAGGATAAACTGGCAAAAGAAGTTTTCCCTGAAAATGGAAAGTTACGACTGGAAATCCATCATCAACACTGCACACGTTAAAACCAAAAATTGATTTAAATTTATTTCTCATAAAGGAAGAAATTTATTAATAGGTAGAAAGAATTGTAAAGATACTGGATGGGATCTTTAGTAATAACAATCAAGAAGAGGAAAAGGAAAACAAAGACAACCAAAGAAATGAATACATCAAACCACAATGCAAACCTGATAAAGCTAATCCAGAAAATAGTTCATTAACTATATTGTTGAAAAATGGGGCTAAAATGTGGCCTAATTTTGTTGAAATTGGAAGACAAAAGCTGACTAAAGGAGCCAACTTTTGACAAAAGACATGGAGCTAAAATGTGGCCTAATTTTGTTGAAAATTTGTCATGCATGCTTGTGAATTTTGCCTATAAATAGAAGGCTAAAATTCACTTGTAACACACCACCACAACAAAGAGTGATCTTGTATAGAGAGCAACACAAGAGAGGCATTTCACAAAATAGGGAGAAAAGTGAGTTGGAGAGAATAGCCTTTGCATAGGCAGATAAAAATACAGTGTTGTATTTTGTACTCCTCATTTTCGAGTTAGTGAAATATATTGGTGTGGGTCCGTGGACGTAGGAAAATTGCTGAACCACGTAAATCTTTGTGTTTCGTATTTGCATTTTATTTTTGCGTATTTATATTTTCTCAGTCCAATTTATTTGTGTCACATCGATCCTGGGCGGGATTAGTTGCGTCCTAATTCCCAACAATTGGTATCAGAGCTTTGGCTCATTGAGATCTTTTGAAATTCTTAGTATGCTCTGTGGTTCAAATTTTGGATTTTGGAAAATGCAAATGGAGGACTATCTGTACCAGAAGGATCTATACAAGCCACTAAAAGAAAAGCCAGAAGATATAAGCCAGGGGGATTGGGAGTTGCTTGATCGAAAAGCACTCGGCACAATCAGGCTGACGTTGTCAAAATCAGTGGCTTTCAACATAAAAAATGAGAAGACGACAGAGTCTCTCATGGCAGCCCTTTCTAGCATGTATGAACAGCCATCTGCAGCAAATAAAGTCCACTTAATTAAAAAACTGTTCAATATGAAGATGGCCGAAGGCGGAAGATTTGGGGAGCACCTAAATGAATTCAATGAAGTGACGGACCAGCTAAACACAGTCGAAATCACTTTTAGTGATGAAGTTCGAGCTCTGTTAATTCTTGGGCAGTTGCCAGACAGCTGGAATGGTACAGTCACAGCAATTAGTGGCTCTGCCGGAAAGTCAAAATTGAAGTTCGATGATGTCGTAAGCATGATCTTAACGGAGGAGATCAGACGACAGTCAGAAGGTGTCTCAACTTCAGGATCGGCGTTGAACGTGGAAAGCAGAGGCAGGAGTTCCAACAGAGGAAATGGGCGGGGTAACGGCAAATTCAGAAGTGGCAGATCGAGGTCCAGAAATCCAAACAATTCCAACAAGACAAAGGTTGTGGAATGTTGGAAGTGTGGCAAGACCGGTCATTACAAAAATCAGTGCACAGCACCTCCAAAAGAAAAGGAGGACAGGACAGAAGTCAATGTTGTGGAAGAGGAAGCGGACGATGCTTTGATATGCTCTTTGGAGAGAAAAACGGAATACTGGGTGATTGATTCCGGAGCATCTTTTCATGCTACCTCAAACAAGGAGTTTTTTGTAAACTATACGCGGGGTGATTTTGGTAGAGTCTATCTCGGTAATGATCAACCGTGTGACGTGGTCGGAAAAGGTGATGTACAGATCAAGATCAATGGATCTGTGTGGAAGCTGAAGGACGTGAGACATATTCCAGAATTGAGGAAGAACTTGATCTCCGTCAAGCAATTGTCGGGAGAAGGACATGTCACCACCTTCTCTGGTGATAACTGGAAGATCACCAAGGGCGCCATGATTATCGCTCGAGGCAAGGATACTGGCACCCTCTACACAACGGCGGACGCTTGTGTGACAATTGCAGTTGCTGAAAGCAAGGAGGGCCCAAACTTGTGGCACCAGAGACTTGGGCATATGAGTCAGAAGGGACTCAAGTATATGCATGCAAAGGGGAAACTACCAGAGCTTCAGTCTACTGATATAGACTTATGCGAGAGTTGCATCTTTGGGAAGCAGACCAGGGTGAGTTTCAACACTAGTGGCAGAACTCGGAAGCAAGAGAAACTTGAGTTAGTCCACACAGACGTCTGGGGACCAACCGCAGTTTCATCTATTGGCGGAAAGTCATACTTTGTGACTTTCATTGATGACCACTCGAGAAAAGTGTGGGTTTATTTCTTGAGACACAAGTCCGAAGTATTCGATGTGTTCAAGAAGTGGAAAGCCATGGTGGAAAATGAAACAGGATTGCGAGTAAAGAAGCTGAGGTCCGACAACGGAGGAGAATATACGGATATGGCGTTCAAAAAGTTCTGTTACCAGAATGGCATCAAAATGGAGAGGACGTTGCCAGGGACTCCACAGCAAAATGGAGTTGCAGAACGTATGAACCGGACATTAACAGAGAGAGCCAGAAGCATGAGGTTACATGCAGGCTTGCCCAAACAGTTTTGGGCAGAAGCAGTCAACACAGCGGTGTACTTGATCAATCGAGGACCCTCGGTACCGTTGGAGTACAGGATACCGGAGGAAGTATGGAGCAGAAAAGAAATAAAACTTTCCCACTTGAAAGTTTTTGGATGTGTCTCATATGCACATATTAGTAACCAGGCAAGGGGCAAGTTAGACCCCAAATCACTAAAGTGCACATTCATTGGATATGGCGGAGATGAGTTCGGCTACCGCTTATGGGATGACCAGAACAGAAAGGTCATCAGAAACAGGGATGTCATATTCAACGAGAAGGTTATGTATAAGGACAGAAATGCAGTGCAGTCCGATGACACAGTACATGATGATCCAACATATGTTGAGTTTGATGCTCCAGAAAGTAGTATGTCGCAGCAGACAGAGGAGGATCTGCAGTTACAGGAGCCTGTTCTAGAGACTGATGCATCACAGTCTCCAGTCCCTGTTCTTAGAAGGTCAACCAGACGTCATGTTCCAAATAGAAAGTACATGAGTTACATGTTACTTACTGATGCAGGTGAACCTGAATGCTATCATGAGGCATGTCAGGTCGGTGATTCTGGCAAGTGGGAGCTTGCAATGAAAGATGAGATAAAGTCTCTCATCTCTAACCAGACGTGGGAACTAGCTGAGTTACCTACAGGAAAGAGAGCTCTACACAATAAGTGGGTGTACAGAATCAAGGAGGAACATGATGGATCAAAGAGATACAAGGCGAGGTTGGTGGTCAAAGGTTTCCAGCAGAAAGAAGGAATTGACTACACGGAAATATTTTCGCCAGTTGTGAAGCTGACAACAATCAGATCAGTCTTGAGTGTTGTTGCAGCAGAGGGTTTGCACTTGGAGCAGTTAGATGTAAAAACTGCTTTCCTCCATGGTGACCTTGAGAAGGAAATATATATGCAGCAGCCAGAAGGCTTCTCAGTCAAAGGAAAGGAGAAGCTCGTTTGCAAATTGAAGAAGAGCCTGTACGGCTTAAAGCAAGCCCCGAGACAGTGGTACAAGAAGTTCGACGGATTTATGCAGAAAAATGGCTACTTCAAATGTAATGCTGACCATTGTTGCTACTTCAGGAGATTCGAGTCCAGTTATATAATTTTGCTACTTTATGTCGATGATATGTTAGTAGCAGGCTCAGATATGGACGAAATCAAGAAGTTAAAGATGCAGCTGTCAGCAGAATTCGAAATGAAGGACTTGGGTGCAGCGAAGCAGATTCTCGGAATGAGGATTTTCAGAGATAAGCAGAAGGGTATCTTGCAGTTATCTCAGGCCAAGTACATTAGTCAAGTTCTGCAGAGATTTAACATGTGCAGTGCGAAGGCTGTCAGCACGCCACTAGCTAATCACTTCCGTCTATCTAGTGATCAGAGTCCTAAGACAGAGGACGATATAAACTTCATGGTTAAAATACCATATGCCTCAGCCATTGGAAGTTTGATGTATGCCATGGTTTGTACCAGACCAGATATTGCTCATGCAGTGGGAGTTGTGAGCAGGTTTATGGCAAATCCAGGAAAGCAACATTGGGAAGCAGTAAAGTGGATATTAAGATATCTACAGGGAACTACTGATAGATGCTTATGCTTTGGACGAGGCGAGGTGGCTCTACAAGGTTTTGTAGATGCAGATTTTGCTGGTGAGGTAGATCGCAGAAGGAGCACTACTGGTTATGTTTTCACAATAGGTACTACTGCAGTTAGCTGGATTTCGCAGATACAGAAGATTGTTGCTCTATCCACTACAGAAGCAGAGTACGTGGCAGTAACCGAGGCTAGCAAAGAAATGATCTGGTTACAGGGTTTGTTGGCAGAATTGGGATTCAGTCAGGAGAAGAATGTTTTGCACAGTGATAGTCAGAGTGCGATACATCTGGCAAAGAATTCAGCATTTCATTCTAGAACCAAGCACATTGGACTCCGTTATCACTTCATCAGGTCTCTTCTAGAGGATGAAGTATTAACACTAGAGAAGATCCAGGGTAGCAAGAACCCAGCCGACATGATGACCAAGACAGTAACAAAGGAAAAATTGGAGCTGTGCTCAGCTTCAATTAGTCTTCTGAAGTGAAGACAAAGGAAATGACTCACACCATATTTCACAAGGAGTTGCAATAAGGAGATATCTCAGGGGAAGCCACATTTGTCCCCAAGTGGGAGATTGTTGAAAAATGGGGCTAAAATGTGGCCTAATTTTGTTGAAATTGGAAGACAAAAGCTAGTCAAAAGGAGCCAACTTTTGACAAAAGACATGGAGCTAAAATGTGGCCTAATTTTGTTGAAAATTTGTCATGCATGCTTGTGAATTTTGCCTATAAATAGAAGGCTAAAATTCACTTGTAACACACCACCACAACAAAGAGTGATCTTGTGTAGAGAGCAACACAAGAGAGGCATTTCACAAAATAGGGAGAAAAGTGAGTTGGAGAGAATAGTCTTTGCATAGGCAGATAAAAATACAGTGTTGTATTTTGTACTCCTCATTTTCGAGTTAGTGAAATATATTGGTGTGGGTCCGTGGACGTAGGCAAATTGCTGAACCACGTAAATCTTTGTGTTTCGTATTTGCATTTTATTTTTGCGTATTTATATTTTCTCAGTCCAATTTATTTGTGTCACATCGATCCTGGGCGGGATTAGTTGCGTCCTAATTCCCAACATATATCCCCATGGATAGGACAAAAACAAAACTATATCCCTCTAGTACGGGGATTACTAATCCTCCGTTCGATAAACTGTTTATAAACAAGTTTATAAATAACACATTTCCCCAAACCACTTTTCAACCACATGTTTTACCTCGAAAGTATCACATTCTTTGTTTATAAACAAAAAATCTTTTTCC
Organism: Ligustrum vulgare; assembly: GCA_963555705.1. Taxonomy (NCBI): domain Eukaryota; kingdom Viridiplantae; phylum Streptophyta; class Magnoliopsida; order Lamiales; family Oleaceae; genus Ligustrum; species Ligustrum vulgare. The sequence continues at coordinate 33,833,451 of OY743171.1, read as the reverse complement.
AAACAGGATTCTAGCATTCTTCTCCAACCACATTGAACAAGTTTACCGTCGTCATGCAGAGCCATGACATTTTTAGCCTCATTGCAATTTCCAAAACTTGAAAACTTTCAATAAAATAAATAGAGAAGAGATGCCAGAAGGATGGAAGATTCTCTAAGGGCAGAAAATAGTCACAACTCCCAACTATAGCTCATTAGAGGAAAGTCAGTGCAAGAAAAGATGAGAATCCTTTTTCCATACTCCCTCAGTATAATTATTTTGGAAATTTACTAGCTTACTATAACAGTATAATAATGAACTAATGTCTTAGCTTTTATATAGAAAATCCAATCAAGTTAAAGGGCTAAACAAGAGAAGAAGAAAGTATGTAAAAAGAAGAAAACTAAATTTATGATTTTAGAAAGATATATTAATTCCTGACATATACCAGAATAAATGCCATGTCAAGATGACGATACTACAAATGTGTACATCTCATTAGAAGAATTGAGATTTTATAGACATCTTATCCCAGTGTGATTTTTTTTTTTTTTTATGTATATGGACCAAAACATCAGGTGGTAGACCAAAAGAAGCGGATAATGTTGAGAACATGGATGCAATAAATTTATGAACCAATGTGCCTGAGATTTTTGGCTCGAATTAGGTTGGAACCTTTGCATACTGATCCAGACATGTATGATTCATCCCTTCTAGATTCCTACTTAATTCACTGTTCAGATTATTGGCTTTAGTGAGAGAGATGAACTCAATTGAGTGGTGCTCTGCTCAGACACAATAAATAGCATTTTTCCATAATGGCTCCTTCAATGACAAGGACAACTACTTTGTCTATTTATAGGTACATTTGTCTTGGTACAATTACTAAAAATTCTGTTCATAGTTAACACGTGATAGCAAGAAATACAGCAATTCGGGGTTTTTGGATAGTTAACTTATCAGAGGGTCTTTTCAATGCTAGAAATTATTTCCCGGTTATAGTTTGAACTAGATTTATAGTTATACCCTAACATTAGTTTGGCAAAAACCTAATAAGACAATAAACAACAGCAAGGAGATTGTCTTTCATGTCTGTGCCCATGCTTACAAATGTGCACGTATATGTACAAACACACACACACACAATCACGGAGTAGCAAAGGAGCCTTACTTCCCATTGTACCAAAAGCATTTGAACTGATTCTCAACTAAATGAGTTTCCAGATCAGGTTGCTGTGCCATCATCTAGAAAGAGAGAGAGGTTATGACGTACAACAGTACACATGAAGATGGATTGAAGAAGTAAAGACTGTTCATTTTTAGGATGAATTAATAAATGAATGAAATTGAAGCATTAGAAGTACCTTTTCAATAACCTGATTATAAAGCCTAGATGGAAGATAAGCCAAGGTTGTACCACTGTCGATAATTGTATCTCTATTGCTATCAAAGCCAAATAAATCTGTTGGAAGGTCTAGAGATTGACCACCCACATCAACTGCCTTCATAAGAACATTGTAATGTGCCCTAAAAGAGTTATAAAACTGTAATTAAAATTATATGTAGTCAAGACAGACAATTCATGAAGGACATATAACAGGACAGTAAATCCAAAGACACAATTTGTGGCAATTAATCTTACAGGGAATTAATGCTGAACTGCTGCACCAGATTAAATAACTAATTTGATAACTAAAACATGACGGCCATAAAAAAATGTGGCAATAACTGCATTCACCAGTAACAGCATAAAGGTAAGAGTAATATACATAGTTGAGCTTCAATTTTTAAGGTATGCTGCAAAGCTTTAGGGAACTGAAGGACTCAATAATAATGGCGAAGTCACAGCATTTAGGAAACTGAAAACGAAAAAACTTCTGTAAGTAGACAAAATTGGTGATTGAAGTTCATCTACTAGATTTTTTTTTTTTTTTTTTTTTTTTGTGGGGGGTGTGTTGTGTTAATCAGGTAGAATTAAAATCTCTAGGTTAACATGCCTTTCAACCAATCAAGTTAATAGAAAGACCCCACAATATTCAAATTCAACCATGTCATTTTTCCACATGTTCTCACTGCCTTGCAAAGCTGACCACCTTGAAAGAAACAAGTACAATATCAAAATGCAAACAAATTGAAGTTTCCTTACATGGTAATGATCAAATTCTCCAATTATATGCTGGAAGAATAAATGTCGTGCTTAAGAACTCAAATTCCTGAATAGTTGTTAATATATTCCAATAATTGCTACGTGCAAACAATATAACACAATAAAAATAAATTGCATATATGTACCACCAATAATTCCAAAGACATTCCAATAATTGCTACGCTCAAACAATATAATATAATAAAAATAAATTGCATATATTTACCACTAATGAGTCCAATGTTCTCCCCAAAAAATCAGAAGATACAAAGAATGTTATGAAGTCACATACTTGTTTTCGACCAGTGGTATTGAATTTACTTTTGGCTGCTCCAATTCACCAATAGCAAATATGCCACCTCCAATTCTTCCATCCAGGCAATGTGAAAATACTTTTTTCACCTTTTTAGACGAAGCAAGCTGTGAAAGAACGGACGTGTTCGATTGTCCAAAACCTATTATTCCATCAACTGCCTGAGATGATGAAACTAAATCTCCAGATTGTTTAGCTGAGCACCTATCTTGGATCACGAACATGTAAGCTAAAGAAGGCAACATAATAAATAGATTATGCTTGAAATCACACAGATGGAAAAAATTGTTCCATGGGCAAGAGCAAGACTCGTTGGAACTTAAGTATGACCCACACCAAAAAAAAAAATAAAAAAATAACATATAATGTAGGCTGGAGGGAAAGACAAAATGGAATCTAAATACCTCCAGCCGACACTCGGCCACCTTGGATATATCCCAAGGTATAGAGGGAAGTGTTGGGAATTTTCGACACGTCGATTCCCACTTTAATTTTCCCACAGGATCTTTCGATGTTCAAAATAAAATAAGCAAACAAGAAAATAAATACGAACACAGAAATTTACGTGGTTCAGCAAAATGCCTACGTCCACGGACCCTCGCCAAAGCTTTTCACTATATATTAAATTGTTACAAATATATAGACTTTCACTCACCAACCCAATCCCAACAGACCACAGAGAAAATACTACAAACGAGCTTTACCGCATATAATTTCTACCCTTTGACTTACACTACAAAGAGTTACAAGAAACTTCACAATATGCTAGGCTCACAATTTTCTCTCTTTGATCACAATATGGCACTAATTAGCACTCTCTAATATGTTTGTGGTGGTGTTTTTCTTCCTCTAATTCCTTCTCTATTTATAGAGAGGATTCTACATGAAATTCTCTTAACACCAAGACATCATGATTAGTCAAAACTAATTATCATTCAAAGACATCATAATTAGTCAAGACTAATTATCATTCAAAGACATCATAATTAGTCAAGACTAATTATCATTCAAATACCATAATTAGCTCCACCATCTTTTGTTTCAACTAGGCACTCATTATGTTTCACTAGACACTTGATTAATTTGGGTCAAATACCCAACAATCTCCACCTTGACACAAATTCGTCCAAGCCAAAACCAAATTCAAATATTGGGTAACAAGCAAGCATTTTTCCACTTTGACAGTCTCATACTCCACCATATGAGTATAACCACTCAGAATTATCAACGAACTCCGAGAATTTCATCGGCACATGTCGAAACAAAATTTGCTGAAATTTTATGGTGCAACTCCCATGTTTGGCTTTCCTTGGGAACTCATCAGCCATCGACATCAATTCATCACACACCTTGCATTAACGCCAAACCAATGCCCGTGTGCAAACACATGTACCCACCAGTAAGAACACATCCTCTATCATGGCAACTGGTTTCATGCCATAAGGAAGTCCCATCTTACAAAAGTACATCACCACCACCCTCCACCAGGAGAGTCGCATTGTCCTTCGAGCAGTTTGCCGAGTCCGCTCCACCTTTTGGACAATTCCTTCTTTTTCCGGATTCCAGGGCTGGAATTTTCAAAAACTTTGTGTAGACCCGTCAAATTTCTCCACATCGTACTTGACATATTTTCTTTTTCTTCAAATTATTTGAACCACCTGTAGCTCTGATACCACTTGTTGGGAATTTTCGACACGTCGATTCCCACTTTAATTTTCCCACAGGATCTTTCGATGTTCAAAATAAAATAAGCAAACAAGAAAATAAATACGAACACAGAAATTTACGTGGTTCAGCAAAATGCCTACGTCCACGGACCCTCGCCAAAGCTTTTCACTATATATTAAATTGTTACAAATATATAGACTTTCACTCACCAACCCAATCCCAACAGACCACAGAGAAAATACTACAAACGAGCTTTACCGCATATAATTTCTACCCTTTGACTTACACTACAAAGAGTTACAAGAAACTTCACAATATGCTAGGCTCACAATTTTCTCTCTTTGATCACAATATGGCACTAATTAGCACTCTCTAATATGTTTGTGGTGGTGTTTTTCTTCCTCTAATTCCTTCTCTATTTATAGAGAGGATTCTACATGAAATTCTCTTAACACCAAGACATCATGATTAGTCAAAACTAATTATCATTCAAAGACATCATAATTAGTCAAGACTAATTATCATTCAAAGACATCATAATTAGTCAAGACTAATTATCATTCAAATACCATAATTAGCTCCACCATCTTTTGTTTCAACTAGTCACTCATTATGTTTCACTAGACACTTGATTAATTTGGGTCAAATACCCAACAGGAAGCGCTTTATAAACTTCGCAATAAGCCAAAAAAAAAAACTACTAAAGATAAAATGCTGCGAGAAGACAAAAGCAATCTCGTATAATTAGATATAAATAACTTAAGCGCATAGACGACTTCATTGTTTGCATTAAATAATAAGTCTACTCACTTAGAGCCAATATATTGGAACTGAGTTGAAGGTAAGTTCAACTCCCTTAATATATATATATATATATATATATATCGAATGGTTTATAAAACTGATGTCCAAAGCAGTTTGAAGTATAATTCCGCTCTTTTCCATGGCAAAATTATAACATATGAATTTAATAGTGAGTCTAGATATTATAGGTTTTGTTGAAATATATGAGTCTAGATTTTCTACAAGAACCTGAGGCTCATATAAGATAACAAGCGCTTTATTTCTCCAAAATTTGTGACACAAGTTGAACTAATAAAGTGCATTTAGCCTGTAAAGGTGTCACGAGAGTGAAATGTGCATGTTGCTTTAATTAATTTTATTCTGACTTGTATTTAACATTGCCTAAGTACTCAACTTTGTACTGGGGATAGCTGAAAGCATGTTTGGCTTTGCTTAAATCTAAAAGCTTATTTTCTATAGAGATAAGTCTTGCTTTCTAGAAAAGTAAGTTTTTAGTTTAAAAATGTAACTTCGAAAATCGTGTCTGAAAAAATAAATAATTTAAAAAGTGCCAATCAAACATGCTTGTTTGCCTAACTTAATATACATAGCAGTTACAAGCATTCGAACCAAATTACAGAGACACCTAAAAAGAGGCTCTAAAGATCAAAAATGAAAACTCACCCAAATGATATGGACCCATTCATGGCTGTCGTTTGAAGGTTTCCCGACACTTGATCGAGTCTGATGTAATCATTGACGAAATAGCCCTCGGTTTTACTCCCGTCTCCATAAGTAACTGCATATTCACAGGCCATTCCAACCTTGCAATCTGAATTCGGACCAATGAACACAGTATTGCAAAACTCTTGATCGCACGTGATTTTCTTGCCAGTCGAAGAAGCCGTTATGTCATACTTGTTCAAGGGTATCTGTCGAACGAAACATTCCCAAAACTAGTCATTCGTATCCCGATGCTTCAAATATAGATGGCTAAAAGAAATGAAACATGTACAGAAGGAGAAGGACATACATCAAGGCTGCTTTTTGTCGGACACTGGTCACAGTCTTTACAATTCACCCAGAGAATGTCACTTCCTGTATCAACTTGTACATAATAGTCATTTGGAGGAGACCCAATAGCAATCTTGGTGTAATAGAGGCTGCATTAAAAACCGATGTCAAGAAACAAATTAAGAGCCTATGCGCAGCTTTTGTTTTTCAAAGTTGCTGCAATAAAAAAGTTATTTAGCAGAAAATTGAATCGAATCTATAAGCAACAGATAGAGATTCTGACAGCTAATACCTTTTTGCAAGAAAGCTAAAGTGATAAAGTGCATGTATGTAGTTGTATAGACCTCATATGTTGTTCGAATCGGGCAAAGTATATTGCCCGATTCATGCACACGTTCACGTGAATATGTGCCTGAATCGAGCAACATAGTGTGTCCAATTCGGGTAACATACCATTTCTATATACTTGTATATTCATATATGCAGTTGCTATATAACAGTTTTGATCCATTCCCTGCCACTGGGAGGGGATTAATCGCCTCGGGAGGGTAACAAAGTTATGCTATATAATATTACAATATGAAAAGTTTGAAACCTAGTATTAAGTTGTTTTGATTTAGACTTTCTAATTTTACCGTGACTATTCGAACGCTCAATTACGAATATAAGTAAAAGAATAAAATAAAAAACTCAGTATTGACCTTCTGCCTTCCCACAATCCCATACATAATTTGATATGGAACCACAACAGAACATGTACTAAGTACTAAATCAATCCTAAGTATAAGAAATGACAATTCTGTTCCAATAGGACCAAAATTCACCACCAATCAAATTCCAATTCTGCTCGTGCTTCCTACAGAAGTTCTTAATTACCTCATTAACTGTTTTCCTTTTCCTTCATAATCAATAGAAAACTACAACCTCTTGAACAATGACAAACTTGTAAAAGCAAGGGAATGACAAAGAGATGCAAAGAAATCCAGACTTTCATGGTCTTCCTTTTCTAGCTTTTACATAATTTTAACTCCCCTTACACAAGGAGCCACGGATACGTATGTGTTCATATTAATGAACACGTATACTAATGATTGCCTCTACAATATACAAAATAATAAAATATCTGAAAATAAATAGTAAGAACCCTCATTCTTTCTTAATCCTAAAGTAAGAACAAGACATGAAAATTTGAGGCTGCTTGGATCAAAGATGTCATGCCAACCACTATAAATCCTCCTCATCAATCAAAAGAATGTGCTTTAATTTAAACCTACCTTAGACAAATCAGAAATTATTGAAGTTAAATTCAATTTGATTCTTCACATATTTTAATTCAAATTGCTCAATTTCATCCATCAATCATTCCTAATGACAAAAACAATACATATACACCAGATTCTGAATAAACCAGAAATAATTATATGACTATAATACGTACGCGGCATCGGTGGGCTTCCCATTGCCGCCTAACTGAAAATCGACGGCTGCCAGCATTCGGCCATGGCGGCCAGAATCATGATCCTTGAGAGTCCTCAAGGCGTCCACACCCTTTCCGCGGCCTCCAAATTTATGCTGAACTTTGAAAACTACATTTCCCTTCACCAAACATATCAACTCAATCAACAATATAAAAAGCACCAAGCGCCTCCTCAAATCCATAGCCACAGACGGAATTAATCAGGAAAATTTGCAAATATGCACTGATACAAACCCAACTTATTGAAGAAAAAATTCTTGAATAAGTAGAAAGTTTGTTATTAGAAGAATAAAAACGTGAAATTTTCTTGAAGGGGTGGCCTCGTGAGGAAGAGGCAAAGGTCAGATAAGGACAGGAGGGGCGAGTTGACAACGTAAGGAACATACAGAAAAAGAGAGATTAACGGATAAAGGCACAAAGGGATTCTTAAAAATAGTATACCTTTAGGTGAGTTGTTTACACAACGTGAGGCGAATTCTTTCTGAAAATAACTTGCTAAAGAACACGTAATTTCAAGATCCCTCCCTCTATCTTCACCACCCTCCTCATCCCACCCCCACCCCACCTCTGACCCCACCACTCCTCTTTCTGGGTGTTACGTCTGAACTCTGAAAGTAGCAGAAGAAGTGAAGAGATTTGCGTGATATACCTTGAAAATGGCCATGCAAATCCGACAATTCATAAAAATAGCAGTCATTTAAGACATTTGAAACTATCTAAAATACCCTCACTCACATATGAATGGTTAAATATATTGTCACCATATTTTTTTATATATGTACTACATTTCAATTGTAAAAAATATTCATAATCTTTAATCAATATATATTAAAATTATGTCCTCCAACCTTTTTAATCGAATTCTTATTTTAATTCTATCATTAATTAATATATCTCGTATCTTCTATCGATTTCTATCAAAAGATTTATTAAGAGAGATTAAAAAGATTTATTTACCGTTTGTACACTTAATAAGTAAAAAATCAAAATTTTAATTGAATACTTGTTCATTATTTTAAAACACGATAGTAATAAAAAAAATTGGATGAAAATTATCATGAAGGACAAAATTTGATAATTGTTGAAAATTCAATAAGAAGAACTTGATGAAAAAAAATAAAGAACATAAATGTAATAATCTATAAAGATTATGGACCAATAATGCAATTCAAATGTAGTGTACTTATAAGAAATTGTACTCCAAATATATTCGCCCTTATATAATAGCCTTGGCTTTAGGAACTACCTAAAATACCCTTATATATAATATTTCAACTATACCTTAGAAAAATTTAATTTAAGACCTTAGATAATTATGTTTATATGATTTTAATTGATTTTTTATTTTTGTTCGCTCATAGTATCACCCACTCCGTTGGTATCAGAGCCATATGACAGATCAAAAAGATAAATATTATATGACAAAAAATAAAAATAAAAATATTATACATACACCAGAATATATAATCACTCGAACATTAATATTACATAATAATTATAAAATAGAAATCTTAAAAGCTTTAAAAGATTTAAATAAAGACATAAGAAGAGATATATATCATCTAATAAATTTCAATATAATAAAAGAAGATTTTATAATAAATGAAATATTAGATTTAATAGAGAATGACATCATAGAAGACTTAATACAAAATAACATCAACGAAGAATATGGATTATCATAGAGCAGATCCTATATTAAGTAAATATCTAGACATAAAAACAAATGAAAAATTAGATTTATTAGTTAAGCAAAGAAGAAATTTAATGGATTGGATAAGGAAAAAAGAAATATAAAAAGACAAGAAAAGCTAAGATTAAAATTATTAGAGAAAAATAAAGAATATTATAATAGAATCTTAAAATAATTACCCAGAATACAAATTATTTTTGAAAAAAAAGAAAGAACTAATAAAGAAAAATATAATAAAATGGGACAAATGGAAGATTATGCAAAATATTATAGAGCACAACAAAGGAAACTAATGCTAAGATCAATCGAAGAATTCTGTGAATATAATATAATGATATATAAAGAAATAAAATATAAAACAGAACTTGTTCTAGAAATTGAGTATACTATAGGAAAAATTTAATGACGGAATTTCCAGAAATAAAATTTGAAAAACAAGTAATAGAAAATATAAGACTTCATGTAGGATCATATCAAATAAAAAGAGCTAATACAACCATGTTTCAACCATTAAGCTCATGGGGAGAATCTTATAGATTTCTCAACATGCAATAAAATTGGATAAGTGTCTTTTTATGACCAATATATAAAAATATAAATCTACAAGATAAAATGGCTATTAAAAAATAACAACAGTTAAATATGCAAGACAAGAATATCAAAGAAAAATTAAAAGTATCCAAAACAAATTAACAATACAATTCAAAGAATTAAAAGATATGCTAGGGGATGTTAGAAACATAGATGAAGAGATTTTAAAAGAATTCCAAACAAAATCAAGAGAATTAATTAATCAAGATAAAGCTTGAATGATTATAGAAAAATAGAAAACTTAAGTGAAAAGATAAGAAAGAATGATAATGAAAGAATCATATCAATAGAAGAAAGAATCAAAAAATTAGAAATAAAGATAGATGATATGTATAACAGACTATTTAAGGTATAAAAAACTCAAACGTAAAAAATAAATTAAAAGAAGTAAGAAATGATATAAATGTACTAAAACTGGAGATTAGAGAGTTAAAAGAAAGTAATAAAAATAAGGATAAAAAGATAGACAAAAAACTTATAGAAAAAGAAAAGACTAGAAAAGGAAAGAAACACATTTAACAAGAAAAAATTGTAATAGAAGTAGGAAGTATTGATGATGAATTATATATATATATATATATATATATATATATATATATATATATATATATATATTACCAAAGATACTAGAAGAAAAATTAGAATTACAAAAATTCATAGAAAAAACGATAGGAAAACTTAAAGTTGAAGAAAAATAGAATAAGGATGGATGAAGAACTAGACTTACTAATAGAAAATTTTGACCAATTAAGTATAGATAATTTAAGTGAATACTAAATTCTAATGAATATTGGAGGACCACCTAATCCAACACCAATAGGAACTTCTAAATTACCAGATCCAGATGAAAGTTATGCACCTTTGTATAGTAAACCACATAGACAATATTATGATAGAATCATGGATAGACAACCACCTAAAGGAAATAAGTATGAAGATAGATTTAAACCAAATGATAATTATGATAAACCTATCAATCATGGAGGAACAAAATTAGATCTAGATTGTAAAATAAATACCAAAAAAGCCTTATTGACTTGGGCGGATTCGATGATATTATTCTTTTTATATAACAAAGATGATATATGGGAAAGCACTGAAAGAAGAATAAACTTCCTAGTCTCATCATTTGAAGGAAATGTTAGAAATTGGTGGGAAGGAATTAGCAATGATACAAAAGCATTAATAAGAAGAAATGTTCAAACAGAAATAATAAAATCAAATAGAGAAGGTGTAGAAAGGTTAACAGAATATATTACAGATGAATTTATAGGAGAAAATTGGATAAGTAATGCTGAACAAGAATCAATAAGAGAAAAGGACAATGCTAGAGTCGGATTTGTAAATTTAACAATATGCGATATGTGTAAAATCAAAGAATGCACTTGTGAATTTAAAGATTATTATTATTTCCAATTTTATAGTAATGAAAATTAAGAAGTATATCAAGATATGTACTATAATAAATTACAAGGTTCATGGGGAAAATATTTTAAAATAGAATTTGAAATATTTGCTAGAGATAACCCTGAGATTCCTAGGTCATTAGGATCAAGAATAAAATTTCTATTTGAAAGATTATCATATATATGTCAACAAAGACAATTACTAAAGAAATCAAGAAAATTAACTAGAATATGTTGTGAAAATATGGAAAAACCTACCCAATGGGATGTAACCCTAAAAGGAGAAAAACAAAAACAAAATATAAAAGTACAAAGTTCAAAAAATTCAAAAATTTTAAGAAAATGTATATAAAACCCAGGAGAAGATATTACAAAAGAAAATATAATTCAAATAAAAAAAGAAAAATAAACCTTATAAAAAAAGATAAAAGCCAATGCAAATGTTGGAATTGTGGAGAGATAGGTCATATAAGCCCCGATCATACCAAGAAAAAAGTTAAAATATTACAAAAAGAATATCTAGAAATAGAAAGCGAACTAAGCGAAATATCTGATATTGAAGAATATTATGATCAAGAAACCTATATAAGTTAAACAGATTCAGAAAGCAATGAATCAGAATAGAGAAATAGAAAAAAATAACATAAATGTACAAGAATATGAAGGAATAGATGGTTATGAATTAAAAGTAACATTTGACAATAATAAGTTTAAGAAAATACAAAAATTATCCTTAGATTTGAAAATTGGAAAATGAAAAATTTTAGATAGAATATGGAAAAGAGAAATGATAGCAATAAATAAATATTATAAGATTGAAAAAGCAATAGATGTCAAACAACTCAAGGAACCCATAAATTAAATCTTTAAACAAAAAATATAGTTACAAAATTATTAACATTAGGCCTAGTAATGGACCTCATAGTAGTCTAGCTTTTATGGTAATGAAACATTCTGAATAAATAAGAGGAAAAACTAGAATGGTGATAAATTATAAAGAATTAAACAAATATACCATGGATATTTTTTACCAAATAAAGAAGTATTAATAAACCTTGTAAAAGTAAAATAATAGTATTCTAAATTTGATTGTAACTTAGGATTTTGGCAAGTGAAAATGGAAGAAAATAGTATTCAATATACAACATTTAGTACACCTCAATGTAAGTATGAATTGATGGTTATGCCATTTGATTTAAAAAATGCACCACAGATATATCAAAGAAAAATGGACGATATATTTAGAAAATTTAATGAATTTTTAATTATCTATTTGATTATATATTGATATGTTCTAATAATAAAGAAAAACATATAAATCATTTGATGAAATTTATAAATGAATGTAAAAAAAAAAGGAATTTTTTTTTCAAAAAAGAAAGCTATAATAGAAAAACAAGAAATTGACTTTCTTGAACTATCAATAGATAAAAAAAGGAATAAAATTATAAACCCATATATCTAAAAAGACAGAATTTTTTTTTAGATAAATTAGAATTAAAAGAACAAATGCAAAAAATCTAAGGATGTTTAAATTATGCAGAATGTTTTATTGAAAATCTTTCAAAAAAAAAAAAACATAAAATTCAAATCTTACTCAGAAAAACAAATATTAAAGGATGTAGTGATGAGAACACATAAATTGTTAAATAACTCAAGGAAGAATGTAAAAATTTATCAAAATTAAAATTACCAGATGAAAAAGATAATCTAAGTTAACATTGATGTCTCAGATAAATATTGGGCAACAATATTAAAAACAAATCTTAATGAAATTTGTAGATATTCCAGTGAAACTTTTAACCAAGCAGAAATAAACTATACCACCTATGAAAAGGAATTATTAGCAATTATCAGAGGAATAAAAAAAATTTCACTATTTTTATTATCTAAAAAATTCATTGTTGAAATGATAATTCTCAAGTTGCAGGATTAGTCAAAAATATTGAAATTTTTTATACTTTCTTCGGGTCGCCTCTTTGAGAATAAATCAAAATTCTGGTGGAGAATGGTCGGATATATGAAAGTTCGAGTTTATTTATGGCATGAAACAACTCGCAGTACTGAATGGGTAAGTCGCCAATCCCTGGACTATTAGAAGTATATTGATTTTTCCCCAATAACCGAATACTTTTGTTTGTAAATACTGCATATTTGATTCCATCCATAAATCTATTTTCTTCCCTATGAGTTATAGTCTCAATAAGAATGCACGTCATGTCTTACATTTCATTCTAAATATCCACTACGAGAATTTTTATGAAAGCCTTTCATTTGCTTCTCTTCAATGGAAGTTTGATTTTCACAGAATGTATCCTATTTTTTGGCCTTATTCTTCTCCTGATGATCGATTTAACCTTTGATAAAAAAGATATACCTTGGTTATATTTCATCACTTCAACAAGTTTAGTAATGAACATAACGGCCCTATTGTTCCAATGGAGATAAGAACCTATGATTAGCTTTTCGGGAAATTTCCAAACGAACAATTTCAACGAAATCTTTCAATTTCTTATTTTACTATGTTTAACTATATGTATTCCTCTATCCGTAGAGTACATTGAATGTACATAAATGGCTATAACAGAGTTTCTCTTATTCGTATTAACAACGTTACCAGCAGAATCTCAATATAGGAGACTCCATAGATGGCACGCCTATTTCGCATTTTATAATTTTGATATGATTCATATTAAAAGTGTCAATAATTATCTTGCATAATTTTTAAGCAGAAATGTTGAATTTCCAGATGGATAATATTAAAAAAAATCCTTGATAGACGTCAAACAGCGAATAAATTTTTTCACTGAGAAAGTTGAAGATATAAAACTTAGAATTGAACAACTAGCAGAGACTCTCCAAGAAAGTTTCAAGCAGTTGATGGATATTTCAATTTCTCATTGCAATTATACCAAAGAATTGAGCGATAACATAATTGAGAGTGAATCTCTATTTGAATCGTTAATTACCAAACAGATTGATACCAAACAGGTTATATAAAAAATACAAACAGGTACATCCTCTAGAAGCAGTGATGGACTAACGATTAAAGGAGATGAATCAAGTCCGAGTCCCAACAAAGTGATCATAAATGAAGTCAGTCCTCAAAAATTAACAATCAATGCCAAAGACGAACATATAAGGGTAATTAAGATTCGTGCTGAAGAAGAAGTTGATTCCCCTTTTTTACCAAAAGAAGACGAATATAAAAATACTGTCAAAATTATATATGAACTCCAAGGGAACGAACTTTTATGAACTGAATTATTTCATCCATCCATGAAGCTTTCAAGTCAATTTGCATCACAATTTTTCCATTTTTGCTCAAGGCTGAGAACGAGTTGGTATCGATGGATATACATTCCAGATCTGTTGTTCCTTCAATTGTGGCTATACGTACGAGAGCATCAACTTGACTATTCTGAGACCTTGAGACTTGCTTAATTTCTGAAAACTCGAAATTCTATAGCTCCTCTAAAACTATTTTATCGTATGCAATCATCTTCTCATCCTTGGTCCCATAATTTCCTTGAACTTGATTTACGACCAACTAGGAGTCACTTTTCATGATAAGTTTGCCAACTCACATTGCTTGTTCTATTTCCAAACCTGCAATCACTGCTTCATACTTTGCTTCATTATTTGTCGTATTAAAACTGAAGCGAAAAGATTGATAGTGGTGATGATTGTCCGGGCTAATTAATATAATCCTAGCTCTAACTCTATGTTTTGCAGAAGACTCATCTACATATAATTTCCATCGACTGCCTATTTCAGCAGTCGACCTAACATCTCTGGCTTCTGTAACACTTGCCTCAGATGATAGTTGGTCGGAACTTCAACTTGTTCCAAAAAGTATGGTCTCAGTTGGTCGACACTACTAATGCATATGCTAACTTCTCCATTTCAGAGTATCTCAATTTTGCATCATAAAGAGCTTAGCTAACATAGTACACGGGGCGTAAAATCCCTGTTATGTACGAATCATCACTACACTTAAAGTTGTCTTTGGTACTACTAAATATAAGGACAAGACTTCTCTAGCTATGGGTTTAGAGAGAATAGGAGGAGACATGAGATGCTTCTTAAGTTCATCAAAGGAAACCAATCAATCCTAAGTCCATTCGAAATTCTTGATTTTCTTAATGGCTTCAAACAAAGCCTACATATGTCTGTGGATCTGGAAACAAAACAATTAAGAGCTGCTATTCTTCAGCTAAACTCTAAATCTCTCTCACACGAGTTGGTTCTCTCATATTCATTAAAGCCCGTATCTTCTCGGGATTCACTTCGATCCCTCTCTGATTAACCATGTTCCCCAAAAACTTACCAGATCCTACTCTAAATGAACATTTCTTTAGATTTAGCTTCATCCAGAACAACCTCAAAATTTGGAACATTTCGTCTAAATGGGATATATGATCTGTAGATAGCACGCTTTTCACCAACATATCATCTACATAAAATTCCATCAATTTACTGATCAGATCTCTGAACATCGTATTGACCAACCGTAGATAGGCTGCTACTGCATTCTTCAGTCCAAATGACATCATTCTTGTAAAATTAGAGTCCTCATGACATGAATCTATTCCCATCTTGCTAAATATCCCAATATAAAACATTTATAACACTTCTATCGTCCACTAGAGTGCGATGAATCTTAATTCTACTAACGTACAATGTGATTCCCAGAGCATCTGAATGTGGTTGTAGTACACCCCTTGCATCTTCCCATAGAAAGTAAATGATTCTGAGTGATCTGGTATAGGAGATTGCGTATACACCTGGTAACTTTCCTGAGCTTTCCTAACAAGTTCTTGCCTCATCCTTTTTTATTTGACATGAGTTTGTTTCCCACTTACTAATGTTCAAATCTCGTCGGGTCGATTCCTACTTAGATTGTTAACAACTGAATGACATGGATTTTGAGTAGTTTGTGCCTGTTGTTTGTTTTGCCCATCTTGTTGTTCACCGTATTCCCAGAGACTTCCTCCTTTGATTAATTTGTCAATCTCAAACTTTAAGTTCTTGCAGGCATTTGTGTTATGTCTAGTTGATCGATGGTACTTAAAATACCTAAATTGATCTAGTCGGGTTGAATCTTGAGCCAAAGGTTTGGCTATAGGAATGAACCCCTTGTCCTTTATATTTGGGAAAATATTTTCTACTGACGCATTTAAAGAAGTGGGGTTATAACTTGGTCCAGTGTAGGGATGAAAATGATTAGATGGCCTGGAATCCCTCTTTTTATCAAAGTGATTCTTCTTTGGTTCCACTTTCACCTTGTTGTCGTTCTTACCTGTTTCATTTATAAGGCTTTTTTCTCCATTGGGAGGATTTGATGCCTCTTCAGCACTAATAATTTTTTCAGCTCGATTCAAAAACTCTTGGTATGTTTTTGGCCCATCCTCAAGAACTGACCACCAAAATCTAGATTGTGGGACAAATCCGGACAGAACTTCCATAAAGATGACAGATTTGATAGGTTTGCAGGTCCTTTACAGTAATTAGAGTTCTTTCCATCCCATCTGATTTCCTTCTTTGGCACATCAACCTATATTGTGAATTTTCACCGCGTGACTGTCATGTGGATTGTTTTGTTGTTGATCGTTTCTCTAGTTTGTTGTTCTGATGTTGACTGTTACTCCAGTTCAGCTTGGTTCAAAGACTAATACGTGGATAATTTGACCTTTGACTTTTTCAACATAGTTCGGTTAACAACACACGTGATCTTCAAATCTCACTCCTTGGCTCGAATCAACTTTGCATATTTGCAATTTAGTACTCAGACTTTGGAATCCTTCACTTTAGCCCTTTGGTCGATTATCACTTCTTTTGGTCAAAAGTCATTGAATCCTTAATATATCTTACAACAATCTATATTTAACAAAGTTAAGTCGCAATTTCATAATGGGTAATTATATTGACACCATAATATTTGTTAACTACAACACATTTTATTTTTAATGAATATTCTTAAGTTTTTCTTAATTTTACACTTATACTCCCAAGTTTTAATATAAATCTTTTATCATCAACAATCTATTATTTTTTATATCTTGTCCATAAAGATGAATTTTGTCCAAAATATTTTTTATTAGGGCAAAAAAACTTATTTATCTATCGTATCTTAAATAATCGAAGTAAATAACTAATACAAAAATCAAAAATAAATATTTTCCCCTCTTTTCAATGCACATTAATAGAATATTTGGATATAAATTGTGATTAAAAACAAAATATATTAATTAATTGAAAGTTAAGAATAATATTGATTTAGGAAAAAAATTGAGGACACAAAAGCAAAAGTGAGCAAATATTAAAAACCTTCCATGTAATTAAATCACGGTGTAGATATAAAAAATTGTAGTGTGAATATAACTAACCTTTCATAAATTTAAATTCCAAATAATCACTTTTGAATAAAAATTACACCTATCGCCTATCAATTTATTTCAAATTGTCGCAAATGCGGTATAATTCCCTAACCTAATTAATTTTTCAGTAAATTTTTGGAATCATAATCTAATTACTTAATATTCAAGAATCAGATTTTGAATTATATAGGCTCTATTGTCAATCAATTTCAAATTAAATCGTCACACATGTTGAACGACTCCCGAAATATAACTAACATTCCACTGAATTTAGGAATACATAATCTGATTACTTGATATTACAGAACCATATTTTCAATTATATAGTTGCTCTTGCCTCCTATTAAGCAATTTCAAATTGTCACAAATGCTGAACAATTCCCCAACCTAATTTGTTTTTCATTTATTTTGTCAAAATCAAATTGTTCCGAATGCTAAACAATTCACCGAACCTAGTGCATTTAAAATTTTTTAATCCAATTACTTGGTATTCAAGAATCCGATTTTGAATTATGTAGTTGCTCCAATCAATTAATAATTTTAAATTATCCCAAAAGTTGAGGAAATTCTAACTAATTAATATTTCAATAAACTTTGACAATCATAATCAATTACATTATATTCAATAATCAGAATTTGAATTATAGAAGTTTACAATCCCATCAATCAATTTTAAATTGTCTCAAATGCTGAACAATTCTCAATTCCCTGAAATCCAGTTAATTTTCATTGAATTTTAGAAACCCTAATCTAATTACCTGATATTCAAGAACATAATATAAAGTATATAATTGATCCGATCAATAAATTTCAGATTGCCATAAATGTCGAGGAATTCCCAGAATCACGTCTTTCATCCACATGGAAACAAGCTGTAAAAACGAAAAATTAGCTATATGAACCATGCTACGGTACCAGACTGATTTACCGACTGACTTACCTTACAATACACTTGGCAGACATCCATCATTTTACCCATTACATCATTTTTAAAATCAACCACAATAGTTGTGCCAAGACAGAAATTAATAAATCATTAGATAAATCAATCTGGTTAAGTAGATTAATCATAGTTGTATAAAGGTCATAACACGTGTCTCAAAAATCACTTAGCAAAACGAACAATACTATGATGAAATACCTGTAAGATTTCGAAACATACATGCACAGCCGAATTAAAAGAATCAAAATCATAACCCGGATCAACCTTGTACTACGATGAAGTTTGATATAGAAATTATTCATTTTTGATGAATCGCTAGAATCTGATGATGATGTAGTATAGATCTTTACCACAATCATCCAATCGTCCAACCTCTGATGGTGATCCACACAGCAAGCCAAGATCTGGATTATTGTGCTAGCAATCAAGAAAACAACAACCATTTTTCTCTACACGTGTCTTAGAACTTATAGGTTTAACTCTAAACCTAATTAGGTTAAGATGGTGGACCAAGTCCGGCCCAACTAATTGGGCTTGGACATATTATTCTAACAATCTTCCACTTATACAAGATCCAATTCCAAATGCTAAATTCTTGCTTTTGTGTGTGACCCATCAGGTTCCATTCACGATGACAAATGTCATGTTATTATCATTCCAATCTAATTGGAATGAAATGAATCGAAATCTCTATTTCAAGTTCATCCTCGATTCATCAAGATCGATTAATTCATATCGTAGTCCAAGATTGACGTCTAGCAACGTATCAAGGCAATCCATGTGAAGGGAATGTCATGTGGTTATGACAAAACCAGTATATGTGTAGTTGCCGTGGAAATATAATCACTTCATCATATATAACCCAGTCGGTTGAGAGATATGGAATAACATCAATCTCTTTTAACCAATTATTTTATTCAACTCTACCTTAAGTTGATTTAGTCATGATTGAAACATTTTCAATTCATAACACTACCCCGGCCGAGGATTTTATATCAACTTTGTTTGGTGAAATGCAGGTTACAATCTCCTTCTACCCAGAAGTGATGAATCCTCATTTTGGACATACATAACCTTCATATGAGTCTTACTATACCCGTGTGACGTCATCCTGATAACTCCCTCTCAAAAGCCAACACCAACGCTCACCAAAGCATAGTAATCTTCACATAAGATTCTATGAATTCCTCAAGTCAAAAGACCAAATTCACAACCACACATTAGAGATTTACCACTGACGTTTGTATAGTTATCCACGTGGTATCTCTAGGAAGGTCATCCAATGCTTTGTTCAACTAACAATGCATCCACGTGTTCATTCGAATGTCCGTCTACATTCTAGCTTGTGAGATGAGCAACTTTCTTCATAAGAAAGAAATGTAACATGTGCTAGTCTAACTCAATAACAATATACGCATCTTGTTACTGATTTGACTAGGGATAATTTAAGAATAAGTCATTTCATCACTTGAATCTCACAATCACAACACCTTGCGATTTACAAGTTATTTGAACTTATTCTACAGACTCCATTATTGTAATTCTAAGTAATAACAGATCTTCCAATCAAAATGTAGACTTATTTAATTAATAAATGTTTATACCAACGATGTCCAAACAAAGTGTATATCACATTAAATAAAATCCCATGCAAACTAGATCCAATCACTCATGTATCTAATACCAACAGATTTGGTATGATCATCATGCTTGAGCTGACACAATCCCTTTGTCAGAGGATCTGCCACATTATCGTCTGTCGGGACTCATTCTATCCGTATGTCATTTCTTTCTATGATCTCCCTGATGAGATGATATCGCCTTAATACATGCTTGGATCACTGATGAGACCTTGGTTCCTTCGCTTTTGCGATGACTCCATTGTTATCACAATACAAAGTTATTGGATCAACAATGCTAGGAACCACTCCCAGTTCAGTTACTAACTTTCTGATCCAGAAGGCTTCCTTTGCTGCTTCTGAAGCAACTATGTATTCGGCTTCTGTAGTTGAATCTGCAGTAGTGTCTTGTTTGGAACTTTTCCAAGTGACCGCTCCTCCATTTAGAGTAAATACGTATCCGGACTGGGATTTACAGTCATCTTTATCTGACTGAAAACTGGCATTAGTATATCCTTGAACTTTTAGTTCATCTTCCCTATATACAAGAAACATATTTTTAGTCATTCTCAAGTACTTAAAAATGTTTTTGACAGCGATCCAATGTTTCTCGCCAAGAATTGCTTGGAATCTGCTTGTGACACTCAAAGCATATGAAACATCCGATCTTATACATAGCATCACATACATGATGGATCCTATTGCTGATGCATAAGGTATCCTTATCCAGGCGATCTCTCTCATTCTGCGTTCTTGGACACATTTCCTTAGAGATGGTGATCCCATGTCCAATGGGACAGAGTCCTCTTTTGGACTCTTGCATATTAAATCTTCTTAAGATTTTATCTATGTACGAGGACTATGATAGGTCAAGCATCTTTCTAGATCTATCCCGATAGATCTTAATCCCAAGGATGTATGCTGCCTCTCCCATGTCCTTCATGGAGAAGTTTTTGGATGACCATGTTTTTACTGATTGAAGCATGTGGATATCGTTTCCTAATAACAATATATCATCTACATACAGAATTAGAAACACAATTTTGCTCCCACTAATTTTCTTGTACACACACGGCTCATCTTCATTTTTGATAAAATCAAACTTTTTGATTATCTCATCAAAACGAAGATTCCAGCTCCGTGAGGCTTGCTTTAATCCATATATGGATTTTTGTATGTATGAACATTACCATCCATGTCTACCTTTCTTTTGTAAACCCATTTACAACCAATGGGTCTTACCCCATCAGGTAGGTCAACTAAGGTCCAAAACCTTGTTTTCATACATGGAGTTCATTTCGAATTCCATGGCTTCCTGCCATCTCATTGAGTCAACACTTGACTTTGATTCTGCATAACTTGAGGGTTCGTCTTCCTCAATTAGCAAGTTTTCTTTGGTAATCATAAGATCAAATCTTTTGGGAGGACGAATAACCCTTTCTGACTTGCGCGGAGCTGGTATGTCCTTAGGATCTGGCGATTCCCCATTACCAGTTTGCGTCTCATCAATATCAGACACAGCTACTGGTTTATCTAATCGGTTTACCTCTTTTGTAGTTTCTTGAATTTCTTCAAGTTCTACTTTGCTCCCACTGCTCTCTCTTAGAATGAACTCTTTCTCTAAGAATACAGCATGTTTTGATACGATGACTTTCATCTCTTTGGGATTGTAGAAATAGTATCCAACGGTTTGCTTTGGATACCCTACAAATAGGCATTTTTCGGATTTAACATTTAATTTATCCAATTTTGCACGCTTCACATAAGCATCGCAACCCCAAATCTTCAAATATGAGAGACTAGGTCTTTTCCCATTCCATATCTCTTATGGAGTTTTATCAACCTACTTAGATGGGACACAATTTAGTGTGTGGCATGCAGTGTTAAGTGCATAACCCCCAAAACGTTTTTGGGAGAACTGCTCGGCTCATCATTGATCGTACCATATCAAGTAGAGTGCGATTTCTCCTTTCAGATACACCATTATGTTGCGGTGTATACAGTGGAGTCCACTGCGAGAGAATCCCATTCTCTTTAAGATAACTTAAAAATTTATCTTTCAAGTATTATCCACCTCGATCAGATCGAAGTGTGAGAATGCTCTTACCAGTTTGTTTCTCAGCTTCTCGCTTGAATTCGTTGAGCTTTTCAAGGGCTTCATGCTTGAACTTCATTAAATAGATGAATCCATATCTAGAATGGTCATCTGTGAAAGTGATGAAATAGGAGAAAACACCTCTAGCATTTGTTGACATTGGTCCACATACATCAGTATGAATGAGGCTCAAAATATCTGTAGCCCTTTCTCCCTTTCCAGTTAAGGGTGACTTGGTCATTTTGCCTAAAAGGCATGATTCGCATTTATCAAATGATTCAAAATCATGTGTCCAAGTATCCATCTTTATGTAACTTGGATATGTGCTTTTCATTTATATGACCAAGTCTACAATGCCAAAGGTAGGAATTATTAATGTTATCTATCTTAGGCCTTTTATTTTCTATACCCATTACAGTATTTTGCATGTCTAGAATGTAGATGCCATTGATCAATTTTCCACAACCATAAAACAATTCATTAAGATAAAAAGAACAACACTTATTCTTAATCTCAATTGAAAAACCATCAATGTCCAAACATGAAACTGAAATAATATTCTTAGTAATGGAGGGAATAAAATAGCAATCTTTCAATTCTAAAATTAGGCCCGAAGGCAACGATAAATAATAGGTCCCCATAGCTAATGCAGCAACTTTTGCTCCATTTCCCACTCGTAGGTCCACGTCCCCTTTTTGCAGTCTTCTACTATTCTTTAGTTCCTGAAGTGGAAGCCTCATTAGACTTCTTACCCTTCAAGCTGGTGAGGTAAACCTTGCAGTTCCTCTTCCAATGTCCTTTACTTCCACAATGAAAGCAAGGATCATTAGACTTGGACTTTCCTTTGTCATCTTTGACTGTTTTTCCAGTAGACTTGATCTTCTTGGATCCTTTCTTAAAGGTCAAGTTGGACTTCCT
This sequence comes from Ligustrum vulgare, assembly GCA_963555705.1. Taxonomy (NCBI): domain Eukaryota; kingdom Viridiplantae; phylum Streptophyta; class Magnoliopsida; order Lamiales; family Oleaceae; genus Ligustrum; species Ligustrum vulgare. The sequence continues at coordinate 33,810,426 of OY743171.1, read as the reverse complement.
CTTAGTTCCCTTAGAGTTGTCAATGTTCAAGATCTGCCCTTTACCTTTATTGATGTTGGGCTCAACAGTTTTCAGCATATTTAGCAGCTCAGGTAGGGAACATTGAATCTTATTCATGCTAAAGTTTATAATAAACTGTGAATAGCTATCAGGAAGGGATTGTAAAACTAAGTCAACACTCAGATTGTGATCCATAGCAAAATCCAATTGGCCCAATTTTTCAATAAAGCCAATCATCTGCAGCACATGAGCAGTGACTGAAGATCCTTCTGCCATCACACATCTAAATAGCTCAGTCCGAGACTGTTCATCATACAGCTCATTGAGATGAAATATAATAGTATGAGCATCCATACCCTCGTGCTGCTTTTGCAACTTAGGTGACATAGCTGCAAGCATCACACATGTTGCAGTATTATCGTCATCACTGTATTGATTATAAGCCTGCACTTCCTCCGGTGTAGCCTCCTCTGTAAGAGCTTCCGGCATTGGCTGCTCAATGACATATCCAATTTTTTCATGCTTGAGAACAATTCTCACATTACGATGTCAATCCAAAAAGTTTGGTCCGGTAAGCTTGTTAGCATCAAGTATGCTTCTCAAACTTATATGGTTACTCATTATTCAATAACTGAAATGACAAAAATTAGAACAAAAATTAAATACAAAAATTAACATAATTTGGACTTTATTAAATTAATATGTACTCCCACTGTTTGACTTGAATTAATGACCCATTACATTAATTGGTAGAATCTATATGACTCCCAGTGGACTAGAATCCCTTTCATTTTATCAGAACCTTGAGTGACTCAACAAGCTACAATAAAACTTCCGGGTAGATACACTTATCAATCACATCTCCATGTGATTCCTAGATCATCAAGCAGACAATTGATGAGATCCCAATCGGGGAATCTCGACAAACACGCGAAAATAACACAATTAAACCTAGGAAAGATCTAAATCAGATCAAACACGAAAATAAACAAGAACACGAGGAAATAACAACGGAATTAAAGATAGATCGACGATAAAACATTGACCCGAAAATCACGACGTAATTAACGACGATGCGGATTGAAGAACCAAGATTGGTGAACGCCACAAGGGTTGTCAATTTCTTGATAAGTTCGTTGGGTGAACGCCACAAAGATCGGATCTTTGATAAGTTCAAGAAAAAAGGAATAACTTAAACTTTCAATTTTGGAGAATCCTCTCTCAATTTAATCAATAACTCGAACTATTCTTTACAATCATGAAAAGGAATATAAATAAGAAAAATAACCTAACCGCTAGTTGACTCAAAATAGAATTCTAATTAAAGTAAAATACTAAAATAACTAAATAAAAGAAAAGGAATTAAAAATCTGCAAAATATGGAAAATCCCAAAAATCTGATCCGCTCCTCGGTTACGGCCATAAATATTGGGCTTACGGCCGTAAGCCCCTCTCTGGTCCAAAACTGCTTCAGTAGTTACGGCCGCGACGAATTTGATTACGGCCGTAAAATGCCTCCGGCTTGGATGTTACGGCCGTAACTTCAGGTCCAAAACTGCTTCAGTAGTTACGGCCGTGACGAATTTGATTACGACCGTGAAATGCCTCTGGCTTGGGTGTTAAGGTCGTAACTTCAGGACTTACGGCCGTAAGCCTTGTTCTGCTGAAATTCTTCCTTTTTCCCCAAGACTTGGTTACGGCCGTGATAATAGATTTTATGGCCGTGATTATAAGAGTTACGGCCGTGAAGGTCCTTCATTACGGCCGTATTGACTTTTCTGCACAAATAACTTCGATCACTCAACTCGGCTTGATCCTTTATTCCTCCCGGCTCGCCCCCAACATGGAACTTGCTTCGTTTTCCACGTAGATCACCGTCATACTGCCGATTCTCGACTTCGCACTTCGATGCCTGGTCCGGATCGTATCATAATCCCTCTCTTGAAAACGATTCGACCTCGAATCCAATTTTGGTCGGCTTTTCAAACTCCTCCTGCTTTTCTGGGCCCGATGATCATGTTAAGCTTCGTGCGATCCTTTAGACTTTTGGGCTGCTCATTTTTACCAATGAGTTTCTTCCCCGCCTTAAGTTCATAGCTTGATTTATGTCCCTACAAAACAGATTTAATAGAACTGGGGAGGGAATGGTTAGCTTGGTTAAGTGCAAGGCAAGAACCCTTGTACATCAACCTTTGTGCAAATAAACTCAATTTGGGGGTGAACTCTCTTTTCTTTTTGCACTCATTCTCTCCTTTTTTTTGAGGTTGTGGCCTCAATTCTCTTGTTTTCAACTCTCACACCCTCTCCTTTTTCTGAGGTCGTGGCCTCAACACTCTTATTTCTTTTTTCAAACTCACATTTGGTTTTTAACTGATCCTCTTGAGCCTCTTTCGGAGATAACGGAACAAGGGTAATTTTTTTTCCCACCCTTCACAAATGAATACTGATTCTTAAACCCATCGTGCACTACCCTCCTATCATGTTGTCATGGCCTCCCCAACAAAATATGGCCAACATGCATAGGTACCACATCACAAACCACCTCATCCTTATAACTCCCGATGGCAAAATTGACCCTAGCCTGCTTATTTATCTTAATTTCTCCCGACTCGGTCAGCCATTACAATTTATAAGGGTTTGGATGTTTTATCAAGCTTAAACCCAATTTCTCAACCAACATTGTACTAACCATATTAGTACAACTCCCCCCATCAATCACCATACCACAAACCTTTTTACCCACTAAGCATCTAGTATGGAAGAGATTATCCCTTTGTTCACCAATTTCATCCACCCTGACCCTAGTACTAAGGACACACCGATTAACAAGTGAATCTTTAACAGCATAGGTCAGCCCTTCCTCATCACTACTACTAGCCCCAACATCCACTAACTTAGGCATTCCCTTAAATTCATCCTCGAAACTAATTTCGCCATTATCACACAAAATCATTAGCCCCCTACTTGGACACTGGGATGCTATATGACCCGTACCCAAGCACTTAAAACACTTTATTTCTATCCCGAGTAGTTTGAGAATCAGAAATATTTTTACCTTTCATTGTAGGCTCCTCCTTCCCTTTTGGGTTATGTTCAACATTGTGTTCCTGTTTCGGTTGTGATGTAGGATAAGATGGTGAGTGTCTTGCTGCCCCCTTTCGCCTTAGTTACCTTTCCACCTTCATGGCTATATGCACCATGTCCTCTAGCTCCACATAATGTTGTAGCTCAATGACATTGGTAATATCTCTATTCAGCCCACTCAGAAACCTAGCCATCGTTGCTTCCCGATCCTCCACCACATTAGCCCGAATCATCGCCACCTCCATATCCTTATGATAATCTTCTACACTCCTCGACTCCTGAGTCATACCCTGCAGCCTCTGGTAAATATCTCTATAATAATTATTCGGCACAAACCGCTTCCTCATTATGGTTTTTAATTCACCCCAAGTCTCCACCGGCTCCCCAAGGTTCCTCCTCCTACCCGTCAATAGCTGATCCCACCAAATATTTGTATAATCGGTGAATTCAATCACGGCTAATTTCACCTTCTTTTTTTTTTTGAATAATTGTGACAATCAAATAGCCATTCAACCTTGGTCTCCCAATCCAAGTACGCCTCCGGATCACTCCTACCTTGAAACGATGGTATTTTCACTTTAATTTTCCCAAGGTCGTCATCAACATCATCTCTACCCCCACGATGCCTCCTAGCATCACGCCGCTCCCTATCATGCCTCCTCTCATACCTATCTCCTCTATCCCTCCTTCGCATACTTCTCAAAGATATACTTCCACTTTCACTTCCCATGTCCTCATTATCCATACCAACCTCATGCCTATTAACTCTCCTAACCCGAGAACCATCATGAGATTGATCCCGAGGTCTTTGTTCACGTTCGGTACCTCGATTCTCCATCTGAGTCATAAACCTCTCAAATTGTACCCTTATTGTTGTAATATCATCATTACCTTGTTCATCCTTTCTATTCACACCCCTGAACTGTTTTATGTCTCCAACAGAAGATGAAGATGTGGAACCCTCTCTATCAGACATTTTTAAGACACGAACAAGAACAAGAAAATTTGAAAATTGAGAAAATTCAGAATATTTGGGGAATATTTGAGAATTTTTGAATTATTTTTTAAAATCTGCCAGAGAATTGGATTACGAGTATGGCAGAAAAAACAGAACTGGATTTGGACGAAAAAAGAACAAGAAAAACACTTTTGAATTTTTGGGATGACTCTTATGGATCAAACTGTAGAAAATTAGGACTGACACGAAGAACGCGAATAACACGAAAAAAATAAAATAAAAATCAGGAATTAACAAGAAACGCAAGAATCTGAGATAGATCCAAGTTCTGATACTAGATGATGAGATCCCAATTGGGGAATCTCGACAAAAACGCGAAAATAACACAATTAAACTTAGGAAAGATCTAAATCAGATCAAACACGAAAATAAACAAGAACACGAGGAAAGAACAATGGAATTAAAGATAGATCGACGATAAAACCTTGACCCGACAATCACGGCGCAATTAATGACGATGCGGATTGAAGAACCAAGATGGTGAACGCCACAAGGGTTGTCAATTCCTTGATAAGTTCATTGGGTGAACGTCACAAAGATCGGATCTTTGATAAGTTCAAGAAAAAGGGAATAACTCAACCTTTTAATTTTGGAGAATCCTCTCTCAATTTAATCAATAACTCGAATTGTTCTTTACAATCATGAAAATGAATATAAATAAGAAAAATAACCTAGCCGCTAATTGACTCAAAATAGAATTCTAATTAAAGTAAAATACTAAAATAACTAAATAAAAGAAAAGGAATTAAAAATCTACAAAATATGGAAAATTTCGGAAATCTGATATGCTCCTCGGTTACGGCCGTAAGTAGTGATGGCAACGGGGCGGGTTCGGGTCGGGCCCCGCCCCGCCCCGCGAGAATTTTTCAATTCCAAACCCGCCCCGCGACCCGCGAATTTCTGGTCGGGGCGGGTCAACCTACCCGCCCCGTTTAATTTTTTTAAATTTTTTTAAAATTTTTTCGGTATTTTTTTATTTTTTTCCTTATTAATTTTTATTAATTTATTTAATCGGGGCGGGTTCGGGTCGGGACAACCAAACCCGTACCCGCCCCGCGACCCACCCGGGTCGGGGGAAGTTGTCCCATACCCGCCCCGCCGACCCGCGGGGCGGGTTCGGGTCGGATTTTTTTGCCATCTCTAGCCGTAAGCCCCTCTCTGGTCCAAAACTGCTTCAGTAGTTACGGCCGTGACGAATTTGATTACGATCGTGAAATGCCTCCGACTTGGATGTTACGACCGTAACTTCCAGACTTACGGCCGTAACTTCCGTAAGCCTTATTCTGCTGAAATTCTTCCTTTTTCCAAAGACTTGGTTACGGCAGTTATAATAGATTTTACGGCCATGTTTATAAGAGTTACGGTCGTGAAGGTCCTTCATTATGGCCGTAATGATTTTTCTGCACAAATAACTTCGATCACTCAACTCGGCTTGATTCTTTCTTCCTCCCGGCTCACCCCCAACACAGAACTTGCTCCGTTTTCCACGTAGATCACCGTCATACTGCCGATGTCTCGACTTCGCCCTTCGATGCTTGGTCCGGATCGTATCAACAACTCTTTGTCTTGCAAATCTTATGCGTTCACTTGATCATGCCTCCAAAGTTTATCTCCTTGAGTGACTCAACAAGAGATGAATTATGGTTAAATTCTACCCATTTGTTCAGAAATATCATATATTTCATAATGATTAAACACACCTTCCATCTCGCAGCCTTGAGTGACTCAACAAGCTAACATTGATGGCGGATTTTGGTTTATCATTATAACAATGGAAGGCATTTTGTATCAACCAATTAATATGATTTAATATTTAATTTGAGAGGTTTGTGACGTCTCATCAATCCTATGTAAATTAACTAGCATTAATCATATAATTAATCATACATATAATAGTGTGGATGACTATGGACGGTATCTATCTAGTCTCCTCGAGGCATGAAGAAGACTAGTTGGTCTATTTCCTAGGGGACATTGCATCCTACATCGAATGACAAATGCAATAACCGCTATCTGCTCCTACCTGTAACATTTACTAGTTGTCACGTAGGCCTATATCAAATAGACACGCAGGCCCATATAAATTAAATAAAATAGGCACTCAAGCTCAATTAAATAATAACAGGCTCGCAGGCCCTATTAAATAATAACAGGCACGCAAGCCCAATTAAATAATGACAGGCTCGCAGGCCCAATTAACAAAAGCAGAATTAGATAAATCATACATTCAACCAATCACATAGGTCTAGTCCATAATCATCCACTATAGATCCTCACACAATTAATATCTAATGTTAATAATAATATATTAATTTCTAAATTTGCAACGTTGATTTCAATTGTCTAAACTCTTTTAGACATGACAGATCGAATAAAATAATCAATCTTATTGATTCGCCAACTAATTAATCCCATTAATCAATTTTTGTATTAATGAAATTAATCAATTAATCTAATTAATCAATTAACTCATTATTCATGGGGACGATAAAAATAACCGTTTTATTTTTAATCTCCAAATTGAGTCGTACTCGGATTTGGATCAATTTTTAAATTTTTATGTAAGGTCTATCTTAGAATTTTATGAGAGAATCAATATTTTAGCCAAGTCAAAATTCAAAATTTTGGTTTAAAGACAATTTTATTAATTTTTTCTCAAAATAAAATTATAATCAAGACCCACAAAATCCCTTTAAAATTTTAGGTCCTTATTTTTCAATTCTAGAAATTACAGGTACCTTTCAGTAAAGTTTTAAAACAAAAGGGATTTGTTTCAATTTTAAAAATAAACATAGGGGCTGCCCATGCTTATATGTAATATGGGGGGCAAGTATGCAATTTCCAAAATTGCACAACCCGCCCCCATCCCCAACTCACACATTGAAACCCTAGGTTTCGGTGTGCGGGCCTGGCGCCGGCCTTTCCTTTATGCCGCAGCGACGCAGCTTCAGGAATTCTGCTGTCGCGAACAGCACTCGCTGTGCGCAGCGGTGAGTTTCGCCACTGCCTTGCGCAGCGTTGCGTCCGGGCAGCGGCGACGATCGTCCCTGCCATGTGCAGCTGGCGGCATCGCCAGCGCCACCACTCCGGCGAACAAAATTTTTTTTTTAAAAATTTTATTCGATCTGATTTTAACTATTAATCTAAAACAATTTCAGATTTAATTTTTGCAAATCAAATTAATATCTCAATAACAATTATTGACAATTCATCAAAATAAAAATAAACTTCAACAAGTTTCAAGGCAGACTCTGATACCACTGTAAGGTTTCAAAACATACATGCACATCGGAATTAAAAGAATCGAAACCATAACCGGGATCAACCTTGCACCACGACGAAGTTTGTGATAGAAATTATACCTTTTGATGAATCGCTAGAATCTAATGTTGATGTAGTATAGATCTTTACCACAACCGTCCAATTGTCCAGCCTCTGATGGTGATCCACACAGCAAGCCAAGATCTGGATTATTGTGCTAGCAATCAAGAAAACAACAACCATTTTTCTCTACATGTGTCTTAGTACTTATAGGTTTAACCCTAAACCTAATTAGGTTAAGATTGTAGACTTGGGCCAACCCAAGTCCAGCCCAACTAATTGGGCTTGGACATATTATTCCAACAATACCTTTTAGTATTACTCATATCTTTCGGTAACTTTCTTGAGACTAGCTTCTCAACAAAAACTCCAATGTAGTTTTAGTTACAAATACGAGGTTCATGTTGTCAACAATTTTCCTTCAAATTCTCTGCCATTGCGGCTGCGCTGTGCATTTGGAGACGATGAACTCGGTCACCACATACTTACTACAAACCAAGATTTTAATTTTCACTTTTGTGAAAAATTTAGCGTTACTCTGTTTTTCTACCATCTCTGGTGGGGTTCAAAGGATGCTGCCTTCGATGTTTTCAATTCGTACTGGAAACATCTTGAATGTAAACATGGTTTATGTTATTGGGTAACGAAAGAAGATGGCATCTATCTTTCGAATTGTAATCCTCCTAGTGATGACTTGAGGATGATATACAAGTGGCAAGGACAATAAATGATATCTTGGTCTTGATTGTTCAATATTAAAGCTAATTCATGGCACTAGAATAACTAGTTACTACTTTTCTTAAGTGATTTATGTTTTAATCCTACATACATCTCAATCTTCTCCCATTCTCTATATGCATCCGCGAGTGAATCAATGAGACAAAAATATATAGAAATTATGGGACACAAAAACATATAGAAATGGAAAAATGTAATACAAGTAAACGCAGTTTGTTCGTAATAAGATTCTCAACAATAATTATGAATTTATGCATTTTCATATAAAAGCTTTAGGGAGAACATAAAATGGGGGGGGGGGCGCAATTTTTTGATATTATCAATGAGAAACAATGTAAGTCGTATATAGAATTCAACAACTATATTTTGCGGTGGTAAAATTTATACCAATTCAATATAAAATATTTTATTTTCAGTACTGAAATAACATGTATTGATTTAACTAACACCAAGATGGAATGGATATGTGTAATATGCGAAATTAAAAAATAATTTAAATCTTGATGAACTGTAATCAATTAAATGTACACAAATTTATCAATCAATAATTGTAAGAAAGTAAATAACACCTAATACGAAAACGAAGGAAAAACCCATGGAAGAACTCTTCACAGGGAAGACTTTCGGACAAACGTGTCCGTAAAATCCACTAGAAAATATATGACTTATAGTTTTAGTTGAAATACAACTAACTCTTAGTATACTCTTGACTCCCAACTTGTAGATCACCGAAGACCCTCTTAGGTTGTAGTTCCCGCACCTTCCAGTAACTTTGAACTCTTTTCTTTCCGTGCCTCCAGCTACATCTCCCTAACTCCAGAAATCTAAAGGAATATTGGTAAATTATTTTGTGTTTAGTGTTTCATGATTGAACAATCTTGAATTTCAATTTAAGAAGTTGTTTCATTAATCTTGAATAATCAAGGAATAGATAAAGAGATTAGTAGGAAGTTATCTCTATGAAATGTATAGTGATTAACCACAAATAAATGAAATAGGGTTTGAATATTTATAATATGGAATATTTAAGGTCATATAAGATTGTAAAGAGACGGAAATAAGTATGATTTTACCAGACTACATGGATGCTCGATAGCCCACCGATCAACCCCAGCATTGTTAAAATCGCTCGAACAGTTTTCCCATGGTCAGCAAGCGATCTTCAGTATTTTAGTCATAAATTTCTCTTCTGATGTCTAATTGAGGTAATCAAGTGCATTGGGGAGCTAACTCAAAGGTTTTGTAGAAATATTGTTTTTCCAATTCAAATGTTTGCTATAAAATAGGTCTCAACTTACGGTTGAAAATCTGAACCATAATCATTGCAGTCTTTTGATACTCATTTAACTTTTAACAGCATCCCAACATTACATTGGTCTTCTTGAGTCCAAATACTCAACTCCATTACTACACTTTAACTATGATTTTGACTTTATAAACTAATTATTTTATTTACGAGATTGTAAATTACATAAGAACCTCACAAACTCCCCATTTGGTATTCCATGACGAAACACTATAGTAATAAAATGATTACAAAAGACCAACTCTAATATCTATACACAAAAACTCGGATTGCATCTCAATTGCTTGTCAACATTTTCCTTCACCTCAACTCAATAAATACCAAATCTAAAAGCAAGTGATACCATATGAAAGAAAATGAGTTAAATATCATAAACTTTAACTAGCAACATCAAATTGCGATATTAACAATATGTCAAAAATAAACAAAAAGTATAATATCAATATACTCTAGATATATTTGCTAGAAATAAAATGCCAAAGTGTAAAACAAAATAAATCAATCAATGACAATCAAAATAAATAATTACTCCCTTTAACTACTATCTCTCCCCTTAACTCGGATGCTAACTCTCTCCTTCTTTTTGACACAAATGAGAAAGGGTAAGAGAGAATGAGGGAAAAAATAATGCACATATATATGACATTAAGTCCCTGTTTGATGTTGATTTTAAAGAGTTTATTTGAAGAAATAATTTTTGAACAATGATTTTTAAGAGAATGTGTGGTTAAAAGTAAGCAATATTTTATGAGTTCATTTGTAATATTATTTTATTGATAAATGTGTTTTTAAAAAGAAGAAAGAGAAAAGTGTGTATTGTGTATATTGGGGGCCAAACATAGGCTAATTAGTGAAATAACATGAACATTTATTTGCTTAGTACTTATACATGCATAATTGATAAATAATGACATTTTTCCATACAACTTATTTTAAACCTATTTGAAATGAATTATATAAATTATTCATGTGTTAAAAATATCATTAATCTCTTGTAAGCAAGACTCAAAACCTTAAATCAGTGAGAAAAGAACATGCAAAGAAACCACTGGTGAATGAATATTTTTTCTCAAATTATGAAATCTAAACATAGTGTTACTGGGAACTTTTAATTAAAACAACGTCAAATAAGTACAAAGAGAAGTATAAGATGTATTTCATCTTTTCTTTTGACATGTAAATAAATTATTTTTAAGTACAATACTTTCTCTTTTTAAGGGAATATGCTGGAGCTTAGGTCAATTAGTTAAATTCTATTTCATATTCAAAGCCAACTCACCAAACCTATGACCGTCATTCCAATCTCGCTTATAAGAGCTTAATGTGTGCAGTATGGAAAATACATGAAATAATCTATACCAAATACTCCAAACAAGATCTAAACAAAGTTAATGAAAACTTAATTCATGATTTATAAGTTTTATTAGTACTTGATTACACAATAACATGTTCAATTCAAACACTTAACAACAACACAATTCCTACTTATTTAATTTTTGATTTTAATTTTTAATAAAACAAATAATGCAAAACCAATTATTAAAAAAAATGTAAGTGCATGCATGCACACACCTAAAGACCTACTTAGTGTGGTACACAAGAGTTCTTACCTTTAAGAACATCACGATCGACATCACAATTTAAAACATTATTCTAATCATAGAGTTCACTCTTTTTTATCCAACTTTAAATATAAAAAAAGATACAGTCTTTTTCAAATAAATCACTAATTCAGTCAAATGACCGACTACAATAGCTAGACCTCCTACCAGAGAAGTAATGTCCTAATTTTTGTTCCTAGTAAATAGCTTTTGACAACTAGACCTAATATGGCCTAACTCATCACAACGGTGAAAAGTAGGAATAAACATAGGAGGGAATCTAGATTTTATGTTCTGAACCCTAGTATGAGGGACCCTATATTACTTATAAAAAGTTTGTCTAGTGTCCTCCTTTTTTCTTGGGTTCATTGGTTCTTAACGCCATAGGCTAGATAGAGGTAAGAACAAATGTAGTTGTGGAAGTAATTTGTGTATTAGACAAATTATTAGATTGTTTATAACCTAGACCTCTTCTATTACCTACATGTATGCTAACACCTAAGGTAAAGTCAAGCTTTCTAGATCTAATAGAGAATATATAAAGTTTTACTTTAGTTCTATCAAGCTCACCCTCTAAAGTCCTAACTTTTTCTTTTATGGACTCTTTCTCAGCCTTCAAATTATATAATATTCTAGTTGATTCTTGAAGATTAAGCACAAGTGTTTGTTTTTCTACCTAAACACCATTTAACTTCTTAAGAATGGATCTATTCTTCTTCTTAGTCTTAAGGGCTTTCTCATACAATTGATCATAACTCTCTTGCCAATCCATTAAAGTAGTGGGGATTCTCTTAGAAGTTACTTTGATCTGTGTTTTCATCTCTCCAATGTTGTCCTTAATTCTAGGTAAATGCCATGTATTAAAACCATCATCATAACTGGAAGACTCACTATGATTATTAAAATCAGAAACATCATCAATTAATGTCACGTACATAGCTTTTCCCTTACCTTTTCCTAGAGATTTCTTATAATTAGGGTACTCGATTAATATGATCAAAACCCTGACATTCAAATCATTTAATAAGTTGAGACTTCTTACCACTTTCCCTTGTATTTTTCTTTATTTTTCCTACATCTACTAGGTTCACCTTTATTCTTCTATTGATATTTCTTCTTGACATATCTAAAGGTCTCACTGAATTTTGTAACAAAATAAGCTCATCCTCTTTTACACTCTCATCCATGGATTTTAAGAAGCACTCATTCAAACCTTCTAGTATGGGTCGCTAACAAGGACTAACCGCTCTAATATAAATAGTGATCAACGATAGAATTTAGGATCTAATACAATTTGGAATAAAGGGGAAATTAGGTGAAAAACGAGGAATTAAAAATTAATTTAAAACTAGATGAATGATAGTCAATTAAATGCGCACAATCAATCAATCAATCGCAAGAAAGTAAATAACACCAAATACAACAATGAAAGAAAAACTTTTGAAGAATTCTTCACATGGAAATGACTTTCGGACAAACATGCCAGTAAGAACCACTAGAAAAGATATGACTTACAATATTAGTTTAGACATAACCAGCTCGTAGTATAATGTGGACTCTGACCTTGTAGATCACCGAAGACCTTCTTCAGTTATGGTTCCTGCATCTTCCAACAACTACAAATTCTTCTCTCTGTGTGGATTTCCAAGAACGAACCATGCTCTTTTTCAATGAGAACTCCAATTATCTCTCCCCAACTCTAGAACTGTAAAGACTTAGGTAAATTATTTCTTATTTGGCGTTTCATGATTGAACAATCGTGAATTTCAATTCGAGAAATTGATTGATTAATCTTGAATAATCAAGGAATAGATCAAGAGATTGGTAGGAAGTTATCTCTATGAAATATAGTGATTGACCACATATAAATGAAATAGGGCTTGAGTTTTTATAATATGGAGTGTTTGAAGTCATACGAGATTATGAAAAGGTTGAAAGAAATGCGATTTTACCAGATGAGACATGCATATTCATTTGTTGCATTAACAAAAAAACAAGTCTTTAAAAAAGCACAAACATAAACATAAACACAAACACAAATCACTATTGACAGACCCTAATTCTCTTATTCTCCCAAACACAGCAGAACTTCATCTCCAAGCATTTTTGTGTTCTCTCTTTACCAAAGTTTTCACGTCTTTCCTTCAAGATCTTCACTTCTTTCAACTAATTATTTTTTAGTTCTATTTCTTTAAATATATTAATTAGTTATTTATTTCTTAAAATATGTTATTCTTTCTCGTTAGTTTTTTTTTAATTTAAATATTTTTATTACTTCTTGTTAATTTGGTATGTTTTCCTTCAATTCTCTTTATTGAAAAAAATAAACAAAATGTTTGAAAAAAAATTAAATGGGTATGGAATCATACCCGCCTCCGACCTGCTTCGGTGAGGTGGGTATATTGGTCAGGTATGCAGGCTAAAGATTCCTAGCGGGAAAGCTATGTGTTTATCAAACCCGACAGTTGAAAATATATTTTATTCGACATGCCCATTTTAAGGAGAGTGATTTTTGTAATAGAAACCCTTTTGAGGAATGTGTGATTGAAAAGTTAGGAGATTTTTGTGTTCATGTGTAGAATATTTTGTTATGTGAATGTATAGTTGAAAATGAATGAGAAATAAAAAGATTGAAACTAAAGGGAGTCAAACAAGAGCTATATGTATTAAATTGTATCAAGCAACGTTAAAATATGTGGAAAAAAGCTAAAACACAAACAAGGTTGAACTAGTCCCATTGGAGATCCACCCAAGGCATTGCATCAACACTATATGTTGGATTGCATACCCATATAATAAATATTTTACTATGACAAAATAATAATTTATAATAAATAAATTTTAATTTTTTTACTTATTGTATTTATTAATTACAGAGAATACGAATTAAAGTGCATATTATCACTTTTCATAATATAAGTTGGGTATTTACGTTGAGAAATACAATGTGAAACAACTTATATTTTGATAAAAAATAATTAATTCAAAATCAACGTATACGTCTTTACAATAAAGTTTGCTTCTACGACTTGCAATGCAAGCCGTAAAAAGTACTTTATGACATACATGTGCACGTCGTATGAAGTTATACCATGAAAAATCACATACGTTTTATGTTGTGTAAAGCATGTCGTTAAAGCACGTCGTAAAAAACTTTCAAAGCGTGCATTTCTCATGCCGTAAAAACCTTTTACGGCGTACATCCGCACACCTTAAAAAGTATTGCTTTTAAGGCATGCTACGTGCACGCTGTAAAAAAAGTATATCACTTTTTACAGCATGTATCCCACATGCTATAAATATTAATTTTATTTTTTCTAAATTTATTTATATGGTTACAAATAAACTTATAACAATTACAAAACAAAATAGACATATTAATCCATACAAAATCATGTTTTACACGGTTTTGATAAATAAAAATATTTATAGCCCATTTGGTGTATGAGATTTTGAAGGAAATTTGAATTTTTTTGGAGAATGTGTGGTTGAAAAGTGTGAAAATGGTGAGTTTCATAAAAGTGTTACGTTGAAAATGAGTTTTGGGGGAAAATTGTTTGAAAACTCCTAGACCAAATAGGGGCTTAGTATGTTTCAATACAATGTGTGAAACTCTAGAGTTCTTCTAAATAATTCTAACAACATTACAAGCCTACTCAAAAATTTAGATAATAATACGCTAAAAGTGATTAAAAAGTTGATTAAAATGTTACAAATTATTCGATCATATTGATGTTTACTTCTCTGACCAATAATTTAGATATCCAAAAAAAAAATTCAACTCCTTACACATCAAATAAATAATATGGGTATAATTAATTAATAAACTTAAAGTAAGAATGCAAATCAAATGAGTGTATCAAGAAATATATTACCGGAACTTGGGGGTGTGCCACACTGGTAGAAATAGTTGTAGATTGGCCCCCTCCCTGGCTGAGGTTAGGGGTTCAAGTCCCATGCCCCTCCCCTTTATTCCCCTCACCTACATTCCCTTTGTAATAATATATATATTTAAATTAGCTTTTATCTGAACAACATAGTATATATGACTAATAGTTAACTTTACTATATTGTTCCGAAAAATGGTTGAAACAGCTGACAAAATTTGCACTCTAAGGTTCTAGAGTAACAGAGTTTTAAACAGTGAAATTAGGAATGCACACAAAGGCATTGATGCTAAAAAACCTAGTATGAGTGAAGAAAACAATGATCCCCTATATTCCTTATTTTCTGGCGTTGAATGCCTCACTTAAAAGCTTTTTATTCTTGGAAACAGAATGGGTCATCTTTAGAGTTTATAAGAAGAGTTAAGGAGGTAAGAAACTAATTCGTATGCTCAATTTGCTCAAAGGTACAACATTAGCCTCTTTAGTGTTATCTTTAGTGTAAGACAATTGCAACAATATAGCATAAAGATAAATATTTTTTATCTCTAGGAAGAAGAACTTTATGCACACACATTCTAATGACTTGTGTATGTGCACATTATAAGAGTTTATAAAATTGATACTTTTGTTCCACCCACCAATTAGACTTTAAGCCATGGGTAGCAAAGAAACCCAAACGTTCGTAGTCCAATGTATGAGGGTGTTGAATTAAGAAGGCACGCACAAGGCGACTTGAGAGTAAGAACGGGAGTGGGAAGGAGGTTGATTAAATAGATCGTGGTTTGAAAAGCATATGGCCAATAAACGAGCTGGACGTCGGCTTGATAAAAAAGGGTGAGCCCGATCTCGATAATATGACGATTTGTTCATTCGGACACACCATTATGCTCGGGGGTGTGGGGTGGAGTCTTGAAGTGCTCAATCCAGAAGGTCTCGAGAAGAGATTTTAAGGAAGTGAACTCACCTCCACCATTTTAGTAAAGAATATAAAATTTTTTTAAGAGCATTTCAACTTTACTTTTGAACTTGGGAAAATGCATGAACATCAAATTTGTGACGTAAAGGATAGAACCAAATAAATTTCGAAAAATGATCAACAAAAATAAGATAATATTTAAAGCCTTCTTTGGAAGTTACAGGACTTGGACCCCAGATATCCGTATAGATAACATCAAGTGGACTTTTGCTAACAAGACTAGAGGTAGCAAACAGTAACTTATGATTCTTAATAGACTGACAGGACAAACAATGAAAATTAGAAGAAATCTGAAAGAACTCCTAAAATGAGTAATTGTTGGACGATCTCTGAAGTATGATGACCCAGTTTATTGTGCCAAGTGGAAGTGGAAGAGACTGAGGAGTGATGGATGGTTGGAGATGTTAAATTGGAAGTAAGCCACTCATAGATGTCATTGCGATTCTGACCTCGGACGAGCGGTGCCCCATGTTCAAAGATCCTTAACCACAAAGTAAGAGGGAAAGAATTCAATTGATGTTTGTTGAGAGTTAGTGAACTTTGAGGCATACATAATATTGCGATTTAGCGAAGGAAGGCAAAGAACATTATGAAGGGAAAAAGAGGGGAAAAGGGAAAGTACCTTTGTGGGAGATGGTGTGTTGAAACCTATCACCCAAAATTATGTCATCCAAGGCTTCATATTGCTGAGAAAAGGAAAGGTTGGAAATGTCAGGTATAATATAATGAAAAGTACTGGAATCCATGATCCATTTGTTGGGGGCAATGGACGAGGCATGATTAACCTAAGTACGTTGATGTTTGAGGTGAGGGAAGAGATCCTAGCAATCTTAGGTGGAGTGTTCATGATGATTAAAGTAGTGGTAGTAGACATGGCTTACATTGTTGGATGAAGAAGAGGAAAATCAGGGTTGCTGTGAAGGTGTGGACAGTAGTCCGTTCCCAGCGGATGATCCTGTATTGGACTGATGTGCGGCAAAAGGAAGCTATCGAGAATGGTCACTGCTATGGCGATAATTGTAGGCCAAGAGTGGTTGTTGGATGATCTGGACTGAGTGGTATGTAACTTGGCGGAGGAGGATAAGGATGCAATTTCAATATCATGAAGATAAGTCTCTTGATCAACCAATTTGTCGAATAACTCTTCAAAGGGGACTGTGTCATCCTTAGCACGGAGAGCAGCAATAAGTTATTTGTATGCAAAGCTTAGACCGCGAGTAGAGTAGAGGAGAAGGTTATCATTAGATGGAGGAGCACCGAGTGTACTAAGTTCATCGGCCAGCGTCTTGATGCTGAGGAGAAAGTCTTGAATGGACTAAGTTCCTTGTTAAATCTGTGAGAGCATATCTTTTAGGTGAATGATATGAGACTTCGAGCACTTAGCAAAATATTGATGAATTTTTTTCCAAGCAGATGCACTTGTGATGGAAGAAGAGACCAAAGGAATGATGAGTTCTGACAATGACGCCAAGACGAAGTGCAAGATAAGTTGATCCTACCATTTACATATTGAAGTCGTCGGGTTGGCCGAGGTCACTCTGGCAATAGTAATCATGGTTGGAGGAGAGGAAAATGAGCCATCAACATAGCCTAGGAGATCAAGGCCTTGAAGAAGAGAGGAAAATTTAGCTTTCCAAGAAAAAATAATTGGACGACGTAAGTTTTAGGGTAATTTGAGTGGCGGTGTTGATATGAATAACACTGGTAGGGGAGGAAGGAGGCGATGGATCAATAACCGCGGGGAGGAGTAGGAGGAGTGATAACTTGATATGTGCTTAATTGAAGGTGAAGAAGACGAGATTAAAGGGGCTGAAATATTTCTCTTTTTGTGTTGAAGAACGAATTTTAGGGTAGAGGTGAGACTTGGGATCAAAAATCTCGTTGGAGGGTTTCACACTCTAATGCCATTAAGAGTTTAAAAAATTGATACTTTTATTCCACTCACAAACTAGACTATACTGCTTGGGTTTATATATACAAAAAACAATCCCGCTGGATTACAACATATTTCAAACTAAGAAAACTATAAATTAGACATCTATTTAAACTAGGAAAACATATATGAGATCTTCTAAGAATGTGTTTGGCAAACATGTTTTTAAACATGTTTTTTCCTACACAATTCCCCAAATCACTTTTTAACCATACATATTTTCTCTCTCCAATTTTCAATCACACATTTTACCTAGAAAACACAAAAAAAATATGTTTTTAAACAAAAAAACTTTTAACAAACAGAGGTTAAATCAATGCAATAGCTTAAGGTGCAAGAAACTAGGAGAAGCTTCCAAAAACTTGTGGTGAGCTTTAGGTTGCACGGCTTGGGCCATGATCCATCTCATTCTAGGATTCATGGCTCGGTTCATCATATGATCTAATACACGTGCAAAATTGCATAAAACATTACAAAAGAGGCACCAAACTTAGGATGACAAGCAAATGATAAAATAAAGAAACCAGTAAGTATTCTTTTTGCAGGTTGAAAGCTTAACATAAAATTCCCAATGGGGGCGGTCACTTACCATATGATATGTTTGAAATGTGTTACCATATCTATTTACAGCTCACAAAACCTTATATCTTAGTATGCTAATATTTCTCCATTATGCCAATACCATAACAAATGTTTTATGGGAAAGTATTGAAATCCTTTAGATCTACACCTTCAACATTCTACACCAACCAAAAAAGAAAAGAAAAATGAGCTACATCATCTAGTTTAGGGAGTCAGGGGATCTTTAATATAGCAATAAAACTCATGTAGGATACCATAGTTACCCTAAATACATAATTATTTTTGTACAAGTTAGCTAATCTATTTATCACCGCTTTATTAACAGAAGCATTATCTAGTGTAAAACTACGAACTTTATATCACAGTTAAATTCTCTAAGAATTGCAAGTAGTACATTGAAAATATTTGTTGCATTATGTGGGCAATCAATAACTTTAAATGTCATAATTCTTTTGTTAATTAATCAAGTATCATCAATGTAATGATAAGTAACAGCTACATAACCTCTATGATTATTGCTAGTCCACAAGTCCAAAGTAAATGATAAGTTACCATTATATTTGTTTAAAGCATCTATAAAATTTTGTTTTCTCGGGAAATATTTATTAATGCAATCAGTTCGTAAAGTATTTCTAGAAACGAGTTTGTACCTGGGTTGGAGATACTTTTGAATGAATTCTGTGAATTGTGACTTTCTACAATTGAAAGTGGGAACTCACCACTCGATACGAACATGATTATCCCTTCTCAATGCGCTAGTTCTTGGATGAAGACCCAATTGGTTAGACTCGATTGACCAAACTGTAGAGTTTATTGGTTTGCTTCAACCGAGCCCGACTTTCGACATGCTAATACATTGTCTGTTGAGGTGTGTTGTGCCCCCACCCTTCTTCCAAGAGAAAAGTCCTTCGCAAGTTTTACATTGTGCTTTGAATACTGGATTCCCATCAGCGTCGTAGGCCGTTATTTTAATCAAATCAAAAAAAATTCATCATTTCGATTTTTTCATCATTTTTGGATTTCTGCTGGAGTCTGTCATCGTGCTAGCGGAGCCAAATCCATATGTAAAAACAACATCTTCATCAACAATGTCATCCAAATTAAGAGGAGTTCTAGTATCTATATTATCGATCTCATTTTCCAAATCCACCAAATTTTCGGGAATTGGAATATCGTTAGACCAGAAAATTCATCAACAAATTGGCTAGAAGAATAACCATGAGATTGTTAGTCTGCCTTTAGATATAATGAATTTGGAAATTTGGAATTGGAGATGGAAATGAAATATGGAATCTGAGACAATATGCCAATTGAGATTTAAGAGTTGAGAGTTGAGAGAATTGAGATTGTTGTTTGTGATCCAAATCAAGAAAAAATGGGTATATTTACAAGTAAAAAAATTAAAAAATTAAAAAAAATTAATGCCAAACGGTCCCAAGGACCGTTTGGGCCCAAGTCAGGCTCATGAGAACGAGCCTCTCACGAGCTTCGGCTCATTATCACGAGCCCAAATGGGCCGTCTCGCGAGCCGGCCCATTTTTGGACCGTTTGGCAGTCCGTTGGATTAGTTCATGAACTTCACGAGCCGAACTCGGACTGTCCAATACCCAAATTTTTTGTCTGGTCCAAGCCCAAGTCCTTTTTTTATGGGCCGAACCGAGCCGAACTACCGAACTGTCCAGGCCGTTTGCCAGCCCTAGGAGGAAGATAGCATATTTATATATTAACTAAAATGAATACAATGGATATCTTAGTAGAAATTATCATATCTTGTTTGATACAGGAGTGTCATCTTGTTTATTTAAAGAAAATGTATTACCTCCAAAAATGTAGAGTAATAAAAAAGATAATGAAAAAATAATTATTTTAGCAGGATTTGATGGAAGTGCAAATCTAATAACTAAAATAACAAGGAATGTTAAAATCCAAATTGAAAATATGAATTACAAATACCTTATGTGTATCAATTTGTTGATACGTCAGGGGATATATTATTAGGAAATAACTTCGTAAAACAATACTATCCTATAACTATTGATGAAAAGATTATACTTTTATGTACCCCTTGTCATCATATAGCAATAATTACTAGAATTAATGATCCTTATTGTAGAGAAAAAAAAAATGTTTCATATAGCAGCTCAGCCTGGTGATAATAGACAAAAATTAACACAAATAACACAATTTATACCTAATAAAAAAGATAAATTTAGTGAAAGAACATTTCGACTAGATAGCAATAAAAAATATTATAGAAAAATTATTAAAATAATTAGGAGACAACCTTTAAAAAAATGGCACATAAATAAACATATGACAAAAATAATATTAGAGGACGACACTAAGATTATTAATGTAAAATCAATTAACACATACATCAAAAGAATTACTTAAATTTGAAATGCATATAAAAGAAATGTTAGAAAAGAAAATTATTAGAGAATTTAATAGCAAATATAATAATCCAGCCTTTATAGTAATAAAATATTTAGAAAAACAAGAACAGAAAATGTAGATGGATACTATGGTCTAAAGATGAAGAAGTACAAAAAATTAAAGATCTTTGTAAAAATTTACCAAAATTAGAATTACCCAAAAAAAGAATGTAAATGGATTATAGAAACTGATGCATGTGAAATAGCATGGACAATAGTACTTAAATATATTTATCCAAAAGAAAATGAGGAAAAAATTGTACAATACACTAGTAGCAGCTTTACCCAATCCCAAACTAATTATCATATTAAAAGAATTATTAGCTGTAAAATTTGTTATTAAGAAGTTTGAATAATTTGTTATCACTACAAAATTTAAAATTAGGACTGATAATACTCAAGTTAAATATTGGTTAAATAAGGAGATTGATCCAACTATTGTCAATAAAAGATTAATTAGATGACAAGTAGAACTTAATTATTATGATTTGAAATTATTCATATTAAAGGGACTGACAATGTTATAACAGATTATTTATCTAGGCATGGAGGAACTAAATAAGGAAGTAAAAGAACTTAATTTGGCCATGGGTAAAATGAATATCAACTATACAAATCTATTCAACCATGTGAACATTTGCACAGCGTAGATCGTACAAATTAACAATGAACTATCTTTTTATAAATTAAGGGTTAATTATCTTAAGGAAATGTACAAAGGAGGATCTCAATCTTCTCTAGTGAAGAATTTATCTGTAGAACTTCTCATAGATGAAGAAGTATCTAATGTATCAATTATTGAAAGTTCATCTTCCAAAGTCATTAGCAAATCTATTGAACCTTCTAAAGAGACTTTTTTAGAAGTTGCGAAGAAGCCCACAGTTGTAACAAAAGGACTATCAGAAAGGGAGAAGATAATGAAGAAACTAGAAACATTCTTGAAGTATGTGGAGTATCTAAATAAGAGGACAAAAGAAGGAGAATGACTAAGTACAATTAACCATCAAAAAATCAATTATTTTACCAAGAGCAGAACCAAGAACAATCAGAGAATTGTTTGATCAATGACTTATTCAGTGTATATACCCTAACAGGGATATGAAGAAAATATTATTATTACCTAAGTCTATCAAAGCAGCAGTTAAAACATACTTTGGTATAATCAAAACTAAAAAGATTTATGTCAAAATCCACTCAGCCCCCCCCCCCCTCCAGAATTTAATGATGAGGAATATCTAAATGCAGACATATTGTAAACATGGAGTACTAGTAAAGCCATCATTTCAGAACCAGAAATTAAGCTATTTAACAAGGAAGAACAAATCCAAGCCATTCTAGGAAAGGGCTTTGGGATTTAGAGTCATGTACACGAAATTAAGAGATATTCTTACACAAACTAATGTTTGGGTATACGAATTTAATGATGATAAATTATTAATCTACAAAAATACAAGAGTTAAACAAGTTAATAGTCAATTATAGAGAGAATATGCTGAGAATATACTTATCAACAATAGTCAAGAAGCCCGTGATTATCTACATCAACAAATGGAGATAGAATCAGGCTACAATGTAAAAGCTGTGGGGACCTACTCAACTATAATGAAGACGAGGCTTATCTTTTCTGATATGAATTATTCAAGGCATGGGGGTCCAATCTCATGTGAAACTTTAGAAAAGTAGCTGAATTTATTGTAATCTTATCTTTACTTTATCTACTTCAATTGTAAACCATATATGTAAAAGTTGGGGAATCTTATCTTATCACTTAACTTAACTTTTATCAAATATAAAAGGATGAGTCTCTCCTCATTGTAAGCATTCAAATATCGTATTGGTTTTCAACAATAAACATCTATATTCTCTCCATCTATTGTCTGTCTTTTCTTTCTTGGTTCAAACTTTCTTTCATTAGACAATACAAAAACAACTAAAAGAAGGTATGAGTAACTAAACTCCACCCAGATATATATAAAGCCATTAAATATTTAGTAATATTCTTTTTTTTTTTTTTTTTGAGTTCATAAATTTATTCTTTATAAAAATTTTGTTAAAAGAGTACATCCAGATGTAGAAAACGAAATTGGATTGTGTTGAACCTCTTTGAAGTGTTTGTCTAAGTGTTAAACAGAAAGTATTGGAGTAAGTCTTTCGAGCATCTATTAATGCGTGATTATTCTGAGCAACAATGATCTCCTATGGAAAAGTGTTTAATATTTAGATAAATAACTGAAGAATATTTGGTAAAAGATCTTTTAAAATTAGATTTACAAAGAAGTGTGATGGACCCATGATAGAAAGAAGTGTTGTTAATTATTTGTGGTGAATTATATATCTTCTTTATGATTGATTTTGTTTTAAATCTTGTTATCAGAATTATATTGTTTAAATTATCATATTATTTATGATATTGCTTACATGTTTTTACATATATTGACAACCTATTTTTATCATACCCGGATTAACTATTGAAAAGGAAATTGAAATTATTAGAAGAAGATTAGAAGAAATAATTAGAAATAATAGAATATATGTAGAAGATATAAGAAGTCTCACAAAGATAATAGAATTATTAGAATTCAGACTTCAGAATTTAAGAAATATGATTTGTAATTCTAATTAACTATTTAAGTTTCATGATTTATGAATTCAATACCCCCTTTGATTAGTTTATGTCCAGTGATCCTCGACGAATTTAAAGATCTAAATAGAGAAACAAATATACAATTAGAATACATAAGAAAAGATTTAGGAAGACATTATAAATTATTAGATTCAGAAATTAAAAATTATTTAGATACAGATATTTCTGTTGACCACAAAATTCGGTGGGACCCTGGATCAACACGTCTCAACTCCTCCCTCTTGAACACGTGGATCTCCTGCGTACTATGACAAACAATCAACTTGCAAAGGGGGCTGAGATGGCTCTCATTTGCACTCTGATGCCTAAGTCTACACTCATTTCAAGTATATATATTTTGGGTTCTGGAAATAGAAGTATGTAAAAGAGAGAAAAGAGAGTGAGAGTAAAATATTGTGTTAGAGTATTGAATTACCAACATTTTTCGGGAGACACACCCATTCTATTTATAGTTACATTCAGTTACTACTGTCATGGCACGTGTTTAGCCTTTACACGTGGCTTCTCCCCAGTCGTTGAACAGGTTAACCATTTAGTTGGTCATAATCATTACAGCCTACTATAGTGTTATTGCTGCTATCACATCAACGGTAAAGGCGTTGTCCCATCAAATTGCAGTCCAGTTACAAGTTCTGTGTGTTAGTGACGTTTCTGTCCAATCTAGCTGCGGGTCCTTGAGGTTTCCTCGGATAATGCTGATTGGGGAGATAGTCTGGCCAAAGATGGAATGGGCCTCGGAATGCCTCGGACAAATAATAACCAAGTAGTTGTGGGCTTATCTCGGTGGTTATTGGGCCCCATAAGCGACATGTCACACGTAACTAAAATGTGATTGTAACAATTTCAATGCTTGAAAGAATTATCATATATAGAGCTAAATTGAATATACATTTACAAGGGAAAAAATTTTTGATATAATTATAGCAGAAAATACTTTAAAATAATATAATAGATTTTACAAATTTTATTGTAATACCAAGTATATTTTAAACATAGACACCTTTCCTGATGATTAAAAAAAAAAGGATTTATAACTAAAATGATAACATATTAATTATAAATTTAGAACTTTTTCTTTCAGTGTCTTAGTAGGTTGTTAGTACATTTTGTTTGCCTCTGTTTGCTAACATTGTTTTGTTTATAAAATGATTTATTTCTAATTTTGAGGTAAAAGGTAGTTGTTAATAATTGAAGAGATAAAATCTGTGTGGTTAAAAAATAATTTGAAAATTTGTGTAGTTTATAAATTAATTTATAAACAAAAAAAAAAATACAGTTATCAAATGGAGCAGGATCCAAAAATTACATATTTCACTTCAGAAATATTTTTTATTTGGATTTTTGGATTTTTGAACCGACTTGACTCACCGCTTGAGTGTAACCTCCTGTCCATGTCACCTAATCTCATCATGAATAATGGATATCACGTGTCGACTGGATCACAGTCGTTTAGCACAATAAAACGGCACCGTATAATAAACTCACGCACAGCACATGAATTATCTCCGAACTCTTTGCTCTTTGGTTTCATCAGCTACACTGGCCCCTCTTCTCTTCTGGTGGATTCCCCCCCCACCCCACCCCCCACACACACACTCTATATATCTATATCTTTCTCTCTTTCTCTATTTGTGTCGTGGAGTGTGTTGAGCAATGGCGGCGTCGTTTGGAGCAGCTACAGCATCGGCGACTGAAACTGCACTCAAGGCATCCCCTTATTTGCCGCTCTTCCCTCGCCGTTTCATCCGCTCGAGCTCCAAGGTGACATTTCGCCTCTCTCACAAGCCCAAGCTCCGGTTTTACTCAAAGGTAATGAAATTGAATCTTCCGTTGATTTGTTGTGATAAAGAAAATTGAATGCTTATTCACGTGATTTTTTTTTTTTTTTTTTTATCTTCTATATTTTGGTTATTTTGTTAGTTCAAGCTGGGAAAAATGAATTCAGATTCTCTTTAAGAGAATTGTTAAAATTTACGTAATTTGTAATGAGTGATAGGAAGAAACGCGGGTTGCGTTCCTTCATGGAATTTAGGTATCTCCATTGTTTTGAAAAGCATGCTTATGCCTTGTGGTACTAGTACGCCTCGCCTGTTTATGCTTTGATTGCCATTTGTAAAGGTTTAGGAGTTAGGACTGATTTAGTGAGGCACACGGCATCAAGGCATATGTTTCGGGTCATCCAAGGTGGGTGCCCATTTGCCTTGTCTTTCTGTTTACACTGGTCTCAAGTTTTGGGGCATTTTCTTTATAGCCTAGAATATATTATTGATTTTTTGAGCCGTTTTATATATTAACTAACCATAAAGCTAAAAGAATTGGCTAAGAGAGAAGAGAACAATTGAAGCAGGCTGTCCTTAGCCTCCTATAATTGAAATGCTGCAATAAACCCATTTTCATAGTGAAATTGCAGCATTTTAGCGGTTGAAGAACGAGGATAAGAGACCTAGAATTCTTTAATTTTATTTTTCCTGTTGATATGTTAGTGTTTTTGTTTTTGTTTTCCTTTCTCTGGATTTCTTTTCTTCCAAAGTCAAAGCAACCAAAAATCTTGGACAGATATCTAGTTATTCATTTGTATTAGGCTACATAACCCATCATGAAAATAATCACTGGAAAAGAAGGAATGAAGTAGAAATTCTGTGAAGTTACATGAAAATCACTTAAGCCAATGTTTGATGAAGTCTTTAAATGTATCAGAACCCATTTTTCTTTTAAATTGAAGGAAAATATAACTTGATCATTCTCGATCATCACTCAAAGAAACTTGGAAGTTTAATAATGATGTGAATCCTCACTAGTGACGAAGATTTGCTTTGGCAACAAATAGTATATATAAGATATATACATCAGAGTGGATGCATGATGTTATTTAGAATAACAATATCTTTCTCGTTTAAATTTCTTCCACCATTGAGAGATGATAAAATGAACCCTCTAATGCGACTTGAGAAGTACAAAGAAGAAGATACAATGGAGAACACATTTAGTTTTCCTTTGCTTTTCTGAGATGTGGGTTCTGGCTCTAGGATAATCATGAGAAATAGAAAACAAGCAAAAATGAATTTATAATTTCATTACTCATGGTTTAATTCTTTAATTTTAGTCTCCATTTGGAAAGTCAATTTTCACTTTTTAGTTCTCAAACCTACTACCCCCCCCCACCCCACCCCAACCCTAAATAAATAAATAAATAAAAAGAAAAATAAAATAAAATAAAATTCTTTACCCTGAAGGTTCATGATCCAAATTAAATTGTGAAGACCTTTTAGCTTAGAGTATTTTGTGATTTCCCATTGAACTTAACTATTCATAATTTAAGCAAGGAAAAAGAACAGGAAAAGGCTCTCTATCTTAAATTACAAAATGAAGGACTTTTCTTTAACTTAATATTTTCCGCGTTGTTAAGTATGGTATCTAATTAGAGAAAAGCAGTTCATCAATTACACAAATTTTCTGATTTTATTTTCCTTTTCACTCTGGTTCCCAAAATAAATAAATAAATAAAAAGAAAAATAAAATAAAATTCTTTACCCTGAAGGTTCATGATCCAAATTAAATTGTGAAGACCTTTTATCTTAGAGTATTTTGTGATTTCCCATTGAACTTAACTATTCATAATTTAAGCAAGGAAAAAGAACAGGAAAAGGCTCTCTATCTTAAATTACAAAATGAAGGACTTTTCTTTAACTTAATATTTTCCGCGTTGTTAAGTATGGTATCTAATTAGAGAAAAGCAGTTCATCAATTACACAAATTTTCTGATTTTATTTTCCTTTTCACTCTGGGAAAACATTGATTTTATTTTTCCATTCCTCAACTACACATCCTTGAGCTCTCATTATGATACGTATGAAATGAGTTTCTGATGTATAGAGTTTGCAGTCTGGTTGGAACTGTTCTGCTGTGGTGAGAGCTCAATTGAATGAGGTAAGTTTTTCCCAGTGGTTTTAATTAACTTTTTTTAAAAATAGTTCTTTGTGGAAACATTTTAAGAGCCTTCTGTTGTCGTCAAGGTTGCTGCAGATGGATCTACAAATGATGCGGCCACCACTTCTGCTAAATCAGAGGTATCATCTGCACAAGCCGACAATGTCAAGAACTCAGTTGAGTCTCCGCCTCCAATTCTGGCCTCAGAAGAATCAATATCTCAGTTTTTTATTCAAGTTGCAAGTCTTGTCAGGTAAGCAAACTCGGTATCATATTCTTATGATTGCATCTTGCCATTTTTCTTGAACAAGTGATTTCATTTTTTCATCTGTCTTACAGGTTAGTCGATTCTCAGGATATTGTGGAACTTCAATTGAAACAACTTGACAGTGAAGTTTTAATACGTAAAAAGGAGGCTTTGCCTCCATCACCATCTGCTCCTGTGACAATGGTGCATTCACATGCTCAACCTGCTGTACTGTCTCCAGTCACCGCACCTTCTCCATTGCCGACTCCCGCATCTTCTGCTGCACCAACCCCCGCACCTTCTCCTAAAGTTCAAGCATCCAAGTCATCTCTTCCACCATTTAAATGCCCCATGGCTGGGACATTCTACAGAAGTCCAGGACCTGGTGAACCACCATTTGTGAAGGTGAGTGGCATAAATGCGATAATAGAAAATACAGAAGACAGGACTTTATATGTATTATATGATAATTATGTAAGTTGTTACAAAATGTGAGGACTGCGTTACCCCTGGGAGTTGTGCACTCTCATTCCTCTGATTAAAGCCTATTTTTTAATCAAAAAATACTGTTAAATTACATACGGCAACAGTGCACAAATAGCTGAAAGCATAACAAAATTTAGTATCTGCGTGCCATTTGCCTTACTATATGCATTTTTATGCAGGTTGGAGACAAAGTACAGAAGGGGCAGGTTCTGTGCATCATTGAGGCTATGAAGTTGATGAATGAAATAGAAGTAAATTTTCTTTTCTATCTGCAGTTGTTTTCGAGATTCTACCAATGTAGTTTGAGTTGTTCTTCTGCTCTGTCTTTTTCAACTAGGCCAATGCAGTTGATTGCTTTTTAAATTTCTCAAGTGCTAATTACTGCTAAATACGTAGGCACTGAAATCTTGATTTTTTCTTTTTTCTGTTTTGCACTATGTCAACATATCTTCTGTTTACAATCTTCACAGTCCAGTCTGATCTCTGAAATAATGTTTCGAATGCCTTTATCTGATGACTGCTTTAGGAACAGTGTTTGAGTATTACTTAAGCCTCTGTTTGGCAATTGGCCCCCATTTTACCAAACTCATTTTTGACAATAAATTTTATGGGACTCATAACTTATCAACTTTTCAACCATGCATTTCATCAACTTTAATGAAGATCTACTAAAAAATTATTTTAGCTAAACCAAATCGGGGCTTTTATGAGAATTTGTTAGAAAACAACCTTCTTGCAAAAAATTAATAATATAACATAAAGCATGCTTGGGAGCTGTTGCTAACGTTTAAAAATAAATAATAATAATAATTGAAAGAAATCCTTTTAGTAGATCGTGAGTGGGTCTGTTGTCCTCATTATGGTCCACCTAGAATCAATAGAAATGAAAATTGGATTAGTAGGAAGTACTTGTGGGTCCCACTAAATATGTGGATAAAAAGTGGTTTGACCAATTATAAACTATTTATAAACAATATTATCAACAAGGCATAGTGTTTCTGTTTGATTTCCAGTACAATAGCAATTAAGAATTGAAACATCCTCGTCATACTTTCTTCTTTATGTATATCCTATTTTTATTAGCACAACCTTTCTATATTATGGAATATTGAAAAATGTTATTTTTTGTTCTATAAGCACTTGTTTGAGCCCCATTTTCAAAAACTCATTTTCTCCAAACTAATTTTTAATGGAGCTTTTCACCTGAGAAACAGGTCATTTGACTCTGGATAAGGAAACATTTTGTTATGTGCCATCCAATTGTTAGACGTATATGCAATGACATAAAAAAAGAAGAAAAATGTGTATACCAAAATCAATTTTATTCTTAAAGAATTGGAAATTAAGAGATGAATGGTAGTTTCCAGTATACTTTAGAACATAAGAAAAACGATACAGGATAATGGTTTGGGAATATTCTTTTGACGGAGTTTAATGAAGCACATCAGAAGTGGCCAAGCAAGTTCTTCAGTTTACCGAAGTCTTGGATGATCACTTGCTTAACTTTTCGTGTTCTTTTTCCTAGTTTGATTGAACATTTTTTACTAATTTGTTCTGTGAAATTACATTGGATCCCTAAAGCTTCAGGATGAACTTATTCTGTTCCCTTTGTATTCCCAATCTCCACATGTCTAACACGGACAACTGATCTGGGGTAAGTTTCCGACTCCGTGCTCACTAGCTTTTGAAATCATGGTCGAGTGGATCTGAAACATCAACCTATAGATGAATAAATGAAAGCATTATAGCAATGAATCCGTTCAAATTCTTGTCTGGTCACTTATTTTTTGATGTATTGTCTTTGAATGAGAAAGATACTGCATCCTGCTGTGGGCATTAGGACCAACTCTTAGACTGAAAGCGGATCAATGCACGTTTGAGCAGCCTATTGTGATGTGCCAGCCGTCATTATAAAGGACATAACTGCAATGATCTCTCTTTCCAATAATCGTTATATTCTTTTGCACTATGTTAAAGTTTTGTTTTGGAAATTTCTCTTAGTATTAATGTGTCGATTTCCACATTAATACATATTCTGATAAAAAATATTGAGTGTGACCATATTTTTGCCTATCTTTCCTTGATATATTGCTGAATTTGCATAATTATGTAATAACATCATATTTTGACTATTGGATGCTATTGATTTGTTCATCTCATTATGACACCGATCATCTCTATGTAGGCTGATCGGTCAGGAACAGTAGTTGAGATCGTTGCAGAAGATGGCAAGCCCGTCAGTATTGGCACCGTGAGTTTCTCTGGACTAATCACTGTCGCCTAGTATCACAATTGTCTCAATTTTTTCTCTGCCTATTTATGAGTTTTCTTCCATGACTTTTTACTGTCTACAGCCTCTCTTTGTGATCGAACCATAGAGTGAATGGAGTGAGAAGCTGTACTTACGAAAAGCATGGCGATTGCATTAGAGAGTTTTTTTACCAGCATTTAAACATTTACTTGCAAGTACTGGTGATTTTCCATGGATGAGACTTTAGTTAGATATCGGATTGAACTAGTCTTGAATACTTTGTTTTCCATAGTTGTTCTAGAGTTTTAGATGTCTTTGAATCGTCTTGCATGGATGAGACTACTGTAATTTTTGTTATGGTTAACATATGATTTGAGGATTTGGTCATTATAAGGTGAAAGATAAAATGCATTATGTGATTAGATTTCAATTTTGTAAGTATTTCCTTCAATTACTACTATTACGTATTGTGTTGTGGATGAAAATATCTACAAGGGCATTGATATGAACTTTGTTTAGTTCAATTGTGAGGTCTTGAGTTCAAATAACTTGTGTTTTCACCTAATATGAGGCACTCAATTTAACTCAAGTATTTGAGAGACGTACTTTAATTTTTGAGTCAGCAAGATAATAACTAAATGTCATCATGGGGAATGTGATCAAGCTAGGACTCACATTCAAATTCAGGTCCTCGAAAATTCAAGCTTAGCCCTGAAAGAGCTCGAACCTGCTTGGCTCTAGAGACCTCGACCTTGGAAAAGCTCGGCCTAGAAGATCTTAGCCTTGGAAAAGCTTGAACGTAGAAGACCACGGACCTGGGAGCTAGGAAGACCTAATGCCTGAGAAAACTTAAGAATTCTAATTTAAAGTCTTGATAAAATTTAGTCTCTGGTACTGAGATGTTTGAAGGAAGTCAATTACATTGATTAAATTTGAACTCAGAGTACGTTCCAATACTAAATTTAGCTCTGCACCTACCTCAATAGAGAGATATTCATCCAATTAAGTATCAAATTGTCAAGTGGATCCATTAAATTAAATGTCTTATATCTTTCGCAACTTTAAAGGATCATTAATTAGATTCTTTGTACTTTCCTCACAGATAAAGAAATTACGATAAGGTCACATCCAACCCAAGGAGGTCATATCAAGGCCACTTGCAACTGCTAAAAGTATATCAAGTTGACAAAGAGTCATCATTTTATTTAACTAAATGATAGTCACTTGTTAGTCAAATCATTACTCTTTTGCCTATAAATATGGCTAAATATTGTAAGCATAAGGAGATTCAAGTTTTCCCCCAACATGAGAAGGAAAATGTTCCGAAATTACTTGTGTTCTCTAAAATTTTGTCTTATATATAAAAAAGAAAAAACAAATAAGGTCGGACTAGGAGTCCAGCCCTATCGTGTATTCTAATTTTCTCGTTATTACTTTCTATATTTTTCCTTTAAGCTGACTAAGGGTAACACGTGTCCATATCATTGTGTCCATATCATTTTTGACGTCAACAACTTGGAACACAATCAGAACCTAGATGGAACATAATCCCTAGTTGAAGTTCGTATAATCCATATAATATGGATTGAAACTGGCTCAAACCATATTGGAGTATGGAGCCGAATCTAGTGGGCCTTGCTTAGGGGACGTGGTGTGGTGTTATTAGAACATGTGGTTGAGGATGAAAGTAAGGATTGCAAAATTCAATGACCTCATCCTAAATAGTGAAAGGGGAGGGGGGGGGGGGGGGGGGGGAGAATATGGTCCTCACCTCAGAATTTTTTGAGGGCAACAACTTGATTTATTATTATTATTATTATTATTATTATATACACGTGCAATGCACGTATGACAATATTTTTATGTTTCTTTACAAAGGGAAATGTTAATGAACAAATTGGCATAATAAAGTTATGAACTTAAAGAAATTACAACCTTCAAACCCTAAATGGAATATGCATTTTGTCACCTTAATAGCACATTTGCTCATCGGTGTTCAATTTTGTCCTTGCATGATCTATTTCATTTCCCGTTACACACAAATATAAAAGGCTCCTGAGATTACCAATTTGAATCGGGATCATGCCTGTGAGCATGTTATTACTCAAATCAAGGTGAAAAAGAGAATTCAAACTGCGAATTTCAACTGGGACAGAAGAGAATTCAAATTTATCCCACTGGAATTGAAAAAAGAGAAAGAAAAAAAAAAGGGGACAAAAAAACTGATAAAAGCTAGCTTGAGCCATTGCTCGAAACCGTGACTAAATGAAAACTTTCATAGTGCTAGGTAGTTTTACCACAAAGTTATCTCCTAGAACATGGAAGACCAGCAGAAGCTAGAAAGAAACATAAAATTTTTCCACCAATTTATTAAAACCACTCAGAGTCAATGAAGCAATAAGATCTGCATTTGTGAAGCTTGCTCTGAAGTTGCATTTAGTAAGAGCTCCTTCCTTGCTGTCAAATGACACATCAGTCCCCATAGCAAGAGTATTACTTCCCAGTACACCTGAAAAGTTCACAATGGGATTGGTTGACACCGCCTTTATAACTTATCACAGGCTCTCCTTCCACGATCACAATGTAAATTTCAGCTTTTCCCAGAATCACAAGACTGAGTAAGAATATAAACCCGATAAAAGAACCACTCATCTCCTTGTTGCTCATTTTAACCTTACTCCATCCAATTCCTCACTCACCCGCTAATTTGAATCTGTTCATTTCCACCATAACCAATAAACAGCAATTAGATACCTAGAAGGAATGTCGTAGCAAAAAACTGAAAAACTAAAAAATAAAATAATGCACCTCATACATTACACACTTCACTGCACAAATCAATATAATGCATATGAGTTAGGATAGTTATTTACCTTAGAATAAATTATACATGGGTTTGAAGTTTAGTTATTAACTTACTCAAATTTGTTCCCTGTGAATAACCTGCAAATATAGTGAATTAAATACCAGCAAATGGACTATTTATTGTGCAATATATACATACATCAATGTGTGCATATAGGAAGCTGAATGAATAAGCAAGGCATCTTGTGAGCATGTTATAACTCAGATCAAGGTGTAAAAGAGAATTCAAACTGAAAATTTCGACCGAGACAAAAGAGAATTCACTGATCCCACTGGAATCGAAAAAAGAAAAAGATAAAAAAGGACAATTAAGAAAATACTTGTACCTAGTGACATCAATTTACTCATCAGAGTTAGACTCCACAACAGTAGCTTCAAACCCATTGACACCGCCTTTATAACTTATCACAAGCTCTCCTTCCAACATCACAATGTAAATTTCAGCTTTTCCGAGAATCACAAGACTGAGTGAGAATATAACCACGATAAAATAACCAAGCATCTCCTCTTTACTCCTCTTTACTCATTTTAACCTTACTCCGTCCAACTCCTCACTCACCCGCCCATCTCGCTTCTCAAACCAAGCCGAAATTCTTCATCAGAAGGTTCCTTGAAAGAAAAATACTCCATTTCATGAAGAGGGCTGTGTAAGAGTCTTAAATAGATTTCTGTAGATGACAAAAACACACAAGATTACTACAATGATATGCATATTTTTAGGTTCCTTACTGTCAATGCTTTTGCTTTTTAAATATTCATAAGATTCCTCATTTAATTCTTCTTCAGGATCCTCATCTAATTCTTCCTTCGAAGTTTCTTCACCATCTATTTCCTCTTCCGAACCATCTTTAGATTTCTTTTCTGATTCTTTAACTACGACATTTTTCTTTTTAGGCTGGGAAACTTGATGATACGAATCCTGGCAATCTTGACAGAAAGATGAACAATTCAAGCCAAATAAAGTTATAAGCATGTTCGAACATCTTCAAAGATTATACATGGAATGGTTGAAGAAGCTTCAAGCTATCATGAGCCAATTGAGCCGAAAATAAAGCTAAAGCGGAGCAGAATGTCAATTACGGCCGTAACTAGTACATGCACGATTGTAACTAGAGTAACGCAATTTTGAATCCACAAGATACTTACGGCCGTTAGTCAAGTTTCACGGCAGTAAAAATATCAAGAGTGCGGTTGCGCGATCTTTTGCCTGCGCGGTCGCACGGTAGAAGTTTTAGGGTTTTCGTGGATTTTATGTTAATTTCCATTTTTGATTATTTATCTAGGTTTTTGCGCTCATTTAGCGGATAGGGTTAGTTAGGTTCTTTTCTTTATTTATGTCATATTTTTCATTTATTGTAATAGTAAGACTTGATTTTTAATAAATGTTTTTATTGATTGATTCAATAAATTATAGGTAGATTCCTATATTTTTCTTTCAAGCTTGTCAAGATTATTTTATGGCTTTCAATCGAACTTATCAAATATTCATGAACATTTGTGGCATTCAAAAATTAGAAACTTATCAAAGAAATTGGACAAATCCTTGTGGCGTTTCGAAAGCCTTGGTTCTCTCTTCCGCATCGTCGATCCTTGCGTCATGAAGTTTGGGTCAAGATTCCTCCGTCCACAAACAAACCTGGGTTTGGAACTTTCCGGCGTTAATTCCGCACTTTTGAATATCGTCATTTAGTATCAGAGTTGGACTCTGAATTCAAGTTTATTCTGTCCCAGTTTAATTTCATGTATTTATCATAGAGTCTGCATGAGAATTATCCATATCTTATTGTTGAATCTTTCTTTTTCTTGAGTTTTCTTGTTTTCTCTTGTTCTTTGTGCCAGTAAAAAAAATTCAGTTTTTGATCCATAAAAAAATTCCAACAAAATTTCAAAAGTGTTTATATTATTCAATTCTTGTCCGAGTTCAATTTCGTTTGTTTCATTGCACTCATAGGCGAATTTCGCATTTATATAACAAAAAAATAATAATAATAATTCCGAAAATTCAAAAATCACTTTCTTGAATTTCTTTAACATTCTTGATATTCTTTTCCTTTTGAGTCAAATTAAAATTCCTCTTGCTATTTGATGTCTAAATTCTCTTATTTTTTAGTTTTCTTGATATTCTTTTCCTTACAATTGTAATTTATGAATTAGTGTAATTCTTAATTTGTAATTAATTACATTAGTGTAATTACAATCAGTCACCGCCACACCATCGAAAATACAATGTAACTTTATTTAAATTTTGTAATTAATTACAGTTATAACTTTATTTCAATTTGTCATTAGTTATAATTGTAATTTTTTTGTAAAAAATTACAACTGTAATTAATTACCCACCACCACTACCAATCATTAAAAAATTACAATTGTAACTAATTACTCACCACCACTACCAATCATCACCAACCAACATCCTCACCGGAAATCACCTCTGATGATCTCCCCTTTGTTTCTATCACGAGGAACTACAAAAAAATCCAAGCAAGTTTGTGAAAGACAAAATTATCATAGCCTTTTTGATTTTATGCACGTCTCCATCTTGTGTATAGTTCTGAACGCCAAATGCTCAAATCATAGCGCCAACCTTTGAATCTCAGCCTGGTGGGGAAAAGCTACGCCGATAGAACAAAGGTGTTTGAGTTGGGGCTGAAGTTCACGAAAAAGACCGCCGGCCCGTAAAGAACAGCAAAAGCCCATTTGTGGTCTTCGTTCTTGAGGTATTCATATTTGACACCCATTATCAACATGAATACAAACATCATGAAGAAGTCCATCAATTGAATTTAAAACCGACCTATTTTTTCGATGAATGCCAACTCCGACTGAGATTAACGGAATAATCATCACCATCGCTGTTACATCTCACTTCCACCGCAGGGAATCTGAACTGTTTGTTGAATCGGAGAATTTAATCTCAGTGAGAATTCCTCCGTCGTTGGAATTTACCTCAATACTAACTCCAACTGAGATTGACACTGTTGTGGTGGAACCTCTCGCATCTGAGGACGAAAGAAAGGACGGAAGAAATGAAAAATAATTGATTAGGGTAGTGTTTGTATTTACCTGATTTAATAAAATTGTTTACATTTACCTGATTTTAAAAATTAGAGAATAAAATCTATTAATGGGCCTAATTATCCCTTTTTTGAATCGCAACATAAGGGATGGGTTATGATCCGAGCTCCTTGTTCAAAATTAGATGTTATGTGAGTCATAAGGGCTGTAGTTTGGCAATTGATGAAGAGTGCTTTACTAATTTTGTTAGTAGCACTATAGTTGAAAAATTATGATCATCCCTAATACTACACTATAAGTCTTATTGGATGAGGTGGATGAGAGAATTTGGGGAGTTCCAAGTGACCAGACAAGTTCTAGTGCCTATCACCAATGGAAGATATAGTGAGGAAATATGGTGTGATGTAGTGCCATTAAAGTCTTGTCATATTTTGTTGGAAAAATCATGGAGACGTAGGAGAAAGGTTATTTATGATAAGAGTATGCACGTATACAGATTCCTTAAGAAAGGAAAAATCTGCGCACTATATGGATTGACATTAGAGGAAGAAGCACTAGAAGATTCGAGGAGAGTAAAAAGGAGAGTGAAAAGAAAGTTGTAGTTGAATGACAAGAAGAGCCTCGAGATAGGGATGTTGAAAAGGAGGGAGAATTGAAACATGAAGATAAAAATTTGAAGAGGTTGAGAATGAAAATGTAAAAGATTTGGTTGAGGCCAAAAATTTAGAAGAAGTGGATGAGCTTGAAAATGTGGAGTTAGAAGATGTTGTTGGGCTTGAGAGAAAAGAGATAGAAGAGATTGAGTAAGAATTTGCAATGAAGGAATGAGGTGAAGGGAAGAGCCTCATTGTAGCACATGATGAGGTGTTGATGATTCATCATGAGTACAAGGATCCTTACCTTGTACATTATGAAACGAACATTCCCCTCCCCATTTTATTTCAATCTTTCTTCCAGGTTGATAATTATACATGAGACACACCAACCATGGAAATTCAAGCTCGTGCTTCAATACTTTCATGACTGTCAATTGAAGGAGAACTATTGGTTGATCATATGGCACGGAGACAAAATATTCCCATTTGATCCAAGTGGGAATGTTGTAAATCATGAACAAAGCTATGATTCGGAACGAATCATCCTGAAGAATGAGGGAATGGTACGAATCATGACAGGTTTGACAGAAAGATGAACAATTCAAGTCAAACAAAGTTATAAGCATGTTTGAAGAGCTTCAAAAATCAAACATGGAGTGGTTGAAGAAGCTTCAAGCTATCACGAGCCAATTGGGTTTGAAAACTAAAGAGGAGCAAAAGGTCAATTACGACCGAACTAGTGCATTCACGATCGTAACTGGAGCAAAGCAATTTTGAACCCGCAAGACACTTATAGCCGTAAGTCAATTTTCACGGCCGTAAAAATATCAAGCGTGCGGTCGCGTGATCTTTTGCTCGCGTGGTCGCACGGTAGAAATTTTAGGGTTTTGGCGGATTTTATGTTAATTTCGTTTTTGATTTTTTATCTAGGGTTTTGCGCCCGTTTAGCTGCTAGGGTTAGTTGTTGGGTTGTTTTTCATTATTTATGTCCGACTTGATTTTTAATAAATGTTTTTATTGATTGATTCAATAAATTATAGACGGATTCCTATATTTTCCTTTCAAGCTTATCAAGATTATTTCTTGTGGCGTTCAATCAAACTTATCAAATATTCATGAATATTTGTAGCGTTAAAAAATCATAGACTTATCAAGGAAATTGGACAAATCCTTGTGGTGTTTCGAAAGTCTTGGTTCTCTCTTCCTCATCGTCGATTCTCGTATCGTGAAGTTTGGGTTAAGATTCCTCCATCCACAAAAAAATTTGAGTTCGGAACTTTCCGGCGTTAATTCTGCGCTTTTGAATCTCGTTAGTAATCTAGCTCCATTGGTTGCATAACATGAGAAAGTTACATCAATTAAAAGATGGAGCACTTCAAGGTTTAATCACAGAATTGACTACTGTTAGTCATTTTTTTTTATCTCGTATGGACAAGAACAGAATAACTAAGTCTTCAATGCTTTCATTACTTGAATTGATTCTAGATGGCAATTTACAATACTAAAGCTCAACAAATTTCCACCTCACACCAAGGAAACTCCAAAACAACTAAAAATCTTAACCATTTATTATGTCTTCATCAAACAAATAAATAATGATTCAATCCCCCCGGCTAAAATGTATTTATTAATACTCCCTTTGAGTACATAATTTCATAACCTAGTATCAATAACAATAACATTGGATTTTTTCTACCAATGCAATTATAAACACCAAATTGAAATTTTGCTTTTACTTAATCAAATCCCTCTGAAACTAAAAAATCATTAACAACTTCTTCATGAGCATGGTTAAAATTGAGTTCCTAGCTTATCAACCCAGAAATAATTTCAAGACACAATTGAAAATCGCCATCATAAAATGTGTTGTCTGGAGAGCAGCCACAAACAAATTACATAAATAAAAAATGGAAGAGTTTCTTGGATCTTATCGAGCTCCATCTACCCAGATCATAGAATTATCACATTTTACAAAATAAAATCACATTAGGGTTCTCGAATAATTCTTACATGTAGTATTTGAGAACAAAATCACTCATATCCTACGCAATTCCAGAATTGATTCACAGGCTTATGAATAAACACAAAAAATTGAAAAGGGGATTTTTTTGGCTGAAAGATGGAGAGATACGCATCAAACCTGAATAAGATGAAGCGAGAATTCGTCGAGTCTGCAGATTTAAAAGGGCAGTTATTGAGCCTCATCAAAACGGTGAATTAATCTATCCTGGTACATTTTCATTTACCTGAAAATGAAGAAACTTGGATATTCAACCACAGGAGCAAGAGAGGGAGATATCTCTGGTTCAGGTCCCGGCGCCCGTGACGGAGCATTTTCGAAAAGCTTTGTTGGCAGGGAACACAAGAGCGGCACCAGGGTTGGTAGACAATAGCTTGCGCCAATCAGCCTGCTGGTTGAGCCTTGAGGAGGTTAGCCGCTCAAGGCGATTTAGTTGAACTTTGAAGTCAGCAGACTGCAAAGGACCAGGGGCAGAGCGACGGAGTCAAGTTGTGACAAGCGATCAGCAAGCTGTCTAGTCCAGGAGTTGAAGATTGAAATGAGGCTGTCTGTAGGTCGAAAATATTAAAGAAGAGGCTGCAGCGGCGTAACAACTGGCAAGGTTGCAGCGGCGCAGCGACTGGCTAGGCGGGCGACAGCGGAATTGACAGAGAGGTGATTGTCGAGGGTTGTTGATAGAGAAGCGATCGGGTTGTGTCTGTGCATTTGTTGTTTGGGGACGATTTGAATAGAAGCTTTTGTTTGAAACAAAAAGCAAATGAGAAACTTTTCAGGGAAGCTTTTGTTTGAAGTTTGAAAAAAAATTTGTTTGTGCTAAAAAATGTGGGAGGGAAAACTTGGGCAGAAAAAATCTGATAGGCTTTGTTACTTTTATAAATTACTAGTTCTACCACCCGTGCGATGCACGGTATTAGATATAAAAAAGAATATTATATTACAATAACTAACCAAGACAATCATAAGACTATAACATAAATATTATATAATCAACAATCTTCCAAATTTATTCTCAAAGATTTATTATCTCAATCTGCTTCATAATCGTAGATTTGATATTTGTCTATGAAATTAAAGGATTCATCCATGGCCTATTAGTAATGGAAAATGAAAAGAAATAATTTAGCTCAAGCTTAAAACCCATTCTTACAAATCTCATCTTTCTCCAAACTTATTTTCAACCATACATTATCCGATAAAATAATTTCACATGTAAATCCAAAAAAAAAAAAAATTCTACTTTTTAACCACGTTCTCCAAAAAATCAAAATTATAAATTCTATTTTCTCAAAAAATATAGCTCAATCAAACCCTTAATATAAATCCAAGCAAATAATAACATTTCCTCACCTGAAAAATTTACATTTCAAGCAAAAATGAAAATTTAACTGGGTTCATAGACTTATAATTTCGTGGTTCAAAATAATACTGAACAAAAGTAATGTACTTGTTAATACAGGCTATCCAATCATAATTTATGACCATTTTCTACACCAAACATAAATATTAACCTTTTTAGGCAAACTACACTTAATCTCAATCAAATTAAAGTTGAAACTTCCAAAAAACATTTCAAATATATTATATAATATGTACCAGAAAACAAACATGGATGGAAAAAGTGCCAAGAATCTAACAAAGGTAGAAAAATAGACCCTAAACAGGTGATATCATATCCAGACCACCACTCCCAGAGTCATTAGTTGCAAATCAAAAATTTAAGAAGAAATTTACAACTGGTTTGTGTATGATATCCCTGCATAATTCAAGATGTCACTCATCAAAACAAATGATAAAAATTTCACAATTTCCACATAATAATTGAGAGTAAGAAGTTATACTTTTCAAATTAAAATAATAAACCAAGAAGACAATAAAAGATTAAGCCTAACTCAGAGAAAAACAGAAACTATTTCAGCAAATTGGGAGGAAACCAACGCAAAAAAAAAATTATCAATCCATTCAAATATAGCACCAGCAATGATAAATAATAGCTGATCTTGAACAAATTATACTCTTTTTAGTTTGTAATTTAACAAAATTGGTTCAATTTAAACACTCAAATATAAAATTCACACTTGTGCTTGAGCAATTTGAAAGCAGCTAATGAAACTAAAATAAGAACTGACCTTTGAATATGTGCCGCTACATGTACAATCCTATTTGTTTTGCATGGACCACAGGGCAAAGAACCATACATTGAAGAGAACTCATCTCAAATCCTTTGCAATCCACAATAAAATCTAAAATACACATAATCATACACCCAATATTCATCATCGAGTAATCTTTTTCAAAAAATTAAACCCGTCTCTTTTTAAGGGTGTGTTCGGCAATAAATTAATTTGTAATGATTATTTTAATTTAATTTACATAATTTCTCATACAACTTTTTAACCATTCACATTGTCTCTCTCCAATTTCTAACCCCACATCTTACCTCGAAAACACAAATAAATCAACAAATAATTTAAATTCTTTGATTTGACAACAAACATTCCATTTATTTTGCAAATTGAGAGAGAGACTTGTTGTGAGAGACTTGGATGTCTGGGTTACTGAGCTATGCGTATGGGAGAGGATGAGAGAATATGCATATGGGAGAAGAACTTGTAAAAGCTGGACTAAATCAGGGTCTTGGGGCTGCAGAAGATAGAACGCATTGATAATGGGAAAATTTTGAATTTTTTGGGGGACCACGATCATCAGTATTAATTTTTAATTTTTTTTTTTTGGCACTTACTCATCATTACTACCACACACAAGCAGCTTGGGGACGAACGATGAAAGAGAAAAATGGTATAATGATGAAAGATTGTTTTATTGTTTATAATTGTTTATTGCTTGGGGACCAACAATGATGAAAGTACAATAACATAATAAGATAAGATGCCAACTTTTTATAATAATAATAAGATAAGATGCCAACTTTTTATAATAATAATAATAATAATGGTACTGTACACATCACAACTTTTTATAATAATAATATAATAATATAATAATAATAAGATAAGATGACAACTTTTCTATTTTTATTTTGACTTATGACTTTTCTATTTATTCATCCACCCGTGCGATGCACCGTTTAATTTTATATCACAAAAAAATTTGAATAATGGACATGTATAAGTAATTTGTTTGTTCTAAATTAAATGCAAATGCATAATAAGTATAAAAACATGATACATGTTACATTGTTGACTAATTCAAATTTTGTACTAAATTAAATCTCCAAGTCCCATAATAAGTATACAAACATGTTACACTGTCGACAAAAATATACAAAAATTCATGAGGATGGCATTTTAGCTTCTCCTGTTGTCTAATGCTCATTACCTGGAGGAAATAAAATATAAATTCTGTAGATGAATGATGTCTATATCTTTGCCTAGCTAGCTAGGAAAGAACTTGCTTTGATTTATTGAAATAGATAGTACAAAGTCCATAAATGAGAGGTAGATTAACAATAAATTAGGCTTCAATGGAAAGTACAAAAGACCATTACAGAAATGAAAATCTTAAAATACACCTATCAAACTGAAAAGTGCAAAAATTAAAGTCATTGCTGCGGACCATTTGTAATTCAAAATATTAATGGTTCGATTTGAAATTTAAAACTAAACCGTTTCTTGTGTATGGTGTTTACGGCTTAAAGTACTTGCTGCAAATTACCTGAGCACCTTTTTTGGCAACATTCTTGACCCACAAAGCAACTATATCAAATTCAAAGACAGCCACAGAGATGAACATCGAATTTTTTCCGAAGCAATCTCCAGTAACATCAGTTAATAATGTAAAC
The DNA here is from genome assembly GCA_963555705.1 of Ligustrum vulgare. Taxonomy (NCBI): domain Eukaryota; kingdom Viridiplantae; phylum Streptophyta; class Magnoliopsida; order Lamiales; family Oleaceae; genus Ligustrum; species Ligustrum vulgare. Next base: position 33,767,692 of record OY743171.1, on the reverse strand, counting down.
AGATTCATGTGTCACACATATATCTACTTATATTTACACTCTAGCAATGTCAAAGTAAATATTTAAGAAAATACATATATTACAATACAATAAGATTCTATCTTTACCTTTTCCACCAATCATTTGTCTGATGCCTTAGCGATGATAAGAGAAATAAACTAAAAATTCAACAATCTAGTATCAGAACCAATAAACAAATAATATCCAATGAAAATAGCTTCAACATTTTTATCTAAAACACAAGCAATAAAATAGTTACCAATTTTTTTCCCCATAGTAGCTTGTAACATATCTTCCCACCTCGATACATCTGCATAAATTTCCCAAGAAAAAACCACAAGATCATAAACCCCTAAAAAAACCAATTCCCTAAAAGTAAAGATCAAAATTAAAATAAAAAATACCTTTTGATAAGAATTTGAACTACATGGCCACGAGCCATATTAAGAATGTCACAACCTTCGAATATAATTACTGAACTACAATTGCACATACATATAAAATAAAAGCATGCAACTACTGCTAACACTAATAGAAGCTTTCTCTCTCCAATTCTAAACTACATATTAAAGAAAAATGCTTCTAATGACTTCTAGCACTCATACAAAATCTTGCATTAATGGCTTTGATTAACTTAAAGCTTCACAAAATTTAACGAAATATTAAATCCTATTACATTGCAATCTATCTTTTTTTTGTCTCATAACTAACAGTAATGTAACACAACTCCATTGAAATTGGTGACAAAAAGAGTATTACGACACTTGGGTTTCTCTCATGCAATAACACATTTTAATCATTATATCTTTTTCTTATCCTTTGAGCCATTTTTATCAAGTAATAACAAACTCAACCCAAATACAACAAAAAAATTGAAAACCACGATATAACAACTTATCCTTATTTCACAGCTTCAAGAATCCCCTTCGTTCTCCTCATTCATTCCTCTATCCAGCCATGAAACCACATGTAGACAAAGAATCAAAAGAAAACGTCAAAACTTCAATATAAATATAAAATATAGTTTAAAGACACAGGAAAGCTCATAATTAAAATCAAATCATCCTGATCCGATGAATTTAATTAACACCAAACCTTCAAAAAGATGCCCTTTTCAATACCTTTCTGTCAAATAAACCCCAAAGACAAATAAACCCCAAAGACAGCATGACATATACCCTTCAAAAAATATTTGATGTGTCAATCACTTCAAAATTCAAAATGGCAGTACTGGTGTTGCTATGAGGAAGCTTCTGGACGCAATTAATGGCAGAAAAAGGAAACACAATGTAACAAAATATAAAAACTAATATTCAAATACTAATGCACACTTGCACACACTGACTACGAACTTTACAACACAAAACGAATTAAACTTCTGAATTACTGAAGAAAAAACCTCAACGTCTCAGAACCAAATCTGGAAACCTTCTCTAATTTTGAGTCCCATGAATTTTTGGTTTCTTTTTTAGGAATAAAGATGAGACTGATGCTCCAAATTCCAAGTTCGAAGATGGAAGGATAAATAATTCAGAAAAACTAACAAAAGTCAGTGACAATTCAAATAATAATAAATATTTAATATTACAAATTTTGGAAAATCTTCTTATACACAACATTTGTCATCACAGTTGTTGAGTTCCCATCGTCATCACAATCCGAGCTCAGGCGAGTGGATACAAATAACAACAGTTCAACACCTTTAGATATGTTTTTAAGGCCAAGTCTTTCTCAATCAGACTCTAGACTCTAGTATGGAAAAATACTCATTAGATCTACAAAACTACACAAATAAATGGAATAAAAGAACACATGGTAAGTTGAAAGTGTAGCAAGATTTGAGTGAATACATTGTAGATACATACCTCTCGTTGTGGGCCTAAAATCAAATTTAAATTCCATATGAGTTTGGCCAAATTAGAGTAAACAGTTTATGATCATATAGATATATCACCGGTAAAGAGACGTGAACCATAAGAATTTCCTGGTCAGTCAATATCATTGAAAAATGGAATAAAATATTAGGGAAGATAGGTATTGGGAACCAAAGGAAATCAAAAGGTTGAACAATGGAAGGAAACAAAATGAGCAAATTCTCACCACAAGTAAATCAGGTATCTCGTAAAATGACTGGAACTCTTAGTGAGGAATTTTGAGCACCACATTTGCTATGTTCTTTCTCTCCCTCAATTGCTTCCTGACTAAATTGATAAAACATAAATCCTATAAAACACTTGCAAAAAGTGGAAATTATTAAAAACATTTGCTATGTTCTCTCTCTCCTTCAATTGCTTCCTGAACAGTGCCTGAGATTGAAAATACAAATTCTCTTAAATTTTCTCCTATCGAAGAACAGAAATGCTGATGCAAAAAAATACAGAATCTGTCTAGTCTCAAGAAATTCTCATGCCATATAGAAGTCATCAAAAGTATTTAACTACGATACTAAACATTCCAAACTTGAATATTAATTTATAGCTTATACAATCCTAGGAATTCAAGCAAAATGAACATTTAAAAATGGTTCACCAGAGTAACATTTAGAACTAATCTTTAAGAGTGCAAATTTTGTGATTCCACAGTGGGCACAAAAAATGTTCACCTTTAGATCCCTAACTATAATCTGCAGGTAATAAAAGGAAGCACGCCAGTCCTTTAATTTCAAAAAGCACTTCGTAAACTGGAAGATCCTGTAAATTGGGTTTAATTAAAGAACTGAAATTAGCCCCAAGAACCATTAGAAGTGCATACGTCTTCCTACGGAAGAATATAACTGGAGTAAAATAAAACCTAGAACAGGGTAAAATTGAAGTGACTAAGTTTACAAAATAAATTGAAATAAGAGCAATTGCTTTTACAAAACCATTTCATCTCTTCCTTCCAAAAGCCAAAAATATATTACAGATTCTAATAATCATAAATCCCAAACACACCTTGTTTTTAGAGGCCTGTGTAGTGTCTTCAGCAGTCATTTCACTCTCCTGCTTCAAATTCAGCTTCAGATCCATGACTACATTCTTGCTCTCCAAGTCCCATACCTTGATGCTGGCCTCGGTACAACACAAAGCCAGTACCTGTTAGGGCTAATTTGGACATGACTTCTCGAAAAATCAAGAAAAATTATAACTGTACCAATACCGGAATCATAAAACTCAGCTTCAACAGGAGCGGCTCGCGACGGCGGAATGAAGGGAGGTAGCAGTTTCTGGTCCTCTGTTGTCGGAATCACATAACCCAGCTTGAACAGGATGTCGAGGCAGGGAGTGAGAGAGATTTCAGAGGGGAGAGAGCTGAGAGATTTTGTACAGAACCTTCGAAGCGGCGCTGCATAGGAGAATGGCTGAAGAGGCGACGCGGAGGAAAAATTTGTTGCGTTTTAAAAATTTGAAGTGGTGGAAGTTCTGGCCATCTTGCTGCGTTTGGGAAATTTGAGAAGAAAAAGTAAAGTCTGTGGGCGCTGCACAGGTTCAGAGGCAGGTTTGACTGATTCAAAATTCAAAAATATATTGGGGGCGGGTTTCAGATGTTTTTTTTTTTTTATATGAAATAACATTTTTTATATGAAATAACATTCAAAAATCGGTGATATGAAAACATTTTTTTATATGAAATAACATTTTTTTTATCTGAAAAGGTGATATGTCTATCATCATTTCCTATCACAACTTTTAAAAAGTTGTGCTGTATTAGTGCAGAAAATTCAAAAATCGGTACTGCTCATATTTAAATTTTTTTATATTTTAATCATTTGTCTGAAAAATTGATATGTCCATCATCATTTCCTATCACAACTTTTAAAAAGTTGTGCTGTATTAGTGCAGAAAATTCAAAAATCGGTACTGCTCATATTTAATTTTTTTTATATTTTAATCATTTGTTTGAAAGATCATAGATTGTTTGCTTCCTGGAGAAGTTTTGTTGGAGCCAAAATGCCTTTTGGATGAACTTGTGGAGGGAAATTTGTGGGATTCATCTGTTGTTTTGAATTTTCTTTATTTTTTATTGATAAATAACATTTTGGGGGGAAATTTGGGGGGGAAAACTTTGAGGACTATCCTCCTTTATAATAGTAATAAGATAAGATTATAAATAGATAAATAGATTGTTGTTGCTGTTATTGTTGTTATTATTATTATTATAAGAATGCATCTAGCATTAGGTTCTCCTACAATAATCGCCCTAGCTCTATCACATTTTTTGTTTAATTTTCTCTTGTAATAATAACACTTTTTTATTATGGATCTACCACCAAAAATATATTACAAAAATTTAGCATTGAACGTGTATTTGTGAATGATTTAATTTTTTAATAATTCACCATTTCATTTACTAAGTTCAATGTTAGCCTCATTAGTCAATATTTATATGTTTCGATGCAACAAAAAGATGTTATTTGTAACAAGTAATTTTGTTGGTTGGTTAATTGGTCAAATTTTATTCATTTATGTTTTTCAATTTATGTTTTTTTTAATTATATGGATTAAATTCCATAAATAAATGATTTTCCTATATATGACTTATTATTTTCCATCTAAAAATTATGCATTCATTTATCATTATTTAAACTATGAACTTCTTCAAATCATTTCTCTCGTGTGACATTATTTTTTATTCATTTACAATATAATGATGTACTTTTCTTATCTAATTCTTATTCGAATGTTGTAGAGTACTTGGATTTTGGTGATCCTACATTTAATTATGAAAATTGCAGGGCTTTATTTTGATATGCGGAGTGTATGGACAAACAATATAATACAAATAAGGAGAAATATTCACTCTGTTTTATTCACTCTATATATATATATATGTTTATTCTTATAAAAAATAGAAAAATATTGTATTCGTCATTATATGAGAAGATATGATGATCGTGCAACGCACGGATGAAAATACTAGTTATTATTATAAGAATGCATCTAGCATTAGGTTCTCCTACAATAATCGCCCTAGCTCTATCACATTTTTTGTTTAATTTTCTCTTGTAATAATAACACTTTTTTATTATGGATCTACCACCAAAAATATATTACAAAAATTTAGCATTGAACGTGTATTTGTGAATGATTTAATTTTTTAATAATTCACCATTTCATTTACTAAGTTCAATGTTAGCCTCATTAGTCAATATTTATATGTTTCGATGCAACAAAAAGATGTTATTTGTAACAAGTAATTTTGTTGGTTGGCTAATTGGTCAAATTTTATTCATTTATGTTTTTCAATTGAAATCATATTTGATAATTAATGTTAACACATAAAAATACCTAAATAGAAGGTCTAACATGAAAGTCTAATAAGGAGGCCCAAGAATCAGGGCGATGATAATGGGTCTGGGCAATTGAGCGATTGGGCAAATGAAGTGCTTTGGCAATCAGATGTTAAATGATTAATAAGAGGTAGTATCCACGATTCAACTCATGATCTACGACAATCCGTTGGGACCATTGTAAGCGGTTATCACAACGTGAGCATTTGACAAGATCTTGGACAATTAGTGCAAGTGTTGTAAGTTAGTAAGAACATGGGCCACTTGAGTTCGGTGATCATAAGAAGTTACTGAAGGAAGTTAATCAACGCGGGGAAGTGAGCAACGTTTACTAATCTCGCAATTCAAGTTAGTTACGAAGTACTTTCGATTCAAACAGTAGTTGTATATATCGTAGAAACTTAGACTTTTAGAAGGACAAACAAATCAAAACTCTTAAACAGAGATGTAAATTTCTTATTTTAGATTTTACTAGAATTTTCTTGGTTTAATTTGTGTGCTTTCCCCTCTCGAAGGAATCTTATAACTTATGCTTCTCTAGTGCAAAACACCTCTTCTTTGGGATCTTGTCTGAAGAGGATTGTTCCTTACACTTTCGTCTCATCCCTTTTTAATTTTGGCAGGGCGAAACAAAATCCACGAGAAACAATTTGGCACTCTCAGTAGGACAATCGATGTAGGAAAAGTTTGAAGCATGCCTCATAAAAATTCTGATAAGGAGCCAGTTACATAGAGATATGTTCCTTATGTGACTGAGCAACTTGAGGGTCAGCAAAGTACCCAGAGACAGAAGGATTTTCACGATCGTTATGAACCAATGATAGAGTTGAGCCCATGTGCCATGTGTGCACTATTGGGAGAGCTCACTCAAGACATTGTTGAACATGTAAACTTACAAAGCATTCATATTATAGAAAGACTTGCTCAAAATGAAAACATACATTATGAAAATATGGCTAAACAATTGGGATATTGAATGAACTTAAGAACAAACTGATGTGCCAAGTATGTTAAACAAATTCAATGGGAGTGGGTAATCACTTCCAAACTTATAGCCTAATAGGTAAATGACTCGCCAAACACAAATACAAATACTAATTTACCAACAATGAACACGAGTTAGGGCCTAAAAACAACATATAATAGTCCATCCAATACCGGGGGTCTCAAACCTTCTAACGCAGGAGGTGTTGGAACATTCAATATTGGGGGTACTCTTAATATGAGGTAAAATGTCTACAACATAGGACCAAATGCTACATGTATCAATGAGGAGCAAACCAACAATTATTAGTCTTAATGAAGAAAACAATGGTCCATTCATGACCAATGTTGGGGCTAATCTTGTTGGCCACAACAGTAATATATGTACCACACCCGGTAGGAGTTCCATTTGATCTCAATGCCATGTTGATGGAGCAAGTAACGAAAATCTTATATGATCAAATGATCTTTGAAACTTGGCCAGTAATTCACCCAATATATAGAAAGTCTTATCTAGACTGCGTAGATCAATCATATCCTTAGCAAAGCGGGCTTATGGTGCCTAGATTTTCCCTATTCATTTTTTAGGGGAACTATCCAGTTTGGAACACATAGGGCATTTTACATTATAGTATGATGAATTTATTGAGTACCATCGAGATTGTTTACAAGTTCACTGATTGGGGTTCCTTTCTCATGGTTCATTAACTTGCTAGCAAATTCTATTCAAATGTGGCAACAATTTGAGTAGTTATTTCATGCTCAATTTACAAAGCTGAATCAGAAGTTACTTTAGCAGATTTAGCAAACTCGCATCAACTGCCAAATGAATGACCTAAGTCTTTTCTTCAAAGATTTCAAACGACTAGGAGTAAATGTTTTGTTCCTTTACCTGCAAAAAGAATTTGTTTAAATATCCCAAAGTTGTTTCAGTTTTGAGTTGAAAAAGAAGTTCCAAGACAGAGAGTTTCTTGATGTCTTTCAACTTAGCGCTAATTTAAGAGAAGATGAACAAATGAGGAATTCCAGTAAATGGACTTATTATAAAGACCCTAATTTTGTTCATTTACCTGCAAAAACAATTCGTTTAAATATCCCAAAGCTGTTTCAGTTTTGAGTTGAAAAAGAAGTTCCAAGACAGAGAGTTTCTTGATGTCTTTCAACTTAGCGCTAATTTAAGAGAAGATGAACAAATGAGGATGTAATACCGCTTTTTCGTTTTACGGGCTTTCATGGATTTCGCGTAATTTTTCTATTAATGTCTCTATTAATCATTATTGTTGATAATTATTTGAATTATTTTGCAGTGGAAGGACTTGGACGCCGTATTGATCAATGTGCCAAATAGAAAGTTCATTTATTGTCTATGTGTAATTTTATGTGTAATTATTAACGTTATTTATTAATCTTGTTATTTTCTATTTAATTAAGTCGAAAGTAGCCTAAATTGTGTTAAATGGGAATTGGGGAAAGTTTAGTGTCACTTTGAATTTTATTTGAGGGATGTGGACTTAAACTACCTATTTATGAGAGTCGAGGACCAAGTTGTAAATTCCAAAAGATTATATCTAAACCTAATCTAACCTAAACCCTCATACTCGTCTCTCACATCTCCCTCACGCTCACTCTCTGCCTCGTCTCTGTCTCCGCTCTCTCTCGCGACTCACCGCACACCTCACCCTCGACTTCTCTCTCTCCGCCCTTGCGGCGCGCCACCGGCGGCCATGACCTCGACCACCACCTACCGGTGAGGCCTCCCACCCCTTTTTCCCTCACACTGCCACACGGGTTTGCGCACACACACACCCGCTCACACATACACACAGATTTATATGCTGAATTTTATGTATATTTTGATGTATAAATGGATTGAATGTAAGTATATATGTATGTGCTCACAATTTTCAGATTGAGTAATGTATATAAATGTATGTATATGTATATGTATATGTATATATGTTAAATGTATGTATTGATATGAAGCGTTCAGACTTTTCTCAGATTTGGTTTTTTTTTTTTACTTGGATCGTGAATTTTAATTTGTTATTTCAGTTTTTGATTATGTATATATTTCAGATTCGTTTGATGAATTTCAGATTTGAAATTTTAGAATTCTAGGTTAATTTGAATTTGTACCTGACACTGTTTTTATATATATATATAGTTAAATGTCAGATTTTTGAAAGGGTATAAATATAAATTCAATTGTGTTAGTTAATTGTTTAGTTAATTGTTTAGTTAATATGTTGATTTATAAATAAGTAAATTCCAAAGTTAGAATCTGGTTTGAGATTTGAGTAAATGTATTTGTAAAATTCCTAAGTTTGTATGTATAGATGTTTATGTGTGTGAAGTTTCAAGTTTCTAAATCCGTAAGTTATGTCTTTTAAATTGTATTGCTAGTTTAATTTGAAGATAAGAAAGCTTTCTAAAGTACATTGAAATTGACATCTTACTTTCGAATATGGTGTTGTGTGTTGGACCTAGCGTAAGGTCACGTTGGGATTAAATTTTGAATGAAATAGAAGTTGTAACCTTGCTTAGAGTTTAAAATGTGATTTTGAACTGAAAGCATATTTTATTAATGAATGGATACAACTAGGATTTTGGTACATTGACGACATGGGCAGCCGAGGCTCCTCCACTTGCAAATCAAGATAACGGTAAATACTAAGGATGACAAGTAAGTAAACTCCCCCCTATTTTCATCAAAGTTGAATGTAAATGTGAAAGTTATGTGTAAATGACTGTCGTGCAACTTACTTACTTTGATGAATTGTATTTACTTTATGAAAGCATATGTTATTGAGAAGAATGTTAAAGCATGCACGTTATTATGTCATTGCATCATTAGGCATGCACTGGCATCGAAATGGGAAAGTCAAATGTTTTAATGAAAGGAATGTGTCGAAGTGCAAATCTTTTGTCAAAAAAATAAATTATGTATCCCAAGTTTTTGAAAGAATGGGTGTACTTCTATGTCATGACAGTTGCGAGTGGGAAATGGGGCGCGGGGGACCGGTGTACCCGAATTAAGTCGCTTTGCGACGGAATGTTCAACCGTTTACGGTGGACTGTTAAACCGCTTTGCGGTGGGAAAGTGAATGTTAAACCGCTTTACGGTGGGAAAGTGAATGTTAAACCGCTTTGCGGTGGAAATGCGCATGTTAATCTGGTTCCAAATAAATAATAGCCCACTGTATTCTGATTGACTAGAAGTTACACCAAGTGAGCTCACGATGGAAAGTAAGTGAAAGTTTGGAAATGAAGTGAAAGTTTTGAAATGAAATGAAAGTTTGAAAAGTTTGAAAGTTTTGGAAAGTAAAGTAAATGGGGATACATATATGAAATTTTTAAAGCATTCATGTCATAAGCATGCATTCATGCATACAGTTTACTTACTGAGCTTTAGCTCACCCCAATCCCTCCCCATTTTTTTCAGGTGATGAAAGTTAGATGATCAGAGGAGAACACTTGGCGGCTGACTCCGACAGTACCCGTTGTTGCCTTAATTAATAAAGTTTAAATTCATTTGAGTTATCATTTAAATTTAATTCTTCATTCATTATTATTGATAATGGTTTGGTTGAAGTTATTTTGATTAAGTATGGAACGTATTAGAGGTTAAATTACCTTTATTTCAATTGGCAATGTTTGATGATGTTTTGAAAAATCTTATGATTGAGGAGTTTGGGGATTAAATGAATTGGTTTGGAGATGATGAATGTTGTTGAGATGTGATTGATGCTTTAAATCTTTTAAATTAGTTTTGGTGTCCCTCTACAGGTTGGCTATGTCCAAATTATAGAGGAGACTCTGTCGAAATTTCTGCAAAATTAATAATAGTGAATTGAATATTTTAATTGTGTAAACGATTTAAATTCCGCTTTTTATGAGAATGGAAGTTAACACGCCTAGGTTATAGACTTTAAACTTGGGGTGTTACAGAGGAACTCTAGTAAATGGACTTATTATAAAGACCCTAATTTTGACATCTATGCTATAGTACTTGTTAAGATGGGGTTCAAGTGTGTTTGACCGAATTGGTTAAAGGAGACACTTATACTTATTCCATATTAACCAAGATAGAAACATCAAATAAAGATGAACTAGCAAAAGAAGAAAATAAAAAGGTTAGAGTATTTTCATTTGATGTAACAAAGGAAGATGCAATATTTGAATGTTTATATAAAAACAAGCAGATAAAATTGAGCGATAAACATAAATTTTCAAACCCTAAATTCATTAAGGGTAAAAAACAAATATTGTAAGTGGCATAATGCATGGTCTCATATGACTAATAATTTCTTGATTTCTCACAATGTATTGCAGTTAGCCATTGAAATAGGACGAATTACCTTTGAATCAAATAAAAAGATGGTAGTAGACGAAAATCCATTCAACAGCCAATTGATGTTGACATGGTTATCCCTAAGTTCAACAAGCAGTGTCTACCAAAGTTTATATTGGTAATAGATGAAGGATATGACGAATTGCGTTCCAATACTTTTCATATGTTAAAAGGAAAAGCCATAGATGAAGGAGATGGAAATTTGTGTGGTAGATACCAAAAGGAAATTGGCAAAGCAATAGATGGAAAGAAGGCATATAGGCAGCCAACTAATGTCACAGAGGAATCTCTATATAACTAATGGTTACACCTTAAAAATTGTTAACCATATTTAATTTCGTCAACAACCACTTCTTCTTCCTATATAGGATAGTTACTTAAGCTTTCCCCAGATTGCCACATTGTATCTCCTTATAGATTAGATGGAAATCGAGGAAGACTGGACCTTTTTTTTATACCTCTTTACTCTTCAAAAAGAAGTTGTTTTTCTAAGTGTGTACAAACTTTCTATGAGAAATGATATAGACATAGTGGTTGTCTAACGAGAGACTATGCAATAATCTCATCCAATCCTGTTGGAGTTCTTCTACCGGGGAAGGCTAACAATAATAGATGGATATTTATTTCCATGATATTTTTTATATATGGTGGAATACTAGAATGAATATCTTTTTGAGGACTCCTAACAAAGGCTTTCTGTCCCCAAGTCTAAATTTCTTTCTTTCGTAGGTCAAGGGATAGATCTTTTTAAGGGTGTAATCAGTCTTTCGATGGTGATCCTGGAAAGCCAGTTAGTTTCCTTTCATGTGGTTATAGGCTAGTTAGAAAGAAGTACTATTAGTCAAATAGGCAAACTTATTTACCCAAGTAAGCGAATGCTTTTCCTATGAGGTAGACAATTTTCCCTAGGAGAGAATAGGCAGGCTAGTTTAATCCAGTTGCAATCCAGATAAGAGATAGATTTCTTTCCAATTCCCTTTTTAGAGGCCAAGCGAGCTAAATGGTATAAAAATCACTCGCCAGCCAATGGGAGTTTGCTTAGAAAAATAGGTCCAAATCCCACCTCTCTTTCCAATGTGGAAACAATTTCACATTCACAAATGAAAATTTCCGTGCCAACATATAGTTTTCTATACCTTTCCATAACTTAGCATCTGTTTGGTAATCGTACTTTTTTGGGTTATAAACCAATTTATAAACTAAACAATTTCTCATATCACTTTTTAACCAAACTGTATTAGCAAACAGATGCTTATAGTGGCTCTTCTCCTCTTTCTTTCAAGGCACGTTATTTAAAAGGTAATTTGTTGACAGTACAACTTCTCCCCCACATGTTTTGAGGCAACCCATAACTTAGTAACATCGCATTCATCATTTTTTCAATGTGCAATTTTTTTCATTCAGCAATACCATTTTGCTGAGGTGAGTACGACGCTATCGTCTCATATATAATTCCTTGTTGCGCAATAAATTTATCATATGGCGATTCATTATCCCCACCCCGGTCACTTCTTAACATTTTAATCTTCTCGTTGAGTTAATTCTCGATTTCATTCTTATAGAGAACAAATATATCTATAGCTTCATCTTTACTTTTAAGTAGACACACATAACAATATTTTGTGTTATCATCGATTAAAGTGATGAAATATTTATTCCCACCACTTATTTGCACAACTTTTAAATCACACACGTCATTGTGAATTAAATCATAGTTCACTATTTCTTTCAATAGATTGAAATGACGACCTTGCTAATTTTACCTCTACAAAAGTCGCGCACTTATGTTTACTATCAATGTGAAATAAAGGTATGCAATTTAAATTAATTAATCTACGCAATGTATCATAAATAACATGTCCTAGTCTACAACGCTACAAATTGGAAGACCCAAGCAAGTAAATGGAATAGTTATTCACTTTATTAATTATGGAGTTAATAGTCATTACATTGAGTTTAAACAACTCATCTGACACATATCTCTTCCCAACAAACATTTCACTTTTAGACAAAATAATTTTATCTAACACAAACAACATGCAAAAGTTGTGCTTGTCCAGCAGCGATCTGAACACCAGGTTCTTGCGGATCTCTAGCACATATAGCACATTGTTAAGAGTTTGTTCTTTTTCGGAAGCAGCCATCAGAAGTACCTTTCCTTGGCCTTTGATGTCGGAGGTAGATGAATTGATACGATCCAGACCAGGCATCGAAGGGCAAAGTCGAGTCATCGGAAATACGACAGTGATCTACGTGCAAAACGGAGTAAGTTTCATGTTGGAATCGAGCCGAGAAGGCGAAAGGATCAAGCCGAGCCGAGTAATCGAAATTATTTGTGCAGAAAAGTCATTACGGCCGTAATGAAGATCCTTCACGGCCTTAACTCTTATAATAACGGCCGTAAAAGCTATTATCACGGCTGTAACCAACTATCGGGGAAAAAGGAAGAAATTCAATAGAACAAGACTTACGGCTGTAAGTCTGAAAGTTACGACCGTAACTAATGAAGCAGTTTTGGATCCGAGAGGCCATTACGGCCGTAAGTGTATTCTTTACGGCTGTAACTGAGTAGGAACCAGATTTTCGAGGATTATTAATTATTTAGTTTCCTTTTTTGGTTTTTATGTTATTTTCCTAATTTAGTATTCTAGTTTAATTAGAATTCTATTTTGAGTAAATTAGCGGCTAGGTTATTTTGCTTATTTATATTCTTTTCCATGATTGTAAAAAAGACAGTTTTGAGTTTTGAGATTAATAATATTTGAGAGAGGATTCTCCAAATTGAAAGGTTGAGTTTTTCCCTTTTTTTCTTGAACTTATCAAAGACCCGGTCTTTGTGACGTTCACCCAACGAACTTATCAAGGAATTGACAACCCTTGTGGCGTTCACCAATATTGGTTCTTCAATCCGCATCGTCATTAATTGCATCATGATTGTCTGGTCAAGGTTTTACCGTCAAATCTATCTTTTAATTTTCGTTATTTTCTTCGTGTTCTTGTTATTTTCGCGTCAAATATGATTTAGATCTTTCCTAGGTTTAATTATGTTATTTCTGTGTGTTTGTTGAGATTCCCTGATTGGGAGCTCATCATCTGGTATCAGAGTTTGGATCTATTTCATATTCTTGCGTTTCTTGTTAAGTCTTGATTTTCTTGATTTTTTTTTCGTGTTCTTCGCGTTCTTCATGTCAGTCATAATTTTCTTCAGTTTGATCCGTAATAGTCAATCCCAAAAATTCAAAAGTGTTTTTCTTGTTCGTTTTTCGTCCAAATCCAGTTCCGTTTTTTCTGCCATACTCGTAATCCAATTCTCTGGCAGATTAAAAAAAATTCCTAAAATTCCCAAATATTCTCCAAATATTCCGAATTTTCTCAATTTTCAGATTTCCTTATTCTTGTTCTTGTCAAAAAAATGTCTGATAGAGAGGGTTCCACATCTTCATCTTCTGTTGGAGACAGAAAATAGCTCAGGGGTGTGAATAGAAAGGATGAACAGGGTAATGATGATATTGCAGCAATAAGGGTACAATTTGAGAGGTTTATGGCTCAGATGGAGAATCGAGGTACCGAAAGTGAACAAAGACCTCATGATCAATCTCATGATGGTTCTCGGGTTAGGAGAGTTAATAGGCATGAGGTTAGTATGGATGATGAGGACATGGGAAGTGAAAGTGGAAGTATATCTTTGGGAAGTATATGAAGGAGAGATAGAGGAGATAGGTATGAGATGAGGCATGATAGGGAGCGTCGTGATGCTAGGAGGCATCGTGGGGGTTGAGATATTGTTGATGACGACCTTGGGAAAATTAAAGTGAAAATACCATCGTTCCAGGGTAGGAGTGATCCGGAGGCGTACTTGGATTGGGAGACCAAGGTTGAACGGCTATTTGATTGTCACAATTATTAAGAAAAAAGAAGGTGAAATTAGCCGTAATTGAATTCACAGATTATGCCAATATTTGGTGGGATCAACTAGTGACGGGTAGGAGGAGGAACATTGAGAAGCCAGTGGAAACTTGGGGTGAATTAAAAACCATAATGAGGAAGCGGTTTGTGCCAACTCATTATTATAGGGATATTTACCAGAGGCTGCAGGGTATGACTCAGGGGTCGAGGAGTGTAGAAGATTATCATAAGGATATGGAGGTGGCGATGATTCGGGCTAACGTGGTGGAGGATCGGGAAGCTACGATGGCTAGGTTTCTGAGTGGGCTGAATAGTGATATTGCCAATGTCATTGAGCTGCAACATTATGTGAAGTTAGAGGATATGGTGCATATGGTCATGAAGGTGGAAAGACAACTAAGGTGAAAGGGGGCAGCAAGACACTCACCATCTTATCCTACATCACAACCGAAACAGGAACATCATGATGATCATAACCCGAAAGGAAAAGAGGAGCCTACAACGAAAGGTAAAAATATTTCTGATTCTCAAACTACTCGAGATAGAAATATTAAGTGTTTTAAGTACTTGGGTACGGGTCATATAGCATCCCAGTGTCCAAATAGGAGGCTAATGATCTTGCGTGAAAATGTAGAAATTAGTTCCGATGATGAATTTAAGGGAATGCCTAAGTTAGCGGATGTTGGAGCTAGTAGTAGTGATGAGGAGGGGTTGACTTATGCTGTTAAAGATTCACTTGTTAATCGGCGTGTCCTTAGTACTAGGGCCAGGGTGGATGAAATTTGTGAGCAAAGGGATAATCTCTTTTGTACTAGGTGTTTAGTGGGTAAAAATGTTTGTGGTATGGTGATTGACGGAGAGAGTTGTACTAATGTGGTTAGTACAATGTTTGTTGATAAATTGGGCTTGAGCTTGATGAAACATTCAAACCCTTATAAATTACAATGACTGGCCGAGTCGGGAGAAATTAAGGTAAATAAGCAAGTTGGGATCGATTTTGCCATCGAGGGTTATAAGGATGAGGTGGTTTGTGACGTGGTACCTATGCGTGTTGGCCATATTTTGTTGGGAAGACCCTGGCAACATGATAGGAGGGTAGTGTACGATGGGTTTAAGAATCAATAATCATTGGTGAAGGGTGGAAAGAAAATTACCCTTGTTCCGTTATCTCCGAAAGAGGCTCAAGAGGATCAATTAAAAATCAAATGTGAGTTTGAAAAAAGAAATAAGAGTGTTGAGGCCATAATCTCAAAAAATGAGAGAATGAGTGCAAAAAGAAAAGAGAGTCCACCTCCAAATTGAGTTTATTTGCACATAAGTTGGTGTACAAGGATTCTTCCCTTGCACTTAATCGAGCTAACAATTCTCTCCCCAGTTCTATTAAATCTGTTTTGCAGGGACATAAATCAATTCATGAACTTAAGACGGGGCAAAAATTCATTGACCAAAATGAGCAGGCCAAAAGTCTAAAGGATCGCATAAAGCTTAAACATGATCATCGAGCCCGAAAAAGCAGGGGAGTCTGAAAAGCCGACCAAAAATGGATTCGAGGTCGAATCCTTTTCAAGAGAGGGAGTATGATACGATCCGGACCAGGCATCGAAGGGAAAAGTCGAGTCATCGGCAATACGACAGTGATCTACGTGCAAAACGGAGTAAGTTTCATGTTGGAATCGAGCCGAGAAGGCGAAAGGATCAAGCTGAGCCGAGTAATCGAAATTATTTGTGCAGAAAAGTCATTACGGCCGTAATGAAGATCCTTCACGGCCTTAACTCTTATAATAACGGCCGTAAAAGCTATTATCACGGCCGTAACCAACTATCGGGGAAAAATGAAGAAATTCAACAGAACAAGACTTACGGCCGTAAGTCTGAAAGTTACGGCCGTAACTAATGAAGCAGTTTTGGATCCGAGAGGCCATTACGGCCGTAAGTGTATTCTTCACGGCCGTAACTAAGTAGCGGCCAAATTTTAGAGGATTTTTAATTATTTAGTTTCATTTTTTGGTTTTTAGGTTATTTTCCTAATTTAGTATTCTAGTTTAATTAGAATTCTATTTTGAGTAAATTAGCGGCTAGGTTATTTTGCTTATTTATATTCTTTTTCATGATTGTAAAAAAGACAGTTTTGAATTTTGAGATTAATAATATTTGAGAGAGGATTCTCTAAATTGAAATGTTGAGTTTTTCCCCTTTTTTCTTGAACTTATCAAAGATCCGGTCTTTGTGGCGTTCACCCAACGAACTTATCAAGGAATTGACAACCCTTGTGGCATTCACCAATCTTGGTTCTTCAATCCGCATCGTTATTAATTGCGTCGTGATTGTCGGGTCAATGTTTTACCGTCAAATCTATCTTTTAATTTCCGTTATTTTCTTCGTGCTCTTGTTATTTTCGCGTCAAATCTGATTTAGATCTTTCCTAGGTTTAATTGTGTTATTTCTGCGTGTTTGTCGAGATTCCCCGATTGGGATCTCATCATGAATTTCCCATAAACAACTTCTCTCCATTTATGTAGCTTCAAATCTACGAAACATCTTCCTATCATAGCAAACATGTCGAGTAGCACAAGTGTCGATCCACCACTCTTTTGTGTTTGAACCCACCAGATTAACATCTGAGACAATCGTCGCGAGGTGCATGTCAGCATCATGTGCATTGTCACCAACCACATTTGCGTCCTTTATGTTGTTCCTTTTTGGAAATTTGCACTCTACTTTTGTGACTGACTTTATCACAGTTGTCGCATCTCCCAACAAGTTTTTTTTTTTGCGATACCTCCTTTTGTTCCCAACTTAGGCACTTTTTTGGGCAGTCCATGTTTGCCTTTGTAGCTTTTAGAGCTTTGACCGTGCTCCACAATGTTAGATTTTGCCACCGGATGATTGAACAGTCTCTTTTCAGGTCTCCTATTGTCTTTCTCAATTCAGAGTCTAAAAATAAGTTCTTGGTCGTTCATCTTCTTTCGCTTGTGCTTCAAGTAGTTCTTGAAATCTTTCTAAGCTGAAGGTAGCTTTTCAATTATTGCTGCTACCTGAAAAGTTTCACTTACAACTATCCTCTTAGCATGAATCGCATGCAAGATAACTTGGAACTCTTGAACTTGACTGATGAAATTTATAGTCTACCATCCTATAATCCAAGAACCAGCCAACAATGCATTTCTTGGCCACGGTATCCTCGGTCATATATTTTCAGTCTAGCGACTCCCAAAGTTCCTTAGTTGTTTTCATTGAGCTATACACGTTGTACAACGAGTCTACCAAATTGTTCATTATATAATTTTGACAAAGGAAATATGAATGTTTCCAAACTTCAACCGCATTGACAGCTTGATATTTCCCTTCTCCTCTTGTAGGTTAAGAGCATTCGCAGTCAAGAATTTAGCAAGATTCAGAGTGGTAAGGTAGAACATCAATTTTTTGCCGCAACCTCTTTAAGTTCAAGCCATTGAAATTCTCTGAATTTTCTCCGTAATTAACTAAGGTCGTCACACTTGGGATAGCAAATAAACTTGGCATAGGAGCCACAGTCATTGTTATAGAAAATGTTGGAGTCACAGTCTGCGTCGCTGGTGCCACTATCTGCACCACTGGAGGTACGATTTCATTTTCGGATGCCACAATGTTGTTGATAGGAGTATTTTCCATTTCTGAAATACAAGCATATAATTAGTAATTTCAACTACAAATATAGGGATCAATGTTCAACTGTTCGGAGACTGCTTCAAAAAAGATTGTAAAGAATTCTGATATTTAAAATCTGTTTGAGATTGATTTGGAAAACCAAGGTGTTTTCGAAAACCAAGCTGATTTGGAAATCCAAAATTTTGAAAACCAAATTGTCTCTATTCGGAAGCTGATTTTGAAAACATGTTTAACAAATAACTTGTTAAACGGTGAATTACTACAGTAAGCTAATCAGAGAGAGAATAAAACACAAGTTAACGTCTGGAGCTGGGTCTTGTAGTCAACACAATGTCCTTAAAGCAATATTTGCTCTCTCACTGAAATAACTCTAGCATTTGCTTCTGAGGATATAGCGGCGTGAACTACAGCTTCACAATCGAAATGAGAACTATTTCGGAACTAGATCACCAAGCCGATTGCAACAAGATTGGATTTTGACAAAACAGTAGAGAAGGAACAGAGATATTTCGTGCCGTAATTGTTGTGTCTAGATGGAGGAAGATAGCTATTGAATATATAGGCAAGAGAGGAGCCTCTACACTTACTACAGCCATTGAAATATCATACCTTTTGTCATTACACGGTCTTCAAATTCAGGCGTTTTTGAAGTTATGATTTTAAATGGAAAAGAAAAACGTAAAAGAAAATTTTTAACATGTCGCTTGTACTTTGTGGCCAATCTTTGATCCATTCGGTACGCAGGTCACGCCCACACACAAGTTCAAGGCTCGAATACTAAGTCGGTCCAAGATTTACACCACCATGCGGGGCGCATAGGCCACACAACCACGTCGTCTTCTTATGTGGGATAGCTATTTAAGTTTTTTCTAAATTGCCACATTTTATCCATATGTCAATGTGTGATGGCTCACTATTTATAGGCTCCATTTACTCACTTTTTCTTTATTTTCCAATGTGGGATTGTAATCCCATTTTAAAACCCCTCTCTAAATCCCACATTTCTGTCCAATGTAGGATCAATTCACATTCTCAATTGAAAATCTCCGTGTCAACATATATTTTCCAACAGTTATCCCATGCAGCTATATTTTAATGTGGGATCAATTCACATTCTCAATTGAAAATCTCCTTGTCAACATATATTTTCCAACATTTATCCCGTGCAGCTATATTTTTTTGATACTTTCGCGTATTGTGAAGATCGAAAATGAGATGAATTTAATTTAAGTGATAATATTGCTACCACATTTTATTTTATTTTATCTTTCTTTTATTATTATTTTTTATTTCATCACTTTTTCAATCGCACTAAAAATCTTCATTTTTTGGGGTCCTATTCTTATCTTTAATTATTTAGCATGTCTAGTTCTTGATGATGGTTCATGTTTAAATATTTTGTCAATGTGCTTCGAAATGTAAGGCAAATAGTATAACAACGTATAATACTTTTATACAACAAAGATGGAATGACTCGTAAATGAGTCTTAGAGCAAAAAATATTTGTAATCTAATCATCAAGAGCAAGTAGTAATTATACAAACTTTTACTCTACAATGCATTTGTAACCATGTACATGTAGACAAAAGAATAAGAATTCCATAATGTTCTTTAATCCTTAATCAAAGGTGGCGTCACCCTTCTGGTTCTCATGCAGAAAACCAGATTTTCGAATTCAAGAATTCTTACTAGCGTTCGTTGGCTTTTTGCCTCAATTCATTCAGCTCATTTTCGATTTCAGGATCTTCGAAGTTTAATGACGGGCTTGTACTGGCAACACTTGTTCTCCCTGGCGGAAGCTCTCCCTTCTGTTTCAAGTAAATGAACGACATTTGTCAATAACTACGGTGTACGATTGGAAGAAAATTTAACTCAGCCTGGTTACAACATATCTTGATGAGGAGATTTGCTGATAATGTAAATTTTCCAAGAGATAATTATTTTGAAGTCACTGCTAGGGAAACTAAAGGGAATAGAGAATAAAAAAGTAAAAAAATATATTACATGGACAGTGAGATACCTTTCTGCTTCCGGATAATTCTTTCTTTAAGTTGGCAAGATCATCATCAACCGCAGAACTCTCTAATAATGCAAACTGCAAATCAAAAACCTTGAGAAAATGACACAGCATATTCTGTAGGTGACAAAACCTGAATCCAGCAGAAGTTCATACATATAATATCGTGAAATTTAATAAAAGGGTTGATGGATAATGTCCTGTTGGGAATTTCGACACGTCGATTCCCACTTTACTTTTCCCACAGGATCTTTCGATGTTCAAAATAAAATAAGCAAACAAGAAAATAAATACGAACACAGAAATTTACGTGGTTCAGCAAAATGCCTACGTCCACGGACCCTCGCCAAAGCTTTTCACTATATATTAAATTGTTACAAATATATAGACTTTCACTCACCAACCCAATCCCACAGACCACAGAGAAAATACTACAAACGAGCTTTACCGCATATAATTTCTACCCTTTGACTTACACTACAAAGAGTTACAAGAAACTTCACAATATGCTAGGCTCACAATTTTCTCTCTTTGATCACAATGTGACACTAATTAGCACTCTCTCATATGTTTGTGATGGTGTGTTTCTTCCTCTAATTCCTTCTCTATTTATAGAGAGGATTCTACATGAAATTCTCTTAACACCAAAACATCATGATTAGTCAAAATTAATCATCATTCCAAGACATCATAATTAGTCAAAACTAATTATCATTCAAAGACATCATAATTAGTCAAGACTAATTATCATTCAAAGACATCATAATTAGTCAAGACTAATTATCATTCAAATACCATAATTAGCTCCACCATCCTTTGTTTCAACTAGACACTCATTATGTTTCACTAGGCACTTGATTAATTTGGGTCAAATACCCAACAATCTCCACCTTGACACAAATTCGTCCAAGCCAAAACCAAATTCAAATATTGGGTAACAGGCAAGCATTTTTCCACTTTGACAGTCCCATACTCCACCATATGAGTATAATCACTCAGAATTATCAACGAACTCCGAGAATTTCATCGGCCCATGTCGAAACAAAATTGCTGAAATTTATGGTGCAACTCCCATGTTTGGTTCTCCTTGGAAGTTCATAAGCCATCGACACAAAATAAACCACATACCTTGCATCTAAACCAAACCAATGTTGTATGCGAACACAGTACCCGTGCCAGTAAGAACACATC
The DNA here is from genome assembly GCA_963555705.1 of Ligustrum vulgare. Lineage (NCBI taxonomy): Eukaryota > Viridiplantae > Streptophyta > Magnoliopsida > Lamiales > Oleaceae > Ligustrum > Ligustrum vulgare. The sequence goes on along the minus strand of OY743171.1, from coordinate 33,746,326 downwards.
CTCTATCATGGCAACTGGCATCATGCCATGAGGATGTCCCATCTTACTTAGAGTACATCATCACCCCCCTCCACCAGGAGAGTCGCATTGTCCTTCGAGCAGTTTGCCGAGTCCGCTCCACCTTTTGGACAATATCTTCTCACGTGCCCGGATTGACCACAGTTCCAACATGTCACCTTCTTCTTCATGGAGTTCCCTCTCTTCCACTTTTCAGTAACAAGCAAATTATTATTAGATGAATTATCGTCTCCACCTAATCGCCGCTCTTCAGAGATCAACTTACTTGTAACTTCTGCAAAGTCCACCGTTTCCTTCCCGTACATCAAAATCGGTTTGATGTGCTCAAACGTGGATGGAAGAGACCAGATGAGCCTCAACGCTTTATCCTCATCTTCAACTTTGACTCCAATAGATTCCAATTCAGAAACAATCCCATTAAGAACACTAAGATGGTCGGAGATTTTTGTACCTGCGCTCATTCTTAACGAATGAAACTGTTCCTTCAGATACAAGCGATTTGACAAGCTCTTCGTCTGATACAACTCTTCCAGTTTTTCCCAAAGTTCCTTAGCAGCAGATATCCCATGAATATTTGCAAGAACATTCTTGGCCAAACAAAGTCGTATTGTACTAGTAGCTTTCAAATCCAAATCTTCCCAATCTTCATCAGTCTTGCCGGATTCAATTTCTTTGTCAGAACTCTCAGTTGGTTTTCCCTTCAAAGCTTTGTGCAGACCCGCCTGAATCAAGACATCCTTGACTTGTACTTGCCACAAGCCAAAATTGATTCTCCCGTCAAATTTCTCCACATCGTACTTCACAGACATATTTTCTTTTGCTTCAAAATATTTGAACCACCTGTAGCTCTGATACCACTGTCACCATTCACCGAGATAATCCACCATAGTCGCTGCACACTATCTTACCATGGATCTTCCATCTCGTGAGAAACCACAGGAATTCTTCATCTTGAGGCTCATCATCTCGATTCATCTGCCATTGTTAGGGAGTCACATCCACTCGATCGTGCGTCCACCAGACAATCTTTCCAGCTCTGATACCACTTGTTGGGAATTTCGACACGTCGATTCCCACTTTACTTTTCCCACAGGATCTTTCGATGTTCAAAATAAAATAAGCAAACAAGAAAATAAATACGAACACAGAAATTTACGTGGTTCAGCAAAATGCCTACGTCCACGGACCCTCGCCAAAGCTTTTCACTATATATTAAATTGTTACAAATATATAGACTTTCACTCACCAACCCAATCCCACAGACCACAGAGAAAATACTACAAACGAGCTTTACCGCATATAATTTCTACCCTTTGACTTACACTACAAAGAGTTACAAGAAACTTCACAATATGCTAGGCTCACAATTTTCTCTCTTTGATCACAATGTGACACTAATTAGCACTCTCTCATATGTTTGTGATGGTGTGTTTCTTCCTCTAATTCCTTCTCTATTTATAGAGAGGATTCTACATGAAATTCTCTTAACACCAAAACATCATGATTAGTCAAAATTAATCATCATTCCAAGACATCATAATTAGTCAAAACTAATTATCATTCAAAGACATCATAATTAGTCAAGACTAATTATCATTCAAAGACATCATAATTAGTCAAGACTAATTATCATTCAAATACCATAATTAGCTCCACCATCCTTTGTTTCAACTAGGCACTCATTATGTTTCACTAGGCACTTGATTAATTTGGGTCAAATACCCAACATGTCCCTCTGATGGAAATTTAAAGGCTGCCCAGCAATTAAAGTAAAAAGTAGAAAAAGTACGAGGTGAAAAAAAGATGAGAAACGCAACCTTAGAATCTCTTTCAGGCAGAAAAGAAACTGTATATAATCGCTTTAAAGACCTCCTAAAATCTTTCTTTCATATACTTTTGGATTCCCAACCATAAAAGTTAAGAATCACAAGAAAAATATTATTTCATTAAGAGATTATATTATAGTCGTAGGTTTTAAAGATCCTCCATCCGCTAGGACAACTCAAAGGAACATAATAATCGATCAACTATATTTAAACAAGGATTTCCCTAAGCTAATTAATTAACGAGCCGTTTAGATTGTTAAGTACAAGTTCAGTGGCCCATTGAAAACTTTAAAGAAAAGTTCAGCACTCATTCAAATTAAAATTGTCCATTAGACCATTTCCAAGGGGTACCCAAATTTGGAATATAATCCTTCTCCAGCCAACCCCCATTCACTATCCCAAATTTGGAATAACACTATTCATCAACCCCAAATTTGAGATACACTATTTTATTACAAAAATGTCATTGTTATATTTACAAAATTGCCATTATTATTATTATTATTATTATTATTATTATTATTATTATTTTGGGGTATAAATAAAAACAATTTATCCCAAGTTTGGGATAAACTCTTGGAGACGAAAAGGGGTTCGTCTATTAATTAAATCTAGATATTGATGATATGTTTGGTACACTCAACAATCATACCAAAAAGTTAATATTGATAATATAGGAGAGATTACGTTAACTTGTGAAGTATTGATGTCTGTAATATCAATTTTCACTTCACCCCTTTCTACCAAATATAGTATTTGAGGGGCTCTAAGTGTGTCCTTTAGAATTTTAACATTCAAATGAATGAAAATTAAAGATTATGTGCTATAAAAATGTTAAGAGTTTTCCATTTTATGAATTACAGATCGAAAATTTATTAAATTTATTTAGGATAAATCAAGACTTAATAATCTGAATGGGTACTGAACTTTCCTTAAAGTTTTCCATGGGTCACTCAACTTCAAAAATTTCCCCATAATCGCTAAACTTCGTAATTTGTAATCTCATCCATCACTCGCTCAAAAAATTATTGACGTGGCTAACAGAATGACTGATGTAACAAGCTTTCGTTAGCAACGTCAGCAATTCTGTCAAATTTTTGAGTGAGTTAGAGATTAATAAAAAAACTTTTGAAGTTCAATGACCCAATGAGAATTTAGAAAAAAAGTGATCATTCAAATTATTAACCTCCTTAGTTCAAATGAACCTTAATGAGAAAGAGGCAACATTTCCTGGTTTGCTTGTGTTTTAACATTTTATCACCAGCATCACTAATACTTTCTTATAGCTCTTTTTGATGCCAATATATGAATTTTTTTTTTTATTCGTCATTTTTTAGCATATTCTATTTCCTGTGCTATGATCAGAATCCAGTCCTAAACTTTCTTGAAATGCGTCATGTAAACAACTGCAATTGTTTCTTAATTTTGGTGTACATAACCCATAAATCTGATAAATTTTTATTTCTTAAGGATGTTCATGGGCTGGAGTAGAGTAGAGGTAAAAAGAAGTGCATGATAACCAATGGTACCCACTGAGAGAGAGAGAGAGAGAGAGAGAGAGAGAGAGAGAGAGAGAGAGAGAGAGAGAGAGAGAGAGAGAGAGAGAGAGAGAGATGGCAATGAAACCAGAGAAAATGATAAGTTAAATGATTAAGAATATTGCTACCTTTCCTTCAAGTTCATCACTAGCAAGCTGATTAAGAGCATCCGCCTGAGATTCCATTGTCAAAACTGTCAGGAAGAAAAATAACAACTTTATCAGTAATTATACATCAGTCTACATCAATTGATTTACTTTTGTTATTATTTATCACAAGATATCATGACTGATGCTTTGTATCAGAGGCAAATTCCATTGCACCACCAAAAATATCTCAAGGATGTGAGTCAATAAATTCAATGGGAGTATAAATTGTATTTGCTGACACTATTAGAGGAGGTGGCGGCGATAAGGGCTTAAGCAATATGGAACTCTCAGGTCAAACTAGGGTTTGTAATCTATATAAATCAATTCACTACATAGCTAATGTCTGATACGAGATATCTGATTTTATGGTTCTATTTCTCAATCAATCTGAATTGGTCCTACGGATCTAAGGTCGAAAATACTGAAAAATATCATTACCCTAACTTCCACATTCAAGAGCTGAATTAGTAGACATCCTGTTGTTATCCATACACTAATAGAACCTGAGATCTGATATAATACAGTCCGTCACACCTTAGACCCATTTGGGAACCTACATAGATTATTTGAGCAATTGCTCAAAACAAATAATTATTGAGGCTTCTAATTCAACAAGCACAAAATTAATTTCAAAAGTTAAACTTCGGAATTGCTCGTACATTTAAGTTGTTTCATCACCAAACTAATCTCCAATGTGTGACTTTACAAATATAGAAATGCATCTTGTACCAAACAAATCATCTAGTGGCACCAAGGTGACAGGGGAATAAGGAGTTTGGGGAAGGCAAAAGGAAAAAAGGCAATCCGAGCCACCTGAATAATACCAACAGGGCTCATCTTCTCTGGCTCATTTAAGTGTTTTGGCTTGTACATGAATTCTATCCAGTCAAATCCATGGTATAATTCTAGAATTCACACCCAAAAGAATGTGGAGCATGGTAGAATCAAATTAGCATGGCATGTCGTAAGCTAGATCTGATTGACACAGAAAATAAAATTTAAATTTTATAGAATGAAATTTCATGCAGATCAAACATTATAGAACAGTTCAAACTAGATAAAACACTGTTGAATTATTTTATTTGCATAAAGATGAGCCAAATGGAGCCTATGTCAGACTCGGCATGATCTTCCAAGAAAATAGAAATTAAATCATGCTGGGATTCTTTATTTTTTAAAGAAGCGAGAAGAGAATTACAAAAGTCTATCTTGTTTAAGTTCCCAAGGCAGTCGATTTTACAAGATATGGAATAGATAAATTGTGATATCTATGGATATATCTTAAGCTAATTTAGTTTTAAACATTATGAACTACCAACAAAATAATCTTCTTTAATACATATTGGTGCTACCAAAGGATTACTGACATCGAATCCACATGTCTACTGCAATCTGTGAGTCGAACTTCCTCCCTACAAGTAGTTGAATGTACAAAAACAGTACATCAACTTCTTCTTCTTCTTTTTATTTTTTTACAGACTACATCCACGTTTGGAAGCAAACTGATGCCAGCAAAAGAGAACAAACAATATAAGAAGAAAGGGGTTCAAGAAGAGAGAATTAGCCTTTGTTTGATACCCATTAGATTTTAATACATTTTTCTCTCTTACTTTTAACAGCACATTTTTCAATAAAATAATATTATATTTCTCTCTTTTATTTTAAACCACACACTCTCCCAAAAAATCACTATTCCAAAATACTTTTCCCAAATAATCTGATGAAGATTGCGAATGTATTCAATAATAATGTGTGTGTATTACAATCAAAGATCATCATTATATAATGTTTAATCAAAAAATAATAAGGAAACTAGGTTTTCCTTTATAATGAAACAAGATCAATTGCCTTAAAAAACACAATAAATTAATAATAATAATAATAATAATAAGGAAATTATTATTAGATCCTAATTGACTTAATTTCTTCTACGCCTAGAATATACTTTTCAAGCGGTGGAATGGAATAACAATGGGATGGAACGAAGTGAATAAGACGGGAAGCAAATGGCGGTCAATTGGTAGGGCAAGGTAGCGAACCAAAATATGATTTTAGTTCACCGAACGTGAGAGTGACTTACAACGGAGAGGAAGGGATTGTTTGAGGTCATGTGTGATATTGTTGGGAGGCTTCGAGGGTCAACAGGTGGTGCAGGTGGCGGCAAAAACTAATGAGAGAAGGTAAAGAGGAAGATGGTGTAGTGGGCTGGATGGTAAATTTGGTACTAGTTCTATATCAACACTAAGCACATAGATGTATTCTAAGGGAGATGCTCGTGTTGGAATGGTGAGATTCATTGTCAGGACGAAGTTGCCACTAAGCCTAGTGGACAACCAACACTTCATAGCATACGTTAAAAAATATCTTCAATCGAGTTATATTGGAATTAGTAGAAACACTATTTTCTGATACTTTAGAATATTTTGTTAAAACTAACAAAAAATTGATAACTGATTTACATAAATATGGTGGTTTTATTTCGTTTACTTCGGTTCTAAGGAATTAATAAAAAATGTTATACAGTTACAACTACACACTACATAGATCCACTTTAGATTATGCATAAAAAAATTATTGTGTTTAAGATAATAGAGTATCCTCACAATGCTAACAACATATTTAATGTTATACTACAAATCGTTAGGGAATATTGCTGAAAGTAAAATTCATTATTTTACATTTGATAATGCTAATGCAAATAAACATGTTGTAGATAAATTAATTAGAATTCTTAATCCTGAATATGGATAATTTTTCTTTCATGTTAAATGTGTATGTCATATTTTAAACTTAATTGTTCAAGATGACATGAAATACATCAAAGATCAAATGGATAGAATTGAGGATGCATTAATTTATATTACAATTTCACCGAATAGAAAATAATCATTTGAAGAATTATATTGACAATTATTGGCAAAATGCTAAAAAAAAAATTTACCAACGTAGGGCATAGATGGGCGTCTTTATTATTAAAATCATGTGAAGGATACAAACAATTCTTTACTGAATATTATAATAATAGAACTGTAAGAAATGACAATGAGTCTATGTTAACAGAACCTGATTGGGAACTTGCTTTTAAGGTTAAAAGATTTTTGACATTTTTTTATGATTCAACCAACATATTATCTGGGATATACTGTCCCAGTAGTTCTAGAGTACTTGATCATCTTTTTATTATTGCAAGGACTTTTCATAAATATAGAAATGATCCATTTTTATGATATATTATTTTCAATGGAGTTAAAATTTAGAAAATATTGGTAATATTTACCTAATGTGTTTCATTTAGCATACGTAATGGACCAACATTACAACTTAAAAGGTACTAAACATATTATTTCTAAAATTAGTCACGCATTAAATTTTGATTCATCTATCACTTATAATAATTTAGAAAGCACATTAGTGAACATGTATGAATCATACGCAATACGATTAGATGCTAATGTTAGTCGAGCACCCTACGCACCAACCCGTTCTGCTTTACTTAGAGAAGACAAAGTAGAACTAGTAGATCTATGAGAAGAAATTATGGATATACAAGGTATTTCTTCAATTATGTCTCATGTCTTTCATAAAACATCTCAATCTGGACCATCTAGTCCCGTTGCAATACCTGAAGAATTTAAAAAAAAAAAAATACCTTTAACAAGAATTGCTTAAGAACATAGATTTTGCTGAAATATCCAATTGATTGCAAAAGATTTACTAACACCTTCGGTTAGCACCGTAGCTTCGGAGTTTGCTTTTAGTCCAGTAAACAGACTTTGTCCGAAGTCAGGAGTCGATTCAAAGAAGATATTTTGGAAGCGTTAATGTGCGTCAAGGATTGGCAAGACATTCATTTTCGTATACAAAATAAGTTTTCCGAAATTGCAAGTAGTCGGGTAAATGATCATTAATTTTAATTTCGTTATATAATCAAATATTGTTATTTCTTAATACGGTTTTGATTTTTTTAAAAATTGTAGACGTAACACGTTGTTCGTGTGTAATTTTAACTCTATCTACTCGTAAATTAAATTGATTAGCCGGTCCCGAGCCCGAACAAAAAAGAAGGGCTTTCAACTTGTCGTTTTTACAATTATCTTATTTTTAAAAAATAATAGGCTCGTGGGCCGAGATGAACCCAAGGGAAAATATGCCTTAAGATCAGCTCGTAATCTTGGCGAGTCGATCTCGTGGGACAATGGGCCAAGCAGGCTCAGCTCGACCCATTGCCATGTTTAAGAAAGGGGATCAAGAATAGAGAATTAAGAGGAAGATTACGATTGTGTTCAATAATAATGTGTGTATGACAATCAAAGATCCTCATTATATAGTGTCTAATTTAGAAATAACAAGAAAACTAGGTTTTCCTTAATAAGGAAAATATTATAGGATCCTAGCTAACTATACTTTCCATGTTGCATCGCAAAGAAGCAAGTAAAATTGTAAATGATAAGAAATGAAATGGTAGCGTGTAACCTTTTTCCTCCATCTTTTCGAAAGCCGATAGAGCACTACTTGTATTTATATTCCCCAACATTTCGCTTACTTTGGTTGCAGTCCTGAAGTAAAAGTGGCCATAGAACTAATAAAAAAGGTAAATTGCAATGTGGAAAATAAACTAATAAGGCCAAGAACATACTTAGCAGACTGAGCACGTGCTTTTAGAGTATCTTTTTTTGACTTGGCTTCCTGTATTTTGTTTTCTAGGAGCTGCCAAATGATAACGTATATGTGTATAAATAGTTAGCAAAAACTTTCTACTGTCGATTAATTATAAAATCATAAAAAAATATGGAAAAGTAACATGAAAATAATTTAGGCAAGATAGTTACCGTTGCTACCCAAGCAACATTCATTAGACGAAGAACGCTACACATAATGATGTAGGACAATTCTATCAGAAATAAGAACAAAATTATTTCTTGTTGAATTGGATTTTATTTCTCGTTTAGATTAGGATTTCGTTTCCTTTTAAGTATTATAGTTATCTTTCCTTTTAGCATTTTAGTTTAATTTCCTTATATTGATAAGATTGGGAAATTATTTTAAATAAAGTCTTTGTACACTTTTCAATTGACAAATTCATTACAATAAAATTATTCTGCACAAATTTTCAAGTTTGTTCAAGAACTAAATTCCGCTTTCACGCTAAAGTTGGCATCACAGCTGGCTAATGTCCATTATGGTGGTAGTGGTATGCATACTCGCGATATGATCGGAGTATTGCAAAATTCCCAAGCTTGATCTAGAATCTAGAACAAATGGCAGAAAGATTTGCTGATGCCGTCGATAAAAATTTGCAAATTTTGACTGTTGCGAATGTTGGTTGCTTCAAGAAGTCCAGAACATAGCAACAAGTTGCTAGAAGTTTTCCTTAAGTCCAAGTTAGGTTCGAATTCTCACAATGTGATGCAAAAATTTTGGAGAATTTTTTTTTTGGTTAATTAATTTTCTCTTATTCAACCAAACTCGAGGACGAGTTTTTTCAAGTAGTGGAGATTAATAAAGGACAATTCTATCACAATATGACGACGCGCAATTATATTTTGTTGTAAAATTTTATTTTTTGTTTAGCTCAGGATTTTGTTTCCTTTTTAGGATTGCAGTTTTTTTTTTTCCTTCTAGATTTTAGCTTAATTTCCTTGTATTGGTAAGATTAGGGGGGATTATTTTGCCTATATAAACAAATGCTTTACACTTTTCAATTGATCAATTCATAACAATAAAATTATTTTCTACAAATTTTCGAGTTAGTTTAACTTTATTCTTGTTTCAAGAACTCAATTCCACAACACAGGTAATATCATATAGGCATGCAACCCGACTCGTACTACATTCTATCTCCTCTCGAATAAAAGAACCAACGTGAGAGAATATTGTGGAAGAAAAACAGAAAAAGTATAGCAACACACCCGTGTGTTTGAGACAAGGTTACCAACTACACTCTTCTGCTGATCAAGCTGAGTCTTCAAAGCATTTGCATTGTCCTGTAAATTTGTGAAATCAGGGAAGACTAAATAACAACACAATTCGACACTCACATCACTGCATTACTCATCCTTCCAGAGAAAATGCAATGTACTATTGAATTACAAAAATTAATAAAGAAACGAAACTCTTGAAAAGCAGAAAAGATTTTCTTGTGGATTGAAAGGAGAGGTCAGACTCAAAAATCAAAATATAGCGTAATTATTCAACTGTGCTCCAGTCATCTCAATAGATCTCCTTCAACCATGTTACTAAGTTTAAAAGACAAAATATTAGTGAAGATTGCAGAATACTTGAGATCCTAAAGAAATTTTCCTACTGATAAAGGTAGCTTTACCACCCACAAATCAAGCCAAAGGGTAACAGTGTTTATTTCAAAAAGGAAACCCCTCATCAACCAAAATTAAACTTAACTAGCTATACTCATGAAAGTCAGGAATCTATTCTTTTTAGAGGGTTCTCTTAAACACGAAGTCTTTAGAAAAATTTATCAGTCCATATTTGGTATTCTTTCACAGGTATTTCATCATGCCATAATATATTTTAGAACGCATGATAATCTCACATAGTTTTGTACTATCCATATTAAAATGAATGAAATAAGATTATTAATCTACTTGTAAGTAAACTTGCATTCAGTACTGCACAAGGATCCCCTCATTCCAGTTCTGCAAGTTTCATAAACTAGTTTATACAACTATACAAATATAAATACAAATATAAAATAAGATGAAATGAAAATAAAGCCTTTCATCACAATCTGCGGCTACATTGATTTCATTTTTCTCCATTGAACTCTTTTTTTTTTTTTTTTACTAGTTCATTTCAGACTTTCCATTGACGCACATGTTTTCTTTTGCCCACGTTTTATAGAGATTAAAATCAGATTTTTAGAGGATTTTGATAAAATTTGATGAAATGTGAGGTTAAAAAGTTGTGGAGCCCATGAAATATGTAGCTGTGATTAATTGTTGACTTTTTACTTGGATAAAAATCTAATTTTTAATCAGAATCAAACAAGCCTTTTATTTTTTTCTCAAAATTCCTTACCGCATAAGATTTTCTACGCTTCACGAGCAAGATCTTCTTCACCTTTTCCAAGAGCAAGTTGTGCTTTACGATACCTATAATCAAATGGAAGGATAAAAATGCGGCTTCTTTATAACAAAATGAGTTCAACGAAGTATCCGTGGGCACTTACCACTCTTCAGAAGCTTGTTGTGCAGATTTGTATTTGTTCTCCAATTGCTTCTGTGAAGCCAAAACCTATAAGAAAGAGGAATGCTAACAAATTAAATTAATTTCCCCCAATAAATTAACTCTTACGTACAAACTTCTAGATTCAATATTTTCTAATTCCATAAAGAAAATAAACAGAGAAAGTGTAATCTTGGTTAAGCACGTAAAAGAATCATTTTTTCCCTAAAAGAAAAAGGAAAAGGGAAAAATAAGAATTCAGAGGGGATATACCTGGGCTGTAGCTTGACGCATCTTAATCAAATCATCGTTCATCTCGATCACAGTTTGTTCCAAAATTTTCTCTGGGTCTTCAAAAGTGCTTATTACAGCACTTGCATATGACTACACTTAAACAGATGAAGTAGAGTCAATAACATTTCAAGTATATCAGACTGAAGTCAACAGTCATTGCAAAAATGGTAAGAATGCCCAAACGACCTTGACAACTCTGGCAAATCGATCAAAAAGGCTCATCCGAGCACCGAGGGCACTCCCACCAATACTATTACATCTGGATCTACTTGTATAAGTTAGCTGTATTCCTGAAGCTTTTGAAATCCCCACTAATAAAGAGAAAAATGAATTTTAGTTTAAGCATTAACATAATTATAGGGGAATAAAACAACTAAAAGCAAAAATGATAGAAACAACTGGAGACTGTATTTTAAAAGTATAGTCCATAAAGAAGCATCTAAGCCTATCAAGAAAGGAAGCTGAGCAATTCAATATGCGAACATATAAACTTTCAGCAGAGTTCAACACTGAGTAAGAATTGGTGTATAATAATTGATTTATTATTTCGCGAATGAACCCAATAAACCCATCAATGTAACTACTCAAATCAACAAAATTTATCCCATAGTTATGAGAAGTCAGGTACATGGTCCATCTTCTTTGACTCCAATTATTGAGGTGTACATAAATGATTGTGAAGTCTATTTTCATTATTATACTTGCATATAGAGCTTTTATTTTATCGCCAATAAGAATAGATATGCAAGACCATGGTTCCTGACAACCTAAAATGGACATAAATACAATAAGTTACATGTTAGTCCCAGAAAGTTCACCTCAGTTTCATTCCAAGCCCCAACAAAACCAATACATTTTGGTAATGAATTTTCTCAGTGCATATGTTTTCAAATTCGAGCTTCTAGGTGGCCTAGGGCACGGAATTTATTGTGCATCTCTTTTCATCCACTCTAGTTTTGAAGGGTTTAAGCAGGTTGGTCATGTGTACTCCAAAGGCCTGGCATAACATTATTGTTCCAAGTCTTATGGTGAAAATGAGTATTCAAACTAATACATAGTAGCATTTTAATAATGATAATAGTTTGTTCTCAAATCATAATTTCTCGGTGTTCTTTAAAGACTTACAGGGAAAATTTGTAGACATTCTAAAATTTGAGAACGTCCCCAGTAAATTGTAGGATGAATTTATCAGTCTCATCAGAGCGCTGTTCTTGTTCTTTTAACTTACCTGGGTCTTCCTCATAAGCCATCCTAGGTACTGTTTTCAAACCCTTTTTTCAGCATGTAATATGGAATATTACAAGCACATCCTAGCCACTTTCTCCTTGTAACTTCAAGGCCATTAAAGGGCACAAAATATCTTTGACATATAAAAGGAACAAGCAACCATCACTACCACAATAATAGAATTCCTCCAAAACTAATCAATGGAGACTCTCGCAAGTTTGCATACATGGCAGGCAAATTTTAAGGATTCGGTCCGCAATGAGGAGGATTTGACATTACATGCAGGGGATAAATACTCTCACCTTAGAATAGAAAAAAAACTATCATATCAGCTAGAGCCCTCAAACAGAAACCTAAAAGAAGGCTTTCATTTTGGCTCATTTTTGCTTTTTAAAGTATTAATCTGTAAGTCTCCTTCCAACATCGTATCTATGTGTGGGTGAATCATAACCCAGAGAACACGAAGTTTCTATTACTACGGTTATACCTTTTCCAGTTTGTCACATTGGTCCAAGGTGATAACTGGACAAATAATGAGGTTTGCACTGATGATAAAAGAGCATGGGAGATCTTATGTGTAAAATTAAGCAATTCAGTTTCACTTTCAATTGGTTCTCAATTAAAGCAAAAATTCGACTCTGTTTTAAGTCTCAAATCTCAATCTCACTCTTCAAATATCATCAATCAGTGGACAATATCAGCAGTTAACTATTTCAAATCACTGCAACATCCCTACTGCCATAACAAATTCACACTATGGTACTACATGTTGGGTATTTGACCCAAATTAATCAAGTACCTAGTGAAACATAATGAGTGTCTAGTTGAAACAAAGGATGGTGGAGCTAATTATGGTATTTGAATGATAATTAGTCTTGACTAATTATGATGTCTTTGAATGATAATTAGTTTTGACTAATTATGATATCTTGGAATGATGATTAGTTTTGACTAATCATGATGTTTTGGTGTTAAGAGAATTTCATGTAGAATCCTCTCTATAAATAGAGAAGGAATTAGAGGAAGAAATACACCATCACAAACATATGAGAGAGTGCTAATTAGTGTCACATTGTGATCAAAGAGAGAAAATTGTGAGCCTAGCATATTGTGAAATTTCTTGTAACTCTTTGTAGTGTAAGTCAAAGGGTAGAAATTATATGCGGTAAAGCTCGTTTGTAGTATTTTCTCTGTGGTCTGTGGGATTGGGTTGGTGAGTGAAAGTCTATATATTTGTAACAATTTAATATATAGTGAAAAGCTTTGGCGAGGGTCCGTGGACGTAGGCATTTTGCTGAACCACGTAAATTTCTGTGTTCGTATTTATTTTCTTGTTTGCTTATTTTATTTTGAACATCGAAAGATCCTGTGGGAAAAGTAAAGTGGGAATCGACGTGTCGAAATTCCCAACAAGTGGTATCAGAGATACAGGTGGTTCAAATATTTTGAACCAAAAGAAAATATGTCTGTCAAGTACGATGTGGAGAAATTTGACGGGAGAATCAATTTTGGCTTGTGGCAAGTACAAGTCAAGGATGTCTTGATTCAGGCGGGTCTGCACAAAGCTTTGAAGGGAAAACCAACTGAGAGTTCTGACAAAGAAAAAGAAATTGAATCCAACAAGACTGATGAAGATTGGGAAGATTTGGATTTGAAAGCTGCTAGTACAATACGACTTTGTTTGGCCAAGAATGTTCTTGCAAATATTCATGGGATATCTGCTGCTAAGGAACTTTGGGAGAAACTGGAAGAGTTGTATCAAACGAAGAACTTGTCAAATCGCTTGTATCTGAAGGAACAGTTTCATTCGTTGAGAATGAGCGCAGGTAGAAAAATCTCTGACCATCTTAGTGTTCTTAACGGGATTGTTTCTGAACTGGAATCTATTGGAGTCAAAGTTGAAGATGAGGATAAAGCGTTGAGGCTCATCTGGTCTCTTCCATCCACGTTTGAGCACATCAAGCCGATTTTGATGTACGGGAAGGAAACGGTGGACTTTGCAGAAGTTACAAGTAAGTTGATCTCTGAAGAGTGACGATTAGGTGGAGACGATAATTCATCTAATAATAATTTGCTTGTTACTGAAAAGTGGAAGAGAGGGAACTCCATGAAGAAGAAGGTGACATGTTGGAACTGTGGTCAATCCGGGCACGTGAGAAGAAATTGTCCAAAAGGTGGAGCGGACTCGGCGAACTGCTCGAAGGACAATGCGACTCTCCTGGTGAAGGGTGGTGATGATATACTCTGAGTAAGATGGGACATCCTCATGGCATGATACTGTGTTCGCATACATCATTGGTTTGGTTTAGATGCAAGGTATGTGGTTTATTTTATGTCGATGGCTGATGAACTTCCAAGGAGAACCAAACATGGGAGTTGCACCATAAATTTCAGCAATTTTGTTTCGACATGGGCCGATGAAATTCTCGGAGTTCGTTGATAATTCTGAGTGATTATACTCATATGGTGGAGTATGGGACTGTCAAAGTGGAAAAATGCTTGCCTGTTACCCAATATTTGAATTTGGTTTTGGCTTGGACGAATTTGTGTCAAGGTGGAGATTGTTGGGTATTTGACCCAAATTAATCAAGTGCCTAGTGAAACATAATGAGTGCCTAGTTGAAACAAAGGATGGTGGAGCTAATTATGGTATTTGAATGATAATTAGTCTTGACTAATTATGATGTCTTTGAATGATAATTAGTCTTAACTAATTATGATGTCTTTGAATGATAATTAGTTTTGACTAATTATGATGTCTTGGAATGATGATTAGTTTTGACTAATCATGATGTTTTGGTGTTAAGAGAATTTCATGTAGAATCCTCTCTATAAATAGAGAAGGAATTAGAGGAAGAAATACACCATCCCAAACATATGAGAGAGTGCTAATTAGTGTCACATTGTGATCAAAGAGAGAAAATTGTGAGCCTAGCATATTGTGAAATTTCTTGTAACTCTTTGTAGTGTAAGTCAAAGGGTAGAAATTATATGCGGTAAAGCTCGTTTGTAGTATTTTCTCTGTGGTCTGTGGGATTTGGTTGGTGAGTGAAAGTCTATATATTTGTAACAATTTAATATATAGTGAAAAGCTTTGGCGAGGGTCCGTGGACGTAGGCATTTTGCTGAACCACGTAAATTTCTGTGTTCGTATTTATTTTCTTGTTTGCTTATTTTATTTTGAACATCGAAAGATCCTGTGGGAATCGACGTGTCGAAATTCCCAACACTACATTCCTACATTACATTAAAACTCAATCGTCATGTAAATGACGCTTTGAATACAAATAAAAGAAATAACCTTTGCACAGTAAACAATCTAAGCAACATTAAAGCCACGTTTCGGGTAAAAAAATACGCCAAGTAGAACTTTGTGATTAAAAAGGAGTACAGTTGCTTTGGAATTACCAATTCTCCATCTTTTAAGCTTCAAGTTTGCAAATTGACGAGTCGTTATTGTGCATGGCGAAAAATGAAAATGGTCTACTCTATTGCATAATTAACAGCAACAAAAAAATATAAAAAAAGGGGAGGGGTAAAAAAGATAAACTAATCCAGCAAAAAGTAGTTTTGACAAAAATTACCTCCATTACCGAAGAAAGATGATCCCAAAACTTGTGCCTTCACTATAATCACTCCTCTATCAGTCTATTGCAAGAGGAAGAAGAGGTATTCACCGTAGAAGAAGTCATGCTTATCCATGTTATTGGAGCTCTTACTGCCATTATTATTGTTTTCTTGTGTTTATTCAGGTTATGCTATGTTTATTATTTGGGGCTGGTATTTTGCTGTAAAAATGGAACAAAGAATCTTGATTTTTGGGGATGAATTTACTTGTGAGAAATTATTATTTTAAGGGTCTATATCAATTCACCAACTTTTGTAAATTAACAATATTTAATTCCCCTTCCCTTCCCTTCCCTTCCCTTCTTATTCTCTCTCACTCTGTTTTCTGGGGTTCTTATTGTAGTTTGTAGTTTACACTTTACAGAATCGGGACAATAGATTTCATTAATTCTAAATTGTTTTTATTTTCTTTAAGGGAATTTGGAAGATTGGAGGGAAAATTAGAAACAAGTCCGCAGACTATTATTGTTGTTGCAGCTAACTGCTAAGCTATTTCTTTCAAGTTTCAACCTTTTACTTTGTAGAACTTGAATCTCAATTTTACTAACTACCTAGATGTAATGTATTATAATTAAAAAATACCCGACTTTCAAACTATTCATAAAATTATTGGATTTCTTGTCATAACTTTAGAAAAATATCGAATTTTGAAGAGAGAGAATAAAATATTTGATTGACAAGATTAATCGGAAATCTTTTTATTATGGATTACACGTTTCCTTTCTTGGTAAACTACCACCTTCTATATTTGTGTACTGATTAATCTCTGTCATTTTTATGTAATATTACATTGTTCCTAATAATATTACATGTCGTGTAATATATTATAGTACATGTTGTCATTACAGTGTATCTAACATCACAAAATGACGGTGTTTTAATTATATTACGGGACTTGTAATAGTAGATAAAGTGAAATTAAACTTATTGAAAGGCTATTGTAGGTATAATTTTGCCTCATGAATCCATAGAGTGTTATGTAGTATCACTGAATGTAATATTACAACGGATGTAATATATAGTACAAGTGCTGGGGTTGCTCGTAATATTACATTCCATGCAATTACTTAATATTTGTAAAACATTACATTAGATGTAATTCATAAACTGGTATATGATTTTATCGATTAAATATCATGTAACGTCAGTTCGAGGTATGGTAAATTGCATGTGGTTTGAATTAAATTACATAACTCGTAATATCACATCCGATCTAGATAATGATTTATCATATTAATAAACTAATTTAATAATTGTATTTTTCATATTATTAGTTGATTTTAAATGTAATTACACCCCTAATTTAATCTCCTAAATAAATGGTAACTACATCCCTAAATAATAGGTTCCATAATTAATGAGGTCAATCAAATAATACACTCTCTCTTATAGAATCCGGTATTTTTCTAAAGGGCTTTTTAGTTAAATAGGTTTGGTATGTAATAAGTTTAGTAAAATAGATCTCTCAGTTGAAATGTCAAAATTATCCTTAATGAAAAGGACTGTTTAATTTGCAGGATATATCCCCAAACTTAGTCAGGTTGATTTAATTCAGTGTTTCTGGTTATATTTATATTTTTTAATCTTTTAAGTTCTTCTAAAAATGTTCTATATTGTAATACTTTTTCAAAAGTTTTAGGATGATCATTTTTATTTATATATCCTAACATTATTCCTTCTGATACTTCTTCTTCTATATCTTCGTATTCTTCTATAATTTTATGAACCGTATTTATATTTTTTGCTGTTTCAACAGAATTAAATTCTATTCTATTTAGGATTGCATAGTCAATATCTTCGTATATTTCTTTTAGTTTAGTTTGTCCAACAGAATGTATATTTTTAGACTTTTCAACAATAGTCGATAAAAATGAAATTTAAATATAGTTTATATTCACAGTTATTAGATGTTGATGTTTGTAAAGTATTCATAGATTATTGGGTTGGTAAATTATTATACAAAATTTTCTGGTATAATTCCATTCTTTGGTCTAGTAACATACAATAATCTGCAATATATTGTTCGTATTTTTCTAAAAGTTTATTGTATTCTTCAGAAGATATATTTTCATTTTCCATTTGATGTTTAATATCTTCCATTTTATCTCTTAATTTTTCTAAAAGATTATCTAGTCCTTCTATTGTATACCCTGGCATTTAGGTTTAGACTGTATTTGTTACTATTTTATTTTCTAAATCTATTTTAAGTTGTAATATATCAGAACAATCTATAATGTATTGATCATGATTTTCTAAAAGTATATAATATTGTTCAGATGATTCATCCATATCTATTAATTGAGATATAATGTTATCTATTTTTTCCGTTATCCTATCTAACAAATTGTCTAATCCTTCAATAGTATATCCAGGCATTATAAATACAAAGATAAATAATTTATAAAATTTCAAGTAATTTTTCAAACTCTATCAATGTTTGAGAATTGATAATATCTATATCAGCCATAATATCTATGCTTGGTTCAAATGGTATATTATATTTTGAAATACTTTTCTTTCTCTTTTCTAATTTATCAATTATATCTTGAATATTTTGTACCATTATAGATCTTACAGTACCTCTAGCAAAGTTTTCTATCAAATTTTCTTTAAAACTTTTTAATATCTCTTGTGATGCATATAGTTGTTCTTGGTATCCTATTTTATCAATTTCATTTTCATATTCAATACCTTTTTTACTTTTGATATGCTTTTGAACTTTATATGGACCTCTTTTAGTTCTGGGTTTTTTCATGATATAATTACTATTATTCATGATATTAAGATTTTCAAAAACTGGTAAAGAAAGATTCATCCCTTCCATCACTGTCATAATCTATTACAGGGTCATAATCATTATCACTGCTAAACACATATCCTAAATATAATTCATTATTTATTTCAGTATTATCACTATCAAGCCAAAAATAAATAATTGATTTTGTAATTTCTAATCCTAATATTCTTTTTAATGTTGGAAAGATAACTAACAAACATGGCATATACACATGATATAACTTTTTTATTTCATTATTAGGTCTGGTAAACTGTTCATACATGAATAAAGGTTCAATTATGCTATGGTGTTCATCATTGTAAGGACTGTTTTGATAATTAAATTTAATAATCCTGAATTCTGTCATGTTAAAAAACTCTTCTTCCTCCTAATTCCGTAAAGATAGATATATTAAGAATACTAACCTCTTTTCCTGTTCTTAGTACCTTTGTATTTTCCTTCTATTGTTAGTGACCTTCAGGCTTATAGGTTTCTGCTCCACACCCTTCAATGGCTTCCTGCCTTCACGGGTTATTAGCTGAACCTGGTTGCCTTCACTGTATAACGTTTTAGATGGAAAATATTTTAGGACAGAGTGTAGGGAGTTTTCTTAATAATATATCTTCTTCTTGGAAACAGGATTTAGAAGACAAGAATTTAGAAACTCATCATAATTTGATAAGTAGATTGAGATTTTATTGATAATATGAAGATTGAAACAAGATTGATAAGAGAATTTTTCAAAGACAGAAGATTTTTGGCTTTCTCACAAACTGAGTGCTCAAGTGAGTTCTGCCTTTCAACTAGCCCGGAGGCCTCTATTTATAATACTACATTGGACACAATTACATCACTGCTTACATCATTGTCCTAACAATTTTACAACTTTTTTCACCTAAGGACACACCTGTCCCTCTATTATTTATTACATCACATGACCCTTACATTATAGGGACACTTATCCTTCTCTTTTTTGGTCTTGGTATGGCCCCTACATTATTCTGCATTGTTGAATTAAAGTAGATCTATTGAATATCTTCCACTTGTCCATCAATTTATTGGCATGTGAAACAGATCCATCAAGTAGCTTCCACCTGTCCATCAATTCCTTTGGCATGTGGGGCAGTTCCTGGCTATGCACGCCTCTTGCAAAGTGGCAAAGCTTCCATGAATTTGATGAGTGTCAAATTTATTGATGTATTCTTGCAGGATTGTTGATTTTTCTTTTCCTCCATTAGTGAGGAGGGTCCATCCATTATACTGGCATATGCACTTGAATTTTTTCTCATACAAATTTTTGGCAATGTTGTAGAGAACTTTGATTCCCAACACCCTTCGGGATCTAAACCATGATCTTGTAATGTTTGGTACTGACTTGGTATTTTTTCCAACTTCAATTTGAAAATTTCGAGCAACATACCCAATCGTGATAATATGCTTAGCAGGATAATATATCCTTCCATCAATTTCTGGACTGATTGAATAAAATTTTAAATATATGGATCTTCCTTGAGCAAACTTTGAAATTTCTCCTTTTAGTAAATCATCAAATTTTCAATTTCTTTTAGATCTTTTCCTGGATAGATAAGATCCAAGAATCCATAATAAGCTGCCATTTTTGTCATGACGGGGTCTCCTCCCTGGGTAACGATCAATCGTGGGTATACATGGTCTCCAGACGAAATGTAATAGCAATCACATTCTTGAAGTTCATATATAACTTCAACAGTGGTTTTATATTCGTTTTCTTTTGGTAAAAAAGGGGAATCATCTTCTTCTTCAGAACGAATTCTGACTACCCTTGTATGTTCATCTTTGGCATTAATTGTGATTTTTCGAGGACTGGCTTCATTTATAACAACTTTCTTGGGACTTGGTTCATCTCTTTTAATTATTGGTCCACCACAGCTTCCAGAAGATGTACCTGTTTGTATTTTTGGTATAACCTGTTTGGTATCAGCCTGTTTGGTAATCAATGATTCAAACTGAGATTCAATCTCAATTATGTTATCGCTCAATTCTTTAGTATAATTGTGATGAAATGTTGAGATTTCCATCAATTGCTTGAAACTTCCTTGGAGAGTTTCTGCAAGTTGTTCAATTCCAAGCTTTATATCTTCAGCTTCCTCCATGAGGAAGTTCATTCGTTTTTTGGCATCTATTAGGGATCTTTTGATATTATCCATCTGCAAATTCAATATTCCTGCTTAAAAAGTCCGCAAGATAATTATTAACACATTTAATATAAACTATATTAAAATTATAAAATGCCAAATAGGCTTGCCATCTATGGAGCCTTCTATATTGAGGTTCTGGTGGTAATTTATTTTTTACTAAACCTGCAACTTGAGAATTATCAGTTTCAACAATGAATTTCTTAGATAATAAAAACAATGAAAACTTCTTTATTCCTCTGATGATTGCTAACAGTTCTTTCTCATGAGTGGTATAATTTATTTCTGCTTGATTAAACGTTCCACTTGAATATCTACAAATTTCATTAAGATCTGTTTTTAATATTGCTGCCCAATACTTATCCGAGGCATCAGTATTAACTATCAGATTATCTTTTTCATCTGGTAATCTTAATTTTGGCAAATTTTTACATTCTTCTTTTAGTGATTTGACAATTTCTGTATGTTCATCACTCCATCCTTTGGTATTTGTTTTCCTGAGTAAAACTTGAATTTTATATCTCTTTTTTGATAGATTTTCAATAAATCCTTCTGCATAATTTAAACATCCTAAAAATTTTTGTATTTGTTCTTTTGATTCTAATTTGTTTGAAAAACTTTCTATCTTTTTAGATATATGGGTTTGTAATTTTATCCCTCTTTTATCTATTGATAATCCAAGAAAATCAATTTCTTGTTTTTCTATTATAGCTTTATTTTTTGAAAGAACAATTCCTTCTTTTTTGCATTCATTTATAAATTTAATTAAATGGTTTCTATGTTCTTCTCTATTATTAGAACATATTAATATATCATCTACATAGACAATTAAGAATTCATTGAATTTTCTAAATATGTTATCCATTCTTCTTTGATATATTTGTGGTGCATTTTTTAAACCAAATGGCATAACCATCCATTCATACTTACCTTGAGGTGTACTAAATGCTGTATATTGAATACTATCTTCTTCCATTTTTACTTGCCAAAATCCTGATTTGCAATCAAATTTAGAATAATATTGTTTTCCTTTTGCAAGATTTATTAGTACCTCTTTATTGGGTAAAAAGTATCCGTCAAATTTAGTATATTTGTTTAATTCTTTATAATTTATCACCATTCTAGCTTTTCTTCTTTTTTGTTCAGAATGTTTCATGACCATAAATGCTGGACTACTATGGGGTCCATTACTAGGTCTGATTAATTTTTGATTAAGTAATTCTTTTATCTGAGTTTTAAACTCTTGTGTATCTTGTATGGTATACATCATTGGTCTAACTCTTATAATAACATTTTCTGTTAATTCTATTTTAGCTTTTGGATGATGTGGTTTCCAAAATAATAATGGATTTTCTCCACAAATTTTTTCTAGTTGATCAATGATTTTTTCCATATTTGTTTGTATGTTTGTTTTTAAGGCTTTTTTATACATTATTCTTTTATTTTTTATTTCATTTTGTATAATTGGATTTTTCTCCCATTTATCACCACGCTGGGTTGGCTGAACTCTGTAAGGTCTAAATTCTCGTGGTATTTTTAGTAAATGTGCACAAGGTGTTTGTAACATTACCATGTAATTATTTTGTTTATAATATTGAAATTGTTGTATAAAGTCATTTCCTAGTAATATATCACATTCTAATTTGTTATAATTATATACTTTATTTACAACTATTTGTTTACTCCCAAGTATTATATCAATTTTATCAGCACTATTAATTATATGAGTACTTTCTCCTGTTACTCCTGTAATTTCTATTTTTCCATTAGTATTCCATGATTTTGTTAAGAAGCTTTTGAATATTGTTATATCACTTCCCGTGTCAATTAATGCACATGTTGTTATATTTGTTTCAACAATTGTAAATTGTATATAAACGGCTAATGGAAAACTTATTTGGTTATTCATTTATTCAGCCTTTCTACATAGTATAGTTTGACCGTTATGAGTTATATATAATCCTTCACGTTTTATACTATAATCTTCTAGTCCATCTAGAAAGCTCATACCTAATAATACATGAGGGTTTGCCATACTACTATCTACATGACATGGTACTAAGAGATTTATTCCTCCTATTTTTATTGGTACTTTTACTTCAAGTTCAGTCACATGTATTTGTCCATCAAAATTTATATATCTATATGGATCGGTTCTATGAGATATTAGTCCTTTATTTCTATTTGAAGCTATATGACATTCACTAGCTCCTGTGTCAATTAATATATTTGATCCTTTTATATGTTCTATTCCATTAAAATATTCACCTTCTATTTTCATATTTCCAGCATTTCTATTAAGTTTTATTTCTTTTATATTACTAGTTTCTCCTAATTGTTTTCTATTAGGTAAACTTGCTGATCTCCTAATTAATCTGCCATCTTCAAATGTTATGTTATTATTAGGGTATTCTTCTTCTCGTAACTCAATGATTTCTGGTTTATTTTTTGTTATAGTAAGTTCATAATTTCTTGGAACTAAACTTATTTGTTTATCTGGTTCTACAGCTTTACCAAAATCTTTACATTCTTTATGAATTTCAATATATGGTTTTTTAGAATAAATGTTTCCATAATTAGAATTAGTAAATGTGTATAATGCTCTGTATTCTATAGTCATAATTTTATCTCCTGGTTCCATTATGTCATCCTTATGTAATTTGAAATGTAGTCCTAAAACTTCATTAAAGTTTCTATCTTTTAACAATATACAATATTTTGGATAACATGTAAATATTAGCTTCTTATATGCTAGATTTCCTTCCATTGTTCCTAAATGACTATCTTTTAAATTTATAATTCTTCCATCATGTAAACTTACAGTCAAAGGCGAATCTAATCCTTCTCTAAACAGGGATTTAAACATTATTTGGATACCTGCTAAGTAAACATATTGAATCTTTTCACTTTGTTTTCTATTAATCTTTGTTAATAATTCTGCAACTGTATTTTTTGTTAAAAGATTTAATTTGTGTGTTCCTTGAGTGGTTCTAACATCTATTGCTCTTTCAATTTTATGATATTCATTTATTGCTACTTTTTCTCTTTTCCATATTCTGTCTAATATTTCCCATTTTCCTATTTTCAAATCTAAAGATAATTTTTGTATTTTTCTGAACTTATTATTATCAAAAGTTACTTTTAATCCATAACCTTCTATTCCTTCATATTCTTGCTTATCTATGTTCTTATTTGTTTCTATTTCTTCTATTTCTTTATTCTGATTCTGATTCATTGCTTTCTGAATCTGTTTCGCTTATATAGACTTCTTGATCATAGTATTTTTCAATATCTGATATTTCACTTAGTTCACTTTCTATTTCTAGATATTCATTTTGTAATATTTTAACTTTCTTTTTGTTACAATCAGGGCTTATATGTCCCATTTCTCCACAATTCCAACATTTGCATTGGCTTTTATCTTTCTTATAAGTTTTATTTTTCTGTTTTTTATTTGAATTATATCTTCTTTTGTAATATCTCCTCTTAGGTTTTATATATCTTTTTCTGAAGTTTCTGAATTTTTTAAATTTTCTATTTTTAAATTTTCTTTTATTCTTATATTTTCTTCTTTCAGGGTTACATCCCCATTGGGTAGGTTTTTCCATATCTTCACAACATATTCTAGTTAATTTTCCTGATTTCTTTAATAATTGTCTTTGTTGACATATATATGCTAATCTTTCAAATAAGAATTTTATCCTTGATCCTAATGTTCTAGGTGTTCCAGGGTTATCTCTAATAAAATTTTCAAATTCTATTTTAAAGTATATTTCCCATGAACCTGGTAATTTATTGTAATACATATCTCTATATATTTCTTGGTTTTCATTACTATAGAATTGGACATAATAGTATTCTTTAAATTCACAAGTATATTCTTTAATTTTACACATATCACATATTGTTAAATTTATTAATCTTACTCTTGCATTATCTTTTTCTCTTATTTATTCTGCTTCAGAATTACTTATCCAATTTTCTCCTAAAAATTCATCCGCAATATAATCTACTATCTTTTCTATTCCTTTTCTATCTGATTTTATTAGTTCTGTCTGTACATTTCTTCTTATTAATGCTTTTGTATCACTACTTATTCCTTCCCACCAATTTCTAACATGTCCTTCAAAAGATGCTATTAAAAAATTTATCATTCTATCAGTATTTTCCCATGTATCATCTTTATTGTATAAAAAGAATAATATCATTGAATCTGCCCAAGTTAATAAGGCTTTTTTAGTATCTATTTTACAATCAAGATCCAATTTTGTTCCTCCATGATTAATAGGTTTATCATAATTATTATTTGGTTCAAATCTATCTTTATATTTATTTCCTCTAGGTGGTTGTCTATCTCTGATTCTATCATAATATTGTCAGTGTGGTTTGTTATATAAGGGTGCATAACTTTCATTTGGATCTGGTAATTCTTGTTTAGAAGTTCCTATAGGAGCAGGGTTAGGTGCTCCTCCAGTATTCATTAAAACTTGGTATTCATTAAAGTTTTCTATACTTAACTGGTCAAAATTTTCTATAAGCAAATCTAATTCTTCATTCATTTTTGTTTTGTTCTTCTTCAATTTTTTCTTCAGCTTTTAATTTTCCTAAAGTTTTTTCTATAGATTTTTGTAATTCTAATTCTTCCTCTAATATTTTTGGTAATACATTTCTTCTAAATTCATCATCCATACTTCCTGCTTCTATTATAATTTTTTCTTGTTCGAAATGCTTCTTTCCTATTCTAAGTATTTCTTTTTCTATGAGTTTTTTTGTCTATTTTCTTATCTTTGCTTTTATTATTTTCTTTGAATTCTCTAATCTCTAGTTTTAGTATATTTATATCATTTCTTACTTCTTTTAATTCATTTTTTACTTCTTGTACATCATTTATTAATGTTTTTATTAATATTTTTAAATCTTCAATATATTTACTTATCGACATTTTATACTCTTGGTTTTTGAGTTTTTTGTACCTTAAATAGTCTGTCATACATATCATCTATTTTTATTTCTAACTTTTTGATTTTTTCTTCTATTGATATGATTTTTTCGTTTTCATTCTTTCTTATTTTCTCATTTAATTTATCTATTTTTTCTATAATTATTCCAATTTTATCTTGATTAATTAATTCTCCTGATTTTCTTTGGAATTCTTTTAAGATTTCTTCATCTATATTTTTAACTTCTCCTATCATTTCTTTTAATTCTTTGAATTGTATTGTTAGTTTATTTTGAATGTTTTGTAATTTTTCTTTGATATTCATATCCTGTATATTTAATTGTTGTAATTCTTCAACGGCTAATTTATCTTGTAAATTTATGTTTTTATATGTTTGCCATAAAAAAGCACTTATCCAATTTAATTGCATGTTAAGAAATCCGTCAGATTCTCCCCATGAGCTTAATGGTTGAAACATTGTTGTATTAGCTCCTTTTATTTGGTAAGATCCTACTGGTAGATTAATATTTTCTATTATTTGTTTTTCAATATTTATTTCTGAAAATTCTGTCATTAAATTTTTCCTTTGATATGCTCGACTTCTAATCTTAATTCTGTATCATATTTTACTTCTTTACATATCATTATATTATATTCACAAAATTCTTCAATTGATCTTAACATAATTTTTCTTTGTTGTGCTCTATAACTTTTATTGTAATATTTTATTTCTCCAGTTATATCATATTTTTTCATATTGATTTTTTCTTTGTTATTTATAATCATAAGTATATTAGGTAATTGTTTTAGAATTATATTAAAGTATTTTCTTTTACTTTCTAATGATTTTAGTCTTAGAAATCCTTTTCTTTTTATATTTCTTTCTTCTATCATTTGGTCTAATAGATTTCCTCTTTGTTCTATTATGGAATCTAATTTTTCATTTGTTTTTATATCTAGATATTTGATTAATAAGGGTTCTCCTCTATGATAATCCATTCCTATAATTTTTGTATAATTCTTCTAGTATATCTTTGTGGATTAAATCTAATATTTCGTTTATGATAAAATCTTCTTTTATTATATCGAAATTTATTAGATCATATATTTCTCTTCTTATATCTTTATCTAAATTTCTTAAAGTATTCAAGATTTCTATTTTATAATTATCGGGTATTGTTAGTGTATGCATAATTATAAATCTTGATGTATATATTATATATTTATTTTTATTTTTTGTCGTATAATATTTATCTTTTAGATCTGCCATATGGCTCTGATACCAAAGTGAGGGTGCTACTATGAGCGAACAAAAATCATATAAAAATCATTTAAAATTATGTAAACAAAATTTTCTAAGGACTTGAATGAAATCTTTCCATACTTTAATGGTTTGTATTGCAAATTCTATATATAAGGGTATTTTTGTAAGATTAAGGAGTCAAAGTCTATTTTTACAATATTATTGTTTCAAAGTCTATTTTACTAAATATTATAGTTATTGGATCTATTTACAATTATTTCCCTTTTCTAAATAGTTTCTAAATAATGTATTTATCTAAGAAGGATTGAAGGAACTAATGTAGAGTCTAGTTAATCTTAATTATATTCATTCACATCCAAGCTTACAGTCTTACACTTGCTGCATTACATTTCATTAAAAGTTCACAATCTTTGTTCATTGTAATATCTATGTTCCACCTATTTTTAATTGGAAAATTTATGCAACTACCTAATTGTAATAAGTTGTAATTGGGAAACATATAATATTAGTACTATTTGTAATAATACATAATTTAATTCCCCATTTATAGAAAAATATCGGATTACACGAGAGAGAATTTTTTTTTTTTTTTTTTGATTAATTATGAGAACCTTATATTTAGAGATGTTGGAGAGAGAAGGTAATTAATAATTAATTATAATTAATTATGATAAAAATATTACTTCAGAAGACATCACAAACTTGAAATGATTACTGATCATTAGGGATGTGGTAATGATATGTATGTCGTTACTAAATTATTATTGAATTGGTTAAGGTGAGAAATTACATGTGTAAAGAATTAGTTAAGTTAGAATCAAAATCCAATAACAATGAAGGATTGAAAGAGGGAAACGAAAAAGCTCGAATGTTCTCATTCGACGTAACAGGTAAATCTATATGTGACCAACTTTATAAAGACAAACAAATAAAGCATAGCAATAAACATAAATTGTCAAGTGCAAAACAAGTTAAGGGCAAAAAATATTGTTAATGGCATAATGATTGGTTACATACGACTAACAATTGTATGGCATTTAGAAATGTCACATAGGATGCAATTGAATCTGGACGAGTTGTGTTTGATAATAAGAAGAAGATGGTAGTGGATGAAGATCCTCTTCCAGATCTCTTGAGAAGGAATATGGTTACCTCAAATATGACCAACTTGAACCTACCAAAGTTCGAACTAGTGTTGGACAAGTGAGAAGACGAATCACGTCCTTGTACTTTTGAGCTACTGGAGCCCAAATGTAAAATAGAAGCTTTTCCTAGTAGGGTCGAAGAAGGTTTGTGTGCACACTTCCAGAAAAAACTTAATTGGGACAAATGGATGGAAGGACTTAAAGAAACTCAAGGATGAGGAACTTCTTTTAGAGAGCCTCAAAAGACATCGCAGTTTGAGAAAGTTACATCCAGACATGTCAAGTAAAACCCTAATTGCATCCAGAAAGTAAAGACATCCATACCACAAATACACAGAGCCAATACATGACATTCATACAATAATCAAACTGGGAAATTCGTCCCTCTCGATCAACTCACCAGAATCCATTAAAGGAGGTTCCAGAGAAATTACGGTCAAATGATGAGTTGCAAGTATGGAATTTTCTGCCCATAAATTTAGGGTGAGATTAATGTTATTGACTGTATCTCCACTAAAGACATGAACTAACAAGGAGAAGGGTACGCAAAAACTATGGATACAAAATTGCGATGCAGGGATAAACCCAAATTTGAACATAGGAAGAAAGACAAAGAAGATGATGATACTGACAGTCCAATCGTCATTCATTTTGGCACGGTTCCTCCAGTTATGGCCACCAACCACATGCAGCGGGAGAATTCGAAAATATAGGAGGAGTTGGTGTATATGATGAATATGACGTTTACATTGAGGAAGAAGCAGCCTTCACTATCACCCATGCTGGCAAAGAGAAGGACGCAGTGGAGGATGATATATTACTGACATAGAGGAAAAACTACAGTTTAGAGTTGAGGCTAGAAGAAGAAGAATCTCACTCAATAAGTTCCTAAAAGAGATATGAAGAAGGTAACTCAGCCATTGGTTTGATACGTGAACTATCAGAACGATCATTCGACTATCACTTCCTAAATGGGAAGCCTAAATTCAATAAGAGAATGTCACGGGCAGTAAATG
Source organism: Ligustrum vulgare (assembly GCA_963555705.1). Lineage (NCBI taxonomy): Eukaryota > Viridiplantae > Streptophyta > Magnoliopsida > Lamiales > Oleaceae > Ligustrum > Ligustrum vulgare. Next base: position 33,717,151 of record OY743171.1, on the reverse strand, counting down.
ATGGGCAATCCCCACAATAATATCGTTACCTATAGGAGGGAAGAACCTCCTAGTATAATCATAACACCTGTAGGTTGGGAAGAATCCTTCAATGAAGTTCCATCGAATGCGAGTTGGAGAAGACCCTTCAGCGTAGATCAACTGCCAACGAGTTGGGGAGAGGAATCTAACATGAAATTATAGCTAACAGTACCATCATTTTCAGGATGTTATCCAGGGTGGACACCCTAGAACCTACGAAAGGACCTTCTTGGAGAAGAACATACAAAGGTGGAAGTACCGTCACTATCACTAAACTGGATAGTAAGAAGGTGAGTTCGGAAGATGAAGAAATGAATGATGTTGAAGAAGAGATTGATATAAGGACGAAAGCAATGAGAAGTAAGATATCTTACAACAGAATTTTAAAGGAACTACATGAAATAGGAAATTCGGCCCAGTGCTTACTAGACGAACCTTCATGACACAACTTTGATTACCACGTGTTGTATGGGATACACAAACTCAAAAGAAGAATTCATCTCGCTAAAAAGTATAAAGAAAATACCAACGGGGAGTCGTCTAGTATAGTTTCGCCATTCGATAAGGGAGAAACTAAGGAGGTAATGAAGATGGACGTAAAAGAGACATAAGATGTTTGGATAGAAGATAAACAAAAAGTGGAAATAGACTCAGGGAAAAAGGTGATATTTCAAAAACCAGTTCATAAGTTAACCAAATACTTAAGACCATTTTACATCCGTGCAATGATCAAAGACCATTTTACATCCGTGCAATGATCAATGAAAAACAAGTGGTGAAGGTCATGATAGACAATGAAGCAGCAATAAATGCTATCTCTTAGAGAATGCTAAAGAAGTTCAAAAAACCATAAGAATATCTCATACCTACCGAAGTCATCGTAACTATCTTTAATGGCGAGGAAACATCAACGAAATAAGTGATCCCTTTAGATGTAACTATAAGCAGTACCAGCACAACCACAACTACGATATTCTTTGTAATTGATAGACCTACCAATTACAATATCCTACTTGAACGAGATTGGATACTAGAAGGTGCATACCTTCCTCTCTTCACCAATTCCTCGTATTCTGGAATCAAATAGATGAAGTGGAGATCGTTCAGGCTGACAATCAATCTTTTCCATCAGACACTAAATTTGTAGAATATTTCATGTATGAAGAAAATTACGAATAAGTTAGAGTAGTGCAAGATAGGGAGGAAACAATAGTAGTATCACAAAATGATGAGTCATATTCCGTGGAGGTTCTGATAGATTTATTTAGCCAATTACAAATGCCTAAGATAGATTGAACATAGGTTACCTACTAAACCCAATTATAAACCGCACTAACAATCCTCAAGGATATATACATCCAATATATTACCTGAAGTTAAGAATGAGATTGAACATATTTTAAAATACAAGTTTATTAGAACGGTCAGATATGTTGAGTGGATGCCTAATAAAGTCCCTATAATGAAGAAAAATGGCAAAATAAGAATATGTATAGAATTTATAAATTTGAACTTATCAACACCCAAAGATGAGTATCCTATGTCCACAGTAGACTCCTTAGTTGATTCAGCTACAGGCCATTAGATCTATTCCTTCAATGATGGATATTCTATATACAATAAGATTTACATTATTGGAGATAATATTCATAAAATAACGTTTAGAAGTTAAGAAGCTTTAGAATGTTATGAATGAATAGTAATGCCTTTCGGCATGAAAAGTGATGGAAAGGGTAGGTTCAGGTTGGGTCCCTCGACTCGTGAAAATATTTCAATTCCAAATTCGCATCCGCGACTCGCGAATTTCGAGTCAGGGCAGCTCAATCTCATCGCCCTGTTACCACCTTATTTAATTTTTTTTTTTTATTTTTTTCGGTATTTTTTATTTTTTCTCCTTATTTTTTTTATTAATTTATTTATTCGGGTCGGGGCATCCATACCCGCCTCACGACCCGCTCGGGTCACGAGAACCAGCCCCCCGATCCTTGGGGGAGGGTTCGGGTTGGGTTTTTTTGTCATCTCTAGACATGAAAATACGGGAGATACTTACCAATAGGTCATGAACATATTTTTTCATGACATGTTAACAATTTTGTTGAGGTATATGTAGATGATATAGTGGTCAAATCTGTAAAAACTAGTAATCATTTTAATCTATTAAAATGTTCATTTCAATGAATGAGAAAGTATAAATTGAAATTGAATATTCTAAATGTGCTTTCGGAGTAAGCTCTGGAAGTATCCTTGGATTCTTGGTGCATCAAAGAGAAATCGAAATCGAAGAGAACGAGAACAAGCATAAAGTCATTCTAGAGGCTACAAGCTAATAATAAAAAGAAATTGTAAAAGTTCTTGAGCCAAATCAATTTTCTAAGTAGAATAGAAAGAAAGATAAATGGAAAAAAGACCTACAAAAGCACTTTCCTTGCTCTTTAGGGGCAGCTCCTCCGGGCAAACTCCAAATAGGTAGCCCAAGGAAAGCAGCGGTGTGATTAGCCCTATTTTTTTTGAATAATATTAGTCAAACAAGTCTTCTTTTAGTTGCTTCAAGCCTCTTTATAGGCCTATGAAGGAGGATAAAAGAATGGTTGTGACAACACCTCGCAGTTAGCAGTATATGGGCTTTCCTTCGAAATCTAGAATTTAGTGAAACCTTTTAATTGTGCAAGTTGATTAAAGGCCTTTTCATCATTCCTAAGGTTGAAGAATCAGGACAAATTAGTTTGGAACAAAGAGCATTAAGATACTTTCGATAGCCTGAAGGCCGATTTGTGAAGACTAACAATTGTGATTTCTCCTCTAACTAGGCAACCAATGAAGCTGTATATATGGGCTAAAGAACAATAAATCGCATTTATGTTCTCCCAAGAAGATCGCTTGGTCGAGGAAAGGGTCATCTATTATCATAGTAGGCAATTGTTAAAATGTGAATATCATTATTCTCCTATGGAAAAGTTGTGTCAAGCTATGTATTTCACTTTTACAAAATTGAGGGCCTATTTATGACCTGTGATTGTATATTAGTTTCTAAAATAAATATAATAAATTACATGTTTTCTTTCCCAATCTTACATCAAAGAATTGATTTTGGTCTCTATTTTTATCTGAATTTTACATCCAACATGTGCCTCAAAAGGCCGTGAAGAGTCAAGCCTTGGTCAATTTCTTAGCCGATCATTCATGGGTAGACATCTCTAAAGAAATCGAAAAAGAGGTAAATACTTATGAGATAATGCCATGAACCATGTACTTTGACGACTCAAAAACTGTCATAGAAGCAAGGACTAACGTGGTGTTAATTAGTCACTTGAGGGAAGAACTTCAATTTCATTTCACTTTGAGGGATTTCTACTTTAAAAATCAGGCTGAATATGAAGCATTAATAATGGGCTTACAAAGGTAATTTTCAATTAGTAATTTCCCAACTCATATGATCCTTTAAGAGTCGGAGCGATTCAGTGGTGGGCCGATATGAAATTGCCCAAGATTACTAGATTGGTTTGATCAAATAAAGATCTAGTATGTCCCTAAAATGTACAATTACATAGCCAACGACTTGGCCCAAACAGCTTCAGGATTTACATGCAACCTCTTAGAACGCCCAATATGCAAAAGCGAAGAAATCAATTTCGATGTACAACGAAGGAAGGTCGAGATGTGTATAGAGGATGGAGAAGTAATAGATTTAAAGTAAGAAATTAAAAGTTTCTTGAAACAACTCAGTGGCAATGTAGAGAGAAAATTGACGTGTTATTGGACGACACACATATATAAAAAATAAAAAGACTGGTTGATATACTAATAAAATGTGTTAGTCTGTCAGAAGCCAAAGTCACAATGGCTGATGTTCATGATGGTATATGTGGAGCTCACCAAGCTCGAAACAAAATGAGATGTTTATAATTAGAAGTGGTTATTCTTTGCCAAAACTGGGGAGACGTGTTCAATATGCAAAAAGTTGTTTAGCATACCAAAAGCATGGGCCAATATAAAGGGCCCCCGCAAGAGACATGAACCCTATCAGCAAACATTGGCAATTTAGAGGTTGGACACTGAGTTTTATAGGGAGAATCTACTAATCCTCGTCCAAGCAAACATGCATTCATCATAGTAGTCACAAATTTCTTCACCGAGTAGATAGAAGTCGTTCTCCTTAGAGAAATTTCATAGGAACACATTATTGGTTTCATTAGAGATCATGTCATCTGTAGGTTCGAAATTCCTCAAACCATAATGATGGATAATGGGACGTCCTTAAACGATGAAAGGATCAAACGATGAGAGCACCCAAATACACCGTTCATCTTACTCATGAATGATACCTCAACCATTAGCAAATTCAACCTTGACACAACCTACAATATTGACTTGTGTGATCCCACGGGTGTTGTGCATCAGCAAACTAAGATATGGGGTAAAGACAAAGGAGTAGTAAAATAGATACCAAATAGTAGGGTGATCTCTAGATTCCATTGCTAATGGATAGACTGAAATAAATGACCTTTATGAAGAGAAATAGTTCAATATGCCTTCAAATGATGTGTCAAGACTCTATAGAAATGTCCTTGTGCTCGCATCATTCCTCAAAGTCCAAATAAATTACCCAGAGAGGAATGACATTGCGATGTGATCACAATGCACAAACTATCCTAAGAATCACCATCTCTAGAAAAGATTATGTACTCCCTTATACTCCCTTATCCACCTGAAGTGGAATATAGAATAGGTTAGCAAAGTGACACCATAAATGGTCAGATATACTATTACATGTGAATAAATGTTGAATGGTCTCAATTCCCAAGCAATACTAGCAACGAGAGGTTAAATAATAGTCAATCTAATGTTGAATGGTAATATCAATTAGTAATAACACCTGTCACCTGCCACCAGTCACATGTACATGAAGAAGAAAACCATAAGTATGATAGCATTCCATAGCATTTGCTACTTATCCTGAACAGAGAAGCTCAAATAAGCAAGCTTTCATGCAAACTTAGTAGCAAATTCACCATCTAGCTTATCCCCAAATATATGATATGGTACCTAGGGCTAGGCAAAAATCGAACCAAATCGACAAACCCGATCGAACCGACCCAACCTAAATCGACTAGTTTTGGTTAATTTTTTAGGTGATTGGGTTTGTTTGCGGGTTGGAAAATATAAAATTTGATCAGTATGGTTTGGGTTGCGGTTTCAATTAAAAACCCGATTTAACCCAACCCAAATCGGCCCCTAGTGTTGATTATAAAAAAAATCCTATAAAGAACAAAAACTAGTAGTGGTGTGTCATTTTACTGAGATCAATTACTGTAAATAAAAGAAATACAATCACTTTTGTGTACAAAATCTTATTGCCAGCTATTTTTTGTTGAATTCTACCAATAATTTTTTTTTAAAAATCCAAAATCCCACCAATATGTTTCCTAGAAGGCTAGAACCACCAAAGGTAGGAAATCGTTTCAACGAATTTATAATAAGTTAGAAGGAAAGTATCACATTTATATTCAATGCTTGCAAATTGGCCAAAAATTTGGGACAAAAATTAACCAAATAAAATAAATAATAATACAAATATATAATTAATTCAATCTAAGGTCCAGAAATAAAAAAAGGCACAAAATGATGCCCAGGCTGCAAACCAACCCGACCCAAACCAACTGGGATTTAAAGTTTTTATCGGTTTCATTGGGTTAGTATTCAAACAAACTGAGGTTCGAGTTGGTCTCCAACTCGACCTAAACCAACCTACGCCCGGCCCTAATGGTACCTCAGGACATGGGGTATACTCCTAATGCTCCCAATAATAGTAAGTGGGAGCACATGTAGTAAGAGATCAAAATTTCACCCCAGAATCATAAAAGAATCCGCTAAGTCTCAAGAGTGCATGATGTCGATGAGGAAATAAGGATGTTAAGGTAGATTCCCACATCCAATAGTCGTGCCAAAATAACATGTGTCTCGTACAAAAATTTCAAGCAATGTATGACAAAATCTGTGGAATAAATAGCTCTACTTGCCTCTATGTTGGTAACGTTGAGTATGGAATATTGGAAGTACGGGGTAATTGTCGTTGCAATGTTTATCCAATATGAACTGAACCCATAGAGATCGTTGGATACAGAACAACCACTAGAGCTTCAGAGAAAATGTATCATCAATGTCCTTTAGTCTTCTAAAGCTAAATTCATATTTATCTTTCGATTAGCAAAGCTCATCCCATCTATCCCATGTAGTCATAGTACGTGATCCTTTTAGTCATGAAATAATCTAGCAAAAAATACTCTTTAGCTTCTTTACTATTACTTTAGGGGTTGCATAATCTAAACTAGTTGAAGATGAATAGAGAATAAAATGTAGCTCAATAGTGTAATCCGTCCCCATATGATTGTTCAAGTCTTCTATTATGACTGTTGGATGCCCTTTGAGACATAATGAATCCATTTTTATCTGTGTTTACCAACTAGTTAGAAATACTTATAATAGTCCAAACAACTAAGCGATCTCTGAATAGCTTGTTTTTTTTTTTTTTTTTTTTTTTTTTACCGTTGGAAAAATAATAAAATCATCAACAAAGGAAAAATGTGAAATAAGTGTAGAACCTCCACGTTTTTATCCCATAATAAGATAAGTCTGAATTTGATATGTAAGCAAATGGGAAAAATAGTCAACAAGTATGATAAATAGAGATAGCGGGATGTCGTCACCCTGCCAAACTCACACGAAAGAAGGTAAGAATCTACAAGATCAACCATTGAGTATTGATAAATGAAAATTTGAGATGCACCTGCTAATTCGATCAATCCACAAATGATCAATCTCAATCCATGTGATTATATGCCTTAGCCATGTCAAGCTTAATGACAACATTGTTCCATCTCGCTTTAGAATCCAATCGAGGTACCAATAAAACCTATAAGTATATGTCCTCCCCTAAATAATCTAAAATTGTCCACGAATGCATCATCTCTGATAATATCTCAACAATGTAGGTAAAAATGTGATGGGAATCCATCTGGGCTCGCTTCACTATATACATCGATGATAAAAATTGCTTCACTTTCCTTATCAGTCGAAGGTAGACATGTAATTTCCATGTTATCTACATTCACCACTAATCTAGGAATGATTTATGGTCTATGTTGGCTAAAAGTAATGTGTGTCGCACGTGCACGGTTCACATTCAAAGTGTAAAGAGATGAGGGGTTTTCATACCCATAAGGATTGATCAATATGTAAATAAGGTTATGGATTCCAATTTGAGTGAAAAGTCAAGTAATGCAAAGAGTTTGGTTTGATATTGGATTCCTTAACTAATTAACTTAAGTCATGAAAGAAATAAAAATTAAAATCTAGGAAATGTAGATGATGTTGGATGATGTTAAATTTGGGAAATGTTGGGATACTAGATTTTTACTTAACTATCACGTAATAAAATTTGCACTTTGGAAATGAAATGAATCGTGAAAAATATATGTTAGGTTCAACTCTCCAAACAAAACCAAATGCTTCTCTCGAATGTCAACTAACCCTAAATAATTGATTAACCTTATATAATTATATGTTGATTAAAACCAATTAATTGCAAGGTTCATCTCTCCTAATACAACCAAATTGCTTATCTCAAATGTCAAATAGCCCTAACTAATTAATTAACACAAATCAATTTACAATCTCGAATGTCAACCATCTCTAATTAATTAATTAAACAAGTTACATAGGAATAGGGATAACTCTACCTCCTAAATTATGAAACCTAGGGTATTGGAATTTTATCTAAAATGTATAGTATTTCTCAATTACAACACAATCTATTAACAAATATTTGGTAGCTAAACAAATGCAACTCAATAATCACCCATTCAAATACACAATAATAAGTAACCCAAAATTAATAAATAAACGTTTAAATTAATTAAGTGAAATTAAGCTAGAATCAATCATCCCAACACTATATAACCTAGACCATAATGCAATAATAACAAAACTTAAGATTTAATGAAGTCATTTAAAAAATAAGTTAAGTACAAAAGATTACAAGCAATGAATGAAGAAACATTCCCTCCTAGTAAATGATTTACTTCAATACTTCAATATTTCAATATTTCTTCACTTTGCTTTGAGCTTCTCTCTCTTTAATCAATATCTTCAACCCGCCAAACAATATACAATAAATGCTCAATGAATTCTAAGTGTTTTTGGAGAGGAAAATGAGAGAAAATATACAAAACAACTCAAGAACAAAAACAAAACAAACCCCCTAACAAAAGACAAAAAATGTGATATTTATACAAAAGTTATTTTAACCTAAAAATGCCCATAAAATCCCAAAATAACCTCAAAAATTAGGAGAAACCCTCCAAATACACATAGCATTTTTGGCGGGTAAACAGCACAAATGGTCCCCAACCTTTGGACTTCTAACGAAAATAGTCCCCCAACGTTTCGATTTTGGCATTTATACCCTCAAAATCACCAAATATTGGGCAAATGGTCCCTAGCATCAGATTACATTAGTTCCCACCGTTAAAAACGTGTAAATAGCACAAATGATCCCTAACCTATGAGTTTCTAGCGATAATAGTCTCTAACATATTAAGTTCATGTTTGGTGAATTTAGTTTGTAACTTACAAACATTTGACATATTTAGTCATTAACATATTAAGCCCCTTTATGAGATCAGTTATTTCAAATAATGTGGTTATAATTTTTTGACGAATTTGTGATTAAAGACTAAGAATTTTTTATTTATTTATGTGTAAATTATTTTATTGATAGAATGAGTGGCTGAAAACGAATTTAAAAAAATAAAGTTTATTCTGAATTTCTAAAGTGTACAATAAAATATTTTTCAAAATTTACTGCTTCACTGCATTAACAGTTCAACCTATTGGTAAAAAAAAATAAAAATAAATAAATAAATTACGAAACATAGACAAACAAATGTATTAGATATCATTTTAGGAATTGAATAAAAAATATGTTTTTATCAGTTCTACTTTCGATTTCAATTTTTTATTTTGAGAATCGATTGAAAAAAATAAGTTTGGAGAATTTTTGGTTAAAAAGTAAGAATATTTTTAATTTATGTATGATTATTTTATTAATAGAATGTGTGGGAAAAAAATGAGTTTTGAAAAAAAAAATGAAATTTTGAAAATCGATATCGACCGGTTCTCAAAACCGAAAGTAGAACTAATAAAAATATATTTGTTATTCAATTCCTAAAATGATGTCCAATGTATTTGTTTGTTTATGTTTCATGATTTTTTTTTTTACCAATATGTTGAACTATTAATGCGGTGAATTCTTGTTAAATATTTAATTGTGCACTTTAGAAATTCAGAATAAACTTTATTTTTTTAAAACTCGTTTTCAACCACACATTCTATCAATGAAATAATTTACACATAAATTTTTTTAAAAAAAAATCTTAGTTTTTAATCAAAAATTATTCAAAAAAATAGTTTTGAAAAAATCTTAGGGACTAAATACGTCAAACGTTTGTAGGTTACAAACGAAAAAACACCAAATATGAGCTTAATATGTTAGGGACTATTATCACAAGAAACTCAAAGGTTAGGAACCATTTGTACTATTTACACATTTTTACGTGGGAACTAACGAAATCTGACAGTAAGGACCATTTGCGTAACGTTTGATGATTCTAAGGGTATAAATGTCAAAATTTAAACATTGTGGACTATTTTCACAAGAAGTCCAAAGGTTGGGACTATTTGTACTGTTTACCCCATTTTGGGCCTTGCCGAGTCGAATTGAGTTGACCCAAAAGGCCTAAAGCTTTTTTTTTTTTTTAAATGCCTTGCCATTGCAAAGGACACCCGAAACAGGTTCTCCTTCATAAGGTGGTTCAGTTGCGATTGCAAAGTTGTTAGCTCATGCAATCGCGCAGGTTCACAGGGGATGGTCAATCAGGTCCTCCAACTTTCTAAGATGATCAATTTGGTCCCTGAATTTTTTGGATTTCATTCAAACTAGTAATTCCAAAATTGCACTCAAGGTCCTTTAACTTTTGGGAATTTGCAACTTGGTCCCTTTGTAATTGAATGATTGGTCATTGACTTCTAGAAAGTGATGTACTGGACTCCAAAATCCCAAATTTTTCATGGTTTAGACCCCTTTTTTTTTTTTTTTTTTTGTAATTTTCACCTCAAACTTGAGTGTAAACCTATGTATAAACAAAATGTGCACAAATGAGTAGATATTTTCCCAAGTCACTCCAAAAAGACTATTTGAAATGTATAAATGTGTATATAAAATGCACTTATCAAATACCCAAAACTTAAACTTTTGCTTGCATTGAACAAGAATATCTACTAGCACAAACATGTAAATTGACAAAAAGATCAAAATACTAGATAACTTTCCATGGGAATAAAATTGTATAATTAATTCACAACTATGCTTCCAAATAGTACTATCAAAAAGAAGTTGAGCTTGTCCTATATTTGATGGTGTGTATGTGTATAGTCGCTTTCAATCATTACTTAGGTTTGAAAACATTGTAGAGAGGATAAATTTCAAGTCAGTACTAACCTACATATTGTAGTTAATTCTTTTATTTTCCTCTCGTGACATTCACCCCCCAAAAATTATTTTTTTCTTCCCCGAGATGCAAATCTAAAGGTCACTCTCAAGCTACTCATTTCTTTTCCACTCAAGTTTGGTTGGGCTTTACTAGAAATCTCAACAATTTAGATATGCAATGATTCTCTCAAAATTCAAGTGCTCCAATAATCAAACAACCACTAAATAAATCAAACACCCACTAGATATCTAAGTCCTTATGTCAAGTATAAATGCATGATTTCTATCTACATATGTGATAATCGCCCATTACTTTCCCACTTCTTTAAACTTTCTATTTGACCCATGTCGTCAGTTTTAGCTCAATAACTCCCTGATTTTTTTAAGATCAAAGGGTACCGAGTTTCTGAAATGCTCCCAAGTTTAAAACTTAAGGCACCAAGTTTTTAAATACTCTAAAAATCTTAATCACTCGAGTAAAAAATACTACGAGATAAGGAAATGCGATAATGTATGTGCTTAGATCTCTAGCATATGATCATTGCCTAGCTTATACTTGTTAATCAAAGACACACTACGTAAGTTATATCAAACCTGCATGAAATGAACACACAACTAGACTATCTCCTTTTTCGGTTTGACAACCCCCAAATTTATCTCACAATTGGATCAAGGGATTGAAATCATTAGAAACTGGATAGGTTAGAAATTTAACATAAAACTTACAGACTAGTTCTTCTACTTCATAAATCTCTCCGCCCTTCAATAATTTTCAAATCTCACCAACAATTAATGATGAGTGTTTTGCTCAAGATAATTTAGGATCTTACACGAATAATCAATTTATAGAAATAGACACAAGTAGCATATTTGATCAAAACCCATGAATTAATAACAATTTTAAACATCAACTACTCCTAAGATAGCAAAGCTATCGAACATGTCAATATTCAATACAAATAAAACCATCACCCCCAAACTTGAATTACACATTGTCATCAATGTAGAAAAAGAATAAAGTATAAAGAAGAGAATAATTAATGGAACTGTAGCGACCAAGAATTTTTACGCGATTAATAATTATTTTAATAGAAAATCGTGTCGCTACTATTTCACCCATTTTTATTAAGTTAACGCCACGACGTATTCGTATAGCCAAATCAAGAAATAATCGAGATCGTTCGATTTTAAATTAAATTCCGAATTTCTAAAAATATTTCCATTCTCTTGATTTAAAGTATATTTAATTCAATGTTATCCCAATATTTATTTATACAAAAATTATTTTTATTATTGAAATTAAGAAAATATATGCAAGCATGAGAGGTTCCATTATATATAATAATTATGAGAATCTTAATTTAATAAATATGGAAAAGTATATGAATGGTTGATAGACTCCATTATATGTAATCATGAAGAGCATAATATTTGTATAAATATGGAAAAGTATATGAATGAATTATATACTCCATTATATATAAACATGAAGAGCATAATATTTGTATAAATATGGAAAAGTATATGAATGATTGATAAGACTCCATTATATGTAATCATGAAGAGCATAATATTTGTATAAATATGGAAAAGTATATGAATGATTTATATACTCCATTATATATAATCATGAAGAGCATAATAATTGTATAAATATGGAAAAGTATATGAATGATTGATAGACTCCATTATATATAATCATGAAGAGCATATTATTTGTATAAATATGGAAAAGTATATGAATGGTGCTTTACTTTAAGAAAATGATGTGTTAAAATTAATAGAATTGAATGATTATGTTTACAATATGCCAACTTTATACATCTATTTAAACCCATCTCTTTTACACACAACTATACACATATACACTTATTTCCAATCTCTTGACAAAATCCACAAGTAAGAGAAATTCAAGGTGGTCAAGAAAGTTTTGGTCCATTTACTACTACACTTCATTTTAATCTTTTAAAAGGTAAGTATATCTTATGTTTTTATGAAAAGTAAGTATGTTTTTATGAAAGGTAAATACACCTTATGTTTTTATGAAAAGTAAGTATGTTTTTATGAAAAGTAAGTATGTTTTTATGACAAGTAAGTATATCTTATGTTTTTATGAAAAGTAAGTATGTTTTTATGAAAGGTAAATACACCTTATGTTTTTATGAAAAGTAAGTATGTTTTTATGACAAGTAAGTATATCTTATGTTTTTATGAAAAGTAAGTATGTTTTTATGAAAGGTAAATACACCTTATGTTTTTATGAAAAGTAAGTATGTTTTTATGACAAGTAAGTATATCTTATGTTTTTATGAAAAGTAAGTATGTTTTTATGAAAGGTAAATACACCTTATGTTTTTATGAAAAGTAAGTATGTTTTTATGACAAGTAAGTATATCTTATGTTTTTATGAAAAGTAAGTATGTTTTTATGAAAGGTAAATACACCTTATGTTTTTATGAAAAGTAAGTATGATTTTATGACAAGTAAGTATATCTTATGTTTTTATGAAAATGTTTGGATCATTGCTATGAAATCAATCTCACAAGATTGTTATGGGTTCCATATGATATGTTTATGATTATGCTAAGGGGACCGGAGTTTAGTAGCGCTACACATAAGAATTCTTGCCATTTAAGTTCGGTAAAATTCTTGTGTCTCCCTATGTTTATGAGTATTTCGATCCTATCCTATGTTATGATGAAAATGATCCATATGCTTTCAAAAGAAAATTTATGCTTGGTATACTTACTGGGATTTTATAAATCTCACTCCACGATATTTACCATTTTCAGATAATTGAAGGTTCGAGGCGGTCAACATGGAAGTGGCAAAAGTGGTTAAGATTGATGAGATAATTATGTTGAACTTTATGTAAGAAAATTATGTTCTATTTTTATTCACAAATAAAATTATGGGATTCTAATTATTCTTTTGAATAATTTTACATTACTATTTAAGTCTCGATAATATGATATGAGTCACTTTTAGTGGCACTCGAATGGAAGAGAATTCGGGTCGTCACAGTTGGTATCAGAGAAAAGAGTTTTAAAAACGATTCTGTAGATTTTTGAAATTTTATTTCTTTAAAAAAAAAAAATAAATAAAAAAAAAAAAAAAAAAAATCACTATTCACGTGAACAGTAAAACGACGTGCTATTCATGATGAACAGTGAACGAAATCACTATTCATTATAAAAAAAAAATTGAATTTTCACATGTCAAGTATGGTTATGATTTTGAAAAGCATGATGAAATTTGATGTGCGAATTTCAAGGACAAAATTCATTTTAAGTAAGGGAGTTTGTAATGTCCTGAAAATTTTATGGAATATAATTAGTTAGTGATATGATGTTTATATTGATGTCTTTGATAAATTTCTAGAAGTTCGGGGACTAAAGGAAAAATAAGATTTGACGATAAATTTTATTTGGGTTAAGTTATTAATTATTGATGGGGAGATAATTACTATATCGATATTGGATTTGTTTTGAAGACTGTGATTAATTAGGAATTATGATTCAAGAAAATGTTGATTTGGATACAACCACATTAAATTATTGTTGATTAAAGGAAAATAAGATTATATGAAATATTTTAACTCATCACTCTACTATGTCACTCTCCACGTATTGACTCCTCGAACCAGGTATGTTATATGCTTTGCAAGTCATTTACGATTTTATTAAGACATGTTAAGTATGAAATCTTCATATGTTATGAATCTTTATGTGTTACACATAATATACATGTCAAGTATGATATAAATTGATAGAAGACTCAATTTTTTTATTCTTTTCAATGTAGAATCATGAGACAGAGAGGATATTTATATGAATTTTGGTGCATATTAAGCTTAGTAAGATTGACTCAATTAGAAATTAAGTTGGGTTGTAACTTTTGCCCAAAATATATGGAATAATATATTAAACAAACAAAATTAATAATGAATTCGTACAATAATTTATCCCTTTATCACTACCTTTGTGTAAAAACAAGGGAAAAACTGTGGATGGTTATTGTACTTCCTCTTCAAGTTTCAATTTTCGGTTCAATAATTTATCCCTTTATCACTACCTTTGCTTAAAAGCAAGGAAAAACTGTGGATGATTATTGGTACCACTCTTCAAGTTTCAATTCTGAAAAAAAAAAAAATTCGGAAAGAAAAGAAAGAAAGAGAACGGGTGTTGAGCATAATGGGAATAATATGACTTAAGAATGATTTTCAAAATAATTGTTGTCCTTGAGTTTAGAAATGATGAACCTTAAATGGACTTTGCATAATTGATTTTAGACATGACACTAAGTATGAGAAGTCAACAGAAATGATTAGAAATATGTTCAGATTATCTATCATTTAGATTTAATGAGAAATAGCGAGCCAATTTTATGAAGTTTTATGAGATGTTAAGATTATAAGTGGTTTTAATGAGACTTTTATGAGAAGCATTATGAAGTTAGAGATTTAAAGATTTGGTTATTGGGAATTAAGTAATGGATATTATGTTGAGTAAGTGAATTATGCCTCTATATTGAAGAGAAATTTATTATGAACTTTGGCCTTGTGATTAAATTTTGGGAATATGATTTATGACTTATAAATATAAGTATGAGTAATCTTTTGAGCCAATTAAGGTATGGAAGGAAGTGATATTGTGATATTGAAAAATATGATTTGAAATTGTTATGTTGAGGAATTATGAATTGAATTATGGGATATTTTTTTGATGATATTGAAGTGTTGGAATCGTTTTCAATATTTTTAGATCGTTGTGATCAAATGTGGAGTTATTTATTATTGTGAGTTATGAAGTATGCTTATGGTTTGGGATAAGTCCAAATTACAAGGGAGACTTTGTCCAGAATTTTATCATTTGGAATTAAGAGCATGATATGATAAGCATCCACTAAAGGAATTAAGGTTAGACATGCAAGTTCATTTACATCACAAACGAGATTTAGTAGATGATAGCAGAGATTTTATTATTTTCTCATAAGGAGAACATACAAAGAGTCACACTGGAAAAGAAATACATGAAACACGCAAAAGCAAAAGAAAGCAACATGGGAAATTCCTCAAATTGAGAGATGTGTTTCCGGAGTAGCCGTATCCTACCACCTCTGACCTTTTGAGGAAATAAAGAAACCTTCAAAGAGGTGTGTTTCGAGAGTAAGAATACTCCGTAATCTACCACCTGGAACCTTTGAGGTACACACAAGATTTAAACATTAAGGAAATCCTAGGAAATTAGAGGGGTGTCTCGAGAGTAAGAATACTCCGTACTCTACCCCCACCTATTCTAAGATTCATAAAGTTAAGTTTACATTAACCGGACTCCATTTTCGCTTGATTCCCCTTCCTTGCGACCAATCTATCTTAACCCCTGCTGGATCTTGTATTGAGATATATGACTGCAGCTTATCCAGTAGTTCATCAATAGTAGGAGCAGAAATAAGAAGCCTTCTGGAAAATGGAGAGATGAATCCCTGTTCCACAGCATAATCAAGAAAGGTTAACAAACCATCAAAGAAATTGTTAACATTCAAAAGCCCAATAGGCTTAGTATGGAGATCTAGTTGAGCCCACGAGGTAATGTTAAAGATTTCTTCTAAGGTACCAAAACCTCCGGGCAGGGCTATAAAGGCATCAGAACCATATAGCATACAAGTTATGCGTTCATGGATGGATAAGGTTTGAACTTCATGCCCTCGTGTTTTGCCTGCAACATCTACCAAAGGGACAGGTATGACACCGATTACTTTTGATTTCTCTGCAAGAGCAGATTGGGAAACACAACCCATTAGACCACTGCTACCACCCCCATACACAAGAGTGATACCTTTTTCCCCCAGTTTCTTTCCAAGATCTACGGCCGCTTCTAGATAACTGAAGCCTTTCCCCACTTTTGATCCACAAAATACACAAATAGTTTTGATCTGTCGAAGTTTTGGTGCTTCCATCTTTGATAGTATAGAAGAGAAAACTTACGAAGAAGATGTGATTTTGGGATGCCTGAACTATGAAATATGTTTGGCTATTTAAAGCCGAAAAAATATACTGTTTTTGATTGATTATGAAAAAGTAAAGATTTACTTTTGACAAAATCGGCCAACTTTTGACTGTTTTACCAAAGATATCACCTTTCGGTGATTTATTTCCAGCTTTATCAAAACTCGAGA
This sequence comes from Ligustrum vulgare, assembly GCA_963555705.1. NCBI lineage: Eukaryota > Viridiplantae > Streptophyta > Magnoliopsida > Lamiales > Oleaceae > Ligustrum > Ligustrum vulgare. The sequence goes on along the minus strand of OY743171.1, from coordinate 33,700,407 downwards.
AAGGAAAATATATTTTATTTCCAAAACGCGTGAAAGAAAACAGCAAAATATTTTAAATGTGTATCAAGAGATTTACCTTATATCATTGTTGAACTGCCAGAAGCCTCATTTTGTAAAACAGACTGGCAAACAGGATCTTTTGCTATTATATTTTGGAGACTATAACGATTTTTGTCCTCGTTAAACTGAGCGTATAAGGAGAGAAGTTCACGTTGCACATAACCACTTGGGTGCGTCTCAAGAGTCAGTCGAATATCATCCAAAGACTCCTTACTCAGTCCACCCTTTATGAATTTGATTTTATCATCCCGATTAGTAGAAGAATATCCTACTGTTTTGCAACGAGTATCACAGTTCCAACGAGCACATTTGTAGCAACCATTCAGCCTTTTTGCTCTTCGTTTCTTTGCGAAGGTGCTTTTGCCTAAACCAGGCATGTGCTTTGGAAATGTCATAGGTAATTCACCAGATAGTCGAACCTTTGCTTCGATCAACCAGCGAACATCTTCTGAAACACCATGAGCCATCAGCAACCTCAATCTTTCGAGTCTTATTCGATAAATTTTCCTCAGATCATTCATTGGAAGACTGGAATAATACTTGCGAATGTTTGTAAGAATGATATCCATGTTTTTGATGGATCTAACCTCTTCCCAGCATGAACTATTTAAAAGCATTAAGGATCGGAGGGAATCCGCGTGATATTGATTCCAGCAAGAAAGCGCGGAATAGAATAATGGAAAAGAGGGAACAAGAGTTTATGCGCCGTTTACTTTCTTGATAAAAGGAAGATTTGATGATGACGGGATTTGAGATATGGAATATTTTCTTGGATTTTGGGTACTGATATTTTGATATAATAATCAAGGTATAGAAATAATACGGGGATACGTGAAAGTGAAATAAGGACTGTATTGAATCAGGATTAATAAGTTTGTGCAAGTGAAAGGAATACCTTACGGGAAATGTTATGATATTTGAGTTAAGAATTTTAATTATTTGGGAGATATTTGTTTATTGAATTTTGCAGAAATTTTGGGTTACAAATATTGGAAAGATAAACTGATGATTATGTTGATATGTGAATAACATGTTTGGGTATATTACATAGAGAATATTCAGGTAATCGTTTTAATTATTTTGGGATATTTGGTGATAAGAAGAAATGACAAATTATTATGGTATGATATGTTAGTAAAGATTTATTGAAATTTTAGAGATATTAATACGAATATTTGAGGTCACATGATACGATGATAAATGACAAGTTACATGAATACTACAAGATATGATGAAATATCACATACGATTGGGAATTTTCATTTTGATTCAGAAGAATTTATGAGTAGACATATGTCTATTATTGATAGAAAAGTCCATGTCTTAAGAAAACAAATTGATGTATTTAGTCAAAGTCCAGTGGGTTAAATATGGTTGGGTTAAATATGGTAGCGATGATGCTACATAAGAAGAAGAAGAAGAGATTCTGATTAAGTGTTCAGAAATCATAAGATCAAGTAAGATTAATTTCGAGGACGAAATTATTTTAAGGGGGTAAGTTTGTAGCGACCAAGAATTTTTACGCGATTAATAATTATTTTAATAGAAAATCGTGTCGCTACTATTTCACCCATTTTTATTAAGTTAACGTCACGACGTATTCGTATAGCCAAATCAAGAAATAATCGAGATCGTTCGATTTTAAATTAAATTCCGAATTTCTAAAAATATTTCCATTCTCTTGATTTAAAGTATATTAAGTCCAAGTACTTAATTCAATGTTATCCCAATATTTATTTATACAAAAATTATTTTTATTATTGAAATTAAGAAAATATATGCAAGCATGAGAGGTTCCATTATATATAATAATTATGAGAATCTTAATTTAATAAATATGGAAAAGTATATGAATGGTTGATAGACTCCATTATATGTAATCATGAAGAGCATAATATTTGTATAAATATGGAAAAGTATATGAATGAATTATATACTCCATTATATATAAACATGAAGAGCATAATATTTGTATAAATATGGAAAAGTATATGAATGATTGATAAGACTCCATTATATGTAATCATGAAGAGCATAATATTTGTATAAATATGGAAAAGTATATGAATGATTTATATACTCCATTATATATAATCATGAAGAGCATAATAATTGTATAAATATGGAAAAGTATATGAATGATTGATAGACTCCATTATATATAATCATGAAGAGCATATTATTTGTATAAATATGGAAAAGTATATGAATGGTGCTTTACTTTAAGAAAATGATGTGTTAAAATTAATAGAATTGAATGATTATGTTTACAATATGCCAACTTTATACATCTATTTAAACCCATCTCTTTTACACACAACTATACACATATACACTTATTTCCAATCTCTTGACAAAATCCACAAGTAAGAGAAATTCAAGGTGGTCAAGAAAGTTTTGGTCCATTTACTACTACACTTCATTTTAATCTTTTAAAAGGTAAGTATATCTTATGTTTTTATGAAAAGTAAGTATGTTTTTATGAAAGGTAAATACACCTTATGTTTTTATGAAAAGTAAGTATGTTTTTATGAAAAGTAAGTATGTTTTTATGACAAGTAAGTATATCTTATGTTTTTATGAAAAGTAAGTATGTTTTTATGAAAGGTAAATACACCTTATGTTTTTATGAAAAGTAAGTATGTTTTTATGACAAGTAAGTATATCTTATGTTTTTATGAAAAGTAAGTATGTTTTTATGAAAGGTAAATACACCTTATGTTTTTATGAAAAGTAAGTATGTTTTTATGACAAGTAAGTATATCTTATGTTTTTATGAAAAGTAAGTATGTTTTTATGAAAGGTAAATACACCTTATGTTTTTATGAAAAGTAAGTATGTTTTTATGACAAGTAAGTATATCTTATGTTTTTATGAAAATGTTTGGATCATTGCTATGAAATCAATCTCACAAGATTGTTATGGGTTCCATATGATATGTTTATGATTATGCTAAGGGGACCGGAGTTTAGTAGCGCTACACATAAGAATTCTTGCCATTTAAGTTCGGTAAAATTCTTGTGTCTCCCTATGTTTATGAGTATTTCGATCCTATCCTATGTTATGATGAAAATGATCCATATGCTTTCAAAAGAAAATTTATGCTTGGTATACTTACTGGGATTTTATAAATCTCACTCCACGATATTTACCATTTTCAGATAATTGAAGGTTCGAGGCGGTCAACATGGAAGTGGCAAAAGTGGTTAAGATTGATGAGATAATTATGTTGAACTTTATGTAAGAAAATTATGTTCTATTTTTATTCACAAATAAAATTATGGGATTCTAATTATTCTTTTGAATAATTTTACATTACTATTTAAGTCTCGATAATATGATATGAGTCACTTTTAGTGGCACTCGAATGGAAGAGAATTCGGGTCGTCACAGGAACTTCCCCTATTGGATGCTTTGTTGTGAAATTCAAGATTGATCTAAGTTTTTGATGTTCTTGGAAAATAATACACCCCAAACTCGTTAAGGATATGGCCGCTTAGGATTTAAAAAGTATTACCTACAAAATTTGACAATTAATTAAATGAAAGTAAGGAAAAGAAATAAATCATAAACAATACTTAAAAAGAGTAGAAAATTGGGTTGCCTCCCAAAAAGTGCTTGATTAAAGTCATAAGCTTGACTTTTGGGGCCTTGTCTTTCCTGATTATGAACGAGAACAGATGAGTTCTCACTTGAGAGGTCACCTTCAAAAAATGGTTTTATTCGTCGCTCATTGACCTTGAAGTTTCCTTTTTAGGGATAATTTAGTTCGATTGCTCCACTCGGTGAAATTTGAGAGGTTGTGAAAGGTCCCCACCATTGAGAGCAATTTTTTTTTGAAAAATAACTGAAGTCGAGAGTTGAATTGAAGAACTTGTTGTCCACTTTGAAATCTCTTCACAATGTGTTTATTGTGCTATCTTTCTGTTCTATCCTTGTAGATACGGGCATTCTCATACGAGTCAAGAAGAAATTCCTCAAGTTCGTTGAGTTGAAGCAATCGCTTCTCACCTTCTAATTTCACATCAAAATTCAATGTCCTTGTAGCGCAATATGCTCTATGCTCAAGTTCAACTGGGAGATGGTATGCCTTTCCAAAAACATGTTGAGATGGAGACATACCAATAGGGGTCTTGAAGGGGGTGCGATAAGCCCACAATGCATCATCTAATTTTTTAACCCAATCTTTCTATGATGCATTTATCGTCATCCCGAGAATCCTTTTCAATAGCATTTCATTTCAACGAGACATGTTTTCACTCCTTTGACATCGATCACATTTGGACACTAGGGTGTAAGCATCCTTGAACAATGTTGGCCAATAAAACCCCAATTGAAAAAAAATTGATGCAAGTTTGGAAGCTCCAAATTAACACATGATGAATGACACTGATCAAGAATTGCTTCCATTTCCTCATTAAGTTGTTCAAGCCTAGACAAATAATAGGCTACGAGTTTATCCGTTCCCTTCTTATCACTGATCTCAAAATCAAATTCTTATAGGAGAAGTCAACCTTTGAATCGATGAGATAAGACAGGAACTTGTTGAAGGAAAAGACCACAACAAGCATTTATTTATCGGTTGTCGCACAGTAATTGAGCATCACTCAAAGTTCGGATAGCATATTAGATCACATGCACAACTTTATCTCTTCTTTTCCCTAAGACTGCTCATACTGCATAATCACTAGCATCACACATAAGCTCAAATGGAAAGTTCCAATCCAGTACTACAATAATGGGAGTCGTGATAAGTTGAAAACTTATAAACATTCTTGAGAGAATTTCAAAACATTGTTCTTCTAAAGTGGAGATCAAATAGGCTTAGTGATTTTGGAGAAATTTTTGATGAATCCCCTATAGAAATCATTGTACCTCAAGAAGCTCCTTGTGCCTTTCACTAAAATAGGAGGAGGTAGGTTCTCAATAACTTGAATATTGGCTTTTTTAATTGCAATCCTCTCTTGTGAAACTCGATGGCCAAGTAAAAATCTCTCTTGAACCATGAATTGAAATTTCTCCCAATTTAACACTAGGTTGGTTTCTTCACATTTTTCAAAACTGTGCCTAAATTTCTCTAACGTTCATCAAAAGAAGATCCAAAATTGAAAAGTCATTCATGAATACCTCAATGAATCTTTCCACAATGTCGAAGAATATTACTATCATATAATGTTGAAAAGTGGCTGGTGCATTGCAAAGACCAAATGACATTCTCCTATAAAAACTTGATTATAATCCGAATATCCATCCAAGAAACAATAATTAGAATGCCCGGCCAACTGTTCAAGCATTTGATCAGTTAAAAGGAGAGGAAAGTGATCTTTCATAGTGGCATTATTCAATTTCTAGTAGTCAATGCACACTCTCGACCCGGTCACCAACCTTATAGGAATGAGTTCATTGTTTTCATTTTCAACCACCTTGACGCCCCCTTTCTTTAGAACCACTTGAACAACACTCACCCATGCTCTATCTAAGACTGGATAAATAATTCTCACATCTAACCACTTCAAAACCTCGGTTTTCACCACTTTCTTCATACTTAGATCTAAATGGCGTTGATGTTCTACTGATGATTTGAATTCATCCTCCATGAGGATCTTATGCATGCAAAGAGTAAGGATAATTTCCTTCATATCTGCTATAGTCCACCCGATGGCCCTTTTGTGTATACTCAAATCCTGAGTAGCTTTTCCTCCTCTAGCTCTTCCATGGAATTTGAGATAATCACCGAAAGGGTAGAAGACTCACCCAAATAGGCATACCTCAAATGTGATGGAAGATGTTTGAGCTCAAGAGTTAGGGTTTGTTGAATGTAAGGTAATAGTGGAAAAGAACTTGCTCCCATTTCTTCAAAGTGTGGTTTTTCTTGTACGAATAAGGCTTAATAGCCTCCAAGTATTATGCCATTTACTCCATGTTGGGATCTTCTTCTTCCTTATTGGTTAGATGGGGTGCAAGTCTCAAGAGGATCATTAGATAATCCATTTATGAGTGATGCGGCCAAGATGATGAACTTGTCCACCTTGAATAGAACATCCTCAATGACACTACATGGATACTTTATAGATCTATCGGCCAATTGCAAAGATACCGTAGTTGACTTTACTTCCCCAAAGCCCGATTTTCTAAAAATAGACAAGGGCATCAAATTAATACTAGCACCAAGATCACACAAAGCTTTACCAAAATATGAATCACCAATAGTACATGAAATAGCAAAAATCCCTAAATCTTTGATCTTTGGAGGCAATTTTTTTTTTTTGTGCAAAATGACAGTACATTCTTCCGTTAACATCACTGTTTCTTGCTCCTCTAGCTTCCATTTTTGAAATGATGTCCTCCAAAAATTTAGCATAGCTAGGCATTTGAGCCAATGCGTAGGAAAATGGTATGTTGATATAAGTTTCTTGAAAACCACTAAGAATTTGTCAAATTGAGCATCAATTTTGTGCTTTTGGAGTCATTCGAAAAAGGGATAGGAGGCACATAAGCTTTGACCGGGATATAAGCCTTTGGTGAAGTTTACTCCAGTTTATTTCATCTAGGTGCTTCATCATTTTCATTTGACTTTCCAATGGATTCTTTACCTTGTGTGGACTCTATGTCAGGTTGAGCCATTGGGAACTTTACCATGATTTTCGATAATTGCACTCCACTTATTATTGTAATGGCTTGCACATTCTCTCTCGGGTATGTTTTGGTATTGCTCGGCAAAGCTCCTCGTTGCCTCTTTTCCATCATTTTTCCCAATTGACCCACTTGAGTCTCAAGATTTTTTATTAAAGCTGCTTGATTTAGAAGAATTATGTCAGTTTTGTTTATATATTGCATAAACATTTATTATAGAGAAAGCTTCTTCTCTTGAGGTGGTGGAGGTTGAGTAAAATTGGGAGGCTTCCCTTGAGCTTGATTGTTGGACCAAAAAAATTTGGATTATTCCTCCAACCTGGATCCCACGTGTTGCAGTAAGGATTACCTTTCGGTTGAAGTTTTGAGCATAATTCCCTTGCTCACTAGATATTGTAGCCATTTTGAGCATTTGACAATCCAAAATATTATTTGCCGCTCCACGTATATCACATGCTGGTGTAGGAGAATAGATTTCCTTGATCGTTTCCAAGTAGATAAATCTTGTTCGGATTTTTTTGAAAAGAAGATCCATCTTTGCTAAAAAAAAAACGCTGATTATGCATTAACTTCATGAATTCCAGCAATATTCTTTGGTACTATTTGGTTAGTTAGCCATGTAGATTTAAGACTTGTCATTCTCTCAAAAAGCTTAATCACTTTATTAAGAGATTTCGTAGTGATAGCTCCATTGAAAGTCGAATCAACAGCTACCAGAATAGATGGATCTATTCCAAGATAGAAATATTGAACTTGAATTTGCTTGGCGAGCCCATGATTTAGACACTTTTTCAACATGTCCTTGAATCTCTCATGCATCATAGAAACATCCGGTGTCAATTTTCCAAAATGATGATAGATATATCTCTTCAACTTTGCAACTTTTGCCAGAAGAAAGTATTTTGTAGTAAATTTTTTAGCTAAGTCAATCTATGTTGTAATACGTCTAATGGGGTCAGCATCTAACCATTCACGGGCTCGTCTCTAAGGGTGTGTCAAAATAATCTCATATTAATAGCCCCCTTGTTGATGCTTGGACAATCGAAGTTACTACACCTCTCCAAAAACAGCAAATGTGAGTAAATGGATTTTCCTCGGTCATCCCATAGAATTGAAGACGCCATTTGAAGAGATTTATTACATCAGATTTTAGATGAAAATTAGATTTCCAAAATGAAGGATGTGTAATACTTGCCCGATTTCAAGTGATAAGTGAGGTCATGAACTGCCTCTTGGCATAGCATCTTCATCAACAACTGTATTTGCCATTGCTTGATTGTTGTCCTCCATATTTTCTTGTATTTTTTGTTATTGAGCTCGTTCCATTCTTTATATGATTCTCCTCTGAAAGGTTCGTTCAAGTTAGAAGTCAAATTGAAGAATGTACCAAGTTGGACATTGTTGCATATATAAGGCCAAGATATCTAGAAAAAAGTAAAAGGAGAAATAAAAATTATTCGCTAAAACTAATGTATAGAGCAAGTGTACCGTTGGCATTCAAATAGTAAAGAAATGAGGGATTGTCGAACCCATGAGGATTGATCCATTAGTAAATAAGCTTGTTCATTCCAATTTTATTGAAAATTCAAGTAATGCAAAGAGTTTGACATTGGATTCATTAACTAATTAACTTAAGTAATATAAATAACAATTAAAAGTTAGGAAATGTAGATGATTTTAGATGATTATGAATTTAAGAAATGTTGAAATGCTTGATTTTCACTAAACTATCACTTAATAAAATTTGAACTTTGTAAATGAAACGAATCACTCAAAATATACATTAGGTTTGACTCTCCAAAAAAAATGCTTCTTTTGAATGTTAACGAGCCCTAATTAATTGATTAACCTACTATATTTGTATGTTGATTAAAACTAATTAATTGCAAACATCTCTCCAAACATAATCAATTGCTTCTCTCGAATATCAACGGGCTCTAATTAATTAATTAACACAATTCAATTTCTTCTCTCAAATGCCAACTAACCTTAATTAATTAATTAACCAAGTTACCTAGGAGTAGGAATAACTCTACCTCCTAAATTATGAGACCTAAGGTATTTGAATTTTGATTAAAAAAAAAGTGTAGTATTTTTCAATCACAATGCAATCCATTAACAAACATTTGGTAGCTAAAGAATTTCCAGACAAGAATCACTAATTCAAATACACAATAGTAACCAAAAATCAATAATAAACAAACATTTACAATAATAATTAAGTGAAGTTAAGCTAGAATCTATCATCCCAGCACAACATGACACAACACAACACAACACAATATAACCTAGCCCATATTGAAATAACAACAAAACATAAGATTTATTTAAGTGATTTAATAAAAAAATATTAAAAGCAATGGATGAAGAAACATTCCCTCCTAGTAGATGATTTACTTCAATACTTCAATATTTTCTTCACTTTACCTTGAGTTTCTCCATATTCAATCACTATCTTCAACAATTCAAACAAATACAGTAAATGTTCAATGAATTCTAGGTGTTTTTCACGAGAAAAAAATGAGATCAAGTATACAAAACAACTCAAGAACAAGAAAAAAAACAACAAAATTGACTAGAAGTTTCAAAGCTTTTTTTTTCTTTAAGAAAATGTCTTGCTATCGCGATGCAGTCACCCTTTTGATCACAAGGGACACATGAAATAGGTTCGACTTCATGAGGTGGTTAAGTTGCGATTGTAAAATTGTTAGCTCAAGCGATCAGTTCAAAAGGGCTGGGGCTTTATAACCCAGTCATTTCTTATTTACAACTAGGTCCTCAACTTTTTGAGACCATCAATATGGTCCCTAAATTTTCATATTTCTTTCGAATTAGTCCTTCCAAAATTGCACTCAAGGTCTTTCAATTTTGAAAATGTGTAACTTGGTCCCTTTATAATTGAATGACTGGTCCTTCACTTCTAAAAAGTGACGTACTGGTCCCCAAAATTCAAGATTTTGCAAGGTTTTGCCTTTTGTGATTTTCACCTCAAACTTTAGTGTTAACCCATGTATACACAAAATATGCACAAATGAGTAGATATTTGCCTAAGTTACTCCAAAAAGACTATTTTAAAGATATGAAATATGCATATAAAATGCACTTACAAGTCTAATATGGCTAGATGTTGTGAAGAAAAAGATGAGAGATCTTAGAAGGATAAGATAGTTGGGCTCTTATTCATCAGGAGTAGATAGTACTTCTCTGGATGTGTCCTAATGGACCTAATAAAAGATACTTTGCCTTTGCCACCCTTACCCGCTGAAAGACATCACCAAATATGTAATGATTCCACATATGTAGAATTTCAAACAAAAGAATTTATCCCAAAAAGCACTCATCCATGTAGGATAAGTGGGGGGTGTCCATTATTTGAGATACAAAAGGCTAAAAAAATATGATGTTTGGTCCACACATTGATAAGATTAAAATCCTAGGTCTTACATTGCCATTAAAAATCATTGAAGAAGTATAGACACATGATCAGAAGAACTTCAATTAAAATGTCTAACTGCGAGCTGACTACAAAAAGATGTAGCTAATAAGTTAACCAGCACTCTATCCAATCGTATCCAAACTTATTGTTGTTCCAAGTGTACTGACTCCTAAAAAAACCCAACAAGGTCAAACCACAATCCATCGTTATCACATAACAGAAGTCTATAGTAAGTCTATCACGTGTCTTCATGTGCGCTAATCATGCTAGGCAACAAAATTAAAATCTCCCTCGATTAGTCAGGTTCGTCCACTTTGAGAGGTATATGGTGAAGACTTGTCCAAAAATCCCTCATGCTTATGTGAGAGCGAGAACCATAAGTTCAGGTTATGTATTTTCCATTTTACATCCCCGCAAGTATACTAATTGTAACAAGTAATAAAGTAGACCTAAAAGCCCATATTATTATTTCCACGAGGACTACTATCTAGTCATTGGTTCAATTATTCCCAACTTCAATTCGATAGAGGACTATTTGAGGTAGTTTTTCTTTTAGTGATTTTTTTTTTAAATATACAAAAACAATAAAAGAGAATCTTTATATGATAATTCAAGCATTAGGATTCATGAGTTCAACATAGCTATAGCCTTTAATCTCAATCACCAAATTTTATAACAATTGATTATATGTTTACTAGGTTGAGTTCTTCTAATGTAATCAATTTTCCCCTCTTGAGTTTAAATTGATTATATTTAACTAAGTCAATTTCATATCTTTCAGGTATACCTTAGTCAAATTCATTAAATCTCTAAGAATTCTTGTAATGATCACATTAATTAGAAACGTGTCTTCTACATTTTTATGCTAGTTTCCAACTTTTACTACATGGTCTAGATGTAAAAATCACATCTCGACTTGTAATAGATTTGTAAGATCAATGAATTAGTGGACGATTAACTCAAACATTAATACTAAAAGTATTAAAAAATTCACTACATCATCTGGAACTCCATTCATGTGCTGCATATCGCATAATTCTTGAAAAGTCAGAAGATGAGCATGTGGATCTTCAGATGGAAATCCATGAAACACAACCGAGTTTTGGATCAAGTCTTGATCTCATAGTTATTGGCTGGTATTGCTGGCAGTACTACAAAGGTCCCAATATTCCCCAAAGGAGGAACCGTGTAATCTCTCAAAGCACGCGTCCAATGATTTGGTTGATTTTGTTGCTATTCAATAACAGCTGCTGGCAAATGATTCTGATTTGCCTGATTGTTTTGAATTCTGTTGTCTGCCACAGCTAAATCTATTTGTTGAGCTGCTTTCAAAGGTGCGTTCAGTTTCTGTATTAAGAGGAAGCAATTCACAAAACTTAGGTTTTCTTAACATAAATTAAATAAAATAAAAATAAAGCAAATAAAAGTTCAAAGTAAAGTAAGAACTAATGGGTATCGATATTAATATAAAACAGTCCCCGACAATGACGCCAAAAACTTATTCACTTTATTTTGCGATACAAAATATACCCACAAGTGGACTTTTCGTGAAAAGTAATAAAGTGGACCAGATTATCGTTCCCACCAGGATTGCTATTAAGTACTGAAATATATTATTTCCTAACTCTATTTGAACCGACGAAATTGTTTTGATGTTATAAACTAAAACTAAGAAAATTAACTAAAGAATTAAAATTGCAAGATTGTTTTGTTTTTAAAAATGATTGTAAAGTAGTTGGGATTCACAATTTCACATAGCCAATTAAATTAACTCCAATTTCAGTTTTATTTCCTAAATATGCATTCGGCCGAATTCACTAATTATATTAAAAATTCTCTCTCGAGTTTAGATCAATTCTATCTAAATAAGTCAACCGTGTATATCTACAAAAGGTCCGAATATTCCTTATCTAGTTGTAATACACACAAGAATTCACGACCGCGGCAATGACAAAAGTATACCTCTATCTCTTGTTCAATTATAGGATTTATTACCTTGATCTAAGTTATTAACTCACATCTTTGATTATGGAAATAACTCATTATCATGAATTAGTGAATAAGTTTTTGGCGTCATTAAACACATTAAACACAATAATAAATCAACACTTGCAATGAATCATTAAAAAAAGGGAATATAGAATTAAAATAATAAAGTTAGACTATATCGTTTATCTCAACATGAAGTTTAGTTATACATCATAAAAGAATTATAAACAAATAAAGTTAGAAAACATGACTGGGTTCATTGAATTAATGAAGAAGAAATCAATCTTGCACCAAGAAATTATCCTTCTTCAGCTCTAAGTCACGTTCTCTTCCTGTCCTCGATTTGTTTTTCTTTTCCCATGTCTCCTCTTATGCATTTAATTCCCGTGTATCGGCTCTCCCCTTTTTTATTAGTTCAGCTCATGTGATATACGAGTAGTGGCTGTAATTATGTATGTAATAATATTATTACACATGAACAATAAAAAAGAACATTTTATCAAATTATGATTCTTCAACTAGTATATAATTTCGAAGGTAAATTTGTAGATTTTGCGAGCTAAGTGTGTATGATTTTGAAATGAGAGTAAAAAAAAATTTTAAAAAATAGATTTTTAAGGATCCATAACCACAAAGATATAAAAAAGTGAGCGGTCATTTTTTATGCGCGTTTACCTTATTTTGACAGTCTTATATGATTTTGAAAATATAAGTTTGTAGTTTTTTTGACTGTTTCGAAGTGGTAAATTGAAAGCTTAGTTTTGTCTACAGTGCATATATCGAAAATAAGACGAAAGTTAACTCGTGAAAAAAAAAATACATTATTAAGGAACCATTTTAAATGAATGTAACTTTTACTACGATGGATGATTTTGTAATTCAAAAATAATGTAACAAAGTATTGTGTTAAAATTTCAACTTCATATCAATATTTTTCTATCATGACTTCATTTGAGCCCTCAAAATTGACCAAACAAAAAAAGCAAAGCAAAAAAAAAAGGAGCTACAGCAAATGAAAAATGAATTTTGAATATTTTTAAGTTCGGGGTTTTTTATGAAATTTTTGAAGTGGTACATTAAAAACTTAAGTTTTTTCGAAAATGAAAAAAAGTTGATTCGTAATAAAAATGAAAAATACATTGCTAGGGTACCATTTTAAAAGGTTATAACTTTTGCTACGGTTAACGATTTTGCAATTCAAAAATAATATCGTAAAGTATTGTGTCATAATTTATATTAATGGAAAGTTCTTGCTATTACGACTTCATTTGGGTTCACAAAATTGATCAAACGAAGAAAAGAACAAAAAGGGACAAAATAGGGGCAATCACTACTTGTCAAATTATGATTCCTCGGCTGTTATATAATTTCAAAGATAAATTTGTAAATTTCTTGCAAGTTTTTTGAGTAGTACATTAAAAACTCAATTTTATTTAAAGTATACATAATTTTTAAAATGGGTCAAAAGTTAACTGATAAAAAGAAAATAAAAAAAATAGATATTTAAGGATCGACAACCAAAATGATTTAAAAATTGAGTAGTCATTTTTGGATGCGCGTTTGCCTCATTTTTAAATCATTATATGTTTTGAAAATGCAAGTTTATAGTTTTTTATGATTTTTTGAAAGTATTTTATTAAAAACATAATTTTGTCTAGAGTGCATATATTGAAAATGAGACGAAAATTGATTCGTGAAAAAAAAAAATGAAAAATACATTGTTAAAGGACTAACTTAAATTGTCATAACTTTTGCTACAGTTGACAGTTTTATAATTTTAAAAATAATGTGGTAAAGTACTATATGAGAACTTTATATTAATATCGAGATCTTGTTATTACGACTTCATTTGAGCATATAAAGTTGATCAAATGAAGAAAAGAAAAAAAAATACCAACAAATCACTAAAAGACAAAATCACTTGCCACCATTAGTTTCAAGCCCATTTCATGTAGATTTCTTCATGGGAAAAATACACAAATAAGGTAATTATAAATGCAAATTTCAAATCTAAGACGAAACTTGTTTAATTTCAAAAATCAGGTTATAATTAAAATTAATTAATTAAATTAATTATTTATAGTAAGATCACAATATTATAAAATTTGAGGTCACAAAATATAAATCTTTGAAGTTACAAATCTCAGATCAAGTCACGATTAAATGGGAGAGTGCAATCACCATTTTTCTGGTCACAAACACCAATTTTCCGGTCAAGCCACCATTTTTAAGGTCACAACCACCGTTGTTTAAGGTCACAAGTAAGATTGTAGGTCAATTTTTTTAATTCAAGGTCACAACCACCATCTCCTCCACCTTGTCCGACCACCAAGACCACAACAACCACCGCCACAACGACACCCACGATATCTATTGACCAGATCAACCACCACAACCTATCCTATTGAGCTTTTGACATGATCGAGACCACGGATGGAAATCATCACGGTGGCGCAAATGATGTGACGACGGGGGAATCAAGGCCGCGAGAGCTCTCTTCACTGAATCTCCTGTTCCGATTCTCACCAATGAATTCGTCATTGTCGATCTCCGCGTATTCAAGTGGTGACTCGACCAAAACTGTGTTTGACTATTACTATTGTACCCATTGCTCCGATTGTTCTTGTGTAAACTGCACAGGAAGGACTACCACACCATCATCATCATTGCTGCTTGAACCCCACCCACACCGCCGCAGTAGCACCCCCCACCTGAGGAAGCTAGTACATCAATATCAGATCTGAAATCTGAAAATGTATGCCCTGGCATAGCCCAAAACCTCCTCTGCGCCACCACCGCCGTCTCCTCCTCTGCACCACAACCATCATCGTCTCAGATTCACCACCACCACCATCTGCCCTAGCACTGTGACGTGAGGAATTGAAATGTGACTTAAGAAAAAAGGTGTGACTTGAGAAGCAAGGGTAGTTCATCCATCAGCTGGAAAAGTTCAAAATTTACACCAACACTACCACACCAATTGTCTACTCTTTCACCATCGCACATCTGCAGTTCATCTGATCTAGCGGTTGTCGCCGCTACTTGCTTCGAAAATCGCAACCGGCTGCGATCTTGAGGGTAACATTCGAAGCATGGGCGGGTCCGATGAGGATGTGTGTGGCTGTTAGTGGAAGGGGCTGAGATCATCGATGTGTGTGGCTGGGAGTGGAAGAGGCTGGGATCATCCATGGGCTGGGATCGAAGCAAGTGTGTGGCTGGAAGTAGAAGAGGCTGGGATCGGGAGAGCTTTAAATAAGAATTAGGTTTAGAGGATTTAATTTAATTTAACAATTAATATGTTTATATTACTACTGATATATGAAATTTTACAAGTTTCATCTTATATTTGAATTTGGTTACTTAAAAACAGGGTAGGGTGTAATTTCCACTTTCTTCATTTTCCAAGAGAAGTCCAATTCTCAATCCAAATAAAAGCCCACTTAGTCCATTTAGTTTATTATATATTTACCTTTATGGCTTCAATTCTTCCAAATAAATTAAATTGATCCTTGTCTCTTACATTGTGCAATTAAGCCCTTTAATTTTAGACTTCTTCCATGTTACACCAATTTGGCCTCACCAACTTCCAAGTTACACATTTTTGCTCCATTTGTCACTCAATTGACCTTTATTTGCATCAATTGCTTTATTCACTTGATTTTGGAATATAAGCTGAAATAAACAAAAATAATAACAAAATCAATAGAATTTATTCTAAAACGACAATATTTTATCCTACATTTGGCATATAAAATAGTGTATAAAATTTACTTATCACCTACCCCAATCAAACTCCATTGTCTCTACCCTAATCTCTACTCAAGTCACCGCTGTTTGCACCATTTTCGCCCCTCGCCTCGCCTCACCACCAGCACCAACACCAACCACTTGCACCACTAACACCTCCGCCCCACCTCACCACCACATGCATGCCACAATCGCCATAGCCACCACTTCCTCCGCTCCAACGAACAACCACCAAACCATCACCTTCGAAGGCAAAACAACCACCACAACCATCATCGCACAACACCACCACACCGCTTTCATAATGCACCACCACCACCACTGCACACCACCACCTCTTGTGAACATTAGCCATCGGCATCAAAATCTCAAACAAAACTATAGTGTGATCATCTACTAAAACACAAAAACGAATGTAAGTGCCTTTCTCTTCAGTGCCAACTTCTCCGGTCCCAAAACCTATTGTAACAACACCTCTCAATGGATTAATGACAAGCATCACAGGCATCGATGCTACAATTGTAGCTGTTGCACGCGACGCCTACAAACACAGCGATGACCCTGGTGTAGATCCACTACTGCTGCTACCACGGGGAAGCGACTTGCAGCAGTAGCAATTTTTTGTACAAGCGTCGTGCAATAGTCATTAAGGGACGCCATCGTATAAGTGGCCAGTGTTGTGTGCCAATAAGCCTTGGCCTCCAATTTTATACCACCACTGCATCTTCTACACTTGAAGCCACTGCCACCGAAATCATCGAATCCCCTAGTAGATCTCATGCTTCTTCTTGTTGTTGTTTAAAAGGTGATGGGATAATAATAATAATAATAATAATAATAACAGAAATGTAGAAGAGAATGAAGCAAGGTATGCCGAAGCAAATCTCATTAAGAAAAATTTCGCCCCCTACAAAGATGCCAACAAGATCGAAGGACGTCTGTCTCCCAATATACAACGCTTCTTTCAAAGTTGTTACTACACTATACCCACATTGTCAGTCGAACCAAACTCTGACTTGTATTCTTCTAGGATGAATGAAAACCAAGCTTTTAGAGAATTTTAGAAATAACTTTCGTAGAATTTTATTAAAGCGGAATTTTGAGAGAGAGAGAGAGAGAGAGAGAGAGAGAGAGAGAGAGAGAGAGAGAGAGTAAATCGAAATATGATGTGGTTTGAAAAAATCGAATATGGGGTACCCTATTTATAGATTTTGAAGTGTCCTTTGGAAATGGTGTGTGCCTTTTCTGAATGAGTGTACCAATTGGCCTGGATCATCTTGAGATATTGGATCAAGATCTAACCTCAGCAGGTCGGAGCTCCTGTTGCACATCCGTAAAGACAAAGCCTAATTCACATCAATTACTGGTGCTATCAATCGCAAATACTTCTTTGTCATCTCCTCTATATTCCGTTAATTTTTTCGGAGTGGTGCTGATGTTTGTGGTGTGGTAGAAGTGGTGGTTGTGTGATGTTGATGGTTGTGTCTCTGTGGTTGCTTTCTGTGTGATGGACGATGCCTTTTTTTCCCGCCACCACTGATTTTTGTCCTCCCTTGTGCTATTGCAACTGTACAGCATCGATCTGCAATGATCGGCGCCGATTTGTATTGTTGAATATGCACTGGTAGTTCTGTGCTGTGAAGGTAGTGTGTGGATGTTAGGAGATGGTAGTTGTGGTGCGATGTTGCTAGAGCAATGTTTGAGTGATGTGTTATAGTGGTGGTGTTGTCACTATGATGGTGTTGTTACTAATGGATTTATGTTTGTGTCGATGCGTGTTGTGAGGGTGGTGGTGGAACGGTAGTGGGCTGTGTTTGGGTGCTATGTTTTGTTGGTGATTCGACAACGACGATTGTGGCAGTGACTGGTTACAAATTAGGTGGTGGTGATGGTAATTAACTACAAATTTAATTAGAATTACAATTGTAACTAATTACAAATTAAAATGAAGTTACAATTGTAATTAATTACAAAACTGAAATAAGTTACTATTTTATTTTCGACGGTAATCCGACGACGACGATTGTGGCGTGGTTGATTACAAATTATACTAGTGTAATTAATTATAAATTATGAATTACACTAATGTTTTACAATTGTAATTAATTACAAAACCTGATTCTGATTTAAAAAAAAATGATTTCGTAAATTATTTTGATACTTCTTTAATTAGTTACAAATCACCTGATTACAAAAAATTTCATACCTAAATGTGTGTAATTTTGTACTTAACCCTTTCCAATTCGTCCAATTAATTAATTACATGGCCCATATTATTAAATATACAACATTTAATAATCCAACTAATTCCCCATTAACAATTAATTCCAACACTTCTTTCCCCCGGCTATTAGCAACTAAAAGGAAGAGGAGGAGAACTTTGTTGAAAATGACTGTAAAATGAATTGGGGTCGGGTGGAATTAGGATTGAAAGAGGGGTTGGGGAGAGGGTGAGGTAAATTAATATAATTTAACAATATTTAAAAGTAAATTAAGACCTGATTTTTGTACAAATAAGTTGTCAACTTGGTTTTTGAATTAGTAAATTAAAAATCAGGTACAGATATAATTTTCCCTTTTTACTAGTCTCTATTTAATAGACTGAGATTTTTAGAGTCTAAAACAATCTACATTAAATATCCTAAATTTTTTAAATCTTCAAAAGTCTTTGAAAGCATGAGTACATTCCCTAACTTAACCAAAACATAAACATTATTACCTCCGTCCCAAAAAGATAATCCTGCGATTATTTTCACACAGATTAAGAAATGATAGTTAGTATAGTTAAGGTATTAAATTTTATCAATGTTTTCCATTTATACCCTTTATTCCTTATTTATTGTTTTAAGTTGACTCACTTTGTTTCAAATAAAAAATTTGAAAATACAATAGTTAAATAGTTAATGTGCATTGTACCAAGATACATTAAATAAAGGTAGATGTGGAAATGAAAAAATTTAATGCATGCTCAATATGGAAACAAGACTATCTTTTTGGGACGGACAAAAATAGTATACAGAACTATCTTTTTTGGACGGTGAGAGTACAATATAAATATATTCATCTCTATACGAGCTAAAAATTATAAATCCAGTTCAACCATAAAATTTATGTTTTCAAATTCATTCCACCTTGAAAAAAAATATAAAAAATAAAATAATAATAATAATCTCATCAGAAATTATTTTCCTAAAAACCAAACAGAACCCTCCAGCAATTAAATTACTAACTATGTTAAAAGTATATTAAACTAATAAATAATATCTTTTGGGTGAACATTTCATAATTCATTTGATTTATAATAGTTTTAAAAATGGAAACCTAAACCAGATAATTCCTAATTCTGTTTTGAACCGAAACGTTGAGGGTCCACGTAGACCCAAACCATCATCATTTTGTTATGTTTGTGATTGGCAATTTTTTGTTTGTTGATTTACAGAAACTCCATACAACATTATGCACATTACACATTGAAACAGCACAAGAACTAAAATTTATCTTGAGATAATTATACAAATACACAAATACACAAATCCTCAAGTATTCAAACTTACCACCGATTCACCAAAAGGTAAAACTAGTTCTTGTTAGCTTGTTCACCCGTCCTCTACAAAATTAAAACCTTGCTCTGCACATAGAGGAAACTTTGGGTATATACCCTGAAGTGTAACTGAGCAATCAAGTGTATAAATGTCAATTCTTCGCCTCATTAGATCCACTCATGTTCGCCTCCATAGTTTCATGCAACAGCTCTCCGTGCATAGTCCCTCAAGTCTTTTCTGATGAACCCTCGAGATTGATTCTGCAATAACATGGCAATTGAATTTAGCAAACATGCAAGATTAATGTACCATCAAGGCACAAGGAGAAAATAAACAAATGAATATCAATTTGACGGTAAAAAAGAGCTTTTAGTGACTCCAAAATAAGTGGAACTCGTATGATTTCACAATAGTCTTATATCAGCTGAAGTGATATATTTTTTATAGTTACAGTGCCAAGCCAGCGGCAGACACATTGTTGTGGCCCCACCTGTACGTTATGGTGCCAGCGGTTGGCACTAGATCAAAATTTTTATCTTTTAACCCACTACTGTTTTTGGCATAACAGAGCCAGATTTCAATGCCTATACCTCTTTCACACTGTACACCGCAGATATGTTTTTGAAAGTAAGGCCCTCTTTGATTTCATAAATTTTCCATGGAAAATGTTTTCCCTTTTCCAACTTTTACACCGTTTGATTGCCTATATTTTTCATGGAATTCGTTTTCCAACATTTCTAGGAATTCGTAATTTTCCTTGATTTTGGGAAATTGGTTTTCTTATCATTTTGGTGGGAATTGGTTTTCCACCTTTCACCTCGTTTGGTCCTTTTTGTTGTTGTTAGTTGACTTATTTTTTTCTAAAAAATAATATTATTATTTATCAAGTACAAATGTATGAAAAATTAAAAAATATATGTATTTTTGATTGAAATAGTAAAATTTTGCTTTATTTTTCATGGAAAATAATGTCAATCAAACAATAAAATTTAAAAAATTCTTTATTTTTTCCACCTAGAAAATTAAACCAATCAAACACATTAAATTACATTTTTAATTCCCTGAAATTCGTTTTCTTTCCACCCAAATTCCACCCTCACAATCAAACGGACCCTAAAAACATTAGGACAAATAAAAAAATTGTGACCCCCCTAAATTCCTTCTACTCTGATTATCTCCTAAACATTCCATTACAAATATCTGTACTTCACAATATCTTATTCCATACCATCTGGATTGAGGCCGGAAGCACGGATTTTCTTCCCATTCGACTAAATGTGGAGGGACGTGCTTCATTAAGCCACAAGCTATCACCTCTTCTCTACCCACAAAATTCTTAGTAAACCTCCTCAATTTCCACAACAGTAAACTACCAGGCTACTTGCCCTACAAAATGTTTTAACCAACTTCAACTGGCATATCTGCATGTCTTATATTTAAATATATTTAAGCCTCCGTTTGGTAAACTTGTTTATAAATAAGTTTATAAGCAACACATTTTCCCAAATCACTTTTTAACCATACACATTTCCCCAAACCACTTTTTAACCATGCACATTTCCCCAAATCACTTTTCAACCATATATTTTCATCAAAAAAATCAAGTTTTTTGTTTTTACCAAACAGAGGCTTATTGAAAAAAGCAAATTATCTCGTGCTCTTGTTAACAAGTACACACTTAAGCAAATGGTATAAAACTGCAAATAGGATGTAGACCATATACACATATGGATCATATCAGATTCCACTTGTACCATTTTTTACAGCTATCGAAATCCAATTTACATATCATCAGCAAAGAAGTACTGAACTCCAAATTATTTCTAAGCTATAAAGTCTTGATTTTCTATAATTACTACCACATATTTTCAATCCTTACAAGCTCTCTATTGTTTCCTCATCAAGAAATACATCAAAAACAGAATATACTACTGTCCAGATATAAAAATTACAAACTTCTCGACATTGGGTCTATGGTCATGGCAATGTAAATATCCCCGGTTACGTGAATGTCATCCAATTTAAATGTTCACCTTACTCTTCATCATGAATTTCTTCGGAATAAATATAAAAATACAATTTCATACTCTGAAAAATTAAAAACTGTGCCTTCCGGCTGCCAGTGCCAAGTTACAGGTTAAACACCTCAACAACATATAATCTATGTTCAGGCCAACGCATGCACATCTGAAATTCAGATTGCAATCTCTATTCCAGAGAAAATATTCTTCACCAAATTTCAGTATCTTCTTATTCCTATATTTGTATTAACATTTAAGAAAACCCATTCCAAATTAACTTTTAAACCATTACAGATGGATGGTAGCCTGTATCCTCCATGGACCCCACTCTCCCTCTACACAGCCTTATTTTCTTTTATTGCCTCTCACCACAGCTCATTTTCAGAATTGAGAAAACCTTCATATATTGTTTCTCATAGTAGGCTTAAAGTAAACCCAAGAGATGCCTTCTAGTCTATAGTCCTACAATTCCAGCAAACTGTGAATATTTCTATATTTAAAGACAACACATACATTCAGTAGGAAAATTAGCAAGAATGATGGAATCACAGATAAAGATTACCAATTAAAATATTCTCCAATTGTAAATACCCATTAAATTTTGATAAAGAACAAATTAAATGTCTATTCATAAGCCAATAGTTGCATAAACTGACCCAGAAATATTAGATGCGTGTCGGCACTTTCTGATTCAATGCATGTCTCTAACTTAGCTCTCCTTAAAAATTTTAGGGAGACGCACATGTGCATAGCGTATAAGCTCTAAATTTGATTGATTTAACTTTACAATCAACTATCTAGTGCAACTTATAAATTTTAATGGAAAAAAGAAATCAGAGTTCTTAAATTGATATCAACCACAATGACAAAAAATTCGTAAGCAGAAGTGTGCATGAGGAAACCAGCAAAGGCCGCACAAAGAATTTTCCTTATTCATAATGCACGAATAAAATATAGAATGCACCTCTTCATGTATAAGATATTAATTGTATGCACGTGAAACTTCACAAGGTTAAGAAAAAATGGAAAAGGATCACGAGAAATAAATATATGCACCTCTTCATGTAAAAGATGTGAATTGTATGCGTGTGAAACTTCATAAGATTAAAGACAAATGGAAAAGGATCACGGGACACAAATATCCCTAAAAAATTTCCGTTGAACCTCAATTCAAATGG
Source organism: Ligustrum vulgare (assembly GCA_963555705.1). Lineage (NCBI taxonomy): Eukaryota > Viridiplantae > Streptophyta > Magnoliopsida > Lamiales > Oleaceae > Ligustrum > Ligustrum vulgare. Next base: position 33,677,801 of record OY743171.1, on the reverse strand, counting down.
CAATCAGAAATACAATCCAGGATTACTAGCATAAGTAAATTCAAGATAATTTAAGAAAAAACGAAGAAAACAACGAAATCTGCAGACCCCACGAACTCTAACTCATTTTTCTTCGTTTGAAACAACAAATTAACTAGAAGTTTGAAAGTATTACAAGTTAAAAACAAAAATCAAAAAGATTAAAATTTACCAACCTCAACAATCCGCATGCTGTGATCAAACAAAACAATTGAATTCCGTCCATCTCCCTTCTCCAACACATTACAATCCTTAGGCGTCTCGAAAAATGACAAAGAGAATTGCTTAAACACCACCCCGACATCAAAATATATCAAACCAGAACTAGGTACATCCACTCGTATGCTCTTAACAGGCAGCCAAAGAAACAACTCCTGTGCCGCTAAACCCGACAAATTAGCAATCTGTCCATACGCAATTGTTCCTTTAATGTCACATTCATACCGAACCGTGGTCTCGAATTTTGCGTCGCATGGGGCAGGGGATAACAAATTGAGTTGGAAATTTCCGGAGGCGGGGTCGAGGGTGAAATTGGAAACGCCCTTAGGGAAAATGCCAATTGGGAGTCCATGGGATTCCAACACGTCGTATATTGAATATGATGGGGAGGCTTGAGAATCTAATTCTGTGGGTTTCACTGATAATAAAGAGAATGAGAAGAAGATTAGTGATATAAACATTTTTCTCGCCATTTCTGTATTGCAAATGGGATGAAAATATGGAGAGATTTCAATTTGAGAAGATAGGGTTTAGAGGTGTGGGGGTGGACAAAGTGGAGGTATCCTTGAACTTTTAGGAATAATCAATTGGGTCTGTACATTTTAATCTTTATAATTATAATAATTATAATTTATGATAATTTATATTTATAATATCCATACATCTAAGTATATATAATAATAGGATAACCGTCACTATTTTACACACACAGTTTCCTGCCCATAATTCTTTCTAAATCAGGAAATGTTTGTAAAAAAAAAAAAAAAACAAAAGAGAAAAAAAGTATTAAATGTAATTAATAAATGTTGGTCATTAATTATATATATATATATATATATATATATATATATATATATATATATATATATATATATATATATATTAGTTCAAACTAATTGTTTCAATTTTTAAATTATTGTCTTAAAGTTAAAATGTATAATTATGTTATAATAATAAATTTTCAATTAATAAACTTAAAATCATAATTATATAAGAATTTAAATATTGATAAAATTACAATTTAAAAAACTTAAAACCATATTTGAACTAAATAAATAAATATTGCAAAATATAGTAATTCCATGTTTATTTTTCTTAATACCTATAGTTTTATTCATATTTTTTTATAATTATACTATTATTTTGAAAATTGAAAAATATGCATCATGAGTGTCAAATCGAAAATATCAACAAATTTTTTTATACTAAATCATAAGTGAGAACAAATATAAACACATCGTCTCTAAAGTCACATCAAATATTAAATATAAGGATATATTTGATTACTTTAGTTGTTCCTAGAAAATATCACATCATGAAAAATATTTTTCACATTTTGTATTTTTTTGAAGTTTGATTGGAAAATTTGACTTAGAAAATATTTTCTATGATACAACCAATTGAAGCATACTTGAACCATATATCTTGAAAATATTTTCTTATTTATTTGGTGAGAAAATATTTTTCACCTTAGAAATCAAACACATCTTAAAAGTGTTATTTTGATAGATGTGATAAAAAAAAAAAAAAAATGAAATCGATATTTTTGCATATGGTGATTTGGAATCTATAGCCTTCAATCCATTATATGGTACACTTATACTTAAAGATATATACACTTATCTTCTCAAAAGCTTTCGAGATATGTTTATTATTTTTTATATATTGTTGTAATTTTGTAAATACTTTTTACAAATTCCAATGAATTGAGATTATATTTAGTTTAATTGTTAATTACCGATGAGTATAAATTTTATTCATACTCGAGTCTTCACAAAAATCTCAAGTCCTAACTCTTTGACAAAATATAATCTCCTAATCAAATGTATAACATTGAGGACCACCATGAATCCGAGGAGGACCTCAACACCGACCACATGAATATCACCCCATATTATATTTTCTATCCCCGAGCAGGACCTCAACCTCGACCACCATTAACCCGAGGATGACCTCATGCCCGAACACATGAATATTATCCCATATTATATCTTGATACCCCTGAGGATGTCCTCAACTCTGACAATCATTTATACCCCGAGTATATCATTTGTCCTCATCCTTGAGCATTTGAATATTTAGCCACGTCATATCTTGGTACCCCCGAACAACATATGAACCTCGAGGCTGAGCACTTGAACATTACACCATACACCATATTGAGAACCCCAAGGACATGAACAACCCCGAGGAGAATATAACCCCGAACATTACCTTAGTACGCACACATAAAACTTCAATGCTCGGGGGTCCTCAAGCTTGGGCTCATTTGTCCAACATAGGTTCGAAGTGTTCTCCTCAAATAATAATTAACACCCCAACCCAAGCATGACTCTTGATTCTCTAAAGTCCTACTTCAACATGGCCACATGAGATCATAGAACCTTATCCTAATTCTGCCATAAAGACTCCTACATTTAATAGAACTCCTAAATCTCCAAACCATCCAAGCAACCTAATCATACTTGGAATGTACTACTTATCCCTATAAATACAGGTTCTTCAACCATTATTGAGGTACATAATTATTATTACAGTTCATAACCAATATATTGCATTAATATTTCTCTTCCTCATTACTGACGTAAGCATTGGAGGGGCAACGAGGTCACACTTCACCACCTTTGTTTCAGGTATTCGAGAATTCAGATCGTGCTTGTTCCCTGCTAAAGCTCAGAATATTTCAGGTGCGAATTTTTGGTATCATCAATTACTTTGGTTAAATACAGTTCAAAGAAAGTATTAGGGACTTTAAAAAGCCACTGACGACAGATAGCATATATAACTTTTTCATAAATTAAAATACTAAATATTTTGACTATTTGATCTTTACGTTCTTATACCTAAATTTTTTTTTTACTTACAAGTATGAAAAGATAATAAATGTCAATAACCTCGTCTAATTCAAAACTGCCTTTCAAATTTAATCGAAAATAATTTTCTCTAATTTTCTCATATGCAATGAAAATCAATAAATATCAAGGCCAATCGCTTTCTAAATTTTTTTTTTTTTTAAGAAACTAGTTTTCAGTCACGGTCAATTATACGTTGTTGTTTCAAGAGTTACAAATTGCAAGAGTTTAAAAATTTTGATCCGCGATAATGATGACAATCAAAGTAATTTAACGACAAACGTTGTCTCCGTGAAGTCTTTTTAAACATCTACATATTTTTACTCCAATATGAATATAAATATACTATACTTATAAAATATTAACATTATTATTGCAAAAAATAAAAAATTGTGCATCGCACGGGTGAAATACTAGTAATAGTACTAGTATATAATAATAGAATAACAGTCACCATTTAATGCACATAGTTTTCCGCCCATTTTAACATGTCATTTTAGGAAATTTCTTATTTTTATCGATTTATTTTAATGCATGAATTAGGAAAGTTCAATTAATGCATGTAATAAATGATTTATGAATTTATGAAAAAAAATATCTACTCCATAAAAAGTCAAATTATAGATTTTTTTTTTCTTTTGATAATTATTGCATTATTTTGAAGTTGAAAAATATGCAAATTGGTGTCAAATTCAATATCTCAATGAGAATTTTAATACAAACTAAAAAATGATAGCAAACTGTAAATATATCATTCGTATAATCGTTTTAAATACTAAATGTAAAAATTTTATTTATACTTTTTACTTTTTTCAACATCCAATCTTTTTAATATAACTCATTTAAATCCTAAAATGATACCTATAATTTCTTACCTACATTCAATTTGACCTAAATAATTAATTTTAAATATTTTTTCTTATCAAATTGAAAGAAATAATAAATACTCCATCTTTCTAAATATATTCAATTAAATTATTTAATTTTCTACAACTTTAGGTTCCGATAAACTCGTTGGTTCAATTTGTAAAATAGAAGATGTTAGCAAAATCATTCTATTTAAAAATATAATATGATCAATACGTTTATTTAGCATACACAAAAATAGTATTTGTAATTGTGGAAAATGAGTTTTAAAGAATGTGTGGTTGAAAATGAACATTGAAAAATTTATTTTCGAATATACGAATAAGTGATAAAGTCTTATGTTTTGTGGGTTAAACTCACATTTATAAATTGAGATGTATAGATAATTTTTTGTATATAAAGTTAATTATATTTGTAATATTCATTCAATAAAATTTAATTAAAATTTGTATTTCATATTATTTATTTGTTACATTCATCTAAATATAGTACTATATATATGTTTGTCACGTGTAAGTTTAACAAATTGCAACATTTAATTTAAGTTTGAGAATTTTATTTTTTAAAAAATATTTGGTAAATCTTGTTCGTAATATTTTTTTTTACATGTAATGAAATGAGATATTTGTTTAATATTTTAATTGTCAATTATTGCATTAAGATAGTTAGTAAAAATTCTTATAGTACTATACGGAGAGTCGATAAATTAATTCTGTAAATATCTATTAACCTCTTTATTTCATATTACTATTTGAAAATTGTAAACATTTCAACATTTAGAAGCGAAAAAAACGTAAGGTTGACTTCACTCGTTAAATCAAAATTGTAAAGTACATAATAAGTCACATGTTCATATCTTGCTTTGTCTAAATAGACTAAAAAAACTAGAGAATGAACAATTAGAATTAGCTGTTAAAAGAAATATGCAAGTCGCAATTTTATGATTTACTTTTTTGAGTATTTTTCATTATGCTCTTGTTTGATTTTCATTTAAATTTTCTCTTTTTTATACATTATTCAGTGTGTGTTTGGTGTTATTTAAAAAGAGATTCTTTTTGAAATAAATAGTAATTTTTAGAATAATGAATGGTTGAGATTTTGTTGAAAAGTCAAATATTATAGGCTTGACTTTTAATGGATGGTTGATATTGAATACACTAGAAAAAAAGAAAAATCTGAAGACTAACAAACAAGGGTTCAATATCAACCATCAATTAAAAGTCAAAACCACAATATTTGATTTTTCAATCAAATTTCAAAATTCCATTCTTCTAAAAATTATTATTCATTTCAAAAAACTCTTTTAAACAATACCAAATACACTCATATATGAATGCACAATTTATGTCGGACATTGTACTTTTACAACTTATTTAATAAATAATTGTCAATTATATCTTCCGTGCATCGCACGGGTGCGATTACTAGTAATATATAAAAAGAGACTACTTCCTAAATCCGTTTTCCCGCCTAAATCCAATTTCTAAAAATGTTGGAGTCGAGTTTTTAATTCCCATTTGAATAAATTAAATTTATTTGTGATAATCTGAAAATTATATTTTGAAAATATTAATCACCTCAATAATCATTAAAATTGAATAGTTGTGCAAATGTTCATTGATTTTTGTTTTGTTTTAATAGTAAGTCATTCAAGACTTCAAGTTCCAAACTATTACAATTGAAGTCACTTGGTAAAACATTTGGCCCATACTAGGTACCCCTTAATCAAAACCTCATTTTTCTAAAATTCATTTTCAACTAATATTTTATGCTATTAATAAAATAATCTACGTATAACTTCAAAAAAATTCCTACTTTTTAAAAACTCATTCTTCAAAAATTTACAGTTACAAACTGCATTATTTGAAATATTAGGTTTCAAACAGGGGCTTAATTACATATTCTCCAAAAAAATCATGATTAAAAAACTCATTTTGTAGATAACGAGGGCTTAAACAAGGACTACATATGTTTACAAGAGAAAAACGAAATACATAAAGGGAGAACATGATCATGTATTAACTCATTTGTTGGGCAAAATATATTTCCTAAAATGGTAAGTAGTTTTAATTAAATATATATTATTCATTTTGGAAAAATTAAGATTTAAAATAATCCAACTGAATAAAAAAATTTAAATAGTTGCTTTTTCCAAGTCCTTAAGTTTCTTGGTCCGCCTTCCCCTCTTGAGAATCAATTACATTTTAAAAAAAAATTGTCAATATTACATAAATATTTTTCTTTAAAAACAGAAAATGAAATAGGATGAAATAGGAACGTCCGTCGATCTAATTTTTTATTTTCTTTTTTAATAAAATTATGAGCGTATATCACAGATATATCTATTTTTTTACATATTACAAATTTTGTTTAAATGTAATTTTATTTTCTCATTTTAAATTTTAAATCAATTTAAATTACAATATTTAAAGAAATTTTCCGAAACGGTAAACATATTAACGTTAAATAATAATTAAGATATGTGTAATTTGTACCTTTGTTGTGATTAATTATTTTCCTTCGTTTCTTATTTTTAATTAAATATTTTTTTCATGTATTAACATATAAATTCGATATATATAAATAACAAATGATCTTGCATCACACGGGTATAACATTAGATTGCACAATTAATTATGATGATTCTTAGATATCACAATGACTCCTTCAAATGTAAGGATACATTGTCGGATACAGAGAAGACAATATCCTTTGACTGTTTCTTATGCATTGACTATAAACAAAAGTCACTGTCAATCACTATCCAACGTTGGATTGTGCTTGAAGAAACTAGTTTTTAGTCACGGCCAACTGTATGTTGTAGTTTATAGGGTTACAAATCATAGAGGACTTAAAATGATCATTTGTAATGATGATGGGAACAGAACAAACTCCACAACAAATGTAGTTTTTAAAGAAGTTTTTCAGAATTTATAGATGTTGCATTGTAATTGAATTACATATACCCTATCGAATTTTTAATTAGTTATGTTCATACAGTTCTTCTTTTTTCTTAAATAAACATTACATATTTTAACATATAAATTGAATGTATGTGAACAACAAATAGTCGTGCATCACACGAGTGTAACACTAGTAATATATAAAAGGAGACTACTTCCTAAATCCATTTTTCTGCCTAAATCCAGTTTCTAAAAATGGTGGAGTCTAGTTTTTAATTCCCATTTTGAATAAAATTAAATTTTATTTAATTAGTTAGTAGTGTTAATGATACGTTATAGTTAATTTTGACAAGTATTTAATTTTCTTAAAAGAAATAATTATGTAAATTAATAATATATGGTAACAAATTAATATATGATTATGTCTATAGAGCTTAAAAATTGTTAACCATCAATTTTCTACAAGTTCATAACATCTATTTAGAATTGTTAACCATCTTGATTAATTATATAATTCTTAATAAGCATGGCATAATTGATATTAATTTAGTCTAAATAAAGTAAATTATGAATTACTTTGTTTAAATTCATATTATTTCTTTATTATAAGCACGTATTCATTTAGATTCTCCCGCTTGAACGTACGATATACTTCGACAATAGCACACAATTTGGTAGTGAAGTTGTAGTCATACGGAGGTCGAATATGAGGACAATAGAATTGAACAACCTACAAGAGAGTAAGTTGTGGATCAATGTACATTCCTTCTTCATTTCTGACTGTTTTGTGTTATCCAGTTTTCTCAACTTTGTTTCTCCTTTTTATTGATCCCTTTGACGTGCAGGCTCGGCTACGGACGGTATATACACATTCGTGAATGATCTCGATATGAATACAACTAAATGGAACATCAAAGTTCGCATTGTACGTATGTGGACAACTCCCTACTTTAAGTTTCCGACCATGACATTCAGTCTTGATGTTGTTTTTGTCGATAGCCAGGTGAGTCCTCTAATATTTACGCCTCCTAATATCCCAAATGATTAAGATTCTGGCCTTTGGATTAGACAAAATTGGAACTGTTATTAGCGTGAATTTCCATACTTCATACTAAATGTCTAAATCCTCATCCTAATGGTAATTTCATTTCTAGAATTCTACTGCAATATTTTGATGAGAGATCATACTCGAACTTATATTTCCCCTTTCAAATATTATTCATTGGTTATTCATTAGGAAATATATAGTATATTCAGTAGCATGAAAAATGTATTACTTGGATAATTTCTGCATGTCTTTATATAGAACTTGCTCCCATTAAATATGCACTCCTTTTTTTGTTGTTGTCATTCCAAAAAGTGCTCGCCTCATATGTATTAAACTGGTTGGTTTGTGGATTTTTATTTATTAGTTTTAGAAATACTAATGCTTAATGGTTGTTTGTGCATTGGGCTCCAGCAAGTTTTTTATTTTTCATTTTTCTTGACTCTAATTTTGTTTGATTTCATCATGGTATTTTAGTTTTTAGAGATTTTTTTGATAGCAAAAGTGGCTATATATTCACGGCTTTTTTTAAGAAGTTTTTCAATTATTAACATTAACTTTATGCGAGTTTAATTTACTATTTCATAACAGTATTATAGTTAGTTACTGTCTTGGTCAGTTTGTTCTCATTCATTATTTCAAATGATTGGAATCATGTATTTATTAGTTGGATTCCTTTATGTAATTTATGATGGTTGTGTTGTCTGTAGGGCAGACGAACACAGGCTTCGGCTAAAGGCCACTTGAATCGTGTGTTCAACCCCCTTTTGAATGATGATGGGTTGTACGCTATCCGTCATTTTCTGTTTGAGGAGAATAAATTGAAGTACAAAGTATCACCATGCAATAATAGGATTGATTTTATATCTACGAAGAGGGTTGTTGTCATAGAAGATGTATCATTCCCAAAGAAAATCTACAAATTTCAACCTTTTCATCAAGTTTTTCATCAAATTATTGAGATTGTTAAACCCGACGAATCTGAATTGTTTGGTATGAAAAAACTAATCAAATTACAATATTTGATTATTATTCATTGTTGGGTGGATTTGTGAATAGTGACGCCAAATAATGAAAGTTTGTAAATTCGAGCCGAAATTTGGACAGAGTAACGGCTATGAAAGTACAAACAAAGAAGAAGAAGAAAAGAAGGACAAAGCCGAGGCAAGAGTTGAACTCTTTGTCCTTAAGTCGAATTTGCCCCGCAACGGTGCCTACGGATAAAGGCAATCGAATCCCAAGATACAACGGCTTCACTTGTGTTTGTAGCACTTCAAAACACAAGTACAACGAACCAAATAAAGGCTTATGTACTCCAAAGGATGCAATGAAGGAAAATCAAAATAAATGAAATGATTTGATTTAGGAGACAAGTGAGGATGAGAGGTGTTTTTGCATATCAAATTGTGAGGAATAGGACACCCAAAGGGTCATATTTATAGACCATGAAAGGGTGTGGACGAAGTGGTTGAGGCCCAAACCATGCACCCTTTCCAAACAATGCACCTATTCAAAAGGTGTCATTTGGCCGGACAACCGTGCGGCCGCACGGTTATAGAACGTGCGGTCGCACGGTCTTACTCAAAATTCCGAAAATAAAATTGACGTGTGGTCGCACGGTTTACGAACCATGCGGCTGCACGGTCAAATATTTTGACCTGATTTTCGTCATTTTCTGTAATTTCTCATTCATCCGATATTGGTTTTCGAAATGTCAAATATACCCTTCAATACATGCAGAGAAATCAAAATTCTCTTTCGGGGGCGTTGTCCCCGAGCCCCCACGGGGGGCGCTACCCCCTCGACCCTCGCGACCTGACCGGGCAGGTCGATCCCCGTTTGTGCGCCCCGAAGCGGCGAAGTGGCAAATAATTTTGCCTAAACGGATTGAGTCGAGCTTTTGAGTATTTGGCCGAAGTCGACACGAAGTCACTTTAATCGTTTTTCAATTCTCGATTTATTAACCAATATCCAACATTCATTTTAATTTTTTATGAGTAAATATTGATTTATTATTGTTATTGAGTTTTTGTCTCTTAATTATATTCGTAGATGTAATAGGCGAGGGTGATGTGCTCCACAAAGATATTAGGGGAAAAGCTAACAAACTGATAGATGTTCATCTTAAGGACTTGGAGTATAAATACGCTAAATATATATTTTTAATTCATACGTGTACACTATGAGATAATTACGTTGATGAGGTCATCAGTTACTTGGACTTCGACAATCGCGAGCCAATGATAGTCATATTGCAAATGTGTCATGGACAACTTACAATGGTAATTTCTTTAATTCGTATTCACTATACTATTAAATTTCATGCCCTTATCTCAACATTTTAATCATATAGGAGTGAAAATAACTAATTGTTATTATGTCACTAAGCTGTTGGTAAACGCACATCTAGATGATATTGAAAGTTTTAGAAACAACTATGTTTTTCATTACTCTTTGGTTCACAATCTTCATTATAACATTTGCTACTATCGAAATATTAAAAAGATTTTTGTTTTCTACTCTTTATAGGTATTTGGTTGGAAAGATTGTGAGTTGTTCGAGTTGTAGTCATATTTCATCCTCAGACGCTTACTCAGTCAACAATGATTTTACTGGTAGATCTGTCGAATATAGAACTATCAGCAATTGTGTAGTTCCATAGAGGTAATGAATTAATACATGAATTTCTGTCTTACAATATTTTCCTTAGCTGATTCGACATGTTTATTTTCTTCATGTAGGTTGGCAGTTTTGTGTACGTGCGAAAATTATTTCAGTTGAGAATGCATATGATTGGTCTTATTTGTCTTGCCACAAATGCTACAAAAAGCCTACTACTATTGAAGCCGATTTTTATTGTGTCTCATGCGATCTACGTGACCATAGGTTATTACTTATTAGTAATCAAATTTTATAAATATTTATGCAAATTATTAAAAAAACAAGCCTATGTACCAAATTTTTATAACATTTTCCTTTTGTAGGTATAAGTTACAAGTTAGGGTTATTGATGATACCGGGAACACTTCATTTTTTTATTTTGGATAAGGAGTGTATCCAACTAATTGGAAGGACTGCGATTGAACTACGAGAGGAAATGTTCGAGGTAATCTATTCATTTACAAGTTCTACTTTACATTTTTCCTCGACTGCTAAGTTCACTTATTTCTTTGTTTAGAAACCCCCTCAAATGGACTACCCGACTGACATAGAGACAGTTGTGGGTAAGACTCTTTTGTTTAGATTTCAAGTCAGGTAAACTAACCTCAATGGTCGTTCATCAGTTTATAGTGTAATGAAGTTAAGTGAAGATTTGAGCTTGATGCCTAAGCACTTGACAAAGTCTGAAAATAAATGCAAAAATATAGTTACAAAATGCGGTATTGTTGATGATGAGAATTTAAAGGTTTGATCATGGAACCTATTAAAAATATAAAAAAAATGATTATTATGTAAGCATAAATTTGATTTATGCTCTAATTACTACATTTTGGTAGGAACTATCTTCTGATGATGAAGTCAGCACCCATATCAAGACAACGGCTCTTACAGTGGATGCGGATAGACAAATTGATCCTGGATCTACAAGACAGGCACTTGAAGCTGATTTCTCAACCCAGCAGTCTTCAAACAAGAATAGGAAGATCATCAATGAGGAGAAAGACTGAATTTATTATGCCCCATGTTTGCTTTTTGGATAACTGAATTTATTATGCCTCATATTTTCTTTTAATAAGGATACGATGGCACAAGGAAAACTTTTGCTTGGAAGACATTATCCACGGCTATAAGGTCAAATGGGCAAATAGTACTTAACGTTGCCTCCAGTAGTATAGCATCGCTCCTCTAAATGTAAATGAAGACTCAACTTACAATATAAAATAAGGTAGTCCACTTGTTGAGCTAATTGTTAAAAGTAGACTGATCATCTGGGACGAGGCACCCATGATGAATAGATTTTTTTTTGAAGCATTGAATAAGAGTTTGCGAGATATTATCAGAGTTACCAATCCGTTGAGTATGGAACTCCCTTTTTGAGGTAAAGCAATAGTTTTTGGTGGGGATTTTAGACATATTTTGTCTGTTATTTTCAAAGGAAGTGGACAAGATATTGTGCATGCTTCGATAAACTCATCTTACATATCGAAGCACTATAGGGTATTAAGATTAACAAAGAACATGAGACTCCAAAATATCGATTCAAATGATGGGTTCAATGAGTTGAAGGAATTCTCTGAATGGACCTCATAAATTGGAGATAGAACTATTGATGGTCCAAATGATGGACATGCAACAATTGAAATACCAGATGATCTTCTAATAGGTGGTTCAGGAGATCCGGTTGTAGATATCGTGGAGACTGTATATCCATCAATTTTGGGGAATGATGTTGACATGTCATACTTACAAAGCAGTGCAATACTTGCCCCGACACTTGATATTGTTGATACTATTAATGAATATATGGTGTCCAGGGACAACAATTATAATCAAATATATTTGAGTTCGGATGGAGTTTGTCAGTCAGATAGTAAGTTCAGGAGATCTAGTTGTAGATATCGTGGAGACTGTATATCCATCAATTTTGGGGAATGATGTTGACATGTCATACTTACAAAGCAGGGCAATACTTGCCCTGACACTTGATATTGTCGATACTATTAATGAAAATATGGTGTCAAGGAACAACAATGATAGCCAAATATATTTGAGTCCGGATGGAATTTGTCAGTCTGATAGTAATACTGATTTACTTCAAGATTTGCATACTTCTGAATTTTTAACAGTATAAAGTGTTCTAGCCTACCAAATCATGAATTGAAGTTGAAGGTTAGTGTTCCAGTTATGTAGTTGCGCATTATAGATCATTCAGTTGGTCTTTGCAACGGTACTCGACTCATTGTTACAAGACTCGAAAACCATATCATTGAGGCAAAAACTCTATCTGGTAAAAATGCAAGATTCAAAGTGTTCATTCCTAGATTGACATTGACTCCTTCAGATGTAAGGATACCTTTTCGGATACGGAGAAGACAATATCCTTTGACTGTTTCTTATTCTATGACTATCAACAAAAGTTAAGGTCAATCACTATCCACCATTGGATTATACCTGAAGAAACCAGTTTTTAATCACGGCCAACTGTATGTTGTAGTTTCTAGGGTTCCAAATCGTAGAGGACTTAAAATGATCATTTGTGATGATGATGGAAACAGAACAAACTCCACAACAAATGCAGTTTTGAAAGATGTTTTTTCAGAATTTATAGATGTTGCATTGTAATTGAATTACATATTGTTCACCATCGAATTTTTAGTTAGTTATGTTCATATAGTTCTTTTTTCTTAAATAAACATTACAAGTTTAACATATAAATTGAATGTATGTAAATAACAAATAGTCGTGTATCGCACGGGTGTAACATTAGTTTGTCTAATTTGTTGATTTTCCATGTGATTGATTAACATACTACTAAAGGTGTCAAGACTGACGAACGGACGGACGAACGAGCAGGCCGATTGGGCCCGTGAAAGTCAGCTTGGATTGACCTGAGACCGTGGGCTGATTCCTGACCCGAGCAGACAGTTCATGGGTCAAGAAGATGTGAACATCGGGTTTCGTGGGTCACAACTTCACATGCCACAATTAACCTGTCGAACTGTGAAACAATTAAAAATATATATATAAAAGAAATTATTTTTATTAGAGGAAATTGCATTGGGTGACAAAATTTTCCTTTGTATCAACCAAAATGACATTTTTTTTTATGATTTTGACAAATCTAACAATGTTTCACATATTTACACTTCACAGAAATTTTTCTACCCCATATATCCTACTTACATGGATTTGACATGTGTAGAGAGAGTACAAAAAAGTAGGAAAAAAAATAGATCATAAATCTGATACAACTGCCGTTTACATTATCATGGGGAATCGTGTGAAAGAGTGTATTGCAATTCTCAGGCTCCTCCAACTTCATTCTATCTTCTTCTTCTTCCAAAAATAAAAGAAGAAGTTTCCTACCAAAAATCTCTCCCCATCATCCATACATTCCGAAAACAATGTAGGGGTTTTTGAAGGCTAGCATCTAAAAACGAGCACATTCATCCCCCCGACTAGCACTCTGTCTCCCTTACCGCTCACTCTCCTCGCCACACAATCCTCACTGTCAAGCACCGAACCCAACCACCCTCTGTCGACGATAAGCCCATAGATCACTGCTTTATTTTTGAAGAAGTTGTGTTGTATGTTGGTTGAAAAATTGTTAGCTTTGTGTCGAGATTTATAATGTCCCATATTTTTTCCTTGATTGAACTATTTTTTTGAGGCTCGAATTTGTAGAAAGATTTAATTTTTGGAGAAGAGTGTTGATTGTAAATACACTATGATTTGTTAAATGATGATAGTGATGAGTCTTTGGTCAATAAATTTAAGGTCTATGAGTATTGGGTTCGATGGTTTCAAGTAGCATACACTTCACAAATGTCAGAAGCATTTTTATTTGGGCAAGCCATCAACCATGTTCTTCATTTTAAATGATTTAGGTCTATGAATATTTATTTATATTTCATTGCAAGATTTCCAAAAAACTTTTGATTCCTGCCAATTTTTTTCCAAACATCACCAGCATGAATTGATTTGTGATAATTTTACTATGGATAGCATCAATTCGTTGCACATAAATGCTTCAATCTTCCCATTTTCAACATAATTTTTGTTTCTTTCCATTCATCAAGATATCGAATTTTGAATTATGCGTTTCACCACATATGAAGATTCCCGATAGTTGACGGCAGATGAACTGAAGCATCTGTCAAGAAAATTATGTCGTTCTTGATAGATGACTTCTGTTATTCTCGACAGATGCTTATTTTTTTGTTCAACAGTATAAAAATCATGGGAAATATTGATGTTTTCACCCGAAAAACTCATCATTTTATTCAAAATATGAACAAGTAGTTTTCTCTATTTTTAGTTCTTAGTCTCAGATCAATTAATGGCTATCGCTCTAACATTTGAAATTTGAAACTAACTTGCATTTGGACTACTGTAGTACACATGACCCTAGAAAAAACAATTGGGAGATCTACTTGGATGCGTTTGAGAGACTTTAATTAGATTGTAACGTTTATAATCATCTGTCGAGAAAATTATGTCATTCTCGAAAGATGACATCTGTTATTCTCGACAGATGAGATTATTTGTTTCATTCAATATACATTTTCATTTACCAATTCTGGCTTACATCTCCTTGCATGTGGATAAATGATATGTGTACTATTATCCCCAGGATGTGTCTTCTTTATAATGTACAGATGAACTTCCCATTCGTATTATCAGAGCAAGACAGAATTCACGCACACATATCCCAGAGGAGCTAGTTGAAGTACATAAAGCTTGTATTCGATAGATTGGACAGTTAACAGAAAGAAGAATTTAAGAATTCTTGTTTTGGATATTTGACAGAACTTGTTGAGTTGCAGTTCTCAGTCCAATTGATGCAGCAGTTGTTGTTCCACTTAGTTGACTGGGGCAATATCAACAAGTTTTGGTTCAATTTCAAATGGTCATTACAGTAGATTTGGGTTGACAGAGTTTGCTATTGTAACTGGTCTAAAATGTGGTGGGCCAGTGAATCCCGAGGAGTATGAAAAGACCGTACAGAAGAAGAGGCTGAAAGAAAGGTATTTCAAAAGGAGTGAAAGAGTCACTTGTGGTGACTTGGAGCGGGTATTCATCCATTCTTCCACAACGAGGGCGGATCGATTTAAACTAGGCCTAGCTTTTATAGTTGAAGATGTTTTTGTAGCACCTGAAAAAAACATCAGCATCGACCTCACCACATTGTCTCTAGTGGACAACTTGAGACTCTTTTTCGAATATCGTTGGGGGAAGATTGGTTACCATCGTGTCATCAAAGCATTCAAACGTGGGTGGTTTAAGAAAGTGGGGGATGCGAAGGTGAAAAAAGAGAAGGAGATAATGTATACCATTCTCGATTTCCCTCTTACAATGCAGGTATATTAGATTTTGTTTTTAGTTGTTATATTTTGCTTTAAAATGTTATAATCTCCTACCCATCACTATCCATCCATGTCGTAATTATTTCATATCATGTCAGATATGGGCATACAAGGTTTGGCTCGTAAGTCAGTCCATGAAGACCCATTAGACGGAGAATCTAGTGCAATGGTTGTGTACAATCCTCCGGAGGATGTGCCCCAGATAAATGAAGAGCTAGTAGATGTTGTGCCATCCGATTAGGTATGTCAACGAGTCGAGCAGAGCCGGCTCGCGAGCCTAACTTCAAGGCTCGAGCTTGGCTCGAGTTTTTTGGGGTCGAGTTTTTTTTGCTCGAGCCGAGCCAAAGCTCGACCCCAAATTTTAGGCTTGGCTCGAGCTTCGTCGAGCCGAGCCGGGCTGGCTCGAGTTTTTCACTTTGTTTTTTTTTTTTTTTTAAGTCACAACTAACACGTGGCAAACAAATTGTGTTTGCTTAAACATTAAATCATATATCGTATATAAATGTTGTTAAAATATCAAACATAAATTCTATACTAATTGTATTATGTATATTTAATAAAAGTTACAACCCTTCTCCTTTATCAGGGCTTGTGACTGGTTACTATTAACATAGGCGGAGTTAAAATTGTACACAAAATCATACGTGAACTTGTTGTGAGTTTACAAAACAAATAACTTGTATTTATAGGCAAAAATTCATGCAAAATGGATCCAAATTTAAATTTCAAAATTCAAATTTCATCTGAATTTTTTTTAAAAAATACAGTAAAAATTACGTATTATAGGCAACTATTTTGGTGCCTGCAACACGCTCTTGCAGGCAGCTTAGGCTTCCTGCAATTGGAGGCACCTGCCTTCAATTACAGGCAGCTAGATAACACGGGCCAAAAGGCCCGTGTTTTTATTATAAAACATGGGCCTTTTGGCCTGTGTTTTATTTTTATTATTATAAAAATAAAAATAAAAAGAGAATGAGCCAAGTTGCTCCGGCCGGCTCGTGTGGCTTGGCGGGGCACACGGGCCGGGCCGGTTCTAGCCGTTCCTCTTTTTTAAGGCTCGGCTCGATCATTCGACCCTCCAGCCGAGCTTAGCCCAAATTTTTTACGAGCCGAGCCAACGAGCTTTTTTGACACCCCTACATCCGATAGAAGGAAAAGGCGTTCCACCCGTAGAAGAATGCCATCGGTCAACACATGATCGCCATTCACAAGGTTTGGAAGGAAGAGGTCTAAGAAATGAAGTTCTCACTTTAGCTGTTTAGGATAATGTAATTTTGTGTGGTTTGAACTTTGACTACAACAATGCCATCATTCTATGCGCATTGTCCAGTTTAAACTATATTTTGTTGGAATCCTTATGGTTCCTTTTGTAGATGAGCATGTTTAAATGTAGCATGTTAATGTGCATTTGTGCAGAACTTATTTTGGAGAACTGTATATCCCTACCAATTGGAATTTTTGTACTCCATAAAAGCATTACTATGTGAAATGTTTTAAAATCAACAAATATTCTCTTCGAAGGCTTGATATTTTTTTTCCTGTTTGTTAACAACATTGATTGTAGTGTTTGAATCTATAGTTCACTAGACAGTACAATTGTTGTTTCAAATTAATTTTCCTTTAGGTAGTATTCTGATAATAATGTTTTCCAAAGATAATTCACAACATTCACTAATCAAAATCTATATTTCACATCTATATTATCAATCAATCAATGAAGTGTGACTAAATGTGTCTAGTTGCAGGAAATTTGTTGTGGTTTTGTACTAGGACATTCATTTTGATTTCAGGTAGTTGACAATTTTAATTGACTTTTAAAACATTAACTTAATAAAACCTATACACTGAGCTTCTATATAAAGGTCAACTTCCATGTAAAACACATTACTCTTATTCCAACAAATTCAATATCACTTATGGCTTCCTCTAGCTCTACTATGGTCAATGAGAATGTTAAGGACTCCCCACCAATTACAGGTTCTTCTCCCCTTTTCCCTATTGTCATAGAGGATGTGACGGACTCTCCACCAATTTCAGGCTCTTCTCTCCTTTTCCCTATTGTCATAGAGTCCGAAGACGAGGATGTCCCTCCTGTCATTTCTCGATCAAGTATACAGCCTATTCTATTTCCCAACTTGGATGAAGTAGTCAACCCGGTCGCACTTACATATGGAGAGACTGTAGAGGAGGTCTTTAACTACATGGTTCCGTACATCGATGAAGTGAGGAGTTCGAGAAGAGGCACAAGCATATCCTTCGCAAGAAGTTATTGTTATTAGTTCGGATGAAGAGGTAAATCAAGGGAATGCAAGTGATGAGTCCTTTGTTGATGATTATTGAATGCGTTTTCAAGTTGTCCTTGTACTCAAAAAATCTTTTATCTTGTTATGTTCATGTAGTGTAGTAGAATCGTTTTACATATCTGTGTGGACATTGTCATTCCATTTTGTTGACGGTTGACAACGTAACATACACGACTATTAGAACTGTCGGTTTTGTGTCGCCACTGCCATTCCAATTTCTTGAGGGTTGGCAACGTATTATGCACGCCTATTAAAACTATCGGTAATTGTAGAACTTATCTATCGGAATCGACAGTTTGTTACGAAAGAAATATGAAATCTACACTTTCCCAGCTTCATGAATGCATTAGTTGTTGTCGCTTAAACAAGCAAGTTTCTACCGACATACCTACAAAAGTGCATATCAAAAAGGGCTTAAAGAAATACATAACACGAATCAAACGAATTAAGCACGGGTTCCCCAATCGGATTTGTGCAAGTCACACGATTGTGCCCAACTCGTCCACATCTTGAAGATTTCTTCACTTTGATGCTTGCCTCGAAACGTGACCGCTTGCATTGTGTTGATGGCCTTCCTGGTGGTCGACGTACATTTGGTGGGAATATACGAACCGAACGAATATGTGGGGGTACATTCCACTTAACTTCATTACCCACTAAATAGATTGCCTCAGCATATGCACATCTCCAATTCTCGGTTTGTAATAAGGGGAGCATAGGTCATAGAGAGACCTACCCCGTGAACAAGCGGCACGGGTTGCATGGGACCATGGCATAAGGTGTACTTGAAACTCTCCACACATGCAAGTTTTTTCCTCAAAATCAACGAGGTGAGTCTCAGTAGGTATACCAACTTGAGTGAGGTTCTCGCTCAACTCATGTGCCTGCAATCTTATACCGGATTCAAATACTATGTGTAACTCTTCCTCCATCCTCGTAGTTAGTTGTGTAGTGCATTGTGTTGAGGTAGAATGGAGATCATAAAACCACCTTTGCATGGTACTTCGAATGTGTTCCACTAGACACGTGATGGGTAAGCCACATGCATGTCTCAACATTGCGTTCAAACTTTTCGCATTATTGTTGGTCATATTGTTGTATCGATTCCCAGTGAAATGTGCTCAAGACCAAAATACGAACCCAGCTCTCTCCAAGTAGGAAGCCGCATGTGGACTAACAATTCATATTTGTCCCACTAGTCTATCTAGATCTTCTAGTCGATACGCTGTAGCAGCTTTTTTGAAGAGAAACGTTGCACTAGCACTACTATATCCCTGAATTAAATTCTTTTCAATATACCACATGCAACAGCCGTGATGAGACGGATGAAATAAATTGATGATTGCCTTCTCAATACTTTTTTTCCTATCAGAAACAAATACTTGATCCTCGGAATCTCCTATGAGGTCCTTCAACTTGGACAAAAATCATTTCCAAGACTTGTTTGTTTTCCCGTTCACAACACCCCAAGCTAATGGACATATTTGTTTATTCCCATTCTGAGCGGTTGCAAGTAGTAAGGTCCATTTGTAGGGACCTTTCAAGTGACTACCATCGACGCAGATTACAGGACGGAGGAAGTGCAAATATCCACGTATGCTTGCACCAAAAGCCAAGAAGAAGTAATGAAACTTATTGCTGGAATCGATTTCTATGTGCGTAACAGGTCCTTTGTTTTTATCGCCTAGAACATGGAAATATGGGGCAAGTTTCTGGAAGTTGTCCTCCGTTGTTCCCTCAACAATTGTAGAGTAGCTTCCTTTGCCCTTCGGGTCTTGCTATAACTAATTTTAACGTCGATTTAGCGTTCCAAGTTGCGTACAATTACCCTAGGAGCATATGGCATGTTGGGGTCATTCAATATGCCCATTATGTGTTCGACCACTATCGAACTTGTAGCATGTTTAACAGAGCGACGTCGGTAGTCGCAGTTTTTTGTACAACTCGGTCTTGTTCATGAAAATTTGAATTGATGCAATGTCGGAAGTGTCTACATGCTTTACCCCCTTCATGCATATCCCCATTTGTAGAGTTAGGTGCAGATAGAGAATCCTCACTGAATAAATCATTCTCCACATTTTCAGACATAAACAATGGAATATCTACATTATCATGCGCAGTGTCTTCCACCGTATCACACACAACATTGGCCGTTGCATTCTCATTCGTCATAGGAACTATGTGCTCCACCATGGTTTCGTCTGTGAGTCTAAATTCAACTTCAGCATGCTACTCATATTCTTGGCAACTAATGTCCATAGCTGCATCCACTATACGAGCGGGTGTTTTAACAGCAGTAACACATAGAGCTATTCTCTGTGAATGGTTAAATATCACTTCAAATCTTCTTCTTCCTGAATTTCGCCCAGTTGTATGTTCATGTTAGGCACCTTGAATTGCAATAACATCTCACTATGTAGACTAGTAGTTGGGAGCTTCACGTTCAACCGTTCAATTTGTCCTTCCACTGTGATATCGCTAGGCACTACAATAGATGTAGTCTTGTTTCCACATCACTTCCATTCATTATCTACGTCCATAAACTCTCCACCATACGAGACGATGAATCGAAAATTATCACTCATTCCTGAAACAATAATATATGTACGTCAAAAATTGATGCATTTCACAAATTCGAATTGAGAACGAAATTAGACAACCTCGCATTCAGTTGTTCATGTTATCTATCTTGAACTAGGATTCCCGACAGTTAAAATGTCGGGTTCGACATTTAAAAATTTTCGGGAATGACAGATGAATCGTCGAAAACGACGACAGAACTGTGCGTCTGTAATTCAAAAACTAGGGTTCTTGGTAAAAACTTTCAACATAAATTAATATCTTCTATCAATGCTCAACTACCACAATACTTTAACGCATCAAGAAAATCACAACAAAGAAAAATCTTTATCATTTATGAGGACATTTATTGTGTCATCCAAATTCAAATCTATGGGTCTCAAGATCAATAAGATGGAAACATGAATCATTAACAAAACATCAATATATTTAATGCTCATATTCATATGTTAAAAAAATGTTTACCTTTCAAATTGTCCATATTCATATGTTACAAAAATGTTTACCTTTTAAAATAGAATTTCAAGCTTTAAATTGTATCTTCTTCTAATGTTATTGGAGATGGAGTGAAAAGTATTTTGATGTAAGTGAGATAGTATTCAAATGAAATGGAAGAAAGAAAGTGAAATTTACGTTTTTTTTCTATTAATTTTTTTTAAAAAAAATTCAAAATCTTTTATCCATTGGCTAATTCCTTTGTCCATTGGGTAGTTGTGAAATTTTATGTACATCACATCAATCAATTCTTGAGTCCACTTGCATAATTCAACTTTTGTCTTGTAGTGGTGTGAGGGTATATTGGACTATTCATAGACAAAATTAGTCATTTTTGAGCAACTTTTGTAAATTTGTCATTTTTTTTTTTTTTGGTATTATTCATTTTCTTGTCATTCACGCAAATGTCCCTTTTTATTAAATATGGTAATAATGAAAATATCTCTTCTTCTATAAGCTCTGGTACAACTTTTAAATGTAAAACTTTTTTTCTTTTCTCTAATAGCTAAGAAACATAATGTTCTTTGATAGTAGTAATTAGAAATGTATTTAGTTGTTATTTGTTTATATTGTATTTACATTTGCAAATTTAGAAGTAATTCATATAACATAAGATATAAATTTGAATTCCATGTAAACATTTCTTTGTATAAATATGAATTTATCATTTTGTTCATTTCGTATTTAACAATTTAACAAAAACTATTTTTGCTATAAATATAAACAATTCTATATTTCTATTCATACAGGTCAAACCAGAATGAACTACGACCCGTAAGCTAGCAGGCAAGCCTGTGTTGTAATTCAAAATTTGTAGACCGACCTGAATCGGTTTGTAAACCCGCAGAGGGCTGACTTTTTCATGCGGATCGTTACTGAGCTCATATGTTCACATGTCAACTCGACTTGGACCACCCGAATTGACACATCTACATAATAAATTGATCATCCATGTAGTTGCTGACACGACATATCAATTTACTACTATATCTCATTATTAAAGCGTAAAATCGTTGCCTTTTTTTTCTTTTTGTAGTGAATCTATAAAGTTTTACTATTTTCCGTTTTGAATGTGCCACGTAACATTACATGAAAGATCATTTCTAGTATGACAACAAAGTTAATCATTTCGAATCATGCTATGTGTACAACTTTATTTGTACACTTTTTGTACACCACACTCATGTGGGTGAGACCCATTTATAGGGGAATTAAAATAATCAACCACATGTGAGTGATTGTACAATAGAAAGTGTATACACAGGTTTATTCATTTCTATTAGGACAATTAATTATTGAGAACAATGTTATGTGTACACCTTTATTTGTACGCCCCACTCACATGTGGATGGAACTCATTTATAGGGGGATTAAAATAATAAACCACATGTTAGTGAATGTACAATAAGTGTATAATAGAAAGAGTACACATAGATTTATTCGATTATTGAACACAACACACAAGACAATAGGGTGTGCCAATTGAGAGAAATTAGAAGTTAATCCTCAATGAATATTTGCTTTGCTTGAAGCTCGAAGGACTAAGATGAATTTTACCCAAAATGGGAGAAACTGGTTATACGAAGAAATTTATGGAAAAAGGTTTTAAGACACATCCCAGGAGAGAGAATCCATTGCCTAATATATACATATATATATATATCCTACTCCCTCGCCCCCATTAAATTAAGTTTTACAACACATTAAGCCATTAAAATCACAATTTTAATAAATGTTGACAAAAGGCAATGAAATGTGTAATTAAAAATAATTCTTGACTTCGATTAAATTTTGAATTTTAATTGGTACTAGATAGGGATTAAATAGAGATATATAAATATAATCAATCAGACTTTCTACAAAAGAAAGTTGCCTATATTTTGTATAAACGAAAACATGGCTATCTTCATAAAACAGAAGAATTATTATGGCAGTACTATGTTTAGGACCATATTATATGAACATAGAGAGTGTCAACCCCCCCCCCTCCTCCCCCTCCAAACATAGGGAGTAAGATCGCTCATTATGAAGCCAACCCCACACACATTCATGTGAGAGGAGTGACACCTCGAGTGACACCTATATTCAAATATTATTATTCTTATGGTTATTTGAGAACAATATGTTGACGTATAAATTTGAAAAGTTGATGGGAATAGAACTTTCAAATTATTGGGAATAGAACTTTTATATGGATTTGTACTGTGAAAGCAAATGTGCCAATTTAACCAACCAACAAAATTCTTAAAATATAATAGAACACATCCATATTGTGAATATGCAGTAATAAACAAATCAGCCATAGTAATAATCACACAAACAACTATAAAGAACTGTCTTTACTTATGAAGTCAGGACATCAGAAAAGTTTTATAAAAAAAAAAAAAGTAATGAAACAAAAATAAGCACCAATAGATAGCTGGAGTCGGGCAGCAAAAGACTAGCATACAAAGCATCTCTTCTCTATTAATTTATAGCAATTCACATATTCTAATACTCATTAGAAGTAGGAAAAAAAAGATCCTTCTACAGAATATTAAATAGTTGATTAACATAAGACAAACTCAGATTTCTCCTCTAAATATCCAGCTAGTAACGGCGCCTGCCAAGGAGAAAAAGAAGCCTGGTATTAGGTTTTGAAAACGATGACAATATCCATATACATATACATGAAACAAGCAAACAAATACCCCAAATACACATTCTTTTTTTCCCTTTGCAATTGTTGTTTGGATAAGAGATGAGAGCTGGCGCAAACTTTAGGAAAAAAATACCAATAGATTGGTAAGAACCCGAGAGATGAATATGGCTTCTTGCTTTAAAAGAGCAAAAGTGAAATCAGTCGCAAAGAATATAAGGTATTGGATGAGTAGCAGATCATGCACTCCTAGGGTAGTCAGTGAGTAACAATGTCCCCGTAACTTAATAAGAAGGAAGAACTTCTCATAAATAAAATTTCAGTTTCTTAATAAAAAAAAACTTACTACGAAGGAAGAGACGAGGTAATGGTTTTACTCACAGATGACAGGTTGGGACCATTCACTTTGCGCACTCGTTTCCTTGGAAGAATAGTTTTCATACTTTGAGGCGGCGACAATGGATACTCTTTCTTTTTTTTTTTTTTTTGTGACACTTTTTAAGTCCAGTCCCTTGCCCCATGCAGACAAATCAGAAAGAACGGAGAAAGAGACAGAATGGGTAACAGAGAACTGTACACAGATAAAATTCAAGGAATGCCAATATTTAACATTTTCAATGCTGTTTAAGGGCTAATATCCTTCTACCGTCTGGCTGACAAGTGTGAAAATCATGTACCTAACATTTAGGGAAGCTATTATAACAAAAAGAACAAGGAAAGATCTCTCTTTCTGAACACGAAAAAAATATAGATATTGGGAGGAAGTAAACAAGGAAAAATGAACAGAAAACTGTGGACCAAATCCTGGCATCCCTAGATCTGGGTTTTAAAAGCACTGCAACCATACATGTATGGTGTACACTGTTGGCATTTCTTTTAGGATGAAAAAGAAGTCAACGTTGTACTTCTAAGAGTTCGAAACATATTAAACAGACCCAGAAATTGAATAGAGTGACAAGCTTTCAATAGATGTGAAATTCAGATATTCAGACCTACTTCAGAATCCAGTGGTGTATTATTATATTACCATCATAAATAGTGCATTTTGCTACCACGTGACATAATAACTATTAGACTTCATCCATATCTAGGACTAGAAGCCAACAGAAAGTACTTAAAATATAGAAGCCGTCAAAAAGAGAACCTGTGGCGATCGTAATCTCTGGAGCGCTCTCTTGACCGCGAACGAGATCTATGACGACTCCTCGAGTCATAGCTGCGAGATTGATCTTTATCTCTATCACGCTCACGGTGCCTATCACGATCTCTGCTCTTGTGGTCATAGTCTCTTCCTCTATCACGGCTATCACCTCTATCACGATCCTTGCTAGATTCCCTGTCACGGTCCCGGCTTCTCTCTCTTGATCTGAATTAAACTTAGAAAGTCAACACTTTCCACCCAATGATAAAGGGAAAATAAAGTGAAAAGGCATCATGCAAAATCAGAAACTCAAATCCACCTCCTTTCTTCTTCATAGGCTTTTCGTTTCTTTTCTTTCTCTTCCTGGAAAGTCATCACAAAGAAATTACATTTGATAGAATACATTTCAAAATTCCACTACATTACAACTGACATGTCACAGATCACACTGAATGCACAGAAAACATCTCCTCAACATTGACGGGTGTAGACTTAAGAAACTTTAATGTCTCCTCAAGCATTCCCTCTCAAAAATTAAAAGAACAAATAAATGAATAGGTAATGGTAGGAGAAAAAGGCATATTCCATAGCGAGTTGCAAATAAATGTGCTCCTGCATTTCAGCTCAGTTAAAAAGAATTCATTCCAGGAATGTCCACTTAGGTATTATCATCCTAAAAAGTTCATATCTAGTTCCTTTCAGTTGCTAATACTCAAAAGTATGAAATCCGAAGGGCATAATTATTCTGACAAAAGCAAAAGGTAGCTACACAGACATCTGAACTAGTACGTTGCATGATATAAAAGATAACGTATAGAAAAAATAAAATAAATCATAATTAGTCTACACTCACCCATTCATGCTAAGGAAGAGAAATGTGATGTTAATGTAGTACAAGTGCGGCTCAGCATAATGAGTGCTAAGATTGAGTTTGTTTTGAATAGATGTAATATTTACTAGAAATATTTGAATTGTATCAGTGAATATCGAGTACCATGTGAGAAGAGAGTGCTCACAGAATTAGTTCACACTGAAAAAGAATTAGAACTTTACTTATCAAGTACAGGATGAGAAACACTATAACTGCCTGGTGATTGTAAAGGAGATAGGCAACGGAATTTTCGGAGGGAAGAATACGATGGGACAGAGCTCATAATGAATGTCACAATTAACTCTACCCAATGGAACTACTTATAGTACAAAAGTAAACCTAGACAGCATCCTGTATCAACTCTTAACATACTGCAAACCAGTACAAACTTGGGAAGATATTCAAATCCTGATATCTATATAACCCAAGTTTATTCATCCAATCCTTTATGTTTTCATTCTTATCGAATTGAAACTTTCCCTAATTAATTGCACTTTCCAGGCAGAAATTTCAAGATTTAGTTTGCTGTCAAAATTTAATTGATAATTACATGAAACAACCGTCATCTTTCTGTTTCACAAGAATATTAATCAAGTTACAGTGAACAAGAAATTTTGAAAAATTACTCGGGGAATTGAGTGAGGAAATAATAGACACTGCTCCGAGGATAACAAAAACTCACTAGAAGACATTAAAACTGACAAACTATAAACAAGAAAATGAAACACTGTACCAGCATCTGAATCAAAAGTTCGAAGTAACAACTTAGGCAGGGAGGTAATGCAGATTTATTTATTTAAAAAAAAAATGGTCACCAATACAAGTAAATGATAAAATAAAAATACTTTTACTGTTAAAGCACCAGGGAAAGGCCAAAAGCTAATGCATCCAAGGATACAGCAATAGAGGTTAGAAGGATCATATTTAATAAAAAAAGGTAAGTGAAGTGTAAAAAATTGATTATCTTGTAATACCTGGAGGTCAGCTAACTTTTCACGAATTTGCATATAGCCTAAGTGAAGTTTTCCACCAAAATGATCTGCTAAGCGACGGTCACTGAAACCACGTAAAGGTCAACATAGAATATGATCATAACAAGATTAAAATACCCATAAGAACAGGAAAATAGTAATACAGTAGCCCCACAATTTTTTCTAACTAAGGATAGCATGACTGACAAACATAAAACAGAAAAATGACGCACATTCTTTAGCTGCAAAAGTTTATCCTCGTAAAACTGGGCCCAAAAGCCTGCTGGTAACAAGGAGGTATAATCGCCAGGTCAAACAATGAAGTACCCAAAACTCTTCAAACTAGGCATTTCTCGTCCTAAAAATGCCGAGGTACAGTTTAAGCTTAGAAAATGACATAACATTTACCTGTCATAAACACTCAAAAATGCTCCACAAATGTTGCAGACACGAAGTTTCTGATCAGTCTGTCAGAAGAATAGAATCACTATATCAGAATCAACTATTATATGCTATCAAACTCTAAATTTCATGTTCAAACCATTGTTGACGCCATAATAGGCAAGAATAGTTTGAATTCTTTCTATAAGGTGACATCCTACTTGCAGACTGAAAATATAGATCTCAACATGAGTTCGAACATGCACATTGGCATTTTTCCCAAACAGACGAATGATAAAATAAAGGTATAATGGAAATGGAAGTGAACATGTTGTCGATCAAAATCAGTCCAGCAACAAGAAATCAGACTTACAATGCGCACATCAGCAGCTGTGTATTTTGTGGAATCTTGTACAGGTTCCTGGCGTGCTGGCAACTGATGACAACAGAAAAATGAAATCAAATGTTAAGCATAAAGTAAATTGCATCAATAAATGGTAAAAGAGAGGGGCAAACAAATGAATAATAGAGTAAAAGCAAAAACAATGAAATAAACATATAAGGATATTACAAGTAATGAAATTCAAATGAACAAATGTAAACCTTCTTGAGTGCTTCAGCCTCTTCCAATGCTTTCTGTGCTTCATCTATCATTCCTTGTTCACCTGAAGCACCAAAGCTACATGTTCAAGACAAGCTAATTTTCAAACAAGCATATTAATTTTACAAAAAAAAAAAAAAAAAATACCCACTCACACAAGCTTCCAAGAACAACCAAATTATTGGCATGAAGGATGACATGTTGGAAATTTAACAGAAGTTCATGCACAGTCATTTATTTACAAGGATACATCAACTACAAGCCAACTTCAAATCTTTGTATTCTATCTTCATATAAAAGGAAAGTACAAAAGTTTTTTCTTCTGTTATTCAGTAACTCATTCTAGTCTTATTTTTTATTCAACTGTTCGAACTGCAAAAATAACAAATAAGCAATGTTCCAAAGAGAGGTGGGAAGGGATTCAATCTAGTCGCAACGTAATTTAATTAAAAATAGATAAATTAAATAACAGGCAATAACATCTGAATATTAAAATAACATATCTTTTTACGATATTGTTGTTCCTATAAGTAAATTAGTGTTATTGTTCCTATAGGATTTTATATTTGCATATTTGATGCATGGAACTGAATTAAATAGACTTAGATGGGATTAAGAAATAGACTTGTGTGGAAAAAAAAAAAATTGGTTAAGTTTCCTATCATATTCTATTCAAATATAATGTAGTTGTCGAAGATATTGATTTTCTAGTCTATCCGAACAGACCTTATTTTATTAAAAAAAAAAGTCCAAGTTAGACTTTACTTTTAGGCTAGCATTCTTTAGTAGATTTTGATAAAAGTTAATGAAATGTATGGTTGAAAAGTTATGGATCCTATGAATTGATAGGTTAAAATTAATTATTGACTTTGACTTGATATCAGAACCAAACAAAGCTTAATTTAAAAACTATTTTCCCCGACTCCCCTTTTTTATCGTGGGTGTCCGGACTTCGCCGAACTAATCCCACGAGGCTCTGGCGACTCAACCCGTATACTGCCCAGTTGCCACAAGTATTTGATTCTAGAGAGAATCAAATATGAGACCGTGCCACAAGACCAATACAATAAATTTGCACATGAACACATAATTGTCTCTCTTTTTTAACTACATACATAACATATTCTCCAAAATCATTTTTCTATTTAAATAATCTCTCACCCAATAACACTGCAAGTCCAAGTTAGGCTTCATTTAACTTCTATTCATCAACAATGTACTATTATTTTCAAACCAATGACCAATACAATAAATTTGCACATGAACACATAATTGTCTCTTTTTTAACTACATTACATATTCTCCAAAATCATTTTTCTATTTAAATAATCTCTCACCCAATAACTGCAAGTCCAAGTTAGGCTTCATTTAACTTCTATTCATCAACAATGTACTATTATTTTCAATCCAATACAACAAGTAATTGCCACCGTACACCAAATCCAAGTTCGTTTATCACTGCCTACATTCATCTCTCTTCTGTTCTTTTTCCCAACTATTGCCCAAATTCTTCATTCATTGTAATTTTTTTGTTTCTCCCCCTCACTTCCAGACTTCCAATTTTCAATTGCCTCTGTTTTTCTCAACTTTATTTGTTTTCTTTCACTTTCCATTTTTCTATTTGTCTTATGAAATGAGCGAAATGATCAGTTCGTCTTTATGCCTCTCTCTGTGTCTCTCATTTCTTTATAATTTTCTATTTTATCAGATTAGCACATACATCTGTTTAATTTATTTTTGTTCTTGTAGGTGTATCTCATTCTAAACCTACAATTGGATCAATTATTTCTCCCACATCCAGGGGCAACGTCCCTACTGGGCTTCTCTGACTTCAAATAAATTTTGGGGTCGGCTATATAAATCATTTTTCTACATCATAGTTTATTGCTATTTCTACTATAAGAGTCAAAAGGAACTCGACCATCTCTACATGAAATGTTTGCTTCCATGAGTAGAACTCCGTTTGTACCCGATTCAATGTAGTTCCATTAGAACCAAACCCGATTAGAACATACAAACCAATAATTTACCCAACACTAGCTACCATAGAGCATAGCCAGTCTAATTAACTGTTTTGTTATTTAATCCTAATCTTCTCTGATTCTATGTATTACATTCTTACAACTTCCTCCTCCCTCATTAATAATCAAACATAAATAAATAAATAATTCACTTTGGGGATTACATGTTCTACTAACAGAACTCAATTATTACTGAGAGGCATTACATATATTTTTTCATATTTCTACCAAAACATGAAACTATAACACTCCAAATTACTCCAAAATTTAACTCAAGATTTAACCCCTTCCTATTCTTTTCAACTAAAACTATAAAAGGACACAGCCGAGTTAGCCAAAATGCTATTGCCTTAACTACTCATCTGAATATTGAAACAAATGTTTAGTCACAAGGCCCAAACACAACCCACCATGACCCCACCAATGACACAAGTATAACATGATTGGGCAGTCTAGTCTACAAAAGGCTAAATTAGCTAAATATTCACATAGAATACAGTCCAATCAATCAGGTACAATGGTTGCTCGGTAAGATACCAACAGTTGTCGTTACATGTATTTTTCCAGAACAGAACAGAATTATACAGGCCTAGAAACCAACCTAAAGAGTAACTAACCCATTCCCAAATTTGTTTTAAATAAAGCCTTCAGGATGTGACAATGGGAGCATATACCCACCTAAATAAGAGTGTTTGACGGACGTGGTTTTTTTTACTTTTCGCTCAATTTTATTTTTGATCACACATTTCTATGAGGACCAATATTTTTTACGATTTTCAATCACTTTTATATTCTCCCATCCTATACCAAAGGTATAACGACCCGGGTCCCACTTAACGGACTGTCCCGACCGTTAAATGACGACGTACTGTCCCCACTGTACCAATACAAGTCTTTTCAGCATGCTTAGTCCTCAATTGCACGTTCTCCGAGAAAACTTCCTAGGAGATCACCCATCATATAATTGCTCCAAGTCAAACACGCTTAATTATGAAGTTTCTAACGATGAATTTCCGGAAAAGAAGGTGCACCTTGTTAGTATGAGTAGTACCTATCATTTCTTTTTAAGTTTTCCTGGCCTGGGTGTTACAAAAGGAGCGCTTAATTTTTCACAAATTTTCAAAGGGAAAAAAGTAAAGGACATAAGAGGCCTTGGACATTTCAGCAACAGTGGGCTAGGATAGGCATCCACATCTTCCTATGTTTAAACAAGAAAAAGTATTTCAAATATCCTAAAGGATATGTAAAGTCAACCAGGTATAATCAAATTGTTATTACATGGTTGTATAAACCTACAGCATGTATATATAAAAGCTTAAGACAACATCATACCAAGATCTTCTGCTTTCTTTAGCTTCTCGTTAATCATCTCCTGTATGCGTGGATCTGGAGTAGTTGTCGGCAAAGGTGCCAACTGTGGAGGATTTGTTAGTGGCTGAGGTAGAGATGCTCGATCTTTGTTAAAAGCATCCAAAAGAAGCATCGACTGTCATTCAACGAAAGAAACCTTAGTAACTCACATAAATAATATGAATGTTAATTTAGATAACAGAAGTGTATAACGTATCTTCAGCTGCATCATTTTATTGATATAATTAGTTTAGTAATAACTAAATGTCAAATAGCCTTCAAAACCTGCATGTCGGCTCTTTTAATTCTTAGTTCTTCAACATCTTCCAAAGCACGAATCTTCATTTCTGTCTTGCCTTCAAGATCTATAAAATCAAATAAATAACATCAGTAATCACTATCATCAGGTACCTATAGCTCAATTAGATAAACTTTAGTTTAAAACAACGGATATATACACATCAACTTGAAAGAGACTTGCAGATGATTGTGCAAAGAAAGAGAAATGGTTTTACAAAAAGAACTTGTATACCTTGAAATCGGAGCATTATAATAACTTGTACCTTTTCAGTGACAGATTTTTGCTAATTTAAGTTTTAGACATTGTACATGTAATAAAATTATACACTACTAATATATTATATAGTTTCTTGCCGCAAAGTAATGTCAAGAGGACGAGCACTAGACATGGTGGACCAAAGCTGCAAGCCTCCAATAATAAATTAGAATGACTAGTGTCAAATCTAAGAAGGAAACTAGAGTGGAAATCTATGAAATTGTTTGTAAGTGCTAGTTAACGTTGTGGTCTTTTTTGTGGTATAGTGCAGCCTATTTAATTTTATGAATGTAAAGAAATATCAAGAGGATACATGCATCAAGTTTGATATGTTGAATTAAAAATGTGATTGTGGATGATATGAGGAAGTTGTTTTGTAGCTAAGGTTAAGGGGAGACTTAGTAGTAGTCTAATACTTCTACCATTTCATATAAATAATGAAATAAGAAGATTCATTTCAACTAGATTTCTACGCAATTTGAGATATCCATTTCAATTCAATATACCTATTACTTAAGCAAGGACATGAGAAGTATGATTATAAAGTGGTATCACCTTTCGTGGCGTGGCATGGCATGGCATGGTGACAAACCATGATATGCATTATGATGTTTTGGGAAACCGACATGAGGAAAATTGATCTTGCACAATGGAGAGAGACCACCAATTTTATATTAAAAGTAGATCTCAAAGGGAAAAAAAAAAAATTCTAACATAAACCTCTAGATAAACACGAACTTTAGAAAACCTAATCTAAAACAAATAAAATTCCTACTAAACTAAACATGGTAAACAAATTATCTAGACAATAAATTTAATTTCACTAGAATAACATAAATGAACGTTTGATAGCCAAAACGATTGAATATAAATGGCCCAAAAAACAACTCATGATTTTTGGTTATAAACTCGTTTTTGCATGAAGAAATGTTCTTATACATTCGATTCCGGCACATTGACCGGGTTAAAGTATCTGATTACATCATTTTCTCCTAGTTTGAGAAGATTTGCCTCCAATATTCCACTTCTATGTCACTACTTTCAGCAAAATTTGTCAATCGGGGTGCGAATTCTCACTTTGTTACTCTTTTGTCAAACTACTCACAATACCAAAAACAACTAACTGCTAACATAAATGTATCACCAATGCCCATAACTATATGTTGTTCCTCACCCACTCTTCAAGTACATCCTTGCCAACTTTCATATTAAAAATGAAGGAAAATAGCTATCAGGATCTCATCAACATAAGATTCTACGATCCCAAAACGGAAAATAGATCAAAATCATACCCCAATTTGTAGTCATATTTGAATCATGCATTTCAAATGATTCCATAATTCAATATAAAGTTCACCCAAAAAATTGTTAAAAATAAAAAATAAAAAACAAAGAAATTACACTAGACTACTAGGTAGTAGGCATCTCGATTGTAGTAAATTTAAACTTGGACTATGTTTCAACTTTGAGTTTTCAAATTAAAATATTTACTTTCAACAACCAATATAATTCAATTATTTATAATGGACACAATTTCCCAAATCACTATTTAACCATACACATTTTCTTTCTTCAACTTTTAACCACACATTTTATCTAGAAAATACAAATAATACACATTATAATGCTATTTGGGCCACTGAACACAACCTTAGTTATCAACTATAAAGAAAAATGATATACCATCAATTTTCGTAACAGGTTTTAAATAAAAGCTTATAATATATAATATATTGTTAAAGTTTTTATTGTATGTTGTGTTGCTAGTTATTTATGATGTATGGACATTTCAACTAGAGCAACGTGACAATGCCCAACATGTATCTAGCACGTGTTGGATCAAACACTCCTTGGACACTCTACCATAATTATTTTTTTGTTTATCAAAAATATTATATATTATAAATTCAAAGTTATTATTAAATAACAAGTAGGGACTCACATTTTAAATATTTCAATAAGAAAAATTAATAACAAGTATATAATTAAATTTGTTTATACTATAAAAATGAAGAATACTAGCTAATTTAATCATGCTGATGTGTCGTGTTAGTATTTTTTGAAAATATCCTGATGAACACAAGTGTTCGTGTCGATGCATCATATCTAGTTATTAAGTTATTATTTTTAATTTAATTTTTTGTTAGAATTTTTATTTCATTTTTGTTTTCATTTTAAAATAATATTTAGTAGAATTTTACAACTTAAGGTCAATCCACCGATATAATATGCAAAGCCCTTCTACTCATGCAATCCAAAAATACAATTCTCACAACAATGATCACAACACAATATTCGAAATCAATGAGACATTACAGTTCATATTGTGCACCTCATGTCCAACCAAATAAACAATTAAAACAATGTCCATGATGGATTTCTTTATCGATTGAATAGCCGTTGACCAATGGGGTGCCCTGCCAATACTAGATATGTCTAGATGAAGAAGTTCAATATGAATATTTTAGGTCCCTTCAGTACCCTTTTTTTACATTGACATAGGCAAGAATTACAATGGCCCACCTATTTTTGAAATAAAGGTCAACAAGGATGTGTTGAAGTGGTAGAGGATAATGCCGTAGTGATATACAAATTTCAGCAACAAGTCTATTATTATATTTTGATTATAAACAATTTAACATTCTAGTGACTTGGGACGGGAATGTTAATAATTATGGAAAAAAAAACCTACATCACAAGATTCAAGGGTGAAATTTCGCAATTCTATATACAATGATCCAATCTATTATGTCGAAATTGGACGAGTAAGAACACTTTTTCATGCAAAAACAAACCTCTTTCAAAACTTATTGCCTAAGGCCTTTGAGCTACTAATTTTTCCTAACATATATCGTATTGTTTAGGCTGTCAAACATGACCTTCAATTCATGGCATCCAATTGGCAAAACTAAATAAGTCATAATAGCTTCTAAGTAGACTTTTCAATCTCATCTTTCCAGGAATAGTAATACTGAGAAGATAGTGTTACAATAAACCATAAATTCCATTAGAATTAGTTGTATCGTAGAAAACTTACCAAATTGGTCAACTTCTTTCAACCTCTCTTTAATTTGTTTCGATAACTCAAGAATTTCTGGTGTCTGAATCCCAAAAAATAAAAAAAATAAAAATAGTTAAGTACATAGGAATAGAGGGCAAAGCGGAAGTGACACACAGTAAATGAAGAAATTAGAATTGTCATTACTTGGGTAACTTCGGACACAGAGATAGCAATAGCAGCTTTAGCATCCTCATCATCAAGTCTCTTCAGAGCCCTATCAATTTTCCGGTCACATTCAACAATAAGTCTATCTATGCTATCCTCCAAGTCCTTGTCATAATTATCTAGACCTTTTGATTTTGCTTCCTGGTATCTGGCAAAGTGTTAAAGCAACATATAGACAACTCAAATGACAAACTTACACGTCAACACACTGGATAAATAGAAAGTACCATGTGCATACACCACGGTGTTAACAATGCTTACAAGTACTCAGTGAGTGGATCCAGCTGGAGTTTTAATTTCTTGTTCCCGAAATGAGACAGATTCGCAAAAACATTTCAACAATCATACATAAGAGAACGGTATAATTCCTGTTTCCCCTTTTTCAATAACAAGATATTCCTTGAATGAGGAGTTTCAAATGTTCATTTATAAAATAACTTTCCAAAGGATTGGCCACTATAATTCTTGAAGCTCAATACTTGTCTAACACATATCAGTATACTCTACAAATTCTTTTTAGGTTATAGTGTTAACAAATAATAGCTTAACAAACTAGCATTACAATTTCACTGTTGCAAATCACTACTAGGAAAGCATACAAAAATAGACATAACATGTGTACCAACGCCACATAGAGGATACTCTTTTCTCAGCTGCAACGAATGCACCTTTTGGCACGGTCCCTTGTCCATTTTCTGCACCAAAATAAAGATCATAAATAAATAACACTTGCAAGCATCAATGAAGTGAAACAGCAGCACATATATCAAATTAACCTATAGTCGTAAATATACACTATCAATTCTTCACGTACAAAAGTTTTACACAAATTTCTGCAAACATAAAAAGAAAAAAAGTTCCGTGAGTGTAAAAATACGCTGATTTCTCTAGTTCTTAGAACAAAAATGTTCCAAAAAACTGTCAATTGGGGAAACCTGAAATTTTATAAACATTAAAGGCTACATATACTACGTGCACACACAGGTATACTTACAGTAAGTTGAAAGAGGTCATGAGGGCAGAGGCCAGAGAGGTAGAGGCGGCAGACGTCACGGTCGAAGTACTTTCGCGTCACCTCCTGTACGTCACCGTTTCTATTGGCTCCCATCAACACGTCTAGCTGCTTCCTCAGCGCATCCATGGCTGCTTAAAAACCGTCTATTTTACCTTTCTTTTCCTGTTAGGGTTTGGTTGCGGGGGAGAGTTCTTATGTATGAAAGTGGATTTCATTTGGGCCCCCGAGATTTCGTTGAAATTACTTACAGCCCCAAATTTTAGGAAAATAATAATATTTGAGCTGATGTCAATGAATGGGCAACGAGATGCGGAGATCAAAACCTGTCATTTCATTTCTTATGGCTAGAGATGGCAAAAAAATTCGATCCGCCCCGTCGATTCGTCGATCCGATCCGATCCGATCCGAAAAAATCCCGATCCGTGGATCGACGGATCGAAATTTTTGTGATCCGTCCCGATCCGAAAATTCACGGAGCGGATTTGGATCGGGGCTGATCCGATCCGCCCCGATCCGCGATCCGAATTTTTTTTTTAATATAATTTTTTTATCATGTATAAAAATCTAATATTATAAATTTTGTAGCAAACTTTAATTTTTGGGAATAACCTGCAATCTTTGCATTTTAAAGAAAACACATTTTTCATATTCTTCATTTGAAGAAAGAATTACAATAAGTGATGGTAAAAAAACTCGATCCGTTGAATCGGCGAATCGGCCTCTATACGTCTCGTTTCAATAAAATAAATAAAATTTAATAAAAAAATAAATTTTCTAAATTTTTTATAAAAGATTTAATTTAAAATATATTTAAAAAAATTAAAAAAAATTAAAAAAATAAAAAATAAATAAATTTTTTTTTTGGCGGATCGGTCCACGGATCGGTGGACCGATCCGCCCCGATCCGAACCCGGTCCGTCCCGACCCGACCCGAAATTTGACGGATCGCGGGGCGAATCCGGATCGGGCAAAAAAATCTCGGGGCGAGGCGGGGCGGATCGGGGTCCAATCCGCCCCGATCCGCCCCGTTGCCATCTCTACTTATGGCCTGTTGGCGGCTTGTGGAGGAATTTGAAATTATTTAGTTGATTTATTTGTGTTTTTTATATGGATAGAGATTAAAAATTGGAGAAACAAAATATGGATGATTAAAATGTAGCATGAAGAAAAATTGTGTAAACTAAATGTTGTGTTTTTTTTTTTTTTTTTTGTCTTTTCCCATTTAATACAATCAGCCGAATAGAGTTATTTATTATTTAATAGTATTTATTCTGTGCAATGTACAGAAATTATTTTTCACAATATTTATTTCGTTAAGTATTCATAAAATGTTAATACTTTTATATAATCAAAACAAATATAAAATGCATAAAATAATAATATTCTATTACAATAATTATTAAAAACTTAAAAAAATGCCCCTATTTTGTAAGGAATAATAAAATGTCAATTTATTTTTATGTATAAAAAGTAGAAGTGGAGAGAGAAAAGCATTAAATGTTATTTTCCCTCCAAAATGCACTTACAATTTTTGGAAAAAAACCTCAAATAAAAATAGAATAAAATAAAATTCTGTATAAATAATATTTATTATCCTTTAAATAATAAATCATATTTTTAATATATATATATATATATACTACTGAGCGTCTTTTTGGAGCTAGTGGTAAAAAGCTCAACATTCAATATAAACTTTCAAAAGCCCATGTTTGTAATTCAAACATTTGTTTCAAAAATATTTTCTACTTGGTAAAAGATTTGGATCAAGAAGTCATTCTTGGTACTCCTTTCATTATTCAAATTTACCCTTTTCAAGCTAACGAAAATGGTCTTCAGACCAATGTTTTCGGTCAAAATTTGTTTTTCAAATTTACCAACCCTCCTTCTTTCAAGAACGTTTATGCTCTCAAGCAGGCGTCAATTTCTCAAATCATCAACAACATCAATTTCAAAAAACAACACATTTCTTTCCTCAAAGAAGAAATCAAATTTCAGCGGATCTCTGATCAGCTTCAAAATCCAGCTAATAAAGAAAGAATTTCTTTATTTCTCAAAAAATTCGAAACTGAAGTATGTTCTACTATTCCTAATGCATTTTGGGATAGAAAGAAACATATTGTTTCTCTTCCATATTCTTCTGATTTTCATGAATCAAATATTCCAACAAAATCTCGTCCTATTCAAATGAACAAAGAACTCCTTGAGTTTTGCACTAAGGAAATCAAGGATTTACTTTCCAAAGGACTCATTCGTCCTAGTAAGTCTCCTTGGAGTTGTTCGGCGTTCTATGTTCTCAATCAAGCAGAAATTGAGAGGGGTGCGCCCAGACTTGTAATCAATTACAAGCCTCTTAATACTGCCTTGCAATGGATAAGATATCCAATGCCTCAAAAGAAAGATCTTCTCAATCGTCTTCAAAAAGCTGTTGTCTTTTCAAAATTTGATATGAAGTCAGGATTTTGGCAGATTCAAATTAAAGAAGAAGATCGCTACAAAACTGCATTCAATGTTCCCTTCGGTCAATACGAATGGAATGTTATGCCATTTGGACTTAAAAATGCTCCTTCTGAATTTCAAAAAATTATGAATGACATTTTTAATCCTTTTCAAAATTTTCTCATTGTCTACATTGATGATGTTCTCCTCTATTCTGAGAGTCTAGAACAACATTTCAAACATTTGCATACTTTTTTCAAAATTGTCAAAATTAATGGTTTAGCAGTTTCTGCAAAGAAAATTGTGTTATGTCAAGAAAGTATTCGTTTTCTTGGACATACAATTTTTCAAGGAACTATTATACCAATTCAAAGAAGTTTGGATTTTACTGATAAATTTCCAGATCAAATCCTTGATAAAACTTCTCTTCAAAGATTCCTTGGGTGCGTGAATTACGTTTCTGACTTTGTCAAAGATATCAGGATTATTTGTTCCCCACTCTTCAAAAGACTTCAAAATAATCCAAAACCATGGGGCCCTGAGTGTACCTTAGCTATTCAAAAAGTCAAAAGTGCCATAAAAAGCATCCCATGCCTTTCAATTATTGATCCTAGTGCCAATCTTATCGTTGAGACTGATGCGTCAGACATAGGGTATGGTGGAGTCCTCAAACAGATTCCTGAAGGGTCAAAACAAGAACAGCTGGTCAGATACTATTCTGGTATTTGGACTGGTCCTCAAAATAACTATTCAACTATCAAAAAGGAAGTCCTTTCAATTGTCCTTTGTGTTTCCAAATTTCAAGATGATTTAATCAATAAATCTTTTGTTTTGAAAACTGATTGCAAGGCATCTAAAGAAGTTTTGCAAAAGGACGTCAAAAATCTTGTTTCAAAACATATTTTTGCAAGATGGCAAGCCATTTTGTCGTGTTTTGATTTCAAAATTCAATATATTCAAGGAAAGGATAACATTCTTGCAGATTTCCTCACAAGAGAATTCCTCACACAAAAGAGAGAAAAAGTGAGTCCAAATCAAAAGAGTGATCAAACTAAAAATACTAATTTTCATTAGTATGGCTTCTTCAAGAAACTTCAAGAATTGCAAGCATCCTGCCCCTTCGGCAGTTCAAAATTCTTTTTCTCTTTCTCTTTCAAATCAATTTTCATGTTTGGAAGATTTTCCTCAAGATTCAGTTTTGGAGATCCCAAAATCTTCAAAATTCAAAAAATCTTCTCAAAATTCTTCTTATTGTCTCTCAAAAGTCAATAATGAAGCAATTCTCTTTTCTCAAGAATCTTCCTCAAACTACAATTGTAATACTTGCCATGTATTACACCGTCTCTTCACCTTTCAATATCAAGCTGCAAGATGGTATGAAAATTGTATCATGTCTCAAAGATACTGGGGTTCTCCATTTTGTAGAATCAATATTTGGCAAAAATACTTTGAAACTGTTAATGATTTCAACGAAAATATTAACAGGTTCGTTCTTCACTTTGCAATCTTTCATCATGCTTTTGGTGAATTTGCAAATGAATTTTAATGTTTTCAAAATTTGGTACTACTGTGCCTCAAAAGTCAGTAGCTATTCCAGTTGAAACGGTAACTGGTAAAGAATTCTCAAATCCGTTGATGGCTATGAACTTGCCAAAAGTTCAGATGAAGAGTCTCTCTTCTTTCAAAAATTACTTTAATAAATAATTTTTCTTTATTAAATCAAAATGATCTTTTTCAAACTTTCGGTGGAGTTGGTGGAGTGGTTGGCTAGCTTTTGGAAAAAGCTGCAGACAAGTCACTGTTCAATCAACGACTTTCAAAATTCAATCACTGTTCAAGATTCCTACTTTTTGGAAAGTAGTCGACAGAGCACTGTTCAATCACTGTTCAATCAAGACTTTTCCAGCTGTAGTTCAATTATTCAATATTCTGATGTACCTTTTTCATTTTTAGTCTTCTATAAATGTAAGGGTTCATTTCAATTGTTTGGCAGAGTTAATTGGGAGAGTTAGAGTTACTCCAAGAGTGTTTGTTACTCTGAGAGTTAATTAGCTTCAACAATTAATTTCTCATTTCAAAATATCATTGTAACGTTCATCGTTATAATTTCAATATAACTTTCAATATTTCAAATTGTTGTTCAAGTTTTTGATTGTTTCATTACAGTTGAATCTTTTTCTCCATTTTGATTATTGTTTTTTCAATTTATTCCGCACTATCCTTGTTCTATCTAACCTGGGAAGGAAGGAGCGAAGAGAACTTCTTCTTTAATTGAGGATTGTCAATCTGCTCAATTATTTCTTGAATAAGTTCTTCTTCTTTTGTAAGGACATTAATGGTTTTGCAACCACAAATACCTTTACCTTCGCAAGGATTAGAAGAGGAGGAAGAATTAGATTCATTATCAGAATCTTCTTGACGCTGATAAATTTTCTCTAATTCAGAATCATCATCGGATGATGAATGAAGAAGATTGAGAAGATCAATCTTAATATCTTCAGCAATTTGAAGATTATTAATTTTGTTCTTCATGGGACATTCGTTTGAATAATGACCAGTTTGATGACATTTGAAGCAAGTGACCTTGGCTGAATCACCAGTTTTTTGAAAATGTTTTGGTTTTGATTGAAATTTTTGAAAAGAATTCTTTTGAAAAGATTTTTGAAATTGAGGATGAGATTTTGAAGAAAATCTTTTGGAATTTTGAAAATTTTGTTTCCTCAGAAATGAAGGAAACTTCTTCTTATTTTTTGAAGAGGGAGGAAGAATTTTTTCAAAACCATATTGTTCACAGAATGAACCCAACTCATGCTTAGACCCAAAACTTTCAGATTTGAGTTTGGCTTTGAGTTTGATATCATTACAGAGGGCTAACCCTTCCTTATTGACGTAACTAACAAGTTCGCCATAAGTTAAGTCACCAAAAGGAATTGAATTGTTAAATTGAAGTTTGATTGAATTGCGAACTTTCTCTGCAAAAAGTTTAGGAAGTCCAGATAAAAATCTTTCTTTCCAGAACTCTTGATTGCAGTCGTCGCGAAGCATGACTCTGGTAAGGAAGATATCCTTATACCATCTGAAGTCGTGCAATTTTGGACAAGATAAATTCATCAGAATTTCTGACGATCTATCCTGGAGGAATTCAGGAGATCCAATAAAATGTTTGATAATGGCAAAAACAAGTGTCGTCAATGTATCAGGAACAACCTGATCATTTTCGGTTTTTGTGGCATTAATAACCTCTAAACGACTTGCGTCGTTAAGGTAGTTAGTCCACCATCCCTTTAATTGTCCAGTGAAGCCAATAATAAGATTATTACAAGCATTCACTTCATCAATCTTTTGACATCTGTAAGCATTGAAGCAAACATACATTTTATTGATAGTTTGAATAATCTGGAATTCCGTCATTCCATCAATATTCCATTCAACGATTTCGTCGCCTGAGTATGTCTCAGTGACTTTCCTTCTAAAAGATGATTCTTCTAAAAGTAAATCTGGTTGAGTAGGACGAGAATAGAATGTTGGAAGTTTTGAAGATTGAAATTTCA
Organism: Ligustrum vulgare; assembly: GCA_963555705.1. Classification (NCBI taxonomy): domain Eukaryota; kingdom Viridiplantae; phylum Streptophyta; class Magnoliopsida; order Lamiales; family Oleaceae; genus Ligustrum; species Ligustrum vulgare. Next base: position 33,635,734 of record OY743171.1, on the reverse strand, counting down.
ATCTGTTTACTTTAAGCGGTGCTTCTTCAACAAATTGGTTTTCGACATCTGAAATGTCAATTGTGTTGATATTTTTTGAAGATGCGGACATTTTTGAAAATTGAGAGGCAAGTTCTTTAATCACTGCAGAATCAGTGTCTAAAGATTTCTTACCAAGATCAGGAGTAAGATTGGTTGGTTTGAAAAGCAACCTTTGATTACTCGAGGAAGATGAAGAAGAGGGAGAATCTCTAATGGAAGAAAAGGCATTAGAGGGAATTTTGAATTTGGCTTCAGTTTCAGAATTGGCTTCAATTCTGGTTATTAACTATTTAATAAATTAAAACCTCCGTACAAAGGCTTTGTTTTTGTAAGTATATTTTGGAGGAAAAATGACATTTAATGCTTTTCTTTTTTCACTTCTACTTTTATATATATATATATATATAGATATATATATATATATATATATATATATATATATATAGATAATGATGATGATGACGACGATCATAATAATAATAATAATAATAATAATATAGATAGATATAGATATATAGATATATGTATAAATAAATAAATAGATAGAAGATGTATAGATTTTATTTTTTTATTTTAGCATTAAAAAAAACATTTAGCCTGTCTTTGATAGATATTAAAATTAAATTTTTAGTGAAATTTGTTACAAGTTGATAAAATGTGAGGTTGAAAAGTTTTAGATCCTATATAAAATGAATTCTTAAAATTAGTGATTTTTTACTTGGGATTAAAATCAAATTTTAATCAAAATTAAATAGGAACAAAGACATATTAGAAGTTGGAATATGGCAGAGAAGCACGCAAACATGCATCAGCTCCTCATCAAAATTCAGAAGCATAGGAGTTGTCAACCCCCCCCCCTTTCTCCCCACAACACATTCCAACAACATTTTAATCAACACGAGGATGAAGTGCAAAGGGATGGCCTAATCTCAAAGGAATGGGAGGGTTGCAATTCTAGATGAGAGGGAGGTCCTAATGACGCCATTGGAGGAGAAGGTAAAATTTTACTCGCATATGAGCAAAATCAGATGTTATCCAAGTCGTCTAGATTCGCTGCATCTTTAACTGAATTAGACAAGACACATTTGAGCATAGATACCACGTTTCCATATCCACAAGACCATAAGAACAAGCTTAAAGGCAAACAAATTGAGCTGATCATGTGCCTAGAAATAGGCGAAAATTGAGAGATGTCAAAGCACCGAAGGATCAAGAGGGACGTCCCAACCCCGTCGTTATCACGCAGAGGAGGATGGAGACTCGAATGGTCCATACAGATCCTTTAAGCTGGATGATGATGATGATAAACTCCCATTTCTCCAAGAATTACAGAATATCCATATGCACAATTACTTCGTCCCTCATAAGATTGGTATGTATTAAGGGAGAGATGATGTGATCTGAAGTAGGTGTCGAAAGCGAAAATCGAGCCATTAGCGATACGATAGTGATTTACGTGAGAAACGGGGCAACTTTCGTGTTGGGCTCGGGTCGAGAATCAAAACGAATCAAGTTGCTTCGAAGGGACGAAGATTGTTGCCGCCGGACCAACTACGCGATCGCGTGATGAAATAAAGGGAGCGATCCCGCGATGGCATCAAAATTCAACCCGAGAGTTTCAAGCGTCTCCATGCGATCGCAACAAGATGGCCTGCGCGATCGCGCGATTAATCTAAGACTAGATTTTCGAGACTTTTTTTTATTTAATTCCGTTGTTAATTATTATTTCCATAGTTTAGGGCCCATTAGCGGCTAAACCTAGTTTTAGGTCGTTTTTCATTATATTATTGACAATTTCATTATTGTAAAACAGTTTTTGAGTTTATTAATTATTGAGAAAGGATTATCATGTTTAAAGGTTGAGTTATTCCCTTTGTTTACAACTTATCAAAGATTAAATCTTTGTAGCGTTCACCCCGAACTTATCAAGGAATTAGGTAATCATTGTGGCATTCAACAATTCCAGTTCTTTCCTTCACATCGTCAATTTCTTGCGTCATGAGGTTTGGGTTGGAATCTATCGTCTAATTTATTTAATGTTTCTTAGTTTTAATATGATTTAGATTTAGATCTTTCCTAGGTCATTACTTGTGTTATTTCACGTTTTCGTCAAGATTCCCTATTGGGATCGCATCATCTGATATCAAAGTTTGAATCTAATTCAGATTCTTGCCCTTTTCTTGATTTTTCTTGATTTCTTTGCGTTCTTCGTGTTCTTCATAGTTTTCCTTGATTTGATCCATTTAGAAATCTCATAAAAATTCAAACTTGTTTATTTTAGTCAATTCTTATCCAAATCCAATCGTGTCTTCCATAAATTCCTTGATTGTTGATCCTTAATTAGTTATTGGGTGAAATTTGAGGGGATACAAGAGTGATACACGAGCGAAAATATACGGGAGGAGAAATTTATTTTGATATTAAAAATGTATTACAGAGAGAGATCTACATCATCATCGTTTGTGGGTGACAGGAAACAACCCAAATTTTTGAATAGAAAATTTGAGCAGGGTAATGATGACATGGCAACAATGCGAGCACAATTTGAGAGGTTTATGGTTCAGATGGAGAATCAAGGTGCAGAACGTGAATAAAGACCTCGGGATCAATCTCATAATGGTTCTCGGGTTAGAAGAGGTAATAGGCGTGAGGTTGGTATGGATGATGAGGGCATGGGTAATGAGAGTGGTAGTGTATCCTCGATGGCAAGTGCATGAAGGAGGGATAGAGAAGAAAGGTATGGAAGGAGGTTTGAAGGAGAACAACGTAATGTTAGGGGGGCGTCGTAGAGGTAGAGATGTTGAGGATGATGACTTTGAGAAAATTAAAATAAAAATACCACCATTCCAGGGTATGAGTGATCTAGAGACCGGAGGCATACCTGGATTGGGAAACAAAGGTTGAACGGCTTTTTGATTGTCATAATTATTCTGAAAAGAAGAAGGTGAAATTAGCAGTGATTAAATTCAAAAATTATGCAAATATTTGGTGGGATCAACTGGTAACGGGTAGGAGGAGGAACCTTGAGGGGCCGGTGGAGACTTGGGGTGAATTAAAGACCAAAATGAGGAAGCGGTTTGTGCTAACTCATTATTATAGAGATATTTATCAGAGGCTGCAGGGTCTGACTCAGGGGTCGAGGAGTGTAGAGGATTATCACAAGGATATGGAGGTGGCGATGATTTGGGGCAATGTGGTGGAGGATCGGGAAGCTACCATGGCTAAGTTTTTAAGTGGGTTGAACAGAGACATTACCAATATCATTGAGCTGCAACATTATATGGAACTAGAAGACATGGTACATTTGACAATGAAGTTGGAAAGGAAACTAAGGCGAAAGGGGGCAGCAAGACACTCACCGGGGTCTTATCCTACATCACAACCAAAGTAGGAACACAATGATGACCATGTTCCAAAAGGAAAGGAAGAACCTACAATAAAAGGTAAAAATATTTCTGATTCTCAACCTACTAGGGATAGAAATATTAAGTGTTTTAAGTGCTTGGATTATGGTCATATAGCATCCCAGTGTCCAAATAAAAGGGGTAATGTTTTTGCGTGATAATGGTAACATTAGTTCAGAGGACGGGTTTAAGGGGATGCCTAGATTACAGGATGCTGGGGCTAGTAGTAGTGATGAGGAATGGTTGACTTATGCTATTAAAGGCTCACTTGTTAATCGGCGTATCCTTAGTACCAGAGTTATGGTGGATGAAGTCGGTGAGCAAAGTGATAATCTATTTCACACTAGATGCTTAGTGGGTGAAAAAGTTTGTGATTTGGTGATTGACGGGGGGAGTTGTACTAATGTGGTTAGTAGAATGTTTGTTGAAAATTTGGGCTTGAGTTTGATGAAACACCCTAGATCTTATAAGTTACAATGACTGACTAAGTCGGGTGAAATTAAGTTGAAAACAAGAGAGTTGAGGTCATGACCTCAGAAAAAGGAGAGCTTGAGTGCAAAAAGAAAAAGAAGAGAGAGTCCACCTCCAAAATGAAATTTTTTCGCACAAAGATTGATGAACAAGGATTCTTGCCTTACACTTAACCAGTCTAACAAACCCCTTCCTAGCTCTATAAAATCTGTTTTGCAAGTGTCTAAATCAAACCATGATCCAAAACAAGGAAGAAATTCATTGGCACAAAGGAGCAGCCCAAAAGGCATAAGCATGATCATCGAACCAACAAACACGAGTGGTAAGAGGATTGAACCAATTCCAGATTCAAGGTTGAATCATTTTCAAGAGAGATGGAATGATGTGATCTGAAGTAGGTGTCGAAAGTGGAAATTGATCCATTGGCCATATGATAGAGATTTACATGAGAAACGAAGCAACTTTCGTGTTGGGCTCGGGTTAAGAATCAAAACGAATCAAGTTGCTTCGAAGGGATGAAGATTGTTTCCGCCGGACCAACCACGCGATCGCGTGGTGAAACAAAGGGAGTGATCGCGACAAGATGGCCTGCGCTCTAAGACCAGATTTTCACGACTTTTTTTATTTATTTCCTTTTTTAATTATTTTTTCCATAGTTTATGGCCCATTAGCGGCTAAACCTAGTTTTAAGTCTTTTTTCATTATATTATTGACAATTTGATTATTGTAAAAGAGTTTTTGAGTTTATTGATTGTTGAGAGAGGATTACTTGTTGAAAGGTTGAGTTATTCCCTTTGTTTAGAACTTATCAAAGATTAAATCTTTGTGGCGTTCACCCCGAACTTATCAAGGAATTAGGCAATCCTTGTGGCGTTCAACAATTCCGGTTCTTTCCTTCGAATCGTCAATTTCTTGCGTCGTGAGGTTTGGGTTGGAATCCTATCGTCTAATTTATTTTTTGTTTCTTAGTTTTAATCTGATTTAGATCTTTTCGAGGTCATTAATTGTGTTATTTCGCGTTTTCTAGAGATTCCTGATTGGGATCGCGTCAAGAGAGGCGACCCAGAGGATCATCTTAACAACTATAAGACATACATGAGCTTGAGATGTGCTTCTCCAACATTGAAAAATAGGAAATTTCACCTAACTTTTAGTTGGGGTTCCATAAGATGGTATAGTCATATTCATTCTGGACATATAAGAAGCTAGCTCGACCTCAAGAAGCAGTTCTTAAACAATTACTTGACCCAAAAAATGGAGAAGCGCCTATCCAGCGTAATGTGATCTAAAATAGGAGATCAAAGGAGATATCAATCGACAGGTAATGCAACAACAATCTACGTGGGAAAACGAGTAATTTTTCATATTGGGCTCGAATCAGGAAGCAAATCGGATCAAATCAATTCAAGGAGTCGAAGAGGGAGCGAAACGAGAAGCCAGTCGATCGCCCAGTGCAATTAGAGGTGCGATTGTGCGAAGGGTCCAAAATCCAGGCATAACCTATAACGTCTCACCACGTGATCGCACATCGTTTAAACATGCGATCGTGCTTCATTTAACTGAAATAGAATTTTTCGCGAGTTTCTAATTATTTAATTATTTATTAATTCTATTTTGAACCCTTTTTGCGGTTAGGGTTAGTTTATGCGTGTTTTGACATTATATTATGTTTTCTTTCAGTATTATTAAAAAAAAAATTGATATTATTGAATTAATTTGAGTGTTTTCTTTAGAAAAGTAAGAAATTCCTTTTCTTATTCTTCAAGAACAACCCATCGAACTTATCAAAGATTCTTGAGTCTTTGTGGTGTTCTAACCCAGAACTCATCAAGGAAATTGACATCCCTTGTGGCGTTCAAAAACCTTGGCTCTTGTTCCGCAACATCAATTCTTACGTTGTGAATCTTGCGTCAGGGTCCTGTCCTCTAAATTTCTCATTTTATCGTTCTCGTCTTTTTATTTTATAAATCTAGATTAGTCCTACGTTTTCAATTGATTATTCCGCGTCTTTGTCGCATATCCCAAAAGGAGTCGCATAAGGTGGTGTCAGAGCTTGGATCTAAATTCGGTTCTTGGTATGTCTTGATTTTTCTAGTTCTTCGTGTTATTTTTAGTTTTCCAATTTTTTGATCCATAAAAAAATCTAACAAAATTTAGAAATTTTTTATTGTGTTCAATTTTTATCCAAATTCAGTTCTATTTATTTTGCCGTACTCATAGTCGAATTTTCGGGCAAAAAGTCCGAAAATTTACAAATTTCGAAAGTATTCCGAAAATTTCTTAAATTTCAATTTTCTTTCTTTCCTTTTATCTACCTTTGTCTTAATCCCTGAGTCTTTGGTTGGTTCTTTCGGTACTTAAAAGGGGATTAAGAGTGATACACGAGTAAAAACAAATACGTGATGAAATCTTTCTTTTCTTGTTGAGAACTAACAATGTCTAATAGGCGAGAATCATCTTCTTCATCGGTAGGTGACAACAAAGGAATTGATATGAGGGAATTAGCAGCTTCATCAATGAGTCACAACAAACAATATGAAGGTATGAATAGAATGGGTTGACATGATGTAGGTATAATGGTAGCCATGCAGGAACAATTTGAGAAATTGATGACTAGAATGGATAGTTATGATGAGAATATTACTCAGGGTCTGTTTCGCATCTCCAATTAAATTGAATAAAATACAAAATTTAATTTACACAATTTCTCATACTACTTTTTAACCTCACATATTTTCTCTCTCCAATTTTTAACCCCACATCTTACATAGAAAACATAAATAAATTAACCAAATAATTTAAATTCCTTACTTTATGCCGCCGAACAGGGCCTCAGTTGCGTAGGCAACTAAACTCATATGGGTCCTAGAGTTAGGAGGGATGATGAGAGTGATCATGGGAGAGGAAATAATCCTAGGTATGGATATGAGTTTGATGATGAGGGGTTTGGAAGTGAAGGGGATAGTGTACAATAATACATGGCTAGTGTGAGAAGGAGAAGGGGTAGATGAGATAGGTATGAAAGGGGAATAATAGGAGACATTATGGTGATAGGGATAAAGTGGATGGTAACCTAGGAAGTATAAAAATGACCATACCGCCTGTTGTGAAATTTATTCCAAGTGCACAATATCGCAAACAAGTAATAAAGTGGACTTTTTGAGTCCGTAATGTCGATCCCATGAGGACTAACTTATTTACTATTAGTTTCGATTAGTTAATTCCTAAAACTACAAATAAATGTGAAGATTTGGAATTTTAAACTACCAACTAGTGAAAGCAATTAAATATCAAAATAAACTAATAAAACAAATAAAAGATTTGATTTTTGTTTTTATGAATTAAAAGAGTTGGGACTCATGATTTCATCCTAGTTTTCATATTCAATTTCTCATCTCATGTTTTCTTTCTAAAGTAGTATTTGATCGAATTCACGATTTATCTAAAATTCCCCTCTTGAGTTTAAATTAGTTATATTTAATTAGGCTAATCACATATCTCTATGTTAGGTCACAATACGCCCTAATTAAATCCATTCAATCACAAGAATTTACAAAGATCACAACAACCACAACTATGTATCTATACCCTTTTGTTAAATTTCCAAAATTTATCACGTGGTCTAGGATATTAACTCACCTCTCGGATTATGAAAACAACTCACAAAATCATGACCTCTACTAAGCCAAAGCCACACTTCACTGCTACACTCGACTGACGCTGGCTCCTAACAGCTTCTTTTCCTTGCTCTTTAGGGGAAGCTTGTCCAGGCGAACTCCAAAAAGGTAGCCCGTGAATTAGTGGCCAATTAATTCATACGTTAAGATTGGAAATAAATTCAATACATCAAATTAAAGCATAAACACATGAGAAATGAAATTGAATAATTAAACTAAGATTACATGCCCCAACAATAGTTAGTTATACATAATTAAATAAATACAAGAAGAATGTAAAAAGAAGAACATCACCAAATTCTAGAAATAAGTTGAGAAGATGAAGGAATTCTTGCACCAAGATCCAATCTTCAACACAATTTTGATTTCTTCTTTGGCTTCTTGAAAATCCCCTTGATTTCTTGTGTAATGTTTATGAATCATCAATTGGGGAACTCTCCTCTAGGTTAAACTAGGTGTTTTTCTAGTTTAGAAGTCAAGAAAGTTGTTTTGTCCTAGCAGGGCTAAAAAACAAATAGAAAAAATCCAAAAAGTAGTCGGGCCGCTGGTTGCAAACCATTAGGGGTGGACAAAAAAATCGGAACCTAGAGAATCGAATTGGAACCAAGCAAAAAAATTGAAACCAGTCGGTTTTTTAGGAAAAAATTAAGAACCGAAATTGAAACAAAATCGAAAAATGGAAAATCAAAAATCGATTGGTTCCTATTAGAAAACCAAAACCCAAGAACCGAACATTCTTAATTTAAATTAAGCCCACAAGACACTTTTAACACTTTTTGTATTGCTTTATATGATAATTGTTGAATTGTTCATATCATGTTGCATCTTACATGAAATTTGTGCACCAATTTTAAAATATTAGATGTCTGGTCTCTCACTCACACTGGTTTAGTACATTTTTTTATGCAATATTTACAAACTAAAGCAATAGCTATTGTGTTGATACTAAACTAATTTCTGGAAGAACGTGTGGTTTGACATGTATGTGACTTTTGTGAAAGTGCATTAGTGAATTATGGTTTGTCATTAAAGTTTGAGATAAGAGTTAATTGGAAATCATTTTTATCTTCAAAGTATATCTAGGTATAAAAGAGCTAGATGATTTTATAGTATGTTAAGGTGTCTATATGTCATCATTATAATTTAATATTTTAGTTCGGATGATCCGGACAATTTAGCATAAGTGCTACATAGAACAATAGAAGATGAAAATCCTACTTTTCTAATTGTCTGTGGGGATATACAGAATATTATAACTTTCATTAGTGTCTTTAGAACCCAAATATATTCAATTTGAATATTTTTACTGCATAGATGTTTTTGTTTGGGAAATCTTGATTCAACACTTTTTTTTGGCACACATTTTCATGTTGCTCAAAGTTGATTTTTTAAACAAAATAACAAAACAAATAATTGAAAAATAACTGAAATCGAATTGGAACTGAAATCATTCGGTTCTTGAGTTTTGAGAATCGAAACCGAAATGCCTAGCCCTACAAATAGCAGTTGGTTCACCGAAAATAGGGTCCAAACAGGAGGGTTGGCCGGGGTTTGCAAACCCCGGTTGAAATTTTTGGTCTATCAACTGAACTTCAAACGTGCATAACTTTTGATCTACAACTCTAAATTATGCTTTGTTTGTTGCGTTTGACTCTACATTCAATTATATTTCCAATGATATATTATGGGCTCCATGGAGATATCCGTACTAAAAGTTGTGTACTAATTTATTCACATTTTCCACACAAGATTTTCTCGTTTTACTTCAATCTCTACCAAATTCGAGTTTTTCTTAAAAAACATCAAAATAAATGAACAATTAAGCAATATAAAACTCTAAAATACTCACAATTGTATAAATTGGAGGTAAAAAGTAAGTACAAAAATGTACTTATCACCATCTTTCCATGGGAGGAGTGACCAAGAAGCTTAAATAGATTGGGAGAAGAAAGTAGAGTTTATGTTTGAGTATCATAACTATTTGGAGGAAAAGAAGGTTAGATTAGATGTGGTGGAGTTCACTAATTATACCATAACTTGGTGGGATCAATTAGTGACGGGTAGGAGGAGAATTGGTGAGAGACTGGTGGATACATGGGGGGAGATGAAAGCTATAATGAGGTAGAGGTTTGTCCCGAGTTACTATCATAGGGATATTTATCAAAGATTGCAGGGGCTTACACAAGGTTCTAGGAGTGTGGAGGAGTACCATAAAGACATGGAAGTGGCTGTGATTAGGGCCAATATTATGAGGTTAGAGAGGCTATTATGGCTATGTTCTTGAGTAGGCTACATAGGGAGATTGCTAATGTGATAGAAATGCAGCATTATATGGAGTTGGAGGACATGGTGCATACGAAAATGAAGGTGAAGAGGCAATTGAAGCGAAGGGGGCAGCAAGGGATTCACCAATATTTTATCACACCTCACAACCAAAGCAGGGGCATAATGGAGATCATGTCCCGAATGGGAGGGAGGAACCAACAAACATTTCTGATTCCCAATCCACTAAAGATAGGGATATTAAGTGTTTTAAATGCTTAGGTTCAGGACACCTTGCTTCACAATGTCCTAATAAGCAGGTTATGGTTATGCGTAATGGGCAACTTAGTTCTGAGGATGAATTTGAGGGGGTGCCTAAATTAGAGGATATTGGGGCTAGTAGTAGTGATAATGATGAATAGACTTATGATGTGAAGGGATCACTTGTAAATAGGCGTGTCCTTAATTCTAAAGTTAAGGTGAATGGAATGGATGAACAAAGGGATAACTTGTTTCACACTAGGTGCTTAGTGGATAAAAATTTTGTGGATTGGTGATTGATGGGGGAGTTTTATTAATGTAGTTAGTACTATTTTGGTGGAAAAATTGAAGTTGCTTAAGATGAAACATCCTACACCTTATAAAATGCAGTGGTTGACCAAGTCGGTGGAAATTAAGGTGAACAAGCAGGTTAAGGTCAAATTCACCATTGGGAGGTACAAGGATGAGGTGGTTTGTGACGTGGTGCCTATGCATATTGGGCATATTTTGTTGGGAGGCCATGATAAGAGGGTGGTGCATGACAGGTTTAAAAATCAATATTCATTTGTGAAGAGGGGAAAGAAAATTACTCTTGCTCCTCTATCACCTAAGGAGGTCCAACAAAATCAATTAAAAAAAAAAAAGTGAGTTTGAGGAGAAAAGTGAAATTAAGGCCACGACCTCAGGAAAAATGAGAGATAGTAAAAAATGAGAAAATGAGAGTTGAGGCCATGATCTCAGAAAAAAGAGAGCATGAGTGCAAAGGGAAAAAGATACGAGAGTCGACCCACTAAATGAACCTTTTTGCGCAAAGGTTATTGTACAAGGAACCAATCCTTGCACTTAGCCATGCTAACAAGTCCCTCCCTAGTTTGGTTAATTTTTTTTTACATGTACCAAAATCAAATCATAAAATTAAAGCCGGGAAGAAAGATATTTACAAGAGAGAACAACTCAGGAAGTTGAAGGAAAGCCCCAAGAATGAGCAAGGTCCAATAGTAAACAAATGTTGAAGTTACAAGAGGATTGGACAAGTTGCAGATTTGAAGTCGAATCCTTTTTAAGAGAGTGGGGATGATGTGATCCAAGATAGGATATCAAAGGAGAAATTAGGCAACGGGCATTGCAACAACAATTTAAGTGAAAAAATGAGCAAGTTTCATGTTGGGCTCGAATCAGGAAGCAAATTGAATCAAATCAAATCAATTAAAGGAGTCGAAGAGGGAGCCAAATGAGAAGCCACGCGATCTCCCAGTGCAATTAGAGGTGCGATCGCGCGAAGGGTCCAAATTCTAGGCAAAACCTACATCGTCTCACCACGCGATCGCGCATCATTTAACAATGCGATCACGCGGCTAAACTGAAACACAGTTTTAGCAAGTTTTTAATTATTTTCCATTCTATTTTGAACCTTTTTTTATGGCTAGGGTTAGTTTATGTGCATTTTGACATTATATTATGTTTTCTTTCATTATTATAAAAGACAACTTAGATATTATTGAATTCATTTGAGTATTTTTTTTTTAGAAAATTGAGGAATTCCTTTTCTTGTTCTTCAAGAACAATCCATCGAACTTATCAAAGATTCATGAATCTTTGTAGCGTTCTAACCCAGAACTTATCAAGGAAATTGACATCCCTTGTGGCATTCGAAAACCTTATTTCTTGTTCCGCATCGTCAATTCTTGCATCGTAAATCTCGGGTCGAGGTCCTATTGTCTAAATCTCTCATTTTATCGTTCTTGTTATTTTATTTTCTAACTTTAGATCTTTCCCACATTTTCAAATGGTTATTCTGCATGTTTGTTGAGTTTCCCAAAAGGAATTGCATTTGGTTGTATCAGAGTTTGGATGTATCAGAGTTTGGATCTAAATTCAGTTCTTGATATTTTATTTGGCACATTTCATCGATGAAAGGACCTATGGAGAAAAGGTGACCAATGTCAAAGTCCTCTCTGCCCTTGAAGGATGACTCAATATGAGCACACCGTTCAGGAGAGGTATAAGAAGGAAAAATCCTACAACCTATGATATGTTGGCGGAGATGATGATAGGAGAAACTGCCGATGGAGAAATGATAGACAATCGCAAAAGGGAAGTCATAGGGCTTCTGCCTCCCCAATGTCAAAAGGGGAGAGGACCTACTTCACACTTGTTAGATTAGCTTTGGAACCAAACAGGACACCAACTTGCACCCACTTAAGATAGGCGCTAGCTACAGTTACTTTGAATGTTGTCCCAACTCTCGCGTACAAAGATGTGATTCCACGGCATCATGAGGAATAAAAACCATAAGCGAGGCATTAACCCAATACATGTGAAGGGGTGGTTGATCTAAAAATAGGCCCCAAGTAAACTTACGCCCTTTCTACACCTACCGCAAGTCTCAAGGACACAACACTAATCAGTGCAGAGACGTGATACACATGGGTGGTGGTAATCAACCGTCTAGGAGAGATAACCAACCTCTCCAAAGAAATATGTCCACACTAAGGAAGGAACAATAGCCTAGATGAGACGAGACAATATGCCAAAAAAGAGATGAACCCTCTCAACACAGAAGGGATGATGATGACAAGAGCCCCAGAAATGGGCAAAGGTACAGAAGGAACCCCTAATAGAGTTAGAAAATGCCCTAATAAGAGAAATAGACACTATCTTTGGTCCATATGTTAGAGAATAATCCAAGAATTCAAAGAGAAACAACGCAAGGAAAGCAAAGCTTCAGGGCCTAGGAATACTCAACCTATCACATTTACCTAGGAAGATGCAACATGCATTCACTTACTCAATTGTGAGGCTTAGGTCTTAAAAGCTATACTAGCAAGAAATAGTTTAAAATGCATGTTCATGGATAACAGAAGTTCAATGAACTTCCTCTTCAAAGCCACTTTTAACAAGATGCAAGTAAACTATGAATTGACCCCAATGATAGCTTTGCTTTATAGTTTTACCTATGATAACATCGTCCCAAGAGGGAAACCACTTTTGCAGTTTAGAAAGGTCTGCATCCTCAAGTTTTCATCACTTCATAGAGTTCTTGGTGATAGACAATATGTTTGCATACCATGGAGTACTTGAAAAACCAACGTTGAGGCATTTTTGGGCAATCGCTTCTATACATCACTCGTGTACGAAGTTACCAACTTAACATGGCATTGCCACGGTCTGAGATGACCAAATGGGTTCTAGAGAATGCTACCTATACAAGGGAAAGACGTCTAATGCTAGATGACTTGAGAAGGGAAGACTCTTGAAAATGAAGTCGTCTTAGATGAACTAGATCCACGAATCATAGAATCGAACTCGAAAATGACCCTAGTGGAAGAACTAGAAAGTTTCCCCATGGACCCCAAAGATCCCACAAAATCTTTGCAAATGGGTACTAACTCAGGTCAAGTGCTTCTTAAAGAGAAACTTGGACATCTTCGAGTGGAAACAAGTGGATATGATAGGCATTAACCCAAATATTAGTCACCATCATCTCTTGATCCAAAACACGCTCCTTATATAGAGTTGTACCTATGATTCTTAGGACCCAAAACGAATAGTGTATTTTGAAAATATTGGGTCTTTTATACTAAAAGGCCCAAATAAAAAAAAAGGTTGGATGTACCTTTTACATAAAGCCCTAATTTTATTATTATTATTATTATTATTTTTACAGAAAAGGCACAGATTTAAGTAAAAAGAAACTTATAAAAAAATGGGTCCTTATTTTTTTAGGCCCAAAGCATCGTCCTGGTTTGCCGCCCCCAGGCCTCGCCCAGTTTTTGTAGGAAGAATCAATATGTCCAAAGAGATACAAGGCACTGAAAGAATAATTTGAGAAACAAATAGCAAATGGCTTCATAAGAGGGGCCATATATCCGAAAGTGGATTTCAAACCAAGTTCTTGTGAAGAAAAATAATAGCAAGTAAAGGGTGCGCATAGACTTCTCCAACCTCAATCAAGTTTGAATGATAGTTTCTCACTGCCAAGAATTGACCAATTTGTTTATGCAATTGCAGAACACGAATTGCTAAGTTTTATGGATCTTATTCAGGGTAAAATCGAACACAATGTACCTAGAGATGAAGAAGAGATCATCACGTATAGGGGGCCTTATTACTATAGGATGATGCCCTTCATGTTGAAATTGTTGGAGCGACATATCAAAGCTTTGTTAATAGGATGTTTGTAGACCTCATCAGTAAAACGATGGGGGTCTATGTGGTCGATATTCTTGTAAAAAGAGTACATTCAAAGGACCATGTGAAGTATCTGGAGGCCACTTTCCAAATTTCGAGGAAATATGGGATGAGATTGAACTCCATTAAATGCGCATTTGATGTTACTTCTGAAAAATTTCTAAGCTACATGGTCAACTAAAGAGGCGTTGAAGCCAATCCAGAGAAAAATCAAAGCCTTGTTTGAAATGAGGTCATCTAGAAACCAAGAGGTGTACAGAACTTCACATGGCTGATTGCAGCCATAATTTGCTTCATCTTTAAGGAAACAGACAAGTGCCTACCTTTCTTCAAGGTTCTCAAAGAAGGAAAATAATTCCAGTCAGCAAAAGAGTGAAAAGAGGCCTTCTAAGGGCTGAAGAAGAACTTGGGAAAGGTTTTTCTCCTCTTCAAACCAAATATGGGAAAAACTCGTCTTTTATACTGGTCGTTATGAATACTGCCATTAGTTCAATCCTCGTAAAGAAGGAAAATTACCACCAGCTTCCTGTGTATTATGTGAGCAAGGCTCTCTTACTATAGAAGCTTGCATTATCTCTTGTCACAACATCAAGAAAACTAAGACCATATTTCCAAGTTCACGGCGATCAAGTGTTGACAAACTTTCCGCTAAAATAATTTCTTTATAATCCTGAAGCTTCGTGAAGATTTATGAAATGGGTTGTGGAGCTAAGTGAGTTTGACTTCTCATTCAAACCATGGGTCTCCATTAAAGGGCAAACCCCGGCAGGCTTTATTGCAAAATTCTTTAGGCTGCGTTCTCTTTGTGTTTCAATTTTCTGTTTTCATTTTCGAAAATGTTTTCTATTTTCCATTTTCTGTGATTTTTTTCGAAATTGCTGAAAACGCGGTTGGTTTGTTATTTCTGAAAACTGCCTTCGAAAATGAAAATCTAGAAAACACGTTCTGTTTAAAATTTTGCAGAAAACTAATTTTGTATACTTGTAATTATATTGCTTGTGAATATAAATGAAATAAAGCTGCCATATTTGAGTTGCACAACAAAAATAAATGAAATTTCCCCAATCACTCAATTTGGTTATGCCAAAAAAGTTCAAATATTCATGTTTCCCTTCTAAAGTAATCGTTCTACATTTGGGTAGCAATTTTCCCTTCTAGAGTAATCGTTCCATTTAATACTTCATATATATACATTCTTCCAATAAGCACTCATAATGTTTAAAATTTAAGTTTCAATAAAATTTGCAGAAATCAATTTATATTAATCAATGATGCACTTACAAAATAAGTGTCTACAATACCAAAGTAAAAAAGAAATGTTTAATAATTAAGCACATACATCATCAAAAAGATAGTTGAATTTGGAGTTCGACGAAAAAAATGGAGTACAATTCGGAGTTGTACATCAAAAGTTATACATGTTTGAAGACAATGACCTATAAAGCAAATACGAGAATGACTAAATTGAAAGAAAAGTAAGACTGCGTTCTCTTTTTGTTTCAGTTTCATGTCTTCATTTTTGAAAATGTTTTCTATTTTCCATTTTCTGTGACTTTTTTCGAAATTGCTGAAAACGCGTTTGATTTGTTATTTCTGAAAACTGTCTTCGGAAATGAAAATCTGGAAAACACGTTCTGTTTAAAATTTTGTAGAAAACTATTTTTGTATACTTGTAATTATATTGCTTGTGAATATAAATGAAATAAAGCTGCCATATTTGAGTTGCACAACAAAAATAAATGAAATTGCCCCAATCACTCAATTTGGTTATGCCAAAAAAGTTCAAAAATTCATGTTTCCCTTCTAAAGTAATCGTTCTACATTTGGGTAGCAATTTTCCCTTCTAGAGTAATCGTTCCATTTAATACTTCATATATATACATCCTTCCAGTAAGCACTCATAACGTTTAAAATTTAAGTTTCAATAAAATTTGCAAAAATCAATTTATGTTAATCAATGATGTCCTTACAAAATAAGTGTCTACAATACAAAAGTAAAAAAGAAATATTTAATAATTAAGCACATACATCATCAAAAAGATAGTTGAATTTGGAGTTCGACGCAAAAAAGGAGTACAATTCGGAGTTGTACATCAAAAGTTATACATATTTGAAGACAATAACCTATAAAGCAAATACGAGAATGACTAAGTTGAAAGAAAAGTAAAATTTACGGACTAATGTGCAAGAAAATCTGAAATTGAGGGACCTAAGTTGCAAATAAATGAGGGTATTTTCGAAAGAAATTTTAAAATTTGAGGATTAAAATGACAAGTTTTGAAAATAAGGGACCAATAATGTAATTAAAAATGATAAATTTTGACAAATTTCAAATTTTTTGATTAATTTAATTTTTTTAAAATATGAAAACTCGAAAAACGCGCGTTTTCCGTGTTTTCATATTATAGTTATAATAATTGGAAAACGCGGAAAACGTTTTCCATTTCCTTTACAAAATTTGGAAACATTTTCAATTTTTTTTTTTCCGAAAACGGAGCAAGAGAACGCGTTTTTCGCATTTTCGAAATTAAAAAATGGAAAACGGCTGAAAAACGTCAAAGAGAACGCAGCCTTAATATCTCGAAGTGGAGATGATGACGAAACCTTATGAACCTCTCACGTGGACCCTTTTTGTAGATGGCTTTGCTTGAAAAAATGTTTTTATTTTGTAAATGAGAGAAATATGCTAGGATTTAGAATCTACTTTTATTTTCATCTTTCATATCTTGATTTAAATGTTTAACAATAATTCATGAGTTTTGAAAATCAATGTTCCTAATTTGTTTAAAACCCTCTTTAAAACGGTGAATTAAAATATATCCATACATATGACCTACTTGCCTATATTTTTTTACAATGAATGCATACAAAATGAAAGCATTAATAATTTATGAGCACTAAAGATAACATAAAGCATAGATGTATATTTCTATTCCTTTTCGGACTTTGTGGCAATCTAAAAAATTCCTAATCTTTTGAACTTAAGAACACGTCACAAAATTCATACTAATTGGCAAAATAATTGTAGAAACATGAACTATAAAATTAATTGTTCAAACCTATAAATTGTATTAAATGAAAAAAAAAATCACACATATAATCCGAAAAATAAAAGCTTCATCATAATCCTAACATAATTAATCTAGCCTAGATAAATAATTGAGAATAAACAAGAAGATTTATGCAATTCATCACCCAGATGTAGGAATTAATCTTCTTAAAGAAGCATTCTTGATCTTGATCTTGATATGCGTCTCCTTTCCCTCTAGGGCTTGATCTCTCCATAATTATGTATAATAATGTGTATAATGTGGTATAGAATGATTCGAACCTAACCCCCCAATTCTCGTGCATTACCTTTCATATATATAGAGAAGAAACCTTGTTCAATTAGAAAACGATCTTGAAAAACCGAATTTAAGGAAAACAAATCTGGCTAGAAGTACCTAAGCAATCGCTTGGTAGGCATAGGTGTGATTGCTTGGTTTCATTTTGTAACATTCAACTTTTGTTATTTAATACTAGGTCATGTCATTCTTATATGACATGCGATGGCTTGGTTCATATGTTTTCCTTCAATTTTCGTCTTTTATTTTCTTACAATTTAGTCATTCCCCATAAGTGGATGTCTTTCCTCTTCTTCAGATTCGTTCAATTGAGCCATTGAACTTCTGACTTCTTCTAATTTAGTTCCAGTTTCTCTTGATTGGCCTCATCAAATTTCTCATTGTATAAATAAGTCTAGATAGCTATACAATTGGTTCATATTTGCCTCAACTTCTGCATTCTCTTGACTTTAGGATAAAAAGTGAAATAAATACAAATAATAGCTAAATCAGTAGAATTTATTCTTAAACGACAATATAATTTCCTAAATAGGTATATATAACACACTTATCAGTTGCGTCCTTCGAATATACTTGAGTAGGAGCAGACGTAGTCTTGGTAAGCCTACAAGGCCATAAACTCAGTTCAGCAGTCCAGTTCTGCTTCAAAGCCTCAAACAACGATGTAGAGTACAAAGCCCTCATGTTAGGACATTAGTTAGCAAAAGAGATGAGTGTAAGGAGATTGCTTGTCATAGTGAGTCCCAGTTAGTTGTGAGCCAATTGACTAAAAGTTCCACTACAAGAGACAAAAACATGGGATCATCGCTCCTTAGGATATTATATTGTTTTTGTGAATAAACTCTACTTGGTTGTTATTATTTGTCAATATTTTAGGTTTTATCCCAAAATCAAGAAAATGAGAAATTGGAGGAAATACATCACAATTGGATGAAAAGTGGAGCTAAATCATGCAAAAGAAGTTGATAAAGACAATTGATGTTCAAAATTGGAAGAATAAAGAAGTTTGATGCTCTAATTGAAGAAATCAATTGAAGAAATGAGTCAATTAAAGAAAATCAAAAATTATTGGGACCAATTTGTAAAGCATTAAAAGTTGAAGGACTTGAGTGCAATAAGAAAGGGACCTTGATGAAATAAAAGTGAAATGTTGATGACTAAATTGAAGAAGTCAAAAACATGGAAGACTGGAGCTGCAATTAACCAGGGACTGAATTGGAAAAGAAAAAAGGAATAGTGGCTGAACCGCGGTCTGCAGGCCACGGTATGTTTTTAGCCCATGTTTTCTGTAGTTGGACCATGGTTATTGTAGCAGAGCGACAGTTCTCTTATTTTAGGGTTTTTGGTCCGGTTTTTGGCCGATTTTTTCGGGTTTTTTTTTCCCGGTTTTACACCTTTTTCGACTTTTTCTTTTATTTTTTTAATCTTTTTCGAGCCTAACTAGGTTTTGAACTACTTTCTTGACTTCAAAACTTTAAAAGACCTATTCTACCAAATAGAAAGGGGTTGGAGGCACAAATTCTAAACCCTAGGTAGCCTCTCTTCCACAAGAATTCACATTCAAACATTCAATTCTAGGGAAATTCAAGTGGAGAAAAAGTAAGGGATTTGAAAGAATGACACAAGGTTTCGACAAATTCTTGGTGTAAGAAGATGTTTGGCTACAATTTCTCTAAATTTCGGGTTTTATTTACTTTGCTTTGTTTTGTTTTGTTTTTATTTACAAGAACATGAGTAGCTAGATTTAATTTAGAAATTAATGATGTATATTTAATTTTTCTAGTTTAATTTCAATTCTCAAGTTGGGATTTTTATTGTTTTTATGTATTGATTTTGCTATTATTTTAATGAATGAATGAATTAACTGCTAGTCCATGTAATTTGTGGTTGTTTACATAATTTGAGAGGTGAATTAACAATTAAACCAAATAGTAAAATCTGAAAATTTCAACAAAAAGATAGAGATATAAATTTGTGATTATATGTGATCGATAATGAATTCTTAGGTAATTTAATGCATTTGACTAAGGAAGAACCAACCCTCTATATAGATACATGGTGACTTAGTTAAATATGTCAAATTTGAACTCGAAAGAGGTAAATTAGATACATGTGTGAATTTAGTCAAATAAACTTTTTAAAAAAACTTGAGATGCAATATTAATCTAGAATATTATTTCAAAATCATTAGTCCCGATAGTCCTTAATTGATAAGAAAACTTATCATTCAATTTCTTGCTTTCATATTTTAATTTAGTTGCAATTAGTTTAATTTCTATTTTTATGGTTTATTTCATTAATTCATCAATTTATTGTGATTTTTTGGAATCGTTTGCAAATTTAATTTCTTCAGTTAGTTTTTGCCTTAATTTAGGAATTATCTTGATCAAAGTAAATCGATAGCAAATAAATAGTCTCTGTGGGATTGACAACTTGGACTCAAAAGTTCACTTTATTACTTGTTAATGATATCGTACACTTGCGATGTTTTTATTACACCATGGTATGTCGACCATGTAAATCTTCTTGCAAATGGTGTCACCCCACTAGATCGCTCCTATCAATAAAGAAAGAAGTTCTTCTCCGATATCAAGCACTATTTTTGGAAAGACCCATTGTTGTTCAAAAGAGGGAGGGCCGCCCGGATCAAATCATTAGTAGATAAAATTCTTGAATAATGTCACTAATAGGTCCTTTTGGTGCTGTGAAAATCGCATCAAAAATTCTTAAATTAGGATTTTATTTGCTCACCTTGTTCAAGGACGCCCACACACTTGTCTCTATGTAACACCCGCAATGCTATATCATCCTTTTAACTAACTTTCAAAAATAAAGATTGAGAGGAAAATAACTGAAATTCAATCATATTATTTTATAAAAATGACTCCAACGATAAACATTTCAAATAAAAATTCAGCAGAAGTAATTAAAAATTAAGTTTCATTTAAAGGCTCAATGATCAATAATTAAAACGTTAAAAAATATTTAGACAATAATAAGGAATTCAAAATCTCAAAATTAAATGTGATTAATTTATTACTTCAAATTCAAAACTTTTTTAATAAATCTTCAATAGCCACCATCACACACTCCGTCATCAACTTTGTAATCTGAAAATTTGTAAGTTTAAAGAAAGAGTAAGCATTTAATAGAAATACTCAGTAGGTTCAGCGCAAGATTAAATAAACTATATCATAAATAAAACATATAATCATGCAATTTAAGTTATAAATCCTCATGCCCAGAGGCAAGTAGTCTCATGCCCGAAGGCAAGTAATCTCATGCTCGAAAGTAAATAGTCTCATAAATCACGTAATAACATGCAGGAATTTATAATAGTAATTTACTTAATATTGCGCAGTTGAAAGAAAAGGTTTTTCAAGTATGAACCTACCTTAAATTTAACGAGTTCGAGTTGAGCGGGAAAAATGTCAATCTTCTAAACTTCAGAACGCCTCGTCTAGAAAAATAGAAAATGAATTTTAAATTAGTATTTTGGAATTTAAAGTTTTAAAAGAAGAATAAAGGTTTCAGGGATTAAATTGAAAATCTAACATAATTGAAATTGAAAAAGAAAAAGCTTTGGAACTGTAATAAAGATTTTTCATAAAGAAGAGGTTGACTTAAAATTTTAAAATAGTTGGGGCTACTAATTAAATACTTGTGAATCTATAGGGATTGAAAGCATAAATCTAGGAAATCAGGGGCTAAAATAAATAATTTTAAACTTGAGGGCTAAGGTACAAATTAGCAAAAATCAAAATATAAATCAAAACATCACACACTCTCTCTCATGGTTTCAATCGAACAAAGGAAAGTAAGGGAGATGGCTATCGGCCTCTCCACACTGGCGGTGAAGTCTATGATAGCACCTCCATCTAGTGGTGACGGTGGGGAAGGTATGGGTGCGTGAAAGAAATAAAGGGATCGATTTTTTGTGTGAAAATCGAGACTGTGTTCGAATTTTGGAGCAATTCCGGCGAAGAATTCGGCAGTAAGGTAAGGTGTTGGGTTCTTTTATTTTCTTGGTTTGGTTTTAGATTAGGGATTGGAATTTGGGTTTGTTTTTGGGTTGGGGCATTCGAGGTGAATCAGCTAGTGGTGATGCTTGTGGTGGCGTTGTGGTGATTTAGTAATGGGTGAGGCTTCGTTTGGTCGGCGGTGGTGTGGTTGGGTTCGACTGTGGTGTTGGTGTTGAGTTTGGTTCAGTTTGATTGTTGTTGAATATATTCCTGTAATACTTTTGTTTGTGAATCAATGTTGGTAGATTGAGGGTGGTTGATGAGGTGGTGGCTGCCGATGGGTATTTGGGTGAATTTTCGAAATGGGACAGTAGGTGGTTTGAGAGGCTTAATCTCACCTAATAGGTTGATTGTTGAAATTCTGTGATGTGAAAAAGGTAGTGAATGAGAGATGAATCGGTTGTGTGATTATGTACATAGATTGGACTGGAGGAGGGGAATATATATATATATATATATAGACTTTGATCGTAGGAGGATAGGCTAAAGGAAGTGTTGTAGTTAAAATAAAATTGTGAAATGTTGGATATGGGAAATGTTGGATTTCGAATAGAATTGTGAAAACTTGGGATACAAGATTATCAATGTGAATATTATACCTTATCAAAAATAACTATTTAAAAGATAAAACGTGGTTCAAAAATAAATTTGGATAAGCATAAATTTGAAATTGAGATTTAAAGTAATTTGAGTTTAAAATATATGGAATTTTGGAATTAAATCAATTTGGAGTTAAACCATTTTATTGACTCAAAAATATTATTTGACATGGCTAGACGAACATGTTTAATAAAAATGGGTGAAATCGTAGCGACACGTTTTTAAGAAATTAAATAATTATTTGATAATTGGAAATTTTCGTGGTCGCTACACTCTAAATGTGATTGATGCCAACATAGTAGAAATATCTCTAATCTAAATGAAATGCCATTGATTTCTGTTAGCCCAAGAATAACTAATCAAGAGGGGGTGAATTGGTTTTTAAAACTTTTTTGATAAACAATCTCAAACTAGAAACCAATAAATATGGGTAGCAACATTTAGTATAAATTAAATTAAATAATGCAAAGTGCTATAAGATGTAAACTTAATTAAATAAAGCAAGTATAACACTTAGAGATAATATTGCACAATATAAATTGATAAATAAGATTAAGTGCAATATAAGTAAATAAAAGGGAAGAAAGAATGCAAATGAGATATTTAAGGAGGTTCGATCCAACCACTTGATTTAATCCTCCATTATCGAGCTCTCTGTCACGAGCATAATCTTTGTATTAAGTTTGATTGACTTAAAGATGCAATCAAAACCTTACAATATTGAGCTTTCAAGTGAATAGGATCCGACGACTTATAATAAGGAGCACCAATCTCTTTTCTGGCTTTATCGAATGATTGGGTGACTTACAACAAGGACCATCACTCATTTTTTGAGCTTCATAACTGGACCTTGAAATAATTGGGTGACTTACAACAAAGAATACAATCCTTATACACCTATTGAGCTTTAAAACGGACGTCAATACAACCCGTACAAAGTACATAATAGATTTACAAAGAAAATATTCTTTCTTGACAAATGATACAATCTAATTGAGTACCTAGAGAGAGAAGCTAACAATACAATGAATAACAATGAATTTAACTCAAATGCAAGAGAAAAATTTGATGCAAATGATAATGAAAGCTTTAATGCAATCAAACAAGGTTTTTAAAATAATAAGATCTTTTGTTAAATGATACAATCAAGTTAAGTTTCAAGAGATGCTAACACTTGAATAAGTAACAATAAGTTAAAGCTCAAACTGTTAGATAAGTGAACTTTGATGAATCAAAAGATAATGAAAGATTTAATACAATCAATCAAAGTTCTTAAATAGAAATTCCCTCTTTAAAAAATATAAATAAGTCTTATTAGATATATTAACACTTTCAATTCAAGTGCTAGATAAGAAAACTTTTGTTGAATAAATAGATAACAATAAGTTTAGCTTTAAGTCTAAGATGTCAAAACTTTAATAGAATGAAAAAATAAAAGATCAACTTACCAAAGTTTTCAACTAGTTAATCTCTTTAAAGATAATAACAAGTTTAACACAAGATATATTAACACTTTCAATTCAAGTGCTAGATAAGAAAACTTTTGTTGAATAATATGATTTGTAAAAATATTTCAAACAACCAAAGTTATGTTTGTAAAAAAAAATTGATGTAGATAATTTAATAAGAGTAGAAAAAAATTTGGATTAATTAATTATTCTAATCAATATAGATGATTGTAAAACAATATATATGAATGTAAAACAATGTAAGATCAATATATTTGCACCGTTAATTTCTCTTAAGAAGTGTATATATTAAATGTAGAATGAAGAGCTATTTATAGAGTGAAAAGTCCTGAGCATGGTCTATTGAGTCCAGTCGACCTAACTACATGCGGTCGACCTGTGACTAATTGCCATTAGAAAACAACTGTTGAATTTTGAATTTTGTGCAATTCGGTGACCTCATTAATTTGTGGTTGACCTCAAATTTCTCAAACTTAGGTTTTCAAGAATTTGATCGAGCATGATTTAACTAAGTTGGAAGACCATGTGAAAAGTACTTCATATTAATTTTAAAATATATCTAAGTCATGTGCAATTTTAATGCAAAAAAAGGAACTTATTTTGATGTTCTTAAAACGACTATTGAGCTTATTGGAATTCATTGCTAAAGATTAAGAGTGTTATACATTTACATAGGTGTAATCAACTTAAACTCGATCTCAAATTTTATGAGCTTGAGTTCTTGACCACCATGTCATTGCTTTGCATCTTGAATCTTGATCTTTTATAGCTTCACTTTGATCTTGATCTTCTTATAATCTTCTTACTTCGGTCTTGATCATCGCATTTTGGGTTTTTTATCTTTTATCTTTGAGAGGTGATTTGTACTTTGAATATTTTGAAGATTATCATTACATGAAACACTTGAAGCACATTTGTAAATAACAAGAGATAATCTTGTTTGTTATAATCAAAATAATAAGGTTAAAGCCAACATAGGTCAACAATTTTTTCCTTTTTTATTATGAAAAACAAGATGATTTGAAGAATAATATAAACATATAACAAGGCACGGGGAAATGAAAATAATTGATAAGTTCAATTTGGGCATATAATCCCCTATTTTTTACAAATCAATGATTATCCATTCAAAGCAAATAGTGACATAATCTATCATATAATATAATTCATTTCAATGTAAATAGATTATCCGTAGTCAAGCCAACAATTCATCACACATTTTTTTCCCTTATGGCATAAATAAAAAGGTGGTATTTAGCAAATGAGTTCCCTCATTGGCATATCATACATGAGCATAAGATATAGTCTCAAAATAAGAAGTCAAGACATGTAGTTGCAAGTAGGGATGTCAACAAGTCGAATCGAGCCAGCTCGAGCTTTTAGCGGTCGAGCTTTTTTTGGCCCGAGCCGAGCCAAAGCTCAACCAAATTTTTTAGGCTCGACTCAAGCTTTTGGCTCGGGCTTCTTCAAGCCGAGTCGAGCCTGAGCCGAGTTAGCCCATATTTTTTCTTTTTTACATATACATGTGGCAAATGAATTGTGTTTAGTTAAAAATATAATTACACAATAAATGTAATACAAATACCAAATATAAATTTATAATGCACACAATAAAATGAATATAGGTAGTACAAATATCAACACGGGCCAATTTTGGCCCGCCACATCGGCTAGCTCGTGTGGCTCGGTGGGCCATAAGGGATGGCCTCGGCTCAAGCCTTGGCTCGATCCTCCGAGCCACAAGCCGAGCTTTGCTCGAACTTTTGTTGGTCGAGCCCGAGCTGACGAGCTATTTTGACACCCTTAGTTGCAAGATGATTTCCAGTAGATATATTCTCCCTTAGTCATGAGCATGGGTTTGAGGGCAAAGATGATGATGAAGCACAAGTCAAATGTCATAATTGGAATCATTTTTCCCCTTAGTGGAACACTTGTAGCATGAAATGAGTTCAAAGTGTATCTTAAAGCATATAATTCAAAGATCATTTCAATGCATAAGGATGCCTAGCTATATATTAAACTATATTGGACTTGAATAGCATCATTTATCTCATATAGGCATTTAATACATTTCTCTCTATAGTATAAGCATGTATATCAAAAGGATGAGCATATAGGAGAATGGATTAAGATACTATGTTGCATATGATCAAAGATGATAAGGTTCCTCCTTTAACATTGCATATATAAGATCAAAATATTAATGCAACCATATGATATTAAGATCACATATCTTCTCAATGAAATATTTATAGCATTTTCAAGTCATTAAAAATTTAAATCATGTATAGAGGAGATAAGTTAGCAATCATAAATATTCAGAGATTATTAGATTCATGCATCTCATCTTAAATCATCAATGCCATTTCTCCATATATTTTATATAAACATAATACATCATTCATGTAATACTATTGCATGCAAATATATGTATGAATCTATCTCACTCATATCTCATTTGAATCTCTCTCTAATTCATATCTTTGTCAATTCTCCATTATATCAATTCTTCAACTTATCTTACCCCTTAATTAAACACAAAATGTCAAATATATGGAGATTTAAAAAAACATCACATTCATAATAAAATATTTCCTAACTTATATAAAATAGGATGATGTCATTTTTTAAAAAAAATAGAGACAAGCCGATATACACTATCTCAAGGAAAAAGCTATGGTTTCTTCATTCGACACTCTCTCCCATCCTCATCGCTGATCTCCCCCCCCCCCTCTCTCTCCCTCACTGCTATACCTCTCTATTTATCTCTCACGTGCTCTCTCTCCATCTCACGGACCTTCCATCTGAACAACTGAAACTTCATCCACACCAATCGAATCGATCACACAAGATACAAGGCTATCAGTTGCCGAGATTCCAATTAAAGCGACGTCAAATGCTTTCGATAGAGGTATATTTCGTATTTACTTGCTCAATTTTGCTTGGAATTGAATATTCAAAGGGTTGTTCTTTCTTTATTTTATTAGAGTTTTACTTTCTATTAGAAATAAAAATATTAGAAAATGAGATGCCCATCTGGGAAATTCCGTCAATATTGTTAGATGTTTCAATTTTTGTAATCTATCTCTTAGTCATTGTTAACGGTCAAAATTCAATCTTACCTTCGCATATTGATCCTAGAAATTGAATTTTTGATTTGGGTAGTAGATTTTAGAAATTAAATTGGTGGTATTTGGCGTATATTGGTTAATAATATGTTAGAACGCACCTAACCTTCAATTATATATTTCTCAGTTTCTTGCGCAAGCTTGGAAATGATATGTTTTAAGTTAATAACAACTATTTATAAGCTTAACTCATTTTTCATTTATGCTCCGTATAATCATATGCATAGCTATTTGACAGGACACCATTCTACCTAATTTGAATCTTCGTAATATTTATGGTGCTGAAAAAAGCTTTTCATGATTTTGTTACTTTTCTACTCTTCTTACCTTTTTATTGTTTGTGCTTCTTGAAAAGGCTGGTTGAGTTGGTACTAAATTGGTTTAAACTCAACAATATACAGCAAATTTCAGACTCAATTTAAGGCTAAGGGTAGTGTTCGACAAGGAAAAATATGTATTGAAGATAAGGATTGTGTGGATTACATCAAAATGGATGAAGAAGGCTGGTTTCCATTTTCCTTCTCGCTGAATTTGTTTATGGTAAGATGAACTTGGTTTGGATTCCATTTATTTTCCAATTTTATGCATGTAAATTATTAATGGCTATTGGCTCAATTGTTTTCCATTTTTTTGATTGAAAGGATGATCTTTATTTTTCAATTAATTGGTGAATTATAAAATGTCAGTTTATATGTTGTAATAAAATTCTGAAGATAAAGATTATTACTTATTCTTGAAGTGAGTTGAATATGGAACTCATATTTTGAATTGGTGACTAAATGAGTCCTGGAAATTTCAAACATAGTTTGTTTACTTTAAACAAAATTTGGAAGAAGAAATATTATCGAGTTCGTCCTGTTAACATTCCAATTGGTATTAATATTTATTCTCTATGGGAACAAAAATATTTTATTTTGGTAGGTTTCCAGATCTATTGAATGATTTTGAGTTTTTCAATCGTTAGAATTTTTATTTAGTGAGCTTCGTTTGTTTTTGTGCTATTTTTCTTCATTGTGTAAATCTGTGTGTTTGGATAAATGCTAATATGAACGTGTATGGGAATTTTTCTCAGTTTCTTTGAAATCTTACTCCTATTTCTCTCTCTAAATCTGTATCTATTTCTAGGGACACAGCCCTTCAATGGATGACAAAAATTAGATGATGTTCAAGCAGGTAGAACAATGTGTTATTTTGTTATTTTTTGTATCCTATACTAGTTAGACGAGAAGAGTTGGGTTGGTATCTGAATTTTATTGTATATATGTTTTGAATGCAGTTGTCGGGGGAGACACACATCTCGAACATGTTGCAGTTTCCTGAGCGATTAGTGGGTATACTCTTTCTCTAAAATGCTTTTATTATAAATGACAAGACTTTGCAGGGATTTTAGAGATGACCAATTTATCTTTCAGAAGTATAATTTATCATTGCTTCCAAATATGAAAATATTGAGCACCTGAAATACTATGAGTCATGTACCTGAAACCAATGTTCTAAAAAGCGTGAAGCGTGATGAAGCGGGGAGCCCGAGTGTCAAGCTTTTCAAGCTTAAGCGGGAGTATGCGTTAAAAAGCGTTAAAAAGCGTTTTTCAATTCCTATATACAAAATTTAAATTTTACACATATTTTAACCCCTAAAAAAAAAATTGAAAAAAAAAATAAAAAAAAATTCATAAGCGCGCTTTAGCTCGCTTCGGGTCACGCTTCTCGCGCTTCGCCGCTCTTAAGCGCGCTTACTCGCGCATAATGCGCGCATAACGCGCGCTTTTTTCACGCTTTTTAGATAAAAAAAATTTCAGACGCTTTTTCCACGCTTTTCGCTGTTTTGACGCGGCTGAGTCGCACTTCGCGCCTAGGCGCGCATTGTGCGCGCACAACGCGCGCGTTTTAGAACACTGCCTGAAACCCATAATTTTCTACGTCTTCGGCTCTCAGGCTTTCTCGATTAAACTGTAATAGTCATATACATGCAGTGATAGCAATCACTCATGGTCGAAGTTGTATCAATAGATGAAATACGAGCCACTGCTGCCCACCTCAAGATCGGCCTCTCCTCCATATCACTCCCCCAATCGGTTCTTGGCTCAACTTGACACAGTTAACCTCATCCATGACGCTAGATGAAATACGAGCCACTGCTGCCCACCTCAAGATCGGCCTCTCCTCCATATCACTCCCCCAATCGGTTCTTGGCTCAACTTGACACAGTTAACCTCATCCATGACGCAAAAACTCAGGTATTCCCTTCTGACATAATGGTGCAATATTTTTCCATTTGTGCTCATACGTGTAATTCTGCTTACCATTTACCTGATCATAAATATTTTTTTTTTAATTTTGCTTTTTATAGCATCTTCACTCCATACTTCGATGAGGAAGTTATCTTCTCCATTAAAATGATGGATAAGCAAAACTAAGGTGTTTCCATACTTTTTAATTTGCAAAAAATCTTCACAGGTTTGCTTATATTGGTTGTCGATTGTTTTCTGTCACATACATAGCCATTATTTATAATCTATGTGTGTGTGTGAATAAAATTTAATACTTTTTGGTCTTCCACAAGTTTTTCTACAACTTTTTACAAATATTTTCTTTTTCTCTTCAAAGACCTGATGAAGTTACATTGACGTTTCTTCAAGTAACTTCATTTTAGTTCTCTATCATCATGTCTCTGGTTTCTTCTCTCTATCTTATTTTCTTCTTCATTTCTCGCAATGTACAATATCTAGATATATTTTGCTGAAGTCATAAAAAGTTGTTGTGCAACTTGGTACTTACCTATGGTGTAAAGATGAAAAGGATATATCATGCTTCCGACAATAATAATATTTATCTTATAATTGTCATGTTACCTGTAATTTTTTCTTATTTTGAATTTTCGTTGATTAAGTTGTGGCTGAACATTGTAATTTACTACTTTTCTTCCAGAAGTCCTTTTATTGCTGGCTTCTTCCCTCGCTACGAGAAGAATCTTCACGATTATCATACAAGTTTTCTCTAATGGCCTCTCGATTTAAGGTAAGAAATTTTATGTAGTTGCTTAGCATGTACAATTGTCATAAATAAGTTTTATTTGAGAAGTACAACTGCAGTATGTGCTTATTTTACATGGAAAATTATATAACGCTATTATATACACAATTTTACTACAACCGTGCAACGCACGGGTACCACTAGTAATTAAACAAAAGTGATGAGATGTCAAAAACATAGTCAATGTTTAAAGATCATATAGAATGCTAAATATACTAAAATTAAATTGAGTTAGAGTTGATTTACAGTCCAAATATACTCTATGTGATGAAATGGATCATTGGACAGTTTATTTCATCTTCTTCTTTGGCTGCCTCTTCGAGTAATAGAAAGTGAATGGTGAAAAGCTTCAAGTGGAGAAGGAAGGAGGCACAGTTGACCCACATTAGTGAAGAAAAGTATGAAAAGCTTTCAGATTTTGATAAGATTAGAGTGATAGAATTATGTATTCTTGATGTAAATTGAGGATTTTGAAAGTTTGAAGGAAGAATATGATGTACAGAGAAGGTTTCTGGAGAAATAAATTGTGAGAATATGTTAGGATTTCAAAATGAAGAAAGGGATATTAAAAGTCTTAAAAACTGTGAGACTTATGCGGTCAACCTCATTTTAGTCATGCAAAAAGGGGAAGTAGAGGCAGGTCGAGAGGTGGCAATGGGCTGAGCCAGCTCGACCCTTGGCTCGATGTGTTCGGCTCGTCAAATGGACGAGCAAGAGCTAGAGCTCGTGTCTGACGAGCCGAGCCTTGGCTCAGCTCCTTTCACCGGTGCCGAGCTTGGCTTAACCCATGAGCACGCGGGTCGTGGGACGAGCCGAGCTTCGGCTCGTTGGCTCGTTCAAATTTTTTTTCCTCATTATTTTATGACTTTAATATAATGATATATTATATATAAATTTATAATTAGTTGTGTAGTATTAATAAGTAATGCTAGATTGTTAGTGTCGAAATGATGAATTGTAATGTAAAAACTTGTTCAAATCTCCAATTATAATTTGAAAAGACAAAGATTAAAATTGAGTAAATTAATTAAATTTTTTAAAATTAAAACTCTCCTTTTTTTGGGGCTTGGGACATGTTACTAAATTGAATAATTGAATTTTTTAGTAGGTGGAGTTAAAATTGTACACGAACAACTTGTTACATGTACAATTTTTGTTTGAAATCAAAATTTTATTTTATATAAAGAAATTAAAATTTTAAAGTCAAATATCATTTACTTGACGGCATGCAATTTCGGCGTATTTATTTTGTATGTGAAAATGAGCGTCTTGCCAATTGTTGACACACATTAATGCTTCCAAAATATCTTCTTTGTGTCGGCTCCTAACTTTTGACAAAACCCTTTTACCTGCACTAAAAGTAGACTCCGAAGCTACCATGCTAACCGGAGGTGTTAGTAGATCTTTTGCTATGGCGGAAACAATCGGATATCTTCGTTCGTTCGCCAATATTCAAGTAAATCAAAGTCTTGTTGAAAATATATTTTCAGTTCTTCAGGTATTACAAGTGGACCTGATTCGTTACAATTAGGAGACATACTGTAAGAAGAAGTTCCTTGTGTTTGACTAATTTCTTCCATTAGATTGTATAATTCTACTTCGTCGTCTGCAAGTGTTGTGGCACATGATGGTGCAGATTGTGTATGACTAACATTAGTTCCTAATCGTGCTGCATATATGGTATACATGTTTACTAACGTACTTTCTAAATTATTATAAGTGATAGGGGTATCCAAAATCAACGAGCTATTGATTTTTGAAACAAGAAGTTTCTTACCCTTGAAATTGTAATGCAAGTCCATTATGCATGCTAAGGGAAATATCATTTTAATTCCTAAGTTTTTTACTTTTATAATACTCAGTTATTATGTGTTCATAACCTTCACATGATTTAAGTAATAAATATGTAGAGTTTCACTTATGACTTACGTCGGTGATAAATTTCTTAGGATCTAAACTTTATTGTGAACACATCTCTTCAAAGTATTGTTTTCTACTCGGTGATATAGTCATGTGCATTAATGATTTTGATTTTATACATTTGATTTTTAATATGTTTCATTTCATCTTGAACAATTAAATTTAAAATATGCAAACACATCTAACATAGAATAAAAAATCACCAAATTTCGAATTAAGAATTCTACATAACTTATCTACTACAAGCTTATTTACACTAGCATTATCGAAAGTAAATGATCTAATTTTACTTTCGAAACCATATTCTCTAACAATTTGCAGTATAACATTAAATATGTTGATTGCGTTATGAGGAAATTCTATAATTTTAAAAGAGATAATTTTTTTATATATAACCCAAAGTGGATCAATATAGTTTGCAGTTGCAGCAATATAACCCTTTTTGTTAATAACTTCCCAAAGATCGGAAGTAAAAGAAATAATACCACTATATTTATTTAAATCGACTATTAATTGCTTTGTAGTTTTAATAAAATATTCTATAGTATCTGAATGCAAAGTGTTTCGACTAATACCAACCTACCTGGGTTGAAGATAATATTTGATGTAGGTAACAAAGTGTTCGTTGTCCACTATGCTTAGCAGCAACTCCGTCCCCGCAACGAATTGAACCATGCCAGTTAATTTCTCTTCTTTGAAATATATCCAATTTGAAAGTGTAGATCCAGCAGCAGAACCACTAGCAGATGAACCAAATTGTAGTTGACTTTGATTTGATTCAATGAACCCGTGCTTGGTCACACACTTGCGAAAGTGACGATTGAGGTGTATAGTACCAATGTTCTTTTGCCATGCCAATTTTTGTGCACAATATGTGCACACAACTCTGAAATCTTGAGTTCCATCAATTGTTTTCCCAGTTGTGATCAATTTATAGTGATTCCAACACTTTGCAGTTTGCTTCTTACCTTTTCTAGCTTTTCGTTTCCCTCTTGCTTTGGGAATATAGGGATCATTTTCTAATATTTGAACATCCGCATCTTCTCCAACATCGTCTAAATCGAATCGTTTCAATATTGTCGGGAATTGGTATGTCATTGAGACCGACAAATTCATCGTCGAACTCATAGTGAGATTAGGGTCTTGAGTCATCATGCTCCCCAAGTCCAGATGGACCATTGAACAATTCATTAATAAATCTTCGGTGGTTGGGATCCATTCTTTTGTATGTGGAAAATTTGAAATAGAAAATGAAATGTGTATAATTGTAGTGTAGTAGGTGATAAGAATATTGATAATTGTGTGTGTATAATTGTATAAATAATAAATGATTAGAATTAAGAGATGTAATGAAAAACCGAGAGATTGAAATGAAATGTATGTAATGAAAATTGGAGAGATTGAAGTATGTAACTATGTAAGTAATTGTATAATTGTAGTATAGAGAGAGCTTGTACTGAGAATTAGAAAGTAGAATAATTGAGAGATTTTGGTGTGGAGGGAAAATGAAATTGAAGGGGTGTTTATAGTTAGAAAAAGAGAAAAAAAAAAATTAAATAAAAAAATTGGACATTTTCCAATGTGACCGTTGCCAACCAGCTTGCCAAAGCCAATGGTCTGACCGTTGGCTCTCTCTCTCTCTCTCTCTCTCTCTCTCTAACAAGCCGACTAGCCAAGCTGCGAGCGGCTCATTAGGCTTGTGGGAATCGAGCCACGAGCCAGCTCTGCTCGTGGTTCAAAGTGGGCGATCGGCTCAACTGGCTCTCCAAAATGACAAGTCGAGCAGCCCTCGGCTAGTGTTTTCGGGAGCCGAGGGGAAACTCAGCCTGTTTGCCACCTCTAGGTCGACCTCATAAGCTGGAGACATTCTTATGAAGTGCTAGAGGTTTTGGTAAAAAATGTCGATAAATTTGTTTTTTTTTCCTTTTAATTCACAAATCTAGAGTAATATCTCCTCAATGTGCATGATATCTAAGAAAATAATGTCTAATACATAATAAGCTTAGATAGAGAATGCAATATGTAGCATTTAAGCATGAATAAGGCATTTATTTTGTTTCTTATAAAAGAGACAATTAATTTGATAAAAACATAGTTTTTTAAAATATAACATTAAGGCACAATAACTGGTAATAATAGAAAGGGTCTGATCATACCTTGACATATAAATATGTCTATGAGAGTACCTAAATTCTTTTTAATCGAGTTTGATTTGCAAAATCCCTGAAGTGTGTATTAATTTCAACTCTTCCATGTCAAAACCCGTTATGAGTATGTCTATGATGTACTTGGTTTGACTTCACTCCTTGAGGATATTCTCTTATATGATTTTTGAATACTTAATTGCTCAAAAAATCTGCAAATCAATGATTTTCTTTGGGCATCATCTATTTATCCTTCCTTTTGAAACATGATCTCTATGATTGATCTCTCATCATCGATCATCCATAATTCAAGAACGAATCTCTCTTCATCTTCCTTGGTACCTACAAAAGATGGTCTAGATTTTTTTTCTTTGATACCCACATGAATTTGGGTCCTTGGTTAGTTTTAGTGGATTTTTGAATCCACATATGATTTCTTGTTAAATTTATCCTCTTTTTAATTAAGCAAAATTGTATGTCCATCTTTGCTACAAAAACCACATATAATGGAATTGTGAGACTTTGATACTTTAATTAAACGCATTTGATAAACTTTTTCTTCGAATGAGATTTGAAAAACTTTTGCTTCAAGTGGGGTTTACATCCAACCCATTCCTTTTCGAAATTACATTTTTGTTCATCAAGCATTAAATTAAGTTTTTTCTTTTCCTGAGTAAACTTGTGAACAATAATTTTTAAGTCCAAAACTCTTTCTTTTAACGAACTCTTTTCATTTAAAGAACAATTTTCTTCAATCAGAGAATGATGATCAATCTTTTCTTTATCAAAATCTTTTTGAAATCAAAAGTCTTTCTAATTTATTTTTCAATAATATATGCATTTCAATTAGACTAGAGTGTTTGAAAACAATTTTTTAAAATTCGTTAATTATTTTTTTGTAAGAAGTAGACAATTCATCATATTAAAGTTTATCAATAGAGTAGAACTCATCTCCATTTGCCATGAAACATATGTTGACCATTTCATCTTAGCTTTCATTCTTCTCATCATCCTCATCATCCCTTTCATCTCAATTAACTTGTAGTGCTTTCTTTTTGATAAATCTCTTCTTGTTTAGACATTCAGTACTTTCGTGACCGAGTTTGTCAAAATTATAATAAACAATCTTTCATCTTTTTTCATCTATCTTTTGGAATTGGTTATTGTTGAGAAAACATCTCCAGATTTTTATAAGGACTAAATCATCAATATTTTCTTCATTCATGTTCAAGCTAGATGAACATTCATTGTGTATTTTTTTTAAAGCAACACTATTACAAATTAGACTAAAAAAAATAAGTAATTTACGTCTTTTTTGGAAAAATCGACGCTAAGTAAAATAGCGGTAGCAATTTTGTAAACATGTTAGGACCATATGTGCTTGTTTCTATTTAGAAACCGACGCATTTAGTATGATTTAATAATATGCGTCGATTTTTTTATTAAAAATCGATGCATAAAACTATAGTATATGCGTATGTTCCTATGTCGGTTCCTTATCACTATATGCGTCGGTTCCAAAGAAGGAATCGACTCACATTCCTTGCACTATTAGGGCACCTGCGCACCACGCGGTGCCCATTCTCTCTCTTTTCTCAAACTCACACAACCCTCTATTTCACTCTCTCATTATACACTCTAACTTTCTCTTTCACTCAATCCGCCACAACCACCACATCGCCACCTCTCGCCCGAACCATTACCACCTCTCACCCGCCTCCTCCCTCTATTTTTAAGGTATATATACATGTGTGTGTGTGTGTGTGTGTGTGTGTGTGTGTATGTTTATGTTTAAGTTTATATTTATATCATGTATATATTTATATAGTGTAGTAATTTTTTATATATATGTTGTATATTTATTATGTATATGATACGAATCATAGTAGGCTTGACGAAAAATTCAAATATTCAAGCCAAAACAAGAATTCAAGCAGGTTCGGAGAGCTTTAAAGATCAAACCAGGTCAAAATGGATCAGAACCGTATTTACGGCTGTAAGCTACTTGTCATAGCTGTAAATTATCCTCGGGTGAAAATTGAAGAATTCCAAGATTTTAACAGTTACGGCCATAAGTATTATGGTTACGGCCGTAATACTTAAGCAGAAATACAATTACGGCCGTAAGTGATAGTGTCACGGTCGTAAGATAGGGTTTTCCAAAAAACGCGGATTTTATTTCCTTTTTCGTATTTTTAATTCCTTTTTCAGTTTAAATTTATTTTAGGTTAGTTAGAACTCTATTTTGAGTCCATTAGCAACTAGGGTTTTATATTGCTTATTTATATTCTATTTTCCATTCATTGTAAAACAGCCTGGAATTAATGAAAATTGTGTTGAGTGGTTTTCCCTTAAATATTGTTCTGGATTGAACACTTTCGAACTTATCAAATATTGTGAGATATTCATGGCGTTCACCAAATCGAACTTATCAAGGATCTGGACATTCCTTGTGGCGTTCACCACATTTGGTTCTTGTTTCCGCATCGTAATGGGTCTCGGGTTTAATATACCCCTGGTTCTTGCATCGTGAGGCTCGGGTCGTAGTGTTATCGTCAGTTCCAACCTGAATTCGAAACTTTCCCGGCTTTATTCCGCGTGTTCGTCGTGACCCCCTCCCGGGATCACATCAGTTGGTATCAGAGCTGGACTTTGGATTCAGATTTTTCTGATGGGAACGCCACAAATATCTCACAATATTTGATAAGTTCAATTGGTTGTTCTTGAAGAAAACAAAATGGACTCAACCTTATAATTTGGAGAAAACTCTCTCAAACAATATCAATAATCTCAAAAACTGTTTTACAATAATGAAATTGTCAATAATATAATGAAAAATGATCTAGCCTTAGCCCTAGCCGCATTAGGGTTCAAAAATAAAATTAATAATTGATAAAAACGGAAACTAATTTAAAAATCGTGAAAATCTGCTTCTGTCACAACCGCACAATCGGGCAGGCAAATCGGTAGCGATCGCGTGGAATCACCTGAAACTCTCAGGTGGAATTTTGATGTCATTGCGCGATTGCGCGCTCATTTTCACCACGCGATCGAGTGGGAGTCTCGGCTGCACCTTTTTTCTTCCTTTTGAAACAACGTGATCTGATTTGATTCTTGGTTTGGGTCCAACAAGGAACTTGCTCCATTTTTCACGTAAATCACTGTCGTATTACTGATGGCTCGACTTCTATTTTCGACGCCTACTTCGGATCACATCATTCCCCCTCTCTTGAAAAGGATTCAACCTCGAATCTGGAACTGGTCCAATCCTCTTGCCACTCCTGTGTTTGTTGGTTCAATGATCATACTTATGCCTTGTGCTGTTGGTTCGATGATCATACTTTTTCCTTGTACTTTTTTTCAACCTTTTCAGCCTTTTGGGCTGCTCCTTTGTGCCAATGAATTTCTTCCTTGTTTCAGGATCATGGTTTGATTTAGGCACCTGCAAAACAGATTTAATAGAAATAGGGAGAGGTGTGTTAGCATGAATAAGTGCAAATAAACTCATTTTTATGGTGGACTCTCATTTCTTTTGCTTTCTGCACTCAATCTCTCATTTTTCTGAGGTTTGAACTCCAACCCTCTTTTCTTTATTTTTCACTCCCTCTCATTTTTCTGAGGTCGTGTCCTAAACTCTCTTTTCTTTAATTTCCACTCTCTCCCGTTTTTCTAAGGTCGTGGCCTCAACTCTCTTACTTTTCCCCTCAAACTCACTTTTCACTTTCAATTGGTCTTCCAGGGCCTGCACAGGAGATAGTGGAACTAGTGTAAACTTGTTCCCACCTTTCACAAGACTGTATCTATTTGTATACACATCATGTAGCACCACCCTTTCATGTTGCCATGGCCTCCCCAATAGTATGTGGCCAACATGCATAGGCACCACATCACAAACTACCTCATCCACATATCTACAAAGAGAGAAAGTCACCAAAACCTGTTTATTCACCTTAATTTCCCCAGACTCAGTCAACCACTGCAACTTATATGGCTTTGGATGTTTTAGTAATGGTAATCCAAATTTTCCCACCAATATCGTACAACTACATTAGTATAACTCCCCCATCAATAACCATACTACAAACCTTATCATTCACCAAACATCTAGTGCGAAAAATATTATCCCTCTACTCATCCACATTATCCACAACATCCACCTTACGTCTAATGCTAAGAGCACGCCTATTAACAAGTGACTCATCTACTGCAATATTTTTCAATTTATCACTATCACATGCATTCTTTAACTTAAGCATTTTCTCAACTTTATCTCCAAAAACAACTTTCTCTTCACACCTAAGCTTTTTATGTGGACATTCAAGTGCAATGTGACCCCCATTCAAACATTTAAAACACTTACCATTCCTATCCTTAAGAGGCTTGGATTCGAATGTATAGTTACCTTTGGTCGTTGGTTGCTCTCTCCTCTTTGGAATATGATCACTACTCTCCTTCCACCTCAATGGCCTTTCATCAACCCCATCTCCATCCCTAGTATTGGATTCAAGTCTCTTATCCCTCCTAACTCTAAAATCTACTTGAGATTGGTCCTTTCGCCATCGTGCTTCTCTTTCATCCATCATAGCCAAGAATTTATCCCATTGTGCCTCCAATGATTTAATCAATTTAATTTGCTGTTTGGCACTCATTGATGAAGATGATGAATATTTCCCACTATGAGACATGTTTAATAACAAGAAAAAGAGATAAAATTCCTCATAAAATTCCTCACTCATATATCACTCAAAATCCCCTTTCCAATATCACCCAAGAACCTATCAAGGATCACAAATAAGGAATTTATAGAAGACACGAAGAAAACAGGAATTGAGAAATTCTCGAAATATTCAATATTTTTTTTGGTGATTTTCGTTGATTTATTTTTTAATCCGAAATTTGATTACGAACACAGCAAAACAAACATAACTGAATTTAGATAAGAATTGACTAAAATAAAGAAGTTTGAATTTTTGTGAGATTTTTTTAATAGATCAAAATAAGGAAAACTTAACTGGCACGAAGAACAAGAAAAACAAGAAAAGGTCAAGAAATATCAAGAACTGAATCTAGATCCAAGCTCTGATACCAGGTGACGAATTTTCTAGAAGTTTCGACATTTGGAATAGAATAATTTGACACGAGGATTAGAATGAATTTTAATTTTGACTTGGAAGGCAAGGAATACAAGAATTTAAGGAAATTCAAGAAAGTTGTTGTTAAATTTTGGATTTTTTTTCTGGGATGAATTTTCGAAAAAAATAAATAAAATTAAAAAATTAATTTTTTTTTTTTTTATAAATCCGAAAATTCGGCTACAAATACGAAAAAATTAACGAGAGTTAATTTGGATAAAAAAAAGGACACATAAACAACTTGTGAATTTTTTTTATGAGATTTTCTGGATTAAAGACTCAACAAATGATGAAGAACACGAAGAACAAAAATAAAGACTCGACAACGAAAAAATAAAAACAAGATATGGATGATTCTGTGTAGACTCGATGATAAAAACGCAGAATCAAACTAGGATAGAAAAGAAAAACAAAACTTGAATCCAGGTTCAGCTCTGATACCAACTAATGTGATCCCGGGAGGGGGTCATGAAGAACACGCGGAATAACGTCGGGAAAGTTCCTAATTCAGGTTGGAATGGACGATAAAACTACGACCCGAGCCTCATGACAGAAGAACCAGGGGTATATTAAACCCGAGACCCGTTACGATGCGGAAACAAGAACCATAATGTGGTGAACGCCACAGGGAATATCCAGATCCTTGATAAGTTCGATTCGGTGAACGCCACAAATATCTCACAATATTTGATAAGTTCCAAAGTGTTCAATTCAGAACAATATTTGAGGGAAAACCACTCAACACAATTTTCATTAATTCCAGGCTGTTTACAATGAATGGAAAATAGAATATAAATAAGCAAAATAAAATCTAGTCGCTAATCGACTCAAAATAGAGTTCTAACTAACCTAAAATAGCTTAAAACTGAAAAAGGAATTAAAAATACGAAAAAGGAAATAAAATTTGTGTTATTTGCGAAAATCCTAACTTACGGCCGTGACAACATCACTTACGGCGGTAATTGTACTTCTGCTTAAGTATTACGGCTGTGACCATAATACTTACGGCCGTAACTGTTAAAATCTTGGAATTCTTCAATTTTCACCCGAGGGTGACTTACGACTGTGACAAGGTAGCTTACTGCCGTAAATACGGTTCTGATCCATTTTGACCTGGTTTGATCTTTGAAGCTCTCCGAACTTGCTTGAATTCTTGTTTTGGCTTGAATATTTAAATTTTTCGTCAAGCCCATTATGATTCATAGCAGTAAATGATTAAATTTATATGTTAACTGGTTTTAATGAACTTTTTATTAGTTTAGTTTGAATGTTAATTTTAGATTGTTTATTTTGAGTTAGTAGATGGATATATTGCAATTCTTGAATTGTTGGAGTTTTATTGAAATTTTAGAATGTTATTTTTTTATAGAATATACAATTGATTATAGACTTTTGATGTTGAGGAGTTGGGAATTGGTTTCGGATTAATATTGGAGTAGTTGATGATGTTGAAGTTTGACTAGAATTGTGATTGAGTTTTGGATATGTTGAGGTTGAATATTTCGATTTTATTGTGACATATTGATTCCCCCTACAAGTTGGCTAAGTCCAATTTATAGGAGAGATTCTGTCTAAATTTTCATAAGAATTTATAAATCAAAAATGAAATTTATAATTTAAGGTGATTATCTTGATATATAGGTCGTTAGTTATGGATCGAAATTGGATGTATGGGAGACGTAATACACAAGAATTTGTGAAAGAAGTTGAAGAATTTATGAAATGTGCTGAAGAAAACAAAATAAAGAAGGGGGAAGAAATGATTTTATGTTCCCATTGTGATTGTAAGAATTTGAGAAATTTTCGTAGCTCCGAGCAAGTCATGAGCATATGATTCATCATGGGTTTAAGGAGGATTATGCATGGTGGATACGACATGGTGAAAGTATACTTCTTAGGACGAGCACCGGTGATATTGAGGTTTTGAGCAATAATGATGAGATTAATGTGGAGAATGATGAAAATTAAGTGGATAATGATCGAATAG
Source organism: Ligustrum vulgare (assembly GCA_963555705.1). Classification (NCBI taxonomy): domain Eukaryota; kingdom Viridiplantae; phylum Streptophyta; class Magnoliopsida; order Lamiales; family Oleaceae; genus Ligustrum; species Ligustrum vulgare. Next base: position 33,594,665 of record OY743171.1, on the reverse strand, counting down.
ATGAAATGATGCACGATATACATGAAGATTTAATTGAAAAGCCTCATATATTCGATAACTTATTCAATGATTCTAAAAAGTCTTTGTTTTTTGATTGTAATAAATTCACAAAATTGTCTGATGTGTTCAAATTATATAACTTGAAAGCAAAGAATAGGTGGAGTGATAGGAGTTTCACGGCATTATTGGAACTTTTACGAGATATGCTTCAAGAGGATAACGAGCTTCCTAGTTCAATTTACGAGGCAAAGAAAATATTGTGCCTAATGAGTATGGAGATCGAAAGGATACACACGTGTCCAAATGATTGTGTATTGTATCGGAATGAGTATAAGGACTTGCATCTGTGTCCAAAGTGTAGGGCATCGAGGTATAAGCGAAAGCACGACAATGATAATTGGGTGGATAAGAAAGGATCTCCGAAAAAGGTGTTATGATACCTACCCGTAATATCAAAATTTAAACGCTTGTTTGCTAATGCAAAAGATGATAAAAACATACGGTGGCATACTAAATGGAGGAAAGAAGATGGAAAACTAAGACACCCTGCCGATTCTCCTCAGTGGAGGAACATTAATAGGATGTTTCACGAATTTGGTGGCGAAGATAAGAATCTTAGGCTTGGACAATGCACGGAAGAGATGAATCTGCATAGTAACATGAGTAGTCGACAAAGCACTTGGCCGGTTCTTTTGGTGATTTACAATATTCCCTCCTTTTTATGTATGAAGCACAAGTACATCATGTTGTCGTTGCTAATATCAGGGCCTAAACAACCGAGAAATGACATAGATGTTTACCTTGCACCATTAATTGAAGAATTAAGGTTGTTTTGGAATGAAGGTGTGTTGGTGTTTGATGCTCATAGCCAAATGAATTTCATCTTACATTCTATGATATCTTGCACAATAAATGATTTTCTAGCTTATACTAACTTGTCGAATCTTTCTCCCTGTTCACCACCCTTATCGAAAGAAGAAAAATCTCGTCGATGGAAAAATCGAGACTCGAGTTTCCTGCTTGCCGTTAACAGGAAATGAGGTTTATGAAGGAGTTAAAAATATTGATATCGTGTTTGGAAAACCTTTTAAGTCTCCTCAGAAGAGTCTTTGGAATAAGGGATCCATATTTTGGGATCTATCATACTGGGAACATTTACAAGTAAGGCATTGTCTTGATGTAATGCATGTGGAGAAAAATGTATGTGATAGTATTATCGGGACATTATTGAACATTCAAGGAAAGATGAAAGATGGTATCAAAGTCAGAAAAGACATGGTGGAAATGGAGATACGGGATAAGTTAGCACCTTAAGAGTCGGAAAAAGCGCACATTTTAACCCCCAACTTGTTATACTTTGTCTAGAAAAGAGAAAACAAGATTTTTTGAGTGCTTAAATGCTGTTAAGATTCCATCTGGATACTCTTCGAATATCAAAAGTCTTGTTTCAATGAAGGACCTGAAATTGGTTGGTATGATGTCTCATGATTGTCATGTCTTAATGCAACACTTTTTATCATTGTAATTCGAGGCATACTTCCAAAAAGTGTTAGACATATCATCATAAAACTGTGTTTTTTCTTCAACGCAATTTTCAGTAAAGTTGTTGATCCGGAGGCGTTGGATGATTTGCAGGCCGATATTGTTATCACTCTATGTCAATTTGAAATGTATTTTCTGCCATCATTTTTTGACGTTATGGCGTACTTGTTCACTTGGTGAGAGAAATTAAGATTTGTGGTCCAGTGTTCTTAAGGTATATGTATCCATTTGAGAGATACATGGGTATATTAAAAGGATATGTGAGAAACCGATTTAGAACTGAAGGCAGTATCATTGAAGGTTACGTTGCTGAGGAGGTTATCGAATTTTGTAGTGATTACCTAGATGGTGTTGAGGCTATTGATATTCCTAAAAAGCATCATGAGGAAAGACTCGAAGGTAAAGGTACAATTGGATGCAAAACAATCTTGCCTTGTGTTGAATTTCGAGACAAAGCACACATCCTTATCTTGCAAAACCTAACTAAGATTTATCCATATTTAGATTAGCACATGTCCATTTTAAGGTAGCAGAATACTTCAAAAGATTAAAGGTGGGTGACTAGTAACATAATCGCTCATTTGCAAAATGGTTCAAAGATATAGTGATTAAAGAGTTGTCACAGATGCCAAATACCATTTCTGAAATAATAAAGTGGTTTGGGTATGGTCCGGCGTACTTGTGAGGTCTTATGAAGTATATGACATTAATGGGTATACATTTTACACAAAACGTCAAGATTGTAAGAGTACGATGCAAAAAAGTGGCGTGACACAAGTAGCATTATCAAGAGATTTTTTCCAGAGCCAAAGATACTAGGCCAATAGATGCTGCAATGTCTTATTATGGTGTAATTGATGTAATTGAAGATATTTGGGAACTTGATTACAAGGAGTTCAAGTGTCTTCTCTTCCAATGTAAATGAGTTTATAACCAATAGTGTGTTCGGGTGGATGAATTAGGTTTCACTTTGGTGGATTTTGGTCAACTGAGCTATCTTGATGAGTCATTTATACTTGCATCATAAGCGAAATAGGTATTTTATGTTCCTAATCCTAATAATACTAAGTGGTCAGTTTTCCTTCAAGGTAATAGACGTATTGTTGGCATTGGTGATGTGGTGGATGAAGAAGACTACAACCACTTTGATGAAACCCCTTCATTTTATATTGGTTTACAAATGGGTGCAACTTCAGGGGAAGATAACCTTAAAACTGATTACATGCGTTGAGATCGTTAAGAAGGATTGTGGATTGACTATCGTTCGTGATTATTAGTTGTGCAAGGTCATTTAAATTCTTATAACTTTGTAATATTGTTTCTATATATATGCTCTATTCATTGAAAATATTCATTTTTTATTTTGGTTATACTAATTAATATGCTACATATATTTTTTGTGTTGTTATATATGTAGGTACGTTGAATAGTAACCTTCAAAGTTATGGCTGGTTCTTCAAGTTCATCTGATCATGATCAGTCCATTAGCCAAAAGAAAAAGACTAGAGGGGCAACAACTTGCAAAAAGATGAAGAAGAAGGTGCAGGAAGTGAAAGTCATTGAATTTGATGAGCGCAGTAGACCGATCAGACTATATAAGAAGAACTTCAAGTCTTATATTGGGTCTTTGGTCCGTGTTCAAGTTGATATAAATATCAGTGATTGATCAAGGCCTTAAGAACATGATTTCGGAAGATATAAAGATACATACATACACACACACACACACACACACACACATATATATATATATATATATATATATATATATATATATATATATATATATATAATTAGTAATTAATCTATTTTAAATAATATTGCATATTATTGTTTTTTTTAGAGGGAGTTCAACATATCCGATAATAACATGAAAAAAAAAACTATTTTGAGAGTTGCGGGTTCGTGATGGAAAGACTTCAAAACAAGGTTGGTGCGTGATTTCATCAACAATGAGCACTCAAAATACACATCACCTACTCAGCTCTACGATTTCTTAACAAAGGAATAATGGAAAAAATTCAAAAAAGAACCCAAGACTGAGATTTTCAAGGTCTGTATAAAATCACAATTCTTATTCATTTTTTTATACTGAGTTGAAAGACTAAAAGTTTGTGATATTTGTTTCAAGGAAAAAAGTCAGAAGGTTAGGGAAAGGCAACTTCTGAACGAGCATCCACACTTTTTAGGCCAAGCTAGTTATGTAGGATGAGGCCAGAGTGGCTTCAAATAGACCCACTGTCTTCTGCTTCTTCTTGTGGTCAATTATCCAGTTAAGCCAAGATCGCAGTTTAGATTAAGTTAGAGCAGGACCCAAGAAGAAAGATGATGGAACCTATTACATTCCCAATGAGAAAACGAGGGGGTGTATGAAAAAAATATAAGTATAGCCTCCCATTTTTTCATATTGTGAATTAAAATTTACTGAAGTGTATTTATATTAAAAATTCTCACTTTTTTTTTCTTTTGGAAAATATTGAAAAAGGGGAGGAAGCCACTCAAGGAACATTTATCCCAAATAGACACCATGATTTCTTATCCGAAACCCTTGGGAAGGAGGAGCATCCTGGACGAGTGAGGGGGTATGGTGTCTATGTCACAATCAGAGATGTATATGGCAGGCCCGATAGTTCCAACGCAAACAGGGCAGCCTCTGACCTTTTAGGTGTCGACACCTATGGTTCCGTGTGCCAAAAAAATTAAATTTTATCCTATTTTGCAACATAATATTATATTTTATAAAAATGGGGTTTTGGCATCCTCACAATTACAATTTGCAAAAATAATTCAAATATACAAAGTTTTCTTTGTAAACAATTTATTTAGATACTTTGATAGGATAAGTTTAATTAATCAAATTATTCTAATCAATATGATGATTGTAAAACAATCTAAGTTCAATATATTTGCACTATAAATTTCTCTCAAGAAGTGTATATATTGAATGTAAAATGAAGAGCTATTTATAGAATGAAAATCCAGAGCATGGTCTCTTAAGTCTGGTCATCCTGACTATATACGGTTGAACTGTGACTAGTTGTTAGAAAATAGCCATGGAGTTGAGTTTTGAGAAATTTGGCAATCTGGTCGACCTCAAATTTCTCCTACTTAGGTTTTCTTGATTTTCATATCATTGCTTTGCATCTTGAATCTTATTCTTGAATAGCTTTACTTTACTTTGATCTTGATCTTCTTATAATCTTCTTTGCTTCGATCTTGATCATCACATCTTGTATTTTTGGTAATTTGTTTTTGAGAGGTGATTTGTGCTTTGAATGCTTTGAAATAATCATTACATGAAATACTTCAAGCACATTGGTTAATAAAACTAGATAATCTTGCTTTTTATGGTCAAAACAATAATGTTAAATTCAACCATAGGTCAACAAATTCTATTTTGCAGGTGGAGATATTTTATATGTGGGGAATTGATTTCATGGGTCCTTTCCATCTTCATTCTCTAATCAATACATCTTCCTGGTGGCTGTTATGTGTCAAAGTAGGTAGAAGTGGTGACCTTGTGATGCAATTCCTTTTAGGAAACACGACGAAAACGCAGAATAAACAATATAATAGAGTAGGAAAGATCTAAAATCAGAAATAACAAGAAACCAATTAAAACAATGAATAGAAAAGATAGATTTAGACGATAGGACCTTGGCCAAATATTCATGACGCAAGATTGACGATGTGGAATAAGAACCAAAGTTATTGAATGCCACAATGATTGTCCTATTCCTTCATAAGTTCGGGGCTAGAACGCCACAAAAATTCAATAATCTTTGATAAGTTCATTGGGTTGTTCTTGAAGAACAAGAAAAAGGAATCCTCCTATTAGAGAGAAAATACTCAACTGATTAATTAAATTATCAAAGTTAATGTTTACAATGATCAAAATTGATAATATAAACTCAAAAAGGAGATAAACTAGGTCTAGCCACTATGGTTATTTTCCCTCCTACAGTCCCTCTTATCATCCCTTCCAACTCTAGGACCCGTATGAGTTCGTTCCCTACGCAACTGATTAATATTTTCATCCTGCCTATCCATTCTAGTCATCAATTTCTCAAACTGTTCCTACAAGGTTGCCATGACACCTACATCATTCCTATCCATCCTATTCAAACCTTTAGGTTGTTTGTTGTGACTCACTGATGAAGCTGCTAACTTCCTCCATCAATTCTTTTGTTGTCACCAACTGATGAAGAAGATGATTCTCGTCTGTCAGATATTGTTAGTTCTTTAAAATCAAATAAAAATTTCCTTACGTATTTGTTTTCGCTTGTGTATCACTCTTAATCCCTTTTCAAGTACCCAAAGAACCAATCAAAGATTCAAGAATTAGGAAAAAAATGGAAGACACGAAGAAGACAAAGAAAATTGATATTTTGAGAAGTTTTAGGAATAATCTCGAATTTAAGGATTTTCAAATTTTTTTATACACGAAAATTCAATTACGAGTACAGCAAAACAAATGGAATTGAATTTAGATGATAATTAAGTAAAATAAACATGTTTGAATTTTTGTGGAATTTTTAAATGGATCAAAACTAAAGAAAATTATGAAGGCACGAAGAATGAAAAAAATCAAGAAAACCAAGAAATATCAAGAATATCAAGAACTGAATTTACATCAAAGTTCTGATATTACCTGATGCGATTCCTTTTGGGAAACACGACAAAAATGCGGAATAAACAATATAATAAAGGAGGAAAGATCTAAATTCAAAAATAATAAGAAAGCAATTAAAATGATGAATATAAAAGATAGATTTAGACGATAAGACCTTGACCCAATATCATGATACAAGATTGACGATGCTAAATAACAACCAAAGTTGTTGAACACCACAAGGATTGTCCAATTCCTTGATAAGTTCGGGGTTGGAACGCCAAAAAGATTACGATGCGGAATAACAACCAAAGTTGTTGAAAACAACAAGGATTGTCCAATTCCTTGATAACTTCGGGGTTGGAACTCCAAAAAGATTCAAGAATCTTTGATAAGTTCGTTGGGTTGTTCTTGAAGAACAAAAAAATGAATCCTCCTTTTAGAGAGAAAATACTCAATTGATTAATCAAAATATCAAAGTTAATGTTTACAATGATCAAAATTGATAATATAAACTCAAAAATGAGATAAACTAGGTCTAGCCGCTATTGGGCTCTAATTTGCGAAAATAATATACTAAAGCAGAAAATAGAATAAAAAACTCCCAAAGCCCTACAGGCTTGAACTTCGCAATCGCGTGGTTAGGCCACAAACTCTCGGGTCTCTTTCTGGTGACATCACACAATCACGCGCATCCTTATGTTGCACAATCACGTGGCTTTCCGGTTTGCTTCCTCTTCGACTCCTTGAAGTGATTTGATCCATTTTGATTCTTGATTTGGGCCAAACACGAAACTTGCTCATTTTCCCATGTAAATTGTTATTGCACCACCTATAACTTGATTTCTCATTTGATCTCCTACATTGGATCACATCAACTTGCCTTCTATGATGCCTAGTTAGTAATGAGCTTTTTAAAGAATACTTTCTCTCATTATGGTACCCCCAAGCAATCATTAGTGATGGAGGAAAATATATTCAATCACCCATTTGACTCATTTTTGACAAATTTGGAGTGAAACACCGGGTTTCTACTCCTTATCATCCACAAACAAGGGGACAAATGGAGATTTCAAATTGGGAATTAAAGAAAATCTACAAGTTGACGGTGAATGCATCAAGAAAAGATTGGTTCAAGAAACTGGATGATAAATTATGGGCTTACCGCACCACATTCAAAATATCCATTGGCATGTCTTTGTACCATCTCATGTTTGTTAAGGCATGCCAACTCCATTTTGCATTGAGCCTATTAGGCGATGAAAGCGTTGGAATTTGATATGAAGTTGGCCAAGGAGAAAATATTGCTCCAACTAAATAAACTTGAGGAAGTTCACCTTGATTCTTATGATAGTGCCCGGATGGATATACAAGGAGAAGAAAAAGAAGTGACATGACAAACATATTATCACTCGAGAATTCAATGTAGGACAATAATTTCTTCTATACAGCTCTCGACTTCAGTTGTTTCTCACTAAACTCCGCTCTAGATGGTCGAATCTATTCACTATTTCTCAAATCTTCCCACAAGGAGTGGTCGAATTATATCATGAGGAAAAGATAATATCAAAGTTAATGGTATGATTGAAACCATACTTGAGAAGATTTTTCGGAAGAGGAGTCATCCATTCTTACCAACTCAAAGTAATCATGCTTCAAACTTGATCTAAGGATTTTAAATAAGCTCTTATTGGGAGGCAACTCAATTTTCTACTTTTACTTGTTTATTATTTATTTACTTGCTTTTATTTGATTGATTATAAACTTTGGTAGGTCATTTTTGAAGTCCTAAACCAACCATGGTTCTCAACAAGTTTGGGGATGAATTACTTTTCGAGAACACCACAAATCAAAGACAATCATAAGACTCCTTTCCAAACATCAAAACGGGAATGGTTCGTTAGCCTATTTTCTCTTTACTTTGTTCTTTTTCACATTGAGGTCAATGTGCAATTCAAGTTTGGGGATGATGGCTTCATTTTGTCTTGACATATTAGAATTCCTTGATGGCTAGAATGTTTTGATGTTTAAAAGCATTATTGATTCATGAGTTATGACATAATGTGATACTTGTGCTTATTTTTATAAATTGCTTATTTGTGTAAGAGTAACCTTTAGATTTACATCTAGGGAAAGATAAGAAGTATCAATGGGAAGAGATGAATATCACGAGTAGGAAATGAAAGAATTAATCACTAAGGGTAGGGTTGACACTAATTTAAAAATTTCTCCTCTACATCATTTTTTGAACCTAGTTGGTTTTTGAAAGTGACTACGCACACATACTGATCAAACATCCGATGAGCTTAACTCATTTTTTTGGTAATAGTATTTGGAGGCATATTTGTAAATTGATTATACAATTTCACACTCAAGAATATCTTGGGAAGTTGTTTTTCGTTGTTGACTCTTATTTCATTTCATTTCATTATATTTGTAGATGATCTTGCTCGAGATGAGCAAGAGCTTAAGTTTGGGGGTGTTTGATAAGTGTGTTTTGACACAATTATTTAATACATAAAACTATTTAATTATTGATGAAATTAATGATTTTCTATTCACAATCATTTAATTATTGCTTTTATAGGTTAAAACCCCCAATTGAAAGAAGACACTGCAAAAGGAACAGAAAAATGACTAAAATTGTGCATAGACATGAAGTTGGGGATCAAATTTTACAAGTGCCAAAAGACAGAGGACTTGGATGCAAATTCTTAAGGATATAATCGAAAGAAAATCCAAATTTTTAGGACCAAAGTGTAAAAGATAAAAGCCAAAGGCTTGACTTGCAGATAGATGGAGTACTTTGATACAATTAAAAGAAAATTAAAGGAAACGAAAAAAAAAAAGCCATGGGCGCTAGCTAGACACTTGCCCAGCTTTAAATGCAGAATCCATTTAAATTGCCTAGGTGGGAGTCTAGGTTATGCTTGAGTAGGGTTGTAAACGAATCGGATATGAATCGGATTTGCCTTTATCCGATCCGATAAGAATAATTCGTAGATCCGATCCGATAATCTGATAGATTTTTTATATTTAAATTCATATCCGATTTGCTACCTTATCAAATATCAACTCCGATTATCCAATCCAAAATTATTTTTAGCATATATATTTTTTAATGTTTATATATTAATGAGTAAAATTACTCAAATAATTAATTATAATTTCATATCATTCATAAAAATAAAACCATAATATCTCAAAAAAATTATAACAATATTTATATAAGTTTTAAAATGAATATTATAATATATAATAATATTATATTATAATTATACTTTATAAAACACATTACAAGTTTTAAAATGAAAAAAAAAATTATATGGAATAAAATTACATAATAATATATAAAATATATTATATTATTATAAAAATATTCGGATCGAATTGTTATTGGATCGGATTGACTTATATCCATATTTGTTCTATTTAGTTAATGAATTATTGGATTTGGATCTTTATCGAGTTATTTGATTGAGACCTTAAATCCATCTCCCGTTAATTTCATTGGATTTCGAATCGTGTTTGGATTAAAATCCGATCCATTAACAGCCCTATGCTTGAGCACTGACACGGATGATTTGAGACAAAAAAACTTATGCCCCATTTTATAGTTCGAGAATTTTTTTCGAGGCATTTTCTTAGGCTCACTTTTTAAGGGTTTTAAATACCTAAAAACCTTCATTGAATATGGATTCAATTTCTTATTCTAACCCTAAAAAGGAGCGAAAATTAGGCCAATGAAGAAGAAAGAAATCTAAGCAAAGTGTGGAATTTTGAAGAGAAAATCAAGATCAAACCATTGTAAACATCAAGAATCCATCTAAGGAAAGAGTTTATTTATATTCTTGTATGTTAATGTCTATTTCCTATATTTTGTGATGTACTTCTTTATTTTGGATTTTGTATAATCTTCTTTTGAGATGAACTAAATTTTTAATACTGGGATGAATGATGAGACTTAGTATAGCTAAATTAATTTCAGTGTTTGTTCTTTAATATCAAATTATTTATTATATTGTACATTTAATGTTGTATTTATTGTATTTATTTAGCAAATATATGCTTGGGTTAAGTGGTTTTTGCAACGATTGAGAAATTATTGTGCATTTTAGACCAATACAATATATGCTCAATGTTCTTGTAAATGATAGATAAAAATTTAAAGTTGTCTAAATTTTATCAACAGACTGTCACATATAAGTCTGGACAGTAACCAATTAACAATAAATCGTTAAGATTTGTTTTAGCGCAATACCAGATGAATTTTGCTGATGCAGATTCGTTTGGGTAGTAAAACGTAAATGAACAGAATAAATTGTGCAGAATTGTAAATGGACAAGAACACAATGATTTGAACTTAACGTGAGAAAAACCCTAACAGGGAGAATCCACGGCCCGCATCCTGCGGACAAAAATCAATCTCTATATAAGGAATGAATTTATACAGATCAATCTAAATTATAGGATAAATCTACGCATAGACTTATCAAACATCCAAGAAATAGATGACTCCCTGATCCTTCTATGGCATGTAATATGAGCTGACGTCCCACCACTCTTCAGTAGTTTTCTTTGAATCTGCAACACTTTTTCAGCGACCTCGAACTCCCGTTCGAACATGATCCAAACCTCCCGTTTGATCTTTAAGCTGAAGTTCTTTCCTTCTCTAAGTAATTGAATCCTCCTCCCGGAGTACCGAAATCACAACACAATTGAAGCCTTTAATATTTGTGCACCACAGGAAAATTGGCTTCTTGACTCCTAAATGAAGTGGACGTGTATTTTTGAAGCACCACGCGGATTTTATGATTCTACACGTCTTAGGAAAAACGTCCCCTTTTTCTCCTATTTAAATGCAACTAAGTTACTTGACTTCCAAGTTTCCTTATTGCACAAAATCTCTAATACCTGTAAAATACAGTAGAGATAATTAGAGAAAAGTAAGATAATTATTCCTGAATAAATCTTACCATAAACTAGGATATATATAAATCATGAAAGATCTTACCATAAAATAGGATACCAAATATTAGCACCATATTTTCGGCCCTATCAAGAATTTTCACAAACAAGATTATCGACCAAATAATCTTACCATGTATAGATAGGCATGAATAAACTCGACCCTTATCAAGATGATGATCTTATCATATGCAAAGATAAGATTGAAATATTCTCAACCATATCAAGAAGAAACTTACCATATCTAAATATAAGTTTGAGTGTCAAGAATAATCACAAAAAATATCATCAAGAAATTTACCAAAATCACAAGATATCGAGATCAAGATTTTCGAGATTATCATCCTAATATTTCTTGATCATTATCTTCTGAAAATGATATATGTTACTTCAAAAAATATTTGCATAATTTAATTAAACTTAATAAATTACTAAATACACGTATTTAGTAATTAAATTAAGTTTTCTTAAATTACACATTTGTGGAAAAATATGAAATGCCAATAATATAAAATTAACAATCTCCCCTTTGGCTTTTTCTATTTTACCGAAACCAATAATCTTTTTATGATCACAAGAAATCAACAAGCCTCCTATCAAAAATCTTCCCCTCAAGATATGCATCATGATAAACACAATCAAGTAATGCATGTAAAGGAAATCAACACATAGAGAGAGTATAAATCAAAAAGATGAAAAGATGACATGACATGCCAAATGCTACTCCCTCTTTTCGGAGAAAGAGGAGAAGCCAATTGGTTCACAAAACCTACACGTAAAATCCACAACCCAAAGTTGATCACAAGAACAATAAAGTTAAAGCAAAACATAAGAACAATGTTTCAAAATCATTGAAAATAAACAGATGAATCCTGATTCCCAGCAGTCTCATCCACAACCTGTTTCTTGTGACCCGTCTGTACTTCCAGAGTTTTTCTGCATCTGGCCCTGTTTAGCACTTTGGGAGTGATCACCAGATCATCCTCTAGCGTCTGCACACCCTGATCACTAAGAAACTGTGAAATGATCCAAGGATAAACCAGTAAATAAGTATTCCCCTGTCGAGGGCCACTCCCCGAGACCCTACCAATGATTGAGTTCCAGATTCATGCAGCAAGGTCAATGTTTCGTTTAGTCCTAAGGAGAAACAAGGTTCTGGTAGACTCTCTCTTAAAACTTTAGTCATGGATGAGTTGGTCAAAATTTTCCTTCACAATTTTGTGAAGAATTTGGTATTTCTTGGACATCTCCGACCTAGTTAATTGTTTTAACCCCTTCACCGGCCACGTGATCTTACCCCCTGACAACTCCATCGCAATCTCATCATTAGTGGCTTCCATAGACTCATCCTCGTCAGCCACATCCTCATTCAATCCTAACCACTTTCTAAGTTCTTTTACAGAAATCTTAATCAATTGTCCCCTAACAAATAGTGAAGTGGTAAACAGACATTTTTTGGAGTTAAAGTCAATAGAGATATTTGCACAAAATTCTTTAACCAAGGTCTCATTGATCTCCCCCTTACAATCAGTCAATTTCATCAAACCAAAGTATGACACAATATCATCTATCTCAAAATCATCAAATTCTCCTACAACCACCCTAGACTCATAATGCAGTCGTTTACCCAATATATGCTTTTGGAAATCAGAGTATGCCTCAGTCGACAACAATTTAAAATTAAATGGGGTAAACATACCTCTAGCAGTCTGTATGGGGGTGCAGACGAATAAAGATACATCAAATTTGGATCTCACTGGACCCACAGCTGTGTCCCCCTTTTTCTTCTTTGAACTTGCAGTGGCTTCTGTTTTCCCTTTCTATCTTGGATTACAACCTCTTTTTCAGTCTCCTCTTCTGACTGCTTAAACTCGTCTATATTCTCAGATTCCTCTGACTCTTCAGGTGGTGCTTCACCCCCAGATTCTTCTGCTTCCTTGTCTTCTTCAGATTTTTCATCCTCCCCAGACTCTTCCCGCTCTTCTAGTTTTTCCTTTTCATCACCAGATTCAGTTTCACAAGATTCATCGCTGCCTTCTTCTTCCACACTTTTGCACCCTTTGCCGTTTTCTTAGTTGCATGTTTACTTGCTTCCTGCACCTTACTACGAATATCCAAGGGAGAAAGATGATTTTGACCAAGGTTACCTGATATGGGTGCCAAATTTATGCCCATGGATTGTGGAATGATTGGCGTACCCCAGCTCAATTGGGCCATAAGGATAGCAGGCGTGGGAGTAGTACTGGCGGTAGAGAGCGAGGTCGGCGTTGGGCTAGTGCCGGAGGGCGGTGAAGGAATAATGGCACCAGCGCTTGGAGTTCCCGTCTCAGATGGGTTTGGTTGAGACGATGCTACATTGTTGCTGCCACCTCTGGTGACCCTCCTCCTTCCGGTTTGCTTGCTTCTAGCCATGTCTGGAATGAATTTAGAATTTGAGAGAGATGAAGACAGAAGTTAGGGTTTTGATGAGAGAGTTTGGGATTTTGGAACTTGGGACGTGAGGTTTTAAGAAGTGTGAGAGTTTTTGGATTTAAGAGGGATTCTCATATAAAAGGAATTGGAGTTTATTATGGTAACTGGAGAATTCTGATTCCTGCCAACTTCTTTCCTTAAAAATAGATAAACATAGAAACAGAATGTGTTGAAAATTAGGAAAAAATTAAATTACCAAAATTGGGCTCCACAATCAACTAACTTATTCTGCAAGATTTGTACATTTTAGCCCACGATATACTGCCTTAAAAATAAAGATTTTCAGAATAAAATCTAAAATTCATGAATAAGGAAAAATCTAAATGCATCTGGATACCTGAGACACGTCTAAGCACTTGTTGGCCTCTGTTGGGTCAGATACATCTGGAAGTATACAATCCACCATGTACATAAATAAGTTGATTAATGTGCGTGTGTGATCCTAGCAACCCTTAGTCATCCACATACTGTCAAAAATCATATGATTGCCTTGACTTATTGAATTGTCACTGATGAGTATAAATTTTATTCATACCCGAGCCTTCACAAAAGCCTCAAGCCCGAGCTCTTTGACAAAATATAATATCCTAATCAAGTGTGTAATCCCGAGGACCACCAAGAATCCGAGGAGGACCTCAACCCCGACCACATGAATATCACCCTATATTATATTTTCTATCCCCGAGGAGGACTTCAACCCTGACAATTATTTATACCCCGAGCATATCCTTTGTCCTCATCCCCGAGCACTTGAATATTTAGCCACGTCATATCTTGGTAACCCCGAGCAACATATGAACCTCGAGGCCGAGCACTTAAACATTACACCATACACCATATTGAGAACCCCGAGGACATGAACAACCCCGAGAAGAATATAACCCCCGATCACACTCAAAATGCCCGTGGCGAAAACGTTGCCCCGACCACTCATAATACTCCCGAGAATAGAATACCCCGAGTACATATATCTCACCAAAAAGGTGCATGATGTGCTCGGGGTACATGATGCTCGGGTCCGTCTCTCATTGATCGGGCATGATTTGATCTGACATGTGGAGTCTACAACCTCATAATTCCAATAGAACTCATCTTCCAATAGAATCCTATTTGGGTTTTACAACATCATCCCTAAAAAATAGGAGGATGATTCCTAACAGGACTCATGCAATGCAGGTATTTCAATCCTATCATAATTCGTCCATATATCTCTATAAATACATGGCACTCAATCATAATTCAGGTACACAATTATCTCTACAATTTATAGCCTCTTGCATAAATTTTCTCCTTCATCTTTACCGACTTAAGCATCGGAGGGGCGATGATGGTACACCTCCTCGCCTTTATTGCAGGTATTCGGAGATCCAGATCGTGCTTGTTTACTGTCCAAACTCGGAATATTCCAGGTGCGATTTTTAGCATCATCAGTCACCGTAGTGCACAATAAGACCGATCAATATCTATAAAGTGCATTTTCTCAAATCCGGCTTGCCGACTTTTTCAATATTATGGCAATGTCTTTTGGAGGTGGAAACGGCTTCACACAATCCCCAGAAGATATCTTACAATATGTTCCCCTTTAGATTAGAAGAAGAGTATGAACTTGACTTGGATTGGTAGATTCACACAATCCCCAGAAGTTTTCTTATTAGGTTTTCCCCTTACTTCTATAATTTCTCCACATTTACCTCAATTCATCATATTTTGAAGCTAAAGGGTATGAACTTGGATTGGATAGGCAACTTTCTTTTCCACTAGCCCTGCCCTTGGATAATAAGAATACGCGTGCAATGCTATAAGCAAGATTCAGATCATAGGTCTACACACGGAATATGAAATCTCATCCAGTAACAAACATATGACTTAGACAACAGTGACTTGTCATTTGGATTGTCTAGATTTGAGTGCTAGTTAGATTCATCTAGAGACATGTTGACAGCTTTCAGCCAGACGTATCTGTCTCGTTATCCACCACAAGCACTCAAATATATCTACAGCCAAAAGCATGATCTACTAGGTATAAGAATTGGATAACCTAAATAAATGCAATAAAAAGAAGAGAAAAAATGCAATTTTTTTTTTAAATATGCATGTTCCTATTTAGGAGGAGATGATACTCCAATTTGTTTCTTGAGGCTTTCAAATTTGACAGTATCGAGGGCCTTAGTAAACAAATCTGCAAGCTGTAGATCAATCTGTATGTGTTCTAGATTGATAATCTTTTGTTCCACCAATTCCCTGATGAAGTGGTGTTTGATGTCAATGTGTTTTATTCTGGAGTGCTGGATAGGATTTTTTAAGATATTAATGGCACTGGTGTTATCAAAATACATGGTAGCTTGTTCTGTAGAGATCCCATAGTCTTCCAACATTTGTTTCATCCAAAGGAGTTGTGTACAGCAACTTCCAGCTGCAATATACTCAGCTTCGGCTGTGGAAAGTGATACTGAATTTTGTTTTCTACTTAGCCATTCCACCAAATTGTTCCCAATGTAGAAACATCCTCCGGATGTACTCTTTCGATCATCCACATTCCCAGCCCAGTCTGCATCTGAAAAACCTGCAAGATGGGCAGTGGTATCTCTTATAAACCAAATTTCATAATTCAATGTACCACTTACATATCTGATGATTCTTTTCACAGCAGCAACATGAGTTTCCTTTGGTTTGGCTTGATATCTTGCAAAAACTCCAATACTGAAGGATATATCTGGCCTACTGGTAGTAAGGTACAGAAGACTTCCAATCATGCTTCTGTAGAGGGATGGATCTACATCCTTGCCAATGTCATCCTTTGAAAGTTTTAGAGTAGTTGCCATGGGAGTTCTCATTGCCTTTGCATCTTCACGTCCAAATTTCTTCACTAGATTTTTAGCATATTTTGCTTGAAATATGAATATGCCAGATTCATTCTGCTGTACCTGCAAACCAAGAAAAAATGTTAGTTCACGAACCATACTCATTTCAAATTCTCTTTTCAATGTATTTATAAATTCATCAATTTTGGACTTAGACGTAGACCCAAATACTATGTCATCAACATATATCTAAGCTACAGTTAGTCCAGGATTTAGATGATTAATGAAAAGAGGTTTATCAGTTCCTCCCCTTTTGTATCCGTTACTTAACAAGAATGATGTGAGCCTTTCATACCAAGCTCTGGGGGCTTGTTTCAACCCATATAACGCCTTTTTGAGTCTAAATACATAGTCTGGGTGAGATGGATCTGTGAATCCTTGGGACTGCTCCACATAAGCTTCCTCATTAAGCACTCCATTCAGAAAGGCACTTTTGACATCAATCTGAAATAGTCTGAAATTAATGTAGTAGGACACAGCTAGCAACAGTTTGATGGATTCCAGTCTGGCTACTGGAGCAAATGTTTCGTCAAAGTCTATCCCTTCAATTTGGGTATAGCCTTGAGCAACAAGTCTGACTTTATTTCTTACCACATTTTCTTGTTCATTTGATTTGTTCTTGAAGATCCATTTAGTTCCAATCAGATTACCTTCTTTAGGACGTGGTACCAGCTCCCAGACGTTGTTTCTTTTAAATTGATTGAGTTCCTCATGCATAGACTGTACCCAGTGTTCGTTTGTCAACGCTTCTTTGACATTTTTCTCAATTTGAGACATGTGACAGATGTTTCCCATCTCGGCAGCAAATTTTCTTTTGGTCACATTTCTCTTAGACATATCAATGAGAATGTTATCAAGTGGATGATCCTTTTGAATCCTAGCAGGTGGTAGTCTCGATGCTTCTGATTCTGCAATATCAGGTGTATCTGGGTAGTCAGGTTCGTCTCGATCTACAGATATTACTGGGTGCCCAGACTCATCTTGATCGGATTCTTCAGTATCATTGAGACTTCCAGCTTGGTGTTGTTCTTCTTCTGACTTTTAGTTCCAGCTTTTTCTTTTGGTGGAATTTCCAGTTGATCACCATCTGCTTCCTGCAAATCCGAGTTCAAACAATTAGTGTCATTCACTTTCACATTAATTGACTCAAGAACAGTTTGGGTTCTTAGATTGTAAACTCTATAGGCCCTACTATTTTATGCATAACCCAAAAATATTCCATCATCCGATTTTGAGTTAAATTTTCCTAGGTGTTCTCTATCTTTTTAAAATGTAGCATTTACTTCCAAAGGCATGAAAGTAATCAACCTTAGGTTTTCTACCCTTCCAAATTTCATATGCAGTTTGATTTGGTCCTGATCTAAGCATGACTCTATTGACAATATAACAAGCAGTGTTTATTGCTTCTGTCCAAAATTTCGTGGGTAATTTGTTGCTGTTTTGCATAACACAAGCCATCTCTTATAGAGTTCTATTTTTTCTTTCCACCACTCCATTCTGTTGAGGAGTCTTTGGGGATGAGTACTCATGTTTGATCCCATATTGGATACAAAAATCAGCAAACTTGGAGTTTTCAAACTCTCTTCCATGATCACTTCCGATCATTTTGACTCTTACCTGTTCGTTTGCCTTTTCATTGCTCAATTTCTAACAAAGATTAGTAAAATTGTCAAAGGTATTAGATTTATCATGAATAAACATGACCTAGGTGTATCTAGAGAAATCATCAACACACACATAAATATATATCTTGCCACCAATACTTTTCTTTTGGATAAGACCCATCAAATCCATGTGAATTAGTTCAAGTATATGAGATGTATTAATAGATGTACCTGATTTATGTTGACTTTTGATTTGCTTACCATTTTGACAATCACCACAGATTTCATCTGAAATATTTTTTATGCTAGGCAAGCCTCTCACAACCTGTAGTCTGGTCAGTTTCATAAGATCATGGTAGTTTAGATGCCCTAATCTGTTATGCCACAGTTTCTCATTTTTGGTCTTAACAGAATTGCAAGTTATGTGACTTTCAAGTGTATAGCATTTGTCTCTAAATCTAACTCCCTTAAACAAAACACTTTTTAACGGGTTAGACTTCTTGTCACAACTTAAAACCTTGCAATATTCTTTTGAAAACATGACAAGCAAGTTATCACACACAATTGTCCTACACTGATCAAATTTTCCTTAAGTCCTATAACATATAAGACATTTGTTAATGTAGGAAATCCCTTGATGTTGATGATACCAGATCCATCTATCTTACCCTTTTGGCCATCACCAAATGTAACAGCACTTGTTTCGCCTTTTTTAAAATGTGTTAGTAGAGAGAGATCACCTGTCATGTGTCTAGAACATCCACTATCAAAATACCATGTGTTAGGAATCAAAGCACTTAAAGATAATTGAACTACATAAGCATTAGTTTGAATTTTCTTTTCTTGTCTAGAAACAAGTCTTCTTTTGTGTGAATTAATTAATTTCAAGTACTCATGACACCTAAATACATCATGACCAGATTTAACAAAAAAATTACAGAATACCTGAAAAACAGATGTATCCCGCCGACTCTGTCGTGGTTGAGATTTCCTGCCGTTCTGATGGACAGATTCATCTGACTTGTACAGATTTGGTTGAAATTGTCTTCTTGTATAGTTCCTGGCTGGATGTGAGTTTTGAGTTCCAGCCGCATTGTTTTGATGATGATGAAAGGTAGATGCATCTGTATAATTGCTATTTTGTTCCATGTATCTGTATCCAGATTCTTTTACAAAGTTTATTTTATGGTCATGATTTTTACCTTTGCCCTCATATCCAAGACCTATTTTAAGTTGACAGGTCTGCCACTGTTCAGGATTTCATCAAGCTGGACAGATCCAAGTGCCAGCTTCTTGATTTTGTCTTGTGCTTTAGCAAGTTCTGAACTTAACTTGCTTACCTCATTTTGTTCAATTTCTGAGAATGCAGATGCGTCCAGTTGTTGTTTCCTGCTGTGCTCAGCGAAGGCCTGCAACAGTTGAATCTTCTCTTCTGCATCTTGAAGTTCCTTTCTCAAGTTTTCAGAGTTTGGTCCAGATTCATTTGCATAAGAAGAGCTACCAGATTCAGTACCAGACAGCTGTAAAGCAGTAAGGGTAGTTACCTGTTTTTCAGAATTGCTGCTGTCTGATTCTGATTCATCTGAGTCTCCATCACTCCATGTAACATTCATGACCTTCCTTCCCTTAGTCTTCTTTTAAGTATTAGGATAATCAGCTACAATGTGTCAATATCCTTCACATTCTCTGCATTGAATTCTACTCCTAGGCTTTCCTTCAAGCGAGTTAGCATTATTTTTTGGATAGAAATTATTTTTCCTCCATTGTTTTTGTATTTTTTGATTCTGGCCTTGAAGATTTGTGGACCTTTCTTTTTGTTTGCCCTGTAGGAACCTTTTAAATTGTCTGGTGATAAGTATGAATTTTTCATCTTCATCTGTCTCGCCAGATTCGTCTGGATTGTCAGTGTTTGATTTGAAAGCAATCCTTGGTGTTTTGTCTTTCTTTCTTCTGGCCAGATTTAACTCATAGGTCATCAATGACCCTACAAGTTCCTCAACTCACATGGTTGAAAGATTCTTGCTTTCTTCAATCGCTGTCACTTTTGCATGGAACCTGTCTGGTAAAGATCTAAGGATTTTTTTGTACAATCTGCTCATTCGAGTAAGTTTTCCCAAGAGTTTCAGCAGAGTTGGTGAGATCACTCAATCTGGCGTAGAAGCTTTTGAAGTCTTCTTTCTCATCCATAGATAGTTGTTCAAACTCTAGAGTGATCATCTGCAACTTGGAGGTTTTGACAACATTAGTTCTTTCGTTTGCAACCCTCAAAGCATCCCATGCTTCCTTGGCGGTTCTTAAGGAGGAGATGAGTCTGAATTGACCTGGATCAGCCAAGGAAATAATAGCGTTAAGTGCCTTAGAATTCTAATTTGCATTAGCTAATTCATCTGCAGTATAAGCACTTTCAGCTACAGTTGTAACAACACCTCCAGCAATGACAGTGGGCGCTGTGTAACCTTCAAGGACAGATGTCCAGCAACATTCATCAATAGATTGAATAAAAATTTCCATACCAATTTTCCAATATGCATAGTTACTACCAGTTAACAGAGGTGGCCTAAGAGATTCAGAATTTTCCATTTAGACAACCGGATCTCACTTTCTAGAAGTGAACCCGCTCTGATACCAATTGAAAATTTAAAGTTGTCTAAATTTTATCAACAGACTGTCACAGATAAGTCTGAACTAACCAATTAACAGTAAATCGTTAAGATCTATTTTAGCGCAATACAAAATGAATCTTGCTAATGCAGATTCATCTGGGTAGTAAAACGTAAATGAATAGAATAAATTGTAAATGGACAAAACACAATGATTTGAGCTTAACGTGGGAAAAATCCTAACAGGGAAAACCCACGGCCCGCATCTTGCGGACAAAAATCAATCACTATGTAATGAATGAGTTTATACAGATCAATCTAAATTACAGGATAAATCTACGCGTAGACTTATCAAACATCCAAGAAATATATCACTCCCTGATCCTTCTATGGCATGTAATGTGAGCTGGCGTCCCACCACTCTTCAGTAGTTTTCTTTGAATCTGCAACACTTTTTCAGCGACCTCGAACTCCTGTTCGAACACGATCCAAACCTCTCGTTTGAACTTCACGCTGAAATTATTTCCTTCTCTAAGCAATTGAATCCTCCTCCCGGAGTACCGAAATCACAACACAATTGAAGCCTTTAATATTTTTACACCACACGAAAATTGGCTTCTTGACTCCTAAATGAAGTGGACGTGTATTTTTGAAGCACCACGCTGATTTTATGATTCTACACGTCTTAAGAAAAACGTCCCGTTTTTCTCCTATTTAAATGCAACTAAGTTACTTGACTTCCAAATCTCCTTATTGCACAAGATCTCTAATACCTGCAAAATACAGTAGAGATAATTAGAGAAATGTAAGATAATTATTCCTGAATAAATCTTACCATAAACTATGATATAGATAAATCATGAAAGATCTTACCATAAAATAGGATACCAAATATTAGCACCATATTTTCGACCCTATCAAGAATTTTCACAACCAAGATTATCGACCAAATAATCTTACCATGTGTAGATAGGCATGAATAAGCTCGACCCTTATCAAGATGATGATCTTATCATATGCAAAGATAAGATTGAAATATTCTCGACCATATCAAGAAGAAACTTACCATATCTAAAGATAAGCTTGAGTGTCAAGAATAATCACAAAATATATCATCAAGAAATTTATCAAAATCACAAGATATCGAGATCAAGATTTTCGAGATTATCATCCTAATATTTCTTGATCATTATCTTTCGAAAATAAAAGATATATGTTACTTCAAAAAATATTTGCATAATTTAATTAAACTTAATAAATTACTAAATACACTTATTTAGTAATTAAATTAAGTTTTCTTAAATTACACATTTGTGGAAAAATAGGAAATGTCAATAATATAAAATTAACAATAGAGATATATTTTTAATCCTGGATGATCTATTTAGTTTAATCGACATAGAGATATAGTAGTTAGACCAACCAATTGAGGCTATTTTTCCTTGAGAGAGGTAATTAGCTAAAATGGAAAATTGAGTCTAACGTGATTCTATCAATTTATATTTTGAGAAATTAGTTAGATGAATGTTAAATGAAATCATGAATCACAACTCTTTTACCATCGAAATATCACTTCAATTTTGAATAATTTATTTTCTTCATTTTAGATTTAATTCAAAGTGTTTTAACGTTCAAATTTTATTGCGTCATTATTTATTAAAATTAATTTAACAATTGTGTAATTGAGTAAACAATCTTCATGGGATCAACAATCTGGACTTCATTAGTCCGCTATCACTTGTACGTGATCTGTGCTCTTTCGATATACTATTTAGCGAATAGATCTCAATCAACTGAAGTATTCAAGACTCATCATAAACATATGGTATGTGCAATTGCACATGCATTACACATAGCGATTTTTTCTTTCCTTATTTGCTGAATTCTCTTCTTGGAAGGCATCTAGGGGTATGATCTTTTATCTAATCTTTGGCCTATAAACATATTTACAATCAGGAGAAGCAACGATGCATTTGTATATTAAACAAATACACATTTTTTTTAATACATATATAATAATAGGAATACCGTCACCATTTTACGCACATAATTTTCTACCCATTTTCACCTGTTATTTAGGAAATTTCTTATTTTTATCAATTTATTTTAATACATGAATTAGGAAAGTTCAATTAATACGTGTAGTAAATGATTTATGAATTTATGCAAAAAAATATCTGTAAAAAGTCAAATTATAGATTTTTTTCTTTTGATAATTATTGCATTATTTTGAAGTCGAAAAATATATAATATGGGCATCAAATCCAAGATCTCAATAAAAAGTTTAACACAAGCTAACAAATGAGAGCAAACTCTAAACATATCATTGGTAAAATTGTCTTAAATACTAAGTCCTTGTTTGATAAATATACTTTTTCATTACAAAATACTACTTTTTTCTACAGTAATCAATCATAACCATCCAAAAAGTCAAGCTTACAACTTTTTACTTTTCAAACCACCTTTTAACGACATGATTTCCTAAAACTACTATTTAAAACCCACATTTTCAAAAACTATGAGAATCAAATAAGGGCTAAATGTAAAAGTTTTACTTATACTTTTTACATTTGCCAACATCCAACATTTTTAATTTATCTCATTTAAGTCATAAAATGATACCTATAATTTCTTACCTAAATTCAATTTGACCTAAATGATTAATTTTGAACATTTTTCTTATCAAATTGATAGAAATAATATATATTTGATCTTTCTAAATAAACTCAATTATATCATTTAATTATCTCTGAAGGATCTAAATTCGCCTCTATTGGTTATTATAAACGACAAAGTCGTCTCAATGAATCGTCTCTGTAGGCCCGTAGCTGGACCTCCGAGGTAATTGCGACGACCTTTAGAGAGGACAATGTAGTTTCTATTTGTGAAAATATTTAATTATTTATTTTGACCCGATTCAATCCCTTTTTAATCCGACCTAAATCTCGATCCGAACTGTCGACCCCGCGAATTTTCTTTAATTCATATAATAATTGTGCATGGATTGGATTCGAACTCGGGACGGTGTTGATGTCCCAAACACTAATGCAATTGAATTCTTGTGCTAAATTTTGTTTTAAATAATATATATTAGTTAACTTAATAATATTTTCTCAACAAATTAACTTTAATATTAATTATATAAATGTAAATAATCAAACAGGTCCACAAAAAAATAGAGAAATTTAAAAAAAATAAGAATAAAAAAAATTAAAAAACAAAATAGAGACGACATAGTCGTCTCTATTGGTCCACCAATAGAGACGACAAAAAAGACGTCTCTATTGGTCAATTAATAGAGACGACTTTTCGTGTTGTCTCTAATTTTTCGTCATTTTCATTCCTTTTTCTTGTAGTGGTTCCGATAAACTCATTAGTTCAATTTGTAAAATATAAGGTGTTAGCAAAATCATTCTATTTAAAAATAAAATATGGTCAATACGTTTATTTAACATGTACAAAAATAATATATGCAATTGTGGAAAATGAGTTTTAAAGAATGTGTGATTGAGAATGAACATTGAAAAAATTATTTTAGAAGTATTAAATTGAGATGTATAAATGATTTTTTTGTATATAAAGTTAATTATATTAGCAATATTCATTCAATAAAATTTAATTAAAATTTGTATTTCATATTATTTATTTGTTACATTCATTTAAATATAGGACTGAAGTTTGTCAAGTGTAAGTTTAACAAATTGCAACATTAAGTTTAAGTTTGAGCAATTTTTTTATTTTTTAAAATGTCAGGTAAATTTTTGTCGTAATGTATTTTTTTTATATGTAATGAAATGAAATATTTGTTTAATATATTTAAATATCAATTATTCCATTAAGATAGTTAGCACAAATTCTTATAGTGCTATATTGTGAGTTGATAAATTAAATCCGTAAATGTCTATTAGCCTCTTTATTTCATTTTACGATTTGAAAATTGTAAATATTTCAGCTTTTAGAAATCAAATAAATGTAAGCTCAACTTCAGTCATCAAATCAAAATTATAAAGTATAAAGTAAGTCACATATTTATTTATATCTTACTTCGCTTAAATAGATTAAGAAAACTAATTAAAAGAAATATGCAAGTCAAAATTTTATGTTTTACTTTTCTGGATATTTTTCATTATATATGAATGTACAATTTATGTCGGGCATTGTATTTTTACAACTTATATTCAATAAATAATTGTTAATTATATCTTCCGTGCGCATGGGTCCGAATACTAGTTCATTACAAATATGAGAATCAATAGAAGAAGCAACATCCATATTCTTTATAAGCTTTGGCAAAAAACAAACCTATCTTACATCCATTCATAAACCTTTGCTTGAATTTGAAGAAAAAGAAGATAACAATGAGATAATTCAAGAAAATGGATTCAAAACTCTGAGATTGTTCCTATCTTTCTTTTCAATCTTTATTTCTAGGTGATTATTATGTTTTAATTTAATTTGTATTTTTGTATTATTAAGACGTTCGGTTAGTTGCATAGATGTCAGTATAGCGTTGAACTTTATGTTTTGATATTTTTATATTTATTCGACACTTAATAATTGTTTGATTTTAAATGTTTTCTATGATCCTAATGCTTACAGCCAATTGATTACTAATTAAATCGATGTGTGATTTTTATTATTATTAGGTAGAGGGAATAAAAATTTAGTATAATTAGCAATCATGATAAAGTCTTTAAAATTTATAAATAATTATTTATGCTTTTCACTGTCTCTTTAAATGTTCTTATAGTTTAATATCTTCATACCTTCACATTTGTTATATCGATGTTCAGGATCATACATGGGATATATTTAATTTTAATGAGGGAGGGATTACTAAACGAGATAAGAACACTGATCTTAAAGTTCAAATAAATATTGTCAAATTATGGAATTAATAATAAAATATATGAATATAGGAGTTTTAGGTTTCCCAAGTACTTTTTCAATTAATTGAGTTTTATAAAAGCTTCCATTAATTCGATTAATAATTAGATTACCTGGTCAACTATCATCAGTTTTATCTTATTTATTACAATTTAGTTAATTGAAACTAGATTAAATACTTGGTTTTCGTAAATCGATATTTGGACTACCGTCCAATTTATTACTTATTTACGATACCTAAAATAGAAATAGAAATCAAAATCAACAAAAGTTTATATTATTATTATATAAAAATAGTTCAAAAGTATCTTCTCTATTTTAAAATTAACATTTAACTTTTTAAAAAGTAGCCAAACATGCTATTGGAGGTAATTTCAATGAAACTCTTTCCCTTGGTGAACGATCTGGGGGCTCTTTTAGACCATCATCAACTTTAGCTTATTTCCAGATAGCTCTGACTGACTGTGGTTGAAATGACCTGGGTTTCAGTGGACCTATATATACTTTGAATAACAAACGGGAAGGCGAAGCTAACCTTCAGGCCAAAATTGTCTGTTTCATGTGTTGTGGTACATGGGAGACAGGCAGAGTCTCTATCCGCTTGCATCAATAGAAAACAAGAATTTTGGGGAATTTGACCACAGACTGATTCTTATCCTTTTACAGGGAAAAATTTCTTGCACAAACTCTGCTATGAGGAAATTTCATTTTCGTTATGAGCCGTTTTAGATTAAAGAACCAAGGTATACTAAAGTTTTAGCTGCTCACTCGCACCAAAAGTAGTGGGAATTCTAAAAATGGCAACCAGTTGTTTCACAATAGACTTGCAAGTTGGGGAATGGCTCTTCTTGAGTGGAGTACAAAAGCGTTTGATCCTTGGCAGTGAGAACACACTCACAAACAACAACTGGAACTCTTGCTTAACTCACCTAATTCAGCCATACACCATCTTGAAACTGAAGTTGAAAGGCTCTCAGCGCACCATGAACTCTATTGGAAGCAACGCTCGAGAACTGACTGGTTGTGAGAAGGGGACCTGAACACAAAGTTTTTCCACGCTAAGGCCTCTTCTCGAAGGAACAAGAATAGTTTAACTCGACTTATATCTGATCATGGTCAAAGGTTTTTGGATAATGATGCCATTATTCAAATAATTCAGGAATATTTCTCCACTTTATTTATGAGCAGCAATCCAACTGAAGAGAACCTGAACTCTATTTCTTTGAATATTTCTTCTTCCTCGTTTGATGATCAGATCCAGTTTCAAAATGCTCCTTTCAGGTTCGAGGAAATCTCCAAAGCTCTCTTTGACTTGGGACCTCATAATGGGATTCATGCGATTTTCTTCCAAACCCATTAGGATATACTAGGAAGTGAGGTTACTAAGGCATGCTTGGAGGTCCTTACCGACGGGAAGTCCTTATTCTTAAAAAACTGAACCCAGAAAACGTCTCAGATTATAGACCTATTAGCCTCTGCAACGTGCTCTATAAGATCATCTCCAAAACTCTGGCAAATCGATTGAGGACTGTTCTGTCAAGCTTGATATCTGAATATCAGGGCGCTTTTGCTCTAGGCCGTCTTATAACAGATAATGCTCTTGTTGCTTTCGAACTCTTCCACTCAAAGAGTAAAAAGAATAATGGAGACAAAGGCTTTATGGCGTTTAAGCTCGATGTTAGCAAAGCCAACAATAGAGTTGAATGGAGCTTTCTATATCGAGTTTTGGAAAGGATGTGATTTCCAACCGAATGGATTTCATTGATTCGTAATTGCCTTGATACGACAGTTTTCTCTTCCTGTGTTAAAGGCAGTATACAAGGCTTCGTCAAATCTTTACAAGGTCTTCGACAAGGGTGCCCACTCTCCCCATACCTTTTCATTCTTTGCGCCGAAGCCTTTTCTACGTGTATATACCAAGCAGAGACCCAATGAGCTATTGTTAGTGATAGGCATGGACCACTCATATCCCATTTTTTCTTTGTCAATGATTCAGTTCTCTTCTCCGTGCAACCTTACAAGATGCCTCTTGTATTCGAGAAATATGAAAGAGCCTCTGGACATGTTGTTAATTTTACTAAATATGTCACGACCCACTTTAATTTTACAAGTCAAATAATTATTTTATCAAGTCAACATTTATTTTTGATCAATTTTATCAAAGTGGGGACCAATTTAAATGAATGGATATTTTAAGGATAATTTAAATTTGGTTATAAGTTGAGGGGCTTAACTTATTATCATTTATATTTGAGATTTTATTGGAGTGATAAATGAAGGACCAAGCATGCAATTCTAGCCAAACTTAACTTTTCTTGATATTAGGGGACAAAACAAATTCAACCAAACAAAACATATACACACAACGAGAGAGAGAGAGAGAGAAGTCACACAGAGGAGAAAACCGGAGGAAGAAAGAAGAAAAGAAAAAGGAAGGAAGAAAAGAGAAGGAAAAAGGGGAAATTTCATTTAACATTCAAGACTTCATTTTCACTTTCAAAAGGTAAGGCAATACCCATTTATTTGAGATATGGTGTTGATTTTAGGGTTTTGATTTTTGAATTAAATGCTAGATTTTGGATGAATTTATAGTTTATTTGAAGATATTGAGTTAAGTATTTAAGTTTGGTTGAATACTTTGTGGTTACATGCTAGGGTTTATAATAATAGTGGATTAAATTCATGATTTGGGCAAGATTAAGTTATTGGAGCCTATGTTAAATTATTTCATGCTTAAAGGCTTAATTTGGTGCTGTTTATTTGGAGATTAAATTACCCATGTAATTAAGTTGAAAAATTAGTCCATTACTAGTTTCTTGGAAAGGAGTTTTGGTGTCTATGAGCATTCCATTAAGGTATTGGTTAAATAAAGGATATATTAGTTATAATTAAGCTATATTTCACATAAGAGAAGGTTGGTTGGATGTAATGTTGGAGACATATGAAATTTTTGGTTATTATATAGGATGTCATTTCATTTTGGGCATTTGTTAAATATTTGTAATTATTGGAGTTGATCCAAGGTTTTAATTTACTTTTCAGGAGGCGACACGGAGATTGGCCAAGCCTATCAGCCAAACTAGGTTTCAGTCACAATCTCTGTGAGTGGAGAAACTTATTTTTCCTTAAAGTTAAATTTTAATATCTAATGGCATAAATTTTCCATACGATTCATGTTTTCAATTAAGTAGACAAGTTACGAAAATTACTACTTTTCGCAAATACAAGTTTAGAAGCAGGATTTTAGACTTCTTCTTTTAAAATTTCAAGTTAATCAAATTATAAATTTAGTACATTATTCTATAAAAGAATTTGTTACATGTAAATTATTATTGTGAAAAACCATCAGAAAGTAACCAGGTGATATTACCCGCTCTGCACTGATGTGAATTCGTTTTCACAGTGTATGACCATATTATCAGATTATCAGAGGTCTTTGGGATCCACTCTTGTGCACATATAGGCTTTGGGCCGTGTACTAGGGTGCTTTAGCCTTTGGGGCAGTCTATGCGCATATGACACAGTTTATCATATTATCAGCTTATCAGATTTGAATGGCTTTGCCTTGTACATCGAGAGTACTCTGTACTTGAGTAAAGTTGTTCATTGGGTACACTTTGATGTGATTCTTTTCAGTACAGTATGATATATTTATTCATAGAAAAATATTTCAGCTTCTCAGTACAGTTCAACGAATTTTTAGTATTATCAGACAGTTATCACAATTTATGCCATGGTTTCAGTATTTATAAATTCTCATTTCAGCTAGATGTGCTTTTCAGATAAGTAAAATCTTTTCTTATGTCAATTAAAAGTTATAGTTACAAAACAAATAGTGATTTTATAAAGAATTATAAACGAGAAAAGTATGACTATTTTTCAAACACTCCACTCACTGAGTTAAAATCTCATATTTTGTAACATTTTCCTTACCAGGATACTTTTGAGTTTTGAGAGGAAGTTGGAAAGCCTGCCAAAGAGCCAAAGATCATTTAGTTGTATGTTTCTAGTCTTCATCATTCTTTTGGGATCCATGTATATATATTTAACTCGATCCATTCTCGAGTTATTGTTTTGTCAAGTGTTTAGTTGATTAGAATGATATGTTGATGTATTAAATGTAAGTGGAATGGATGATATGTAGTAAGAACTAGATGGGCAGGCATAAGCTCTTTTGATTTTGATATGATGATGGGAAGGGATATGGATTCCCAGTATTTTACATGTGGTGGTTTGAGGATTTGTTGATTTGTTACACGGAGGTTATATCCAATATTTAAAGGGAACTCTGTCAATTTTTTTTTTTTAAATCATGGGGTATTACGAGAAGTTTTATAGAATTTGAAAAGTTTCAGTAGCTTTGGTGGTGGGTCCAGTATCTAGCTGGCATTCATCATCGGCGCACGCCACGTCTCGGGTCCACATAGGGTGATTCGAGATGGGGTCGTGTCAAAATATCTTATTTCTTTCTCCCCTAAAGTACACTACGAACTAAAGTCCACCTGGGAATGTCTTCAACTTACAAGCGCCCAGGCCCATGATAAATATCTTGGCTTTCTAGCTGTTATCAGGAAACACAAGAGGAGAACTTTCTTGGTTCTTAAAGAAAAATTGCTTAAATGAGTCAGCGGCTAGAAAATGGGTCTTTCCTTAGCGTTATTGAAACTCTGGTCAAAGCAGTCCTCCAATCCATCCCCACATATGTTATGAGCTTTTTCAAACTACTAGAATCTATTATCTCAAATATTTGATCTATTATCATATGCTTCTGTTGGGGATCCAATGCACAGAAATAGAAAATCTCTTGGTTCAAGTGGAATCGAGTTTGCATGCCCAAAGGACTAGGTGGCCTAGGTTTTCACGAACTTGGTGCTTTCAATCAGTCCCTTATTGCGAAACAAGTTTGTTGTATACTTACATCTCTTGATTCACTTGTTGCTCGTGTGCTTCGCTCTAAATACTTCCCAAATGACTCTATCCTAATAGCCTGTGACAAAAAAGGGCCCTCTTACCTCTGGAAAAGCTTACTCTGGGGACGTGATCTTATTAAAATGGGAGTTCGTTGGCACATCAATTCGTACATTCCTTGACCCTTGCCTCCCAAGACCGCCTTCCTTCCAAGTTCTCTCATCAAAAAATGATCAAGTACCTTTGGTCCATGATCGTTTCACTCTTACTAGAGCTTGGGATCTATGCAAACTGCAGCGTCTCTTCCTATCAATGAACATTGACCAGATTCTCACTATTCCTCTCAGTTGCATCTCAAGATTTGACCAATTTATTTGGCACTATGACCAAGCTCATTTTAAGTTCGTAGTGGCTATCGTTGGCGCAAGTTCCTTTTCAATTGATAAATGGTGGAAAGGATTGTAGCACACTCCTATTCCCCCTGAAGTGCGTATGTTTATTTGACAAGTTTTCTATCATGACCTTCCTACTACCTCCCAAATTCTTTCTCATGGCTTTAACATCAATCCCACCTCACCCCGCCACACCACCACTTACCTCGCCTTCCCCACCATCGGCACTGCCAGCAACACCATCACAACACAGTGAGCCTCTTGCACCAACGTCACCACTACACTATAACCCCTCCAATTGAACCACCAACCACTGAACAAACGTCGCAAGTGCCATAAACTTCAATGTGCAGATCGCTCGCAACAAGCCCAGAAATCGCCACAAGAGACCGTTGCTAACAACGGCGAACAACTGTGAGGTTCACCCCTGCTAGCGATGCTCTCCAGTGGGAAGTGGTGACATCACAGCTTCAACGGCAATCTCGAGCCTTTGTCGCTGCATGCTGCAGCTGCAGTGATCTCGTTGTCATTAAAAGATGTGGCAGAGTCCCGCGAATTGTTGTCGCCCGAATCTTAGGGCTTAATCGAGAGATGGACAGAGAAAAGAGATTGTGAGATTTGGTTATATTATATAATTATATAATTATTATAAAATCAAAATCACGTTTTGTTACTTTTAATTATGTTTAATTAATTAAATCAATTAATTAACACATGAAAAGTATAAAAGTCTTCAACGGCTCAATAAGTTTGAATCGTAAAATTGAAATACAAGTTTGTGTGTAATTTCCCTTTAAAAATAGATTTAATTTCACTGCATTGGTTAGATGAACACGTGCTTTTAAAGTAAATGTGCAAAGTTGTGGAGACACAATTTAAAAAATAATATTTTTTTAAATAAGTCACAAAAAATTCTCAGTCGCTACAAATGCCTACCAGTGCTAACCCTGAGACATGTAGAGAATTTAAGACTTTACCTGAAAAGCACCTATACTTCCATTCCATGAGTCCAGATCTTCCATGGACAATCTCCCTTACATACACCCTGAGCTCCTTTGCTATCATTCACCTTCAATCTCACAGCTCGCCTATTCACCACCCCATAACTACGTATCACCTTACGAAATTCAATATTGTCCTTAAATGTTTTCCCGGTCTTTAAGGTAGGATTACACATTTCCTTCTCTGCGTCAAAGTGAGGAAATCTGACTTTGGGATCTTCATCGGAGTCGTAGTTCGTCTCTAATTCTTCAAACGATGGATAGTAGTGCGATTCTTCTTCCATGTCAGGAACAACATTAAAACCCATAGATATACGCTCGGTAGCATTAGTATGAAGGTTGAACTGATCATCATCAACCCCATCATCGGAGTCAATAAATTCGCACATTTGGTCCTCCCATTCATCATCCCCAGGTGTGTTATTTGAAAAAGTAACAAGTTAGGGTTAAAGTTTCAGTTACGGGTTTCTATTTAGTATCCTATAATAAATCCCATCAATCAATGGGAAACTGACCATCAAACATTCTGTCCCTCCATGTCTGGTCCCCCCCCCCCCCCCCGATTTCATTAATACAATATAGTGAACATTTTCAACATGTGAAATCGACAAGGACAAGTGAGGAAAAAGTTTTCAACATTGGGGTCCAAAAACAAACTCTATATTACAAATCATTTTATAATAACTCTCACATATCTTCAACGAGAGTCCCAGTCTCCCCGAAATCTTCCTCTCTCACAATATTGTCATCCATTCTTCTTCTAATCGTGCATCAGTTCAATGAGGTGGGTTCTGGCTGTCGATCGCGCATACCTTCAACGAGAGAATTTTCTGACAGGGTGTGGAGTGGTGTGAGCTGGGGCTGGATTGGGTTTTGTGGGCTCTGGTTTTTGTAACAGATTTGGGGAACAATCCAAACAAATAAGGGGAAAGAAGAATGGTTCTGGGAGTAGCTTTGGGTTATATGGAAATGATTAGACAAATACTTTTTCACGTCGCCTCATTTTTTGGCGAGACAGCAACCACGTCAGCAACACCGTTAGGGGAGAATGATGGAACCGTGGTGATGGTAAACGAGTAACTAAAACAAAAGTTCAGTGACCAGAGAATAACCCGTCAAAGTTGAGTGACCATTTAGAAACCACTAGAAAATTTCAGTGACTATTCATGTATTTAACTCAAACCCAAGGATAATGGTATTCTTACCGTCTATACTCTGACAGACACCCCCAACCTTTAATAAACTTGTGTTTGGTAAAAGTAAATTTTTGGTTTATAAACACATGTTTATAAATCATACAATTTCTTAAATTATTTTTTGACTATACACATTTTTTCTCTCTAATTTTCAAGCATTACTTTTAATCTCAAAATTATAAATAAATCAGTTTATAAACTAAAACAATTTTACCAATCGAAGGTAAAAATCCTTTCACTCAAATGCCGCAGCAAAAAATGAGTACCGGATTCTCTCAATTTTTTGTTCATATCTCCTTTCTCAGAGAGAGAGAGAGAAAATAAATAAATAAATAAAAAATAAAAAATTCTCGCTCCTATCGGTACTTGTGAATTTCTTTACTCTTACCGTCTTACTCAGACAGACCCCTCCTTAAACTAAAAAATCTTTCACTCAAATACAGCAGCAAAAAATGAGTACCAGATCTTCTCTCAAATTCTTGTTCCTATCGATACTTGTTGTGAATTTCTTTCTTTTCGTTTCTAATTCGTTGGCTTTCCAATCGGATGAACTTCTCGCGGATGACGAAGAATTCGGGATCGAAGGTGGACGATCCCCTGACCCAGCCGTCCTGATCCGAACTGTTTCTTCACCTCCGGCTATCCGGAAGCGTTCATCGGACTTGAGTTCTGATCCGGACTCCAAAATCCAATTTTCCCTTGAACACGCCTTCGGCGACTCCGATTTCTCTTCCGCTGGCACCTTCTCCGCTCGCCTTAAAACGTGGTCTCATGGTGGTCAGGTACTGTTGTACATCTTGAATCGAAAATCGAGCCTCCTGCTATTTGAAGATCTTTTGTTTTGAGTAGGAGTGTTGGAGAATATGCAGCGATGTAGACAATATATACTCATATAAATGCAGCAATTCATTAATGTTACTGTATATATTCGGACTGGTATTGTAATTATTATTTAGGAAATAATATGAATCACACATTTGAAGTATTTCTTTTTTATCACCACAGCAAATAGTGCAGCAATGCGTTGTACTTTCTACTCAATATATGTGCTTTCTTTGATGATTAGAGCTTTCCATCTATGCATGTATAAAATAACAAAATAGATTATTAACCTACTTCTGGCCGAATAAATCGAAGCAATTCACCATTATTCTTGGTCAGGTATCATGCATTTAAAGTTGTACCTTATACGAAAAGAAAAATGATAAAAGCACCCCGGGGCTTACCCCCGAGGTGACCCCCTCCTCACATGGAGGGGGGTGGAGCCCACTTTTCGGAAGTGGGCTCCACCCCCTCCATGTGAGGGGGTGGTCACCTCGGGGGTAAGCCCCGAGGTGATTGTATCATCACCCATAAAGCTAGTCATTATGTTGTCCAACATCTGAATGGAATAGTTGTAACATACTTATCAATAGTCTTTTTGTGCACCCCCCCCCAGTCTGTCTAAATATTAACAAGATATGATGTTATGCAGACACTTACAAAGCTCCGCTTCTCGAGGAATGGCCTTAGCGAGACAGAGAAGGAGAATTTCAAAGTATTTTTCTTGCAGTTTCAGTCCAATGTAATTCAAATTTGTGAATCATATTTCGATAGAGTTTGATGACGCCTTCTGAAATAACCTTGCAGAAACTATTGGAAGGTGACGACTTCTATAGAATAAGAGTACCATCCAACGTGTTAAGTTCACCCGGCAGAGAGTATATCGTCTCATCAGTGAAAGCGGTAGGTTTGTAGTCAACCCAGTGAGATATGTATATGTGAGTGCCTGCATTTTTGTGTGTGGCTCACATATAACATGTTATGAATAAACTTATGCTGCCCATGAACATTATCATTTCATGTACATAAGCCTACTTGTTGAGTTCTAGAAAGTTCGGTCCTACCCATATGATTTATTATGGTATGAGTTACAAACTATAAGTATCTAGTTATATTCACCTGCTATTAGCTTTGAGCCTCACTATTTTTGACGTAGCATTTAAGCGATTCTTGAAGTCCAGACTGCAATTGTATATTTTTATGTAACAAAGGTCTCATTGACTTGAGCATTGAGAGGGTTAATTTCTTTTGTGTTCCAATAGTTTCCGTTAAACTGAACATAGCAGCTGTTACATTTTGTTGGTTTTATTGGGTGTGAAATATGGATTAAACGGTCACTTCTTACTCAATCCTGTCCTTTTAGTTAGTGTTGCAAAGTGCTTTGTGAGAAAACCATACTTATTGTGTTTAGATTCCACAAAAACTAACTATATTAGAAACAAAGCATAATACAAATATTCTGTATAACTTTATTGTTGCCATCAGAATGGATAATGTCATTCATACACTTCTATCATGTCTTGTAAGATACTACAATAACCTGCAGAGTGAGTGATGTTGCCATCAGAATGGATAATGTCATTCATACACTTCTATCATGTCTTGTAAGATACTACAATAACCTGCAGAGTGAGTGATAACAGTTTTATTATTTCTTGTTTTTATCTGCTTGCAGAGGTGTCTTCCGCGGGATAGTCTGGATGAGCATTTCATGATACACATGGTAATAATTTCTCTTGATAATGTTGTTTTATGTCATAAAATGCAATGCACATTCCAAACCCGAGTATATAATGGCTATGTTATGTTAATTTATATTTTTGTGAAATTTGCATATGGATCTAAACTGGTGGAAACTCTTGCATAATTACATATTAGTCCTGTGTTATAATGCACCCTGAATCCGACACGATACGTGTTGAACACAGTGACGGATCCAGAAATTTTGTTTAGCAAGGGTAGATATCGATAAAAAAATTTCAGCTGGGGCGGACTTCAGTAAAATGACTGCGCCTTTCAAGTCGCAGCAAAAAAAATACCAAAAATTGTTACTAATTTTTTTATGACGGATCCAGCACGGACGAACGCGGCTGCTCGCCATGTGGTGGATCCGCCCTTGGTTGGACACATTGACGCAATTTTTAAAAAAAGTACAAATACGAGACGTTGTCAACATGTTAATTAAAATTTTTAAATTATTTATTTATATAGTATAAATTTAATTTTATACTTGTTATTACTTTTTCTAGCTAAAATCTTTTAATTTTGAGTACCTATTTGTTATTTAATTATAATTTGAGTTAAAAATATATGATTTCTCTTGTAAAGAAAGAAGAATGACTATAGTAAAGTGTTGGATAAGTGTTGTATCCAACACTCGTCGGACACAACACACACTACCCTAGTTGAAGTGTCCCTACGCAACAGAGTTCCTATGACCTACGAGTTATTATGTGCCTCATTTTTGGGCAAATATACCTTGCCTTCCATTGAACATTAAAGATTTCAATCCAAGACGTACTTGGATTTCATCTATTTGGGCCCACCCTAAAGGGACAAAAGGTGAACAAATGAAAGTTAGAATCATAATGACGATATCAGTCCATGGATAACATACCACCACTCGTGTAATGTCCTCAAAATCCATCCATATTCAACCAAGAGAACTCCTTGCAAAAATGGCGTCAACATTGTGGGCGTGAAATCAAATTCTCTCTCTTACCTCCTTACTTTTCTTTAAAACATCTCATTCGATATTATCCTCTTACACCCATACAATGGTCTAGAAAACCGAACCGGACCGGCCAATTCGACCGGAAAAATCAGGAACCGGCCAGAAAATCGGTCCGGTCCTCTCCAAAAATCGGACATTAAAAATTCGGTCTCAAAACTCAGTTTCTCCCGATTAAATCGGGAACTAGTCGACCCGACCGGGTTTTGAACCTGGTTTTGACAAATTTTTTGTTATTTTAAGCTATTTTTGGTTGTTTTAAGCTACTTTGATGTAAGATTTAATTTTTTAAACAAGTAAAAATTGGTTTATTTGTGAAATAACTTTTTTTAGAATTTTTTGTGATTTTTGAAATAATTTTTAGTTTATTAATTGAAATCGGTTCAACCCCGGTTTGACCTGGTCGGACCTTTTGACCCTTGACCTGCTGGTTTCTTCGGTTCGAACCGCTTTCTAAACACTAACCCAAACATCGATGGAATTGTCTCTAATAGACATGCACATGTGCACTCTGGTTCTCATCCATTCTGAAAGTAATTGGGGATTCTTTAACCTATTTCTAAAAGTCTCGTTCAAAATGAATTTTATGAAAAGAACAAACAATGAGAAAAAGAACAATTATACACGATCGACGAATTAGCCAAATCACCTAAAAATTGGGATACAAATTCAAATCACTGAGAAACCTGGAAGATGTGATGTGTGTAGCGTACCCGGTCCTTAAGGGCTGTCGGCCGTCTACTCATGGTCTTTCCACTCTCCCTTGGCTCCCTCGCTGGGGCCTTCTCCAGAAGTGGATTTTTGCTTCCCGCAGGATTCGAACCATGTACATAGGGGTTTAGTACAATGATTCTTAGAATCCTTACGGTCCTCAAGGGCTGTCGGCCGTTTACTCATGGTCTTTCCACTCCTCCCTGGCTCCCTCCCTGGGGCCTTATCCAGAAGTGGATTTTTGCCTCCCGCAGGATTCTAACCATGTACCTAGGGGTTTAGTACAATGATTCTTAGAATCCTGCTACAATTAGCTTGTTCTTCTTCTGGACTCGTTGAGAATGATTCTGATCTAGCAAACCAAATCCATTTTGCACCATAGGACGGGAGCCACCTCTAGATCCCAACGCCTGGAAACAGATCCTCAAATGGGTTAAGCGCGACGAGGACGTCGCGTGTCTAACAGGGTGATTGTAATACCCCGACTAAGAAAGATTAAAAGAAATGATAGGTACTACTCATACCAACAAGGTGTACCTTCTTTTTCGGAAGTCCATCGTTAGAAACTCCAAAGTTAAGCGTGCTTGGCTTGGAGAAATTCTGGGATGGGTGACCTCCTGGGAAGTTTTCTCGGGGAGCGTGTGAGTGAGGACAAAGCATGCTGAAAAGACTCATGTTGGTACGGTGGGGACAGTACGCCGTCATTTAACGGTCGGGACAGCCCGTTAAGTGGGACTCGGGTCGTTACAATGTGGGATACATAAATGCAGCAATTGTGTAATAGCTCTTCGAAGTGTGTTAGATATTCACAAACATTGGATTTACCTTGCCTAAAATACAGAAAGAATTGATTTACCAATTGAGTTCAATCATCAAAGTCTCATGGTTGTAATGGAACATACCTAGAAAGATAATGAACGTTCCCAACATAATCCATAGAATGGGAATAATTGTACTGATAAGGGGAATAGGAAGACACTATTATGGTAACATCTATGGGTTTGGTGTTGGTATTAGAGATTTTATATGGTTCATACATGATGTGAAGAGAGTGTCAAGAAAATAAATTTTGTTATTATATTTTTTAATTTTTTAATTGAAAACAAAGTAAATATTCTGTTTTTTTTTTTTTTTAAATGACAAGCTAAAATATGAAATAAAAACAAATTTTCAACAGAAAAGAAATATGTAATTTACAATACTCAAAAGAACCAAACAATGTCCAAATCATCATCTTCAGTTTGACATCACTATGGTGAGAGACCCCAAAATTGATGGTGGCCTGTTGCAATTGAATTCTCTAAAACATCTAATTCAATCAACAGGTACAAAATAGATAAAAGAAACAGATAACATATCCTTAACACCCCCCCCCCCCCCCCCCCCTTTCAAAAAAAAAAAAAAAAAAAAAAAAAAAAAAAAAAAAACGAAACAAAGAAAAGGTTTACTCAATTTGTAACCTATGAATTGGTTTCTTTTTCTTTTTTTAAAAATATGGTTTAATATGTAGCTAGCAGTTATCTGAATATAATTTACTGCAAAATAGACATTTTTTACTGAGAGGAAGGCTTTATGATATCTTTGATTGATATATTTGGCTGGGGAATGGAAATGCAAGAGTAAGAAAGAGTAGAGAGGGAGATGTGGTGAACATAGGCTAGCGGAATAGGAGCTTTGTACGTTAGCAGCGCCAAGACCTTGTGCTTTCAGTTTTCTCTTTGCTTCTTTTGCAGGCCTGGTTAAGGTTCTAATGAGGGTCTAGCCTTTTTGTTTTTTTTGTTTTTACTAATAATGTTGGGCATTCTACAAATAATGCGAGACTCACTGTTTTATTTAGCTTTAAAAATTGATATCGCATTTATGAATAAACAATTGCCAAACTTTATAGTTCGCAGTGGAATGAAGGGGGATTGATGGTTTGTGTGGCAGTTACCAAGTTATCTTTTAACATTTTACTATACTTGAGAGAGATGAATATAAAAAGATTTACATGTCTTTATTAATGTCATATAAAATTTATTTTAAATGTGCTGGTAATTGTTTAACAGAAAGCTTTTGAAGAAGAAAAATCTGTCAGAATGATTATGAGCTTTGGACCCAGGACATAAATTCCCTAGGCAGGATTTTGAGAAGCCAAAGTTGTTTATTGTTCTATGTTCTCTTTTGATTTTTGAATAAATAGTACTAGGCTATATTGTCAACTTTAAGTATGTTTCTGTATTTTCTCCAAGGTATACCTCTGTGGTGATCCTATAAAAATAATACCTGCTCATTAGTATAACATCTTAGGCCATTGTTGCAATAGCT
Source organism: Ligustrum vulgare (assembly GCA_963555705.1). Taxonomy (NCBI): domain Eukaryota; kingdom Viridiplantae; phylum Streptophyta; class Magnoliopsida; order Lamiales; family Oleaceae; genus Ligustrum; species Ligustrum vulgare. The sequence goes on along the minus strand of OY743171.1, from coordinate 33,555,051 downwards.
CTGAACCCAAAACAATAGTAAAAGGTCCCCCCCCCCCCCCCCCCCCCACCAACTCCTACAGGACACTCCTGATTTAATTAGTGTATAGGACATCCATAAATATTTTGTGGTGGGTGCAAGATTATGTATATTAATCTTATTACAAATGTGTGATGGAGTTGTTTCAAGTGCTATCTAATGGCAGTAGTAGTAAAGAATTTGGTACTTCAATAGGCTTGTATGGAAGTTCTGTCATTTTGTCTCTTTTTGCTTTAATTAAGCTTACGAGACTCATCCAAGATAAAGTCAGTCAGTGCATGTTATTCCTTGATTACATGTTCAAGGAGGATGAATGCTGCGGGTTGGTTGAAGTGGAAAAGTGTAAGGATACCATGTATCGAAGGTGATAATAAAGTCGAAAGACAAGTTTTACAGAACAACTGTTTGGCCATCTTTGCTTTATATTGCTAAGAGCATCCCCGACAATGCTCTTTATTTCAGAGAGGATATTTCGAAATATAAAGAGCATCTTGTAATTTTTAAGAAGTCACGTGTGAAGACTCCAATAACAATCTCTGCAGTCGCTCTTTATTTTGCTAATAAATATGACCATATATTTTTTTCATACTTTTCTTTACACGTTTCCCTTAAAGTTCATAGAAAGTTGTGTAATCTCATGTGTAAGCATTAAAAATAATAAATAGAAAGTGAGTTTGGCTCTTTACATTCGGAGAACCAAATCCACTCTTTTCTTTAATTTTGATTTTGAAGTTAGAGAGTTTGTTGGATTAGGTAAAATGAAGTTTGGCTCTCTAAAATAATGAGGATGAGTAATAAAGAACTTAAGAACCTATTAGAGGTGCTCTAAGCATTGGTTTGTTAAATAACAAAAGTCCATGAGATGACTGTGTCAGAAATGAAGATGTTAAAGATGAATGTATGATAGATATTGTTTAAAGAATAATATTAGAAATGGGAAATAAGAATATACTCCAACGTGTACAGGATGGCATGATGACTGAACGACGATGGTAAGAACACGCGTTGGGTAGACTTGAACAATCTTTTGTTCAGGTGAACGATATAGTACTGAAGGATATAGTAGAAGAGTGAGAAGTAGATCAAAAATAATACAATTTGATGTGGCTGCCGGCCCGAAATTTTATTTCATTGGATCTTCTGTTAGATGTCGGGATGGACTCAACCAAAGTTGAAAAAATAAATTCTTGTAGCTGATTAAATTTATTTGGGAATAAGACCTAGCTTTTGTTGTATTTGTATTTGATTTCATAAGGAATTTGGCAGGCCATGTCTACTATGTATGATGTTATCTGGTTTCATGACTTAGTTTAGCTTTAATTGTCTCATATCTAGTTTTCTTTAATTGTCTATTTGAACTGCAGGAAGGTGTGAATATTTTGGCTGTTAACTATGGTTCTGCAGGATCATGTCCATATCCACGACAATTGAAAATTGTAAGTCTAAACTCAGGAAATTTTTAAAACAGTGATTTATGTTTACATATTTTTGTTCTGGACTAAGTGCAACAGCATTTAAAGTATCCTGAGATTTTACAATTCTTATTTTTGCTCCTTAATTTTAAGGAGCATTGATACCTGTAATTGATACTGGTAGACTCATTAGTACCAGTATTCGATACGTATCCAAGCTCGGATAATATTCGAAATTCTCCTATACTTACGGATACATTTTTTTTTTTTTTTTATTTAGCGGAGCCAGCTCAAATGAGGGGGGACCATGGCCTAGTTGGCCACCCATAGCTCCGCCCCTATTTATATACTAAAATATTCAAGAAGTATTGGATACATATGTTTAATTATTTTATATTTATACTATTTTCAAAACATATCAGACATGTATCAAAAATTTAAAAGAGTATTGATTTTAAACTCATTTAAAACTTTATTGACTGTAGGTTGAATTATTTTTTTACTTACTATTATTATCAATAACTTAATAAATATTAATAATATTTATTGAAAATACACAATTAGAATTTTAAATTAATTAAAATTAGGCTTTTTATTGAAAATACACAATATTATTTAAGGTTGCTAATCTATCATTAGATGAGCGGCATGAGCCAGAGTTGGAGACTTTTATTTTTAATGAAAATGAAGAAGTTGATGTTGATGATGTAGAAGAAAATAAAGCTGAAATAATTAATTAAAATAAAATAAAATGCTTTATTATTTTATTTTATTTTTGAATTCTTTAGAATTTTATGACACGTATCCACATATCCTTATTTTTAAAAAAAGTCATGTCGAAGTATCCGTATTATATCATATTCAAATTACGTATCCGTATCCGTGCTTCTTAGGCTCCACGGGTGTTACTTATTTGTTCATTTGATTATTTTCTTATCAGCCTGCAAAGTGGTCTTTTAAGTCCCATACAGTCTTGAAGAACAGTGAACAGGCACCAAGGTGAATTATTTTCACTTCCCTTTTTGACCTTTTATTTCCCCATGCACATGATTTATAGCCTTACAAGGTTCTGTTTAGTAGTTTATTGAGGCAGTATTCATGCCTGACAAATATAACTACAGTAACTTGATTAGTTCTTGATTATTCAATTGTCCCCCAGTCCTCTGAAAAAGAGTTGCCTTTAAAAAATGAGAGTTTGAACCAGCTAATTATTCTGCTTTGGTTGATCATTCAGTGATTCAGAGACTGACACGAAACAACTTCTTTTGTGGTTCTAATCAGATCATCTGACAATCTAATTATTCTTAATTTTGATTAAGAGTTGTGCAATGGGGGTACACAATGACAGATCTGTTAGAAAATTTATGATAGATAATTGTTAATCTATAACCCAATATCAACATGCTGAATTATCAAAATTCAAATAAATGAATCGAAAGCGTGTCTTATCAAACATGGTTTACAATGAGTGATTCGACGGAAATCAACACGTAGTTCCTTATTTTTTTCTCTGATGATGGGATGTCAGAACAGAATGAACAATACGTGTGATTCAGAAATCATAACTGTATTTATATACAAATTGGCTGTTAACCTAATTCGACCTATCATGAATTTAGGAACAATGGCCTGATCTCTACACATAAAAGTTCATACTCTAATTAGATGTATAAAAACCCAATATGTCAAATCCTTATTAGATCACTTTAAATAGGTTTAACCAAATTTGATAGTGTTTGATTCAATACACAATAATTCACGCCACATGATCGATTAAAATCTTACAAGATCCTCCCCCAGTTTTTAGGAATTTATTTAGTCATACTATTTCTAAGTCGAATGTATTTTAACTGGGGTTGATTTTTATTTTATTTTATTTTTTTTTTAAAAAAAAAGCAGAACTCCAGTATTTACTGAAGAAGTAGTTGGCGAGAATGGAGAGGGTGAAGTGCCGCCTCCAGAGAGGTCCTTCTGGGCTAAATACGTGAGTTCAAATATAGAGATACCATTGTATTTCCCTCTTATTGTTCGGAAAAACATTGTGAGAACGAAAAAGCCATCTACATATTTCTTACCCATTTTTGTATCTCTCTCAGTGGATGTACTTGATCCCTCTTGGGCTTATTGTCATGAATGCCATCACCCAAGCCATGAACATGGCTGAGGAACAGGGTAATGGGCAACCAGGCACCCAGTCTGCAGTGGCAGGAGCTCAACGCGGTCAACCTGCTGCAGTGCGAAGAAGATAACTCTTCCTTGGCAACTTTCAAGAATGTATCTTTAGCGAAAGCTGTCTAATTTTATGTACTCCATTTTAAAACTTTCATCCTTCAGATGTTCGTCGTCGTCCCCACCCAAGCCGCACTGCCAAAAATAAGAAATGGATATGGCCTGTAGTCTCCATAAAGAGCTTGGATTTCAATGAAGGAGCTGTTTGGGGTTGCAATGGGTAAAGTGTGCATCGAATTTTGAAATTGGTGAAGTGATAATTTTTGGTTATGCGACTCAACTTTTCTAGTTGGTAGCAAGTTAGCTTCCTTGAATATTGATCTGTTTTTTATGGGGAAAATATATTGTTGGCTCAACCTCTTTTTGTATGTAACAAATTGATAATTTTTGGTTTTTAAAGTTTGTAGGAAGTTAGTTTTGAATAGATGAAATTCATCTCCTTGACCACTAAATAAGTGATTGTAAGTCTTTGATGGGCAAAGTCAATAAAAAAGTTGGTTTTTGTTCATGTTTGTCAAATAAGAACATTGCCTCCATATAAATGTGGGAGTGGGTGTTAAGAAATAATTGGGGATTATTCCAAACCAAGCCAATATTTTAGCTGAAGTACAACTTACAGAGCAATTACAAGTCCTTACTCCTTACAGTGAGGGTGCTTGAAGAGCATCTTGAACGAATAAGGGGTGTGTTTCGCCTTCTTTATTATGTTATGTACGTGGTTATTCAGGAGTTCACAGCTCTTACAAAGCTGGGCAGGCTCAAGAAAAGTGATTTTGATGACGGTCCTGGCCGATCTTAATATCAACGAAACAAAACCCTCTATAATAACTAACAAGAGTTGGGTTACGAAATATATATATAGTACACAATTTATTAAAGGGAAAAAATTGCATATAATCAGTAAAAGTAAAATAATTTATGATATACTATTGGATATTATACTAAATTAAACCAAAACTACTGATTCCATATTTTTTATTTATTTTTATATTCTGTATTATTAGCAGTGATGAACATGCATTGCGTTCTTCGTATTTGGAAATATATACAAGTTTTGGATAGAGTGTTTTATTCAAATGCCATGACTTTACGGGTTGAATTATTTTTATTGTTTAAAAAGGATTAAACCACTTGTACAGAAGGAAACTATGATGCAAATTTATCAAAATACCCTTTTTTACATAATAATTTATCATACATGTCCTCAGAATATATTATTTTAAAATGCTTTTAGTTTACAACTTTGATACAATTTCATTAATATGATTTTATTTTATTTTTGTTCGCTCGTAGTAGTCCCCTCGTATGGGTATCAGAGTCATATGACGGATCTAAAACATAAATATTATATGACAAAAAATAAAAATAAATACATGATACATACATTGGGATTTATAATTATACAAACATTAATATTACCTGATAATTATAAAATGGAAATCTTAAGAACCTTAAAAGATTTAGACAAAAATAAAATAAAATAAGAAGATATATATATGATCTAATAAATTTCAGTTTAATAAAAAGAAGTTTTATAATAAATGAAATATTAGATTTATTGCACAAAGACATATTAGAAGAACTATATAAAGATATAGATGTAGAATATCATAGAGCAGACCATCAATTAGTCAAATATCTAGATATGGAAACAAATGAAAAATTAGATTCAATAATTGAACAAAGAAGAAATTTAATTGATCAAATAAGAGCATCCGCATTAGATGTATTAAAGTAGATGTTAGTGGTATAAGCTAATAAGGGGTTAAATTAGTGTCTACATTGGATATATTAAAATACAAGTTAAGAGAATATTTTTAATCAAGTGTTAACTTTCTTTTTAAATTTAGAAAACATTTTAACTGATGACTTGACAATTTTAAATTGAAAGTGTTTGAAAATGTCAAATGGTGGACGTCCATCCCCAATCCCCCCACCCCCCAACCCAATCCCCAATTTGTTCATTTTTTTTATTATTCTTTATTCTTAAATTTCTTAACATTGATAAAACAAAATAATTTCTTATTGATTTCATATTATATGATTAATTGAGATCTTTAAAATGAGAACCATATTAATAAATTAATTTTACTATTTTAAAAATAAATATTTTTCATATATTCTTGGACTTAACTAAAAATTAATACATCTAATGTGGCAATAATTAATGTGTTAACTTTAAAATGTACTCATGTCATTTAACATCTATTTTTTGCCTATGTGGCTATCTAAAGTTAACACATCGAATGCGGATGCTCTAAGAGAAGAAATAAATATAAAAAGACTAAAATCATTAGAAAAAAGAGAGAATATTATAATAGAATTATAAAACATACCTAAAATAAAAATGATTTTAGATAACAAAAAAAGAACTAATAAAAAAATATATGATAAAACATGACAAATGAAAGATTATGCAAAATATTATAGAGCACAACAAAAAAAACTAATTCTAAGAGCAGTAATGAAGAATTTTGTGAATACAATAATATATAAAGAAATAAAATAAGAAGCAGAACTTATTCTAGAAATTGAACATATCAAAAGAAGATACTAATGACAAAATTTTCAGAAATGAAATTCTAAAAACAAATAATAGAAAATCTTAACATTCCAGAAAGATCTTATCAAATAAAAGGAGTCAATATAACTATGTTCCAACCATTAAGCTCATGAGGAGAATGTGATGGATTTCTCAAAATATGCAATTAAATTAGATAAATGCATTTTTATAGCAAACATATAAAAACATAAATCCACAATATAAAATAGCTATTGAAGAGTTACAACAATTAAATATTCAAGATAAAAATGTTAAAGAAAAATTGCAAGACATCCAAAATAAATTAACAATACAATTTGAAAAATTAAAAGACATGGGAGGAGATGTGAAGAACATAAATGAAGAGATTTTAAAATGTTCACATAAAATTAGGAGAACTGATTAATCAAGTAAAATAGAAATGATTATAGAAAAAATAGAAAAATTAAATGAAAAATTAAGAAAAGTTGATAATGAAAGAATCATATCAATAGAAGAAAGAATAAAAAACTAAAACTAAAAATAGATCATATGTATGACAGATTATTCAAAGTATAAAAAGCTCAAACTACTAAACCAAGAGTTTAAATGTCAATAAGTCAATATATTGAAGATCTAAAAATATTAATAAAAGCTTTAATAAGTGATGTTCAAGAAATTAAAAATGAATTAAAAGAAGCAAGAAATGACATAAATATACTAAAACTTGAAATTAGAGAATTTAAGGAAAATAATAAAAATAAGGATAAGAAAATAGAAAAAAAAATTATAGAAAAAGAGATGTCTAGAATATGAAAGAAAAATATTGAACAAGAAAAAATTATAATAGAAGAAGAAGTATGGATGATGAATTTAGAAAAAAATATATATTACCAAAGATACTAGAAGAAGAACTAAAGTTACAAAAATTCATAGAAAAAACTTTAGGAAAATTAAAAGTCGAAGAAAAACTAAAGAAAAATAAGATAAAAATGAATAAATAATTAGACTTGCTTATATAAAATTTTGATCAATTAAACCTAGATAATTTGAATGAATACCAAATTTTAATGAATATTGGAGGATCACCTAATCTGGCTCCAATAGGAACCTTTAAAGGAGAATTACCAATTCAGATGAAATGTATGCACCTCTATATAGTAAACCATATAGACAATACTATGATAGGATTAGAGATAAACAATCACCTAAAGAAAATTAATACAGAGATATATTTGAACCAAATAATAATTATGATAAACTTATTAATCATAAAGAAACAAAATTAGATTTAGATTGTAAAATAGATACTAAGAGAGCCTTATTAATTTGGGCAGATTCAATGATATTATTCTTTTTATAAAATAAAGATGATACATGTGAAAATATTGAAAGAATAATAGATTCCTTAGTTGCATCATTTGAAGAAAATGTTTGATATTGATGAGAAAGAATAAATAATGTTACAAAAATATTAATAAGAAGAAATATTTAACAGAAATAATAGAATCAGATAGAGAAGGTATACAAAGATTAGTACAATGTACATAGTAGATGAATTTATAGGAGAAAATTAGATAAGTAATGCTGAAGAAGAATCAATAAGGGAAACGGATAATGCTATAATCAAATTAATAAATTTAACAATTTTTGATATGTGTAAAATTAAAGAATACACTTATGAATTTAAATATTACTATTATGTTCAGTTTTATAGTAATGAAAATCAAGAAGTATACAAAGATATGTATTATAATAAATTACTAGGTTCATGGGGAATATATTTTAAGATAGAATTTGAAAAATTTGTTATGGACAACCTTGGAATGCCTAGACTCTAAGATCAAGGATAAAATTTCTATTTAAAAGATTAACATATATATGTCAATAAAGACAATTATTGAAAAAATAGGAAAATTGACTAGAATATGTTATAGAGATATGGCAAAACCTATACAATGGAGATGTAATCCTGAAATAAGATATAATAAAAGAAAATATAAAAATAAAAAAGTTCAAGAATCTCAAAAATTTTAGAAAGAAATATATAAACTCTATGAGAAGAAATTATAAAAGAAAATATAATTCAAATAAAAAACAGAAAATAAACCTTATAAAAAAAAAAAAGATAAAAGCCAATGTAAGTGTTGTAATTGTAAAAAATAGAATATATAAGCCCTGATTGTAATAAGGAAAAAGTCAAAATATCACAAAAAGAATATTTGGAAACAGAAAATGAACTAAGTGAAATATCTGATATTGAAGAATATTATGATTAAAAAGTTTACGTAAGTGAAATAGATTCAAAAAGCAATGGATCAGAATTTGAATAGAGAAATAGAAGAGATTGAAAACAATAATATGGATATACAAGAATACGAAGGAATAGATGGTATTGATTAAAAATAACCTTTGATAATAATAAATTTAAGAAAATACAAAATTTATCCTTAAATTTGAAAATAGGAAAATGAAAAATTTTGGATAGAATATGGAGAAGAGAAATAATAGAAATAAATGAATATCATAAAATTGAAAAAAAAAAATAGATGTTAGAACAACTCAAGGAACACATATATTAAATTTTTTAACAAAAAATACATTCACAGAATTATTAACAAAGATTAATAAAAGACAAAGTGAAAAGACTCAATATGTTTATTTAGTAGAAATACAAATAATGTTTAAATCTTTATTTAGAGAAGGGATAGATTTACCCTTAACTGTAAATCTACATGATGGTGTTGGGAACCTGCGTTGCTCTACTCACAAAAATTGATTTCTTGTAACTAGATCATCCCGTTACATAATTTTCTGTTCTATGTATTCAACTTGGAATAAATAAGTTTGCACACAAAAATGATTTTGAGAATTACTCTTGAAGCGTGCTTTACAATAATCTATTTTCCACTGTTTTTTGATTCCACCAAAGCTTCAAACCCTCAAGCTTTCCCCGGTGTTCTCCAATGGTAGCTATACAGGTGTGTGGTCATCTTTCTTAAGACCTATGTTACACTAGGATTAATGTTTCTTTGTAAAGAGGAAATACACACTACACACTTTAGTATGTGTCTAGTCACGTTGCCAATTAGGTTAAGAAAGATAGTCTTAGGAGACTATTTGTAACCTCTTTACACTCCAAAACCCTAGTACCATAACCCAGGCCCATTTCTGCACAGTTCAATATAGGTAATAAGCCAGTATTAGCCTATTATAGTGAAGCCACCGAGAGAAGCTGATCAGACCCAATTAAACTAAGCTCCAATAAATTAATTAGGACCACTCTTGATCAGTCAAAATTAATTTATTAATCACGTTCTATTCCACTAAAAGAACGAGATTGCACTCTTAGTAAAATTGAAAATACTGAAACAATTAATCAATAATTATATCATCTGACTTATCGTTCTTACATGTTACCCTTGTCGATCAACTCGTATATTCGGAGCAAGTTAAAATGACCAAAATGCCCTTCTCTGAATATTCATAAACTCTCAACTCTCATCTTCTATCTGACAGTTCGATGTGATCCCATCACATCATAGAATTCAACAGTCATTGTCGAATTACTGAGCTCAGATTCATTTGTCCACTATAAGAACCAGTGAGATTATGATTATACCTAAAAGGTGAGGATTCCATAATACGAATATATGTTCCTCGTTAGTTCACTTTAATTCCCAAAGTACCGAGAAATTGATCAGCAATTTGATCTCACCCATTGATACCTCAAAGAACTTCAAATTAGTAATTGAAGCCCATTATCCGATTAGGATTAAGGTCTCACGTACGATAGTCAATTGAAATTAAATTTGTATGATCAATGTCACAAATTAATTTCACGTGGTCCCGTCCAATACATTCCAAACGTACTCTCAATTTTATTACCAAAAGTCAAAGATAGACTTTAATAAAATCGAGACGATCTTAACAAAATAAATTGTCTATATTTATTTACTGATCGTGAACGTTAATTTTAGATCGAATTACAAAATGAATCTTTCTTTGTTTAACAACTTAAACACTGAATTTGTAATATCAAATCGACCCATAGACAAACGCAACATCATATTAATACAATCAATTAATATTTTATTTTAAATATCGTGAATTATACTCTATGGGCATATATAATTCCTCTTTCTGTGTTTAAAAACTTAAACACCCAATTTGTAATATCAAATCGATCCACGAAAAAACGCAACATCATATTAATACAATCAATTAATATTTTATTTTAAATGTCGTGAATTATACTCTATGGGCATATATAATTCCAACAGATGGAAGAATAATAAATTTGAAAAATAGTCATTTAGGAATAATAGACGAAAACCTTTCATATCAGAAATTAATATTTACATATTACCCAAAACATTGTGTCATTGAAAAATAGAAACTTTAATGAAGTCTTAGGTTCATACTTCAAGTTACATAGAAATGATATAATGCAACCAGGAGATCAAATTATGACTATAGAATATATAACATTATATATATTTACCAACTCTAATTATTGAAATATTTACTCTAAAAAACCATATATTGAAGTTCACAAAGAATGCAAAGATATCATTTGTCAGTGATTTGTTTGTGCAGAGTGGAGGCGGGGACGAGAATTTGGTGATGCAGTCGTTCTGGCCGATGGATGCATCTCGCATTATAACCATTCCCCACAATGTTACAGATCAAGCGGATTGCCTAATCTGGCATTTCTCTTCCCATGGTGATTACACTATTTGGAGCGGATATCATTTGTTGAATCAAGGTGCAATCAATGACGAGGTGGATGTAAGTGGCAGTGGGGGTAGAAGTCCCTCTATGGAAGATGATTTGGAAACTAAATTTCCCGCCCAAAATCCTCCATTTCACATGGCGATTCCTCAATAATTCCAACGCCACAAACAGCAATCTGGTGAAAAGGAATATTAATGGCCAATCACTATGCCCACGCTGTAATTGTTGGGAGTCTGACACTCATTTTTTTCTTCAATGTTACTGGGTAAAGGAACTCTGGAAAAAGCTTAATGTTTGGAAATTTTTAAAGAAGGGCGTGCAAGCAGGTGAGGGCTGCAGTTTGGAATATTTCTGCGGCATGTGCTGCTGGATGTTACAGTCAAGACTGCTGAACTGGTTTCCATAGGGATCGATTTTATTTGGTATATGAGGAATCCGATTTGACATGGGGGAAGGGACCTGGATGCTGCAGTTGGAGGTGACTTTGTTTTAACTCACCTGGGATCTTACCAAAGTGTGGTAATGTTCAAAAAAAATCTGGTTTGCAACACTCTCCAACACAGAAGGTATGGAGAAGTTCGTATGGAATCATGGCTAGTTTCATCCTCAACGTAGACGCTTCCATCAGAGCTGAGTTAGGTATGATGGGTTTTGGAGGAATTATACGAGATGATGAAGGGGTTGTACATGGAGCTTTAGCAGTGTGTAGGAGAGGCAATGCTTCGCCCGAGATCGCAGAAGCCTTAGCTATGCAGACGGGACTCCAATTTGCGGTTGATGAATCCTTTTCTATTAAAGGAGTTGAAAGTGATGCCTTGAAGGTGGTGCTTGGACTAATTAAGGGGGAACCACTAGCACCTATCACTCCATATATTCGGCAGATTCGAGAGCATCTTTCAGTTAGCAATTGTGGTTCGTGCTTTCATGTGCCTAGAGATAGGAATGTGATTGCCCACAAGTTTGCTGGGTTTGCTTCGTGCTTTAGTTTAAACTCTTTTTGGTCTGATTGGTAGCCATCTTTCCTCTCGGCTTGGCTGGCTGAGGAAGACAATATCTAGTGCTACTGTGAAATGAAATGGGGTTTTCAAAAAAAAAATTAAATAAATAATTAAAAATAAAAAAATAAATTTAGTCCCAGAAGATTATGAACTTTGCATAACAAAAAATAAAATGAAATAATATAATTGAGAGAGGAAGAATACCTAATAATAAAATAACATTGTAAGATATGGGAGATTAATTAGAAGATCATAAAGTCTTAATATACCTAATAGAAAACAATTAGGAGAAACTAGTAATACATAAAAAATTAAAAAAAAACTTTATACAAATGCTGGAAATATGAAGATAGAATGAGAATATTTCAATGAAAAAGAACATGTTAAAAGATCAAATATATTGATAGATACATGAACTAGTGAATGTCATATAGCTTCAAACAAGAATAAAGGATTAATTGTGACGACCCGAAACTTTAACGACTCGGATGTCACTAAATTTGCATAAACTCATAAGATAAAAATAGTTTAACAAATAATTTCATAATATTTAAATCATCATAAGAAAGAACTTAAATTAAACATAAATGTTTAATAAAGAAGCCAACAATAATTAAATGTGTCTAGAAATTTTAAAAGTAAAATTATGAATAAAAGTCTAATTTATTTTCTGATCCGCTATTGCCCGCATCTCCACGTTGACCTTTTTGAACCAATCAATTATCTGGAAAGGGGGAAACATAAAGGGGGTGAGAAAATCTCAATAAGTATACACGTGTTTATCATAAATCTTGAAATCATAATTCATACGTAATAGAGACATGAAAACTATACCGAACATAGGTGGTATGTGTAACACCCCAAGTTTAAAATCTAAAACCTAGGCGTGTTAACTTCCATTCACATTATATGCGGAAATAAATCATTTAAAACATTAAAATTTTCATTTTTCTATTATAAATTTTTACAGAATTTCGGCAGAGTCTCCTCTATACATTGGACTTAACCATCCTGTAAAGGGACAACATAACCAAAAGAATAATTTAAACATAATCAAACCACCTCTCAATCACATTCATCATCACCAAAACAAATTCATTCAATCTCAAACTCCTCAACATGAAAATCCCAAAACAATAGGTATTAACAAATGAAATAAGAGGCAGTTTAATCGTTAATGCGACGTCATAATTCATTCAAAGCTAACTTCAACCAAACCATGATCAATAAAATGAATAAGAAATAATTTAAATGATATCTTAAATAAATTTAACTTTATTAAATAAGGGTGACAGAGGTTATTGTCTGAGTCTACCCCCGAGCGCTCTCCTTAGATCATCTAACTTTCATCACCTGAAATATGGGGGGAGGAATTGGGTTGAGCTAAAGCTCACTAAGTAAACTTTATGCATGTAATGCATGCTTATGACATGAAATGCTTTAAAAAATCAATATATGTATCCCCATTCACTTTACTTTCTAAAACTTTCAAACTTTCACTTCACATTTCAAAACTTTCACTTCATTTCTATCGTGAGCTCACATGGTGTATCTTCTAGTCAATCAGATAACAGTGGGCAATTCTTATTTGGAACCAAATTAGCATTCACATTTCCACCGCAAAACGGTTTAACATTCATTTTCTCACCGCAAAGCGGCCATTCACTTTATCCCACCGCAAGCGGCTCATTTCATTCGGGTACGCCGGTCCCCCGCGCCCCTTTTCCCACTCGCATCTTTCATGACATAGAAGTACACCCATTATTTTCTTAAAAAAACTTGGAATACATAACTTTTGACAAATTTTGCACTTTGACACATTCCTTTCATTAAGACATTTGACTTCCCCATTTCGATACCAATGCATGCTTAATGATGCAATGACATGATATCGTGCATGCTTGAACATTTTCTTAAATACACATACTTGCATATAGTAAATCAAAAGCATTAGAATTTCGTAATTAACACGAATGTCAATTAAACACATAATTCCACATTGAACATTCAACTATGCTTAGAGGAGGGGAAGTTCACTTACTTTGAAATCCTTTGTATTAACCGTTTCTAAATTTGCAAGTGGAAAAGTTTCGAATGCCCGTGATGTCAATGTGCTAAAAAATCCTAATTTATTTCCACTCATAAATAAAGTATGACATTTAGTAAAAAAAAATCAAATTTAAAACTCCTAATCAATGTTAAGACTTCCATGTGACTTACAATTTAACTCAAACTTGTCCTTAAGCTATGTCAAATATAAATAATACAACATTCAAAAAATGAGAATAACTTCCAAGAGCCAAATTTAAATCTTACTTATCAAATTACACAAAGTCAAGAATATGAAACATTATCACAACTTAAATTTCACATGAATAATTCCAATTAGCATTCTAATTTTTCAAAATCTGAAAATATTGAACATAAGGTTTTCAATTATATTAAACCTAAAATAAGTTTAAACAAAATCTCAAACTTCTTCAATTCCCAAATCTTAAAATTTCAATTTAAAACAAAAATCAAACTAAAACTATAAATGGAACAAGCTAAATCTAGTATTTTAAAATCTGAAATTTCCAACTTAAAGGTCCAAATAAACTCTTAAATCTAAAAATTACAAATTTCAATCCAAAAGTTAAAATTTAAACAGTTAACTAATCTCATAAATTCGAAATCCTCAAATTTACCCAAGATGATAGAAATTCAATTAAACTAATTCAATTTAAACAAGGTAATTTTTCACAAATTCTAAATCTGAAAAATAATCACTATAATTCAGAATTTAACCAAGCAGTTAACTAAGCCACAAAATTATCATTACATTCATACATACATACATACATATATGAACATTACTCAAATCTCAAAATTAACCTTTAAAATTCGAAATCTACATAATTTGAAAATCTTAACATATATACATACACTCAACTCATATATACATCAACATATAAATACAATTCCATATATACATACACCAATTATGTGTGTGTTGTGTGTGTGCATTCGACAGTGGTGGAGTGCGGTTGGTGTGTGCGCAGAAAGAGAAGGGGAAGGGGGAAGGGTTTTACCGTGTGTGGAGACCGGCGAAGTGGTGGTTGGTGCTACTACCGATGGTGTGCGGGCTGCGGTTGAGGGGAAAAAGAGTCGAGGTGGGAGAGATGGAGAGGAGCCGAGTGTGCGTGAGGGAGAGAAATGAAAGATTAGGTTTGGTTTTTCATACAAACTTTTGGTAATTTGCAATTTGGTCCCTCATTTCTCTCCATGCGCACAAATAAGTCCAACACATTCTATTTACTCTCCCATTTCAACTATACTTCACCCCAATTTCAAAGTTAAATGTATTTTGACCATTTAAAAATTTAAATAAATATAAATAAGCATACTTAGCAATTAAAATAAATAATTAAACATAGAATTTCACGTAAACAAATGATAAACATTTTAATCAGCACATTGATCGTGACGACGTCCAAGGACTTCCACTGCAAAATAATTCAACTATAGACAATAATAATTATCAAATCTAAAATTTATAATAAATTGAACATAAATATTACGTGGAATATAAAGATGCATGAAAAATGAAAAGCGGTATTACAGTATGAGTTTGCATGCGTAGCACTACTAAAACTCCGGTTCGAATCTTAGAACATACATATGGACCATAGCATATTATTTCAAAATGAATAATCTTAAAATTACACGTATATACTTACTGTCTCGTGGATGAATTAATGATATACTTTAAAGTGCCTCGAACTTTGTGCGTGCTAAAATCCCCTCACTTTGAAATTCGTACGTGTAATGTGTTTTTATATGTGTGATTGATTGATTGATGGATAGAGTTAGAAAAAACAAAAGTGGTTTTGTGTCTGTGTGTAAGAAAAGTGACGTGAAATGTGGCATATTTATAGGGTGAAGAATCTATTTTTTCTAGTTTTTGGTATCAAAATCATTCCATATAATGAACACAGGATTTTGGCCAAGATGGAAGTAATATAATTTGTCTTGGCTTAAATAATATTATTTTCATATGAAATAATATTTTTATTTTCATAATTCATAATTTCCATGCGTACATATATCTTACCATTTTTCCTATAAATCAAATCTCCAATTTTACCTTATATGGAGATATATACATATATATCAAATTTTGATTACCGCTATTAAGGTAATAAATATTGATTTGAAATAATTATACTAAAATTAAATATTCTAATATATATCATAACATGCATCATACTAATTATATATTATATTATATTATATTATATTATATTATATACACACACACACACACACACACACACACACACACACACGCTAACATATATTATATATAACATATTTAATATATAATATAATATAGAAATTTAACCCTAAAAATATATGTGGGTTTTCAATATGCTGTCCAAATTAATTGCACCCATGATCCTTAGTTAGTGGTCAACATCTAATTGACCCTTAAACTTTAAAGAGATTTAACTTAAGTGTATGAGTGTAAATCTACCATCCTTAAAATAAATTTCGTCCTCGAATTTTTTTTTCCTTCTCCACTATGTGTTCTGCACTTAACACCTCTCATGGGGAAAGATCAACCTCTAAGGGGGTACTAGCATGTTCCATAGGTGCATAAAATTCACTAAGGGAGATTCTATCGAAGCATGAGCAGGTGTATGAGATATAATAATGTCACCTGCTAAAGTATTGCGGTCTTGATCCTCTTCCAGCCTGGTGAGTGCAAACACCCGAGCTTGCCTTTTATGGAGATCCTCAAACTTATGTTGTTGCTGTTGCGTCTGACCTTTAGGACAGAGTTTTACCATGTGACCCATTTCTCCGCAGTTGAAACATGCACGGGTTCCCATGAGACACACTCCAGCATGGCGCTTTTGACATTTCCCACAAATCGGATGCTGCTGGAAGTCGTTTGTAGTTGAGTTCCATTTTCCTTTCTTTGAAGAGTCCAGTATTCCTTTTTCATTGTTGTCCTCGCATTTACGTTTCTCAGGTAGTCCAGACTGCTGGTTATAACTATTATCAGAATTCTCCCTGAAATTGGCTAGTTGAGCTTTAGCTAGCACTGCATGGTATGTAGGCAAATCAAAAGTTACCACGACCTGCCTAAGATCATCCCTCAAACCTTGTTCGAAACGCCTTGCGCGTTTGAGCTCAGTGTCAACCAATTCTGGAGCGTAGCGTGACAATTCGTCAAACTTTCTTTCATAGTCTGTCAGGGTCACTGCTTCCTTTTTCAACATCAAAAACTCTGCTTCCTTCTGGCTCCGAATACTCAGTGGGTAGTACTTTTGAAGAAATAGTTCCTTGAATTGATCCCATGTCCATATGTGGTTGCGAGCTCTGGACCTAACGGTTGAGTCCCACCAGTGTCTGGCTCCTTTTTACAACATGAATGCTACACAAGTCACCTTCTTCGGGTTTGGACATTCGATGAGATCAAATATCTTCTCAATATTAGCTATCCAATCTTCAGCTACCAACGGGTCAGGGACACCATCAAATGTTGGCGGTTGAAGTTTCCTAAATTGCTCAACAATAGCAGCAGTATTCCTTTGGCCATCGATAGGAGGTACCGGAGCTGGCGACGGTGTTGCCTGTGTGAAATTTCGAATCATTTCCATGAACTGTTGAGAAAATTGCGCGTCATTGGTATTTCCCGTAGTGGTATTCCTATTGTTCGTATTTCTACTGCGAGTATCCATATCCTTAAATGAAATGGTAAAATGATTAAGAATTGAGACGAGTTAAGGGAAGGAAACATAATAACATTTCTTCCAATAATGGAAGTTTTTTCAAAAGTTTCATAAATGGATGTTGCTATTATCGAAATTTCATGGGTGTTTCTTTAAAGTTATCAATAAAGTTTTGAGAGGAGGAATTGTTTTCTAGTAGTACTATTGTCTTTTTTTTATTGATTTGGACGTCACTATTAAAAGGCTTCGAAGAAATTGGAGAGGTCACGTGGTCCCACTTAAAACTCAATTTATTTAGGCATGTTAATAGACTTGTGACAAAGTCCTCTAATGCCGCGAATGTGCCAATCAAGAAAACTCGAACAAAAGTAACAATAATTTTTCCACGGCTTTTCCCTTACTTTTTACACAAAGGTAGTGATAAAGGGATAAATCATTGCACTAGGATTTGGAATTTAGAGAGGAGATACAAATAATCATCCACAGTTTTTCCTTACTTTTACACAAAGGTAGTGATAAAGGGATGAATCATTCTATGGGAACTTATTATCATCTTATTGTTTATTATGAAAATGTTTATACCCGAGTAAAATTTTCCCTTGCTAGGCATACATGCCACTCACATAACTACTACAATATCTTGCTAACAAACTAACATCAATTATTATCATATAAAACATTTATGACATAACATTATTAATTTTCATACTTGTCATGCTTCAATGAAATCATAAATAATTAATAACCTGTAAAACAAATAACATACCTTGTTCAATAAGTCAAGAAGTGGAGAGACAAAGCGGAGTGATGATTTAAAATATCTCATGACTAAAATACTATTTCTTAGAAAAATAGTTATCAATTCATATCTTCATATAAGGTTGGACTTAATTAACCTATTATCATTACACATCATAATCTAAGTAGCCCAAATAAAAATTTACATTAAATTAGCCCAATTCAACGTAATAGCAAAAAAATAAAATTTACTAGTCCAATTAAATTTTCATATAAATTGAGCCCATTTTAATACTATCATAAAAATATTTTTAGTAGTCCAAATAAATTTTCATACAAGGGTAGAAGCCCAAAATCTAACATAATCATAATTTAATCTATATTTTCAAACTATAAAAGAAAACATTTTTTTCTTGAACAGTAGCCGTGAATAGTGGCTGCGTACTGTTCACATCGATGAACAGTGACAGTTCACGTCAGTGAACTGAACAGTGCACGGACACTGTTCACCGAAGTGAACTTTTTTTTTTGTGACATGAATTTTTTTTTTAAAAAAAAATAAATAAGACAAACAAATATATTTAACCCTAAATAACATAATTTATCTTCTCTTTCAAAACATTTTTTCTTTTGAAGATATTAAAGTCTACAGGAAAGCATATCTTTGCTCTGATACCAACTGTGACGACCCGAATC
This sequence comes from Ligustrum vulgare, assembly GCA_963555705.1. Lineage (NCBI taxonomy): Eukaryota > Viridiplantae > Streptophyta > Magnoliopsida > Lamiales > Oleaceae > Ligustrum > Ligustrum vulgare. The sequence continues at coordinate 33,535,982 of OY743171.1, read as the reverse complement.
CTTAACGACTCGGATGTCACGAAACTTGCATAAACTCATAAGATAAAAATAGTTTAACAAATAATTTCATAATATTTAAATCATCATAAGAAAGAACTTAAATTAAACATAAATGTTTAATAAAGAAGCCAACAATAATTAAATGTGTCTAGAAGTTTTAAAAGTAAAATTATGAATAAAAGTCTAATTTATTTTCTGATCTGCTATCGCCCGCATCTCCACGTTGACCTTTTCGAACCAATCAATTATCTGGAAAGAGGGAAACATAAAGGGGTTGAGAAAATCTCAATAAGTATACACGTGTTTATCATAAATCTTGAAATCATAATTCATACGTAATGGAGACATGAAAACTATACCGAACATAGGTGGTATGATTTTGCATGCGTAGAGCTACTAAAACTCCGGTCCGAATCTTAGAACATACATATGGACCATAGCATATTATTTCAAAATGAATAATCTTAAAATTACACGTATATACTTACTGTCTCGTTGATGAATTAATGATATACTTTAAAGTGCCTCGAACTTTGTACGTGCTAAAATCCCCTTACTTTGAAATTCGTACGTGCAATGTGTTTGTATATGTGTAATTGATTGATTGATTGATGGATAGAGTTAGAAAACACAAAAGTGGTTTTGTGTCTGTGTGTAAGAAAAGTAACGTGAAATGGGGTATATTTATAGGGTGAAAAATCTATTTTTGCTAGTTTTTGATATCAAAATCATTCCATATAATGAACACACAATTTTGGCCAAGATGGAAGTAATATAATTTGTCTGGCGTAAATAATATTATTTTCATATGAAATAATATTTTTATTTTCATAGTTCATAATTTTCATGCGTACATATATCTTACCAGTTTTCCTATAAATCAAATCTTCAATTTTACCTTATATGGAGATATATACATATATATCAAAATTTGATTACCACTATTAAGGTAATAAATATTGATTTGAAATAATTATACTAAAATTAAATATTTTAATATATATCATAACATGCATCATACCAATTATATATTATATTATATTATATTACACACACACACACACACACACACATATAATATATAACATATTTAATATATAATATAACATAGAAATTTAACCCTAAAAATATATGTGGGTTTTCAATATGCCGTCCAAATTAATTGCACACATGATCCTTAGTTAGTTGTCAACATCTAATTGACCCCTAAACTTTAAAGAGATTCAACTTAAGTGTATGGATGTTATATTAATAACCCATAGAACTAAACCATATAAATATATAAATTTTGATGGACAATTACATACTACTGAAGTAGAAGTCAAAGTACCAATAAAAATATGAGGAATTAATCTTTTCGTACCATGATATATAATAGCAATATGGATATGGGTCATCATATATTATTAGGAATGAGTTTCTTAAATGAATTAGAAGATTATAATATAAAAAGATAAAGATTGTTTATAACTTATAATAGTCAAACTATATTATGTAGAAAAGCTGAATGAATAATCAAATAACTTTTCATTAGCCGTTTATATACAAGTTACTATTATTGAAACAAATATAACGACCTGTGCATTAATTGATAAAGGAAGTGATATATCAATATTTAAAAATTTCTTAATTAAATCATGAAATACCAATAGTAAGATAAAAATAACATGTGTAACAAGAGAAAATGCCCAAATAATTAATAATACTCATAAAGTTGATATAATACTTGGAAGTAAACAAATTGTAATATACAAAATATATAGTTATGATAAATTAGAATATGATATATTACTAGGAAATGACTTTATCCAACAACTTCAATTTTACAAACAAAATAATTATATAATAATGTTACAAACACCTTGCGCACATTTATTAAAAATGTCAAGAGAATTTAAACCTACAGAGTTCAGTCAGCCTAGCGTCGTGGTAGATGGGAAAAAAATCAATTACACAAAATTAAATAAAAAATAAAAGCATGAGATTTAAAAAAGTCCTAAAAACATAAATAGAAATAAGTGTAGAAAAAATCATTGAAAATTTGAAAAAAAATTGTGGAGAAAATTCATTATTATTTTGGAAACCACATCACCCTAGAACAAAGATAGAATTAGCAGAAACTGTTATTATAAGAGTCGACCAATGATGTATACTATACAAGATATACCAGAATTTAAAACTCAAATAAAAGAATTGCTTGATCAAAAACTTATTATACCAAGTAATGCACCCCATAATAGTCCAGCCTTTATATAATGATATATTATAAACAAATAAGAGGAAATATTGCTAGAATAGTGATAAATTATAAAGAATTAAACAAATATATAAAATTTGATGGATACTTTTTATCAAATAAAGAAGTATTAATAAATCTTGCAAAAGAGAAACAATATTATTTTAAATTTGATTGTAAATTAGGATTTTGACAAATTAAAACGAAGAAGATAGTATACAATATACAAAATTTAGTACACCTCAAGGCAAGTATGAATGGATGGTTATACCATTTGATTTAAAAAATATACCACAAATATATCAAAGAAAAATGGACAACATATTTAAAAATTTAATGAATTTTTAATTGTTTTGATGATATATTAATATACTCTAATAATAAAGAATAACATAGAAATCACTTAATAAAATTTATAAATAAATGTAAAAAAGAAGAAATTGTTCTTTTAAAAAAAGAAAGCTATAATAGAAAAATAAGAAATTGACTTTTTTAGATTATCAATAGATAAAAAAGGAATAAAATTTCAAACTTATATATCTAAAAAGATTGAAAAATTTCAGACAAATTAGAATCAAAAGAATAAATACAAATTTTTTAAAGTTGTTTAAATTTGCAGAAGGATTTATTGAAAATCTTTCAAAAAAGACATAAAATCCAGATTTTACTCAAAAATAAATACTAAAGAATGGAATGATGAACACATAGAAATTGTTAAATCACTTAAAGAAGAAAGTAAAATTTTACTAAAATTAAGATTATGAGATAAAAAAGATAATCTAGTTGTTAATAGTTAATACTGATATCTCAGATAAATATTGGACATCAATATTAAAAATAAATTTGAATGAAATATGTAGATATTCTAGTGGGACATTTAGTCAAAAGCAAAAATAAATGGGTACAAAGTACAACAATTAGTAGAAATGATGCAGCTCTCAAGCAAAAGTTTTTTAAATCAAAGGACACAAAATTGACAAAAATATTTTCAATTTAAAGTCATTGATCAATTCAAATTTGAAGAACACAATCATCACCTAAAGTCATTTAAGTGCACGAAGTGTCCACCATAGGAGGTAATGAATCTCAAATTATCACTCATTTCTAAAAATATGATATAGGTATGTCAATAATTCACACATTTGACATGCTTGACTTACATAACAAAAAATAGATAACTACGCAAACATTTGTTCATAATAGTGCGGGGTGTACTGGGTTAGCCGATAGATTAACTGTCCAGTTTGAGGTTTGAAACTTTTAATTATTCATCGGTTTCTTGTGTGATGTGGTGTACATTACTTTAAGCATTAATTGATTTGTCATTATAATCAAAAAGTGAATTTAGGGGCAATGTAGACATTTCATGACCAAAATAAGTTATTTTTTAGCACATTTTAAGAATGAGTAAATATATTACCACCACAATAGTTGTTTTCTACACCATATTCTATATACACAACAAAAAAAGTATAGTTTTGATAAATACACTACGATAAATATACAAATATATCCCCTTATTTAAATTTAAAAAACCACACACATTATATCCACCACCACCATCACTAGCTTGAAAGACTTGATAGAAGGGAAAAACGTATTTTACTGGTTTCAGAACCACAAAGCCAAAGAAGTAAGGCGGGAAGTATGACAAGATTTTTTTCATCAAATTCATTTTCAACCACACATTTTATTGAAAACATCACTTTTCACATTTTTCAAACATACATTCTCCTATTAACCCAAAATTCCTACAAAATCATCATTATCAAATAGACTTTAATATCTACTATGTGGGAAACAGTTTGTTGTAACTTTTCAGAACAAAATTACGTGCACAATGAATATGTCCAACAATTGTAACTTTGGTAATTGTCGACTTTTTTAATTCTTATAAACTTTTTATATTTTATAAAAAAAAGGTTGGGGTCGAGGGAAAGAACTGAATTTGACTGCCCTGGCAGTTAAAAAGTGAGCTAACAGATGACAAGAAACCACTTTCAAGAAGCTTAGAGAAGAAGAGCATAACCAGTGTGGTGTATCTGAATATGTTAAATTCGAATAATTGATTATGTTTGGCAGCACATTTGTGGATGATATAATATGAAAGAACTTAGATAGTCCAGAATCATGTAATCAACATAAACGCACAGCCTAGATTGAAAAACGACCAAGTTTGTGGTCTGTGGATCATATAATATGAAAGAACAAAGTTTGGCAGCACATTTGTGGACGATATAATTACGTAAGAAAATTATGCCTTCCATTGACATCAGCAGTTACCTGATTGAAAAACGGCCAAGTTTCCAAAATAAACAACATATTGCCTCTATCATAATTCATAACAGAAGTGGAGGTAGTAAAAGTATTGGGTGGTGTTGTTTAGAAGTAAGGTTATTTATGCCATTTTATAATAATTATAATTATAATAGTAATAGAAAAAATACTTAAAAAATGTGGTATGTCAAACAATATTTGTAGTGAAAATGGCTGCCCTTTAAGAATTTGTCAAATTTTGTGTATATTATACATTGTAGTGTCATTCATGCAAAATACCCTAATGAAAAATAGCGAAGTAGAGATATTTCCCTTTGCACGCCTCTAATACATGGCTTTTTCTACCAAGGAAAATTGTACCGAAAACTTTAAAATGTTTAACTGATAAAAACTAGAGATGAAGACAAGACGGATTAACGGCAGGGAAGTAATTTCCTGTCCCCGTCCCGCTAGATATTTACCATCTTTGCTTAAACGGGGACGACACGAGGTGCTAAATATCTTCGTTTCCATCCACGCTGATTATTAAATATATATTTAAAAAAAATGAAATTGTTTTTGATTTATTTTTAAAATTTGATAATTAAAGATTATGTTCTTAATTGGGTATTTGGGTCTTGAGGTAAGCGGGCTAGAAATTGAAAACTTTGGATCATTTTTTTGAGTTCTGACCATTATTATTTTTTGAGCCCTTTTATTTATTTTTAATTGAATAAATTAATCGAGGATGGGGTGGGGATCACCATCCTCATCCCAGTCCCGCCCTATCTCGATTCGAGTACACTTTCTCATCTCCATCTAATGATGATGGCAGTGGGATGAATCAGGTCAATCCAAATCAGCCCACAAAAATTGTATCCGATCCTAATCCTCCCGTATTCCGCCAATTCTCGGAACGGATCGTGTTCGGGTCAAGGTTGATCGCCCCCCCAATTTGCCCTATGAACTTTTTATTTTATTTTCGATAATTTAAACTAAATCTATTAAAAAAATAAAATCAACTTTTTTTGTATTTTCTCTTTTTTAAAATTGAAACAGGGTGGATCGGGGTCGATCCGTCCCACCCATCCACGAATCAGTGGGGCAGATCAAATTGTTTTGCCATCTCTATTTCCATCTTCATCTTTGTCGGAAATTCTCCATGTTGTTCGGGTCAGGCGTCTGTCAAGTTCAGGCCCGTTTGCATCCCTAATAAAAACCTTAAACACAATGTATGGCAAAAACTACTTTTAAGTAATTACTTGATAAAGTTTTGTTAAAATTTATAAACTCTTTAGCCTATGTTTGGTTAAAAAAAATTGTTTTTAAATAAAGAATGTGGTATTTTTGAAATAAAATATAATGATTTGGGGAAATGTATGTGATTGAAAAAGAATTTCAAAATATGTATTATTTATAAACAAGTTTACAAAACATATTATTAAGTATTAACTGATGAAACTTTATTTAAAAAATAAATTTTGAGATCAGAAATTTTTCAACCACGTTTTATCAACATTTATCAAAAGGCAAAAGCCCTTTGAACAATTGTTAATATTTCACCTATCTGTCCTCTGTATATATCATTAATACCTAAAAAATAAAACCCCATATTTGGTAAAAATAAATGGCAAAGTAATATACTAGATACGTTACTTTTTTATGATCTGATAAATAAGTATGAGTAAATTGTTTATAATCAATTGTTTATAAATAATGACGTATTAGTATTTCGTTGATCTATTTTTTTAAAAAAAAAAAATTATGGACGAAAATCTTTAACTAGTCGAAATTGTTGATTTAAAAAAAAAAAAAAATGAACCAATGATAAGTTGTCACGTGATCATAACAATTTTTACAAAACAGAGGCTAAGGTAAAAGGTGATTATCAAAATTATGAACTTACCATTCATATATTTGGCAAGTGTAACATATCAAAATCTTCATTATTTGAACCGGGTTAATCGACCTCCCAACATTTGAATTTGGTCAGCCCACATGATCGACATTCGACGCCCCTATGTTTGCTAGGGAAAATTATGCTAAATCATAGCTTTAGATCTTTAAGTTTTTAAAATCAGACAATTATAAACTATTTTTTTGAATCAGATATTAATTTACTGGACCATCTCTTGAGCGTTTCCTTCTAACACTTTTTGAGTGTTTCCTTCCAATCACACCACCTCGCAAATAATCGTTTATTTTAATCACATCTCTCAGTGAACCCTCTATTGGAGAACACCGGGACCAGTCGGTGGATATGGGAAGCGGATGCCACTGTGAATAGAGGATGAAGCCGGAGGAGAAAGGAGGAGTGCGGAGTTGCAGCAGATGAGATGACGGCGTAGGAGCGAGAGTGCTAGCTGTTAGGGTTTGTTTTCTGGTGGTGAATAGGTTGGCATTTTAGTCATCATTGGTGGGTTCAATAAAGCGATAAACCCACCTCTCAGTATCTGGGAATTATGTTGTACTCAAAATCTCAAGCGCGCAGTTGGGTTTGTCGCTTATCATCCATCATGGAATCCCAATTGAGGTTCTTGAAAATGTGAAAAAGACTGTCCATGAGTTTTTGAGTTGCCAGTTGAGGAAAGAAGGAAGTATTTGAAAGAAAATTCACCTTCTCCTACTGTGGACCGTGGAGTTGATGACTAGTCACAGTCCTCTAGTTGATAAGGCTTTGAAGTGGAAAGATTATCTTATTCATTTTTGTGATGGTCGAGAAACTGAGGACTCCAAATTTTGGCCTCTAGTGTCCATGTGAATTTATTGGATTCTTATGTAGCCTTAATTTCATCTCTATCATGGAGCAATCATAGAGGGAGAAGTGGGAGGCAGAGCTTCTGGGGAGCAGGCTATGGCTTTAAGGGTGTGAAGAAAGATTAGATATCGGGCAGATGATCCATTGGAATTTTGTGAATGAAAATACAATTCCATTCTCTAAATGAATTTAACATAATTGTTTGATTTTTCTTATTTCAATTGAGGCAGTTGTGGTGGAGGCGTTGAGACGGTGGTGGTACTGTTTAGACGGTGATATTTGTGTTGAAATAGTATTTAATTCAATTATAATTAATTATAAAATTGAAATAAAATTATAATTATAATTAATTACAAAATTTAAATAAAGTTATAGTTGTAATTTATTGTAGGATGTAATTAATTAAGTTGTAATTGTAGTTAAGTCACAACTGTAATTAATTACTCTCTCCATCCTGTGAAGATAGATTTATATTCCTTATTTGTCCGTCTCAAATTATAGGTCACTTTCTTCATTGAAAGTCAACATATTTTTAAGTTTTCTAATATGCCCTTATTTAATATCCATTGTTATCAACAAATATGAAATAATCATATTTATTACATTATTTAATGTAGGGATATATTAGTACAATGTAAAAAAAATTATATTTCCAACTACATTAATTGACATTTTCTTAATGTATGTGAAAATAAGAACAAGCCTATCTTTACGGGGAAAGAGGTAGTATAATTTGTCACTAATTCAATTAATTTAAAAAAAAATGAAATTTTGAGTAACTTATAATATATAGCAGAATTACAGTTGTAATTCATTAAAGAATGTAATTAAATTACAATTTTTAACTAACTCCATTAATGTTAAAAGCAAAATGAAATTTCAAGAATTAGTTATAAGTGTAATTAATTGTAAAATTGAAATTAATTTGCAAATGGTAATTATACAAAATATAATTAAATTGCAATTTTAATTTATTATAATTTGTAACTAATTCAATTAATTTTACAAGAAAAATAAACTTTTGAGTGACTTGTAATATATAATTAAGTTACAATAACAATTAATTAGTTACAGTTTGTAATTAATTTGTTACATTTTTAATTAATTATAAAATTGGAATTAAGTTGCGATTGCAATTTAAAATGTAATTATTACTGTTGCAAATGTAATTATCATTAGCTCAGTGTCAAATAATTAGTTTAGAGAGTAATCGGTATATTTTTAGTCATTCTATTATTAGAATATTACTTTTTACATTTACGTTTGAGGCCCAAGATCATGTTTTGGGCTGACCTCTTCTATGGCCCGAGATCACATTTTGGGCCGACCTCTTCCATGGCCCGAGGTCACATTTTGGGCCGATCTTATTTACAAAGACCAGCATAAATCTCGAGCTACGTTAAAAGCATCGAGCTATGTAAAAAGCACGGTTTTAATAAATGATTGATATCTAGGTCGTGAACATGGACAACCCATTCTTTCTGGGCAAGCCCGACCTCATTGACCGACCTGTCTCTTGATAATCATAGGATAAACCTAGCATATGGGTCCATTTATTCATAAAGCGTCATGATCTTGTAATGGGCTGGACCTAACCCTAAAACACGTTAATGAGCTATATTTTTAGCCTTATATCCTAGAAAATCAAGTGATCAGTACAAACTCACGACGCCCTAAAATAAGCTAGGGATTTGGAGTATAACAGGTTGGGCAACAATGCTCGGCCATGTATAGATCAGGATTGTTGCTCGACCTCGCTAGGTTACTCTCCGTTTATTCAACATATTTGCCCGGGCTTATCCTATCACTACATAGGTTGGTCACTCCCGACCTTATCAAAAATCTCATTGATGATAAGATATATGGTCGACCTGTCCTGGTCACATCACGCTTAGAAGCCCAGCACAGATAGGACTTCGAACATTCTTCATTAATGGGCTTCATTCATGGACCTCCTTCTTGGGCCTCCATAGCAAGACGTATCTTATAAGGAAACCTCCTAAAATAGGGGAACTCTATTCTTGTAAAGATAGAATTTTCCTTGAAAGGTAATTTATATCAAAAAGACTCCTTCTTCAATTAAAGAAGGTTATTGGCTTTTTTCAGCCCTATAAATAGAGCTCTTTTGATCACAATATTCATTCATAATTCTTTACATATATTATAGTTATATATTGTTCACTGATATCTCGCGATGTGAGATATTCCCACAAGTGCACGGGTCTTGAGAAGTAATAAAGTGGATCTAGGAGTCAAGATTATTGTCCCACGAGGACTGCTATTAATTACCGAAATATTTTAGTTCTACACTTTATTTGAACGAATAAATGAATTTGAGGTTTTAAACTAAAACTAAAGAATTTAAAATTGGAGAATTGTTTTGTTTTCAAATACGATTGTAAAGTAGTTGGGATTTACGATTTCACCTAACCAATTAAATCAACTCCAATTCCAGTTTTATTTCCTAAATATGCATTCGGTCGAATTCACTAATTTAAATTGAAATTCCTCTATCGAGTTTAAATCAACTCTACCTAAATAAGTCAACCATGTATCTCTACAGCGGGTCTGAATATTCCTTATCTAAATGCATTACATTCAAGAATTCACACACGACCGCAATAATTACAAGAGTATATCTCTATCTCTCGTTCAATTACCGGATTTATTACCTAGATCTATGTTATTAACTCACCTCTCGGATTATGAAAATAACACATAAAATCATGAATAAGTGGCCAATTCATTCACGCATTAAACGCAGTAATAAATCAACGCATGCATTAAAGCGTTAAAACAAGGAATATGGAATTAAAATAATTAACTAGGTTACATCGTTCATACCAACACCAAATTTAGCTACACATCATATTTAAACAGCAAAAACAAAATATAATGACGTTCATTGAAAATAACAAAGAGGAATGAAAAAATTGCACCAATTATCAATTCTTCAAGTATCTTCAATTCACACCCATCTGCGATGCTTGAATCTCCAAGAATTTGAATTAAAATCTCTGTTGTGGCTCGTTCTGTGGAGAGGCAAATGTTTGATTTTCGTGCCTAATGAGTTGTATTTATAGGTTGGGGAGAAAACCTAGATCAAAAAGCCCAAAGCCTGTTAAAAATCGCGAGAAAAATCTGATCTGCCGCCCGTCGGATAACTGCGCGATCGCGTGGCTTCAACCCTAACGATCGCGTACTTGACCCTAAAACTCTCGGGTTATAATTTCGCACCATCTCGCAATCGCGTGGCACGTATCCAGCGATCGCGACTTCCATCTTTTCTCGGCAGTGTAAGTTGGTCCATGACTTTTAATTGCACCTTCAATCCTCAACTTTCAATTATTGCAATTTAGTCCCCGAACTTTATCTTCTTCTCGATTTGCCCATTCAAGCTCTTAATTCATTCAATTAGGTCTTCCAACCTCTGATTCGTTCATTTTGGCAAATTGCATCTTTCCGGTTGACTTCACAAACTCCTCACTTGTCCAATTTAGCTCCAATTAGCAATCCAATTATGTGTTTTCCCATTGATTTCATCATTCTTCATCTTTTGGGATATTTTCTGAAAAGTAAACGATAAACACAAATTAAATAGCAAATATTCATAAACGACAATAATTACACTTAATTTAGACATACAAATAAGTGTATAAAATACATTTATCATATATTTTTCTACTTCTCTCCAAAATATTAATTCTCACACCGGAGGGGCGACGAGGCCATCCCTCGTTGCCTTTTTTGCAGGTTTCTTGGAAGCTTGGATCATCATCTCCAACAAAATATCAGCTTTTGATCTCGCCACGTCAAGGTCCGAAAATTACCGAAACAATTGGCGCCGTCTGTGGGAACTCGATCGAAAAATCATGTTGTTCAAAAATCAATTTCCACATAAATAAAAATCCAAAAAATTAAAGCCTAATTACCAAGAACCGATTCTAGAGATAGAATTCAAGTTGCATTATATAGAGAAAATCTTTTCAAAACATGGATTAATTTTTGCCAAGTCTAAATTAACGAGAATCAGAGGGCATAAGGTCTTGATATTGATCGAGTATGTGAATTCCACACTCTTTGATGCTCTCTTCAACAACTAATCCACTATGATCAGCAGACTTATCGCGAGAAAATCTTCTGCTCCGTCTCATTCACCAAGTCATCCCCACCATATATTCTTCTTTTTCAGTCTAATCCACCTCCTCAAGATCAGCTGTTTCTAACCTGGGATTGAGAAGCAAACTGAACTATAATATCACAGTGGGTATTAGATTTGTTCTCTATTTCTTCAAATCTGCAGTCAAGATCATTAGGGATCTCAACGACAAACGCTGATGGAGGTAATCATCTGAATTCAGAGCTTCAAGGGCCGTTGATTGTAAGGGAAAAAACAATTTTTTGTCGAAAGATTCTAGAGAGAGAGAGAGAGAGAGATTGTATATGCAAATTGTGAATTCTTCATATCATTGCCACCGACATATAGGCATTAGGTATACTAATTGAAGTCACCGATCGGATTCACGGAAAACTCGCCCGGATAATTCGTGATTACGGTGCTGGAACTCCCCAAACATGGCTGACGATTTGTAAGCAAGTTTTAAGTCCAGAGCTTCCATCAGATGTATTACGGATGCTATAAGGAATTCAGGCCTGATCCTGTGGCTTGGGTTCTTGACTCGGGTAATGCAAATTTAACTAACATTGGCTGGCTATTGGAAAAGTATGAAAAAGAATTCTTAGGATCAAAATACAAAGACCCTATTTCGAGCTTCCTTTTGAATGTTCATCCCAATACCGCCACATCAATTATCATCCAGGAATATCGTATATTGGAGCCCAACAAGCTGGAGGAAGAGAAATGAAGGCACTGGAAAAAGTTGTATTGGAAGATACAAAGTGATGTATCTATATCTGGCTGAATTTATGGAGAGCAATGCATAGGATATCGGCATGAGCAAAAAGTACTTTGATTTTCTTAGCTTTGTCCAGAGGTCTTGTATCATTCTCCAGTATTGGATGTAAGTCCTGAGCCGTTAACCCCAATATACCCACAAGTTATACCAAAATATGTAGGGAGCCCATTGTCAGAGCCAGTCAAAAGGTTCTCATCCGGTCCCATGTATCAAACTTCTCCGGTTTCATCTCCATTTGGGAGGCACTATATCTGGAGTTATTATTTGTATAGAGCATCATCATCTTCACTGAACCCATCACCCTCGCCCACATATTCTGAATCTTATGCTTCAGCATCAAAACAGTGTTTCTATCGTCTTCCTTCAGCAAGCTTACCTCGTTAATTATCTGAGAATACACCTGAAAAATCCAAGTTTACGGTCTGAAAGTGCCCCTGTTTGTATACCGACATCTAATGAACGATCTGGCCTCTACAAGACTAGTTCAATAGCTTACAAATTGTTCACTTTTAAGAAAGATGATGTTGGAAGAATGTCCATGATAGAATCTTCATCAAATATCTCGCCACCTAAATCATTTTCTAGAAGCCCAACCTGGATCATTCGGTCATTCTGGGCACCTATAGGACCCCGTGAGAAAGGCAGCACGTTATCCAGTTAGAAAATCTCAACATGCAGTAGTTGGTGCACTAGTTCAAATGCTTAATAAGGAGTTTCGATCCACTTTTTTGAACTTTGCTTCTTCCTGACTCAGTTTATCCAAGACGTCGGCTGATGTACTAGATGAACTTCGTAAATATAGAGAAATGAAAAACTCGCTTCTAAAGCAAGGATTCGCTCAAGGAGTTGCAAAAACAAGAAATGGATCCCAGCCATGAAGGAACAGTGGATAACGGTTGCCACTTCAACAAGACCACATGTTGATGAAACTCGGACTACTTTAAAACCATATACAAAGAAGGCAATTCGTGCTTATGGAGAGTTCATCAAGCCAGTAACAGTGTACCACCATCAGATTTGGAAAAAATGCCTCAACCGGATCTCCTATCAATTATGGTACAATATGGCCTCCAATTGTAATTGCTGAGATTTTTTTTTATCGTAGCCGCCAAAGTAACTGCCACTTAATGCTGAGTAAGGATTTCCTCAAGTCCTTGTTCATTTATGGATCTGCTCGAGAAATTGCAAAAATAAGGTGTACCCAAACCCTCTCTTTATGAATCTTATAATCCTTGCAATCTCATATGATCTGTGGTTATTGTTAAAAAAAGAGCTCGTCAAATCTAGATAGGATTACTTATCCTTGCCTAATCTGGTAATCAATTCATTAAGTTGAGACTAGTTTATTAAATCTGCAATAGCTTGCGATATGTGAATTCAAGAAATATACTTTCTGATCATTAGATGATTATGGGTTCCGTTATTTCTCATAACAAACCAGAAGCTACGACCAAGACTCAAAATGGAAAGTTCTCGGTACAATTATGGCAAAACAATTATAATCTATGAGCAATATGCCTAAGGATTACAATCAATTAATTATTGATCTTTGCGAAAATCGTGAAAGCCTCATAATCTATTAATATGCTAATTTAATTGATGAAATCCGATTGTAATTTTGGTCTCATTATTTACACAATCTCAAGTATGATCTGATCAATAATACCCAAGTTAAACTCAAATTGTTTGCTGAATTTGAAGTTATTCGATTCATTCACATGATGATTCATGTTATTTTTTGTGATCTAAAGTTTATATAACTTGAAAATTAGCTAATTTAAGTAGCAAATTATAAAGTAACTCACACAGTGACCAATTATGTAAAACATCATATTTCTATGTGATCATCAATAGAAACACTTAAAATATTTTAGCATGACCTTCCTGGGTACAATCTACATTGATTAAAATGCTACAACCTTTTTCAATAGCTAATTATATTAATTGAAAAAAAAAGTTTGCTTCGAATCAATTAAATTCCTGCTAAAACAAGTTTGGGCTTATTACTCAACCTAAGCTCGGCTTACCATTCCTTAATGTTGACTTGAGCTCATTACTTAAACATGAGCTCGACTTATTATTTTCTAACACCAGCTCGTGCTTATGCGCTAATATGAGCTCGACCTATAACTCCCACAATAACAAGCTCATTATTTCTTAACATGAGCTCGGCTTATTGCTTCTCAACATAAGTTAAAGATTATTACTTAACATAATTTCGACTTATTCCTTGCTTAAATATATCAATAAGCTCTATTATCGATGCAAGCCATAATCCCTCGTCAATCTAAGGTTAGCTTCTATGCCCTCCAGTCATCGAACGAAAACAGCTGTGATAATTAAAGAAAACCTACCATACCACATTGGGAATGATTTACAACGTCGACCACAAAGCATGACTTTATAAATTATCTCCCAAAAACACATGGTCAAATAATTTACAATGTCTCATATGGAAAGGCGTTACAAATTATTTCCTTACAAATAATTTACAATGTCTCATATGGCAAGGCGTTACAAATCCTTACAAATAATTTACAATGTCTCATATGGCAAGGCGTTACAAATTATTTCCTTACAAATAATTTATAATGTCTCATATGGCAAGGCGTTACAAATTATTTCCTCTCAAATAATTTACAATGTCTCATATGGAAAGTCGTTACAAATTATTTCCTCATAAATAAATTATAAGGTCGACCAAAATGTCCGACCTGACGAATTATTTCAGCACGAATAATGTACGGGATCAACCATCATGCCCGGCCTCACAGATTGCTTCCCTATGAAGAATTTATAAGGTCAGCCCATATGCCCGACCTATCAAACTATCTCTTTTTTACACAAAGTCAAGGGTTCAATCCCTTCTTTGTACAAAAAGTCTATAAGGTCGACCTACCTGCCCGACCTATTTCCTTAAATTACGCAAAGTCAAGGGTTTGACCCTTCTTTGTGCAAAAGGTTTACAAGGTCGGCTTAAATGCCCGACCTGACTAACCATTCCCTTAAAACTACACAAAGTCAAATAATTTACAAAGTGGGTCACATGGCACGAATTTATAAACTATTTCCTCAAAAACACAAAGTTGAGGACCTGACCATTTCTTTGTGTAAATCCTATACATGATCGGCCTTGATCGACCTTACAATTGTTTTCCATGAATTCACAAATTCAAAAGCTTGATCGCTTCTTTGTGTAAATTATTTACAAGGTCGGTCTTGATCGACGTTACAAATTGTTTTTCATAAACTCACGAAAGGGCAGGGTTTGACCCCTTCTTTACGCTAAAGTCCATAAGGTTGGCCATGATCGACCTGTATAACTATACTTCAAAATTATAAAGGGTTTCTAGTTCAAATCACAGGCTCACTGTCATATTCAAAATACCCAACCTGTCAACCATTCTTGTAAATTACACAAAATCAAGGACTTGGCCCATTCTCTATGCGAAAATTTACAAGGTCGGCCACAATACCCGACTTTACAAATAAATTCCCAAAAATCACAAAGTGAAGGGCTTGACCATTTCTTTATTAAAATAATTTACAAGGTCAGTCACATAGCACGACCTTCACAAGTTATTGATGACACTACCTAGCAAAGTTGTTTCTTGCCCATGCACAAGCGCTCAAAGCCTTAAACCACGAGCAAACAATTAGATACTTGCTCACGCAAGTACACATGGTCATTCTCAAGCAGTCAAGTAATCAAATCACATAATGAAGTCCCCAGATCTACATAAGCTCAGGTTTATTACTTTACATGCTCGGGCTTATTTACATTCTACATAATGCTCGGGTTTATTACATAACATAAACTCATGCTTAATCCTTGCAAACATATGCTCGAGCTCATTACTTAACATAAGTTCATGCTTTACTCTCGCTCATATAAGTCCAAGCTTATTCCTTGATATAAGCTCGGCTTATTCTTGCTTAACAAAAGCTCGAGCTCATTACTTGACATAAGCTCGTGCTTAATTCTTGCCAACATAAACCAAAGCTCATTCGTTAACATAACCTCTGCTTATTCTTACATAACATGAGCTCAACTTATTATAATAGCTTGAACTCATTACTTAGCATGGACTTGGCTTATTATTTATTAACATAAGCTGCAACATAACTGTTGAATCCCATCCTACCAAAATCACGTTGTCTCATTATTTAACGTCCATCTCTCCCCGAGCTCAATGAGGGATGCACGGGGGCTTATAATTAGTCTAAATTCTGTCTTGTATGAGCAGCTAAAAAACCCTACTTCAATATGACAGCTGGAATTATACAACCTTATTCTAATATTGCCATCAAGACTCCTACGTCTCCCCACCATCCGGATAACCTAATTCTACCTGGAATGTGCTACGGGGTCTTCAACCATTGTCCGGTACATAAAGGACAAGACCTCTACTTGTGAATTAGTGAAACTCATGAGATGGGACGAATGTAAGAACACTCTCAGTTGTTCTCAAGATTTGGTAAGAGAAAGTATTTTGCTAGAAGTGAGATCCATGTTTCATAGCATGACATTAACCTTACTATAGCAATAATTAAACTTGATATGACATACGTCTAGAGGTCGGAGCTCGACCTCTGACGCACGGAGGCTAATGAACGGTATATTTTTAGTTATTCCATTATTAGAATAATACTTTTTACATTTATGTTTGAGGCCCAAGATCATGCTTTGGGCCGACCTCTTCTATGACCCGAGATCACATTTTGGGCCAACCTCTTCCATGGCCCGAGGTCACATTTTGGGCCGATCTTATTTACAAAGACCAGTATAAATCTCGAGCTACGTAAAAAGCATCTAGCTATGTAAAAAGCACGGTTTTAATAAATGATTGGTATCAAGGTCGTGAACATGGACAATTCATTCTTTATAGGCAAGCCCGACCTCATTGACTGACTTATCTCTTAATAATCATAGGATAAACCTAGCATATGGGTCCATTTATTCATAAAGCGTCATGATCTTGTAATGGGTTAGACCTAACCCTAAAACATGTTAATGAGCTATGTCTTTAGCCTTACATCCTAGAAAGTCAAGTGATCAGTACAAATTCACGACGCCCTAAAATAAGCTAGGGATTTGGAGTATAACGGTCGGGCAACAATGCTCAGCCATGTATAGATCGGGATTGTTGCTCGGCCTCGCTAGGTTACTTTCCGTTTATTCAACATATTTGCCCGGGCTTATCTTATCACTACATAGGTCGGTCACTCCCGACCTTATCAAAAATCTCATTGATGATATAAGATATATGGTCGGCCTGTCTCGGTTACATCACGCTTAGAAGCCCAGCACAAATAGGACTTCGAACCTTCTTCATTAATGGGCTTCATTCATATACCTCCTTCTTGGGCCTCCATAACAAGACGTATCTTATAAGGAAACCTCGTAAAAAAGGGGAACTCTATTCTTGTAAAGATAGAATTCTCCTTAAAATGTAAGTTTATATCAAAAAGACTCAT
This sequence comes from Ligustrum vulgare, assembly GCA_963555705.1. Lineage (NCBI taxonomy): Eukaryota > Viridiplantae > Streptophyta > Magnoliopsida > Lamiales > Oleaceae > Ligustrum > Ligustrum vulgare. The sequence goes on along the minus strand of OY743171.1, from coordinate 33,518,338 downwards.
TATTCAATTAAAGAAGGTTATGGGCTTTTTTCAGCCCTATAAATAGAGCTCTTTTGATCACAATATTTATTCATAATTCTTTACATATATTCCAGTTATATATTTTTCTACTTCTCTCCAAAATACCAATTCTCACACTGGAGGGGCGACGAGAGCATCCCTCGTTGCCTTTTTTGCAGGTTTCTTGGAAGTTTGGATCATCATCTCCAACAAAATATCAGCTTTTGATCTCACCACGTCAAGGTCAGAAAAATTACCGAAACAGAGAAATTGGAGATTTTCTTCAAGTGGTTGCTCCTCTCCTTACCCCTTGATTTCTTCATTGCTAACGATAAAGAATAAAAGGGAATTGATATGTGGGAATATCCTCATATTTCCACACTTATGACTTATCCCCATATATGTGGATAGATTATTTTCCCTTTTCAAACACTCTCTTCTCTAAATTTACGGTTGGCCTTTGATCTATTTTGAACATATAGTGTTTAGTACTTCTAGAATATTCTTTGATAAATGTAATTTTGATTATAGAACTTTCCATATTTATTATATATTTCGAATTTCAACTTCCTTTATTTGGAATTCCAGAGAAGAAGCAATGGAAGAACCAGAAAATGCTTACCTCTATTTCACACAAAAACCAACAACAATCTTCTTTTGACAATTGTGAGAGGTCAGATTTGATCACTTCAAAAAATGAGGCTAAAACAATACTTCCTGTCACCATTCACAAGTATTCAATATCGAAATCAGTTCTTTTCACCCTATCCATCAATGTTCGACAACCACCTCCACCTCTACCTCTACCCTTGCCGCCAACGCCCACTATCTTTTCCACCAATAGCACCTCCTCTTCTTATACCACTTCCCTCAGACTTTAGCTCCCAGTCTACCACTATAACTTCTCTCTTCTTCAACCCCGACGGTTTGGTTAACTATCTTTAGGAAGGGACGCCGTTTTTATTGCTCTCTCTAGATAGCTTTGTACTTAGAAAACAGATCATCAGCTTATATTGCAAGATAGAATACCCGATTTTAAAAATATGTTTATATATTGTTAAAATATCTTCTGAAATACCTATTATTTAAAAATAAGCCCTTAGAAGTTATGTATTTCTATACTTAACCCTATTTGCTATTTTCCAGCACTACTTTTGGGTATCCAGTGGCTGGGTCTGGATGGGAAACTACGGGGCTGGTGCCAGGTGAGTAAGAAATAAAGTTGGAAATAACTAGGTGAGGAAGAAGATGAAGTTTGTTATACGCATGATTCTTCCAAAATCTAAGACCCACAAAAAAGAAGATCCCAAGTACCAAAAATATGTGCTAGAAAAGCACCGCATTTAGGAGCTTCAGAGGAATACATAAATCAGATCCTAATTGAACATAGATTTGGCATTCTTCGATAGCACAAGATGCAGGACATTACAACAGAGCATATGTATTCTGAATACAACGGTACAGTCCAATTTGAAAAATTACAATCTGGGAAACAACAAAATGAGTACTTCCGCAGAAAAATCGATACAAACTCAAAGTTCATCCTGCAACACAGAGTGAAAAGAAGATTTATCTAGTAAGATTTCAATTTATATATTTCACATAGTGGGGGTCTGAACTGACCGGAAAAGAAACATAAAGCTAAAAGATACTGTTTTCTTTAAAACTTAACTTAGCCATTTCTAAGATTTTTGAGCAAGTAATACAGTTCTAACAAACCGATGCATCTACGTTTTAACCTTTGCAATTTGGAATTCCAGTTACCCGTCGAGAGTAATCTTACATGTATTTTTGGTTCAATTAGAAACAACATTTTCCGAAATATACACTCACACCTAGGCATATAAACAAAGAAATGTAAGAAGTTAATAGAAACTTACATGATAATCATCGTCCAAGTAATCACGGCGACGCTGCAAAATATATAATCAGAGTTCAGATGTTGTGTATAAGGGAAAAATGTTTACTATTCAGGCATATAATATCAAGTATATATAATATGTATATGTATAGAAACAAGAAACCAACTGAAATGCACAACAACTATATCCACTCTCTAAAAGTTTAAGATTTTAGATTAAGAAAATAATTTAGTTCAAGCCTTGCTGCTACCCATTTATGAAAATTGCACGTGTAAGGCATTAGATGAAAAATTGAATTTGGCCATGTGAGAGGGCATTTCGAAAACTAAGTGCGTGTTTGTCAAAGGTTATAATTGATTAAAGTTGTGGGTCCCAAGAAATGTGTATTTAAAAGTAGGTAAAAGTTGTGGTTCCAACGAAATGTGAATAAAAATAGGTTTTGACTCAATTATAAGTAACTATATTTTTTGACAAACGTGGGGAATAAATGACTGTGTTCACTTAAGCTTTTAGATGACACCGTTCAAGAGCAAGACACTAACCTTCTTGTATCTGTCTCTGTAATGGTCTCTGTGTCGATGCCGTCGATCATTATCCCTCTCTCTTCTCCTCTTTTCACCTTCCTCTCGTGCTCTTTGGGATTCCTACATACAAAGTCAAAACATTTTTTAGGGTCTTCATTTATTATCTGAAACTGATAAGTAATCTACGGAACCGGTCAGGCTGAAACCTCTTCCTCTCTTGCTTTTCTCACTTTCTCTGCTTCCTCAAATGCCTCTTTTTCAGCCTAAAAAACATCAGAAAAAGTAGAAATGTTAGAGAAGAAGACAGAGATGTCCAATGACCTCAACGTGCTCAAAACATATTATAGGAGCTGGGGCTCACCTCCCTATTAGCAAAAACTTCTTTCACTACTTGCATGGCATAGTCGGGATCATCGCAAATCAGTATGTTGTCGTAAACAGAACCTGCTTTTACCTGCAGAGCATGATAAAATAGAGATCCAGTCACAATATAAAAGGGAAAGTTATTCCTGTGAAATGAATGAGACTATATTTAGCATAATAACATCTTATTCTCACCTGCCAAATCTCAATGCCTACATACTTTATTGGCTTCAGAACATAAAGATCAGGATCATCTTCGAATTCTGACGAAAGGAAAAGGAAATAAAAAATAAAATAAAAAAAATAGAAAATTTGGGGAAAAAAAAAAATGAACAAAATTCAGATGAAAATTTTGCATAGGTATTGAAACTGCAAACTTCACGGATGAGTGTGTGCACGCGTGCTTTACCTGGATTATCGATCCACGGTATCTTCCACTTTCCTTTATAGTTAGGATTCTTGATTTTCTGTTAGATAAAAAAGAATATTCATAGCTAAGATTTGAATAATGAAATAAAGCTTACACTCTAAGTTCAACAGCATTTAAAACCCTTCAGTATACCTTACGCTTCCAAGGTCCCTTATAAGCTGGATTAGGTACTTTTGGTGGTCTCCATATTCCATCCTCTTCTTCGTCCCAATTATCGGGCTAATCAGCAGTGAAAAATGAATAAATGAGTGGTTTATCCTTTCACGTATTTTCCAAGATTAGCACACAGACAGGCTGAAATACTATTTGTTTCAAGCATGTTCAAGGCAACAAAGAAAAAAGTGTATGCACCCAGATCATATATATAATATAAAACATAAATTAAAGATAAACAAGAGAAGAATACATTAGATAAAACAAAACTACGTCAAATGCACAAGTATAAGTTATTGCGGAAAAGAAGCCCATGACCTTCACTTAATCAACTAACCTTTTTTGCTTTTGGATCAGGTATTTCTCGTGGAATAGAATCATAACCCTGCAATAGGATACATACACAAAATTGAATGATAAATATCATTAATCAACTTTGGGGAAGCCACTAAATTCTGTTAAGTAAATGTTAAGTACAATACCTCAGGTTTAACTTCATTTGGATCATCTATATATTCTCGATCATCCCAGTCTGCAGGCTGTCACATAAGTATAGGATATAAGAAAAATGTACAAACCAATATATGTGAGCGCGCACACACACTGTGTGTGTATACACACTCTGCACTTCACTGAAAGAAAATGGACGTTACATATAATTTCAAATTGTGATTGAAAAGATAAATTTATCAAATGTTTATTAGATAAAACAGTATCTGAAAAAGAATTGGAAAAAATAGCAAATCATAGATTTAAGGCACCAAATTAGATTCCTTGAATGGAAAAATTTATCAGCCAACCTTTTTGGCATTCACAGCTTTAATCTTTCGAGGAGGAAGAATATCCCAGTCTGTATACATGCTTCCTGAATCTCTTTCTCGACCATCAATGAGTACACTATATGTTGCATCAGGGTGAAGAATAAATGTATAAAAATGGGTTAACTTGTCCGTTTCACATTGCAGGTCCTTTTTTATGGGGTAATTTTGGCCTTGATACGAAAGTATAACATGAAGTTTCTTCGTCTGTGAGCCACATATATCGGGTCCAAACATCAAACTGCACATAAATAAAAGTTTCAAAAAAATTAAAGATTGATAAAGATATATGGGAACAAAGACCTAGGTACCCAACTGATGGTTGGAGCTTTCTTCAAAGTTCAAAGGTTATATATTGCAGGTTTAAAATCCAAACAAACATCTGAAATGGAACGTGCAAATTAAATCAATATAAATGGAAAATCTAGAGAAACTTGTACTAATACGTCTGCATGCCAGAAATAATTTTATGACTGTTTAGCAACATTTCATATTTTGAATCAAGAATACAACCACACTGAGTCGAATAAAATTGGTATAGTTATTTCTTATGTTTCTAAAACATTGAAGATATTCACGGATTGTCCATGGAACAATAGATATTTGATTGAAGACAAAAATCATGCTTTCATATTGAATTTCGCAGAAGTTTCCACATAGCTCTTACACCATCCATTAATGAATAAAAAGTGAAGCAAGAAGTGCAAAGAGTTTCTTGTGTTTGACCATGACTATAAATTTGAAATGCAAGAAAAATAAGTACGTCAAAAAAGGTTGATGGCATTTCATTAAAAAATAATAAAATAATAAAATTCAGATACGAAAAAATGAAAGGAAAAGTAAATAATTAGTCATATAAATTATTTAGCTGTAACTCTGTGAAACAAAGGAAAATATTAATCTGCAAGTGCTTTTATGAAATTAAATAGAATCCTCGGTTGATATATATACAAGTCATTTATAAAAAATAAAAAAAAATAAAAAATAAAAAAATTCTACTTCTGAAGATTAATATCAATTGAACAAACTCTTATCCTCCGCCACGATTTTATAAGGTTTTACAAGCATAAGGTTAATAAATGAAAATTTAGTCGAATGAAGTTTATAAATGAAAGGAAAAGTTGATAATTAGCCCTTGTTTGAGCCCCATTATTTCTCATTTTTTTTACAAATTTTTTCTACAGTAATCAATCTCAATCATCCAAAAAAGTCAAGCCCACAATTTTTTACTTTTCAAACCACTTTTTAACCATTAGATTTTCAAAACTCAAATTTTAAATTGAAATAATGGGGCTCAAACAAGGGCTTAGTCAGATCAATTATTTAGCTATAACTCTGAAACAAAGAAAAATATTAATCTGCAAGTGCTATTATGAAATTAAGTAGAATCCTCAGTTGATATCTATACAAGTCATTTTTTTTTTTTTAAATAAATTTTTGCTTCTGAATCCTCCGCCACAATTTTATAAGATTTTACAAGTTTAAGACTACTAAACGAAAATTTAGTCAAATGAAGTTTATAAATGGTTGCAACATCAAGCCACATGCCTAGAACAAAAGGAAAGGGAATGAAAAGGCACAGAAAAATATCAGAGATACATGGATATGTAAGACACATAAAACCTCAAGTGTAGCCTTAAACACGTTAAATTTGAGCAAGATTCGACTTAGAATGTATAAATCAAAACTGCAACAACACAAAGTTTTTAGAGACAGAAAGAGGAATTGACATAGTATGCATTAAGTAATAAACAAACCTATAAGGAGTGTCACCACCAAATTTCTTTTGGTTAACAAATCCAGATAGAAGCTTAATATAACCCCCACCACATTCTATGTCCTGTTCAAATCTTATGGAATACTGGAGGACCAAGGTTCTATTCTTGTTGCTGAATTCTGGTATCTTAGCTGATATGGCAAAATGCCTAGCATCAGTAGATGTCTGAATACCTGAAAAGATTCAAAATCATCTGAGACATTTAGATTTCATATTTATAGTGATAAATTCGTTAGAGAACTAAACAAATATAAAATCCTGAGGTCATTGATATCCATGCAATTTCAAAAGTATTTATTGAATAAATAGCACAAAAACGTCAATAAAGTTAAAAAAAAAACTCTTCATTATGCATGGGTTCACTCGAGTTAGGATAGGTAAAAGTTCTCCAATCTTTATCTCAAATTTGCTCATTGAAAATTGATCTTAAAAATAAGAAAACTTGAGCTTTGTCATTGATACGTACACATTAAGCAACCTTCAATTCAATCTTTATATTTCTTAAATTCAAAACCTATTAATAAATGTTAAGTACAAAATATTCACATCATCACCAACTATCATCCGTGAATTCAAGGATATGTAGATTCCTAACCTATGCTCTTTCTCAATTCAAGATGTTACCGGACTCGGGAACAATTTTTTCTAAATGCTGAGTTAATTGGAACTCTAGGTTTTGGTTACATGGACACAATAAAAACATTAATTCTTATTGTTGATGATAGAAAATGCTACAACTTCCACGCCAATCTCCAAAACTCTCACCTCAAACGCCGCAAAACAAACACAATTGAAGTAAGCATGTCCAGCCTTCCAAAGAAAGGGACTGTATAGCTGACCACAGTTCATACCAAAGTCACGCATGAAACTATTGCATTTCGAAACAAGTTAACAAAGTTTTGGATCAACGAAATATGTTTGTGTTGGAGTGTGATGGTTGCAGATGTATGTAATATGTAAATAAGAATAGGATAGTCCACATGGTGTAGGTTCTAGGCATGGACAAGTAAACGGCAGGGGAGTGTGCAATTGTTATCATCTCTGCTTGTTTAAGGTCTCCTTTTTATTTTCTTTTAGTCAAAATTGATCCCTTATCCTTGGTCTTTTACATAATTAATTAAATTATAAAATGGCATAGTAATCTCTTTTATTTATTTATATGAAAAATGTCTAATACTGTAATACAACCAAAACTATTCAAAATGTATGTTATGTACATAGAGAAGCTATGTAACTATTTTACATCTTCAATAAACTTCCTAATTATATGGCCATTGCCATATCATTTTAAAGAGGTTTGACAAGATGGAATAACATAATATTCAAGTGTTGCATAGGATTTAATCACACGCCACAAAATTCGAGACAGACTCACCAATTTATACATTACAAAATTAAAGATGATAAAGTTAAAGAAATAAAACCTTTATCATCAGGATCACCGGACCACTTCCCCACAGTGTGCTTAAAAGAGCCTGCTTTCCCTTCACTCCTTTTCCAATCAGACTTCACCCACCTACTCTGCCACCCATCTTCTCACAGCAATCAAACAAAATACACATTAATCCATACATTCGCTTACTTGAAAAAATCAAACTAAAATATCATCTAAATTACATAAATCCAAAAAAGCCCATATCAGAAAACACAACCAACATTGAAGCTAAAGAACTATAGCAATGGGTAAAGTTTCTGGATTAATTAATTCCAAGAACCATTAATTTTTATCAACATATCTAGGTTGCTTACATATCTAATTACATGTAAATTAAGACCAGAAAATCAACTTGTTAAGCACAAATCATAAAGACTTGAAACTAGATCACGTACTATTTTGAGTTCAAATTCAAGATTTAATCTAATTTAAGCCCAGATACCAATGATACTTGGAATTAGTAAATACTACGTTATTAGCAAGTTAATAAACTAAAAATGCAAAGATTCTTACCCTCAAAACGCTCTTCAAAAATGATTTCAGCAAGGGAAAAGCTGAAGAACGAAAATAGTAATGTTAGAATTTGCACTATATTTTTGCGCTTAGACTGAAGAGCCATGTTGGGTGTAAAACTACTTGCAGGGCTAATTATAGAAAGTAGGTTGTATATTGACCCCGAGTTTTGGGGTTTATTTACGGTCATGCCCTTGTAGTGATTTCTTCATTGACTTTCGAAGTTTCTCTTTTGCACGTAGGTTTGTCCAACGGGTGATGATATATGCATTTCAGGGCTTATCATCAAGCTAACCTCCTCTTCACATAGAGGGGTAGAGCCCACTTACGAAAAGTGGGCTCCACCCCCTCCATGTGAGGAGGGAGTTACCTCGAAGGTAAGTCTCGAAATGCTTTTATCATTTTTCTTTTCTTATTATCATTTTTTTATTTTTAATTGATGACTTGCTAAATTCTACTCTTTCAATCCCACAAAAATAAACTCGTTTTTCTTTTTAGTTTATCTCAAATTATGTTATTGTTTGATTCCCATTAAATTTATCTCTTTTTTCACAGTATTCAATCTCAATCATCCATTAAAAGTCAAACCCACAATATTTGATTTTTCAACCAAATCTCATCCATCTATTCTCCTAAAAATCACTATTCATTTAAAAAAAAAAAAAACTCTTTTTAAATAATACCAAACACACACTATAAGTCATTTTCCTTGTATGAAGTATATAAATGTCCCAATTTTCAAATATATTCTTATTTAATATGTATTGTTATTAAAATATATGAACTACTAATTATTTAATATAAGGAGATATTAGGTAAAATGAAAGTAAATTTATAATTCCAACATATATTAATTATGTTTTCTTAATTTGTGTGATAATCAATGTGAAAATAGAAATAAATCTATCGTTGTGGAACGAAGGAAATAGTTAAATTCTAGTAATGATGTGTTTTATAGTCAAATGTAAAAAAAGAAATTCAATTTTATGTTAGTTAGAAAACAAAAACGACCTCTCCTAAAAAAATGATTTCATGAAATTTGTCAATTCTAAACTTCAAATTTTTATATCTTAAACTTTGTATCAAATGGAACAAGTAGAAAAACAATTTCTCGGATGTAACATTTTCATGGAATTTGATTGTTATCAAACACACCCTAATATTTAATTTGAATTTTTTGGAATACTTTTTATTTGAGATCTAGATGTATTTTCATAGCATAAAAATAAAATACTTAAACAATTAGAGTTCTTTAAAGTGACATCATATCAGCTACGTTTGTCAATTGATCCGTTAACTCTTTGGCAAATTATTTTAACCATATTTTAAATAACACATTTTTTCAAAGTACTCTTTAATCAAATACATTTTCTCTTTTCATTTTTCAACCACATATTTCCCTCGAAATCATTACATTCTTTATTTAAAAAAATAACAAACATATAACTTGATAATTAGTTAAGAAGATTGACCGTCGAAATTGTGAAATTGTCACATATTTGTGTTAGTTTTCTTATTCACGTTTTATCCGTAATGGATATGTTAAAGTACATATTAGTAGAATAATGCTCCGTTCGGATCAGTATATAAAGCTCCGTTTGGCAAGTGTGTTTTTTTATAAAAAATTTTAAACATTTCCATTTTATCAACTTTTTACTACCTTGACCGATTCCAAGTATCAGAGAAAGGACTGCCCCTGGCATACATGTCCATCACGTCTTTCATTCGTTCTCTCTCCACCTTCTTCTCTCTTCTTTCCCTTGCCTGAAGTTCCTTAAATTCCATTTTTTTCGGCAGCTGAAGGTAGTTCTCCATGAGCCCAGTTACCCGACTGCTGCATCACCGGCACATGCACCCTTTCACATGTCTCCAAGCCAGAAAGATGGACGGTACCCAGCTAGGGAAGCTCAGTTTTGCTGCTCATTTTCTACCTCCAGCTTTACTGAGACTCTTACAATCTCCATTTCCGTTCCAGAGGTCGCCGGGGAACCACCGTATTACACACGGTCTTCGCCGAAGAAGGTAAATAAGGCTACAAAAGAGCCGACGCGTCAAAGCTTGAGGTGGGACGACGAACGACGATCTCAGTTTTTCACCCTCTACGTTGAAGAACAAATGGTCGGAAAACATGCAGGTGGTGGGATGAAGCCTGAATCCTTGAAGAAGATTGCTGGAGAAATGAACTTCAGGTTCGATGGTAAGTGTACTGTCACGCAAGTACGGGATTTTTGGAACAAACAGAAAAAACTATGGTCGCTCGTGATCTGGCTGCGATCTGCGACTGGCCTAGGTGTTGATCCCGTGAACGCCTACATCACCACTAACGAGGACTGGTGGAATCACGCATTGCAGGTAAGGCCTCTTCCCCCCCGGTGCAATGTGTACAAGTGTTCGATGTCATGGCTAGGCTTACAAATTTCACGCAAATTTTACCACAAAACAATTGCTGAATCTGTTGTTTAATAACATGTACGGTGCTGGAAACATGAACATTTGTTTCCTCTTCATTGTGACTGCACGATTTACAACATTAATTTGTACATATTCTAGTTTATCTGATGCTTTTTTCATTGTCCTAATTCCAATCTATGTATCAATTCTTGCGGCACTGAAGGGAAAAAAAATATATATTCTCCGGGAATGAATGCTGATAGAAATATGAGGTTATGTAGGAATTCAACTAGCATGGATAGGCATAAAATTTTGTTACAACATAGAACTTGCTACATAATGGGATTCTATTACCAATTGTAGCGATTCAATAATATTCTACAGTTTCAGTGTTGTGATTATAAGCAGGGAACACAGATGTTGGCCCTTCACAATTGCACTAATGAACTGCTTAATTGTGCTAATGATTTGTTCTGCGTGATCCGATAATTATCAAGTAATCAAAAATTATACATTCCATATTTAACTACCCTACATTATTTTCTTGTTTCTACTAATTCAGTCGAGGTTTCATCACCTCAAGAGGATGTGATGAGTGTTTCTCCGTGTATCTGATGACTTCAAAATTGTTGAATAATTTTTTGCATCGTGCAGTTAAACCAGAGCTAAAATCCCTTCCAAAACAAAAACATAGAGGAGATTATTCACTACGGGGACATTCTTTTTAAGAATGTCACTTCAACTGGAGAGCATGTCGTCTATGCTTCAACAATCTGCGGAGTGCAGGGTTTACCAGAATTAACTCGGAGGCTGGACCTAAATGTTGGGCCAGATGCAGGTCCTGGAACGGGGTCAGGCGTGCCTATGATTGATTTCACAATTGGTGGCATATCCCGGGAGGTGACTCCGGGAAGTCGAAGCAGTAAGCGTAAATCAGTTGATGCAAGTGAATCAAACCTTAGGGGGAAAAGGCCTATGATTTGATCGCATCTACTTGATTCTCTTGCGGAGGTGAGTAAGGCGAAGGCAATGAAGGAGCCACTGTTCCCATCAATGGACGAGTGTTGGCCTCACCTTCGTGATATTCGTGGTGTCAACAGTAAGCTCACAATGTATGCATCCTATTATTGGAGTATAACCCTCAACAAAGGAACCTCTTTCTGGGGTGGGGTACCTTGGAGGAGAAGGTGGAATGGTTGGAGTACATGGAGATGTCAGGGTACAAGTGACTACCAAGTTGGGTTTCCGTCAATTGGCACGGCTATAGGTTAGAGTAAGTATTCGAGAGCTCCATTTTTAAAAAAAAATATGCATGTATGCTTGTGTTGGAGCTCGTACTTGTGGCCTCTGTGGGTGTGAGTTACTTCAATAACATCGAAACCATTGTTGTTGTGTTGTTTGTATTGATCGTGTAGGATTTCTCTAAATTTCATGTAGCTTAACTCGGACGCATTATAATAGAAAGCTGGTCGGGGGTGAAGAGGATCCCCTTCGGCTAGCACAGCAGTTCGATCTTATTTTTCATATTCAGTCAGGCCCTCTTATCTGTATCTTCGTGCATGATATTGTCCAAAAGTAACCAATCACAATTTTAATTCCTACGCTGGAATCCATACATGGTTTTCATTTACTATAAATACGTCAAGTCTACGGTGGCCATTCAATCAATTTACCAAATCATGGTTATATGATTAATTAAAAATCAAGTTCGATTTCAATTGAATATTATATAAGCAGCATTATTTGTTAATGACAAGTTGTAATATGAATACCTCTATCGACATTGAATTTTATTAACTTGATAGTTGAATTATACAATAAATAATATGATCATCATCGTCATTACCATCCCGTTCAACATGTAGTAATTGTCTGTAATCTCGTCTATGTTTAGATGCAAAGCTTATCTTGGTAGACCTGGCTTTTTCATTTAATGTACAAGCAATTTTCGACTAATTGTTTCACGTGTAGGGGACACTTCCATGCCATGAGGCTGGATGCAGTTGAGGAAAAAAAAAGAGCTCTTCAAATGTCATTATTAGGGATACAGCATGTGGTCCCACATAAATTGTACCCTGCATTGCCCACATTCAATGTCATAGAGGTTTTAGTTGGAGCATTTATAGGATAGTACAAACATATCTCATAGCACATGGTTAGACTCATCAACATTTTCTCCATTAGCTTTGTCATGACGTAAAAGTAGTAAAAGTAGATGTTGGCCCCATCTGTTGCAAGTTTTCTTGCGCCTAACAGCTGTCCCCAATTGCGTTAAAAATTACAGGACAATAATTGTAATTCACATCTGCATCAACTAGAGTATGGCTATAAGTAGCACCAACAATTGTGCTTCTAATGCATCCGAATTTTTTTTTTAAAAAAAGAAAGAGGTATTTTTGGCTTCTCTATTCTTTGCCAAAAGAATTATTTGCAACTTCGCGGAACTGTCATGGGGTCGATGACCAAGGCTGAAATAATACGTGAAATTCACAATTTACAAGCGGAGGAGGCCTCGTGGATTGACTTTTGCAGCGTGACATGCCACATTGTCGAATATATTTACGCGAACAACAGATTGGACGACCGAACCAATGCACCTGGGAAAACAGGGCAGCACATAGTTGTGCGCATCTTGAACCAACCAAGCGGGGACGACTATCTCCAATTGTGGCATTCTTGAGTTTGCTTGGTCTCTTGAAATAGAGATATAACTTTGTGAGTTCGAGGTACATCTCAGCGGAGGAGAGACTAGCTTTTAGTCTTTTCATACTGGGATACTCTGCTGGAATGAGATTGGCTCACATTTTCTTTGGGTACTCGACTGCCACGATACATGAACACTTCCACTATATGCTTGGGAAGCTGAAACACTTGTCATTTGATATTATACGGCCACATGTGAACTACTTGAACGGTGAGGGGGCACATTCACCAACCAACCCGCAACACGCAGCCTTTCAGGTAATTTTGTTGGTCTGCTCTTTTCCGTGGCACATGACGTAACACAAACAATTGCGTTAGCAACTATATTTGTAGTTTCCTAAATAGAACGACCAAATAGGAATAATAGTTATATGTCACTGTGATTCGATGAACAACATTTTATTTTGCCCACAATATTTCCCATTTTTTGGAGACCATTAACATTTGTTACGTTCACAGCTGATTTATAATATCTTCAAAGATAAAAATTGTTATGCTAAAATGGAAAAAGTAAAAATGGCTGCTATTATCTGTTTCCGTTGTGTAGTGTTTGAGGTTATATTATTTACAATATCACTATGCTCACAATTAACACTTCGCACACGTCGCGTAACAAGATTGCATTGGGGCAATGGACGGTACCCACATACCAGCTGTTCCACCAGAGGGTGGTCAAGAGAGATACCATAATAGGCATGGTGATCTTACGCTAAATGTGCCGGCTATTGTCGATTTCAACATGTGTTTCACATTTGTTAGTGCTGGATGGGAAGGTTCCACACATGACAGTCGTATGTTGAATAAGGCATTGGAGAACCCAAACAGTAATTTCCCACGGCCTTCTTGGAATAAGTATTATCTCGTGGATTCCGGATTCCCAAACAAGAAGGGTTATCTTGGCCCTTACAGGGGTCATAATGCACGATACCACATGCAGGAGTTCCACAGGGCATCTACCCCGCAAGCTCGCCAACCAAACAACCCCGAGGAATATTTTAACTACATGCACTCTTCGTGCAGGAATATTATTGAAAGGAGCTTCGATGTGCTGAAAAAAAGATTTTTAATACTGCAAAGGATGCCCGAGTACCAATTCCATGCGCAAACATCGATAGTTGTAGTGTGCATGGCCGTGCACAATTATTTGCGTATGGTAGACACATGGGATCCAGGGTTTGTCTCAGTACTGAGGCCCGAATACGTTCCAGTTGAGCCAAATGATCTTCATACTGAGGATGCACCAAGTACAAGTCAGCAAATGACGAGAGATCGACGTGCGTGGGATCAATTTCAGGAAAATATCACACGCATGATGTGCCCATCTTGATTTCTCTATGTACCATTTTTTAATTGGTATGATTTATTTTTTTATTTTTTTTCCTCCGTGTGCACGAAAAAATCGGGGCTGTAATATTTTTGTCCAATCGGAACGCATTCATTTGTGCTGAAGACTAAGGGTACAAACGGAATTAGGTGGAAAGTTTTATGCAAGTTGTCATAGCTGTAGTAATTGTCAAATTTCTTTGGCCCACAAACTCATGATAGTGACCATGTCAGTAGCTTTTACAGTCAAACAGAGGAATCGAGGTATTTTTTTTCCCAGTTTATTATTTCCGAACACAGGCTAAGGTTTTTTTTGGTGTTTTTCACTGAATTCAAGGTAAAATCAATGGTTAAAAATTAGAGAGAGAAAAGATGTAGGGTTAAAAAGTGATTTGAAAAATTGTGTAGATTTTAAATTGGTTTATAAACCCTCATCATTGCATTACCGAACAGTGGCTAAGTTAACAAGTGGTGTAATTAATGTTTATTATGGATATGTTAAAATATAAGTTAAAAGAATCTTATTTGATCGGTATTATTTTCCTACTCCCTGAAATTAAGGAGAATTCCATGACCCAACCTCTTGATGTCATGGTCTTCCTTTGACAGACCTCTTGTCGAGAACACCATGATCGGCACGTGGCCGACCTCCTCGCTGTTCAACAATAACGGGTTGCGTCTCAGCGAAATGCTCGGTCTCATCCGGGTCGGGTTCATCCCGATCTCCTGCTTCAGTTTAACACTTGAAGATAAGATCGGTTCTTCCCGACCTACGGCCCGTATTGGCAGGCTTCCCAATCTCTTTTAACATTGGGCCTCGTTAATGGGCCATATACTTGAGCCTCAAGGCAATACATGATCCAAAAGGAAACCCTTCACAAAAAGGAAACTGAATCCTTATAAGTAAAGAATCATTCTTAAAAGGTAAGTTTATAACAAAAGAACTCCTTCCTTAAATAAAGGAAGTTATGAGCTTTTTTAGCCCTATAAATATAGTTTCTTTGATTACATATATCATCAAATCTAGCCACGTCAAGGTTAGGATTTTTTACATCATCAATTGGCGCCGTATATGGGAAGAGATACAATCAGCCATAGTTAATGGACGTCAAGCCCGTCCCTCTGCATCCATTGGTCAATCCCTTCCGGACAACACTTCGGCTGAGGATGATAATCCTCCACCCCTTGAAGATGTTGGGGGAAGAACAGAACCCAGAAATCACACCAGACAGCGAGCCTGTTAGTCGAGAAGATTTCAACGAACTTCAGTAGCAGCTCCGAGAACTCCGTCAGGCTCTTCAGCAAAAGAACAATCATCAAGCGCAACCCGACCCAAACACTCCAGGCACGATTCCTAGGGAAGATCCCCGGCTAGTTAATCCTATGGCTGACAACTCCCTGGGAATCAGGGGTGCCCATCCCATGACTGAGGGATCTACCAACTTGACACAGCAAGAGCTCTCAAGAATCATTCAGGAAGGAATTGCTGACGGGATACGGCAGAATACACAGGGTCGGACCTCATTCGTAAGAAGAACCCTCTTTACTCTCGAAATAACATCTTTTCCCTTACCAGACCGATTTAAATATCCCCGGATAAAGGAATACGATGGAACAACATACCCAAACAACCACCTGAATACCTACACTGATGTCATGGACACGTAGAATGCTCCGGATCAGATTCTGTGCAAGGCCTTCCCTCAAACCTTAACAAATTCAGCTCGAGAATGGTTCTCTACAATACCTCTGGGGTCAATCTCTTCTTTTGCCGATCTTACTGAGAAATTCAAAGCTTTCTTTGCAAGTAGCAAAAGGATCAAGAAAATCGCCGCTTCTCTCATGCAGTTAAGGCAAGGACCGAATGAAACACTGCGAGAGTTCATGATTTGTTTTAACGCTGAAAGAATTCAGATTCCAGATCTCCATATATCATCAGCCATTTCAGCCCTGACCTTGGCTATTCGAGGTCCGGAATTCAGAATGTCCCTGTCCAAGAACCCGCCTTCGAATGTAACGGAGCTTCTCAGAAGAGCCGAGAAGTACATAAACATGGAGGAAACACTTTTGTTAGTTCGGGCACAAGATTAAAGGCAGGGGGCAGTAGCATAGTCTTCACAATCAATAAGGCAGGGAAATAAAAGGTCAAGACAGGAGGATGAGACGAATTCTTCCCGAACTAACTCGAAGGGGAATAGCCATGGGCATCAGAGTTTAACTCCGCTAAACGCACCTCGATCCCACATTCTCATGGAAATCAAGGGACGTGAAGATTTGCGTTGGCCCAAGCCTATCAAGGGGAAAATCGACGAAAAGAATCGACATAAGAATTGTGACTTTCACAAGAGCCCGGACCATACCACGGATGAGTGCAGAACATTAAAACAAGAGATAGACGCCCTCATAAAAAGGGGCTTCCTAGGGCACTACATAAAGAAAGACGATAAAGAGCTTGGGAAAGGGGAAGAGAAAAACATATCTGCTGGCACCATAAATTTTATCGTCGGAGGAATAGCGTCTGGAGGTGATTCGAATAACGCACGCAAAAATCATGCCCGGGCACTAAGCGATCGGGAAGAAAGGTCGGGATATCATGACCACGAATTTTCAAGCAGCGTCAGCTTCAGCAGCGCTGACATGGAAGGAATTTCGTATCCTCATGATGATGCTGTTGTCATCAGCGCAACAATCACAAATTTTGATGTTAGGAGGGTGCTAATTGACAATGGAAGCGCAGTCAATGTTCTTTCCTTAGAAGCTTTCAACCAGATGCAGCTCCCCAAAGATCGACTTCAGCAGGTCATTACTCCCCAAACTGGGTTTGGTGGAGGAACTGTGAAACCCGAAGGCCTAATTGACCTTCCCACCTCACTGGGATCAGAAGAGAAACGGGTAACAAAGATGACTCCGTTCCAGGTCGTCAAGACTCCTATGGCCTACAATGCTATCTTGAGAAGACCTTTCTTGAACAGCCTAATAGCTATAGTATCGACATATCACCTGGCGATCAAGTTCCCAACTTTCACAGGCATAGTTGTTCGCTAGAAACACACCGCAAGTGCACGTATCGCATACAAGTGATAGTGGACTAAATGAGTCCGGTTTATCGATCCCACAAGGATTGTCTATTGTAACTACACTCTAGTTCAATCAATTTTAACAAGAAACATACACAATAAAGTTTGGTTTGGGAGTATTCTCGTACTAGAATTAAAATCGCAATTGTAAATAAATAAAGAGAAAAATGGTGATGACTTGATGATAAAGGAGTGTTGGGATTCTTGATTCTTCTTGACCATTACCTAATTGAATTCACAACAAGCAAATAGAAATGCAATTCATTAATCATGTTGACCCAATTTTTCAAGCTTAGTCAATTACCTCTCTAGAGTAAAACCAACCATAATTAGTGGAATTAACTTACTATATCTCTATGTTGATTAAAAACACACAAATTGCATTAAACATTTGTGAAAGTAACTCATTGGATCATCTAGGGTTTTAGGTATATCTCTATCCTAAACAAGAACCTAGAGCGAATATTGTATTGATCTAGAATACACAACAATTTCTCAATAATTGCACATCCCATGAAACCTAAGCATAAATGTGACCACAATAAATGTTAGTCAACAAATACAACAATAAATGCACAAAATAAAATAAAAAAAGCTTAAATTCTTAATACAAGCATCAATGTCAATCAAGCTAGGTCAAGTTTCATCAATCATCCCAACACTAAATAACTTAGCCCATAGTGAAATAACAATAAAATTCAAGAATTAAATGCATTATTTCAACTACAAAGCAAAGTAAATAGAGAAATATGAAGATTAAGCAATAATACTTCCCTTCACCAATGATTCTTGATTCAAAATATCACTATTCTTCCACAATAATGTTGGTATTTCTCCCTCAAATCAACATTCATCAACAAAACTACACAACTTACAAGAGAAATTACAAGATGAAAAGAGATAAAATAAAAGAGAAAGAGAGAGCTAGTGTAGCGATCAAGAATTTTTACGCGATTAATAATTATTTTAATAGAAAATCGTGTCGCTACTATTTCACCTATTTTTATTAAGTTAACGCCGCGACGTATTCGTATAGCCAAGTCAAGAAATAATCGAGATCGTTCGATTTTAAATTAAATTCCGAAATTCTAAAAATATCTCCATTCTCTTGATTTAAAGTATATTAAGTCCAAGTACTTAATTCAATGTTATCCCAATATTTATTTATACAAAAATTATTTTTATTATTGAAATTAAGAAAATATATGCAAGCATGAGAGGTTCCATTATATATAATAATTATGAGAATCTTAATTTAATAAATATGGAAAAGTATATGAATGAATTATATACTCCATTATATATAATCATGAAGAGCATAATATTTGTATAAATATGGAAAAGTATATGAATGGTTGATATACTCCATTATATGTAATCATGAAGAGCATAATATTTGTATAAATATGGAAAAGTATATGAATGAATTATATACTCCATTATATGTAATCATGAAGAGCATAATATTTGTATAAATATGGAAAAGTATATGAATGAATTATATACTCCATTATATATAATCATGAAGAGCATAATATTTGTATAAATATGGAAAAGTATATGAATGAATTATATACTCCATTATATATAATCATGAAGAGCATAATATTTGTATAAATATGGAAAAGTATATGAATGATTGATAAGACTCCATTATATGTAATCATGAAGAGCATAATATTTGTATAAATATGGAAAAGTATATGAATGAATTATATACTCCATTATATATAATCATGAAGAGCATATTATTTGTATAAATATGGAAAAGTATATGAATGGTGCTTTACTTTAAGAAAATGATGTGTTAAAATTAATAGAATTGAATGATTATGTTTACAATATGCCAACTTTATACATCTATTTAAACTCATCTCTTTTACACACAACTCTACACATATACACTTATTTCCAATCTCTTGACAAAATCCACAAGTAAGAGAAATTCAAGGTGGTCAAGAAAGTTTTGGTCCATTTACTACTACACTTCATTTTAATCTTTTAAAAGGTAAGTATATCTTATGTTTTTATGAAAAGTAAGTATGTTTTTATGAAAGGTAAATACACCTTATGTTTTTATGAAAAGTAAGTATGTTTTTATGACAAGTAAGTATATCTTATGTTTTTATAAAAAGTAAGTATGTTTTTATGAAAGGTAAATACACCTTATGTTTTTATGAAAAGTAAGTATGTTTTTATGACAAGTAAGTATATCTTATGTTTTTATGAAAAGTAAGTATGTTTTTATGAAAGGTAAATACACCTTATGTTTTTATGAAAAGTAAGTATGTTTTTATGACAAGTAAGTATATCTTTATGTTTTTATGAAAATGTTTGGATCATTGCTATGAAATCAATCTCACAAGATTGTTATGGGTTCCATATGATATGTTTATGATTATGCTAAGGGGACCGGAGTTTAGTAGCGCTACACATAAGAATTCTTGCCATTTAAGTTCGGTAAAATTATTGTGTCTCCCTATATTTATGAGTATTTCGATCCTATCCTATGTTATGATGAAAATGATCCATATGCTTTCAAAAGAAAATTTATGCTTGGTATACTTACTGGGATTTTATAAATCTCACTCTACGATATTTACCATTTTCAGATAATTGAAGGTTCGAGGCGGTCAACATGGAAGTGGCAAAAGTGGTTAAGATTGATGAGATAATTATGTTGAACTTTATGTAAGAAAATTATGTTCTATTTATATTCACAAATAAAATTATGGGATTCTAATTATTCTTTTGAATAATTTTACATTACTATTTAAGTCTCGATAATATGATATGAGTCACTTTTAGTGGCACTCGAATGGTCAAGACTTCGGGTCGTCACAGCTAGGGTTTTCTCACTCCAAAGAGGAAAAAGAATGGTTCAAAAACTAGTCAAAACCACTGAAAAACCCCCAAAATCGCTTAGATCTGCGTATAATAGCATTTGGGCCGAACCGGGTAGCACCGGGTCGGCCCAAAATATTTTTCAAGATTATGACCACGCGATCGCGTGGTTGAATGCCTCGCGATCGCGTGGTTGGGCTGAAAACTCTCGGGTTGATTTTTGGCCTGACTTCGCGATCGCGACCTAGTTGATAAACGCGATCGTGTGGTTCACCTGGCAGCCCCATCCTTCAATGATTTGCAATTGGGTCCTCCAACTTTCAATGTAGATCAACTTGGTTCCCAAAGTTTTCGATTTCTTTCAATTGAGCCCTTCCAAAAGTGCATTTGAGTCCGTCAACTTTGGAAACTTGCAATTTAGTCATTTGATCAATTGCACATGAGATCCACAACTTTTTGAAAGTGACAATTTGGTCCCCAAACTTTGACTCTTTGAAGGATTTGACTATTTTCTCCTTGATTTCTTCAATTATTCATCCATTTAGCTCCTTTCTTGTACTTTCTCCATGAAGTTGATTGTTAAACCTATTTAACCACAAAATATGCTCAATTAAGTAGGTATTTGTCCAAATTACTCAAAAAGTACTACCAAAAATATATGAAATATGCATGTAAAATGTACTCAACAATAGCAACTATTCAGGGAAGTCAATCGGTAGCCAGAAGTTGCTATATCAGCTGTATTGGAAGGGTAAGACAATTCTGATGTCAATAGAACTTCCTATGGAAGAAAGAATGTCGCCAGTAGAGGAGTTGGAAGAAGTTCAAATTTCAGAATGGAAGATCTTCACAATTGGGAAAGAGCTCCCCAAACTAATGAAAGAGGAGTTATCGCAATGTTTAAAGAAGAATATCGACATATTCGCATGGAGTGCTGAAGATATGTCCGGGATTGATCCCCCACTCGTCAAACACAAGCTTAACGTCATGCCCGACAAGAATCCCGTAAAGCAACAAAGAAGACAGTTTGCCACAGAAAGGAGGCAGATAATCAAAGAGGAAATAGATAAACTCTTAAAAGCGGGATTCATTAAGGAAGTGAAGTATCCAGAATGGCTAGCTAATGTGGTCTTGGTGAAGAAGCCAAACGGCAAGTGGCGAGTTTGTATAGATTTCACAAACTTGAATAAAGCATGTCCAAAAGACAGTTATCCTCTTCACAGGATTGACAGATTGGTGGATTCAACATCAGGCTCCGAACTTTACAGCTTCCTAGACGCCTTCTCAGGATATCATCAAATTCGGATGGCACAGGAAGATCAGGAAAAAACCTCCTTCGTGGCAGATGAAGGAATATATTGCTATAAGATCATGCCGTTTGGATTAAAGAATGCTGGAGCTACTTATCAAAGACTGGTAAACATGGTCTTCTCCAGACACATCGGGCTTAACATTGAGGTCTACGTTGATGACATGGTCGTAAAAAGCTCAAGAAAGAAAGACCACATTGCTGACCTTGAGGACATATTCAGTACACTTAGAGAACATCGGATGAAATTGAATCTTGCAAAGTGTGCCTTCGGAGTAGGCTTGGGAAAGTTTTTGGGATTCATGATCACTCAGAGAGGTATCGAAGTCAATCCAGATAAAATCTCGGCCCTAGCATCAATGGAACCTCCTCAAAATATCAGGGAAGTGCAGAAGCTGACAGGGAGAGTAGCAGCATTTGGCCGATTTATGTCAAGGGCAGCGGACAAATGTTTTTCCTTCTTCAAAAATCTTCGAGGAAACAAAGACTTCAGATGGGATGCGGAATGCGAGGTCTCCTTCAGGAAGTTGAAAGAATACTTGGGTACTCCTCCAATATTGGTAAAGCCAGATCCAGGGGACAATCTGTTCTTGTATCTAGCAGTGTCCGATCATGCTGTGAGCGCCGTTTTGGTTAAAGAGGAAGAGAAGGCTAAAAAATCGGTATATTACGTTAGTAAGATGATGTTGGACGCAGAAACCCGATATACATTGGAGGAGCAGCTCGCACTTGCCTTGGTTACAGCCACCAGAAAGTTAAGACCATACTTTCAAGCCCATGCCATAACTATCCTCACAAATCAGCCCTTGAAGCAAATCTTGCAGAAACCAGACGTATATGGCCATCTACTCAAATGGTCAATCGAGCTTAGGGAATATGATATTGAGTTTAAACATCGACCTTCCATCAAAGCACAGGTCTTAGCAGACTTAGTTTTTGAACTCGCCCCAAGACCTCGGGGGCCAACAGGTCATGACAGGGAAGAGGCCACATGGACCTTGGAAGTAGATGGAGCATCGAATGCTGGAGGCTCGGGGGCCGAAATCATACTAAAGAAAGATGATAGCACGATGGAAATTCAGTGTCCAATAAGGTTTGACTTCCCGACGACTAATAATGATGCAGAGTATGAAGCCGTGATTGCTGGACTTCAAGCAGCTCAACATCTAGGGGTCGAGCATGTCAACGTCCTGAGTGATTCAAAATTGGTGGTAGAACAGGTAAATAGAACTTTTGAAGCAAAAGATGAGAAAATGTCATCTTATAAGATGATGGTCTTTGTAGCGCCCCGAGTTCTAAATACACGGTTTACCACGTCATTGTCTGATCTAACTTTTAAAATAATATTTTAGCGGAAGAAATAATTGAAATTCATTTTTGGCAACATTAAATAAACTGTAATGATCGATAGAATTGAAAACATTTATGAAACAATTTAAAATAATAATCTAGCCATTAATATTGTAAAGCAATTGACAAAGTCATAATTTCTCAAATAACTGAAATTCTCAAAATTTTCCCATGGTTGGAAATACGGAAATCATTAAAGTAAGACTTTCAACCATTTAACGATTATTTCCACCATCATCCATCACTTGCCACCGTCTCCGAGATCTGCAAAACTGTTAAAATAACGGGTTGAGCATTTCGAATGAAATACTCAGTAGACTCATCGCCAATTAATTAATCTACGATATAATTGAACATATAAATGCCGGCTCTTTAGAAAACGGGTGTGGGTAGTCTCTTCTTGTGCATTAAAGCACGGAACTTCTCTTTGAAAATCATAGGCTCTTTAAAATCATAGGGTGTGGGTAGTCTCGTCTCGTGCACTTAAGGCACGTATGTTATGCATAACATCATCATTTATCTTGCAAGATATTCTCTTCTTTCTTTCTCATGCATTTAAGCAAGTAAGTTATGACAAGCATAACAACATAATTATTTCCGAAGAAATACATTCTCGTCTCTTTTCATAAAAATGACTTTCACATAAGTCACATAACATACACATTCATATGCAATCATAATTTAAATCAATTAATAGGGGCGAGTCTACCTTAAACTTGAAAAGTGCAAAGTTGAGCGGGAACGACTTCAATTCTTTAATTCTCCGTACTCTTCGTCTAGCCAATTAGATGATTAAGTCGAATTAGTCTTTTGAAATCTGTAGTTTAAAAATGATAATTTACAATTTGGGGACCAAAATTGATGATTTGAAAGTTGGGGGACCAAAATGAATATTTTAAAAATTGAGGGACTAAAATGAATATTTTGAAAGTTGAGGGACTAAAATGAATATTTTGAAAGTTGATGGACTAAAATGAATAGTTTTTCAAAAGTTGGGTCGAAGCTCAAAATGAATATTAAATTAGGGGGCTCGAAATAATTGATTTTAAGAATGAGGGCCGATTTAAAAAATCATTTAAAGGAGTTAAGGGCTGAAAAGATAATTTTAAAACTATAAGGACTGATTTAAAACATTTTGCAACTTGGGGACTAAAGCTGCAAATTTTCTGAAAATCAATATATATAAAAATCAAATCTTTCTCTCTCTCCTACCCATTTCTTCAGACGAAGAGAGCGAGAGGGAGGAGGATGCGAGATGGGGGAATCAACCTGGGGGAGTTCTGCCAGCGCCAGCTGCCGGCGATACCGCGGCGGTATCATCGCCGTCGCGTGGCGGTGATACGGAGGAGGAGGCGGTGACAAAATAGCAAGGTTGGTGCGAAAAATCGAGAATAACCGAGGCTTGAATTCGAGATTTTTCGGCGAGCTTACCGGCGATTGAGGTAAGAGAAAGGATTTCTGGGGTTATGGGTTCTCTTCCTTGGGTTTTTGGTTTGATTTTTGGTTGGGATTGGGCAGTGATGATGATGGGTGTGTGTGGTGGTGTCGCAGCGGGATTGTGGCGGTTTTCGAACGGTGGTGATGTGCGTGATGGATGTTCGACAATGGTGGCTGGAAGGTTGTGGACTGGGTGTGTTGATGGCGGTGATGGTGGTTGGTGGTGTCGCTGTTGCAGGGGGTGGTGGTTCTTGGTCTTGCTGGGGGTTGGCCGAGACTGCAATGGGGCTGAGTTGGTTGCTGGAAATGGAATTGCGGTGGAGTTGGGAGGAGGCCGCTGGTGGATGTGAGTTGGAGGTGGCGGTGGTGGTGATGATGATGATGATGATGATTGGTGGGGAAGGGGGCGCGTTGGGTGTGGTTGAGTAGTGGTGATTGAGGTGGTGACGATGGCGGTTGGTGGCGTGATGGAGGTGGTGAGTTGGAGGTTGGTGGTGGTGCTGCAGGTGAATGAGGTAAACGGTGGGTCGAAGTGGTTGTGTTGGTGATGCTGGGAAGAGGCTGCAATGGAGCTGAGCTGGTTGCAGTGGTTGGTCAATGACTGCGTTGGGGGCGGAGATATACTGCAGTGGTGGGGGTAATGGTAATGGTGAAGGAGGAGGAGGGCATTACCTTGCTGGAGTGGAGGCTGAAAATGGAGCTGCAAGGAGCTTGAACAGGGACGGTTTGGGGTGATGCTGAGATGGGTTTGTGCAGAGGAAGGGGAAATCTGATGGAGGTAAGGAGGGGGAGTTGGGAAATGTGAGGGCAATAGGGTATGGGGTGGAGTTAATTGGAGTTGGTGGAGGTATGGGTTGGTGGAATATGTTGGGAATTTTATGGGGTTTTGATACACAAGAACGGAAAAAGAGAAAATAATACGCGTGAATTCAACTGAGTTGGAAAATGGATCTGATAAAATGATCTTAACACAATTTGGACTTTAAAACGATTTTGAAAGAAATAAAATAAATAAATAAAATGATATAATTTTAGAAATTTGGAATTTGTTTAAAACTGAATTAACTCGATATTTCTCGACTTGGCTAGACGAGCGCACCTGACATTAACTTAAAATGGGTGAGATTGCAGCGGCACAATTTTTGAAACTTTGAAATAAGTATTAAATTGCGTAAAAATTCTCGATCGCTACAGTCTTGGACTTGCAAAGAAAGATCAAGTCTTGCTGCGTAGACAAAATTTCCAGGTCCGCCAAACACAAGGCAGATGCTCTATCAAGACATACTTTTTCCAATCTAGACCACTTAGAGAGGACCATGTTCGTACGAACTCTTCATGAGCCCAGTATCGCACAGCAACCCGAGGTCATGGATATTTCAGATCAAGAGTCCAGTTATATGGATCCGATAATTGAATATCTAACGTCAGGAAAGTTGTCAGATGACAAAACAGAAGCCAGAAGAGTCAAATCAAGGGCCCCGAGGTATACCTTGTTCTGTCGAAGCTTCACACTTCCTTACCTACGATGCCTAACTCCGAAAGAAGCAGCTCTTGCTATGGCCGATGTTCATGAAAGAATCTGTGGGGGACACCAGGGAGCAAGAACTCTAGTACTGAAATTGATACGATACGGGTACAATTGGCCAACCATGAAGAAAGATACACTCAATTATGTAAAAGCTTGCGATAAGTGCCAAAGATTCGCAGCCCTGTTACATCAACCCACTGAAGAGCTATCCTCGATTATGTGCCCATATCCTTTCGCTCAATGGGGAATCGACATACTAGGACCTTTTCCCATAGCCCAGGGTTATGTCAAGTTCTTGGCAGTTTCTGTGGAATACTTCACTAAGTGGGTGGAAGCCGAACCGCTAGCCGTAATCACAGAACAAAAGTTGGAAGCATTTGTGTGAAAATCAATAGTCTGCCGTTTTGGTCTTCCGAATACATTAATAACAGATAACGGGCGTCAATTTAAGTGCCAAGCCTTCAAGCAATTCTGCAAAAACCTGGGAATAGAACACAGGTTGACTTCCGTTTCATACCCGCAGAGTAATGGGTTAGCTGAAGTTACAAACAGGCTCATCTTACAAGACTTGAGGACTTTCCTGGACAGTGCCAAGGGAGATTGGCCCGATCTCCTGCCAGAAATACTTTGGACCAACCGAACCACGTTCAAGACTGCGACAGGGGAGACCCCGTTCATGCTTGCCTTCGGAATGAAAGTCGTTGTCCCAGTAGAAGTAACAATTTCGAGCTTCCGTGCTATGACCGAAGGATCACCCGACCATATTGAGGGACAGAGAGAAAGTCTGGATCTTCTGGAAGAGGTCAGGGAAGATGCATCATTAAGAATAGAAGCTCACCAACAGGCCATGTCTAAGAAGTTCAATATCCGAGTAAAGAAGAGGGAATTCAGAATGGGAGATCTTGTTCTTCGCCGCAGTGAGGCTTCCGGTCATCAACTAGGGAAACTTGGGCCTATTTGGGAAGGACCATATGAAGTCATCCGAAAGGTGGGAAAGGGCTCATACAACCTCCGTACAATGGATTCGAAACCTCTTTCTCGGCCATGGAATGCAAAGAATTTGAAGCCATACTACAAGTAGATACCTCTTCCTAGATATCAAAGTCGTCTAGTCGGGCTTGCGCACCCATGTTTATTCTTTTTACTTTCGAACTTGCACGTCCATCAATGATTGTTAAGGTCGAGCCTGCGTGCCCATTGTTCTTTTTTTCAGCGTCAGGGACGGGTACTCTTTTTCCTTATCCAGATTTTTTCCCACTGGGTTTTTCTGGGTAAGGTTTTAACGAGGCCCATCGTTCAGTTCCCTTCAATAAAAGTACTTCTTCCAAAGAATGAGTACTACAAAGATCAGATCTTGAAGTAACTTACAAGGTTATTCACATGACTTTACAAGTTATTTTTCATCAAATAATTTACAATGTCTCATGGTAAGAAAAATTATTCTTCCACGAATAATTTACAAGGTCTCATGGCAAAACGTTACAAATTATTTTCCATCAAATAATTTACAATGTCTCATGGTACTTTACAAATTATTCTTCCACAAATAATTTACAAGGTCTCATGACAAGACGTTACAAATTATTTCTCATCAAACAATTTACAATGTCTCATGGTAAGACTGTACAAATTATTCTTCCACGAATAATTTACAAGGTCTCATGGCATGACGTTATAAATTACTTCCCAACAAGAAGTTCAAAATAATTAGATCTGCCTCCATTTTACTTGTTATGGACTCGACTCCATCTTGACAAACGGACCCTAAAGGTCGGCATAACCCGATGTTATCAAACAATTCTCGCAATTTCGACAAGCAAAGAGCTCGATCTTATCCTTGAGCGAATAGACTAAAAGGGGTCGAACTAACCCGATCTTACTAGTCAATTGTCTGAAACTTAATCTTGATGCGGAATCAATGCTACTTAATATTTAAAGGCAACTCGCGAAAGGCTTGAAAACCAAATTCATTCATTCATTAAGTTTTACAAAAGTCTACGGGGCATACCCTGGGTATAACAATGTAGATTTACAATGACTTCAATCCTCGGGGTCAGACCCCTCTTCTGCTTCCTCGAGCACTTCTCAATCGGCATCATCTTCCTCCTCAAAGGGGCTGAGGTCGAGATCATCAGCACCTAGTGGGAAAGCGGCCATTGGGATCGTGTCTAACTCGGGCATCTTCAGAAGGCACCAAGCCCTTGCCTGTTTTATTGCTTGAGAGTAAGACTCCAAAGCATAGTTACCCAAGGCAAGCTTGTAGTCTTCTGATCCTTTGAAGGACTCTTTGGCAGAAGCTTGGAGTTGAGGCTCCCTCGCCTAAGCCTGTCGAGCTCTTCTGCGAAGCGCCTAGCTTAGGCCTGAGCATTGTCCAGCTCTTGGAAAGCAGCCTCGAGGTCTGCCTTAACTTTGCGAACCTCCTCCTCGGCAGCGTTGGCCCGGGTGGCTTCCTATTGAACGGAGTGAACTAACTGACTCGCCATCTCACCCCGCTCAATGCTTTGATTGCAAACTCCCCGGGTAATGCTCAACATCTGAAGATTGGGCAAATAACTTGTAAAAATTTCGCGTAAAGATATATATCCACTAAAGAATGACAGCAAAATCTCAAGAACTACCAGGAGAGCCGCGCTCATTATGTGCTCCACTCCCCGCTCCAGACCAATTTCATATGGGTATTTTTTCACGAGGTCTGGATGCAGGGAGTCTTGCATCTTCCTCCTGCAGTCGGCCAGAGATGGATTGTCGGCCTCAAGCTAGGAGTCGGAAGGAGGAGGTGCCCGACCCCTGGGAGGATTTTCCTCCCTTGGTGGCAGGATATCTTCTTGAGACCGGGATGTTTATCCCGAGCTTGAATGGCCCTTCCCCTCTTTTGAGGGCGCCTCCTGGTCACTCCGTCCACTGCCCTCTTCGCTCGGGCACTTTGAGCCTGGAAAGTGCGGCCTGCTTCAAAACCTCGGAGTCAAAAGCCATTCCTGAAACAAGGATGAGAAGATTAAAGCCTCCTGAAAAATCCACGAAGATAAGCATAAAGCAAAGAAGGGCATTTTTAATTATGTAATTTAAGAGGCCGAACCCTACCGGGCTGAAGGTCAAGGCCGGTCTTGTCCAGAATGTCACTATTTGCTAAGTGAATGGCTTCCTCAACCAGTAAACCAACGTCACACACCGGGACAGCATCGGCCATAAGTTCTGTCATGACCTCCTCACTCAGACTACCCATCTTATTAAAGTTATCTACATCGGGTCTTCTAAAGGTTGGCCAGATTAGGGTCTCTCCCTCTTTAGGTTTGATAAAGAAAAACCTTTCTTTCCAATACTTTATGGAGGAGGGGACCCATGGAACCTCAAACCTACCCTTCCTGCACAAATACACAAAACTATTGCATCGGGCCAAGTACTTAAGCTCCAACAAACATTTGCAAAGATTAACGGTAGGCTCTATCCCTAAGCTCCTACACAGTATGTAAAAATATACAAGGATACTCCACCCATTAGGAGCAAGTTGACCGGGAAATATGCTCGCGGTCAGTAAGAAATCCAAAAAAAAGTGGTGCAAGGGGAACCTAAGCCCGGCCAGCAAGGCCTCGTGATACACGACTATCTCCTCTTCTTGGCAATTATAAGAATACTCGTCCCTATCTGGGACCCTGATAGTATATCTATCCACTAATCTGTATCTCCTCATGTCTACATCGATCATATGTTCTTTCATTTTGTTATAATGGGTTGGTAGATCGAGCTCTGTCCGCCTAGGTTCCCTCACTACCCGGGGATTGTCCTCAACCTCCTTCCCATTATCAGACTCGCCCTCATCAAAATCAGGTGGGGGCTCGTAAAATCCTAATGGCTCGACCTCTAGAGGTTCATCTAAATCTTCTACCTCCCTAAGGTCTTCCACTGTCATACGTCTAGCCATACTTTCCTATAATAAATAATAAAAGAGTTAGATAGGTCGGGGTAGGCCGAGCCTACCTAAGATGCTAGAAAATTTTTGTTGGAGTAGAGGTTGTGTAGGTTGCCCGAAGAGTTCTTTGATCTCTCAGAAATTTGCAAAGTAAACGTAATGAGATTATGGGGACCACATATATATAGACAAATTAGACGGGAAAAATTTAAAAATCCAAAAATTAACTCCTGCCACGTGTCAACACTATAAGGCACTTCTTTTATGACTAAAATAATAAATATGGTGAGTTGGCAAATCACATGTAATAGCTGTCATGCGTCCAGAGATCTTGTCCCGATCTCTGACGCACGGGGGCCAATGATCGGTATTATTTTCCTACTCCCTGAAATTAAGGAGAATCCCATGACCCGACCTCTTGATGTCATGGTCTTCCTTTGACTGACCTCTTGCCAAGAACTCCATGGTCGGCACGTGGTCGACCTCCTCGCTGTTCAACAATAACGGGCTGCGTCGCAGCGAAATGCCTGGTCTCATCCGAGTCGGGTTCATCCCAATCTCCTGCTTCAGTTTAACACTTGAAGATAAGATCGGTTCTTCCCGACATACGGTCCGTATTGACAGGCTTCCCAATCTCTTTCAACACTGGGCCTCGTTAATGGGCCACATACTTGAGCATCAAGGCAATACATGATCCACAAGGAAACCCTTCACAAAAAAGAAACTGAATCCTTATAAGTAAAGAATCCTTCTTAAAATGTAAGTTTATAACAAAAAGACTCATTCCTTAAATAAATGAAGTTATGGGCTTTTTCAGCCCTATAAATACAATTCCTTTGATCACATATATTCATTCATTATTCTTTACGTTTTCCAGTAAAATATTCTTTCTCTACTTTTCTCCAGAAAACTAATACTCACACCGGATGGGCGATGGGGAGAATCCTCTTCGCCTTTTTTGCAGGTCAATCAAGACGAATTCATTGGTCTTTTCCAACGATCAAGCATAATCAGATCTTGCCACGTCAATGTTTGGATTTTTTATAGCATCATTATTAATAACTTAACTTTCTTATTAAATCTAGCTAGCATTTTAAATACTGGCGTGAAACTTTGTGTTACAAAAATTCTCCAAATACCGTAAATGCATATTTCCCCCACCCCTAACACCCACTCATTCACTACCCATCACTTATTTATTATTTTTCTTTTTCTAATTTCTTCTTAATTTTTGTAACATCAATAATAAAATAAATTTTTTTCAATGATCTCATGTATATAATTTAACAATATCTTCAGTATAATTACCATATTAAGATATAAGTTTTTACTATTTTAAAAATAAGTGTTTATCATATTTTGAGCTTAGTTAGAAATTAATAGATCCATTATAAAAATAGTTTATTTTTAAATTTAACTTGTATATATGTCACTTAATATCTAATTTATTGTCTATATGGCTAACTAATTTTAACTAGTCTGATACGAGATCAAAGTTAGGCATTTAGAGCCCTCTCCATCTCTCGTCCAATTGGGAATTTCAGAGAGTCAGCATTGAATATTAAGCATCCATTCGATAAATCATATAAATTGTTTATAAATCAGTTTATAAACTACATAATTTTTCAAACTTTTTTAATCACACACATTTCTCTTTCCACTTTTCAATAGCACATTTTCCCTCAAAAATATAGATAGATCAATTTATAAACTACATTATTTTACCAAACAGAGGCTAAAATATCTTCATTTCATCACTTTTTTTATTTATCTTTTATTATTTATTATATTATTCCAAAATAATTTAAAAATTAAAAATGAAAAATAATAGTCATGATGAAATTCCAACCCAACCATGAATTACAGATAGATTGAGGTCGACACTGCGCCAAATAATATCCTGAGAGCTTGTTTGAGTTTCATTTTTATCAACATTTTTTATTTTTTTTAAAATTCATTTTCAACAAAAATAATTTTGGAAGTAAATTCAAGAAAATTTACCTATTTTTGAATATGCGTCCTCTTAAAAGTTACTATTAAAGATTTTTTTTTAAAATAATGCCAAAACAAGGTCTAAAATTATTTATTAAGGTTTATAATATAATATATCTTCCAAATAAATTTCAAATTGAGTGAAGAACCGAACCCCACGCATGAGTTGGGAAAGCAATCTCGTAATATTTCCCAGCTTTAAGGTTATTTTGGCTTGACTTATATTCAATGGCATTGGTTTTCTATTGCTGAGTTGACTTTCGCTTTCACGAAGACGAAGTCTATGCCAGCTTCACAGTGGTTTCCTAATTACTATTTACTAATATTTTTCTATACACGAAATTTCGATGATAATAATTTTCACAATATTAATTAATAAACTTTAACCATCATTTTTTAAACTAGCAAATTTACGAATTTTTTTTTTAAAAAAACAGGTGTTTAGTAATAAAAAATAAAAATAATATTATATATAATATAAAAATAATCAACCCTTATACATCAAATTAAAACTAATATAATTTTATAAATAAATATAGAAATCCCACCCACCCACCCCACCCCACCCCACTTCACACACCCATCCACCTACCCACCCCGTACCCCATCCGACTCATCCACTCCACCCGTAAGGTCACAGTTCAATTAAATAAGGTCACAGTTTGGTTACAATTACAAATTTAATTGCAAAATTCACCCACCCACCCCATCGCGTCTTGCCCCGCCCCATTCACAATGGCACAGTTCAGTCATACAAAGTCACATTTCGATTACAATTACAAAACTAGCTGCAAATCAAATTTTGTGACCAATAATTTAGTAAAGTGAGTCACGTCCCGTAATCATCATAAGATACAAGTACAAATTTTAGTTACAATTACAAATATAGTCACAATCAAATATTTTTAGTTGCATATTATGTATTGGTCACTATCTACTCGTTTTCTTGGTGACAAATAGTCAATATTTTGGTCACAATTAATTAATAATTAGTCACATTTATAACTGATAAAAATTTTTAACATAAAATTTAATTCAACAGATCACGTCCAATGGTCACACAAAATCACAGTTAGTCACAATCACCTATATAATTTGTCACATTTGTGACCAGAAGGGTGACACAAGGCCACGGTTGATGCAAATCAAACAATCACATTATATGCTCGTTACAAGTCGCACTAAATCACAACTAGTCAAATTTTGGTCACTCTTAGCTAATAAATTGGTTACAATTGTGACTAGAAGAGTCACACAAAGTCACGGTTGATGCAAATCAAACAATCAAAGTTCGTACTCGTTACAAGTCTAACAAAGTCACAATTAGTCAATATTTGGGTCACAATAACCTAATAATTGGTCACATTTTATAGCCCTCACAAGTCGCATAAAGTCATATTTAGTCTATATTAGTAGTAAGCAGGTGTGTTGCACGTCTTACCTATATGATGAATGTGATAAGCAATGTCTTCAAAAAACTAATACTATATTTTTAAAGTCGTTGAGGTAAAAGATATTATTAAAAGAAAAAATTGAAATTGTTTAAATGTTATATATGATTTTTTTTTTTTAAAAAAAAAAATTATGTATATAATGTGAAAATGTTGAATAAATCGAAATGTAATGTTTTGACTAAAATATTTTTTTGTACATTACACATCTTACGTACATGATTAATAATTTGTACAATTTTTTATAGTAATAAATAGTTTTTGAACAATATTTGCCAGTATTCTAAAAAGCGTGAAGCGTGACGAAGCGTGGAGCCCGAGAGTTAAGCTTTTGAAGCTTAAGCGGGAGTAGGCGTTAAAAAGCGTTTTTCAATTCCTACATATTTTATTTAAATCTTACCCATATTTAAACAAGTAAAAAAAAAAAAGGGGGGGAAAAAAACTTGAGCGCGCTCCGGACGCGCTTAAGAGCGCACAATGCGCGCATAAGCGCGCTTTGTGCACGCTTACTCGCGTATTGTGTGCGCTTTTTAGAACAAAATTTTGAAAAATGTTTTTTCGTGCTTTTCGTCAAATCAACGCGCGAGAGGCGCGCACTGTGTGCGCATTTTATAACACTGATATTTGCAATGCTTCAATGAACTAAAGTGTAACATTATGTTTACAAAAAAAAAAAAAAATTGTGCACAATAGTTTTTGTTAACGTCCCACAAATTTTTTTATTTTTATTTTCAACTTTCACAAAGACCTTTGTTGTTTGCATTAAAATTCCATGAGAAAGCGACGTATAGTTGCCCATGAGATAATACATATACATGAAGATATATTCCAACATTAGGTACTGTGTGACTGTGAGGCTTATTAATTGTCATTGCAAAACACGGACGTTGTTTCCTCTTGAATAATTGAATTTGAGTTGATATCCTTCATCATTTACAGGACTTAACAGGATGGGGGAAGGAAATCTGTTTTCCAGCATGTTGACCAACGGTTATTTGTGCATGGATAATATGTTTCTTGAAATTACAACAAATCATTCTTGTTCCATCTTAAAGACCTTTGGACGAGTCTAAATTCTGTTAGAGCATTATGGGACAATTTCTTTTCAAGATCAACTTATGCGATGGGACACCATTTGGTAACAATGTATTGAAAAATTCTTCTATGAAAAATTGATTTGTATCATTAATTCCTTGGTCAAAGCTTACAAATTTCTCTTCGTCTCCTGGAATAACCTAATCATTTTGTCGTTGAGGTAGTCGACGTACTAATTTTTCGTTGAAAGAATTTCACCTTGTGTTATATAATTAGAAGAAGATGCATTATCTGTTAAACCTAGGAATACTGCATTTGTTAATTGTAACTCCGAATTTTCGATATCATCACATGCTATAACTATCTCCTTTGGTAAGTTATACATGCTATAACTATCTCTTTTGATAAGTTAATGAAGTCATCCTCTATGTAAGCTTTTGTTTCTTTACCAATTTGGATCAAGTATTGAGCAAATTGATTTTTGAGGATGCATGTTTTGAATTAGTTGAGGTTTTCCATTTTCTCCTAAAGATATGATCTAACCAAACGCCATGGAGCACCTGACGAAAATCTTCGCCAAAAACAAAAACATTTCCACCAAATATTTTCAAATTTTCTAAGAGATTTTTAAAAGTTCTATTAATAGTTTCTGCTGTATTTTCTAAGATATCACTGAAAGTTCTGTCAACGGGATTTGCAGCTGCAATTTGAGAGGTAACATGTCCCTTCTTTCATTTTATCCACTATCAACATCTCCTATCCCACACACAGTATTCTAGAAATTCTCTATACAAAAGATTTATTGTCGTGACAAATTTTTATATGATTCAAAATACTTTGTCAACATTGTTTTTGTGACATAATCTTAAAAATCAACTTGGGCCAAGTTCCGTTGTTTTAAAAATGAAACAGATTGCTAACTAAAATTCAATAAATCTTACAAAAAACTTACACTCGAGATCTATGGTTCATTACTGGCATGGTTTTTACATATTTCTTGTGTATTTTTCTCACCACATACGATGTTTCGTTTTTACTTACACACCTGAGTAGAGGAAATATCATTTTGTAATGTAAATCTAGCCGTATTTATCCGTGATTTTCTTGCTTCTTTTCTATCTTAAAGGAGCTTGTTGATGCATTGGGTTTTTTAATGCTTGTTTGAGTGGGAGGTTTGTTAGTACTTGGATGATGATACTTTGAAAATAGGGGCCAAAGTTCTCATGAAGCTACTATCAATGCAATGGATAACTTTTCCATATTAGATTATCTCACTTCGGTACCTTGTAAAGCTTTGCTTAAAGAATATACTGGTAGTTTTTGCTTATCTTCTTCCCTCACTAGAACATAACTCACCGCTAGTCTGCTGCCTTGGATACCGCTTGCTGAGTATAGGAACAATTTCTTTTCATTTGGTGGTTTAGCTAGTAGCAAGCCTTCCCCAGATGTTCTTTCAATTTTTTTAAAGACTTGTTCACATTCTTTAGTAAACTAAGCCCCAATTTGATTTTATTTTAAAGAGTTTATTTGAAGAAGTTTTCTGAATAATGATTTTTAGGATAATGTGTGGTAGAAATGTAGAAAATATTTTATGGGTTTATGTGTAATATTATTTTATTGATAAATATGTTTTATATTATTTTATTGATAAATGAGTGATTTAAAAAATATAGAGAAAACTGTGTTTTGTTTATAATGAGGACCACAATAGGGTCCAAATAGATTTGGTTGGCAACCTCATTTCATTGAGGGCTCATATTCTGTCAGGGTTTTTCTCAATGACTCTTTGGTTTACCATAAATCTCAAAAATTCTCAAGACACAACTCTGAAAGCACATTTCAATGTATTGATTTCATTTGGTACTTCTGTTATATGTCAAAGGCTTCATCTAGATGTTTTAAGTTATACTCTGCTAGTTGACTCTTAACAAGTATATCATTAATATACACTTCCATTATCTTGCCTAACTACTCTGTGAACATTTTATTTACCAATCGTTGATAGATGGCACTGACATTTTCTAATTTAAACGACATTACATTGTAGCAATATAACCTTCCATCTGTTACGAATATTGTATGCTCCTCATTTGGTACATATATAGGAATATGATTATACTCTGAATATGAATGCATGAAGCTAAGAAGCTCATGTCCAGCAGTTATATCCACTAGTTGATTAATTATGGAGAGCAAGAAAATGTCTTTGGAACATGCTTTTCTAGATCCATGTAATTTTTTGGCATGCTCAACAATTCTCAATTTTTTGGGTACTAGTACTGAATTACATGCTCAAAATGGATATTGGGGGTTTAGGTATGAATTTATTTACTAGCAATTTGTCCGCTTCATGCTTCATATTTCTTGACGCTAATTGGTCGCCTTCCTATATTCGAGGTTTTACTTTTTTGTTCAATTCTTAGGTAATGTTGTGAAAATATCGCAAGTGCACGATATCGTAAATAAGTAATAAAAGTGGACTTTTGAGTCCGGATTATCGATTCCACGAGGACTAGTTAATTCGTTATAAATTTACTTCGATTCTAAATAATTCCTAAACTAAAACAAAAATTATTTAAGAAAATAAAATTGCAAAATAATCCAAAAATGACAATAAAATTTGAGAATAAATGAAATAAACAATGCAATTAAAATAAAAACAGAAAATTAAACTAAAAACAATTAATAAAAGCAAGAAACAGACGTTGTGGGTTTTCTAACAATTAAATGAATATCGGGACTAACGATTTTCTAAGTAATGTTCTAACTTAATTTCTTATCTCAAGTTGTTTTCTAAAATTGTATTGGTCAAATTCACGCATATATCTAATTTACCTCTCTCGAGTTCAAATTAGGCATATTTAACTAAGTCAACCATATATCTTTACGGCTGGTCAAAGTTCTCTTTAGCTAAATGCATTAAATTTCTAAGAATTCATAAGTGACCACAAGTAACCACAAATTCATATCTCTATTTTTTTTTGTTGAAATTGGCGAATTTTATTACGTGATCTAATTGTTAACTCACATCTCGGATTATGAAAACAATCATTTAATCATGAATTGGTGATCAAGCAACTCAAGCATTAAAAACAATAATAAAATCAATACATGAAAATAAATGATCAACTTGAGAATTAAAATTAAAATCAAACTAAAAACATTAAATCTATATCATCAATCACGATTATTAAATTTAGCTACTCATGTTTTTGAAAGAAAAAGTAATAAATAATATAAACAAACCCCGGATTTTGAATAATTGAAACATTAGCATCATCTCCTTCCCAGTCTGCTGAGTCCTTCAATTCCACCCAGCAGTCGAGTCAGGGGCGGAGCCCATTCAGGCTCAGCGCAGGCAGTGGACCGCACTGGACAGATGGGCAGCCCTGAATTTTTGGTGGTCTGCATGCACTGAAGCCCAAAAGGTTTAGTTTCAAAAAAATATAAGTTATTTGGTCCAATTCTAGCTAGCTCAACAACTTTATTTTAAAAAAGATTGTTTGTATATTTGGGTCAATTGTCGGCCCAAATAAACAAACATGAATCCAGTTTATCTAATCCCTAAATGGAATGCACGTAATATTTGTTCATTCAAGAAATTGGAAGTCCCCATTCCATAATCTCCCATCAATTGGTTGCCATTTCCGTACTCGTGAGCCTGTCAATCGTCGCCGTAACTTTCACCTCCGACGACAACATAAGACAATGATCTTGGCTAGCTCCGTTTCGGCTTCCCTTTAACTAGTAAGTAAATGATAAATTCTCTTTAGTAATTTCTCCTTTTTTTTTAACCTAATTTCTTGTCTATTATACAATGTTTAGTGTTTTAGGTTCATTTTGGAATATGTTAAGTTTTAATTTGATATTAAATTTAGAGGGTTTTTCTTAATTTATTTTATTATTTTTGCTTGACATTATGTTGTTCAATATTGTGATTTGTAAAATTGATTAATGGTTGGTTAGTGGTAATGAACTCAGTGGTCACAGCCTCAAGACAAAAACAATTTGCTATACAAATGGAGCTTTGAATAAATAAATATCTATATCTATATATAAATGTTAAAACGACAGAGAAATTGGGGAGGGATCCTTAATTTGAATATATTAGTTGTACATCACACTTGTACATCAATGTTTATAGATTTGAACTTGGAAAAAGAAACCAACTCAAACCTTAAGCCCCTGTTCTCTTTGCTATTTTGAGGTCGTTTTCTGTTTTTATTTTCGAAAACGCTAAAAACGCGTTCTCTTTACCATTTTCGAAAACGCATTTTAGAAAACAAAAAAAAAAATTTGTACACAAAACGGAAAACACCCGAAACATCGTTTTGGGCGTTTTGTGTGTATTTCGACAAAAAATGTCCAAAACGCGGAAAACGCCTTTTGGGAATTTTTTTTTTTTTTTTTTTATATAGAATTATCTTAACTTAGAACTAAGCTTAATATAAAGCTTTTATTTTTTTATTTTTTTATTATTTTTTTTTAGAATTATCCTAACTTGAAACTAAGCCTAAATAAAGAATTTTTTTTTTTTTTTTTTTTTTTTTTTTTTTTTTTTTTTTTTTTAGAATTATCCTAACTTGGAACTTAGTTTAAACAAAGTTTCATTCAATTCAATATCAACGTTACAAAAAAAAATTAAATGAGAATTCTTGTTGTTATATTTCAAAAAATGTAATGATAAATGGACTCTGGTAGTTTTCAAAGAACTTGCATTTTCTGAATTTTAATAGAAGTAGAGCTTTCTCAAGTCCCAAACCTAACTAAGCTGTGTTAATATAGACTCTTAATGCTCACATTAGTGTGTTGCATGTAACCATATTTTTAGTGTATTGTGAAAGGAAATTTGAGTTGGAGTTAGTAGTATTCTGCAAGCAAATTAATTAAAAATAGTTTAAATAGTGTTCTGCAAAATTTCAAACAGAACGTGTTTTCCAGCTTTTCATTTTTAAAAACAGTTTTCAGAAATGACAAACCAAACGCGTTTTCAGCAAATTTGAAAACAAAAATGAAAACACAAACCACAAAACATTTTCGAAAATGAAAAATACAAAATCAAATACAAACAGAACGCCACCTAATTATTTTCATAACACAAGTCCGTGTAATGATAAACAGTATTCGTAGAAAAATTTCGGGGGCGCTGCCCCCGAACCCCCTATAGCCCCCCTCCCTCACCTCGTTTAATTTCAGCCCAGGCTGAAAGAAATTCCTGGCTCTGTCCCTTAGCCAAGTTGTCTTTTTATTCCAGCCACAACTACAATCTGCCAAACCGAGTCTAACTAATTAATTCCCAGCCTCTGCCTTGTTTCCAATTCCAGCCGTGTATCTGTCTGTCTCTCTTGGACTCAACCCACCAATTCCTCCAAAATCACTCGGCTGACCACAAACCAACCACCAACTATCCTCCACAGCCGCAAGTCGCTACACCTTTTTTCTTTTTCAATTGAAGTCTGATACATTCCCTTTTTAATGAACTAAAAAAGTGTATATATCCCCTATTTTTCTCCCAAAACGGCCACTTACTTTTGGGCCAAAGAAATTATATTAGAGTTAAGTACACAATTACACACATTTAAGTATGAAATTTTTTGAAATCAGGTAATTTGTAACTAATTACAAAAATATCAAAATAATTTTCAAAATCAGGTATTCTTTTTATAATCAGAAATCAAGATTTGTAATTAATTACAATAGTAACTTTATTTCAAATTGTAATTACTTACCACCACCATCATCACCACCTAATTTGTAACTAGTCACTTCCGCCGTCGCCGCCACCTTATTTCAGTTTTGTAATTAATTACAATTGTAACTTTATTTCAATTTGTAATTAGTTACAATTGTAATTTTAATTAAAATTGTAATTAATTACCACCAATCACCACCTAATTTGTAATCAGCCACCGCATTATTTCAATTTTGTAATTAATTACAATTGTAACTTTATTTCAATTTGTAATTGTTATAATTGTAATTTTAATTAAAATTGTAATTAATTACAACCATCACCACCACCACCACCACCATCGATCACCACTTGTAACCAGTCACCAGCACCACCACCTTATTTCAATTTGTAATTAATTACAATTTTTAATTAGTTACAATTGTAATTTTAACTACAATTGTAACTCACCACCACCACTGACCACATCTACAACCGATCACCAACTAATTTTTAATCAGCCACCGCCACAACTGCTGTCGTCGAACCACCGTTGAAAATAAAATTGTAATTTTATTTCAATTTGTAATTAATTGCAATTGTAACTTTATTTCAATTTGTAACTAATTACAATTATAATTATAATTACAATCTCAATATCACCACCACCTCTCCCTCCACCACCGGTCCTCCACCACCACAACAATAGAACAACAGAGAAAAACTGAGGAAGCCAAGTCACAACCACAACTTCGATAATTATAATTACCATCTCGATGATAAGGTTCAGTGCACAGATGGCTTAACATTTGGTCCCCTCTAAATTGGTGCTTGGCGATTACTATAAGATGTAAGATACATAAATTAGCTTAACATTTCATCACCATCGCCGCCATTTCCGCCGCCTACCAGAAAACGCTTAAAGCACAGGAAGATGTTCCTTTTCATCGCGAATACAATGGTGCAACCGTTTCATGATCGGAGTTCTCTACTGACTGGGATTTCAGTTTAGGTGAAGTGGTGACGGTGGGAGACAAGGTTTGAAGAAGAGCTGAAGAAGAGAGTTGTCATTATTTTTTTTGAAGTCACCGTCACCACTATGAATCTTTAGTGCTTAACCTACAATGAAGTCCACTTTCTGTTTAGAAAATGGAAAAAAAGCTTTTCAATGAAAATATCATTTAGGCACACTAATTTTAATTTTGTAATTAATTACAATTAATTAATGAATTTGTAAAACATACCATATTTAATTGTAGAAATTAAACAAATTAATTACAAATTGTAATTAATTACAATTACAACTTACTTGCATTCTGTGATGAATTACAATTTACAAATAATGACAATTGTAACTTAATTTCAATTTTGTAATTACAATTTTAACTAATTAATTATTATGATAGCTTAATTATATATTACAAGTCACCCAAGATTTTATTTTCTTTTAAAATTAATAAAATTAGTTACATTTTGTAATTAATTACAATTATAACTTAATTAATTACAAACTGTAATAAATTACAGTTTTTAAATTAATTATAATTGTAATTATTACATATGATTGAAACTCGAACCAATCTATGATTGGATACAACAATAAATTTGAATAATTGTTATTGATTGGAGATTCTTATGTTGTTACTATATTTAAAAAAAAAAACAAAAAAACAAAACAAAACGTAGCTATTTGGCCCCTAGGTTGAATAGTTCTTCTGGCTTCTAAAATGGTAAAGGTAAAGAGAGTAACATTACCCAAGCCTTTTTTGCCTGTTCCACCACTTGGGTATTCATCTGCTGCATATTGTCAAGATAACGGCTGTAAAATGAAAGTGTCGAAGATGATGAAGATGAGAAAATTGCCCAAATTGACTCCTAAAGGAAAGAACCTATCGAAGCAGAAGGAAAAGAAACTAGTGCAGTGGAATCAATTCGTTTTAAGGTTTTAAAGGACAGGAAGAACCGCCAAGTCGATGTAGAAGAACCGCTCGAAGTAAGAGGAAGGAATCGCCTGCGTGAAGAGAGAGAAGTGGATTTATTAGGGATCGGTCTGGGTTCAGTAAATTTAACAATTGATTTAATAAAATAGTATACAACTACCTGATTTTAAAAATTAAAAATCTTAAAGGTATGATTTAGTGTAATTTTCCCAATATCCTATTGTGTTAAGTACACAATTACACACATTTAGGTTTGGGAATTTTTGTAATTAGATGATTTGTAACTAATTACACAAATATCAAAATAATTTTCAAAATAAGGTTTTTTTTTAAAATCAGAATAATGTTTTGTAATTAATTACAATTGTAACTTTATTTTAATTTGTAATTAGTTACAATTGTAATTTTAACTACAATTGCCTTTAATCACCATTGATCACTACCAGCCACAACCACCACAACCATCATCGTCGGACCACCGACGAAAATACAAATGTAACTTTATTTCAAATTTGTAATTAGTTACAATTACAATTTTAACTACAATTGCAATTAATTACCACCACCACCTAACTTGTAATCACCCGCCGTCACAACCGCCATTGTCGAACAATCGTTGAAATGCAATTATAACTTTATTTTAATTTTGTAATTAATTACAATTGACAATTTATTTCAGTTCGTAATTAGTTACAAATATAATTTTAATTATAATTTTAACTAATTATCACCACCACCACCACCGATCACCACCTAAAACCATCACCATCAATAACCATCTAACCCCACCGTCATCTACTAATTAATTACAATTGATCCAAGAACAATTACATGAAAATGCTAATTAATAATCACCATCAAGTTCAACTACTCCCTGAAAAAATATAAAACAAGTTCAAGAATTGCAGTCGTACACAGCAAATACATGGAGCAAATGGATCGCTCCATTAGTTTATTGAGGGATCCATATAA
Source organism: Ligustrum vulgare (assembly GCA_963555705.1). Classification (NCBI taxonomy): domain Eukaryota; kingdom Viridiplantae; phylum Streptophyta; class Magnoliopsida; order Lamiales; family Oleaceae; genus Ligustrum; species Ligustrum vulgare. The sequence continues at coordinate 33,475,533 of OY743171.1, read as the reverse complement.
TTCCTATGCTAAATTATGTACGCACGAGAAGAACTTGATCTTTTATCAAAAAACGAAAAAGATGAAGCTAAATTGCAAAACCATATTAAATCTTGTATTTTGGTGACTAAATCTGGCACCAAATCAAATTCAAAGATGTCGCCGGGAAATGGAGGAAGACCCGCACATTTGATCGAGGATGATGACAACAGCCATGGCAATCGCCATATCAAATTCATGCTCTATGATTAGATGGAATATATCAGATTCGAAAGCTACGCCTTTGAGGGTTGCCTCTTTTGGCTTCATCTCCGCCACTTTCCGTCGATTTTTCATCGTACATGGTGCAGCACTGCTGTGTGTAAGACCCCTCAATCACGTGAACCGCTTTTGGATTCCCAAGTGGGGAGCTAACCAGAGCCAGGCACTTCGTATTCAAGAGATTGATTTTTTCCTCACCGAAAACCTTGGATTCGGTGGAGAGATCTAATTTTGTATAAATATTTTTCAAATGTCTGATTTTATAGATTTTAAACACAAAAGCACGATTGGGTGTAATTTGCCCATTATATTAAGGTGTTTTTTAACTGAGACTCGTGATTGAAACTTCTACTTTATATTTGACATATTAAAAATTTCAATCTTAAAAAAATCATCTTCAAATAAACAAATTGCAAAATTATTATGTTTAATTTATTGAGATAAATTTGGGATAAAATAATTTATTATTAAATTAAATTTTTTTCCCCATACAATACAATACAACAAACGTAACTGCCTCATTAAATCTACTATTCAAAAAATCCCATGGATAACTAAGGAAAGCTGAGATGTTCAACAATCTCCCCTGATTTCGCTAAACTAATTAATGTGGGGAGAGAGACTTTAAATGAAAATTCATTCTCAATCATTTTGGTCTCCACCACACATCCAGATGCAAATCTTCATCAATTCAATCAAATTCATCTCTTCTCCAAAATTTTGTTTCGATTTTTTATTTTTAACCATTGATTTTAAGCCCAATTACATTTAGCTAAATTTTACTTACCTCAAACAATTCAAGTTAGCCTCTTATCTTCATTTTATCTTAACTTGCATCCAAAATTTAAATTTTTTCATTCAATTGTTGTGTAATTGCTCAAATTCTTCATTTTTCTTGATTTTTAGATAAAACATGAAATAATAACAATTACGTAGAGTTTATTCAAGAAAAATAAAATAATATCCTAATTTTGACAGATAAATAAGTATATAAAATACACTTATCAGTAATTTCAAAATACCTATAGATCTATTCCCACCATATCTACATATTTCCATGAAAACATGTATACTTTTACTTAAAAAAAAAAAAAAAAAAAAAATTAGTCCTTACCAGTGTTTAGAAAATCGGACAGGTCGGTTCAACCGGAAAAATCGGGAACCGGACAAGATTCATCCCAAAAATCGGTCGGTTCAACAGGTTTTAAACCGGTTGGAAATCAGGAAAAAACCGACCAGTTCAACCGGTTTTTATTTTTTTATTTTTGCTTTTTTTGTTGTTTTAAGTTATTTTTGTATATAATTTTATTTTCTAAATGAGTAAATATTAATTTATTTGTAAAATAACTTTTTTTTTAGAAATTCTTGTGATTTTTGAATAATTTTTTATATTTTAATTGAAACTGATTCGACTCCGGTTCAATCTAATTGGACCTTATGACCCTTGACTCGTTGTCTATTCTAGTTTGAATCAATTTTCGATTTTCTAAACACTGGTCCTTATTTGAACTCCATTATAACTTAATACATTTTTTTTTTTTACTTTCAACCACTCAATCTCCAAGTAAGATGGGGTTGGGTCGATTTTATGCCAAATCTGAATCAATCCAATTAATTTAGCTTGTTGAAATAGTTATGTACACAAATACACAATTTTAAGGACCTGTTTTCAAATACTATGTATTTTAAAAGATATTTCAATACTATAAAAACATATTTTAAAAATCGGGTAAAATTATTACAATCCAAAATCTATTAACAGCGAGTAAATGTTTTCTCAACTGGAGATGAAGAAGAATACGATTCACATAGTGAGTCATCGATCTCCCTTTTTTTTTTTTAATTTGGGCGGCCATTTTGGTTCAATATCCAGTCCACAGGCACAAGCCGACAGTTTATGTCCCAATAGAACGACTTCTTCTATCCTCGTTCGAACATTGATGCATCTATACTATGTCGGATGTGTAATTTTGCAGAATCCTTGTTGTTGGGTTCCCTCATCCCTGCTTTGGTTCCTAAGCATAATGTGGCTGATGATTCTTTCGAGCCAGCTTAAATCAACTATAGAAGTAGTCCTAATGGGAATTGTAGACAACAAAGAACAAAGAAAGAGGGGAATTGAGGTTTCAGGGTTCCTGAATTTCAATCTTTTATGATTGGCAAGAGATGCAAAGCTTCAAGATCAAGCATATAAATAAGATTGACAACTCTAATTGCCGTCCTGTGACTTTTGAATGTCTATTAGTCAATAGTTGTTGGATGCTCTCTCTCTCTCTCTCTCTCTCTCTCTCTCTCTCTCTCTCTCTCTCTCTCTCTCTCTCTCTCTCTCTCTCTCTCTCTCTCTCTCTCTCTCTCTCTCTCTCTCTCTCTCTCTCTCTCTCTCTCTCTCTCTCTCTCTCTCTCATATTTCAATAATAATAGGTTGTAGGTGGAGATTATAAGCACCGGTTTTTGTGTTTCAGTATTGACAAATTCCTAAATCCTACCTATTGAGCAATATATATGGATTTAAGTTAAAATGAATTAGAAGTTGTAATTAATTTTAATTGTAACTTAATTTTAATTTTTAACTAATGAATTTGCAAATGCATGACAAATTTAACTCTTGAAATTAATTTAATTAATTACAAATTTAATTTAATTTAATTACCGTTGTAATTTAATTATAATTGCAACCTAATTTTATAGTACAAGTCACTCAAAATTTCACTTTTCTTCTAGAATTAATTGAATTAGTTACAAATGTAAAACATTTTATAATAATTATCGTTTGCAAGCTTTCATTCGATTTTGTGGGTGGGTGTTGTTCGATGATGATGGTGGTTGTGGGGCAAATGTAGATAATACAATGTGTGAAAAATTGTAAAGTATCATACTGTTATATTCAAAGGGGCAGTGAAAATGACAAAAAATGTAGTAAATTGGTGTATGTAAAGTGTTTGATTTTATGTCGGAGACAAAGTATCATAAAAAATTGTAAAGTAACAAGCTGTAATATTAGAAAAAAATTGAAAAATATCATAAGCATCACATTGTGATACTAGGAAAAATTAAAAATGTATCATAAGTATTACATTCTGATACTTTAAAAAATTGAAAAGTATCATAAGTATCACATTGTGATACTAAAAAAATTGAAAAAGTATCATACTGTGATACTAACATATTTGAAAAGTATCATAAGTATTTTTTAATTTTTTACAATTTTATTTTAAGTAATTTTGAAATTTTATAAATTTGAAGTAAATTTCAGTTTGATCCCTAAAAATATAGTATTTTTGTGAACAACCCTTTATTTTTGGGAAAAGTACATAACTATACAACTAAAACTTTCACTTTTTAAACATAACAAACTTAATTTTTTTTTTGTAAAAATCAGGTCTTAATATGTTAATTAATTAATACAATATTATAATAATTATAATGAGTTGACAAAGAAAGGTATAATATTAAATAATAAAATAAAACAATATCTAATCCACAACCACTACATCCCAATCTAACCCTCCACCCACCCCACCCCACCCCATAAAATAACTTTTTTCCTTATACTTTTCCACACTCACCCCCACCCCCAACACCACCTTACCCACCCCACACAACACTCCTCCCCAACCCCACCCACGCACCCAACCACCCCGCCACCACTCACTCACCCACCAACCCCACCCCACCACACCACACCACAAGAATGATGTTACTTCTATTTTTTTCTCCCCCCACCCACCCACTAGTCCCATCCCATCACACCCACCCACCACTCCATCCCAACCCAATCCAACTCAACCCCGCACTCACCCCACCCCACCCCGTCAACCCACCCACCCACCCACCCCACCTCAACTCAATAAATGAATTTTTTCCTTCTACTTTTTCACACTCACCCCGAACCCCGACACCAACTTATCCACCCCACCCCATCGCACCCCTCCCCAACCCCACCCCACTCACCCCCACTCACACACCCCACCTCTAATCAATAAATGAATTTTTTCCTTCTACTTTTTCACACTCACCCCCACCACCGACACCAACTTATCCACCCCACCCCACCCCTCCCCTCAGCAATCCCAACCCAACCCACCCCACCCCCACTCACCCACCCACCCCTACCAAACCACACTACAAAAAAAATTTTACTTCTATTTTTTTCTCATCTCAGACACCCACCCACCCACCCACCCGTCCCATCCCACCCCACCCACCCACCCCTAGTCCCACCCGCACCTCACTCAAAATGATTTTTTTCTACTACTTTTTCACAGCTCGCCTAGACCCTACCATATCCTACCCCTCCACCTACCCCAACCCCACCCACCCCACCCAAAATTAATTTTTTTGCACTAATTTTCGACTCCCCAATCAGCCTTGCCCCAGGCCCTACCCCAACTCATCTCACCCAAAATGATTTTTTTTTTTACTACTTTTCCACTCATCCCCAACCCCACCCCGCCAAGACCCTACCTCGCCACCCACCTACCCACCCCCACCCCATCCTACCCCACCAAAATATGATTTTTCTTCTATATTTTCACACCCCACCAGACCCCACCCTAGCAACCCCACCACAACCCACCCCACCCAAAAATGATTTTTCTTCTATTTTTTCACACTTCACCTCAACCGCCCCATCCTATCCCACCATACCCCCATCCAAAAATGATTTTTCTTCTATTTTTTACACCCCTCCCAACCACCTCCACTCCATCCAAAAATAATTTTTCTTCTATTTTTTTACACTTCCCCCCAACCGCCACACCCCACCCCATCACACCGCACCGCACCCCGCCACCCACCATACCCCATCAAAAAAAAAATTTCTTCTATTTTTTCACACTTCACCCCCAACCACCTCATCTAATCCCACCCCACCCCACCCACGCACCCACCCAAAAAATAATTTTTTTCTTCTACTTTTTCCAAACCCCAACCCAACCTAGACCCCCACCCTACCCACCCACCCACCCCACTCCAAAAAAATGATTTTTTTCTTCTACTTTTCCCCACCCTGACCCACCCTACCCTACCCCCACCCACAAAAAAATGATTTTTTTCTTCTACTTTTTCAACCTCGATCCCCCCCACCAACCCACCCACTTCGACCCTACCTCACCACAAAAAAATGATTTCTTCTACTTTTTCTAGCCTCACCCGACCTCTACCCCACCATCCCCACCCCCAAAATTACAGTCAGTCACGTAAGTTGACACAAGATTGCAGTTAAGTCACACAGAGTCACAATTACAAATTTAGTTGTAAAATCTCACCCCTCCAAAGTCACAGTTGGTCACATAAGGTCAAAGTTCGATCACACAAAGTCGCAGTTTGGTCAAACGTGGTCACAGTTAGGTCACAGGAGGTCACAATTAGGTCAAACAAGGTCACGGTTAGATCACACGTGGTCACAGGTCGATCACATAAAGTCACACTTCGTTCTTACAAAGTCACACTTCGGTCACACATAGTCATATTTGACACAATTGTAGGTCACAACACATCCTCGTCCAATGGTCACACCAAGTCACAGTTGGTCACAAAAAGTCACAGCTGATCACACAAGGTCACAGTTCCATCACACAAAGTCACAGTTAGGTCACAATTGGTCACACAAGGTCACAGTTTGGTCACCCAAGGTCGCAGTCCAGTCACACAAGGTCGTAGTCCAGTCACACGAGGTCACAATTCGCTTACATAAAGTCACAATTCGATCACATAAGGTCACAGTTCGATCACACGAGGTCACAGTTGGGTCACATAAAGTCACAGTTCGATTGCATAAGGCAACAGTTCGATCATACGAGATTACAATTCGATCACACAATGTCACAGTTAGATCATATAAAGTCAAATTTTGATCGCGGGAGGTTACAATTCGCTCACAAAAAGTCACATTTCGATCACACAAAGTCATATTTAACACAACTGTAGGTCACATCACATCATCATCAAATGGTCACACAAAGTCACAATTGATCGCAATTAATCAATATTTTAGTCACATTTACCTAATAATTGGTCACATCCCTTATTCGTCACAAGTCGCACAAAGTCACAATTAGTCAATATTTTGATGACATTTACCTAAAAAATAGTCACAATCACCTATAATCGATCACAATATATCACCCCACCCCACCCCACCCCCCCACAAACCCCCACCTCACTTACCCTACCCCCACCCCACTCCACCTACACACCCCACCCACCCACCCCCAAAATCCCTCAGCCCCGTATCGCTAGCAACATGAGAAATCTGATCCAGATCCTCGCCCCCGCCGTCAACCCCGTCACTGCCGCCACCACCGACGGCACCGACAACACCATTACAATCAATACAGTGCACCAACCATCGAAGCCACAACGCACCACATATCGCCGTCAACACGCAAAAGTCTAAGTTCTGATAAAACCACTGTCGGAGAGCATGAGGCTCAAGCTAGCACTTGATCGATATAGCGGTGCCGCTCCTAGATCGATGCAGCGGCCCCGCTGCTTCGATTCCTACCAGCTTCAATCACTGCCGCCGCTACCCTGGTATTAAAATCAAATTCTGCACCATCGCAAACCACAACACATACAACCAAACACTGCAAACCACCGCACACCCTAACCCGCAACCCACCGCCTACACACCCAAACCACCCATCGCATACCCATAGCCAAACAGCCCACCCAATCTAGTCATATTGTGCGATAGAGCTGAAGCGGTTCTTCGCCCAACCGCAATCAGTGGCTGTACTTTGCACAACCACTAAACGTTGGAGCTGAAGTCACTTACGGTCGCTGCTTCTGATTCCGGTGGACAGAGCTCCTGCTGGACTCTGGTGGTGGCCGGGGGGCGTTGTAGAGAGATGAGGGGGGGGGAGAGAGAGAGAGAGAGAGAGAGAGAGAGGATACTGATTTTGTGTTTTGAACGATTTTATTAGGTTTGATTAAATGAATTAGGTATAAAATATTTGTTAATATTAATTAATTAGGACCTGATTTTTACAAATTGAAACTCTTAATCTTATTATTAAAAAGTGATCTTTAAATATAGGGTTTCATGTAATTTTCCCTTTATTTTTTTTTGACAATTTTATGGGCCTCATGAACCAAATTTCAGTCTGAATCTCTTTTTGAGTTGTAATTGTTTTCGGCCCATCGAATTGACTACTTGTTGGAATTTCAATAAATAATGATAGATTCCTTGATTATTGTTTGGCTTAGAATGGCACGTTTGAGAAAAAAAATCAAATTGAATCATATCTGGATTCTGGTTTAGTTGATTCCAGTAGGGCAATTACGTTCCCTTTAGGAATTTGGTAAGCTATTCCCTGCACAACTCCCTAATTATATTTAATGGAAGTTTCTTCTTTGTTGGTGGAAGATCTCAAATGCATCTAGTCTAGCATAAAAATAGTGTCATGTTCGCCTTCTTCATAGCAGGTCTCCCAAAGAATTCCATCATACAAAGACTTATCGTCTAAAATATAGAACTTCATATATCCTACATACTTTTGGAGCTCCTCGCCTATTTCTACTTGTAGAGTGGCCTGTAAGCTTGGACTTGGTCATCTTTGATTAATCAATGAGCCTCTCACAACATTTACCAAACTTACATTATCCAAAAGCATGTAGGAAAATTTTTCTCCCACAACTTTTGCTTTAGTAACTACCACCTTATCTTTAGGACATGCTCTTTGACCTTCATACATACATACATATATATATATATATATATATGATAAGTGTATTTTATACACTTATTTATCTGTCAAAATTAGGATATTATTTTATTTTTCTCGAATAATTTCTACTTAGTTTGTATTTATTTACATTATTTCAGGTTTTTATTCCAAAATCAAGAAATTGAGGAATCGAAGTAATTATTCAACAATTGGAAAAACTCAATTTTGAATGCAATTGACGATAAAACGAAGACAAGGGGCCAAAATGAATTATTTGGCAAAAATGAGGTTTTAGTAGTAAAACCTACAGCAATATTACTTGGGCCTCAAAATCAATTACAAGGAAAACTTTTGGCCCAAGTTAATGTTATATATCTCTTACTATATAAAAGGAGAAGTGCTTGGAAAAAATCCCCCCCCCCATGATTTCTCGCAGATAATGATGTAAAAAAAAAAAAATTAAAAAGTTCGGCAGCAAATTGAATTTGAATTCAAAACAAAGGCGGCTCTGTCTGTTGACAGCCACAACATTTTTCGTGTTTTTTTTTTTCATTTGAAAACTGACAGCGGCAACATTTTCTCTCTCTCTCTCTCTCTTCTTTTTTTTTTTTTTTTTTTTTTTGAATATTCGATATCGATAAGCATATAATTTATAAACATTTTTATAAATCAAAAAATTTCTTAAACAGATCCAAATTTGTGTTTAAAAATATTTTTTTTTATATTTTAGAGGTAAAATGTATGATTGAAATTTTAACAACACTCATTTATAAAAATTATTGAAATTTACGATCGTTTATTATTTAAATATATAAATTGGCATTTACTACCTAAATAAGTTTTTAATAATTTGATTTTTTTAATGAAGATTTTAAAAATAAAAAAGATGATAGGTCCCACAAATATACGTGGTTGAAAATGAATGTGAGAAAAATTTAAAAATATTGCATTGAACAAAATGATAGTTATTTGAATATTTAATATAGATAAACATGTACTCGGTAAATTTGAAGAAAAAAAAGAATTATAGACATTTTTATAAATCACGAAATTTCTCAAATATATCCGTTTGTAAAAAAATTTGTGTTTAAAAATATTTTTTTATTTTTTAGATGTAAGATGTATAGTTAAAAATTGGAGAAAAAATATGTGTGGTTAAAAGTTCTTTTTTAATTATTGAGATTGGTGTTTTTTATTCATTTCTTTTTACATTTTTTTGACTCTTTTTTCTTCATTTGAATATCTACTGCTATATAAAAGGAGAAATGCTGCCAAAAGTTTTCCTCCCAAAAATTTCCCACCCAAAGTTTAAAAAATAATAATAATAATATTTTCTTGACTTCTTTTTTCCCCTTTATATGAATATTTGATATAAATAAGTATGTACTCAGTAAATTTGAAAAAAAAAAAATTTATAGATATTTTTATAAATCACAAATTTTTTCAGATAGATCTGTTTGTAAAAAAAAAAATTGTATTTAAAAATATTTTTTTTATTTTTTCAATGTAAGATGTATCATTAAAAACTGAATGGTCCAAACAAATTATTTCTAAATGAATAATTTCATACTTGATTGATATTAATATGTTACGTTTGAAATGAAAAAAATGGATTAATATATTATGAAAATAAAAAAATAATCATTGAAGTTTGACTTCCTAATATGTTAATTAAATAAATAAAGAATTTTTTTTAAAAGAAAAAAGAAAAAAATCCTATAAAGATCAGGATTTTCTAATTTTGATTAGTTTATGAATATTGCATTTCCTATTTTGATTATTTTTGTCTTTTTTAAAGTTTTGAATTCAATAATATTTTGTATTAATATATTATTGTACAATGATTTTATTTGATATAATTATATAATTAATATATTTTCATAGCTTTTGATCAAAATCACTATCACGAATATATTCTCGTGCATCGTACGAGTGGAAAATCTAGTGTATATATATATATACACACATTGCTGAGGGGGAGAGAGAGCCGAGAGAGAGAGAGAGAGAGCAGCCGTGGGTAGAGCCGAGAGAAATTGAAAGGGGAAGAAGAGCAGCAACATTACTGTTATACATTGTGGAGTTTTCTTGGATTATATATACTCAAGGTTGGTGAAGAAAGTGGCAGCAATATAGGTAAAACAGGGGCTGACTTGAGAGAGAAATAATTGGGTTGGTCGGCTACCATAAATTTGAGGGAGACAAGAATTGAGGCTGGATTGTGGTAGCTGGCAACAAAAATAAAAAGTGGGCTGCTGGAGTTGAATTGAAAGGAGACAAGAATTAAGGTTTGGCAGAATATATATAATTCAAAAGATCTGAAAAAAAAAAGGTGTAGCCCACACCCTGAGGGCCCGAACCGACCACGCCCAAGGTCATTGGTTCGGGAAGGTAAATCCAGGTTATGCCTCCAAGGAGCCAGGGTGGAAGGGCTTATGGTAAGCATGAGAAACGCTCAATAACTCCCGCTTGCCACAAGGCCAATTCCACCTTGCGGGGAATCGAACCAAGCACACAGCTGCGCTGAGCACTTACCACCCATCCCCTTTGCCACTTGGAGATGTGCCCTGGGGGCTATAATTCAAAAGATCTGGATTGCAATTGGAGTGGCGCACGACTGTGGATCAAATAAAAAAGGGAGAAGTTGGTGACTCGGTTGGATTGGGAAGAAGGATGAGATGCAAATTTTTCAACTCTTCAAATTTCGGGTTTTGTTCGCATTGTTTATTGCTTTTTATTTCAAGAACATATGTAGCTAAATTTTATAATCGAGATTGACGATGCAGATTTAATACTTTTAGTTTGATTTAATTCTCAAGTTGGTACTTTATTTTCATGTATTGATTTTATTATTGCGTTTAGTGCTTGAGTTTCTTGATCGTCAATTCATGATTTAATGGTTGTTTTCATAATTTGAGAGGTGAATTAACAATTAGATCACGTAATAAAATTCGGCAATTTCAACAAAAAAGATAGAGATATGAATTTGTGGTTGCTTGTGGTCACTTATGAATTCCTAAGTAATTTAATGCATTTAACTAATGAGAACTCTGACCCGCTGTAGAGATACAAGATCTTAGTTAAATATGTCTAATTTGAACTCAAGAGAAGTAAGTTAGATACATGTGTGAATTCGACCAAATACAATTTTAGAAAATAACTTGAGATGAGAAATTAAGCTAGAACATTATGTCGAAGTCATTAGCCCCGATATTCATTTAATTGTTTGAAAACCCACTAATTTATTTCTTACTTTTTTTAGCTGCTTTTAGTTTTAGATTTCTATTTTTATTTTTAATTACATTGTTTATTTCATTTAATTCTCAAGTATTTGTTGTTTTTGAATTTTTTGCAATTTTATTTTCTTAATTAGTTTTTGTTTTAGTCTAGGAATTTTAGAATCAAAGTAAATTTATAACGAATTAACTAGTCCTCGTGGGATCGACAATCTGAATTCAAAAATCCACTTTTACTACTTGTTAACGATATCGTGCACTTACGATAAATCAAACCAACAATGTACACATCCCTTAATATGCTAAACCTTTTTCTTTTGTTTCAACTCGATCAACAACTATTTCGTCATTTCTTTCAGGTTTTCCTTTTCCCTCGTCGATAATTCATCACTTGTTTATGCGTCTCTGCTACAATTTGGGTCTTAATTATAAAAACCTTCATCGGATCTGAATACCTCAATTCTGGTAAGCTCCTCTTTTTTTCATAGTTCAGGTGATCTCTTAGTTTCAAATTCGTGGTTATCTTTGTTCTAGTTTCCCATAGACAACGATAATTTGTCAACCATAAATTTTTGTTCAACATATGCTCTCACCTAACCAAACTTTTCCACTCCTAAACTCGAATTCAGATACTCCAATTGGAGCAAGAGAAGAGATGGCTATTTGATATGAAAACTTGAATTTTATATTTGTTCAATAATAATATGTACGGTAAGTGCACAAGTAGCGTTCAACTAATATAGTGGACTAACAAGTTTGTATTTCCGATCCCACAAGGAATGATTACTTAATCAATTGGTTCCCAGATCTAGCTTACAAAAAATTAATATCAGGCAGCATCTTTTGAAAATTCTAGAGTCCATATAGTTGCAAATGAAGATCAATTGCAGCTATAATCGTGATGTAATTGTATAAAGTTTTAGGGTTATGCTGCTCCATTCTCTATAAAAGGTACGCAATTATCTAGTGCTAAAATATGTAGGAGAGGTATCAGAAAATCTAAGCAACAAGATAGAGAATTGAGTGCGCTATAATAATAGTAATGACAACGAGACGGGTTCGAATCGAGTACCTCCAACCAGTGCCCCACCCCGCAGGTATTTTTTCCCAAACACCCTACCCGCCCCGCCTCTCGAATTTTAAGGCGGGTCGGATTTAGGGCGAATCAACCCCGTCACCCTGTTTAAATTTTTTTTCCTTATTTATTTTTATTAATTATTTTGTTCGAGACGGGGCAGTCAAACCTGCTCCCGCCCCGTGACCCGCTAGGGTCTCAGGAACCCGTCCCATCGACTCTCGGGGCAGGTTTTTTTCATTCCATTCGAGTCGATTTTTTTGCCACCTCCATGTAATAACAACTCATTTATAAAACTCTCAAATTATTTAAGTAAAATCTCTTATTTGTGATAATCTCTTTCCTTAATCACCCAACAGATACCAAGATTTTTAATGTAATATCATTTTTTTCTTAATAGGAGAATCCAATAAGGCAAGTTGATCAACCTTATTTAGCACTTGTTCTTTAACACAATCATTACAATTTATAAATCGATTTATAAATAATACAATTTTTCAAACAATTTTTTAACTGCACATTCTCTCTCCACTTTTTAACCATACATTTTAGCTTAAATACATAAATTAACTAATTTATATTATATGTGCAACAACATTATCAAACATAGCCTTAGTTTTTGATTGCATGATACGTCAACAAGAAGATTTTACATAGTTTATTTTGAGAGTATTATAGATTTATTGAGAAATCTTAGATGAAGCTATGAACGTTACAACAATGGAGAGTAAATAACTAATAATTGCATTTATTAGAAGTCGATCCTCGATGGATCTAGAATGTAACTAAAACAATCAACAAAATCTCCAATCGAGATATATTAAATATAGAGGCTCAAAAGAAACCTAAAGCTCAATGTTGATTCATCACAACTTCATGGAAATGCGGACTCCAAGGGATGGAGCATCGGGCTTTGGGGTCAGAGCCAAGTTATTCTTTCTTTTAAGTGAGTTCAACACAGCTTTACAAGCAAGTCTTTTCGCAATTTTTTTATTAGAAGCTGAACATCTCTCTTTGTGTACAGTGCCATCAGCTTCCACCTCCACTTCAACAAATGACTCCCCATTTTCACGAAAGACAACAGGCTCTTTCAAAGTAAAATGCTGCTTCTGACATAATTCACTTAATTCTCTCACCGGTTGAAGCCTCGGTGTCTCGGGTGTAATCATGGGCTCTAGAAGAGGCCTTATACTTTGAAAAACAATATCCTTGTTGTACCCAGAATCAATAAAGATAGCCCCAGCAAGGGATTCTATTACATCCCCAAGCACCTTCATCATGCAACAAGGCACTCAAACAACTAGTACAACAAGAAAAGTGATTGAATCTCACAACAAAAATTCCACATTTTTTGAAACATTTCACCCATTTAAACAAAATACTAGTGTAAAACTCAACCATCCATTAAAAGTCAAGTTCACAATATTTGACTTTTCAACCATCCATTCTCATAAAAATCACCATTCATTTTTAAAAAAAAAAAAAAAAAAAAACTCATTTTAAACAATACCAAACACACTCATTGAGATATAAATTGAGAATGCATTTTATCAAAATTACCACCTTCGGGAAAGTTATCTCAGATTCCCAACCAAAAGTTGAGACCAAGGGTAGTTCCTCGGAAAGGTTAATTGCCTCCATTATATGCCGATGAAGCTCTTGCGAAGCATGAAGAATATGTTTGTGAAGTCCTGCTTTAACTGCCGATTGAGCATAGCAATCATTGTTCACAGATGCTGACCTTAGATCAGTTAGAAGACCAGGAGATAGGCCAGGATATCTGTGGTACAGGTACGCAGTAATCACATAATCCAGGACCGAATCACCAAGAAATTCTAGACGCTGTAGAAGAATGAAAGCCATCAATAAACAATTCCGCGCAGTAAGAAAAAATAAAGAATGAATCTTTTAAACGTGACTTCGACGACACATACCTGATAGGATCTTGGAATTTCAGGCAACATGTAAGAACCATGAGTTAGTGCTTCAACTAAATAAGAAGCATCACGAAATTGATAGTTCAACAGACGCTCTAAATATCTGACATTGACATGTACTTCCGGATTAACATGGAAGGGCCTTGTATAGGGAACACCAACAGTGTCAACGTTTATACCAAGCCATGCCATAAAGGATAAGGCCGCTAATTCACCACCTGTGCTAAGGAATGCCCCGATCAATGCTTCAACAACATCCGCGACCACCTTACTTTTTAGCATCCTGCTTCCTTTAACATAGACTTTTCTAGATGAAAGTAACTCCTCTATGAAACCCTGATTTGCTGAATTATTCCCTGGAATTATCCATGTTTTGGGATTTAATGGTTCATTGCGGATGAAGCCCTGAAATGACCAAATTAAGAAAGAAAAATTCATACACTCGTTGATAGATATTATTTCTTTGAGGCACATAATAAAAGAAACAAGATAGAATCCACCTTTTATTCCAGTCATTCCTTGCTATTAAAATATAAGATTAGAAGAAATTGTTCTCTTTATTTTTGTGGCCAATTTTCGAACAATAAGAATATAATCTTTATAAACTTCTACTGCGAAACATGCAACAAGTTTGCTAAGTTTCAACTTTCAAGTAAAATATTTAATCTTTCAACCTTCAAATAATGAATTGAAGCAAAAATATGACTACGACTTGGTAAGATTACCGGAATTTTGCGGTCACATCCCAGCTTACACAATGTAGCATTGGAAATTATTTTTTCTTTTTCATTACTAAGAAGCCCCTCGTGCTCATTCTGATACATTTTGAAAACATGTTGACCAGCAGCATATTTCAGAAAAGAGTCCCCGAGGGTTTCTAGTGATTCCAGATGAATTTTTTCTTGGCATTTCTTTGTTGTGATTGCTTCCAAAACCTGAAAGCGATAAACAAAATTGGATTGTGGTTGAGATGAACAAATCAAAATGTGACATTAAGATATAGATAACCAGAGTAGTAAAAAATACATACTTTGATGGTTGGAATATCAACATTTTGCATGCAGTGATCCTTGTATATTCTTCTCAAGTTTGAAACTAAAAGCAAAGACTCGATCCGATGCATAACAGATGGAAGAAAGGAGAAAGAGTAAAATGTAGAAATAGATATAGGCGACATAATTATTGAACAAAGTTCAGGTGGCAATTCGCATGATGCATTACTCGGTTCTGCATGGGAAAACGAAAACACAAGTTAGCCATAAATCAAAATGTGTTACGTTCAAGTACACAGTACACAATTATCATAGTTGATCATAGATCAAGTAATAATCTCGATAAACCGCCTCATTATGCATTGTAGTAGGAAAATATTTGCCAAGATTAAGCTCTTAGCACAGTGGTTTTAACTAAACATACACAGTAGACAAGATCCATTCACCTATTCAATTCACAAAAACAACACATAAACATAAACATAAACATGAACATGAACTTCAACTCAATAGTAATTTGGTCCATGTTAATTTGCTACTCCAGCACCCCAATCCTTGCTTCGTTTAGGCAGTTTCATTACTTTCACATATACATGATTTGGAGTTAGATTTCTTTAAACAGAGAAAGAACAAATAGGTGGACGTAGGGGAAGCTGAAGAATTATTAACATATTATTATAGTATTAGCCTATGAAAAAATGTCAACAAGAGAGAAACTTTCTTGTAAAATTTCACCATCTTTCATTATTTGTTTCTATATACATTTTAGCCTCGGTTTGGCAAACCAATTAAAAACATGTTTTTTTAAAAAACACAATTCCTCAAATTACTTTTTAATAACATATATATTTTTTATCTCCAATTTTCAACTACATATTTTACCTCAGAAACATAAAAAAATATATTTTTAAACAAAAAAAACTTTTAACAAACCATATATTCTCAAAAAACCCCTTTCACAATTTTCCATAATTTTTTCCTACTTTTAACCAAAAGTTCTCCCTAAAAAAAAAAAAAAAAAATCACCATTAATTAAACCAACCTTTTGTCTTCTGATCTCTACATCTGTTAAGGTAATTTTGCACTGTAAACATGTGTCTCCCATTAAGAAGTGCTTCATTTACAAAAAGCAATTTGATGCCATGTCTGCAAAGAACAAAACCGTATATTACTAAGATTATACATCAATACATAACTGAAAGGATCCGAATACTACACACCTATTTTCATAGTACTTTTTGTAAGTAACACGTTCACCATCTTTCAGACTGAGAAATGAATTGCCATGCAAAGCACCCAGAGTTCCAGTGATGCAATACACGAAACCATTATGAGGCGTATAAACCAAAGAATTCTTTAACACACAGGTACATACCGAACCATTCTTTGTGTGCACAAAATTACCATGACATTTCCCATCAATGTGCATATTGCACAAACTGTAATTTTGAAACAGGACGGATTTAATGCAACTCCAATCAATTAGTGAGTCTTGAAGCGGAAGAAGAAGATAATCAAAAGCCACGCAGTCACTTCTCATAAAAGATCTGCCCTCATCTTCTTCAAGGCTATAAATTTTTTTATGAAAAAGATGCTTAAAAACAGTGTTCTGAAACCTCTTACAGAGGAGAATCTGCAATCAAAGATTAATAAAATCGATTTTCAGAAAATCAAAAATTATCATTGGCTATTAGATTTTCAAGGAATGCTATTGCCTACATGTACTAACAAATTTGTATAAATAAGTGTACTAACCCTAGAATAAGGGTCACACAATTAAAAAAAAAAAAAGTGTGTTGGGCCCCCAAATTTGTACAAATAAGAGTACTAAGATCATCTTCAGTGACACACGCACTTGAAGCTGTTAAATGTGGTTGAGAGAGAGAGACACGAAAAATCGTGAATCCCACTTAATATCACTTTTTCCCTCTCTTCCACTTTCTCCCTTCTTTTTTCCACTTTTTCACACATGCTTACTTCACAAGTTCCCCAATCACACATTCTACTTCACATCTTTTATTAATTTTTTTATTAATTTATTTGAAATTCTATCAATATCTTTTCTTTTTCACTTTTCTTTCTTTTTTTCTTACATTCCTACTTCACATCTCTTACTTTATATATCTCTCTCCTATTTTGAACATCTTCTTTTGAAAATGCTCTAACCTTCACATCGGGGGGGTCTAAAAAATGTGTGTGGGGCCTCCCATATGAGGATCACTTCACTCGTTTGTATACACTTGTTAGTACAAGTAGTTTTAATTCTAGACTAGATTCTCAAACATCAGCAAAACGATTATTGACTACTAGTTTTAGCATTTTACCTGCTCAGAAGTCAGTTTAATGCTTCCGACATATTCTACGTGCACAATGAGTTTTCCTCTATTATCATCTAAATCAAAATTTGACGACTCGACATCAGATTCAAATCTCATCCTGGTGGCAAGCACAGTGTCTTGTGGCTGGACAGTGTAATTGAAGTCCTGCTGTAATTTAATTAAATGGCAGTAGTACAGCATTTCGGACTCGTTGTCGTGATAACCAACCAATTCCTGTGGGCAGTACTGTACTTGCAGTTGTTCCTACACACAAGATTGTACGTTATTATTATCTAACAAAAAAAACATGACCAAAGATTCTTAGAATTTAAAACCCCGAACCAATTTTTAAAATAAACCCAGAAAGAGTACCACGTAAATATCCACGAAAAGAACTCACCAATTGCTACAAAACGGGGTTCTATTCAAGATTTCTTGATTTTTAAAGAGAAAAAACTTATCAAATCTGATATATAATGAAGGGTTAATGCGTACATAAATACACACACAAAGGAGAAAATCCAGAACCAAATTTTGAATAAAACCCAGAAAGATTTCACAACTTCCTTCCCACATAAAAATCTATGAAAAAAGAACTCACCATTTGCTAGGAAACAGGGTTCTGTTGAAGATTTCTTGATTTTTAGAGTAAGAGACTGATCACACCTGGTGTATAATCAAGGGTCATCTTTATATAGGAAGGGTGAACAACTTAGCAACTAAGCAACTTGTTGAGCACATTTCCAAATGCCAAGTGAGAGAGAGAGAGAGAGTGTGTGCTTTTGGAGCTTTTTGAAAACGTATGAATAGTGAAAGTGACATGAATTTCCAGGAAGTTGATTGGGAATTCACTTGTCTTGCCGCGCAATGTACGGGTTTTGCTTTCCAAGTAGCGTAGGAAGTAAATATTAGAGCATGTACAAATTAAACTACATATTAGTTAAATAAAGTAGTTAGAGGTTGAAAATAGTGTACAATGAATAAATTAAGGGTCTGTTTGGCGGCGGGAGGGGGGAATTTAATTTATTTTGTTGATTTATTTGTATTTCCTAGGTAAGATGTGGGGTTAAAAAGTGATTTGAGAAATTGTGTAATTAGAGAGAGAAAATATGGATGGTTAAAAAGTTATTTGAAAAATTGTGTAAATTAAATTTGTTATCTTTTTTGTCTTTTAGTGTATTAATTTGACAATTTAATTCACAACCAAACATAAACTAAGTTATATGTTAAGGGAATCTTCATCCGCATTGGACGTGTCAACTTTAGCTAACCACATAGGTAAAAAATAGATGTTAAATGACACTTTAAAGTTAACACATTCATTATTGTCATAATGAATATTTTAATTTCTAATTAAGTCCAATAATATAATAAATATTTATTTTTAAAATAGCAAAATTAATATAGTAATATGATACTCATTTTGAAAATCTCATTAAATTATATAATATGAAATTAATAAAAAAATTATTTTGTTTTATCGATGTTAAGAAATTTCAGAATAAAGAATAAAAAGAAAAAGGAACAAATAGGGGGATGGGGTGGGGGCTTTGGGAATGGATGTCCACCACTGGACATTTTTAATTTAACATTGACATGTCATCAGTTAAAATGTTTGTTAAGTTTAACAAGAAAGTTAACATCTAATTAAAAAGATTCTCTTAACTTGTATTTAATTAATATATCCAATGTAGGCACTAATTCAACCCTTACAACTTGTGCCACTAACATCTACTTTAACACATCAAATGCGAATGCTCTAACACATGTTAACTTGTTTGTTAAATTTGACTAACAATTTAGTGGATGACATGACAATGTTAAGTTGAAAATTCCTCAAAAATCTTATTCTTTTTTTCTTTTCTTCTCTCTTCTTTGATTTTTTTTTATATTCATAAATAAAATAAGTTTTTTGTTAATTTCATATTATATAATTTAATGAGATCTTCAAAATGATTACCATATTAATATATAAATTTTACTATTTTAAAAATAAATATTTATTCTATTTGACTTTAGTTAAAACTTAACATATTCATTGTAACAAAATTTACATGTTAACTATAACATGCACATGTGTCATTTAACTTTTGATTTCTTGCTTATATGACTGACTAACTTTAGCATCTCCATTATGGATGCTCTTACACAAGACCGGGTGGACAAGCAATTATAGTCTATAGATCTCAAACGCATGATAGTACATCACAAATCTTACCATGTGTTCTTTTTCGCAATGATTATAATTTATAAATTAATTTATAAATAATATATTTTTTCAAATCACTTTTTAATCACTTTTTTAGCCCCTATTTGGCCCCCATTTTTTCAAAATCAAATTTTTTCAAAACTCAATTTTTAATCATCCATCATAATTTAGCCTACAATTTTTAACTTTTCAAATTTTTTTAACCATACATTCTCCCAAAAATAATAGAAAAAATTATATAAAACATTGTATTTCAAAGATGCAATTCAAAAATCATGTGAAAGAAATCTTTTTTTTTTTAAATTCAGGTGTTAATTCATTTAGTTAAATATTTAATAATTAAAAATAAATATAATAATATATATAAGATAAACATAATTATCTACTATATATTATATTAAAATTAACATAATATTAAATCAAAATTTCAAATTTTGACGTCACACCTACCACCACCCCCACCCACCCCGACATGCCCACCAACCAGCCACCCCACCCTACTCCACCCCACCCCACCCCACACCAAAAATAATTTTTATTTTTTTTCCTTTTGATCTTTTCCTATCATTCCCCATCTCACCCCCACCCCAACCTCACTCGACCCTACCCCACCTCATTGCAAAGTGACAAATTGATCTCACCCTATCCACATCCCCCGACCCCACCCACCCACCCACCCACCCACCCATATCCTGCTCACCCCAAAATAAGTTTATTTTTATTTTCTCTCGATGTTTCCCAACACTTCCCCATTCCACCCCACCCCACCCCACCCCACCGCAAAGTGACAAATTGATCTCACCCTCGCCACATCCCCAACCCCACCCACCCACACCATCTCACCACCCATATCCTACTCCACCCCAAAAATAAGTTTATTTTTATTTTTTCCCTATGTTTTCCTACACTTCCCCAACCCACCTCAACCCCACTCCACTCGACTCTACCATACCTCATCGCAAAGTGACAAATTGATCTTATCCCAGCCACAGACTACCACCCCACCCCACCCACCCTAAACCAAAAATAATTTTTATTTTTTTCCTTTCGATATTTTCTTATCATTTCCCATCCCACCCCACTTCATCTTAAAGTGACAAATTGATCTCATTCTAACCACATCCTCCGACCCCACCACCCACCCCGCCTCACCACCCATATCCTACATCCACCCCAAAAATAAGTTTATTTTTATTTACTCTAGATGTTTTACTACACTTCTCCAACCCACCCCACCCTAACCCCACTTGACCCTACCATACCCCACCTCACCTCAAATCACATCACCTCATTGCAAAGTGACAAATTGATCTTACCCCACCCACATTCCCAACCCCACCCACCCACCCACCAACCCCACCTCACCACCCATATCCTACCCCACCCTAAAAATAAGTTTATTTTTATATTCTCCCGATGTTTTCCTATACTTCCCCACCCACCCCAACCCAACTCCACTCCACTCGACTCTACCCCACCTCATCGCAAAGTGACAAATTGATCTTATCTCAGCCACATACCACGACACACACTGTCCGCCTCGCCACCCACCCTACCCCACCTCACCACAAAAAACAATTTTTTTCCTTCTACTTTTCCACCTACCACCACCCTACCGTCCCACCCTACCTCAAAAATGATTTTTTTCCTTCTACTTTTTCACGCCCCCACCAACCACACCCCAACACCACCCTACCCACCCCACCCCACCCCCACAAAATGAGTTTTTTTATCTCTCCTTGTTTTCCCACCCTACCCCACCACCCACCCCACCCAAAAATAATTTTTTTTTTCTAATTTTCCACACCCACCCTGCCCCCGACCCTACCAGCTACCCACCCAACCAATTGACCCCACCCCACCAAAAAATGATTTTTTTCTTCCACTTTTTCACACCCCACCCAGACCCTACCTTGCACTCACCCCACCCCACCATACCCACCCATCCCATTCCTACCCACCCCCCAAAAATGATTTTTTTATTCAATTTTTCACACCTCCACCCACCTCGCTCCCGACCCTACGCCGCCACCCACCTAACCAACTGACCCCACCCAAAAATGATTTTGTTTCTACTGTTTCACACACCATCCCGACCCTATACCCGTCACCCAACAACCTCACCACTACCCACCCCACCCAAAAATGATTTTTTTTTCTTTTCCACACCGTCGCGACCCTATACCCGTTACCCACCAACCTCACCTATACCCAAAAATGATTTTTCTTCTTTTAATTTTTCACACCCCGTCCCTACCCCGCCATCCACCCAACAAACCGACCCTACCCAAAAATGATTTTTTTTCTTATACTTTTCCTCGTCCAATGGTCCCAAAAAGTTATAGATGGTCACAACCTTTAATATAATTGGTCACAATCATTTATAGTTGGTAAAACTCTTGGATGCAGCCCATATATGCTTTAATGCCCAAAAGAGCTCTTCCCCCAATAAGAGTCCTTTTAAGATTATCACAGGCCAGTAATCATTACTCCCTCGTACTATTGATATGAATTCAAGTACCAAGTCCCCTCAAGTAAGGACCTTCTCTCCCAAATGGAAACGAAATATTGAAATTGCTTGAAGCAATCTTGAGAAAGCACAGAAACTGTACAAGAAGTCTACTGATCTGAAGCGTTGTTTTGTTGAATTCAATGTGGGAGATCTGGTGATGGTTAAACTTCCCGATAAAAATTGCTACAAGCTCACTAGAGATGAGACTCTTGACTGGTTCAAAAATATATAGGGCAATTACCCATCGTGAAGAGAATTGGAAAAGTTACATACAGAGTAGAACTCCCTTCATGGTGCAAAAGCCACAAGGTCCTCCATGTCAATGTACTTAAGTCATATTTTACAGACAAGGAAGATGCATCCAAAAATAAAATGAAGCGGCCTGTGTTTGAATTGAAGAAGATTGAAAAGACGGTTGTCAAAGCTATTCTTGATTATCGAGTAACTTGAGCTTCCAGGAAAGATCATCAAGAGTACTTGGTGAAATGGAGCGGATTTCGCAGCGAGGAGAATATTGGGAAAGAGAAAAAGATCTTGAAGCCTTCAAGCCTCTAATTGAATAATATCACGAACTGATAACATCGAGAATGTCGTCACAACAAATGGGGGAAAATGTTAAGGACCACAACTAGTACTTAGCCCCTTAACCCACTTGTAGCTGCAATTTTCCCAACTTCGACAATACTTTGTAAATAGAATAAAACTTTTGTACAAAATTTTTGTACATAAATTGAGTGCCAAATGATGTGGCCCGTGTGATGGCCGTTGATTCAAAAGTGATGTGATGTGAAGTAAAATATAATGATGCCATGTGTGATTTCTGTATAAATTTCTATACACCTTTTTTGTACGAATTGCATGATTGTTGTAAATATTATTTCAAGTTGTTGTAATTTCATTTAAGTTGTATTAGTTCATTTCAGTTTTAATTGTACTCTGTCAGTGGTAAACGTTTATTATGATTCATCGTCTTTTAAACGTCTACTCATGTCATGTAGGTTTTTTACATTTAAGCTATTATAGTGGGGGTAATAGATATTCAAAACTTTTCAAGTTTACTGGTGTCCACCCCTTGCACAAGCATTTGTAATTTATTGCTTTCTTCAATCAATGAACAATCAAATTTCAGTGCATTCAAATTCTCTATTGTAAAGCTTTCTTCAAATTGTATTCAAATCTTTTATCCCGAAGCTATCGAAAAAAGACGGAAGGTAGTCTGGTGGAGCAGATTACTGCCGCATGGTGCACCTTTCCGTGCTAAGAAAAAAGGCGCCCCGTAGCAAATATTTTATTCTTTGTTTATAACACTGTGGTAATTTAAAAATTATTTTTATTTTATTTTTGAGGTAAAATATATTGTTAAAAAATGGTGAGAGAAAGTGTATGTTGTTAAAAATGGTTTGAAAAATTGTGTTATTTATAAATTGGTTTAAAAATTGTAATGATTGCGTTACATAATAGTGTGTTAATTCCAAATTCCATGAATTAAAATGTAAACAAAGCTACCCAACAACATCATGTGATTATTATGCCCTAGGTCCAATTTTTTGACCAAACGCTTGTTAATATATTTGATGCATTTTATATTTAGCATATATGTTATTTAATTTATTAATGTAAGGTTTCGATACATACATGCACAGCGGAAATTAAAAAAACTCGAAACCATTGCCCGATCAACCTTGCACTTAGATAGAATTTGTGATAAAGATGATACTGTTGACCACAAAATCCGGATGGACCTTGGACCAACACGTCTCAGCTCCTCCCTCTTGAATACGTGGATCTCCTGCGCACTGTGACAAACAATCAGTTTGCAAAGGAGGCCAAGGTGGCTCCCGTTTGCACTCCGATGCCTAAGTCAGTACTTATTTTGGGAAAATATATATTGAGTGCGGGAAATATAAATGTAAAAGAGAGAAAAGGGAGTGAGAGAAATATAGAGTTAAGAATCAGAAGTTGCTAACCCCTTACTTGGAGACAATTGTGCTTCATTTATAGAGGAACTTCTTGTTTCGGATCACGACACGTGGCATACTTTACACTTGTCATCACCCCAGCTCATGGAGGTGACAACCTTGCTTTTCAACCATTATCATTGCTACATTTCGTAGGGGATGGGCGCATGTCACGTCTTGGTAAATGCAGTGTCCCATCACTGACTCCATCTCTCTTCTGGTCAGCGTCGTAAAGCCCCCCGACTGGGTATAAAGCACATCAGTTAGGCGTTAACCAGGTCGGCTTAAAGAAGAGTGCTCGACGTACCACCTCGACATTCTTCCCAGGTGATACTTTAGGCCTTTAGCTGTGGGCCATGGTCCGTTGGGCCACTATTGGGCCTTCGCTGGTGGACCACTGTACCTTTCATTGGACTGTAGTGATGGGACACTGCCTTTACCAAGACGTGACAGGCGCCATCCCCTACGAAATGTAGCAATGATTACGGTTGAAAAGCAAGGTTGTCACCTCCATGAGCTGGGGTGATGACAAGTGTAAAGTATGCCACGTGTCGTGATCCGAGACAAGAAGTTCCTCTATAAATGAAGCACAATTGTCTCCAAGTAAGGGGTTAGCAACTTCTGATTCTTAACTCTATATTTCTTTCACTCCCTTTTCTCTCTTTTGCACATTTATATTTCCAGCACTCAATATATATTTGCTCAAAATGAGTACTGATGATGTGTTCTGGACCCTCGACAATCGGAGTCATAGCAGGCTTGACAGAAAGTTAAATATTCAAGCCAAAATAAAAGTGCAGTCCAGTCAACCATGTCGGAATTGGATGAATAATATATGTTTTTCGAGTAGAAACAGGTCACTGAGCAAGACTCATGGGCAAAAGCCCTTGAGCCCATTGATTTTAGGGCCAAATTCCATCGTTTGGGACTTCAAATTGGCAAATCAATGATGCAGACGGAAATCTACTATATTTCCATAATTATAGGATTTTTAATTATTTTGTTTCCATTTTGATTTTTAGGTTATTTTCCTAATTTAGTATTCTAGTTTAATTAGAATTCTATTTTAAGTAAATTAGCGGTTAGGTTATTTTGCTTATTTATACGCTTTTTCCATTCATTGTAATTCAGACTTGAGACTTTGATGATTGAATAAAAATAGATTGAATGTTTTTCAATTGTTTAATGTGTGGATTCACATTACAAACCCAAACTTATCAAGATTGATTATCTTGTGGCGTTCATCCAGAACTTATCAAATATTCGCGAGAGTATTTGTGGCGTTGAAAATCAGAGACTTATCAAGGAGATTGGGCAAGTCCTTGTGGCGTTTCGAAAGTCGTGGTTCTTTATTCCGCATCGTCGAGCCATCACGTCGTGAATATCGGGTCATGATTCATCCGTCCAACCACAACCTGAGTTCGGAACTTTCCGGCGTTTCTTCCGCGCTTCGAAACTCATCATCTAGTATCAGAGCTGGACTATGAATTCAGGTTTTTTTTTTCTATCCAGTTTGATTTTTATGTTTATCATCGAGTCCCATAAAAATCATCCATATCTTGTTGTTGAGTCTTTTTTTTCTTGATTTTCTTGTTCTTCGTGCCAGTAAATTTTTTCTTTGTTTGATCCATGTAAAAATCCAACAAAATTCAAAAGTGTTTGTTTTGCTTAATTCTTATCCGAATTAAGTTCCGTTTGTTTTGTCGTGTTCGTTGTCAAATTTTCGGATTTAAAAAAAATTATTATTATTTTATTCATTCCGAAAATTCATCCTAAAATTCATTATCCAAAAAAAAAAAAAAAAAGTTATTCCAAATTCAAGAACCACTTTCTTGAGTTTCTTTAAATTTCTTGGTATTCATTTCCTTCCAAGTCAATAAAAGTCGTTCTTGCTATTTGATGTCTAAATTCTCTTCATTCTTGAATTTTTTTTAACGCCACATAAGGAATGGATTATGATCCGGGCTCTTTATTCCAAACTAGATGTTATGTGGATCATAAGGGGTGCAGTTTTGCGATTGATGGAAAATATTTTACTAATTTCGTTAGTAGCAGCGTGGTTGAAAAATTAGGATTACCCCTAGAACCACACAATAAACCTTATAGGATGACGTTGATGAGGGAGTTTGGGAATTTCAAAGTAACCAAACAAGTTCTAGTGCCTATCACCCAGGGAAGGTATAGTGAGGATGTATGGTGTGATGTAGTGCCATTGAAGTCTTATCATATTTTATTGGGAAAACCTTGGAGACGTAGGAGGGAGGCTGATTATGATAAGAGTGTGCACATATACAAATTCCTTAAGAAAGGGGAAACATGCGCATTGTATGAGTTGACATTAGAAGAAGCATTAGAAGATTCACGAAGGGTAAGGAAGGAGAGTGAAAAGCGGTGTAATAGGAGGCATCGTGGGGATAAGGATATTGATAAGAAGGAGGGAGAGTTGAAATTAAAAACAAATAAACAAACTCCAAAATTTGATGAGGAGAAGGTGGGGTTAGGTAGCGAGGAAATGATTAAGAATGAAATTGTTGATAATGAGGGGAACGAATTGGGAGTTGTGGTGGAAGTTCAATATTTGAGCGTTGAATTGGAAGATCCACATTTGAGTAATGATGAGGTAGTGCACGAGCATGGTGATAAAAATGTGGAGGTAGAAGATGTGGTCGAATTTGAAAGAAAAAAATTTGAAGAGGTGGATGAGCTAGAAAATCTTGAGTTAGAGGAAGTAACCGGGCTTGAGAGAAAAGAGATAGAGGGGGGGCGAGCAAGAAGTTGCAAAAGAGGAACGAGGTGAAGAGAAGAGTCTCGTGGTTCCAAAAGAGGAATTGACGGTGATAATTCATGAATACAAGGATCCATACCTTGTACCTCATGAAACTAACATTCCCCTCCCCGTTTTATTTAATTCTTTCTTGCAGGTTAATGGTACGTGGAAATTTGGGCAACACCACGAATGTCCAAAGGTGTTTCAACTTCAAGTCATTCACTTGACCCCCGTTGAAGAATATTTTTGGTTGATCATGTGCAATGGCAGGAGAAATTTTCCGTTTGATCCAGGAGGTGAAGTGAAACAATAGGAACAAAGCTATGATTCGAGACGAATCATCCTAAAGAAGGAGGGTATGATGTGTTCCGGACCCTCGACAATCGGAGTCATAGCAGGCTTGACAGAAAGTTAAATATTCAAGCCAAAATAAAAGTGCAGTCCAGTCAACCATGTCGGAATTGGATGAATAATATATGTTTTTCGAGTAGAAACAGGTTACTGAGCAAGACTCATGGGCTATAGCCCTTGAGTCCATTGATTTTAGGGCCAAATTCCATCGTTTTGGGCTTCAAATTGGCAAATCAATGATGCAGAAGGAAATTTATTATATTTCCTTAATTATAGGATTTTTAATTATTTTGTTTCCATTTTGGTTTTTAGGTTATTTTCCTAATTTAGTATTCTAGTTTAATTAGAATTCTATTTTGAGTAAATTAGCGGTTAGGTTATTTTGCTTATTTATACGTTTTTTCCATTCATTGTAATTCAGACTTGAGATTTGATTTGATTAAAAATAGTTTTATTGAGGATTCAATAAAAGTTATAGGTGGATTCCTATGTTTTCGAACTTATCAAGAATATTTCTTGTGGCGTTCAAATATCGAACTTATAATATATTTGCTAGAATATTTGTGGCGTTCAAAACCAGAAACTTATCAAGGAGATTGGGCAATTCCTTGTGGCGTTTTGAAAGTCTTGGTTCTTTATTCCGCATCATCGAGCAATCGCGTCGTGAATATCGGGTCAAGATTCCACCGTCCAACCACAACCTGGGTTCGGAACTTTCCGGCATTTCTTCCGCGCTTCGAATCTCATCAACTGACTTAGGCATCGGAGTGCAAATTGGCCTTGAAAAAGGCAAGAGCTTTGAAAGATAAGCTGGTCATCTTTGAAAAAAAGGTGTAATAACTTTGAAACACAAGTGTAATAACCTTGGAAAAAGGCATATAACTTTGAGATATAAGTTTAATAACCTTGAAAAAGGCGGGGATTTTTGAAACGAAAGTCCACTCATCTTTGAAAAACAGAATAAAATTAAGGCATTTCCCTAAACATGAACTAAAGTGATGGTGATGTTAACCCCCGTAGGGGAAGAAGTGGCCAACACAGCGAGGGAAAAGTTCCTCAAGGACTCCATGAAAACGCCAATGAGGAAGTGGCACAACCAAACCCACCTCGCGGCACCGAAATCGGCGCATGATGCGAGACATGACACGCATGGCGGCCCAAATGCTGGAGATGCAGAGGCAGCAAATAGAACAAACTGCTGCAATGAATGCTTTTATGGCTAGAGGGTATGTTATGAACGAACCCGTGACACCTCAGTAATACTCACAGCCACAACATTCACCATCTGAGGCGGCCACTGTCTCGTATTATTATCAAGATCCACAGACATATGCCGAGGTGGAATCCGAGCCTTTCTACGAGCGAGACCCGAAACATGAAGCACGTGAAGAACAAAACCCACTCCCAGATAGACGCAGGGAGGCTTCTCCCGCAAGATCCGACAGTGTTTTCAGCCGAATGGGAGGGTTATTCAGGGGCCAACGACGAGGACAAACGGATCCAGGTCGGCAAAATGCCGCAGAGCCTAGAAATAGGCGCGAGCGACGCGCTGAAGAAGCCTTGTTGCAGGGTCAAATGTATAGGGACCAACATGGAACGGGAGCGGAAAGGTTGGCATCAGCACATGAGCCTAGGAATAGGCATGAAAGAAGAGCCAAAGCAGTTCAGACTAATCTTCGCAACGAATTACAGAGCCATGAAAGGCCAAACTACGGTCGCGTTCCACCACCACAAAGGCAGGAGTATGCTCCGCCACTCTATGGCCAATACCGTGATCCGGAGTACTCCGGTCACGACGAGAACAGCGAGCTACTGTCATATGAGTTGGATGATGAAGAGGAAGTAAGTCCATTCACAGAGGGCCTCCGTAGATGCCCCGTACCCCACGACTTTGAGATGCCAGAAATAGAAAAATACTCTGGCCGAGGTGATCCTGACGATCACCTGTTAAATTACCGCGCCAGCATGGAAATAGCCGGGGCCACCCCGGCACTGAAATGTAAAGCTTTTGCTTTAACCCTTGAGGGAAGTGCCATACGATGGTATAAAAAACTCCCTCCTGGCAGCATCCATAGTTGGAGGGATATGAAAACTGCTTTTAAGAATGACTTTGTTTCTTCCAGGCCTGGCCAACTCCCACTCCAACGCTTTCAAGATCTGAGGCAAGGGAGGGACAAATCTCTGAAAAGTTACCTAGCTAGATTTACTGAAGAAATGCATATCTGCGAAAATATCACAGAAGCGGAGATGTTTTCCGCCTTAAAGGAGGGCTAGATATGACCAGCATGTTTTGGAGAGATGTCCGAAGCAGGAAACCAAGGGATTACAATACCCTGGTAGACCTGATGAAGGAAGAGATTGTGTCGGAGGAAATGGCTAGGGCTAGAGATAATCACCCCCAAGGGAGATACAACCTTGGATATTCCAATGAAGCGAACCTCAAAAAGGGAGGAAACAAGGATAGGGTCGGCGGTAACCGAGGTGGTGCGCCTCGTCCATTCCCAGGGACAGGATCTAGCTTTGCAGCAGAGATCACGCAAGCTATCCCTCACTTGCACTCTAAAACCCCTTCTCAAAATCCTCCCACGGCTCAAGGGAGAGTGGAAAGCGGCCGAAGTGGAAAACAGCCCATGATTGGGGCTTACTGTGCCTACCACAGATATTACGGTCACGCAACAGAGGATTGCAGGGAAATCCACATGTTAGCTGACCAAAAGGCGCAGGGGAGAAGGGGGGTAACTTCCCCCCCCCCCCCGACATAGGGAGAACTAAAAAATCTGGTGGCCAGAAGTTCAACCGAACTGATAGGAGAGCTCCGTGGAAGAATTCAACTAAAGAAAGAATTGACAATAGTCAAAGTGACAGGAATAAGGTTCAAGATACCACCTCAGCATATGCTAAAGATACACGGGAACCACCTATGCCAGTGGCCGACCTACCCATTCGCGAAATTGACACAATACTGGGAGGCCCCCACCCAGGGGGGAGCACAAACAACTCCCAAAAGAGGTATATAAGAGAGGCCAAGCAGCCCGCCAACGTGAACTATCATATCCATTCCCATCCTGTTGGGATGCCTCGGACGAAACCTATCACATTCACGCAAGACGATGCCGTTGGAGTGCACTTCCCACACAAAGATGCATTGGTTATCAGAGTGGTGGTGGCTCGGAATGGGCTATCACAAATGATGGTGGATGATGGTGTCTCGGTAAATGTGATTTACGGGGTAACTTTTGATAAGATGGGGATCAGCACCCCACTCATTCCAGTCCCTGATCCAATATACAGTTTCACGGGGGACAGCATAACCCCCAGAGGATCCATAACACTTATGACTGAAGTAGGGCAAGCACCGACCCTCTCTAGAATCCCTATGGAATTCTTGGTGGTTGACAAAATCTCCTCCTATCATGGCTCAATTGGGAGGCCTGGTCTTATTGACTTGGGGGTTGTAACGCATACCAAATACATTTGCATGAAGTTCCCCACGGAGCATGGCGTTGCAACTGTGAGGGGAAGCCAAACAGAATCCCGGGCTTGCTACACAAATGCAATCCGAAAGTTTCAAGATCGAAGCATGAACATGATCGGTGATGTAGCCATGGCCGAGGCTACCCCAGACCTTGAAAGATTAGGTGAAGGGCCTTCTGGAGATAAGGATGTCACAATGACCCTAGAAGAGGATCTAGAAAAACTAGACCCCAGGATGGCGGGTGAAAATTGCCCCACCCCGGCCGAAAAGTTGGAATGCTTCGGTGTGGACCCACTTGATCCAATCAAAGAATTACAGATCGGACTGGACTCGCCAATCGAATACAAGAGCCAATTGAAGGACTTCCTACTTCAAAACCTCGATGTATTCGCATGGAAGCATGGTGACATGATTGAGATCGATCCTAAGGAGGCCTGTCACCGGCTCCAGCTGGATCCCCGAAGCCCTGGGCACAGGCAAAAGCGAAGGCCCATGAGTTCGGACAAGTATGAGGCCTTGAAAGACGAGGTCGCAAAGCTATTGAAAAATGGCTTCATCAGAGAGTCCCGATACCCGAAGTGGGTATCAAATCCTGTTTTAGTACTAAAGCACAATGGGAAGTTGAGGGTGTGTATTGATTTTTCCAATTTGAACCAGGCATGTCCCAAAGACAGCTTTCCATTGCCCCGGATCGATCAACTGGTCGACTCCACAGCAGGACACGAATTGCTAAGCTTCGTGGATGCATATTTCGGGTACAATCAAATCCCCATGTTCGAATCGGATGAAGAGCATACTTCATTTATCACAGATAGGGGACTCTATTGCTACAGAGCTATGCCATTTGGCTTGAAGAATGCGGGAGCTACCTATCAGAGGCTGGTAAACCGCATGTTCTCGAAACAATTGGGGAATACTATGGAGGTGTATGTTGATGACATGCTGGTCAAAAGCATGGTCGCTGCGGATCATATCTGCCATCTGTCAAAAGCGTTTGATGTTTTGAGATGATATCGGATGAAACTCAACCCAATGAAGTGTGCTTTCGGGGTAGCATCTAGGAAATTCCTCGGATTCATGGTGAACAAGAGAGGAATCGAAGCCAATCCGGACAAAATCAATGCTTTGCTAAACATGCAGTCGCCGCGAAATCCAAAGGAAGTGCAAAGCTTAACAGGAAGAATTGCAGCCTTGAACCGATTCGTCTCAAAATCCACTGACAAATGCTTGCCATTCTTTAAGGTCCTAAAGGGGGGAAAATGATTCCAATGGACACCGGAATGCGAGCAGACGTTTTCCGACCTGAAATCTTCTTTGGGTCGTCCCCCATTGCTATCAAAGCCAAAGGCTGGTGAGCCTCTCTACCTATATCTGGTCGTATCCAAGGAGGCTGTTAACTCGGTGTTAGTTAGAGAGGAGGATGGGAGCCAGTTACCAGTGTATTACGTGAGCAAAGCTATGCTGGACGCCGAGACGCGCTACCCAGACATGGAGAAGCTTGCTCTCTCGCTAATCACAGCCTCTCGCAAGCTTCATCCCTATTTTATATCACACTTCGTACACGTGCTAACCAACTTCCCCATGAGATAAGTGCAGCAAAAACCAGATGTTTCTGGAAGGTTACTGAAATGGGCGATAGAAATCAGCCAGTTCGACATACATTATGCGCCTCGGACTGCTGTAAAGGGTCAGGCATTGGCGGACTTCATAGTTGAATTTAAACATCCACCTGAGGTCGAAATGGTAGATAACACGGATGACAGCCAACATGATGGTCAAGAGTGGAAATTGTTCGTTGACGGGTCCTCGGCTGATGGACGATCCGGCGCAGGAATAGTGTTAATAAGCCCAGAAGGGTTTAAATTACACAGTGCAATCCGCTTCGAATTCAAAGCCTCGAACAATGTTGCTGAATACGAGGTGTTATTAGCCGGGCTAAGGCTTGCGAAAGCCCTGAAAATTAAATCCGTGGTGGCCAATAGCGATTCGCAACTTGTTGTGAGCCAGTTCAACAGGCAATTTTCTGCCAAAGAACCCTCTATGGCCGCTTACTTGAAAAAAGTAAGAAATTTGGCTGCGCAATTCGGGAAAATGGAGTTGCAACGCATCCCCAGGACGGAAAATTCCAATGCCCATGCTCTGTCCAAACTGGCAAGTAGCGGCGATTCGGAGTTACACAATCTAATCCCAGTTGAGCACATTGTGACTTCCTCTATTGAGCCAGGACCGGAGATCTTGGCGATTGAAAAAGAGGAATCCTGGATGAATCCCCTGATCGCCTATTTAAAACATCAGACAGTTCCGAATGAGCCAGAAGCAGCTCGAAAATTGCAGAAATACTCCGTGAATTTCGTACTCTTGGACGACATACTTTATAAGCGGAGTTACAACTTTCCTTTCTTGAGATGTGTGGGGCTACAGGAGGGGCAGTATGTGATGAGAGAAATCCATGAGGGCATATGTGGCAACCATGCCGGGGCTTTATTGCTAGCTCGGAAAGCCTCAAATAGGGATATTTTTGGCCTACTATGCGAAAGGATTCCCATGATTTCGTGTGCAAATGCGATAAATTCCAAAGACACGCGACCATACCACATCAGCCGCACCACGAGCTAACTGTGGTGACTAGCCCTTGGCCTTTTGCAAAGTAGGGGGTTGACATTATTGGTCCTATGCCTAGAGGAACTGGTAACAATTGCTTTGCAATAGTAGCAATTGACTACTTCACCAAATGGGTCGAAGCAGAACCTTTGATGAAGATCACCGAGGCCAACACCACCAAGTTCATTTGGAAAAATATCATATGTCGATTCGGGATACCACATTCACTGGTTAGTGACAATGCGAAACAATTCAAAAACAGAAGTGTCGATGAGTTGTGTGACGATTTGGGGATTAAGAAGCTGTTCTCATCTCCACATCACCCACAGGCCAACGGACAGGTCGAAGCAGTGAACAAGACCATAAAAAATATCCTGAAAGGGAAGTTGGAATTCAGAAAGGGCGCATGGGTAGACGAGCTACCACAAGTGTTATGGACGCTTCGAACCACCTCGCACACCGCTACTGGTGAAACACCCTTCTCGTTGGCCTATGGAGCCGAGGCGGTATGCCCCGTTGAAATCGGCGTCCCTTCGCTTCGTCTAATTCATTATGACGAAGTTAGGAACGAGGAAGCGCAAAGGGCCGATTTAGATTTCCTCATGGAAAAGCGGAGTGATTCCCAAGTGGTAATGGCCAAATACCAAAAAAAGATGGCTCGATACTACAATAAAAGGGTGAAGAGCCGACGCTTCAATATTGGGGACTTGGTCCTCAAAAATGTTCTTCCTTCAACACAGGAGCTAGGAGTAGGGACTCTAGGTCCTAACTGGGAAGGCCCTTACAAGGTCGTTGTCGAGGTGGTACCCGGAACATACAAAATTGAGGACCTGTCTGGAGTACCTCTATGTAATCCTTGGAACACGGACCACCTTCGCCGCTATTTTCAATAAAACTAAATTCCTCCTTCACGATCCAAGATTATTTTAGTCATGACGCCAATCTCTATACTAGACAAACATAATGGATAAATGCACGTTCCAAGATTATTTTGGTCATGACGCCATACGTCCAGGTTATGCATAAAAATTGTTAAGGACAAGAGACTCTCATAAGGTTAAACTACAATTACCATGTAAGAATTGGGAGTTCTTAAACGCGTTCGAATGTTTGTCACAATCAGATTTTACTAGTAAACATAAATGCTTCGAACCACTCGGATCTAAGGTACATGTACTCATTAACCGCCATTCACCGTGCAATACGTTTGGAATCATTCGAACTTAACCAAATATCGTCGTATAAACCAAAATCCTTGGCGCTTTAAGTTAGTACATAAAGAGCGCCCTCTTGTGCGAAATATTAAACGTTTACACAAAGTTGTCGATGCTTTCCTACATGCGCTTAGGCGAGGCGCCCGTAAGACATATGTGTACTAAATACTGTGTAATCAAGCGTAAAAATCCCTATATTATTTTAAAAACGAAACGACTTGCGAATTTACAACATGACCACGGTGTATGGGTTAAAAATATTCACGCCATTAGCAGAAGCTCATGCAAAGTTATAAGTATAAGTGCTAATGAATATAAGGTGAAAACTGCCCAAAAGTTGGTTTAAATCATATCCAACCAGCAAACGTGAACGCATTAAGCTCGTTAGATCTGAGGGACTAGACATTTACAATGTCCCACATATTATCATACAATTACGAAGCCTTTGCACTTGGAAATATTCATGCTTAAACAGATTATTAGAAACGTTGCTACGACGAAATGTAAATAAACCATTCCATTCATAAAAATGAGGCATTTACAGATCAAATAAAGGTTGCATTTACAGTATTAAGGTGCCGGAGCACTTACAAAAAAAGAAGAGAGAGAAGAAGGAGAAAACAACAAAAATGAACAACACTAACTAACAACTAGACCGAGGTGGAAGAAGATCAGTGTGGAGGAACGCCTTCTAGAGAGCCCTTGCTGGATGCGTCTAAAGGATCTGCAGGAGCATCTTGAGGCTGGGGGTAGAATGTTTCAATGGAGGACAAGTCCAAGGTTGGAAAAGCCTCCTTCACGTCCCCCAAGGCCATCCTAGCCCCTAAGTTCCCAAAAACCCGCTGCATAGCCTCATACTCAGGGGTCTCTTCAAAGGTGTCCTTGAAGTCCTGGACAGCTTCCGACACTCTAATTTTTAAAGCATTCTCCTCCCGTGTCGCGAAAGTCTGTTCCAAGACTTCAGTGATCCTCGTTTGCATGTGTTTTTCCAGCGAGGCAAGGTCCTCCTCTGCTTTCGCCCTAGCCTCCAGCTCCCTCCCCAGTTTTTCGTTTACCACTGCCACCTCAGCTTCTAGCTTCAACTTGGCTGCATTAGCGGCGGCCAGGGCCTCAGAGGCAATAGACTGTGCACGATTGGAATCATCCAATTTTTTGCATAAGGCCGCTACTTCTGATTCAGAGGCATGGAGGTCATGCTTCAATTTGTCATTGTCCTCTTGGAGGCGCTTCGCATTAGCCCTCTCTTCTGAAGAAGATTTGCGGGCTATGGATAGCTGGGCCTTAAGGTCATTGATCTCCTTGTGCATATTGTCAGCGTGGCGAAGAGCAGTCTCAGCATCCCTCTTATCCCGTTGAGCTACCTCCACGGAGGACTCTACCTCGTCAATGAGAGCTAGAGCTCTGGCATTCATAGCCTTGGCAGCGAGCAGCTTCCGAGACGGAGTAGCACTGGAGGAAAAGGCGGCCTAACCCTCTGTCCAAAACTGTTCGGTAATTAAGGCCGCCCTGGCTGGAGGCGAACTGGGGGAGTCTAACAATGAAGGGCTGAAAGTGACATCTCTGGGGAGGATGCTGGTTTTAATATGCTTAAGCTCTTCTGCCCCCTCTGGTGTCACTTCATAAGCCAAGCCTGGCATGGGCACAAATGGCTCGTCCTCCAGTTCCTCGATCATTGATGGCCGAGGTGCGGAAGTGGACTCCTTGCCCTTTCCCCTTCTGAGCCTTTTTAAGGGAGCAGGCTCCTCCTCAAGTACTTGCTCAGAAATGTCCTCGGACAAGGAAGGTGGCGCTGGGGCATCCTTAGTCTCCCTGTCCCTCTTGGATCCGCCTCTATCCGACCTCTTCCCTTTTCCTTTGGCGACGCCTTTTTCAGGATCTGCCTCTCCAGCAATGTTGGGTTGTTGGGGACCCACTGGCAGCAAAGTGGGCGGTGGTAGTAGAGCTGGGAGAGGACCCTGAAGTTAAGCAGTAGACTTCTCAGACAATTCCCTGGCCACCCCAATTTGTAGGTCGGCCAAAACCGCTTTCTGTTTTCTTTCAACCTCGCTCCCGTGGCGCAGAGCCGGAGGAACCTTCTTAGCCATGAGGCCCTTTAAAGAAATCTTTAGGAATTCTTTGGAACCTAGCAAGAGAAGGAGGACAATGAGGGTTTATATAAATAAAATAAAAAACAACAACAAACAAACACAAGAGGTAACAGCAATAAGGGGGTGAACTTACTCATAGCTCGCATAAGACCGTGCTTAATGAATAATTTGTTCTGTTGTATGACCCCTTGGAAAGTGCCCTTGTAGGCAAATAGACGCCTTACTGTCACTAGATCTGCGTCAGGGAGGAGATGGGCAAAAGTGTCCCCTGCCATAAGCCAATAATATGTTAAGAAGCAGTCAAGAAAAGTGAGTATGGATGAAAGAGCAAAAGACGCATGACACTTAAAGACTCTAAAGCAAATATAAGACTCACTAGATAGGGAAAGAATTCGGGGAACTGTAATTTCTGGACTAGGGTCCACAGGGGAACTCTGCCACTCCCCAGCAACCCAGAACCACTGGTTCCTCCAGTTCTTTATTGAGGTAGGGTGACCGGTAATAACGGGAGTTTAAGAACTTCTGGGGGACAAATAATACCAATCCTTAACATCCGATCTCACGTCTCTCTCTCTCTCCTAACTGATTTCTTCAAACTATAGAGAGTGTGAATGATGTGCAGTGAGATGGGATGATCCGGGTTGACCTCTTGCCACGCCAACCAAGTCCCCACAGCCTGAGTCCAGAAATTGGAGGCCAGCTGGTAGGGGCACAAGTTATAGCTCCTAAGCAATGCCCTGAAAAAGGGATGCAGGGGGAGCCTCGTCCCGCAAGAAAGGGCATCGTGGCATATGACCGCCTGGCGTGGGGGAGGGCTGCAAGGTCGGCAGGAAGGGGTAGGGAGCACCAGATGGACCCCTTCTGGAAACCTGAATTTTGCCGAAGCCGAGGCCAAATCGATCCTTCGAATTTCAGTAGCAACCTCACTGCTTTCCCATGACTCTGGGTTTGGATCGGGGTCGACATGGTAGCCCGAAACTTTGTTGACCTGGTCAACCCAATCTTCTACCTGAGCGATCTCCTCAGCAGTCAAACCCCAACTCTTCCCTATGCTCCCTAAACGGTGCCCTAACAATCAAGCCGAGGTCCTGGTGACCTGAAGAGGAGCCCGCCGCCATTTCTCTTCCCAAGTCCCTGTCTCGTTTGCTTCGGAGTTCTCTTAGCGCGGATTCCTCCTCGGATGACAGATGAGCCATGTAGTTTTGGTGTTTTTCTTCTTCGCTGTCAGAATCACTCAAATAAATTATGCCACTGGTTTTCCTATTTCTCCTCTTAACCTGCTCCATAAAGAAACGGGAACTAAAAACCGATAAAGAGATGGGGCAGAAACCTCTGACGGGAACCGCCATCGCTAACATTTCCTGTGAACCCGTTCCCCCAACTCTTTCCATTTTTTCTTTTTGTTTTAAAGGAGTCAGACTCAACAAAAGAAAAACAAAGTGCAAAAACAAAATTCTCAAACCCACAATGAGAAACTAAAAATAAGAAAGTCTTGCATATACAAGGATCAAGGGATTTACCTTCAAAAGACGAATGCGTGACACTGTGCACTTGGAATGAAGAACTCGCCAAGAAAAACTGTGGAACGTTAAGGGTGGATGCTGGGTAGAAAACCCTTGAAGAAAAGACACGAAACTCGTAAGGAAGAGGGAAACGGCGTAAGCTTTCGCGAAAGTATTGCTGCAAAGATCCTAAGAAAATGGTAAAATGAAGAAGGATTTATAGGCATCCTAACGGTCTAGATTCCTTGAGTTTCGTGAGCCGAATGATTAATGTGGGTAACCCATGCTTCTTGGAAAACGGGCTAATCAAAGCGCCAGCCGTCAAAAGGAGGGACAAAACCGTTCAGCTATCACAGTGAATGCCACGCGCTGCGAAATGCTGCCCCCCTCCCATTTTATGTATATATATTTCTTGGAAATAAATACCGATAGCCCCTCCGAATTGAATGCGCCGCCTAGGAAATGCGCTGGTATGATCCTGGCCACTAGGGAGAGAAAATCCGAGGCAGAAGGTCGGCTATGATATGGATCCGAGCCTCACCTAAGGAAAGTCGTTATTGACTCCCTAAAAAGTTAATGCTGTGAAATCATGGCAAATCCTACCCGACCATGAATGATCCCTTCGGATTTGAGGGACTAGTGTTGAACCCGAACCCAAAGAAATGTACAGTGATCCACCAGCGAAGGCCCAATAGTGGCCCAACGGACCATGGCCCACAGCTAAAGGCCTAAAGTATCACCTAGGAAGAATGCCGAGGTGGTACGTCGAGCACACCTCTTTAAGCCGACCTGGTTAACGCCTAGCCGATGTGCTTTATACCCAGCCGGGGGGCTTTACGGCGCTGACCAGAAGAGAGATGGAGTCAGTGATGGGACACTGCCTTTACCAAGACGTGACAGACGCCCATCCCCTACGAAATGTAGCAATGATTACAGTTGAAAAGCAAGGTTGTTACCTCCATGAGCTGGGGTGATGACAAGTGTAAAGTATGCCACGTGTCATGATCCGAGACAAGAAGTTCCTCTATAAATGAAGCACAATTGTTTCCAAGTAAGGGGTTAGCAACTTCTGATTCTTAACTCTATATTTCTCTCACTCCCTTTTCTCTCTTTTACACATTTATATTTCCCGCACTCAATATATATTTGCCCAAAATGAGTACCGACTTAAGTATCGGAGTGCAAACGGGAGCCACCTCAGCCCCCTTTGCAAACTGATTGTTTGTCACAGTGCGCTCTCCACGTGTTCAAGAGGGAGGAGCTGAGACGTGTTGGTCCAAGGTCCATCCGGATTTTGTGGTCAACAGATACCTTTGATGAACGCCGTGAATCTGAAATCTGAAACAAGAGGTACAATCTTGTCACCACCGGTTGTCCAATTGTCCAGCCTCTAACAGAAATCCACATAGCGAGTTGAATCTGGAACTCCATCACTCTCCAACTATTGGAATGGATTTGAGAGAATTGGTTTTTCTCTTTGTGCTAGTAAGAGAAAAACACAATGCTAGAAAAGCAACTCTCTGATTCTCTTGTCTTGCAACTAAACCTAATTCTTGTAGGTTTAAGTAATACCCTAATTAGGGTTAAGATAAAGGGCTTGGGCCATTCTTGTGTAACAAGTAACCCATGTCCAGCCTAACCAATTGGGCTTGTACATTAGTTCTAACAATCTCCCACTTGGACAAGATCCAATTCCAGACACTCAGTTCTCACCTTTTGTGTGTGACACATTGGGTTCCATTCACGATGACAAACGCCGTGTTATTATCATTCTAATCTGATTGGAATAAGATGAATTTAAATCTCTATTTATAATTCATCATCGACTCACCAAGATCCATTAATTCACGTCGCCGTCCTAGATTGACATCTAGAAATGTGTCAAGGTAATCCATGTTAAAGGAAAAGTCATGTGGCATGACAAGACCAGTTCATGTGTTGTTACCGTGGAAATATAATCCCTTCATCAATATAACCCAATTGGTTGAGAGATGGTTAGTGTCAATCTCATTTCAACCAATTATGTTATTCACTTCTTATCTTAGTTCATCTTGTTATGACTGAAAACACCTTTTCAACTCATAACTTCACCCCGCCCGAGGAATTTACATCAACTTAAGTGAGCGAAATACATGTTATAATCTCCTACTACCCAGGAGTGACGAATCCTCATATTGGACATACATAACCTTCATATGACTCTCACTATACCCGTAAGACGTCGTCCTGATGATTCCATCTCAAGAGCCAAAATCAACGCTCGCCAAAGTATAGCAATCCTCGTATAAGATTCTATGACGTCCTCTAGTCAAAGGACCAAATCCACAACCGCGCATTAGAGATTCACCACTGACGCTTGGATAGTTATCCATGTGGAATCTCTAGGCGGATCATCCAATGCTTTGTTCATCTAACAATGCATCCATGTGTTCATTCGAATGTCCCTCTACATTCTAGCTTGTGAGATAAACTACTTTCTTCATAAGAAAGAAATGCAGCACATGCTAGTCTAACTGCAACAACAATATTCGTATCTTGTTGTTACTTTGACTAGGGACAATTTTAGAATAAGATATTAATGACTTGTATCTCATAGTCACAACACCTTGTGACTTACAAGTTACTTAAACTTATTCTACAGACTCTATTATCTAAATAATGAGTTAAACTCAATTTAATAATAGATCTGCCTTTATTGTAACAATGATAATATGTGTTGTGCTATCTCAACGATTGAATTTAGAGCATGACACTGATATTCTCCCACTAGATCTAATAACTCATGTATCCTATACATAATGAGTTTATATGATAATCATATTCCAGTTGGGATAATGGTTTTACAGGTGGATCTTCAATATGTGACTCTTCACATATTCAACCTTCTCAAGGTTAGTGAGCATGAATTCTATTTTTCTACAATCTTCGAATGAGATAGTAGCCCCTAAATACATACTCAGATCATCGATGAGACCCAGTTCCCTCGTTTGCGTGATGGCTCCATTGTCGTCACAGTACTCATTACTGGAGCTACAATGCTAGGAACACTTATAGTTCACTAATGAACTTAACGATCAATATTGCTTCACAAGCACTTATGTATTTGGTCTCGGTTGTATAGTTAGCGGTCTCTCTTGTTTGAATCATTTCAAACTAACGACACCGCTACTATGAGTTAATTAACAATTAGACTGAATATTTCCTTCATCCTTTTCTTGACTGAAGGATGGTATCTCTATACCTAAAGACTGTAAGTCTACATTTCTCCATATGTCTATTGTATTCTTAGAACTTCTTAAGTACTCAATAATACAAAAGGTATCGTACATAGTGTCGTGTTTAAGAAGATCTTATTGTCAAACAATCAAGTATCTTCTCCACATCATTATTTCTCAATATGTGTTCTAAACACCATTTTGAAAAGATTAACCCCAAAAATTTTGGGATAGAATCCTACATTGAATTCCCTCATGCTAACCCCATTAGCATTACATCTATGTACGTGGATTGAGAAATCAAAACAACCTTCCAAATCTATCTCTATAGATTCTGGTTCCCAACGTAAAGGTTTTATTTCTCAAATCCATCATGGAGAAATTTAAATAATTGCACTTTCACTTTCAAGGTTAGAGATTCAACTTCTGATCAATAATATGTCACCTACTTATAGTATTAGAAATATTAAACTCCCACTAACCTTTTATATACACACATTCATTATCTTCAATTTTGATAAAATCAAACATTTTGATTATCTGATCAAAATTAAGATTCTAGCTCCGTGAGTCTTGCTTTAATCTATAATAGATATCTGTAGCTAGTATACTATGTTTAAGGATTCAAAAATCCCATAATCACAGCATGTTGCTACCGCAAGCAGAATCCGAATTGATTCAGAGTAAACACATTTACAGCCTATGGGTCTTATCCACTTCAGGCGAATCAAACAAGTTCCAAAACTTTGTTTTTATCTCGGATTCTTTGGCTTCCTCTCATCTCGTTTAGTCAACATTTGACTTAGCTTCTATGTAAATATAAGCTCATTATCATTGATGACTAATACAATATCAGCAATCAGGGATGTGTAACTCAATGGAGTATTCATGATTCTAATATCTTTACATTGAGCTAGTGCATTCTCAGTCGTCACCACGTCCTGAACACCGATCGTGTCCCAAGCATTGATCTGTGCCTCATCTAATGCAAGCACTTATTCCAGTTTATTTAATCAGTTGAGTATATATGTGTAATCATGAACTCTGTCATGTTCTACTCTTACTCCCACTATCTTCTCTTAGATGAACTATTTATTCAAGATATTGACAAAATTCGAGATAGACTTTCTTTCTCGATAAGAATGTAGAAATAATATCCAACCCATTTTTGGATATCCCATAAATATACATATTGGACCAAGGCTATTGCTTATCCAAATTTGGTATACTTCTAATAGGTATTGAGGTCTTAAATCTTAACGCGAGGAAGATTAGACATTTTAAATCCATATCTTATATGGAACTTCATCAACCGATTATCATAGAACACGACTAAGTGTGTAATACAAAGTTTTTAGTGCAAAACTCCAAAAACTGTTTTGGAGATTTTTGCGTGGCTTCATCAATGATTGCATCAATTGGAATCTTTTTCCTTTCATATTCGTCATTGTGCCGAGAAATATGTGAAAGGGTTTATCTTTATGAAAATTACGTTCTCATAACATAATCTTGAAGTTAATCACTTTAAAATATTCCTCACCTTGATCAGATCTAAATGTTTAGAATATTTTTCTCATTTTGGCCTTCTAATTTAAATCTGTATTATTTGAACTTTTCAAACTCTCAGATTTAAATTGCATTATAAATAACAATGACTATTAATGTTATCT
Source organism: Ligustrum vulgare (assembly GCA_963555705.1). NCBI lineage: Eukaryota > Viridiplantae > Streptophyta > Magnoliopsida > Lamiales > Oleaceae > Ligustrum > Ligustrum vulgare. Next base: position 33,432,507 of record OY743171.1, on the reverse strand, counting down.
AATAGCTAAAGACCACTCTGACATATGCCAACTTACATCCGAATGTAACGGGCTCAGTGGATCAACCATCCCACTTTTCCCTTTTCCAAGAAAATTGACTTATCAATTTACCTCCAAGGTGAGATATACATATATCTCTATTAATTGAATATGTCAAGTGTCAGATTTAAATGTGACTTCTTATTTGCCTTATCAATATTCAGAATTGGACTATTTGTTACTTACCTCACTTCCATAGTATCTCATCTAAGTTGACGAATAACTATTATTCTTCATTACAGAGGATAATCATTTCATGTCCAAACATGAAGTAGAAGTGTCGTTCTTCATAAGAACTGTAATTAACAATTGTCTAATTTTAAACTGAATGAGAAGACAAAGATAGGTGATAACTTTTTAAGCTTTTCAAACAACATTTGTTTTATTACCTACAAATAGGTATATCACCATTTTTCGCAATTATTATACTTTTAGCCATTATATATTATTGGTATCTAATACTCGATTGGCTAAGAGATTATTTAACCTCTATTAAATAGAAAACTGAAGTAGAAGATTCACCAAACTTCTCACTTCTTCAGTTTGGTCAAGGAAGCCTTGCAATTATAAATATAGTGTCCTATTTTTGGAATGTTCGAGAAGAGTATTCTCCATCATATCGTGTTTTGAGATCATTTCTCAAAGAACGATGCCAATTCAAGGATTTCAATCTAATGAACTTACAGAGTGTTAATTACACTCCATAAATTCAAGTAACAACTCAAATTTTTAAAACTCATACAACAACAATAATAAATCAAAAATAGAATCACGTATTATCATGCATAAATCAATTTAATAAGGTCTTTTATTAAATCGATTGCTCCCGCTGTTTTACTTGAATTAATGGCCCTCAACATTAATCTCGTAGAATCCTGTTAGATTCACAGTAGGCTAGGATCCCGTTTATTCCATTAGAACCTTGAGTGACTCAACAAGCTCTAATAAAACATCCAGGTAGATATTCCTATCAATCACATCTCCATGTGACTCCTAGATCATGAAGTAGACAACTCTTTGTTGCACACATCTTATGTATTTACTTGATTGTGCCTCAAAAATCTCATCTCCTTGAGTGACTCAACAAAAGATAGATTTCAGTTAAATTCTACCCATTGTTCAGAAACATCTCATGTTTCATAGTGACAAACACACCTTCCCACTTGCAGCCTTGTGTGACTCATCAAGCCGCATCGATGGCGGATTCTGGTTTATTCACTATAACAATGGAAGACACCTTTTATTAACCAATTAATAAGAATTTAATAAATTGCTTCCAAAATTATATTCCTTTTTGATTGACTCAATAAAGGATGTGGTTTTGGTTAAGTCCGACCCATCGTTCAGAAGTATCTGATACTTCATAATGAGAAACATATCTACCGGCTAGTAGCCTTGAGTGACTTAACAAGTTGACATCGATAGTAAACTCTGATTTTTCATTATAACAATGGAAAGTACATGACTTAATATAATTTTAAGTGATGGGTTTGTCTCATCATTCCTATGTATATTAACTAACATCCACCATGCAATTAATCATACATACAATATTATTATGGATGATTATGGGCAATATCTATCTAATCTTCTCGAGCCATGAAGAAGACTAGTGGTTAATTCCTAGGGGACATTGCATTCGATCATCGAATGCTAAATGCAATAATCTCCATCTGCTGTCGCAACATGTATCCTATACTATTTGTCTTCTTGTGGCCAATTACAACTTGTATCCTATACTAGATGGCACACAGGCCTGTATCAAATGACGCGCAGGCCTATATCTACAAAGTAGAGCTCGCAGGCTCAAATAAATAAATTAAATAATAGGCACGCAGGCCCAATTAAATAATAATAGGCTCGCAGGCCTAACCAATAAAGTAGAATAAATTAACCATACATTCAACCAATCACATGGTCGAGTCCATAATCACCCACTAAATACACATTCATCATATAAATGTAATATAATATAATATCTAATATTATATGAACAAATTTCAAATTTCTAGCAATCTAGGTCGTCTAAACTATTTTAGATGAAACGGATCGAAACAATAATTAATTAATCAAATTAATTAACTAACTTTAGTTAGTGGGTCTTATTTAATTAAAATCATATTTTAATCAAATACCAAATTAGAGTCCAACTCTAATTCCAAAAGAGGCAAATTAGGATAAAACTCCTAAAATAAAATGAAATTCAATTTAGTAATTAATTAATTAATCAAATTAATCAATTAGTTTAATTGACGAGTTTATTTAATTAAAATTAAATTTTAATTAAATATTAAATTAGAGTCCTACTCCAATTTCAAGATTCAATGGCTAATTGAATTTAGGATCAAATCCTAAATAAAATTTAATTAATAATCAATTAATCGAATTAACTAATTATTAAATCGAATTTAATTAAAATCAAATTTTAATCAAACACCAAATTAGAGTCCAAACTCTAATTCTTAAATTAGGGCAAATTGAATTAACATTTTAATTTAGGATAAAACTCCTAAATAAAATAAAATTCAATTTATGGTCAAAATTATATATTTTGTTAAAATCCAATTTTAACAATAATTTGAAAGTCGTGAATTTTAAAATAAAATTTTGAATTGAGTCAAAATTAAAATTTTGGTCAAAGTTTTAAATTAGGTCAAACCCAATTTGAAAATCAAATTTTAAACCAAAATTGTATTCAAGGTCCTTTGAAAAATTGCACTCTAACCCATTTCAAAATATCACAAAGAGACCCTCAATTTCAGAAATTGTATGATTGGTCCTTCATCTGAAAATTGCATTTTTGACCCTATTACATAATTGCAGACAGGGGTTTGAAATTTCAGAAATTGCAAAGAAGCCCCCGCCCCAATTCTAAACCCTAATTCGTAAATTACAAATGGGGGCCTGCAATTTCTAAAATTGCAACACAGGCCCCCGCCCCCAAATCTCAATGCCTGAAACCTTACTACTCTTCCGGTATAGGCAGCGCCGGAACTGGCGCCGCAACCCATCACCATGCTGTGCACCGCTACCAGCGTCGCACAATGCTGTGAAAAGGTAGCGCTACTGTTGTTGCGCGAATCGCAACTGCGAGGCGCAGTGGTGACGATTGCCGCTGCTCACAATCTACCAAATGCAGTGCGGTAGCAACCGCAAACTGCTGTGTGAAGTAGTGCGTGACCGATCACACAGCAGTGCTGCTTGCTGCTATGTGCAGCAGCGATTGATTGCTACTACGCCGCCGCCATCTCCGGTGACGGCTTTAAACGCCGGCGTAACAGCAACACCTTGCTACTCGCCACCATCTCCGGCGACCATGGCTTTCCAATTCCTTTTTGATTCATTTTGTTACCTAAAATTAATTTTCCTTCTCGAAATCAAATTTAGACAAAGGAAAAATAATTTTCTCAAAAGCTAGAAACAAGAAATCAAAATTCAATCATATTGAATTCGTCAAAGAATTAAACAAATCCTAACAAGTAACAATGTAGGCTCTGATACCACTGTAAGGTTTCGATACATACATGCACAACGAAAATTAAACAGACTCGAAACCATAGCCCGGATCAACCTTGTACTTAGATAGAATTTGTGATAAAGATGATACCTTTGATGAACGCCGTGAATCTGAAATCTGAAACAGGAGGTACAATCTTGTCACCACCAGCTGTCTAATTGTCCAGCCTCTAACAGAAATCTACACTGCGAGTTGAATCTGGAACTCCTTCACTCTCCAACTATTGGAATGAATTTGAGAGAATTGATTTTTCTCTTTATGCTAGCAAGAGAAAAATCTAATACTAGAAAAGTGACTCTCTTATTCTCTTGTCTTGCAACTAAACATAATTCTTATAGGTTTAAGTAATACCCTAATTAGGGTTAAGATAGCGAGTTTGGACCATTCCTGTCTAACAAGTAACCCAAGTTTAGCCCAACCAATTGGGCTTGTACATTAATTCTAACAATTAAAATTAATAATCTTATAAATTAAATTAACAGAGTCCATATATTCAAATTTGAATAAATTATTAATCACAGGGAGTTGTAAATGTGGTATATAAGTTAGAATTAATTGTTTACTTTGATTTGATATTAAAATTAGATTTCAATCGAAACCAAACAAGGGTGTATATATATGACCTGATAATTAAAGGACTGTAAGTTGTACTTTAATTATGAATTATGATTCTATAATAACCTGTTATATGTATTGTTCTCTTGAAGCAACCCACTGTTGGTTTTACTCTTCCTTGCGTAGGTAACCATTTGGCCAATGTGTGGCATGGCCTTTCTAATTCTTCTTGTAATTACATTAGAATCATGCTAAGCTAGATTTTATTTTTTTATTTATTTATTTTTTTTTTTTGGGATGGGATGAAGATGAATCTTTTTATTTCGTATTTTTAATTCAAAGATCAAGTAGTTTAGCTTAATGGTGTTCTAGTTTTTAAAAATACCTGATCAAACATGTTTTTCAATATTTTGCAAAATTGAAAACAACAAGCTCAAATCATATTCAAGCTATACATCTAAGACTGCGTTTGATAGCGATATTGAAATTTGGGTGGAATGAAAATGAATTCAAGAGAATTGAATTTCTGGGAATTGAAAGTTTAATGTGTTTAATTGGTTTAATTTTCTAGGTGAAAAAAGTGGAAAATTTTTCAACTTTTGTTGTTTGATTGACATGCAAAACTTAGCTATTTTAATAATTTGGAAAAAAATAATTCAATTAACAATAACAAAAAGGATCAAACGTGACGAAAATAATATAAGATTTTTTATGGAAAATAAAACTTCATCTACTCTTGAAAAACGAATTCATCCAAAACAAAGAAAATATCGAATTTCGAGACAAGTAGGAAAATGAATTCCATAGAAAACTTAGACAATCAAACAATGCAAAATTGAAAAAATTACGTGAAAAATATTACGTATCAAACGTAGCCTAATTTCTATTTCTATTTCTGTTTAGTTTTTCCTCTTCAAAAGTTCCCTCTTTATATTTATTCTATTTAAAGTGAAAGGTGCCGTATTCAAATCATATGTTTTTCTCGAACTTTGATGACTACTTGGTCAAATCATGTTCACTGGGAGTACTTGAATCAATTAGTTGTCTTCATCAAAAGTTTATTGTTGACCTTCCTGCGTGCCTTTTGAGTCCCATATAAAAAAATTAAAATAAAATCTATCTACACTCTATCTATATATATTTTAAAAGTATGAATAAATGAAAATATTTTAATTTTACATTTTATCTTTCATTCTTTTCTTTTTCTCAATAATATCCTTAGTTAATTTATTGAAACTTATTTTACGTTTATTTTGATTCTTATTTTAAAAATATTAATTTATCTACATTGATTAAATCAAAATTAGTTATTTGATTACTATTAATGTAGCGTCGTCACTTTTTAATTTAATTTTAGAATATTGTCCCATTAAATTTCACTTCCCGTGATAACTCTTTTGAACAATTCAAATAGTGCGTTTATGTGTTTAATTGATTTTTTTCTATTTTTAATTCAAACAATTATCTTTTAACCCTTATTGGGTAATACTATTTCGTTTATAAACACTCTTTAAATAAAGAACATGTTTACGCTTTTAATGATTTTTTTTATTTTTATTAAAACAATTAAATTTTAGTTACCGATATATATATATATTTTAAAGTATGGTGAGTGTGAAACTCTTTATTTTCAAACTCACTTAAATTTTTATGAAAACCATTAATTAATTAATATATAAAAAGAAAAATATTTTTTTAATTATTTTCTAATTAAGAATATAAAATAAATAATTTCAAAATTATTTGGAAAAGAAAAAAAAAGTAAAAACTGGATTTTTAGTTGAAATTTATAGTCATTGTTTGGTGATTGATTAAAATAAAATTTTTAATATATTTTGATAGAAATTGAAAAAATGTTATTGAAAAATTGTGGGTCAAATAAAATGTGATTAAAATCAATTTTTGACTTTAATTTAGATTAAAATCTTATTTTAATTTCTCTCAAACATGAGCTTAATATTAAACTTTTTTTTCATAATAAAAATATTCTCATAAATTAATTTAATTTATCAATGGACAATTTTTCACAATTTTTCACGACTAATCATAAATATTTTATCAAATAATTATTGATTTGCCTAATATTTTATAATATCGAATTACTTCTTAATATATCACATACGATTTATTTATTTAGCTGACATTTTATATAATTGTCTAATATATATTTCAGATAACGGATGAAGATTTTCAATAAAATATTAATATATTGAAGTCAATTTACAATTTCTCTATAATACCATTACCAACTACGTCAACTACTTTCAAAAATAATATCAGTACTCAAAAAAGCTACTTTAAAATTCAGCATATACATAAAACGTGCAAAACACTTCTTACTACTTGAAAAATAAAAAATAAAAGATAATTTTTTTTAATGAAAATTTTTGAAGAATATGTGGTTAAAAAAATGGGAAAGAAAAAAGTCTACATGTAAAATTATTTAAAGATGAAATATGTGATTGAAAATTCATTTTTGGTTTTAAGACTCAAACAAGTGCTATTTTTTAACCTGTTTGGTCCGGCTTAAAATATCCTTCCTAGCAGATTTTGCAGATTCATGAATAATGCATTCCATTAAATAATAGATGGCTTCTTTAATTTCAATAAATGCACCCGAACATCCAAATGCTACCCTTCAACTGGCAAATGCTGGGGAGTGCATGTCCTCTACGAGAAGAACATCAGATGAGTCTTAAAAATAAGTGTAAAATTCACATTTTTTCTCATGGTATGGACCTCATATATTAACAAAACTGTTAGTCATGGTCCAGATACATGTTTTAAGATTTGAACATTTCAAAATAGTAATAAATAAATATTGAATTAAAGCTCTAAAATTAATATACAGGCAGGCTCAAAAGAAACCTTGATGTCGATCGAGCATCTGATTTTGAACTCAAACCCCGGCTAGTCTTTCTTTAAGAGAGTTCAACACTGCTTTGCTAGCTAGTCTCTTTGCAGTACTTTTATCAGAAGCCGAACGTGACTCTTTGTGTACAATGCCGTCAGCTTCCACCTCCACTTCGACAAACGACACTCCATTATCACGAAAGACAACAGGCTCTTTCAAAGTAAAATGATGCTTCTGACATAATTCACTTAATTCTCTCACTGGATGAAGCCTCAGTGTCTCAGGTGTAATCATGGGCTCCAGAAGAGGCCTTATACTTTGAAAAACAATATCCTTGTTGTAACCAGAATCAATAAAGATAGCCCCAGCAAGGGATTCTATTACATCCCCGAGCACCTGCATCATGTCAACAAGTGATTGAATCTCACAACACAAATTCCACATTTTGAAACATTTCACCCATTTAAATTGAACTCAGTGAGATATAAATTGAGAATGTATTTTATCAAAGTTACCACCTTAGGGAAAGTTATCTCAGATTCCCAACCAAAAGTTGAGACCAAGGGTAGTTCCTCGGAATGGTTAATTGTCTCGACTATATGCCTATGAAGCTCTTGCGAAGCATGAAGAATATGTTTGTGAAGTCCCACTTTAACTGCCGATTGAGCATAGCAATCATTGTTCACGGATGCTGATCTTAGATCCGTTAGAAGACCAGGAGATAGGCCAGGATATCTGTGATACAGGTTCACCGTAATCACATAATCCAGGACCGAATCACCAAGAAATTCAAGACGCTGCAGAAGAATGAAATTAATGCCATCAATAAACAATTCCGCGTGGTAAGAAAAACTAAAAAATGATTCTTCTAAATGTGATTTCTACGACACATACCTGATAGCATCTTGGGATTTCGGGCAGCATGTAAGAACCATGAGTTAGTGCTTCAACTAAATAAGAAGCATCACGAAACCGATAGTTCAGCAGAGACTCTAAATATTTGACATTGACATGTACTTCAGGATTAATAAGGAAGGGCCTTGTATAGGGAACCCCAACAGTGTCAACGTTTAAACCAAGCCATGCCATAAAGGACAAGGCCGCTAATTCACCACCTGTGCTAAGGAATGCCCCGATCAATGCTTCAACAACATCTGCGACCACCTTACTTTTTAGCATCCTGCTTCCTTTAACATAGACTTTTCTAGATGGAAGTAACTCCTCTGCTAAACCCTGATTTGCAGAATTATCCCCTGGAATTATCCATGTTTTGGGATTGAATGGTTCATTGCGGATGAAGCCCTGAAGTGACCAAATTAAGAAAGAAAAATTTAATACTCACCGATAGATATTATTCTCTGAGGCACATAATAAAAGAAACAAGAAGATAGAATAGAAGATATCAAGCAGAATTAGAAAGAGAGAGAGATGTGACTCTTTTATTTGCCAAACCGTATCGTGACAATTATAATAGTGTCAGTATGATTATCATATAAAAATTAAGCCCCTGTTTGGTGGGGTTAAAATCAGATTTATAGTACATTTAGATAAAAGTTGATGATATTAGTTAAACATTATGGGTCCCATGAAATATGTAGCTAAAATTAATTTTTGACTTAACTTAAATTAAAATCTAGATTTCAATCCCCTAATAAATATGGGCTACAGTAGAAATCTTTTTTTATTTAAGGGGACACGGGAAAGGAGTGGGTCCGTAGAGAAGTAATGTTGGAATTTTTTTTCCAATAAGAATTCTACTCTTCAGAGTGTTAAAAAGAAAAAGAGTTAAGATTTTGTACTCTTCAGGTGTCTCGTCTAAAACTACAAACCTCAAGATAACCAACCTAAGAACAAAAGTCATGTCTAAATAGCATGTGGATGTACTCTGTTGACAATCCACCTTTTATTCCGGTCATTCTTTGCTATTAAAAATATAAAGATTAGAAGAAATTTTTCTCTTTATTTCTGTGGCCAAGTTTTGAACAATAAGAATATAATCTTTAAAAACTTCTACTGTGAAACATGCAACAAGTGTGCTGAGTTTCAACTTTCAAGTAAAATATTTAATCTTTCAACCCTTCAATTAATGAGATGAAGCAAAATATGATTATGACTTGGTAAGATTACCGGAATTTTGCGGTCACATCCCAGCTTGCACAATGTAGCATTGGAAATTATTTTTTCTTTCTTAATACTAAGAAGCCCCTCATGCTCTTTTTGATACATATTGAAAACATGTTGACCAGCAGCATATTTCAGAAAAGAGTCCCCGAGAGTTTCTAGTGATTCCAGATGAAGTTTTTCTTGGCATTTCTTTGTTGTGATTGCTTCCAAAACCTGAAAGCCACAAACAAAATTAACATTAGAACAAGATTATGGTTGAGATGACAACATCAACAATATTAAACACGAATAACTTAATAAAACCAATTCATTTCACTCATAATTAATGTGCAGGCAACATCCATTTAAACCCTCCCAAAAGCATGCAAAGGTTATCATATGTAAAGTCGTAATTCAGCTTAACACAATTTGTCAGCTTAGTTTCTTCATATCCAATAAATAACATCCAAATAATTTTCAACCATCAGAAAAATGCATTATTTATGCATACCAAGTCACCAACTACACTTTTAGGAAATTAACCCCAATCTTGCCCTTTTCATACATTAAAAGTTTCATGGCAGGTGAAGCTCATCGATGATTTGAAAATATAGTGCGTTCTCAACTCCCTTAGATGCAAATCACGACGTGACATTAAATTTAAGATACAGAGAACCAGAGGAGTAAAATATACGTACTTTGATGATTGGAATATTAACATTTTGCATGCAGTGATCCTCGTGCATTCTTCTCAAGTTTGAAGCTAAAAGCAAAGACTCAATCCGATGCATGACAGATGGAAGAAAGGAGAAAGAGTAAAATGTAGAAATAGATATAGGCGACATAATGATTGAACAAAGTTCAGGTGGCAGTTCGCATGATGCATTACTTGGTTCTGCATGGGAAAAGAAAAACACAAGTTAGCCATAAATCAAAATGAGTTACATTCAAGTATAAAGTACACAATTATCTTAGTTGATCGCAAAGCAAGTAATAATCTCGATAAACCGCCTTATTCTGCATTGTAGTAAGAAAAGATCTGCCAAGATTAGGCTCTTAGCACAGTGCTTTTAACAAAACATACGCAGTAGACAAGATCCATTCACCTATTCAATTCACAAAAAAATCATGCATCCACCAACACATAAACATGAACTTCAACTCAATAGTAATTTGGTCCATGTTAATTTGCTACTCCAGCACTCCAATCCTTGCATTATTTAGGCAGTTTCATATATGCATGATTCAGAGTTAGATTTCTTTAGACAGAGAAGCAACAAAGGGGAAACTGAAGAATTATAAACATATTACAGTATTAGCATATGAAAAATGTCAACAAGAGAGAAAATTTCTTGTAAAATTTGTTTCTGTATACATTTTAGCCTTTCTTTGAAAGTGATTACTAGAAAATCACTCTCCCCCCACCAACCATATATTCTCAACAAATTCCTTTCACGATTTCCCATAATTTTTTCCTACTTTTTATCCAAACATTCTCCATAAAAAAATAATAATAAAAATAAATAAATATTCAAAAATCAACTTTCCAAATAATCACTATCACTCAAGCACTTATACCCAACCTTTTGTCTTCTGATCTCTACATCTCTGAAGGCAATTTTGCACTGTAAAGATGTGTCTCCCATTAAGAAGTGCTTCATTTTCAAAAAGCAATTTGATACCATGTCTGCAAGGAACAAAACCGTATTACTAAGATTAAGCTTAATCACACATAGTAAATACATCAGTACTTAACTGAAAGGATCCGAATACTACAGACCTATTTTCATAGTACTCTTTGTAAGTAACACATTCACCATCTTTCAGACTAAGAAATGAATTGCCATGCAAAGCACCCAGAGTTCCAGTGATGCAATACATGAAACCATTATGAGGCGTATAAACCAACGAATTCTTTAACACACAGGTACATACCGAACCATTCTTTGTGTGCACAAAATTACCATGACATTTCCCATCAATGTGCATATTGCACAAACTGTAATTTTGAAATGGCACAGATTTAATGCAACTCCAATCAATTAGTAAGCCTTGAAGCGGAAGAAGAAGATAATCAAAAGCCACGCAGTCACTTCTCATAAAAGATCTGCCCTTATCTTCTTGACGTGTATAAAAATTATTATGAAAAAGATGCTTAAAAACAGTGTTCTGAAACCTCTGACATAGGAGAATCTGCAATCAAAGATTAAAAATTGATTCTCAGCAAATAAAAAATTATCATTGGCTATGAGATTCTCAACATGACATCAGTAAAACGATTATTTATTACTAATTTTAGCATTTCACCTGCTCAGAAGTCAGTTTAATGCTTCCGATATATTTTACATGCACAATTAGTTTTCCTCTATCAACATCTAAATCAAAATTTGGCAGCTCAACATCAAATTCAAGTCTTGTCCTGATGGCAAGCACAATGTCTTGCGGCTTGACAGCATATTTGAACTCCTGCTGTAATTTAATTGAATAGCAATAGTACAGCCTTTCGGACTCATTGTCACGATAACCAACCAATTCTTGTGGGCAGTACTGTACTTGTTCCTCCACATAAGGAAGTTTATATCCTGTAGATTCAGATTCCAAAAAATATTGTAACTTCCCATTATCTTGAAAAACAAGTCTGAAGGAGAACTAAAGAAAATTCCAAATCGAGAATCATATTAATCAACAAAAGTGTAAACAAATTATTACCAAATTCTTCAGCATCAGCTTCTTCCCCCACAATATCAGGCACAAGATTATCTGTCAGGGCACCAACCTGATGAAGTTTTCTGCAAGCTTCTAGGCACGCAAGTTGCTTCAGTTTTTTGGTTTTACCCTGAACAGTAATAGTTTGGATTGGGCAGTTTTTTGGAAGGTGCAGTGTGCAAATTTCCAATTCTTTGACAACCTCACAGCGAGGGTAAGGTCTGTAGTAACTATAAATCAAAAGGAAAAAAATATATATAAGTGTTTTTTTCAATTTTGAGAAATTCACAATTTAACCACACAGCAGTCGTGTACATTCTTATGATAATTTGACAACCTAGAAACTAAAAGCTTCAAAATGGTTATAAGCTGAAAAACGTCAGGAACAAACCAGTCAGAAGGCAGCCGGGAGCAATAGAAGTAGAGCAAAGACACACTAGAAGTCAAAGTCACAATTGCTCCTGTGGTTTGGACTTCATAGTATTCTTCACTTTTCAATTCACTATCAAGAGGTTCACAAGGAAGACTAGCATGGCTCAAGCACTCTTTCCGCATTCTCTCTCCACTAGCCAAATAGTTCTCCACGCGCTTGAGGGTGTCAGTATCCCCCCTACAATCAACCAATACAAGAATGAAGAAAGAGATAATCAGCCTCATCATTGACCTTTGAATTGCCCCAATTCTACTGTAACCAGCTATCGCCAAAAAGGACAGGATAATTGATTAATAGATAATTTAGACCAGTTGGGCTCCATTAAAATGTGTTTTGGGGGGAAAAGTATTTTGGAATGGTGACTTTTTGGAGAATGTGTGTTTAAAAAATAATGAAAAGGTCTGGATTTAAGTATAACATTATTTTATGGGGGAATGTATGGTTGAAAATGAGTTCCGAAAAAAAAATGTATTTTTGAAAAAATGGAGGCCAAACAGGGGCTTAATATTCGATGAAGCTTCAAACAACTGAGACAAGTCTGAAGCCTAAACGCAACCATCAAATCATGCAATGCGGTAGAAAATAAGTTTTTAAATTGTTCCCAACAAGAAAAAAGTAGTAGGGAATTTAACTTCTATTTACTATTTTTGAAATGAACAGCTCAATTTACCACTAGTATAGAATCTTTCCCAATAAGAAAACAGAGATAAACATTTTATTATTCTTCTATTTTTACACTCTGAAAGTGATGGAGCTCACCTTTTTACCATTAATACAAAGTCTGAGTCCTGCATACGAGCACGCCCACGTGACTGAATAAAGCTACATATTGTGGCAGAGGGGTCAAATCTAATCACAAGATTGCACCTTTGCACGTCTAATCCCTCTTCAAGCATAGAGGTTGCAATGACGATGTTAACCTGTAAAAATATATGCCCAAGAACAAAAATAAATATTTTTTTTATATAAAAATAAAGTAGCAAATCGTGGAATCTTAATAAAAAAAAATGCAGGTACGAGACCCACTGTGCCCTTGCGGAATTCATCAACAATTTTGTTTTGCTCTTTCCTGCTCTGTGATTGCAGCTTAGAAGTGTTCCCTGCCGTGTATTCTGTTCTCCACCCACTGACTTCAGGAAGTAACTCGTTCAGCAGATTCCGAAGAACAATAGCCGTGATAATTCTCTCAACAAAGACTATACATCTCAAATCCTTAATTTCCCTGTTCCAGTATCATGTAAGAGAAAGAGTACCAATGAAAGGTTCTCAACCTTTTACAAAATATTCAAAAATGATGCAGAACTAATGACCAATAAACAATTCAAACAAGGACCTGGACAAATGCTCTTATTTTCGTACAAAATAGATTGTCATTTTTTAAATTAAATCCAGAAATATTTAATATTTTATTAAACAAGTGAGAAAAATTGCAACAGCAGGACGAGTGATGACACTGATATTCTGAGCTTACAAGAGCATGCGTGGTGGGACGTCTACATGATTAGAAATTTAACACTTCTGAAGTTGTTAAACATGAATTGTAACTATAATATTGTGTAACGTCAATTATCGCTTTTCACATCTCGTGATGTTCAATTCTCAACATCAAACATACCATAAGATATTTACTCGTGTAAGCTTGCCCAACTATAAAGTAAGTCAGAGTTTCTCTTTCACCTTGAAGCTTAGCCAAAAATGAACATAGTCAAGTCAAGATCCCCCCACATGTGGGGGGCCATAATATGCAGTTGGTTTTGCAAATTTTGATGTTGATAAACATGGGTGGATGGGGGTAATAACACTGTCATATTCAATTTGCAATTTTTTTTTATCGTGTTGTATAATTAGCATCATCAAACAGACCATAAGATACTTCCCCGTGCATGTTTGCCTAATCATTATATCCTTTTGGTGTTACCACATATTACATGATACAGTTAGAATAATTGTAATTTGTAGTTTAATGCATCATCAACAAGACACTAAAGTTCTTCCCAAAAACTAAAATGTACTTCCAAAGAAAAATATAATGAAAATTTTCCCAAGATTTAAATTAGTTTTGTGCCCATGTAATCTCGAAACAAATAAAACATTCATCAACAGAATTGAAAAGAATACTAATAATTTCTAGAGAAAATGTATGTAGGATATTTTAGCAAACCTGTATTCTAGAAGAGTGTTAACAAGGCAGACAACTTTCGACGTAACATACCCAGAATTCAGTTTAGCTTTTATATCACAAAGGTCAGACCCTTGTAGACCTTCATGAAGAGAAACAAATAATCACGGCACGAATAGAAAAGAACAAAATCTAAATCTAAATCTTGGACAAAACAGAAAAGTATATACATTATATAAAGTGAGAAATACCCGATGGCACAAAGGCATGAAAGACTTCAAGTGCATCCAAACTGAAATCTCTAACAACCTTCTCACAACGTACATCCAGTGTCACCCATGAAAAGAAATTGGTCGCCTCACAAGATAACGTCTCCGCTGCCTATTCAAAGAGAAGTTCTTTACTGCCAATTGCTAGTCGCAAAAAAGTGTGCATTTTATAAACAAAAAAGCCCTTGTTTGATACCCATTTTTTTCAAAATTAATTTTTCATAAACTCCTTTTCAACCACATTTTCCTAAAAATCACAATTGCAAAACACATTTTCTCTAAATAATGAGTTTCAAACAGGCAAAATTGACATAAATAAAAAAACATACCTTTATGGCTAACAAAACACCCAGCTCAGTTAAACAAAACATGAAAGTAGTGCGAAGATTAGACAATCTTTTTTTTGCAGATTCAGCGCTAGAGATCAAGATACTTGATCTTTCCAGAGAAAGTTTATGCTGCCAATAAGTATATATAAAATCAGTACGTTGAAAGTACCTTGAAAATGGGAAGAGCAAATGATAACATAAAAATGCTAACCATAGACAAAAAATTCAGAGCATATGAGTTCAGTTCCAAAAAATACAACTTCGATCATCTGAGATCAAAATACATTACTTGTTCAAATCTCCTCATATCTCAAACGATGCAAATCACCCTTGTGCTGGAAGCAACAGTAACTTCCAACTAGAATCGTGCTATGGATGTAAAGTAGAAAAAGTAAAGGAACGAGTGTCTAGTGACAAGTTTAATCATTGAAAACCTTATCTCAAAGCATAAGCGAACATACAACCCGACCCCTCATGAGCATATAGGATTTCATTATTTTTTAAAATAAAAAACCAGCATGTGCAAAACTATATTATATATGGGAGACAGCAAAACTCGAACCAAGGTCTTTTGTCTAACAATGATACATGAACACCTTCTAATCTAAAACCTTAAGCTATTTATTTATTTAAATTTTGTCAAAACAAATTGAACCTCCACATAACCTCGTGCTAGGATATTTATCATAAATCCATCGAGTACACAAGATACGAGGGAGAATAAATATTAAAATCTATACAAGACATATTCCCTCTGTTTCATAAAGATAGGCTTATTTTTATTCACACATATTAAGAAAACATAGTTAATATACGTTGGAACTATAAATTTACTTATATTTTACCTAATTTACCCCTACATTAAATAATGAGTAGTTCATATTTCGTGATAACAATGCATATTAAATAGGGGTTTATTAGAAAATTATGATACTAATATATTCTTAACAAGGAAGGTGACCTATAATTTGGGACAAACAAAAAAGGAAAAGGAGACTTTCTTTGTGAACAGATGGAGTATTATACATGCTATACTTGTAACATCCATTTTACTCCAATTGTAAGCATACTTTTCATCAAGTGAAACTTTATCTTTAGTCATTCATAGAAGCAATGACACACCACAATTCCAACAGTTCTAGTTCCAAGAGAGACATGTATACCTTCTCCATCGACCTTTCAAGATCACTTGCAATACCTTCAACA
Organism: Ligustrum vulgare; assembly: GCA_963555705.1. Classification (NCBI taxonomy): domain Eukaryota; kingdom Viridiplantae; phylum Streptophyta; class Magnoliopsida; order Lamiales; family Oleaceae; genus Ligustrum; species Ligustrum vulgare. The sequence continues at coordinate 33,416,377 of OY743171.1, read as the reverse complement.
ATGAGGTAAGGAACACCCACATGTTCGTACGTCTTTACTTTTGGAGTCGAAAATGGGATATAGCGAGCTAAAACGGATTCACTTTCACATGTGAAGACCTTCATTCATAAGAACAGTGTAAATTAGGAACCATTATATAACCAAAATGGAAAACTAGCCACAAGAACAAAATTCAGAAAAAATGTGTAGCCACTACTAAATAGGGATTTTCAAGGCTACCCTGTCTTATATGCCTTAACACTTCCACATCAATCCAGTTGTAGGCAAAACATGTAACAGGTTAGATACAACAAAGAATTTATTTTAAATAATTCTTCATTTCTCAAAACTATTGCATATCAAAGTGTGACGAAAATTTCAATATACTATACTATTCTATACTGGCTGCATCAATTAAGCTTGCATCACAACAATACATGAATCAAGACTCCAATAACGAATCAGAAGTGGCAAAAAAAAAAAAAAAAAAAAACCTTTGAATTCATTAGATTTTCAAGTTGCCTAATCTGTTTCCAGTAGTCGGTGGCTGAGCTTGACCCTATACAGAGCAACAAAATGAAGTGCTCAGACAAAGTCAGCAACAGAGTCAAAAGAGAACTATGAGCAATAAAATACGCAGGATTGATTAATAATTTTCTAGAAGTTACGTAGAACCTTTAGCCATTATAGGAGAAGCAGTCATTCCAAATATTCTAGGAAGGTGCAGAGCATTTTCTTCTCGTTGGCGATTATAGAAATCCTGCAAGTTTTTCTAAACTGTCAAGTCAAAGAACGTATCACTGGTGACAAAGTCAAACAATTTCATATTAGAGAGATTCAGGGTGACCAAAAATTGTAAAAGTATCACCATTTTAAGTATCTAAAGTTTTGATGACCTCTTTTCATGCATCTAACCAGAGTGACTCACATGAAATAAAAGATACACACATGTTAAACATTAATTCTTTCATCAATTGATTATATATTATAACACACCCCACTCTTTTATTCAGGAGAGGGTTGGAAGTATGAATAGTTCCTCACTTTTCCACTTTATCTTCTTGATGCTGATTCATTTGCTCAATTCCAAGATGTGTTTATTGTACGACAAAATTGACAGTCATTAAAAAATCTCAACAAAAGAAGGAAATTTGAATCGAGGCTAAAAGACTTAAACTAATTACGTTTATTTAATAAAGGTGTAAGTTGATTCATTATGGTGCGACTAGTTGTTCATGTCATTGAGTCCCTCATAGTTTTAACAAAAATTAACACATTTTCATGATACTCAAGTTTATACCATTACGTCCAAATCATACACGTAATAAGCTCAACTCAAGGAACATAATACTTCCACAGTATATCAATGCTCTTCTTTGGGACATGAACAATCACACTTTTGAGAATGCAATGCTAGATGAAAGACTACGAAATCGCATTAGTCAGAAAGATACAAGAACCTCCCAAATATATAATAACCTTATAAGTTCTATCAAGCGTAAAAATGGGATTTAAAATAGTAAAAATGCAATCAAAGTGCTTATTTAGAACTCTCTTACACTATACAACACAAGCAAAATCTTAATCATACTGCTATATTCAGTGCTAGCTGGACAACTACGAAATCGCATGAGTCAGGAAGATACAATAACGACATAAAAATATAATAAGCTTACAAGTTCTACCAAGCGTAAAAAATGGGATTTAAAATAGTGAAAATACTGTCCAAGTGCTTATTTGGGACATTCTTTTGCCCTGTGCAACACAGGCAAATTCTTAATCATACAATTATTGTTTCCATCAGAATACAACCATTGGTTAAAATTACATATCAAATAAGAAATTAAGATGTACAATTTAGAAACATGACATCAGGATATAACTATATATTTTTTAGTAAGGCTCTGTTTAATTCACTTGAATTTGTTGGAAAATGTGAAAAGGTGGAAAACATTTTCCACCTTTTGTATTTGTGTGGTGTTTGATGACAAAATTTGTCTTGAAAAATATTTTCCAAGGTACAACTAATTAAAGCATACTTAACTCATTTGCCTTGAAAATATTTTCTTACCTATTTGGTGAGAAAATATTTTCCACCTTAGGTGGAAAGAGCATTTTCGTTACGTTTGATTATTTTTGTTGTTGTTAATTGACTAATTTTTTTTCCAAAAATTAAATATTACTATTATTAAGTACAAATGAGTGAAAAAATAAAAAAAATAAAAAAATGATTAAAATAGCTAAATTTTGATTTATTTGTCATGGAAAAAAATGCCAATCAAACAAAAGAAGGAAAATTCTCACTTTTTCACCTGAAAAATTAATCAAATCAAACACTTCCAATTTACATTTTCCAGGAAAATCAATTCTTAGAAAATATTTTCTTACCATCTATTTCCCATCTTTTCAATCAAAGACAGTCTAACATTTTGATAGTCAAAAAAAAAAAAAAATCCATTACGGGCTAAAAAGATATCTATTAAGGTTTTAAAATAAAAGGGAAATATCAAACAAACAAGTGAGTCATGATCAATAATCAAATTCTCTTAGTGAGGCCACTAAGATGTTAGAAACAACTTCAAGTATAACATAACATATTACAACAAAATCATACCCTCATGATGCGAGCATAATAGTGATTGCCTCTTGCATTATGACACTCGTCAAATATTAAAACCTTTATGTGGTCAAGACTCAAATATCTATGACTCAAGGCGTCCCACAAAATTGCTGGAGTCATTACAAGCACCTGGACATGAAAACCCAATGTTACAACATGAAAAGCATATATTTATGATTATGATAAAGACTGCACTTACTGATTACTACAATTCTCACTGTTCTTACAATATTAAAATTTCTAAGAAGGTTTAAGCATTTACTAGTAATATATTTTCATCACAAAAAACAAGAGGGCTTATAGAAGTAACTTCATCACAAGCATTGAGTATCTTTAAGTTGGCAACTTAGATTTATAGTTTGGGATAACATATACCGTCCTTACTTCATGCATCCACCAACTTATTGTCCTAATAAAAAGTAGCATCAAATTGACTGTAACCACTTTTTTAGTTAGGAATGAATTATATACTAATTTCTTAGGAGTACCGCAATAAGCAGCCCTATAAGTCTATAACCCAATACCGCAACTTCATCTAATAACAACGATTGTTAAATTTATTTTTAAGTACTTTGGTCTTGAAATATAAGATAATACACTACGTATCATTAGAGAAGGTAGAGAAAGAGAAGAGGGGGTCATTCAAACCTCATTCTCATCCTTTACGTGTTTCCATGTGGCAGCATCCCAGAAATCAACGCCCAACTCACCATAATACTTGCCCACTTTTAAGTCAGTGTGCATCTCAATATATTCACCTTGCTGTTTAACCATCAGAAGTACAAAATCAAATTTGAAACCACATAAAAAACCATATATATTTTGAAAACGTGGTAAAGGAAAAGGTTAACATGGAAAACTCTATTTGAATCTTCATTAAATTTACTGGTTAATAATTAAACCAAACAACTAACTGATAAGTTATGCATCATGCAACTATAAATTTGCAAAAACTCAAAGCCCATAATGTATCAAATAAATCACATAAAAACTAATGCGTGGTGTCTAAAAAGTAAAGATACATAGTCACATACTTGGGTTACCAAAACAACTTTAGGGACCAAAAATACTGCAATGAATGGTGAAGGCTTTCTGAGGAGGTGAGCATAGCTGCGGAGGAGCATGATTGCAATCAGGGTCTTCCCAGAACCGGTCTCCAAAAATACAATGGTGTTTCCCTTTAGTGCTTTTTCCAATGCTTCCAGCTGATAACTGCATCAACACCAGAGTAAGATTATTCTAACAGAGCGGAATAGTAAGAGTTGGTGCGATTAAAAAATTTTATGTCTTCGTCTGTTTGGGCAAAATTTTCAAATTATTTCCCAAATCTCATACTGCTTTAGAACTTGCTTCAACATTCACAACATGCCAAGCTTGGGATGATGAAACACAAGCGGACACGCACAACAGATGTATGCATGTATATGGATGTGGAAAACTTTTTCTTGGTAATGCACTACAAATTACAATCCAATATTAGAAAGAATTCCAAGCTCTTCCTTTCGTAAATGAAGGAATAGGAAAATTCCTTTTCTTCTTTCATGTCCACTCATTCATATTTAGTCAAATTTGTTTCAGGCTTGGCTAGGTTGGATAGACCATCCACGCCTTTTACTCTATGAAATACCAATAGAAGAAAATCAAATTGAAACAAATCAAATCAAGACACAATCAGAGAGATCTGTGACCTTCTGGCGAATGGAACTGAATCGGCAGCAAGCAGATGGTTTCCTCCATCAATAGCCATTTCAATTGTCTGCGCAAAATTTGAACTTTTTCTTTACGATCACAAAATTATAGTTGAAACATACGACTAATATCTAATACTAATAAAGAGACAATAAAAATGACAAGATTAATTAAATAATAACAACGACAACTTAAAACAATGATCGTGCTTCCTTAGAATTCAAAATTCAGAACCAGATTCTATAATAAACCCGGAAAGAGTATCAAGTTTCACAACTTTCCACATAAAAAAAATCCCCGAAAGAACTCACCAGTTGCTAGAAAACAGGATTCTGTTCGATATTTCTTGATTTTTAAGGAAAAAAAACTGATCGAGCCTGATATATCATGAAGGGTTATGTGCGCACACACAAAAAATCCAGAACCAAATTTTAAATAAAACTCAGAAAGATTAAGAAAGTTCCACAACTTCCCAAATAAAAATCCACGAAAAAAAAAAAAAAAACTCACCATTTGCTAGAAAACAGGGTTCTGTTCAAGATTTCTTGATTTCAGAGTAAGATTGATCAAACCTGATGTATAATCAAGGGTTATGCGTATATATACTTGGACACAAAAATATCAGTATATAAAGGGAAGGTGAAAAACTTAGCAACTAAGCAACTTCGAGCACACATTTCAAAATTCCTAGAGTGAGAGTGTGCTGTGGAGCTTTTTGAAAACAAACACAAGTAAAAAGCGAAAACGACATAAATGTCAGTCCACTATTCCACTGTTTCAAGGAATCTCCAGGAAATTGTTTGGGAACTTCACTTCTTTAATATTGGATCCCGATACACGAAATATATAATTTTTAAATCATAATTTAAAAAATATCTTGATTCAATTATATTAAATAAAAAATAAAATTTCAATAAAATTTCAATACAAAATGCTATTATATTTGAAACATTAAAAATGACAAAATTATTCAAAATAAAAAATGTTATATGTACACTAAGTATACTGCGCAACTCAAAATCGGCACTCATTTAAATGTTTTATATAATTTTTTTTTTAACTTTTATTTACTTTTTTCTGAAAATTTGCCTACCTCATCATCTATTTCCCTTTTAATATGTTATAATTTTTTTATTAACTATATTTTTTAATGTGTTGCTTATATATATTTTATTTTTGCATATTTTTTAAACATGTCAATTTTTGTCAAAATGATGAAATGATTAAGTCTCAGTTTGGTAATAATATTTGGTTTATAAACTTATTTATTCATGATTTTGAGGTAAAAAATAGTGGCTAAAAATTGAAGAGAGAAAATGTGTGGTTAAAAAGTTGATAAAAAATAATAAATTATTTTTATAATATGCGTATTGAAGAGTCTACTCATTTATTAACATATTAGGAAGTAAGATTTCAATAATTCTATTTATTTATTTTCAAAGCATATTAATTCAATTTTTTCATTTCTAACTTAACAAATTTATATAGCATATATTTATTTATTTTAAAATATATTAATCCAAATTTTTCATTTTCAATGTAACACATTTACATAGATATGATGTGACATTTATTTATGTTCAAATATATTAATCCAATTTTTTAATTTCCTACATAACACATGTTATTGAATTTGAAACTTAAAAAAAATAAAAACAAAACTAATCAAAATAAAAAAATTATTCATGTATACTCAGTGTACCGTACCACTCAAAGTTTGGTACTTAATTAATTTTTTTATATAAATTTTTTTTTTTGATTTTTATTTACGTTTTTCTCTAAAAATTTGCTCACCTTATCACCTATTTTCCTTTTAATATGTTATAATTTTTAATTAACTTTATTTTTTAATATGTTGATTACATATATTTTGTTCGAAATCCAATATATTAATTAATATATTTTATTTTTCCTTGTTTTTTAAACCTACATATTTTTGTTAAAATGATGAAATGATTAAATTTTCTACCAATTATCATTGGTGGTAAAAAGTTGATAGCGAATAATTAATTGTTTTTATAATATGCTTATTGAAGAACCTACTCATTTATTGACATATTAAGGAGTAAAACTTCAATAATTTTATTTATTTATTTTCAAAATTTTCATTTCTAACTTAACAAATTTATATAGCATGTATTTATTTATTTTCAAATATATTAATCCAAAATTTTCATTTTCAATGTAACACATTTACATAGATATGATATGACATTTATTTAGCCCCCAGGGCCCAGGGCACATCTCTCAGCGGTGAAAGGGAAGGTGGTTTAAAGACCAGCCTCGCTTGGTCAGAGGTTCGAATCCGGCTCTTACCAAGTGCAAAGGTAAGCACTCACCCTACACTCTGGAAGGCATAACCTGCGATTTACATCCTCCACCAAGGCCCAGGACAGGGCAGGTGGGGACCCTTAAGGTTGGGGTTCAACCTTTTTTTTTTTGATATAACATTTATTTATATTAAAATATATTAATACAATTTTTTCTTTCCTACGTAACACATTTACATAGATATCACATTTATTTATGTTCAAATATATTAATCCAATTTTTTCATTTCCTACATAACACATTTACATAGATATCACATTATTTATGTTCAAATATAGTATTAATCTAATTTTTTCATTTTCAATGTAACATATTTACACATAATACATTTATTACAACTGTTACTAAATATGTAATAAATAATAATTTTTCCTAAAAACTCTTTATTTTTTATTTATTTATTTTTATTATATATAAAAATAAAAGTGAGGAGAGAGAGTCATTAAATATAATTTTCCCTCCATAATGACTCTCTCCTTACTTCTACTTCTACTTTTATAATCTATATATATATATAAAACAGAAGTGCCGTCAAAAAAATTTTCCCGCCCATTTTCAGTTTCTATTTTTGGAATTTTTTTTTTTCAATTGAATTTCCGGAATTGGGAAATGAGTTGTTGACAATTAATGAGACATTTAATGTGGGAAAGTGTGTAATGCATTGTAAATAAGCACTTGACTACATGTATTGAATGCAAATAATTTGTCTATTCGTATTCTCTCTCTCTCTCTCTCTCTCTCTCTCTCTCTCTCTCTCTCTATATATATATATATATATATATATATATATATATATATATATATATATCTCCTGCAATTTTTATGAATCCTACAAGAAATAATTGTTGACATAACATTTATTTATATTCCAATTCATTCACTTCACTTATTAATCCATCCAAATTTGTAATTGTTTTAACACCGATGAATCATTTCATTGTACGTGTTTTTCATATTTTGAAAATCAAGCTAATTATATTTAGGTAACAATATTCATACAACACATTTTTTTAAATTTACACCATAGTTTAATTGTAAGATAGATCTTCGGTGTTTGTTTAGTTTTGCTTTTATATCCTTAACTTTTTTTAATCGCATTGTTATTTATAACATTCAATTAATTAATAAATTTTATTTCTAATCACATATTCTATTCAAATATTCTGCTAAATAAGTGTTTTGATTATTTAAAAATATGAGAGATAAATAAGTGTTTTTCGCCAACAAAACAAATATATTGAATGAAAATCGTCTCAAAAGACAAGATGTGAAAATTAATAAAGAGTTGATGATAAAAAAATTACAAAAATTTTTAATATAACTATTATAATTTGAAGTAGTTTTATTATTTGTTCTTTTTTGTTTAGTTAAAAATATTAGTGACAAATAAGTTTGTTTGCATTAATATTCATTATTAATTGCCTTATAAAAAATAAATTTTATAAAGAAATTAATACATTTGGAAAACTACACATTAACTTTGAAAAACAAAAATAGCTTTACTTTTTCGTGCATTATTTGTGCATTAATTAGATTAATATTTTATTAAATTTTAATATTTGTTCTTTTTTGTTTAGTTAAAAATATTAGTGACAAATAAGTTTGTTTACACTTCTTAATAGATTTTTTTTTCCAGAAAACGGTGACTATTCATTTTTTTTAATTATTTGAATTAAACTTGCTTGCATCAACGTAAGATGTACTGATGATAATTAATAATTTATTGAGACTAAAATTAATTATTATGTCATCACATTAATAAAACTTGAATGGTATTATGGAAATCATTTTACGTAGTGAAATTAATTACTATGTTATGGATGACGTGTTGACTGTATTTGGCCCTTGTTGGAGACCTATTATTTGGAATAATGTGGTTTGAAATAGTAAAATTTTTGGAGATATGTAGTTAAAAATTGGAGAATATTTTTGGACTTATGTGTAGATTATTTTATTGGTATAATGTGTGTTTGAAAATGAGTTTTAAAAAAATGAGATTTAAAAATAATAGGTACCAAACAGGGGCTTGATGATGCGTTTAGTGCAATGGAAAATGAAATTGAAATTACTAAGGATGTTTATTTTAATACTTAAAAATGCAATTCCAAACAATGTGCAAATATCTGTTATTTTCGATAAAAAAAATAATATCAATTTTTTCTTGAACAACAACTTCAATTTTTCTTTTTTTTTTTTTTTTTTTTTTTTTTTTTTTTGTGAAAAAATGTGGAAAACTTAATAATCATTTACTACTTAAAATCAATGATTTTTTTTTTAAATTCGTAAAGATAAAAAAAAAAAAAAAAAACTTTGTCAATATCGTATAAATATTTTTATTTAAAAATAGAAAATGAAAAAGGATAAAATAAGAACGTTCATCAATCTATGTTTATTTTTCTTTACCTTTTCGTTTTAATAAAATTCTGAGCATATATCACAGATAAATCTATTTTTTCCACTTATTATAAATTTTATTTACATGTAATTTTTTCTTTTCCATTTTAAGTTTTAAATCAATTCAAATTACAATATTTAAAGAAATTTCTGGAACGATAAACATACGAATATTAAAAAAATTGAAAAAAATTAAGCTATGTGTAATGTACATTTGTAATTAATTGTCTTCATTCATTTCTCATTTTTAATTAAGTATTAATTTCATATGTTAAAATATAAATTTGATATATGTAAGTAACAAATGGTCGTGCATCGCACGGGTGTAACACTAGTATATATAAAAACAGAAGTGTCGTCAAAAAAAATTTCCCGCCCATTTTCAGTTTCTATTTTTGGAATTTTTTTTTTTCAATTGAATTTCCGGAATTGGGAAATGAGTTGTTGACAATTAATGAGACATTTAATGTGGGAAAGTGTGTAATGCATTGTAAATAGGCACTTGACTACATATATTGAATGCTAATATATATATATATTATTTTAGGAAACTATATTCATACAACACATTTTTTTAAATTTACATCATAGTTTAATTGCAAGATAGATCTTCGGTGTTTGTTTAATTTTACTTTTATATCCTTAACTTTTTTTAATCGCATTGTTATTTATAACATTCAATTAATTAATCTATTCTATATATATATATATATATATATATATATATATAAACAAAAGTGCCGTCAAAAAAAAATTTCCCGCCCATTTTCAGTTTCTATTTTTGGAATTTTTTTTTTTTAATTGAATTTCCGGAATTGGGAAATGAGTTGTTGACAATTAATGAGATATTTAATGTGGGAAAGTGTGTAATGCATTGTAAATAGGTATTTGACTACATGTATTGAATGCTAATATATATATATATATATATATTATTTTAGGAAACTATATTCATACAACACATTTTTTTAAATTTACATCATAGTTTAATTGCAAGATAGATCTTCGGTGTTTGTTTAATTTTGCTTTTATATCCTTAACTTTTTTTAATCGCATTGTTATTTATAACATTCAATTAATTAATAAATTTTATTTCTAATCGCAATTGCTATTCAAATATTCTTCTAATTTGCATTGAAAGGATGTGCAAATATTTTTTTTAACTTTTGTATTAATTATTTATTTTGATTATTTAAAAATATGAGAGATAAATAAGTGTTTTTCGTCAACAAAACAAATATATTGAACAAAAATCGTCTCAAAAGACAAGATGTGGAAATTAATAAAGAGTTGATGATAAAAAAATTATAAGAATTTTTAATATAACTATTATAATTTGAAGTAGTTTTATTGTTTGTAAAATTTAATAATTATTTTAATATAATATTATTTTTTATGCATTTTGTATACGGGAGAAATTATGTATAAGCATTAAGAATTAACAAGCACTTATCAAAATTCATATTGTTAAATTGCAACTTCCGTAGATCATTTTTGTTTTCCAGTCTAACATACTTTCCAAAAATTGGAATGCATTAATATTCATCATTAATTGCTTTATAAAAAATAAATTTTATAAAGAAATTAATACATTTGGAAAACTACACATTAACTTTGAAAAACAAAAATAACTTTACTTTTTCGTGCATTATTCGTGCATTAATTAGATTAATATTTTAATAAAATTTAATATTTGTTTTTTTTGTTTAGTTAAAAATATTAGTGACAAATAAGTTTGTTTACACTTCTTAATAGATTTTTTTTTCCAGAAGCAGTAATTTTTTTTTTAGAAAACGGTGACTATTCATTTTTTTTAATTATTTGAATTAAACTTGCTTGCATCAACGTAAGAGGTACTCGTGATAATTAATAATTTATTGAAACTAAAACTAATTATTATGTCATCACATTGATATACATTTGAATGGTATTATGGAAATCATTTTACATAGTGAAATTAATTACTATGTTATGGATGACGTGTTGACTGTATTTGGTCCCTATTTGAGACCCATTATTTGGAATAATGTGATTTTGAATAGTAAATTTTTTGGAGAATGTGTAATTAAAAATTGGAGAATATTTTTGGACTTATGTGTAGAATCGTAGATTATTTTATTGGTATAATGTGTGGTTGAAAATGAGTTTTTAAAAATGAGATTTAAAAATAATAGGTATCAAACAGTTGATGATGCGTTTAGTGAAATGGGAAATGAAATTGAAATTATTAAGGATATTCATTTTAATATTTAAAAACGCAACTCCAAACAATGTGCAAATATCTGTTATTTTCGATAAAAAATAATATCAATTTTTTATCGAACAACAACTTCATTTTTATTTTTTTTTTGTGAAAAAATGTGGAAAACTTAATAATCATTTACTACTTAAATATCCAAAAATTATATGATCTAAAATTCTCGGTATAATTCTTTGACTTTCAATGTTATCCAGTTCCCATGTCATGATAATTGCAAGATTTGCGTAAGTATTATTTTAACTACTTGATTTTATATGTAAAACTATAATGTTATTGGTTAAGAATGAATAATATTTTTTTAATAATTCTTAATTTTAATAGTTATGTAAAGGTTATATGGTACGATTTTTGCTATAATTTTTTTACTCCAACATTGTCGATTGTTATATCATGATAATTGCTAGATTTATGAAATTGTTATTTTGACCACTTGATTTTATAGGTGAAAATATAATTTTATTGGTCAAATGCAAATATTTGTGGGTTAAGATTCAGCATGCTTTTATAATTATTATGATTCTTATTTTTGAATGAAAAATTTAAAGCTTAAATACGAGAGGAGAATACATAAACCATTAGAAATATATTGATACATTCCACATAATCAATATTGTATCCATAATATTAAATAAAAAACATGATATACCATTAAATAAACTACTAAATTAGGATTTTCTTTGAAGTTGACCATAACTCATAAAAAATATTGAAATTAACAATCATTTTTATTGGTCAAATACATTTATATTTGCTCTTAAGATTAAACAAAAGCTTATAATTATTGTGATTGATGTTTCTGAAAGAAATTTAGATAAAATGTTAAATAAGTGAGGAAAATGCAAAAATTGTGGTTAAAATCGAATAATATTCTTTTAATCATTCTTAATTTTAATAGTTGTGTGAAGATTATATGGTATACCATTTTCGTTATAATTTTTTTGTCACCAACATAGCATGTTGTCATATCATGATTTTTCTAAATTTATGTAATTGTTATTTTGACTACTTGATTTTATAATTAAAAATATAGTTTTATTGGTTAAATACAAATATTTGTGGGTTTAAGATTAAGCACACATTTATAATTATTGTGATTTATATTTTTGAATCAAAATTGGAAAAACTTAAATACGAGAGGCATAAATCATGAGAAATAATTGATACCTTCCACAATATATTTATATTTGGCGAATACTTTAGTATTATTTACTAATGTATTAAGTAAAATACTAAAGTATCCGACAAACATAGCATCCTCAATATCTCACTTATTTTTATTTATGGATTAAAATGATGTAGTATTGAATTTATAATGCTTATACAAAACTTAAAAGAGAAGTGTTGGCATGTTTTATTACAAATCAAATTTGTATTTTCAATTGAAAAATTGCATTCGTACAGGGACTGTACCTGTAGGATTACTCTTTTCAATATACCAAAATTATTCACTAATTTTACAATATATTTTGTACGATACAATATCCGTGCATCGCACGGGTGATGCACTAGTAATAATAATATATAATCTTTATCTTCTTTATCTTTATATTTATATTCTTTGTCTTTATCTTTATCTTTATATATATTTTTAATAATAATAATAATAATAATAATAATAATAATATCTATTCTTTATCTTCTTTATCTTTATCTTTATATTTTTTGTCTTTATCTTTATCTTTGTATATATCTTTTCTTTATTATTATTATTATTATTATTATTATTATTATTATAAAAAATTATAAAGTTCACAATAATATATTTTACACGAATGAAATAAACAAGTTTTCACTTTTTTCTAAATGAATAATGTGGCTAAAAAGTTGTTTGAAAAATGTGTGTGGGTAAGAGTGTCTTGAAAAATGTGTGTGGTTAAAAAAATATTTTAAAAAATGTGAAAAAAAAAATGTTTCTATACAAGTTTAGAGATTTTAATCTACACATTATATTTCCTTAAATTACTTTTTAATCACTCATATTTTTCGAAATCACGTTTCAACAACACATTTTACTTCAAATACAAATTCCTTATTTATAAACAAAGCTGCCAAACAGAGTATTAAATGTAGTTAAAGTCAATAATTAATTTGAATTACATATTTTATGAGACCTTTTATTAAATTTACTGAAAATCTAATTTTAACTTCTACCAAATAGGGGCTATAATTTGTAAGTGAAATTAGCAACTAAGTGTGAGTTGACAATTCGTTTAACATGATTGTTTATAATTATTTGTTATTGTTGACGTCAAAAAATAAATTGAAGATGTGACCTTTTTTTAGTCAACTTAAATAAAAAAATGTGTAGTAACAATAAGAGAACTTGAACACACGGTAAGGCCGAACTTGCTATCCGACCTTAATTAATTGAGGAAAATAATTTGAGAGAGTACAAGTAGTTTGAGTGAGTTTTCTGAGTGAGTTTTCCCCTCCTTTTATGGGGGAAAACTTTCATTTTCTTTTGTTTACAATATATTGCTACTTATAGGCAAGTTATACTGACAAATTGCTAATATTTTAATTAACTATAATGCTGATTTTTATCAACTTGTTTCATTATTTGGCTGTTGCAATTCCCTTACAGCTGTAAGTTCCAAGAAAATGAATTGGGAATTGTAAAATATAGAATATATTTAATCAAGTGGACCAAGTTGATCTACTTGACACTTTAATGCTTAATTGGATAAATATTCTATCTCCGAGGTCTTCTTATTTTTAAGGTCCTCCTAGCTCGGAGGTCATCCTTGGAAGACCTGTCGAGGTCTCAGTTGGGAGGTCATCTGTGGAAGACTTGTCGAGGTCGCAGGTGGAAGGTCATCCATGGAAGACCTATCGAGATCATAGTTTTGTTCGCATTCCTCATGATGACCTCTAATCTTTCTTTTGTTGGCTTGGAACTTAAAGTGGGTCATCATTTAATATGGGTTGAAGCAAGCACCTTAATTTTATGTAGTCAACAATTGCCCCCCAAGGTCTGTGCTAAATATATTTAGTTCAGACCCTGTTTTAGCATCTTTTAGTCAATGTTCCCAAGTACTTTGCTGATTAATTCTTCCAGGACTGAACTCTTCGAAGGCCGAAGTCTTACATGTTATGCTTTTTCCTAAATGTCAATGTAGTTAATAAGCTAGAGATGATGCTTCCGAAATTATAGAGGAACTGCTTTTATAAGAAAGGAGCAAATGATCTCTTTTTGCCCCCCAAGACTTAAAGTGTTATAACATAGATGAACCTAGGGTATAGAGTAGCGACTTTTTCTTCTTTTAGGGAGCTCTTGAAATATACTACTGCTTGTACCTTGGGGGTTTATTGATTGAATTTAAGCTTGAGCCTGTCCAATTTTGTACTTTGAGCTCGTTAGTTCGAGTCCTTTGTTTGGAAATTTTGACCCTGCAAAATTGTCAATCTTTTTGTTCTTTTTAGGACCTTTTTTAGCCATCAGAACCTTCTGATACTCTTACAAGATCAGGTTTTGTTCATCTAACGCTCTCGTGGGATCAAGTTTTTCTTCCAAGTGTGCAATACTTACACTCTTTGTGAGTCCTTTATTCTCTCGTGAGGATTTTTGGACAATTTGAGCTCTTATTCTCTCGTGGGGATTGCTGGACTATGTATCAGCTGAGCATTTTACCAAACATTTTAACTATGTATTTCATCAATTTTATTAAATTTACTGAAAATCTAATTTTAGCATCTACCAAATAGGGGCTATAATTTGTAAGTGAAATTAGCAACTAAGTGTGAGTTGACAATTCGTCTAACACGATTGTTTATAATTATTTGTTATTGTTGACGTCAAAAAATGACTTTGAGATGTGACATTCTTTTAGTCAACTTAAATGAAAAAAATGTATAGTAACAGTAAGAAAACTTGAACACACAGTAGGGTCGGACTTGCTATCCGACCTTAATTGATTGAGGAAAATAATTTGAGAGAGTACAAGTAGTTTGAGAGAGTTTTCCTCTCCTTTTTTGCGGGCAAAAATTCCATTTTCCTTTGCTTACAATATATTGCTATTTATAGGAAAGTTACACTAACAAGTTGCTAATATTTTAATCAACTATAATGTTGGGTTTTATCAACTTGTTGCATTATTTGGCTGTTACAATTCCCTTACAATTGTAAATTCCAAGAATATGAATTGGGAATTGTGAAAGATAGAATATATTTAATCAAATGGGCCAAGTTGATCCACTTGACCATTTAATGTTTGGTTGGATAAATATTCTATCTCTGAGGTAGGTGGAGAGAAAGATCTTCTGTTCTTAGGGCAATATGATGGTCTTCACTTCGACACCTAATATTAGACTTTTTCAAGACTTTAATTTAGATTTCTAAGTCTTCCAAGGCACTTTCAGATCTTCTTATTTTCAAGGCTCTCCTAGCTCAGAGGTCATCCTTGGAAGACCTGTCAGGTCTCAGGTGGGAGGTCATCCGTGGAAGACCTGCCGAGGTCTTAGTTTTGTTTAGATTCCTCATGATGACCTCTAATCTTTCTTTTGTTGGCTTGGAACTTAAAGTGGGTTTTCAAATAATATGGGTTGAAGCAAGCACCTCAAATTTAGGTGGTCAACAGTTATCAATAGCTATGTGGCAATATTTCGCTATTTTTTGAAGTAAAAAATGGTGGATGAAATTTTTGACCAATAGAAACTGTTGACTTAAAAAAATGGTATAATAAGATGATATCATGTGATTTTTTATAAAATTTTACAAACCTACTTACATTTAGAAATGTTAATAGACCGAATTCAGGGTGGTGATGTCATTCGAGATCCTGGCCCTCTGTCAAAGATTTACAATCCCTGTCCCCACATCATCCTCGATTCGGGGACACTTTCTCATTCCATCAACATTCATGTCATTGTTAAGAATTCTCCGTCCCCTACGAGAAGGGACCCATTGAGCTAGGGGATCCTCTCGATCATATCCCTAAGTACACTTCTATTTCCAGAGAGAGAGAGAGAGAGAGATTTGAAATTGAGGGAAAAGTGAAAACAATAAATATCAATATACTATTTACTATTTCGGGCTATTTGTAGGCAATTAATTGGGAGCTTTGTTTTTTATTTATCTTCAAGAACATTTTTTGTTGCCCGTGATGGGCATGTATTGGTGGGCTCCACTTATGTGTGGGCCCCACACGTGCCAGTGACAATGATACATGCAACAGAAAATGACTCTTACCTTCAATATGTTTTTATTTGATCACAAAATAGTAAGAATTGTGCACAAAAATATATTTACACAAATGAGAATTTTAAATATTAAGCTGACGTTCTTTTTGTATTTCATTTTCTATTTTTATTTTTGAAAATGTTTTCTATTTTCATTTCCTGTTTTTAAATTTGCTGAAAACTCGTTCTGTTTGTCATTTTTGAAAACTGTTTCTAAAAATGAAAAATTGAAAAGCACATTCTGTTTGAAATTTTGCAGAATACCACTTTGACTATTTGTAATTAATTTGTTTGTGGGTTAAATTATTTAATTTTTTTTTTTTGGAAGATTTGCTTTCTATTATTATAAGAAAAAAAATTAGCTTATCTAATTTTTATTGAACAAATTTAAATGACTAGAAAAATATTATAAAAATAGATAAAGTCATTAATCATCAAGTCCCAAAAATATTATAAGAAATTAGTTTATCTAATTATTATTGCCACATTCATGTTCAAATTACATGTTACATGAGTCCATGTAAACAAAATAATCACTCAAAGAGTTTGGCTCAACAAAATAATTTGCAAGTGATCCTAAGCCAAAATAATAACACAAAGAGTCCATGTTCAAGGCCTTTTTTGAAATATTACCTTAAATGTAGAGTTTACTAATCCAACTTCATTAAAAAAAAAACAAAACAAAACAAAAAAACCAAATTGCGTTTTCCGCATTTTGAACATTTTTAGTGAAATACACTCAAAACGCTCAAAACGAGATTTTGACGTTTTGTATACAATTTTTTTTCCAAAATACGTTTTCGAAAATGGTAAAGAGAACGCATTGTTAGTATTTTCGAAAATAAAAACAAAAAACGACCTCAAAATAATAAAGAGAACAGAACCTAAGATTTTTAAGTAAACAACTTAGCAACTAAACAACTTGTTGAGAGAGAGAGAGAGAGAGAGAGAGAGAGAGAGAGAGAGAGAGAGAGAGAGAGAGAGAGAGTAGTGAGCTTTTGAAAATGAGTTAAAGACTTAAAAATTGAAACGAAATAAATTGCCCGTCAAATGTTACATTGTTTTGAAAAATCTCTAGGAAATCGATTGGAAGCTTCATTCGTTTTGTGTTTATATGCAAATATGTGTTTGTTTGTAATGAGCTTTCGAAAATGAGTTAAAGACTTAAAAATTGAAACGAAATAAATTGCCAGTCAAATGTTACATTGTTTTGAAAAATCTCTAGGAAATCGATTGGAAGCTTCATTCGTTTTGTGTTTATATGTAAATATGTGTTTGTTTGTAATGAGCTTTCGAAAATGAGTTAAAGACTTAAAAATTAAAACGAAATAAATTGCCAGTCAAATGTTACATTGTTTTGAGGAATCTCTAGGAAATCGATTGGAAGCTTCATTCGTTTTGATTTTATATGCAAATATGTGTTTGTTTGATCACAAAATAGTATGAATTGTGCACAAAAATATATTAATATAAATGGAAATTTTAAGGGTTAATTTCAACAAATGACACTTAAATTTTATCAAAATTTCATAATGACCACTAAAAGTTTGAAATTTACACAAACGATCACTTAAGTTTGTAAATGTTTCGGCAATGGTCACTCGGTTAAATTCTTTATCCAAAACATAATGTGTCTCCACTAAGATCCAACATGACATTTGAATTGCTAAGGACCCAATATGTCCAAAATCGATTCCCTCATACGTGTCAATTAGGCAATTACATTCATAGTGACTAAGATGAATACCTCGTATCCAAAAACTATCAATTCGACGTGTTAGTCCTTCTGGGCCGACATAACTCAATTTCTCCCATGAACTATTTGTATCAATTGATTAGTTCGATCCAAAACTTGAGATAAGGGGTTTAAACCAAAAATTAAGTCAACTGGACTTGCCTAATTGGATCAAAATGTAAATTCACCCAAAAAAAAAAAATTAAAATAAGAAAGGGCAAAATTACATGGAAACCTAGATTCTAGGATCCAATTTTAAAAATAAGTTGGTGAAGTTTACTTTTCTAAAAATCAGGTTATAATTACCCAATTAATAATAATTATTTATTTATTTTATTCCTCAAAATCAAATTATATACATCTCACACGATCTCTCTCCCTCTCTACTCTCACACGACCATTTTTGGGTGGGGTGGGGTGGGGTGGGGTGGTGGAAAAGTAGAAGGAAAAAAATCATTTTTTGATGTGGGGGTGAGGTGAGGTAGGGTGGGGGTAGGATGGGTCGGTGGGAGGGAGAGGCAGGGTGGGGTGTTGTTGGGGTCTATGGCTAGGGTGAGATCAATTTGTCACTTTGCGATGAGGTGGGGTAAGGTCGAGTGGTGGGATGAGGAAGTGTAGGAAAACATCGAAACAAAAAAAAAACTTATTTTTGGGGAGGGGTGGGGGGCTGTGGTTGGGGTCAGACTGTGGCTGGGGTGAGATCAATTTGTCACTTTACGATGAGGTGGGGTAGGGTCGAGTGGGGTTGGGGAGGAAAACATCGACGTGAAAAAAAAATTATTTTTGGTGTATGGTGGGTGGGATAGTGTGGGTGGCATTGTGGGGGGGGGGGGGCGGGGGCGGGGGCGAGGGATGTTGTGATGTCAAAATTTGAGTTTTTGATTCAGTATTATATTCGTTTTAATATAATATATAATAGATAATTATGTTTATATTATATATAATACTATATTTATTTTTAATTATTAAATACCTAATTTTTGAAGAAAAAAAATCAATTTTGTTAATTTTAGAAAATGAAATTTAAAGTGTTGTAATTATATACTTTTCCCAATAAGAAAGTACATGTATATGGACTTTTACCCTTGACCTTCCTTACAGATTGATGAAACTTTATCAATTGATGAGAACTAAATATTATTGTTACTCAGTGCTGTTCTCCTGCGCATTGCGCGCAGGAGAAGAATTTACGCTTTGCCAATGCGCAGGAGAAGAATTTACGCTTTGCCTTGCTTTTGCAAGGCAAAGCGTAAAACACAAGCAAGGCCTGTGTACGCAGGCCTTGCTTGTGGAAATGGTTGTCAGCTGCCTTTGAAACCTTTATTTTTATTTATTTTTAATTTTTTTTAATTTTTTTGTATTTTAGTTATATTTATTTTCTATTTATTGGGTGTTCAAACATTAGCATGGAGTAGTCTTATTCTTGCATAACAACGAGAAAGAAATTGGGGGCAGCAAGTTTATCTTTTTGTTTAATTTCTTGGTAAGTCTTTCTGCTTAATTTTTTTTCTTTATTTACAAAGCGAAGTGTATATAAAATTCTTAATCTGTATTGTGTTATAGATGAAATTACGTATTTAATTTGTTTAATTTTGTAACATCGTTTAATTATTATTTTTATCACAATAAGTTTTGCATGTGCCAATATTTAAATTAATATCCTTTTTTTGTTATAATAGGTTTTGCATGTGACAATATTTATATTAACATCGCTTTTTTTTTTTTGTTACAGTAGGATTCGCATTTGCCAATATTTAAATTAAAATCGTTTTATTTTATTTTTTATAGTAGATTTTGCATGTGCCAACATTTAAATTATTTCACAAATTAAATTATCTTTCATACTAGTTTTTAGGAATAGAAGGGGATGACAATGTATTTATTCCACAAATGAATATTGGTGCGATTCCGCAATTCGGGCAAGAGTTTCAAACACTCGATGATGTGTATAATTTTTACAATGAGTATGCAAAATTAGCTGGGTTCAGCATACGTATTTGTAGTAGCCGAAAGAATCCACATACGAATGAGCTTCTCTGGAAGTCATATGTTTGCTTCAAAGAGGGTCAAAAAGATGAAACCTATCAGATGAAACTAAAAAATTTGGTAGCCCGTTCTGGTGAACGAAAGTGTGGGAATTCACGTTGTGGATGTGGCGCAAAGTTAACAGTTGTAAAGCATCAGACAAATTCTATATGGGTTGTAATTCATTTTGTCGAGGGTCACAACCACGCACTATCTACACCAAGCAAAACACACCTATTACGCTCGCACCGACATGTTTCTGCAACAAAAAAGCACTTGCTGAGCAATTTTCACAGGCCAATATTCCTAGATGTCAGCAGATTAGACTTATGAAAATAGATGCTGGTGGACCTTCTTCATTGGGCTGTGCTGGGCAAGACATCAGGAACCATAGACGAGATCGACTACGGGAAGCCATTGGACGTGATGCAGAAATATTAATTGCGCATTTCGAGTTAGAAAAAAGGAGTCCTAGCTTCTACTACGTCTATGAGACTGGTGAGGATGGTGTGTTTGCTCGTTGTTTCTGGGCAGATTCAGATTCCATGAGTTCTTATGTTTACTTCGGAGATGCTGTCATTTTCGATACAGCATATAACACCAATAAGTACTCTATGGTGTTCGCACCATTCGTTGGAGTTAACAACCATCGGAAAACTATTGTTTTCGGTTGTGGATTATTGAGTGATGAAAATATTGATTCATTTATTTGGTTGTTTTCGAAGTTCATCGAAGCAATGCCTAACCAACGAGCCCCTAGGGTTATTATTACTGATCAAGACGTCGCTATTGCTAGAGCGGCTGGTGAGGTATTTCCTAACACAATACATAGGTTTTGTCTATGGCATATCCTAAACAAATTCTCAGAGAAGATGAGTCCCGTACTGTACAAGGAACAATACCACAGCCTGGTTAATATCATTAAGCAGTCGAAGTCCCAGAGGAGTTTGAATCTCGTTGGGCTAATGTAATGGAAACTACTAATCTTGGTCAGAATGAGTGGCTCGCCAACATGTATGAAATACAAAGTCATTGGATACCTGCATACATGAAGCACATATTCTCTGTCGGGATGTCAAACAGTTAACAATCAGAAAGCAATCACGTGTTCTTCAAAAGATATGTCAATAAGACAGATACATGTCAATAAGACAGATACATTGATGAATTTTATCACATAGTTTGGCACTGCTCTGGCTCACCAGTGCCATAATGAATCAGTTGTATGTCACACTGACTTGAACGAGGAGCCACGTAGAACAACAACGTTTGCCATGGAAACTCAAATGATGGGTATTTATACAAAGACAATCTTCCTATTGTTCCAAGAGGAATTAGCTCAAAGTTGCTACTACATTTGCTCAAAGAAATTAGCATAATAGGGTGTCAAAATATATGCTGTAATGCGTTTTGACAATGAAAAAACATATCATCGCCAACGTGAGTTGACCTACTTCGGTGCTATTGACTTCATAGCATGCAGCTGCAGAACATTTGAGTTTAACGGATATCCATGTCGTCACATGCTCGTATTTATGCTCAGGAAACGAGTGATGTTGTTACCAGATCAATACATTGTCGGTCGGTGGACTCAAAATGCAAAAGCAATTCCCGTCTTCGAACCAACGACGACGTCAACATGTGGTCAATCCTTGATTTCTTAGCGTGGGATGCTGGCACATACTGCAGCAGAGTTGGTGGATGAAGGTGCTTTGACTGATGCTCATACGACGTTATTAATGGATGGATTTCGAATTTTGAAAATACAAGTAAAAGCTATGGATGATGGAGGAGATGTGGGAATGAGTAGGGTTATTAGCAAGAGCAGGGAAGGCACCCAACTCATAGTTGATCCTACTCCGATTAGGACAAAAGGGTGCGGGAAGAGATTGAATGTAATGACCCGAAAAATTATGACGTGCTTAGTTGTCCATTATGATGTAATAAAAGTATTTTTTAATTATTTTGGAAGTTAAAGAAATAAAATTGGAGTTTTTAATTAAATAAAAAGTTACGAAAAATGTGTTTTAACGCCTATCTTTAGGAAATTCATTTGAACTCTTTCGACCTCAGATAATTGCATATCTCATATGTACAGATAAGTACTCAAAGTGAACTTCGAGAATCTAAAATCCATTCATCATTTTGATTAGTGTACTGTCCTCAGCATTTTTTCAAAGATGGCTACTCCACTTTACGACTTAGAAAGGCAGCTTCATTGGCTGACTTTGGGATTCCATAACTTTCATCTCGGTTAACCAAATCTTGTGAAACAAAATCCATATGAAAGTACTATATCAGTACTTTGAAATGAGACTAAGAACACTCAATTTGGAGTTTGTTTACTACCTCAAATCTAAGCTCAAGTATAGCAACCTGAAACTGCCCAAAATTGGAAAGCTCTGGAAGAAAGAAGCATGAGCTGGACATTAATCCTCCATATCCGGTTTTAGCTCACATGAGTCATATTCTTCCTCCTTAGGACACGTCCAGCTGCATGAAAATGGAGTGACACCTCAAGCTTGGCCATTAAAATATGTTTTCTTAACCTTGAAGGAAGGCTCCAATCCCCTACATCCAAGTTCCAACCTTCAATTCGTGCAGCCTTCTTTCCCTATAAATAGGGATGAGTTTGAAGGAAGAAACATATCAGAAATCTGATCCAAAACACTGCTAAATCGTTCTTTCTTCTTTCAAACCCTAAGTATTGATTTATGCCAAAATCATGTTTCAATCCATTATAATCCATCCATTTTATTGGAAAACATGTTTTCTCAAAACTCTTTATCAAAACAAGTGATTTTGGATCAAAGAAACTGACTTTCAGATTCTGGAAATACGTTTAGTGTCGATACCTACTGGTTTTGTGTCGACACCATGTTCATCTGGGTTTCAAACGATGATTCTGACACTTTTGTGTCGACACCAAATCAGGTGGTGTCGACACCAAACGGACTGTCAGGCGACATAATTTCGTTCAGCCATAACTTTTGATCTACAACTCCGATTTCTGATCTGTAAAGTCCGTGGAACTCCAGATTCAATATCCTTTCCAATGATATATTATAAAACTCATGGAGACTTATGTGATAGGAGTTATGTTCTTATTCTTTCACCTACTCCGTGTCGAGGAAGATTTACATTCCAAAAGAAAGCTACTCTAGGAGCTGTTCAAGGATAGATTCATCCAATAAATGGTGAGTGGGATGTGTTTATTGGTTTAATTGAATAATATGTGAGTTGAATATGTTTATTTGAAGTATGTGATAATAAGTGAGTGTGTTATGCTATTTGGATTATTTGAATAATATGTAAATTAGATTATATGATTATAAGTGAGTGAGATATGTTTATTTGGATTAGTTGCATAATATGTGAGTGGGATGTGTTTACTTGGATTAGTTGCATAATATGTGAATGGGATGTGTTTATTTGGATTAGTTGCATAATATGTGAGTGGGATGTGTTTATTTGGATTATTTGAATAATATGTAAATTAGATTATATGATTATAAGTGGGTAAATTATGTATATTTGAAATAGTTGATTAATGATGTGAGTGAGATATGCTATTTGGATTATTTGAATAATATGTAGATTAGATTATTTATTATAAGTGAATGGATTATGTTCATTTGAAGTATGTGGTATAATGTGATAACATGATATGTTGAAATTACATTCATTCATGTTTTGGAAATGCAATGATATTGGATTGATGATGTTTTGGAAATGCAATGGCATTTGATAGATGATGAATCATGAAAGAAAGTTTATGTATAAAGAAGAGTTTTGTGCATGTGAATTATAGATTTGAACTCTAGCACCCTCGGTAATCAATATGGATATCGATGTTGATGATGTCGGGAGCACCTCACGGCTCCGAGGGTTGTGAGGAACGACATGGTGATCCAATATCTCTGTTGGAGTCGAACTGGGTGAAGGATGACAGGGATGTAGAAGCCCTAAAGGATAAAATAATCATATGTAATCTGTTGTAATATGGCCAATGTTGATGATGTCGGGAGCACCTCGCGACTCCGAGGGTAGTGAGGAATGACATGGTGATCAAATATCTCTGTTGAAGTCGAACAGGGTGAAGGATGACAGGGATGTAGAAGCCCTAGAGGATGAAATAGTCCTATGCAATCTGATATGTTATGGCCATGTTATCGATATCCAAGTTATGGAAATGTTAAGCTCTTTGGGGTAGAGGAGATAATCTATAATCGGGCCCTAAAAACATGAGTTTTGAAAAGAACATGAATGTGCATCAATTACTTGTAATGTTGATTTATGTTTCAATGCGCAATAACACATGTGCACCATATCTTACTCACTGGGTAAGTGTATGCTCACCCCACGTCATCTAACCTTTCAGGTAGATATTGACATAAGATGGACTGGCGGGGATTTTCAGATAACTTGACAGAGGTGCTGCTCTAGGTGACGACCTGTGAGTTGTGGACTTGCCACCGAATAAAGACTTTTTGTATTTGAACTGCCACACCTTTGTTACACTCATTATTTAATATTTTACAAAATTAATATCGTTTCATTTTAAATAAATGAATTTCATTATTCTTGAAAAAACTTGAAAATTCGGGGTTTGACAGGTCGTATCAGAGCATTATATTCTTGAAAAATGCTTGAAAAATTTCAGGGCTTTACAAGTGGTATCAGAGCATTATAATTTTGAAAAGAAAAATGCTTGGAATTTCGGGATCTTACATTGAAATCTTCCAAGGAGATTGCCATGTCTCAGTCGAAAAGAAGTTGTCGTGTATGTGGTCGAAGTGGATATGACAAAAGAATTTGTCCGACATTACAGTCGAGGTTAGTTGATCGATAACTATTTTTTTGTATTATTTTCTACTATTCTTGACTTAAATTGATTTTTTTGTTACTCATGTAGAAGTCGGCTGGTAGATGAACCGTATCATCTACAGTATTCTTGGGACGAAACTCAAGAAAATAGGTACACTGATATTGGTAGCAGTGATTATGGTACATTCCATGGGTTCGACGATGATTACGACAATTAAGCCACTTATTGTTGTACTTCGACATAGTTTGAATTGTATTTTAAGAAAATTTATCTAATTTATCCAATGTCTATTTCTTTTGTCTTAATGTGTTGTAATGTTATTATAAATATCATTTGAAATTTATGGTGTTATTATTAATATCAAACGAAATTTAATATATGTACGTATATTAAAAACTGTTATGGTGAATTTGATACGCATTATTCTCCATGAAAAATATTTCATGTGATTTCTCAACTTTGTGCTGTTTGGTTGCCTAAGTTTTTCATGGAATTCATTTTCTCACTTGCCTCGAAATTCGGTATTTTCCGTGTTTTGAATGAATTAATTTTCCGGGGGGGAGGGGGTTTATTTTCCATGAAAAATCTTATACCATTTTTGTTACGTTTGTTCCTTTTTATTGTTGTTAATTGATTTATTTTTTTAGAATTAACATTATTATTATTATCAAGTACAAATATGTGAAAAATTAAAAAAAATATTTTTTATTAAAATAGATAAATTTTACTTTATTTTCCATGAAAAATAATGTCAATCAAAAAACAAAAGTTGAAAAATTTCCTACTTTTTTTACCTAGAAAATTAAATCAATCAAACACATTAAACTTCTAATTACCAGGAATTCATTTTCTTTCACATATAAAATTTCACTCTCGCTATCAAACGCAGCCTTAAGGTGAAATAAAAGCCAAGAATTACCTATTGAAAAACAAAAAAAATAAAAATACAAAAAAAATTACAAAAAAAATAAAATAATAATAAGAATTTTGAAAAAGACAAAACACAAAAATATATATATATATATATAAATGATATGTTGTCAGCCGCTAAAAAGCGCGGCAACATATCCAATCAAAAAAAAATTGTCTTGCATGTGAATAAAATCCAAGGCAAAGCGTATACAATTTATCCTGCGCATAAAGCGCAGTAGGACAGCACTGTATTGTTACTAATAAGAACATATTTGTAATGCATGTACTTTTTAAACAAATCAATGTTGATGTCAATTTTTTGAAAAAACGATAATAAAGTCTTTCGATAGATAAAATATTATTGTTTGTTCGGCGGCTAACAAGTAAAAAAAATAGCTTTTTTGTTATTTTTTAGGTAGATGGATGGTTAAAAATTGAAGAGAGAAAATGTATAGGGTTAGATATTAATTTGGGAAATTGTGTAGTTTAAAAAAAAAAAAAAAAAAAAACCCAAAAACTTTAGTTTACCTATGGCGCCCTGAGTTCTAAATACCCGGTTCACCACGTCATCGTCTGGTCTAAACTTTAAAATAATATTTTAGCGGAAGAAATAGCTGAAAATTCAATTTTGGCAACATTAAATACACTGTAATGGTCGATAAAAATTGACAAAATTTATGAAATAATTCAGAATAATAAATCGAACCATTAATACTACAAAACAATTAACAATGTCAAAAATTCTCAAATAATTGAAATTCTCAAAAATGTCCAACGTTTGAAAATACGGATCATCAAAACAAGATTTTCAATTATTTAATGACTATTACCACAATCATCCATCACTTGCCACCTTCTCCGAAATCCACAAATATTGTTAAAATAAAAATGAACATTTCATAGTAATATTCAGTAGACTCATCGCCAATTAATTAATCTATAATATAATTGAACATGTAAATGCAGGCTCTTTAGAAATGATAGGGTGTGGGTAGTCTCTTCTTGTGACGACCCGAATTCTCGACCATTCGAGTGCCACTAAAAGTGACTCATATCATATTATCGAGACTTAAATAGAAATGTAAAATTATTCAAAAGAATAATTAGAATCCCATAATTTTATTTGTGAATAAAATAGAACATAATTTTCTTACATAAAGTTCAACATAATTATCTCATCAATCTTAACCACTTTTGCCACTTCCATGTTGACCGCCTCGAACCTTCAATTATCTGAAAATGGTAAATATCGTGGAGTGAGATTTATAAAATCTCAGTAAGTATACCAAGCATAAATTTTCTTTTGAAAGCATATGGATCATTTTCATCATAACATAAGATAGGATCGAAATACTCATAAACATAGGGAGACACAAGAATTTTACCGAACTTAAATGGCAAGAATTCTTATGTGTAGCGCTACTAAACTCCGGTCCCCTTAGCATAATCATAAACATATCATATGGAACCCATAACAATCTTGTGAGATTGATTTCATAGCAATGATCCAAACATTTTCATAAAAACATAAGATATACTTACTTTTCATAAAAACATAAGGTGTATTTACCTTTCATAAAAACATACTTACTTTTCATAAAAACATAAGGTGTATTTACCTTTCATAAAAACATACTTACTTTTCATAAAAACATAAGATATACTTACTTGTCATAAAAACATACTTACTTTTCATAAAAACATAAGGTGTATTTACCTTTCATAAAAACATACTTACTTTTCATAAAAACATAAGATATACTTACTTGTCATAAAAACATACTTACTTTTCATAAAAACATAAGGTGTATTTACCTTTCATAAAAACATACTTACTTTTCATAAAAACATAAGATATACTTACTTGTCATAAAAACATACTTACTTTTCATAAAAACATAAGGTGTATTTACCTTTCATAAAAACATACTTACTTTTCATAAAAACATAAGATATACTTACTTGTCATAAAAACATACTTACTTTTCATAAAAACATAAGATATACTTACTTGTCATAAAAACATACTTACTTTTCATAAAAACATAAGGTGTATTTACCTTTCATAAAAACATACTTACTTTTCATAAAAACATAAGATATACTTACTTGTCATAAAAACATAAGATATACTTACCTTTTAAAAGATTAAAATGAAGTGTAGTAGTAAATGGACCAAAACTTTCTTGACCACCTTGAATTTCTCTTACTTGTGGATTTTGTCAAGAGATTGGAAATAAGTGTATATGTGTAGAGTTGTGTGTAAAAGAGATGGGTTTAAATAGATGTATAAAGTTGGCATATTGTAAACATAATCATTCAATTCTATTAATTTTAACACATCCTTTTCTTAAAGTAAAGCACCATTCATATACTTTTCCATATTTATACAAATATTATGCTCTTCATGATTACATATAATGGAGTCTTATCAACCATTCATATACTTTTCCATATTTATACAAATATTATGCTCTTCATGATTACATATAATGGAGTCTTATCAACCATTCATATACTTTTCCATATTTATACAAATATTATGCTCTTCATGATTACATATAATGGAATCTTATCAACCATTCATATACTTTTCCATATTTATACAAATTTTATGCTCTTCATGATTACATATAATGGAGTCTATAATTCATTCATATACTTTTCCATATTTATACAAATATTATGCTCTTCATGATTACATATAATGGAGTATATAATTCATTCATATACTTTTCCATATTTATACAAATATTATGCTCTTCATGATTACATATAATGGAGTATATAATTCATTCATATACTTTTCCATATTTATTAAATTAAGATTCTCATAATTATTATATATAATGGAACCTCTCATGCTTGCATATATTTTCTTAATTTCAATAATAAAAATAATTTTTGTATAAATAAATATTGGGATAACATTGAATTAAGTACTTGGACTTAATATACTTTAAATCAAGAGAATGGAGATATTTTTAGAAATTCGGAATTTAATTTAAAATCGAACGATCTCGATTATTTCTTGACTTGGCTATACGAATACGTCGTGGCGTTAACTTAATAAAAATGGGTGAAATAGTAGCGACACGATTTTCTATTAAAATAATTATTAATCGCGTAAAAATTCTTGGTCGCTACAAACTTACCCCCTTAAAATAATTTCGTCCTCGAAATTAAACTTACTTGATCTTATGATTTCTGAACACTTAATCAGAATCTCTTCTTCTTCTTATGTAGCATCATCGCTACCATATTTAACCCAACCATATTTAACCCACTGGACTTTGACTAAATGCATCAATTTGTTTTCTTAAGACATGAACTTTTCTATCAATAATAGACATATGTCTACTCATAAATTCTTTTGAATCAAAATGAAAATTCCCAATCGTATGTGATATTTCATCATATCTTGTAGTACTCATGTAACCTGTCACTTATCATCGTATCATGTAACCTCAAATATTCGTATTAATATCTCTAAAATTTCAATAAATCTTTACTAACATATCATACCATAATAATTTGTCATTTCTTCTTATCACCAAATATCCCAAAATAATTAAAACGATTACCTGAATATTCTCTATGTAATATACCCAAACATGTTATTCACATATCAACATAATCATCAGTTTATCTTTCCAATATTTGTAACCCAAAATTTCTGCAAAATTCAATAAACAAATATCTCCCAAATAATTAAAATTCTTAACTCAAATATCATAACATTTCCCGTAAGGTATTCCTTTCACTTGCACAAACTTATTAATCCTGATTCAATACAGTCCTTATTTCACTTTCACGTATTCCCGTATTATTTCTATACCTTGATTATTATATCAAAATATCAGTACCCAAAATCCAAGAAAATATTCCATATCTCAAATCCCGTCATCATCAAATCTTCCTTTTATTAAGAAAGTAAACGGCGCATAACTCTTGTTCCCTCTTTTCCATTATTCTATTCCGCGCTTTCTTGCTGGAATCAATATCACGCGGATTTCCTCCGATCCTTAATGCTTTTAAATAGTTCATGCTGGGAAGAGGTTAGATCCATCAAAACATGGATATCATTCTTACAAACATTCGCAAGTATTATTCCAGTCTTCCAATGAATGATCTGAGGAAAATTTATCGAATAAGACTCGAAAGATTGAGGTTGCTGATGGCTCATGGTGTTTCAGAAGATGTTCGCTGGTTGATCGAAGCAAAGGTTCGACTATCTGGTGAATTACCTATGACATTTCCAAAGCACATGCCTGGTTTAGGCAAAAGCACCTTCGCAAAGAAACGAAGAGCAAAAAGGCTGAATGGTTGCTACAAATGTGCTCGTTGGAACTGTGATACTCGTTGCAAAACAGTAGGATATTCTTCTACTAATCGGGATGATAAAATCAAATTCATAAAGGGTGGACTGAGTAAGGAGTCTTTGGATGATATTCGACTGACTCTTGAGACGCACCCAAGTGGTTATGTGCAACGTGAACTTTTCTCCTTATACGCTCAGTTTAACGGGGACAAAAATCGTTATAGTCTCCAAAATATAATAGCAAAAGATCCTGTTTGCCAGTCTGTTTTACAAAATGAGGCTTCTGGCAGTTCATCAATGATATAAGGTAAATCTCTTGATACACATTTAAAATATTTTGCTGTTTTCTTTCACGCGTTTTGGAAATAAAATATATTTTCCTTTCTCGAGTTTTGATAAAGCTGGAAATAAATATATTTTCCTTTCTCGAGGTTTGATAAAGCTGGAAATAAATCACCGAAAGGTGATATCTTTGGTAAAACAGTCAAAAGTTGGCCGATTTTGTCAAAAGTAAATCTTTACTTTTTCAGAATCAATGAAAAACAGTAAGTTTTTCCGGCTTTAAATAGCCAAACATATTTCATAGTTCAGGCATCCCAAAATCACATCTTCTTCGTAAGTTTTCTCTTCTATACTATCAAAGATGGAAGCACCAAAACTTCGACAGATCAAAACTATTTGTGTATTTTGTGGATCAAAAGTGGGGAAAGGCTTCAGTTATCTAGAAGCGGCCGTAGATCTTGGAAAGAAACTGGGGGAAAAAGGTATCACTCTTGTGTATGGGGGTGGTAGCAGTGGTCTAATGGGTTGTGTTTCCCAATCTGCTCTTGCAGAGAAATCAAAAGTAATCGGTGTCATACCTGTCCCTTTGGTAGATGTTGCAGGAAAAACACGAGGGCATGAAGTTCAAACCTTATCCATCCATGAACGCATAACTTGTATGCTATATGGTTCTGATGCCTTTATAGCCCTGCCCGGAGGTTTTGGTACCTTAGAAGAAATCTTTAACATTACCTCGTGGGCTCAACTAGATCTCCATACTAAGCCTATTGGGCTTCTGAATGTTAACAATTTCTTTGATGGCTTGTTAACCTTTCTTGATTATGCTGTGGAACAGGGATTCATCTCTCCATTTTCCAGAAGACTCCTTATTTCTGCTCCTACTATTGATGAACTACTGGATAAGCTGCAGTCATATATCTCAATACAAGATCCAGCAGGGGTTAAGATAGATTGGTCTCAAGGAAGGGGAATCAAGCGAAAATGGAGTCCGGTTAATGTAAACTTAACTTTATGAATCTTAGAATAGGTGGGGGTAGAGTACGGAGTATTCTTACTCTCGAGACACCCCTCTAATTTCCTAGGATTTTCCTTAATGTTTAAATCTTGTGTGTACCTCAAAGGTTCCAGGTGGTAGATTACGGAGTATTCTTACTCTCGAAACACACCTTTTTGAAGGTTTCTTTATTTCCTCAAAAGTTCAGAGGTGGTAGGATACGGCTACTCCGGAAACACATCTCTCAATTTGAGGAATTTCCCATGTTGCTTTCTTTTGCTTTTGCGTGTTTTCATGTATTTCCTTTCTAGGGTGACTCTTGTGTGTTCTCCTTATGAGAAAATAATAATATCTCTGTTATCATCTACTAAATCTCGTTTGTGATGTAAATGAACTTGTATGTCTAACTTCAATTCTCTTAGTGATTGCATACCATACTATGCTCTTAACTCCAAACGATAAAATTCTAGGCAGAGTTTTCCTTTGAAATTTGGACTTATCCAAATCGTAAGCATACTTCATAACTCACAATAATAACTAATTGTACATTTGATCACAATTTCATCAAACTTCAATATCATCATAAATATTCCAGAAAATCAATTCATAATTCCTCAACATAGAAATTTCAAATCATAATTTCTAATATCACCATATCAAGTCCTTATTTCTCAATAATTAAGAGCCTAAACTTTAAATCTCCAACTTCATAATTCTTCTCATAAAAATCTCAATAAAATCATATCACTTATAATCTCAACATCTCATCATAACTTCATAAAACTGACTTTCTATTTCTCGTTTAATCTAAACGATGAATAATTCGAAAATATTATCTAGTCCTTTCTGTTGACTTCTCATACTTAGTGCCATGTCTAAAATCAATTATGCAAAGTCCATTTAGGGCTCATCATTTCTAAACTTGACGACAAAGATTATTTTGAAAATCATTCGTAAATCAATTTTTTTTTTTTTTTTTCAAAATTGAAACTTGAAGAGTGGTACCAATAATCATCCACAGTTTTTCCTTGCTTTTAAGCAAAGGTAGTGATAAAGGGATAAATTATTGAACCGAAAATTGAAACTTGAAGAGTGGTACCAATAATCATCCACAGTTTTTCCTTGCTTTTAAGCAAAGGTAGTGATAAAGGGATAAATTATTGAACCGAAAATTGAAACTTGAAGAGGAAGTACTAATAACCATCCACAGTTTTTCCCTTGTTTTTACACAAAGGTAGTGATAAAGGGATAAATTATTGTACAATTCATTATCAATTTTGTTTGTTTAATATATTATTCCATATATTTTGGGCCAAAGTTACAACCCAACTTAATTTCTAATTGAGTCAATCTTACTAAGCTTAATATGAACCAAAATTCATATCAATATCCTCTATGTCTCATGATTCTACATTAAAATGAATAAATTAAAATTTAGGCTTCTATCAATTCATATCATACTCAACATGTATATTTCACTTAAAGATTCATAACATATGAATATTTCATACTTAACATGTCTTAATAAAATCGTAAATGACTTGTAAAGCATATAACATACCTGGTTCGAGGAGTCAATACGTGGAGAGTGACATAGTAGAGTGATGAGTTAAAATATTTTTAAAAAAAAAAATTATTATTAATCATTTCGCATCTTTACATAAGATTGGGCCTAATTAACCCAAATAAAATTTTATCGTCAAATCTTATTTTCCTTTAGTCCCCGAACTTCTAGAAATTTATCAAAGACATCAATATAAAAATCATATCACTAACTAATTATATTCCATAAAATTTTCAGAACATTACAAACTCCCTTGCTTAAAATGAATTTTGTCCTTGAAATTCGCACATCAAATTTCATCATACTTTTCAAAATCATAACCATACTTGACATGTGAAAATTCAAATTTTTTTTTTAATTGAATAGTGATTTCGTTCACTGTTCATCATGAATAGCACGTCGTTTTACTGTTCACGTGAATAGTGTTTTTTTTTCTTCTTTTTTTTTTTTTTTTTTAAAGAAATAAAATTTCAAAAATCTACAGAATCGTTTTTAAAACTCTTGGCTCTGATACCAACTGTGACGACCCGAATTCTCGACCATTCGAGTGCCACTAAAAGTGACTCATATCATATTATCGAGACTTAAATAGAAATGTAAAATTATTCAAAAGAATAATTAGAATCCCATAATTTTATTTGTGAATAAAATAGAACATAATTTTCTTACATAAAGTTCAACATAATTATCTCATCAATCTTAACCACTTTTGCCACTTCCATGTTGACCGCCTCGAACCTTCAATTATCTGAAAATGGTAAATATCGTGGAGTGAGATTTATAAAATCTCAGTAAGTATACCAAGCATAAATTTTCTTTTGAAAGCATATGGATCATTTTCATCATAACATAAGATAGGATCGAAATACTCATAAACATAGGGAGACACAAGAATTTTACCGAACTTAAATGGCAAGAATTCTTATGTGTAGCGCTACTAAACTCCGGTCCCCTTAGCATAATCATAAACATATCATATGGAACCCATAACAATCTTGTGAGATTGATTTCATAGCAATGATCCAAACATTTTCATAAAAACATAAGATATACTTACTTTTCATAAAAACATAAGGTGTATTTACCTTTCATAAAAACATACTTACTTTTCATAAAAACATAAGGTGTATTTACCTTTCATAAAAACATACTTACTTTTCATAAAAACATAAGATATACTTACTTGTCATAAAAACATACTTACTTTTCATAAAAACATAAGGTGTATTTACCTTTCATAAAAACATACTTACTTTTCATAAAAACATAAGATATACTTACTTGTCATAAAAACATACTTACTTTTCATAAAAACATAAGGTGTATTTACCTTTCATAAAAACATACTTACTTTTCATAAAAACATAAGATATACTTACTTGTCATAAAAACATACTTACTTTTCATAAAAACATAAGGTGTATTTACCTTTCATAAAAACATACTTACTTTTCATAAAAACATAAGATATACTTACTTGTCATAAAAACATACTTACTTTTCATAAAAACATAAGATATACTTACTTGTCATAAAAACATACTTACTTTTCATAAAAACATAAGGTGTATTTACCTTTCATAAAAACATACTTACTTTTCATAAAAACATAAGATATACTTACTTGTCATAAAAACATACTTACTTTTCATAAAAACATAAGGTGTATTTACCTTTCATAAAAACATACTTACTTTTCATAAAAACATAAGATATACTTACTTGTCATAAAAACATACTTACTTTTCATAAAAACATAAGATATACTTACTTGTCATAAAAACATACTTACTTTTCATAAAAACATAAGGTGTATTTACCTTTCATAAAAACATACTTACTTTTCATAAAAACATAAGATATACTTACTTGTCATAAAAACATACTTACTTTTCATAAAAACATAAGATATACTTACCTTTTAAAAGATTAAAATGAAGTGTAGTAGTAAATGGACCAAAACTTTCTTGACCACCTTGAATTTCTCTTACTTGTGGATTTTGTCAAGAGATTGGAAATAAGTGTATATGTGTAGAGTTGTGTGTAAAAGAGATGGGTTTAAATAGATGTATAAAGTTGGCATATTGTAAACATAATCATTCAATTCTATTAATTTTAACACATCCTTTTCTTAAAGTAAAGCACCATTCATATACTTTTCCATATTTATACAAATATTATGCTCTTCATGATTACATATAATGGAGTCTTATCAACCATTCATATACTTTTCCATATTTATACAAATATTATGCTCTTCATGATTACATATAATGGAGTCTTATCAACCATTCATATACTTTTCCATATTTATACAAATATTATGCTCTTCATGATTACATATAATGGAATCTTATCAACCATTCATATACTTTTCCATATTTATACAAATTTTATGCTCTTCATGATTACATATAATGGAGTCTATAATTCATTCATATACTTTTCCATATTTATACAAATATTATGCTCTTCATGATTACATATAATGGAGTATATAATTCATTCATATACTTTTCCATATTTATACAAATATTATGCTCTTCATGATTACATATAATGGAGTATATAATTCATTCATATACTTTTCCATATTTATTAAATTAAGATTCTCATAATTATTATATATAATGGAACCTCTCATGCTTGCATATATTTTCTTAATTTCAATAATAAAAATAATTTTTGTATAAATAAATATTGGGATAACATTGAATTAAGTACTTGGACTTAATATACTTTAAATCAAGAGAATGGAGATATTTTTAGAAATTCGGAATTTAATTTAAAATCGAACGATCTCGATTATTTCTTGACTTGGCTATACGAATACGTCGTGGCGTTAACTTAATAAAAATGGGTGAAATAGTAGCGACACGATTTTCTATTAAAATAATTATTAATCGCGTAAAAATTCTTGGTCGCTACAAACTTACCCCCTTAAAATAATTTCGTCCTCGAAATTAAACTTACTTGATCTTATGATTTCTGAACACTTAATCAGAATCTCTTCTTCTTCTTATGTAGCATCATCGCTACCATATTTAACCCAACCATATTTAACCCACTGGACTTTGACTAAATGCATCAATTTGTTTTCTTAAGACATGAACTTTTCTATCAATAATAGACATATGTCTACTCATAAATTCTTTTGAATCAAAATGAAAATTCCCAATCGTATGTGATATTTCATCATATCTTGTAGTACTCATGTAACCTGTCACTTATCATCGTATCATGTAACCTCAAATATTCGTATTAATATCTCTAAAATTTCAATAAATCTTTACTAACATATCATACCATAATAATTTGTCATTTCTTCTTATCACCAAATATCCCAAAATAATTAAAACGATTACCTGAATATTCTCTATGTAATATACCCAAACATGTTATTCACATATCAACATAATCATCAGTTTATCTTTCCAATATTTGTAACCCAAAATTTCTGCAAAATTCAATAAACAAATATCTCCCAAATAATTAAAATTCTTAACTCAAATATCATAACATTTCCCGTAAGGTATTCCTTTCACTTGCACAAACTTATTAATCCTGATTCAATACAGTCCTTATTTCACTTTCACGTATTCCCGTATTATTTCTATACCTTGATTATTATATCAAAATATCAGTACCCAAAATCCAAGAAAATATTCCATATCTCAAATCCCGTCATCATCAAATCTTCCTTTTATTAAGAAAGTAAACGGCGCATAACTCTTGTTCCCTCTTTTCCATTATTCTATTCCGCGCTTTCTTGCTGGAATCAATATCACGCGGATTTCCTCCGATCCTTAATGCTTTTAAATAGTTCATGCTGGGAAGAGGTTAGATCCATCAAAACATGGATATCATTCTTACAAACATTCGCAAGTATTATTCCAGTCTTCCAATGAATGATCTGAGGAAAATTTATCGAATAAGACTCGAAAGATTGAGGTTGCTGATGGCTCATGGTGTTTCAGAAGATGTTCGCTGGTTGATCGAAGCAAAGGTTCGACTATCTGGTGAATTACCTATGACATTTCCAAAGCACATGCCTGGTTTAGGCAAAAGCACCTTCGCAAAGAAACGAAGAGCAAAAAGGCTGAATGGTTGCTACAAATGTGCTCGTTGGAACTGTGATACTCGTTGCAAAACAGTAGGATATTCTTCTACTAATCGGGATGATAAAATCAAATTCATAAAGGGTGGACTGAGTAAGGAGTCTTTGGATGATATTCGACTGACTCTTGAGACGCACCCAAGTGGTTATGTGCAACGTGAACTTTTCTCCTTATACGCTCAGTTTAACGGGGACAAAAATCGTTATAGTCTCCAAAATATAATAGCAAAAGATCCTGTTTGCCAGTCTGTTTTACAAAATGAGGCTTCTGGCAGTTCATCAATGATATAAGGTAAATCTCTTGATACACATTTAAAATATTTTGCTGTTTTCTTTCACGCGTTTTGGAAATAAAATATATTTTCCTTTCTCGAGTTTTGATAAAGCTGGAAATAAATATATTTTCCTTTCTCGAGGTTTGATAAAGCTGGAAATAAATCACCGAAAGGTGATATCTTTGGTAAAACAGTCAAAAGTTGGCCGATTTTGTCAAAAGTAAATCTTTACTTTTTCAGAATCAATGAAAAACAGTAAGTTTTTCCGGCTTTAAATAGCCAAACATATTTCATAGTTCAGGCATCCCAAAATCACATCTTCTTCGTAAGTTTTCTCTTCTATACTATCAAAGATGGAAGCACCAAAACTTCGACAGATCAAAACTATTTGTGTATTTTGTGGATCAAAAGTGGGGAAAGGCTTCAGTTATCTAGAAGCGGCCGTAGATCTTGGAAAGAAATTGGGGGAAAAAGGTATCACTCTTGTGTATGGGGGTGGTAGCAGTGGTCTAATGGGTTGTGTTTCCCAATCTGCTCTTGCAGAGAAATCAAAAGTAATCGGTGTCATACCTGTCCCTTTGGTAGATGTTGCAGGAAAAACACGAGGGCATGAAGTTCAAACCTTATCCATCCATGAACGCATAACTTGTAAAAAGGCGAAGTTTGGTGCTGGTTCGAGTGCGAAATCAGGGTTCAAGGAGGTGATTTCCGGTGACAAATCTGGTTGGAACGGGTCAAGGGTTGAGGTAAGTCCCGGCTTCTTCTATTTCTTGGGTTTATGGGTTTTGATTTGGGTTGAGATTGGAGCTCAAAAATAGGGAAATACAAAATGGGCAGTGGCTTGTGGCGGCCTTGGGTGGCCGAGGTGGTGGTGATGATGATGATGATGAAGGAGGATGCTAGTTGTGGCTGGGCAGTGGTGTTGTGCGACATTTTGAGGCAGTGGTATTGTGCAGGTTGAGGTGGTGATGATGGAGGTGGCGGTGGTGATGCACGGCGGGGTTGCTGGTGGTTGTGGTCTCGGTGATGGTGTTGAAGATGGAGGCTGGCTACGATTTTGGCAGAGGTGGTGCGGTGAGGCTGCTGCAATGTCTGCGTGAGGTTGGCTGCGTGAGGAAGATGGCTATCGAGGGTTGGGGAAAATTCTTACCGTTGGGAATTGCTGGAATCGATGTATGCAGCTGGTTGAGAGGAAATAAGTTTGAAGCTGGTTGCTGGACAGAATTGTGGTTGTGTTGAGAGAGAGGAAGCTTGATGATGTATAATGGAATGAGTTGAGGTGAAGTGAGGGCTAGGGTATGGAATTGGATGTGGTTGTTGGTGGAAGTTGGTGGAGGTATGGGTTGATGTAGGATATTATGAAAACCTTAACAAGCAATACATAGAATTCGAGAAAAATAATATGCGTGAATCATCTGAGTAGGAAAAATTTAATCTGATAAAATGGGCTTAACAAAATTTGGATTTAAAACGATTTTGAATCGAATAAAATAAATAAATAAAATAATATAATTTTATAAATTCGAAATTTAATTAAAATCGAATGGACTAGATATTTCTCGACTTGGCTAGACAAATACGTCATGACTTCAAATTAAAAATATTTGATATCGCAGCGGCACGATTTTCAAAATTTTAAAATAATTATTTAATTCAGGAAAGTTTCTTGGTCGCTACAACCTTAAGCTCTTAAAATAATTTCGTCATCAAAATTAAACTTACTTGATCTATGATTTCTGGATACTTGGCTATGATCTCCTCTTCCCTTTCCCAATCTATGATTTCTGGATACTTGGCTAGGATCTCCTCTTCCCTTTCCCAAGTAGTCTCATCACTATTGTGTCTACTCCATAGGACTTTGACTAAAGGTATCTCCTTGTTCCTTAAGACATGGACTTTTCTCTCCACTATGCACAGAGGTGCTTCCTCATAAGACAAATCTTTCTGAACTGCAATAGACTGATAATTCACCACATGACTAGGATCATGAACATACTTTCTCAATAGAGAAACATGGAACCTATCGTGAACAGCTTCAAGTTCTGGTGGTAAAGCCAAACAATAAGCCACGTTCCCTACTTGTTCTAATATCTCGAATGGTCCAATAAGACGGGATCTCAACTTTCCTTTTTTCCCAAAGCAAAAAGTGCCCTTCATCGGGACTACCTTCAAAAATACTTTCTCTCCAGTCTAAAATTCTAAGTTCTTTCTTCTCTGATCTGCATAACTTTTCTGTCTATCCTGCGCAGTCTTAATCCGCAGTCTGATCTTCCCAATAGCATCAACTGTTCTTTCAATAAGTTTTGGTCCCAATAACTTCTTCTCACCAACCTCATCCCAATAGATTGGTGATCGACATCGCCGTCCATACAATGCTTCATATGGTGCCATATTAATAGTAGCCTGAAAACTATTATTGTAGGCAAATTCCACCAATGGTAGATGATTCTCCCAACTATCACTCAAGTCTAGCACAAAAGCTCTAAGCATATCCTCCAGCGTCCGAATAGTGCGTTCAAACTGCCCATCTGTCTGGGGATGGTAGGCAGTACTAAAATTTAATTTAATACCCATTGTCATATGCAAACTCTTCCAAAATCTCGAAGTAAATCTCGGATCTCTGTCTGAGACAATGGAGACTGGTACTCCATGAAGTCGAACAATCTCTCTGATATATAACTGCGCTAACTGATTCATATTGAGAGTCATCCTGACTGGTAGAAAATGAGCTGACTTTGTAATTCGATCTACAATGACCCAAATGTCGTCATTCCCTTTCACTGATTTTGGTAACCCTGTAACAAAATCCATGGAAATTTTCTCTCATTTCCATTCCGGTATATCCAAAGGATTCAACAATCCTGATGGTCTCTGATGTTCGGCCTTGACCTGCTAACAGGTCATGCATCGTGAAATAAATCTTGCAATGCAACTCTTCATGTTCCTCCACGAGAAGGTATTACGCAAATCACGATACATCTTTGTCCCTCCTGGGTGGCCTGCATAAGGTACTGAATGAGCTTCTGTTAAAATCTCCTTCCCGATCTGACCATCCTTCGGCACACAGAGACACCCTCTAAACATAAGTGCTTTATCAGAGGCAATCTTGAAACCCTTTCTCTTGCCAGTCCCAACTTCGGATATGATCTTTTCTAGGAATCTATCACTTTCCTGTGCTTCCACAATCCGACATCTCAAATCTGGTTTAACGGTCAAATTTTCCAATCTGTTAGATCCTTGAATTGATGGGGCTCGTACCTCAATTCTTAGATTCTAAAAATCTCGAATCAACTGATCTTGCATTGTTCCCAAAGCTAATAAATGTCCAGCATTCTTCCTGCTCAAAGCACCTGCAACTTTATTTGTTTTACCCGGGTGGTAAAGAATCGTGCAATCATAATCTTTTACCAGCTGTAGCCATCGACCCTGTCTCATATTCAGTTCCTTCTAAGTGAAGAAATACTTGAGACTCTTATGGTCATTGTAAATCTCACATTTACTCCCATACAGATAGTGTCTCCAAATCTTCAGAGCATGCACTACAGCTGCAAGCTCTAAATCATGCGTCGGATAATTCTTCTCATATGGCTTCAACTATCTTGAAGCATATGCAATCACTCTCCCATTTTGCATCAATACACAACCTAATCCATGTTTGGACGCATCGCTGTAAATAACGAAACCATCCGAACCATCTGGTATGGTCAACACTGGTGCCGATACAAGTCTATTCTTTAGTTCCTGGAAGTTCTGTTCACACTGATCAGTCTACTGAAATTTAACTCCTTTCCAGGTCAACTGAGTCATAGGACCTGCTATCTTCGAGAAACCCTCTATGAATCGTCGGTAATATCCGGCTAATCCAAGAAAACTTCTCACGTCTCCAACATTTACAGGTGTTGGCTAATTCATTACAGTTTCAACCTTAGAATGATCAACCTAGATGCCACTAGCTATAACAACATGACCTAAGAAGTCAATTTTCTCGAGCCAGAATTCACATTTCTTGAATTTGGCGTACAATCTTTCTGCTCTTAATATCTCCTACAAAATCCTCAAATGCTCTTCATGCTGCTCAGAATCTCTGGAATAGATTAGTATGTCATCAATAAAAACAATGACGAACTTGTCAAGATAATCGTGGAATACTCGGTTCATCAAATCCATGAACACTGCAGGTGCATTCGTGAGACCAAATGGCATTACTGTGAACTCGTAATTTCCATATCGCGTTTTGGACGCTGTTTTTGGTATGTTACCTGGCTTGATCTTTAGCTGATGATAACTAGATCTCAAGTCAATCTTTGAGAAAATAGTCGTACCTTTCAACTGATCGAATAAGTCTTCAATCCTGGGAATGGGATACTTATTCTTTATTGTCAGCTTATTGAGTACTCGGTAATCGATACACATTCTCATGCTTCTATCCTTTTTCTTTACAAACAGAACGGGTGCTCCCCATGGAGATACACTTGGCCTGATGAAACCCTTCTCTAACAGTTCCTCTAACTGAACCTTCAGTTCTTGCAACTCTTTTGGTGCGATACGGTATGAAGTCTTAGATACAGGGGCAGCTCCTGGTATCAAATTGTAACACCCCAAGTTCAAAGATCTTAAACATGGGCGTGTTAACCTCCCTTAACTTAAATGCGGAAACAAATCATTTAAAACTACCTTTTCATTTTCTATTATAAAATTTTACAGAAATTTCGGCAGAGTCTCCTCTATAACTTGGACATAACCAACCTGTAGAGGGACATCATACCTACAATACATATACAATTCTCAACCCATTCAAATTCTACATTCAACATCCAACCAAAATCCAAAATTTAACTTCAACATTAATACCCAAACTCCTCAACAATAATACCTTGAAGTATCACATTTATAAACTCATGAAACGTGATATAAACTAATCAAAAGAATTTATCAAATAAAAATTTAAAACCAATGAATTAATTTATGAAAAACCCTTCACTTGTTCTTAGAAGAAATAAAATTTGGAGTACTGTCTGAGTCAACTGCCAAGTGCTCTCCTCGGATTACCTAACTTTCGTCACCTGAAATGTTGGGGAGGGATTGGGGTGAGCTAAAGCTCAGTAAGTAAACTTTATGCATGGAATGCATGCTTATGACATGAAATGCTTTAAATATTCAATATATATGTATCCCCATTTACTTTACTTTCCAGAACTTTCAAACTTTTCTACTTTCACTTAACATTTCCATCGTGAGCTCACTTGATGTATCTTCTAGTCAATCAGATAACAGTAGGCAATTCTTATTTGGAACCAGATTAACATTCACATTTCCACCGCAAAGCGGTTTAACATTCACTTTCCCACCGCAAATCGGTTTAACAGTTCACCGTAAAACGGTTGAACATTCCGTCGCCAAGCAACTTAATTCGGGTACGTCGGTCCCCCGCGCCTCATTTCCCACTCGCATCTTTCATGAACTAGAAGTACACCCATTCTTTCTTTAAAACTTGGGATACATAACTTTTGAACAAACTTGCACCTTGACACATTTCTTTCATTTAAAAATATTTGACTTTCCAATTTCGATGCCAATGCATGTTTGATGATGCAATGACATGATAAGGTGCATGCTTGAACATTCTTCTCAATAACATATACTTTCATAAATTAAATGAAATTCATCAAAGTAAGTAAATTGCAAACAGTCATTTTCACATTTCACATTTACATTTAACTTCTATGAACTAGGAGAAGTTTACTTACCCGACGTTATTAATATTTATCGTTGTCTGGATTTACAAATGGAAGAGTCTCGGATGCTCGTAACGTCAATGTACCCAGTAATCCTAATTTATATCAATTCATTAAATAAAATATACTTCCAGTTCAAAAATCACATTTAAAAACTCGTAACCGAGGTCAAGACTTCCAGGTGACTTACAATTTACTCAAACATGTCCTTAAGCCATGTCTTAACACATAATATCATATTCGAAGTAATATATTATATTCAAAGAAAATTTGAAATCTTTCTTACATATAAATTTACACGAGTCAAAACTAGACAATACTCATTCCAAAAAATGATTTTTAAGTTATAAGCTATAAATTCACAAATTTAAACACAAACTCAATTTAAACTAATAAATTCCTAAATTTCTAAAATCTGAAAATTAATCCACATACCTTTATCATTCTTTTTCCAAAACTGAAAGTTAAAAACTCATTTATATTACTTTCCCAAAATTTGATATTTACAGAATTACTCGAAGATTAACTAAAAATTTCAATTAACCTAATTATGAAATTCATGATTCCTTACACACACAAAAGTCAATATATACATACATATATACACATTACCCAATGAAATTAGCATCAAAAAATCTGAAAATAACTCCCAAAATCTGAATTTGTATATATGCCCACATAAAAATCCGAAATTTACATATTTACATACACCTATACATACATAATAATATATACCTACACCTAAGCACCTTACCCATCGATTTTAACAAACAAAAATCTGAAATTAACCTTTAAGATCTGAAATTTTATGTAGAAGATACATACATAAACGTTATTTACATAGAAATCCATATATATATATATATATATATATATATATATATATATATATATATATATCGAAATGTGTGTGTGTGAAATTGGGTGCGTGTGCGTGTATGGGGGACGGGGGCTGCACTTACGGTGAGAGGGAGGGGCGGGCAGCGGTGGTCGCCGG
Source organism: Ligustrum vulgare (assembly GCA_963555705.1). Taxonomy (NCBI): domain Eukaryota; kingdom Viridiplantae; phylum Streptophyta; class Magnoliopsida; order Lamiales; family Oleaceae; genus Ligustrum; species Ligustrum vulgare. The sequence goes on along the minus strand of OY743171.1, from coordinate 33,372,141 downwards.
TGTGCACTGCAAGGGGGAGGTTTGGTGAAGTTGAGTCCGGTCAAGAGTGAGGCGAGAGAGAGAGAGAGACCGAGGTAGAGAGGAGTCGGGTGTAGGGAGAGATCGAGAGTGAGAGGAACGGGTCTGAGGACAAGAGGTTAGATTAGGTTTAGATATAATCTTTTGAAATTTGCAAATTGGTCCCTCTTTTCCCTTAAGTACATATTTTAGTCCATAAATTCTATTTACTCTCCAATCGCCGCCAAACTATCCCCCCCCCCCAATTTCCAATTTAACAAAATAAGATAGAAAATAGCAAGCTTAGGCAATAAAACAATTATTCACATAAATTATAAGTAAACAAATTTATAATTTTCTAATTGGCACATTGAGCGAGACGGCGTTCAAGTCCTTCCATTGCAAAATAATTCAAATAATTGACGTAAAATGTCATTAAATTTAAAATTTATAATAATATTAACATAATTATTACGTGAAATTTAAGGATGCACGTAAAAATGAAAGTGGTATTACACAAATCAATGGAAAATTCCACTTGCTTATCATGCGGGATGCCTGGTAGATCATCTGAAATACATCACCGTATTCGCATACTACTGGCACTGAATCCAAAGTAACTTCCTTTGATGGTTTGTCTTGAAGACTAACGAAATAGCCCTGACAATTGTTCTCGGCTAACAACTTCTCTGCCTTCAAAGTCGAGATAAGGCGAGGAAGTGCTTTAATCTTCGATCCATAAAACTTGAATACTTCTTCACCATCTCTGCGAAAAATAACCTCCCTCTCGTGACACATAATTGCAGCACGATTGGCTCTGAGCCAATCCATACCCAAAATAATATCGAAGTCTTTCATTCGAATAATATTCAGATCTGCTTCCAATATTTGACCATCAAAATCTATTTGCACCGATTTGACTATCATATCAGTATCGATAGTTCCTCCTGACGGTAAACTAACCTCTAATGTGCTACCAGTTTCTTCACCTATTAAGTTCAGTCTCTCCGAACATGCATCAGATATAAATGAATGCGTAGCTCCTGAGTCTATAAGAACATATACGGGGATACCAGAAATAGAAAATATACCTGCAATCACGTCAAAATCCTTAGCTACATCCATAGCAAACACTCTTGCTTTTCCCTTTCTGTTCTGGTCCGAGTTCTTCCTCTGATTGGAACTTTGGGCAGACGGAGCACGACTGTCTAAGGCAAAGTGACCCAACTTGCCACACATGTTGCAGACACCCTTACCCAACATACACTCTCCCTTGTGTAACTTCTGACACTTAGGACAAGGGGAAGCGAAATTGGTCATCTGTTCTCCAGTTGGTCCTGAATTCTGCCTTTTTTAGGCGCCTGATTTCTATTCTGATTTTGATTGCGATTCGGACCCTGCCACTTTCTCTTACCCTGATATCTCTGCTCATTTTGATTACCCTGGTTCCCAACTTATATACCTGCATAGGTCACTGCTTGAGCTTTCTTCACCACTTCCCTGTAAGTGGAAAGCTCATGTGAACTGACAATCTGTCTAACGTCCTAGCGCAGAGCCCTCTCGAAACGTCGTGCCTTCTTGAATTCGGTTTCCACCAGATGTGGAGCATAACGAGACAATTCTTCGAACTTTCTTTCATACTCGGTGATATCCAACTCTACTTGAACCAGATGCAGGAATTCAGTCTCCTTGTGATCCCTGAGAGCTTGTGGGAAAAATTTATCCCTAACTTCAACTTTGAATTCCTCCCAGGTGAGAGCTGCTTGTTGTACCACAGTCCTGGTCCGGGATGCAGATTCCCACTAGAAGCTAGCTCTTCCAACTAACATGAATTCAGCACATATGACTTTCTTGTCCTCCGGGCAAGAAATGTGTCGGAATATCTTCTCAATCGTCTAAAGTCATTCCTCAACAGCTAAGGGGTTATGGCCACCATCAAAGGTAGGTGGACGGTACCTCCGAAACTGTTCAATAATCGGAACCAAGGAACCAGCTGGGGCTTGCCTCAATTCCTGGCCAGCTTGAAGTAAGTCTCTGATAACGGTAGATTGGGTTGTGGGACCCTGTCCTGAAGCAGCCTAGTCATCGGTCGTCTGATTCGAAGCGGTTCTGATTATACGTCTCGACATTTCCTTTAAAATGAAAATCCACGTTCACTACTTCTTAATCAAATCCTCATAAATCATGCCATGTCTAAATATTGATTATGCAAAGTCCAGCTATGGTTCATCATTTCTAAATTCGAGGACAAAAATTATTATAAAATCATTCTTAAATCATATTATTCTCATTATGCTCAACACTCGTTTTCTTTCTTTCTTATTAGGATATAATCTCTTTCTCTTTCTTGTAAATCTCATAAATTATTAAAATAGGTATCCGAAATACTGAAATAACATTAAACATCATAAACTCTTTACCACGGAGTTGGTGGAACGAATGATGGCAATGGCAATCTTCATTAATAATAATTAAATAATGTAAAATGTTTCTTAAAATTTCTTGTTGAAAATTTGCCAGTCTACAGAAACGCAGACCGGCTCTGATACCATGCTGAAGGGCCTCGAGTTCTAAATACCAGGTTCACTACGTCATCGTCTGGTCTAAACTTTAAATAATATTTTAGCGGAAGAAATAGTTGAAAATTCATTTTTCACAACATTAAATAAACTGTAATGGTCGATAAAAATTGACAACATTTATGAAATAATTCAGAATAATAAATCGAACCATTAATACTACAAAACAATTGACAATGTCAAAAATTCTCAAATAATTGAAAATCTCAAAAATGTCCAACGTTTGGAAATACGGATCATTAAAACAAGATTTTCAATTATTTAATGACTATTGCCACAATCATCCATCACTTGCCACCCTCTCCGAAATATACAAATATTGTTAAAATAGAAATGAACATTTCATAGAAATACTCAGTAGACCCATCGCCATTTAATTAATCTATAATATAATTGAACACGTAAATGCAGGCTCTTTAGAAATCATAGGGTGTGGGTAGTTTCTTCTCGTGCATCAAAGCACATGGCTTCTCTTTGAAAAATCATAGGCTCTTTAAAATCATCGAGTGTGGGTAGTCTCGTCTCGTGCACTTAAGGCACATAAGTTATGCATAACATTATCATTTATCTTGCAAGATATTCTCTTCTTTCTCATGCATAAAAGCATATAAGTTATGACAAGCATAACAACATAAATATTTCCAAAGAAACATATTCTCGTCTCATTTCATGAATTTTTTTTCACTTAAGTCACATAACATACACATTCACATGCAATCATAATTTAAATCAATTAATGGGGGCGAGTCTACCTTAAATTCAACGAGTGCAAAATCAAGGGGGAATGTCTTCAATCTTTTAAATCTCCGTACTCCTCATCTAACCAATTAGAAAAATAAGTTAAATTAGTCTTTCGAAAATTTATAGTTTAAAAATGATAAATTAAAATTTAGGGACTGAAATTGATGATTTGAAAGTTGGGGGACTAAAATGGATACTTTTAAACTTGGAAAACTAAAATGAATACTTTTAAACTTGGGGGACTAAAACATAAATTTTCAAAACTTGGGTTGAAGCTCAAAACGGATATTAAACTGTAGGGATTGAAATAATTGATTTTTAAAATGAATGGACTAACATGATTATTTTTAAAACTATAAGGACTGATTTAAATCATTTTAAAAACTTGGGGCTAAGATGCAAATTTCATGAAAATAAAAATATTAAAAACAAAATCATTTCTCCTTCTTCCTTATCGTGAAGGCAGAGGAATGGAGAGAGAGGTACGAGCGAAATGGGGATAATCGGTGGGGGTGCTCTGCCGGAGATTCCACGGCGGTATAACTACCGTCGTGTGGCGGTAACCAAGAGGGAGAAATGGTAGTAAAAAGGTGAAGTTTGGTGCTGGTTCGAGTGCGAAATCAGGGTTCAAGGAGGTGATTTCCGGTGACAAATCCGGTTGGAACGGGTCAAGGGTTGAGGTAAGTCCCGGCTTCTTCTATTTCTTGGGTTTATGGGTTTTGATTTGGGTTGAGATTGGAGCTCAAAAATATGGAAATACAAAATGGGCAGTTGCTTGTGGCCGCCTTGGGTGGCCGAGGTGGTGGTGATGATGATGACGATGACGACGATGATGATGATGAAGGAGGTGGCTAGTTGCAGCTGGGCAGTGGTGTTGTGCGACATTTTGAGGCAGTGGTATTGTGCAGGTTGAGGTGGTGATGATGGAGGTGAGTTGGAGGTGGCGGTGGTGATGCACGGCGGGGTTGCTGGTGGTTGTGGTCTCGGTGATGGTGTTGAAGATGGAGGCTGGCCGCGATTTGTGCAGAGGTGGTGCGGTGAGGCTGCTGCAATGTCTGTGTGAGGTTGGCTGCGTGAGGAAGATGGTTGTCGAGGGTTGGGGAAAATTCTTACCGTTGGGAATTGCTAGAATCTGTGTATGCAGCTGGTTGAGAGGAAATGAGTTTGAAGCTGGTTGCTGGACAGAATTGTGGTTGTGTTGAGAGAGAGGAAGCTTGATGATGTATAATGGAATGGGTTGAGGTGAAGTGAAGGCTAAGGTATGGAATTGGATGTGGTTGGTGGAAGTTGGTGGATGTATGCGTTGATGTAAGATATTATAGAAACCTTGACAAGCAATACACGAAATTCGAGAAAAATAATACGAGTGAATCAATTGAGTCGGAAAAATTGAATTTGACAAAATGGGCTTAACAAAATTTGGAATTAATACGATTTTGAAAAGAATAAAATAAATAAATAAATAAAATAATATAATTTTAGAAATTCAAAATTTAATTAAAATCGAATGGACTAGATATTTCTCGACTTGGTTAGATGAATACGTCATGACTTCAAATTAAAAATGGATGAGATCGTAGCGGCACGATTTTCATAATTTTAAAATAATTATTTAATTCGGAAAAATTTCTTGGTCGCTACATTACCGAACATAGGCTTAGTAATATGTCTTATTTAAACTTATAAATACTTTATCTTGTTTAATATCTATTATCGAATTTGTTTTATTATTTGAAGTTTAAAAACTTATTAGATAAAATCTATTTCTCTATGCACATTCACAAATTTATAAAATATCCATTCTAGAAGTAAAATTCTAGTAACACATATTTTTAAAAAAATTGTACTTGATTATTTGATTTCTGTTGTAAATATTATCTTGTTTTAGTGAATGACAATTGTACCACTGTAACTCTAGTTATAAATATTTTGTATATCCCTTTCTTCCCCTATTGATATGGGAGCTTTAGTTCATAGTAATACACAAATTTATTGGTGTCTCTACTTTTCTTTGTTTTTCTCTCTAATTTATAACACGTTATCAGCATGAGTCTCTATCAAATTGAGTTAGAATTTTCTTTTTCAAAATCTCATATACCAAAATATTAGTTAGAAGGTAAAATCATGTGCTAAAATCATGTGCGTCGAAATTAATTCGACAGCATATGGATTTTTTGTTCCGTTCGTGGTTGAATTGTTCCAATTTCAGGAGGTTGCTTTAATTCCAATAATTGTTCCAATTCCATCTGCCTCCAACTCCAGCTAATAATTTGTGCTCGTGTAACAATTGTGACTTGGACACAAGTCAAGTTCGACTCCATACATTAACTTTTTTATGTGTATTTAATGTATATATTATTTTGTTGCTGAATTTTTTTAAGTTGATAATTCATTATATTGTTGCTATCGAAGTAGCACAACAATACATTAATATTCTAGAAGAATATTAATCATAGAATTGATTATTATTCGTCATTGCTCCTGAATTTTCTTATGTGTGTTTAATGTATATATTATTTTATTGTTGATTTTTTTTTTAAGTTGATAATTCATTATATTGTTACTCTCGAAGTAGCACAATAATACATTAATATTCCAGAAGAATATTAATCATAGAACTGATTATTATTCGTCATTGCTCTCGAAGCAGCACAATATTATAATATTTCAGAAGAATATTAATTGCTCCTGAAGAGTATAATTTTGAAAGATTTATTATTCAATTGCTCCAGAAGAGCAAATATCTAAATTTCTTAACAATAATTTGTTGGTTTTCTTGAAATAGCACAACAATATAATTAATATTCTAGAAGAATATTATTTGCTTATGAAGGGTATAAATTATAATTTTCAATGTTCTAGAAGAATATTGATTTATTATTCTTGAATAATCAAAATTTTAGAATTATAATTATTCTAGAAGAATAATGTGTTATTACTCCTGAAGTAGCACAATAAATAATTAATATTCTAGAAAAATAATAATTGTAGAACTATCTATTATAAATAAATACTAGTATTCGTACCCGTGCGATGCACGGGACAAAATTTAGAATCTCACCACTATTTGACGTATATATATTTTATAAAAATTAATGAAATGTGGGATTTAAAAGTGGTCTGATTGTGAAATTTGTTGTTAATTAAAATTACAAATGTTAATTATGACATAGATTATAATTTTTATCGTATTTTTTATGGGCTTGGTTTATACACGTCCACGTGGTACACATTTTTCGACAATTTTAAGAAAAAATAAAATAAAATGCACAATTCTTGACGGAAGCAATTCTCTGTTCACTTATTTCTGTATTTCAAAATAGGCTAATGAAATATTGTTATGTCGCTATTTATAAACAAATTTTTTAAACGAATTATCAAATAGACATTTATCAAGAAATGTGTGGTTATAAAAGATTTTTTATGGAAAAATAAATGATAGGAATAAAATGTTGTTACAAAAAGTACACGTGGTTAAAAAGTTATTTAAGAAATGTTAACATAATTTTTGTTAATAGTATGTAGTGATATTTCAATTTAAAATAATTGATAATATTATTCTAGTCATTTATCGATTTAATTTGAATTAGCAATATAATTTTATTGTAGTTTTCTTCATTGACTCGAAACGTTGAGCGAATATTTGATAGATATATTCAGCATTTTCTTTATCAACATTATTTTTAACTTATTATTATTGTAAAGTAATCATTTTTAACTACCCATTTTATCAATAAAACAATTTACGAAATGATGGCAATAATTCATAGGCTCATTATTTTATTTCAAATTTAGAATTCATTTTTTTGTTACTTATGAAACTTTATTAAAATAAACATTCATTATTTTACCTAAATTCGAAATTCGAAATAAAATAAAATAAAATATTGCTTATTCAATTTATAGGAATAAATGCTTAACAATATTTATTTTAGGTCACGTTCTGTGTGTTGGAATAGACACTACATGATAATATATCATCTAATATTTTCGATTCTTTTTCATTTTCAATATATAGAATTCATTCGTTCTTTTTACTTTTTTTTCGTTAGTTGATAAGAAATAGATGATGGTGCAAGATGCTTAAAATATGTTTAGATAGTTCATGGTTAATCTTGAGTTTTGTGTTGAGCAAATTTTGAATTTTTCTTTAGCATGTCAAATTTCAAATTTTCGTAATAATAATGAGGTAAGACCATTTTTAAAGTGACCGTTTATATTCTCTAGATAACAGCAATTTTGAAATTTATATAGATAATCAATTTTTTTTAAATCTTTATAAACCATGAATTTCCATTTTAGGCAAGCGTAAAAACGGCGGGAAACTGTGTGGTGTTATATTTGACCACTTAATTGTTATAATATATATAAAGATAAGCTGGTTATACGATTTGTAATATCATTTTAACTATATTGGTTGATAATAGACATATATCTAGTTTAATATAATTTATTACTTCGTATCAATATTCCAGAAGAATATTGATAATTGAATGTATTTCAAATTTATATCGCAGAAGAATATTGCGTTATTATTGCATTTCAATATTCCAGAGGAATATTAATCGTAAATTTGTCTATTATAAATATTTTTTCGTTACTTCTGAAGTAATACAACATTATAATTAATATCCCAGAAGATGTTATTTGCTCCTGAAGAGCATGAATTATAATTTTCAATATTCTAGAAGAATATTGATTTATTATTTTTGAAGAATTGAAATAAGTTCGTTAGCGGAATAAGACATATATTGTTCTAGCACATTAATTTTCATTCTAAAATGTACTGAAAATTTGTCATTATCTCTTTTTGCCTATATCAATTATGTTTGTCTGTACCATTTGTGACGCACAAGATCATCCTAAAATCTTGAAATCAAAATCAGCAAAGATTGGATTACCATGTTCACAGTTTATTTGTAGTATATCTCTTGGTTTATGTTAATCCAATATTCTTATAATCTTTAGATTTTATCTTTGTCTTGTAATCCAAGTAATATCCTGTATATATAATATTACTTGCTCGTGAAGAGCACTTTATTACAATTTCAATATTTCAGAAGAATATTGACTCAATGCTCTTGAAGAAGCATAATTTATAATTTAAACGAATATGGTGTTGATGTTCTCGAAAAAACACAACCCATGTTAGATAAATATTCCAGAATATATTTTATCGTCATTTGTGTAGAGTACAAATATTGTTAGTTCGAAAGGTAGAACGAATCATTAATGTCAATATTCCTGAATAATATTATTTGCTCCTGGAGAGCATAATTTATCAATATTCATGAAGAATATTGATTTATTATTCTTGGAGAATTGCAATTTAGAAATATAATTATTCTAGAAGAATAATTTGTTATTTTGCTCCTAAATAGCACAATATATATTAATTATTGTTAGAATTGAATGATATTCGAATCGATATTCCAGAAGAATATTGCGTTATTGCTACGTTACAATATTCTAGAAGAATATATTTTATTGCTCATGTGATAAATATTGCATTCTTTTTCTTAAAGAAATTCGAATTTATTAATAATTCAGAAGATTATTATGATGTAGAATAATATTGTTGTGATGATTTCTGAAGAATCATAATTTATCTCATATGAAATATAATAATGAAATATAATTTGCTCCCGAATAGCCCAATATTATGAGATATGTTATTAGTTTGATATTCTGAAAAAGTATTTTGTTATTACTCCTAAAGAATAACAACTTTATTTTATGATAAATATTCAATTTATTAATTTACTTGTTCATGAATAACATAGTTTATTTTTCTGCTCAAAGTAAATGTTTGTATTCTATTAACTTTGCATTTTCATAGAAAGTGGTATAATTATTCGATCTTATCATATCGTTTTGATTATATCAACTTACAATAAACATTTATTTGAATGTATGTAACGGCCCGGCTCCCTCGCTGGGGCCTTCTCCGAGTCGTATTCATGGTCTTTCCACTCCCCTCTGGCTCCCTCGTTGGGGCCTTCTCCAGAAGTGGATTTTTGCCTTCCGCGGGATTCGAACCATGTACCTAGGGGTTAAGTACAATGATTCTTAGAATCCTGCTACCATTAGACGTTGAGATGACACTGGAATAGAGAACGCTTCTGCACCATCGACAATGTGGTCAATGGATACCTTAGCATGATCAGGCCAAAGAGGTTGATGGTGCACCACCGTGTCGGGTTCGACTGGATAAACCATCCCGCTCGCCACTATTTATTTCTCACCATTAAGACTTATGGAGAGACGACAAGGAGTTGGCATCTATTGTACAACATCATTAAACATATTGATATGATCCGGACCAGGCATCGAAGAGCAAAGTCGAGACATCGGCAATATGACAGCGATCTACGTGCAAAACGAAGCAAGTTTCATGTTGGAGTCGAGCCGAGAAGGCGAAAGGAACAAGCCGAGACGAGTGATCGAAGTTATTTGGGCAGAATGGTCATTGCGGCCGTAACGAAGATCTGTCACGGTCGTAACTCTTATAATTACGGCCGTAAAAGTTATTATCACGGTCGTAACTCCGCCTCGGGTTCAGATGAAGAATTAAAGAATTCCATATTTACGGCCGTAAGAAAGATGGTCACGGCCGTAAGTCTTAAGCAGAAAGCCATTTACGGCCGTAAAAGTGTTTATCACGGCCGTAATTGAGGTTTTCCGGATTTTAGGGGATTTTTAATTATTTTCCATTTTTAATTAATTGTTTGCCTATTTTAGTATTCTAGTTTAATTATAATTCTATTTTTAGTAAATTAGCGACTAGGTTATTTTGCTTATTTATATTCTTTTCCATTCATTGTAAAAAACAGTAAAGTTTGAGTTTATGAATAAAGTTGAGAAAGTTTTCTCCAATTGAAAGGTTGAGGAGTCCCTTTGGTGTTCTTCAAGAACAAATTCAACTTATCAAATATTGTGAAAATATTTGTGGCGTTGAACTTATCAAATATTCGCGAGAATATTTGTGGCGTTTCTAATTAGAATCTTATCAAGGAAATTGACAAGTCCTTGCGGTGTTTCGAAAACCTTGGATCTCGATTCCTCATCGTTAATTAATTGCGTCGTGAATCTTGAGTCAAGGTCCTATCGTCAATTTTATCTTTCCAGTATTTTAATTCTTGTTATTTTCGTGTCAGATCTGATTTAGATCTTTCCTAAGTTTTAATTATCGTTATTCCGCGTGTTCGACGAGATTCCCCGACTGGGATCTCATCATCTGGTATCAGAGCTTGGATCTAGATTCAGTTCTTGATATTTTCTTGATTTTCTTGTTCTTCGTGTCAGTTATAAATTTTCTTCAGTTTGATCCATAAGAGTCAGTCCCAAAAATTCAAAAGTGTTTTTCTTGTTTGTTTCTCGTCCAAATCCAATTCCGTTTTTTCTGTCATACTCATTGTCCAATTCTCTAGTAGAAGATTAAAAAAAAATCGAAAATTTAATTTTTTTTTTCCCATATTCCAAATTTCCATATGATGTGTTCCGGACCCGCGACAATCGGAGTCATAGCAGGCTTGACAGAAAATTATATATTCAAACCAAAATAAAAGTGCAGTCCAGTCAACCATGTCGGAATTGGATAGATAATATGTGTTTTCAAGTAGAAATGGACCACTAAGCAAAATTCATGGGCTAAAGCCCTTGAGCCTATTGATTTTAGGGCAAAATTCCATCGTTTGGGGCTTCAAATTGGCAAATCAATGATGCAGACGGAAATTTACTATATTTCCATAATTATAGGATTTTTAATTATTTTGTTTCCATTTTGGTTTTTAGGTTATTTTCCTAATTTAGTATTCTAGTTTAATTAGAATTCTATTTTGAGTAAATTAGCGGTTAGATTATTTTGCTTATTTATACGCTTTTTCCATTCATTGTAATGAAGACTTTGATGATAGAATAAAAAGAGATTGAATGTTTTTCAATTGTTTAATATGTGGATTCACATTACAAACCCAAACTTATCAAGATTGATTATCTTGTGACGTTCATCCAGAACTTATCAAATATTCGCGAGAGTATTTGTTGCGTTGAAAATCAGAGACTTATCAAGGAGATTGGGCAAATCCTTGCAGCGTTTCGAAAGTCGTGGTTCTTTATTCCGCATCGTCGAGCCATCGCGTCGTGAATATCGGGTCATGATTCATCCGTCCAACCACAACCTGAGTTCGGAACTTTCCGGCGTTTCTTCCGTGCTTCGAACCTCATCAGATAGCATCGTATTTAGTCTGCATACTATGGTACTCCCTCTGCATAGTATCGAATTTACTATGCATCTCCAACATGGTCTGATGTCTGACCCGCTCGGCAATAATATCCTCCATCTCTGACCTGATCATCTCCTTAATATCGTCTACTGAGACGACCCCACACGAACGTCTAATGTAATCATCAGGCCTGCCGTAAACATCCCTCATGGTAACATAGACGCCATACCCCCACACCCTAATGGGGTGATCCGGTTTATCAAGGGCTTCACTTAAAATATCATGATGTCTATTTGCCACAAATGTCCCCTGCGTGGCCTACTCAGCTTTTTCAACCTATTAACAGAAAAATGAAATGTAAATATAAGTATATATTTAAGTAAATTTGAATTTAAATTATGAAAAAATAATGATGATATACTTACAATTTTGTCAAACACTCCCCTCGTTTTCTCGTTGGAGATGTAATAACTTCCATCTTCTTTCTTCTTGGATCTAGCTCGAATCCAATCTAAACTTCAATCCTCACTTACAATTGATGAGCTAATCATGTTGTATGAAGAACTAGAAGATAGTGGGTCACTAACTTAGCCACTGTGGCTTCATCCCCGCATAACCAGCTGAGCCCATATAATGTGGATGCTCGTTTCGCAATTAAGCATCCCTGACCTTCTTACTTTTTTCCTGAAAAATGTCACATCAAGTATTTAGTTTTCAACTCAATAAATCACATGCGTACATTTAAATATATATACTTAAATTTCTCCGCCTGGCGTTCTTTTTTGAATGACTCCCATTACTCTTCAGTTATAAAATCATAAAGCTGCGTAGGAGATGTATATTTCAGGTGGTCATGTATAATATAATCATGAACCAGCCGAGTCTTGAAATCTTTCCATCGCATTCCCGCAACTTTCAACACCCTTTTTTTGGCCGAGTCATGGGGATGTTGAACTCCATCTGAAAGACGAATATAATATGCGATGTTATGGAAAAAAAATTACGAAACGTTATCAATTAACCATGTATGAAGTGATAGTACCTTTATTTCTTCCCACATCATGTCCTTAAGGCCGGGATCAACCTTGTGCCAATCGCTGATGTTTATGTCAACGTGAATACGGACCAAACACCCGACATAATTTCGGAAGTTCCCCTTGCCTGGTCCTATTGGCCTATGTTTTTCATCGAACTCGATGACATTCACTTCCCCCGACTTCTTCATGTTTTTGCACATTGTTGGCCGTATAGTCCTTTTTGTGCTGGCAGTACGATGATCATCTGAAGATGATGAAGACTCGGCCATTATATTGAGACCATTGTGAACGTACCTGCACATATAACAACGTATTAATATATATATATATATATATCAAATTATTGTTATCAAAATCAACAATGAAATTATTAACAATGTATAGAGCATATATAAAAAATAAAAGAAAGTTATAAGCAAGAATGTGTAAATAAACTCACACAATTAATAATCAGAACGACGGTCAATCCATAATCCTTCTTCATGATCCCAACACATATAATCTGATTCAATGTTATCTTCCCATAAAGTTGCACTCCCTTTTATACCGATAGAAAATGGAGGGGTTTCATCAAAATGATCATAATCTTCTTCATCTACTACATCACCAACCCCAACAATGCGTCTCTTGCCTTGAAGGACGACTGACTACTTAGTATCGGCAGGATCAAGAACATAAAATACATTTTTGGCTTGTGATGCAAGTATGAATGGCTCGTCTAGATAACCCAACCGTCCGAAAATCCACCATAGTGAATCCTAATTCATCCACCCGAACACCCCGTCGGTTATCAACCCATTTACATTGGAATAGAGGAAACTTGAACTCCCTGTAATCAAGTTCCCAAATATCTTCAATGATACCCTAATAGGACATCGAGGCATCTACTGGCATGGTATCTTTAGCATTTGAAAAATCTCTTGATAGTGCTACTTGTGTCACTCCACTGTACCGCACTCTTATCATCTTGACGTTTAGTGTAAAACGTAAACTCATTAATGTCATATGCTTCATATGACCTCACAATCGTGCTAGGACCGTAAGTTAACCACTTTACCGTTTCAACAATGGTATTCGACGTTTGTGACAATTGTTTCATGACTTTATCTTTGAACCATTTTGCAAATGAACGATTATGTTCATTAGTTACCCACCTTTCAACTTTTGAAGGATTCTGCTGCCTTATGATGGACGTATGCTCATCCAAATATGGATGAATTTCATGAAGGTGTTGTAATACAAGGAGGTGTGTTTTATCTAGCAATTCAACATTGGGGACGATTGACTTGCATCCAATAGTACATTTACCTTCAAGTCTTCCATCATGCTGAGATTTAGGAACACCAATAGTCTCAACATCATCCAAGTAATCAGTACAAAATTCAATAGCCTCCTCAACAGCATAACCTTCAATGATACTGCCTTCAGGTCGAAATCGATTTCTCACATATCCTTTCAATATACCCATGTATCTCTCAAATGGATACATATACCTCAAGAATACTGGACCAAAGATCTTAATTTCTCTCACCAAGTGAACAAGTAAGTGCACCATAACGTTAAAAAACGATGGCGAAAAATACATTTCAAATTGACATAGAGTGATAACAATATCGGCCTACAAATCATCCAACGCCTCCGCGTCAACAACTTTGCTGCAAATTACATTGAAGAAAAAACAAAGTTTTATAATGACTTGTCTAACATGTTTTGGGAGAATGCCTCGAATTACAACTGGTAACAATTGTTGCATTAAGACATGACAATCATGAGACTTCATACCAACCAATTTTAAGTCCTTCATCAACACAAGACTTTTAATGTTTGATGAGTACTCAGATGGAACCTTAATAGCATGCAGGCACTCACAAAAACTTGTTTTCTCTTTTCTCAACAAAGTACAGCAAGTTGGGGGTAAATAAGTACGTTTTTTTGACTCTTGCGGTGCTAATTGATCCCGTATCCCGATTTCTACCATATCCTTCCTGACTTTAATACCATCTTTCATCTTTCCTAGAATGTTCAACAATGTCCCAATGATGCTATCACAAAAATTTTTCTCCACCTGCATTACATCAAGACAATGCCTTACAGATAAGTGTTGCCAATAAGGTAGATCCCAGAATATGGACCTTTTCTTCCAAAGACTCTTCTGAGGAGGCTTAAAAGTTTTTCCAAACGAAACATCAAAAATTTTAACTCGTTCATATACCTCACCTCCTGTTAATGGTAACCGAGCTGTTCGAGCCTCGATTTTTCCATTGAATGGCTTTTTCTTCTTGCAATAAGAGTGGTCAGTAGGGAGAAATCTTCTATGACTCATAAAGACATTTTTCTTGCAGTTTTTCGACCAAAGATCAATCATGTCTTCTTCACAAATAGGACATGCTTTAAGTCCTTTGTTAGTATAACCCGATAAGTTACCATAAGCTGAAAAATCATTTACAGTGCAAAAAATCATAGCACGTAAGGTGAAATTCATCTGAGTATGTGCATCAAACACAGACACGCTTTCATCCCACAACAGTTTTAAATATTCAATTAGTGGGGCTAGGTAAACATCTATGTCATTCCCTGGTTGTTTGAGCCCTGATATTAACAAAGATAACATGATATACTTGTGCTTCATACATAACCAAGGAGGAAGATTGTAAATCGTCAAAAGAACCGGGCAAGTGCTATGTCGACTACTCATATTACTGTGTGGGTTCATCTCATCTGTACATAGTCCCAGCCTAAGATTCTATCTTCACCCCCAAATTCGGGAAACAACCTGTTAATATTCCTCCATTGAGGAGAATCGGCCACGTGTCTTAGTTTTCCATCTTCTTTTCTCCCGTCGGCATGCCACCGCAAGTTCTTTGCATCCTTTGCATTGGCAAACAAACGTTTAAATCTTGGAATTGCAGGTAAATGTTATAAAACCTTTGCCGGAGGGCTTTTCTTATCACCACAATTATCATTTACGTTCTTTCGCTTATACCGTGATGCCCCACACTTTGGACATGGACACAAGTCCTTGTAATCATTTCGATACAGTATACAATCATTTGGACGTGCATGTATCCTCTCAATCTCCATACCCATCGGGCACAACAATTTCTTTGTCTCATAGATTGAATTAGGAAGTTTGTTATCTTCCGGAAGCATCTCTCGTAACAGTTCCAATAATGTCGTGAAACTCTTGTCACTCCACCTATTGCTTGCTTTCAAGTTATACAATTTCAGTACAGCAGACAATTTAGTGAATTTATTACAACCAGAAAACAAAGGCTTCTAAGAATCGTTTATCTAATACATGAGGCTTTTCAATGTATTCCCCTTGTATATCATGCATCATTTCATCTATCATATCATTCTCATCATTTTCCACACCATTCTCACCAATATTGCTCAAATTATTCTCCTGCTGATCATCAACATCGTCACCAGTGCTCGTCCTGGGAAGCATACTCTCACCATGCCATATCCATCGTATATAACCTTCCTTAAACCCACGACGAATCAAATGACTCTTCACTAGATCAAAACTACGAAACTTTCTCAAATTCTTACAATCATAATAAGGACACAAAATCATTGCTTCACCTTTCTTTCTCGTGTGTTCATCCGCACATTTCATAAACTCTTCAACACCTTTTATATATTCATGTCTATTACGTTTGCCATACATCCAACCCCGATCCATATCAATGACCTATATGTGAAGATATAATTAAAAAAAAATTATTAGTTTTGAGTTAATATTTTTCATGATACAACCTTAAACAAACTATATATTAATATTTGAAATCAAATACGATAATTTTTTAGGTTGGAAACTTCATAATTTTATTAAGATGATTATATTCTATGTAATTATTTATTTAGTATGGTCAATTCTGTAATAGTGAAAATCGCTTTAAATTATAATTTTCATTTTTTATTTACAAAATCCTACAAAAATTTCGACAGAACCTCTCCTATAAATTGGACTTAGCCAACCTGTACGAAGAATCAAAATACCACAATAAACCAAAATGTTTAACCTCGACATATTCAAAAATCAAATACAACTCCAATCAAACTTCAACATCATCAACTACTCCATGTTTAATCCAAAATCCATTCCTAATTCCTAAAAAGTCAAGCTAAGATTTCATAACTTAATATCTCATAATTTCAACTCCAATAATTGAAATATTACAATGTATCTATCTACTAACTTAAAATCAAAAATATAAATTTAACATCCAAATTTATATATATTAAAATTTAATTAACACATTTATACTTATTAACATGTAATTAACAAATTTATATACATATATTAACATATATATACTAACAAATATAAATATATACATATTAACATTTAATCAATAAATTTATCCTAACACACACACACACACACACATATATAAACGCACATATGTATCACATACATATACATACATATATACACACATGAGAATCGAAGTGGGTCTTACAATGTAGGAGGTGGCGGCGGGCGGAGGTGGTGCTGGGCGGTGGAGGTGGCGGCGGTGGGTGGAGGCACGACGTGGGTGGCGGCAGCTCGGTGGTGGAAGGGCTCGGTGGTGGAGAGTGGAGGAAAAAGAGAGAGAGACCAAAGAAGAGAGAGTGAGGCGCGAGAGTGAAGATATGAAAGTCGCGGGGAACATATAAAGCGTTTCTCGTGTCGGTTCTCCATGAACCGACGCCTAAAGTCGGCCGATCCGACTTAATAAGAACCGACACGTATTCCAAAAAAAATTATGAAAATACCACCGTCCTTTTTTACACGTCGATTTTTTAAAAAACTGTCGTGTATTCCCCCTTTTTTCTACTATTTTTTACTAGTGAACGAATGCTCAAAATAGAAATAAATTACAATTTTCATCAATTTTGGAAAACTTTTTAAATAATACATTGTTTGTACAGTTTGCAGTTGCTCACACATGTGTGATACACGAAAGTTGCTATAGACAAAACATATTTATATAATTGCTCAAATTTAAATTAAATAATGCAAATTTTCAAATATATGTTGTATAGAATAAATAAAAAATTTCGTCCAAATATTTTTGACTAACGTGAATAGAAATAATAACCCTCAAAATATTATAATTTACATAAAATAAAGTAATTGTAACAAATTAAATATATGCGATCATATATATAAATAAATGTAACAAATTAAGCAATATTGACGATGCACGAACGTGGAATTCAACTTTCAACTCAAGAGATCCTTCACATTATTAATAATTTTTAATTTTTAAATGCGATGCATTTAATTGAACATAATTAAATGCATATTTAATTATATGTCAATAAAAAATTATTAATGAAAATGTAAATAAAATATATATAATCAGTATTTTGATCTATATATGTTAATAAAATTAAGAAATAAAGTTTCAGTACCATTTTTTATGGCCTATAATTATTATTTTAATAATTTAATAAATTTGTGAACAATTGAATTGTTTTATCATCTTTTTTAAAACTTTTTGAACTACAAAATTAGGCTCATACAATACATATGCAAAACTCAACTTACATATTCTCCTTAAGATCGACGCTTTTCTTTTCATATATTGTTCTTCATCATATTCTTTCCAAAAAAAGGTGTAAGATAGACTTTTTTGGTATAATTTGATTTTTTAAGTATTAATTATTGATTTCAAGTGTTTTTTCTAAAAAATTAATCATTAATTTTAATAAATATTGTTACATTAATTGATTCTTCTTTCTTTATACTGATAATTTCTTTATTCATATTATTACATTATTATTTTAATAAAAATTACTGATCGATCAATTGTTTAATAGAAACTATATGATCTAATTGTTAAAGTCTATAATATATTTTTGCATATTTTAGTTATTTAAATTTATAATGAAAAATAGAAAAATGAACAGAATCAGTAAATAAATAAAAATAATGTTAAAATGATGTATGAATTGAAGAAATCTTAAAATTTTAAAATTAACTCAACTTAATTGGATTTACCTTAAAAATTCTTATAGTTGCTATTTATTTTAATTTGATGAGAAAAAACTAGAACAGAAATTAATCATCTATGACTAAAATGAATTTAGTTAACTAATTATAGATAATATTATAGGACTTAAATGATATAATTTAAAATGAATTAGACGTTGAGGAAAAATAAAAAATAAAAAATAAAAATCTACCTTTAATTTTTGATATGATTTTACGGACAATATATTTTCAATTTGCTCTCACTTGTTAGCTTGCATTATACTTTTCACTGTGATCTTTAATTTGACACTCATACTACATATTTTTCGATTTCAAAATAATACAATAATTATTAAAAGAATAATAATAATAATAATAATAATAATAATAATAAAATATAAAAAATAACATTTTGATGTTATTAATAGCATAGCACAGATGCCAATGTAATTAATGACACATGTAATATAATAACTGCTAAAATATTTAATTTAATATATAATTTTTTAGTAAATCTACTTAAAACACTAACAGAGAATGCAATAGCAGGTCTAGTACACTCCATAAGATACATAACAGATCCTACTACATTAGAGTAAGGAACATTATGCATCCTATATTCTTCCTCATTAGACTTAGGAGACTGATCAATAGACAATTTAAAACGACTAGACAAAGGTAAAGAAACAAATTTAGAGTAAAATTTTTTGAATCTATTTAAAAAAAATTCAATGTAACTATTTTGATTCAAAAACAACTTTCCTTCATTTCTATTTCTAAATATATCAATCCCAAGAATTTTTCTAGCTGGTTCTAGGTCTTTCATTTTGTTGGGCATACAAACAAATCCTACATTTGTTGTGAATGAGAAAATAAACCACTATATAACCCAAGTGAGCTACTCCACCCATTACCAATTGGTTTGGGTTGGAACTTCACTTGGGCCTTGGGGTTTGGACTTGGGGAAAATTGATATTCTTAGTCCCAACAATTGGATCAAAGCTTAAAATTGATTCCCGGCCTTATTTTTGTCTAGATGAATAGTTCTTTATCCGTCCCTCCATATTTTGATGGTAGTAATTACCCTTATTGGAAATTTAAGAAAGGAAATAGAGAGAAAAGAGAGGCTAGAGATACTAGGAATGTACCTAAACATGTTAGATGTCATGAGTGTTAGGGATTTGGACATATTAGAGCTGAGTGTCCCAATATTAAGAAAAAGGCAGGCAAGGCTATGATGTCACTCTAACTAATAGTGACTCTGAATTAGGTAACCAGAGTGATGTGTCCACCCATGAGAAAAGTGGAAAGTACATGGCTTTCACTTCTAGGATTAAGAGTGAATCTGAGAGTGCTAGTAAAAAGAGTGATTGTCTAGAGAGTGGTGAGTCATTTGACGAAGAGGTTAAAGGTGAGCACGATATACATGAGGCATTTGACCAGCTATATTTAAAATGTCTTAAGTTGAAGAAAGTGAATAGAGCTGCCATTAGGAAATTGCATAATATTGAGCTAGAAAAGGAGAACTTAATGGTCAAACTAGAAGAATACATAGTAAGTTATAGGTTGTGACTAATGAGAGAGGGACCTTAGAAAATAAGGTTTTGTGTCTAGAAAGTGAACTTGAAAAAAACTCCAGGTCAGCTAGTGAGCTGAGTATTGAGAAAGGAAATTTAGAAATCCAAGTTAACAACCCGTTGAGCGAATTTGAACATTACAAAGCTCAATTTGTTGCCTTTTCTAGTAGTTCTGACAAGTTAGAAAACATTCTATGAATGAGCAAACTTGCTAGTAATAGGGATGTTCTAGGTTTTGATAAGAACGCTGCTAGTACATCTAAGATCACAATTGTCCCTATGTGTGACCAGCCCAAATATGTGCTTAACCTTCAGCATACGACTCGTCAGCCTAGGAATAGACGTCGGCATTATCTCAACAATGGTTTGAGGTTTGTCCCTACTTGTTTTCATTGCGGTGAGTTAGGTCACACACGTCCCAGATTTCATAATATCCTGAACAGAAAGCATAACATGAGATTTAATAGGAATCATAGTCAACAGTCTATTGGTCAAGTTAAATTTCTTGCTGATCAAGTTAACAGGTGAACCAAATTGGTGACACAAATGTCTTGTAAGTTTTCTGCTACTAGACAGGAATGGGTGAAGAAGAGTGATAAAAGAAATCTGAATATTGGTCACAATGGTCTTAAAGATAAGAGCACGTCAATACCTAATTGATTGGGTATTTTTGGTGCATGCATGTGTTTATAACAAGATTTATTATTGCATGCATCCTATTTGTTTACTTACTTTTTAGGTAGTTGTTTTATTTCTTGCATGTACATTTTTATGATTGTTTTGGCATGTGCATGTTTTTATTTTTAATGTGTGCTTGAATTTTTTTTTTTTTTTTTTTTTTGTGTTATGCATTTTCATACTTTCTACATTGGAAAATTCAAAAAAAAACATTGAAATATTTTGAAAAGCACAAAAACATTGGAAATCTAAAAACAACAAAAACAGTTTGTTTTAATTGGGTATGTTTATAGCATGATATGAAACTTACTTAAACTTGTGTATTGTGACCATGTTTAAGTTTATTTAATGAGTTGTAACATAATTTCCATTGCTTGCTTAGGTTACTGTGAAGTACTTAGTATAAGCATCTTCATGTACCATCTGCACTCCACTTCACACACTTTGATATTGTAAGTGGGACTTAACCGCGTGTATGAGATTTGAGATGGTAGTCACTTGTTGGTAAGATGACTTTGAACATGGATTGACCAATTTTATTAGACATAAGCTCCTATAAATCCCCTTGTAATAAAAATGCTCATATCTTAATGTTCTTCGTCGGGGCCTATTTGACTCGAGTTATTAAGCATGAGGGGTGCTTCATCACCTGGTGCCTATGGTCAACTGACTTGGGTTAACCTGTCGAAAGCTCGCAACAGGGGTCATCCTAGTTGCCTAATTAGGGGAAATTGCACTTAAGATGAAAAATAATGAGCTTGATGAAGTTTTAAATTTATTGGAAAAGTATGCTGGAAGTAAGGAGGAGTGTGAAATAAATTTGCAAATGAGCTTCAATTTTAAGGTTTGTACTGTGCATCATAATGGTTTGACTTTCATAAGTAGGGGGATAAGCTTGTTGGCAGTGATGTTTTGCATGTTCTTTCATAATATAAGGTGGAGTCCTACTTAAAAAGGATTAGTGGCACATTACACACATGAGTCACTTATATAATTTTCTCCATTTTAACTTGGGATTAAGCATGTGGGAAGAGTTTGAATTCATTAATTATCATTTTTAAGTTGTTCCATTAATATGCTAAAAATTGATTTGAAAATTGCACCCTTCGTCATTTGTGACAAAAAGGAGGAGAAAATATGGAACAGAAGTTTACATTTTATGTCTTTGGGGTCGTTGGGAAGAGATATAGATACATATCATACTGCATAAAATTCCGAGTTTGCAGTAAGGGGAGAATTTGTTTTGCATTCCATTCCATATTGCATAAATGTTAGAGTTTTGATGTTTAGTGGTGTAAATGTTCGGTTGGTTTTTTTAATTGACATTTATATCACATCTCAAATTAGCGTGCATATATTTATGATTGTACTTCAATTGGTATATTCATGTATCACGTGCTTTTACACTTGGTGTTTGAGTTTTTGATGTCAGGAAGCAAGTATTACAAGGAATGCAAGAGACAGAAGATCTTGGATAGTGTATAGAGTTTATTTACTATTTTGACTTTATTACAGTGTTTTGTCACGGAATGCCAAAAGGGGAGATTGTTAGGTTTTTTTATGTAATTGACAATCCCGTGAACAAATTGACTCATTTACAAAGTCCCAATTAGAGTCAAAGTATGGTAGTTGAGTTAGTTGAGTGTTTGGGTTCAAGAAGAACAAATAAGTGTTCAAGAAGACTTGTGATGCAATTAAAAGTTAAATATGAATTCAAATCTCGCAAGAATAATGATCCAGATTTCCAGTCAAAGGTTGAGAGTCGATTTTCACATAGTAAACATCTGAATTAGAAAAATACTATTTCTATAAGAATTGTATATCTTTGAGTTATCTTTCTAACTAATTTTGAATTAACTCAATCGGATATCGGGAGAGAAAGTAATGATGAAAATACTGAAGGTCATGAATCTGGACAGATTTTGTTTCGCGAATTTTAAGGCTCCTACAATCCTAAACTATCTCAAACACTTCATACTATATATACTTAAGCCCTATGCACGAAAATTATATCGATTGTTGTCTATTTTTCAGAGCTATAACATATACGCATATCCAATCTTTGATCCCATGATTTGATAATCCAAGAACCAAATTCACCATTGTTATTTTTTGTGATCCGACAACCCGAGTAAGGAAAACATCACTTGTTCCTAATGTAAAACACACGTGTCCTTATAACCTTAAGGATTTCTTCTTCAATTGTAAACTTCAGAGCTGGTGGAGATTAAAGAAGGCTGGACTACAACCGTAAGAAGTTGACAAGAACGGGGAGTTCTTAGGGTATCCACTTGGAAGAAGTATCAAGATCTGAAAATTGCTGGAGGTAGCTATATCTTGTTTAAGTAGGGATAGATTTACGTTGTTTAGCAGGGAAAGCTGGATAAATTTAACTGTAACCAAAATTGCTTATAGTGGAGGTAACTGGCTTGGTCCCGAGTTTTTCCCACATTGGGTTTCTCCTTAATCAGATCGTGTGTTATTTACTACTTTATGATATTTGACTCTGGCATCCAAATATAGGATAATTGAACTTGTTTGGATAACCATCTAGAAACTATTAAAATTGACATGTTCATTTTAATAGTGACTATTCTGCACATAAGGTAAAACTTTGGGGTGTCCCAGGACTTTCAATTGGTATTAGAGCTGGAAAGATTTTCTGGTGAATGTATGACTGAGTGGATGAACGGGACTCTCCGAACAATGGCAGATGAATTGAGATGATGAGCCCTCAAGAAGAAAAATTCATGTGGTTTCTTACGAGATGATAGATCCATGGTAACATAGTGTGCTGCTGGCTATAGTAGATTATCTCGATGAATGGTGATCTCTTTGGGTATGAGGAGATGTCACAGGACTTCTCTTAAAGGAGGACCAGATGGGCCTGGTGTACCTCCTGAGAAAGCAAGGGAAACAAATGAATAAAGATAAGCAAAAATAAACAAATGATTAGGAAACATATAAATATGCGATACTAACATTATATCCAAAACACCAAAATCATAACATTAATATCATATGGTTCAGTTGCTAACAAGACACAAAACAAAACAATCCAAAATACAAAAGAGATAATTCTCCCCCTCAAAATAAGCTCATCCCTAAAATTAAAAAAAAAAAAACCAACATTCCAGTCAAAATCTAACATTCTACTCCCTCTATTTGTCACAAATGACAGAGATGTCAATCCTCACTCTCAGTCTCCTCATTCGAAGCTGCGTCACCCCAATGTTGGCTCATCCACTGCGCATCAGCGATCAATCTATCTGTAGTCGACTGTAGCAATGTAATGTCAGCTATCATGCGTGCCTGTTGATCAATAATTTGAGCTAACTGATGGGTAATCAACACTGAAGAGTCTCGAGGATGAGATGTAGAGGTGGATGGAGGAACAGAAGTGATGGAGGGATATCTAGTGGAACAAAAGGATCGCAGTAGGTGGAGAAGAAGGCTCATCATCCAAAATCTGATCCTGTCCTGCGTGAGGAGCATGAGATTGACTTTGAGTCAGCATCTGCTAACCTATAGGCGGTCCCACATGATCACGAGGTGGATCAAGGAAAACAAACTCAAGACTAGAGACCAACTTATAAATCAAGCAGACATAAGGTAACCCCTTTTTGGTGTTGCTACCCTGGAAGACATCTAGAATATGTCTGACAAGAAGAGTAGGGCAGGTCAATAGAATCACCAGTCAAAAAGGGCATACATAAAATGAGCTCTGTCAAGAGGAAGAATAGTCCTATGAGATACTGGCCATAGGTTTGTGCACTGAATGCACATCAAAACCTGGCGCTCTGCGGTTAAAGAACTAGTGTTTATCGGCCCATGACCATGCTCTATAGGTCAACCAAACAGGATAGACACCAAAACTGAGTGTAATGGCGTGTGTACAGGTGAATAATATGGGAAATAGGCATGATTGGTGCAGTTGTCCTGCATGTTTATTTCGTTGAGCGTGGCAATGTATTGAGGGAAATCCATCAAAAGAGGGCAGTGCATTGTGTTTGCTTCGACAAGCGGGAGGAGCTACGGCCAAGAGGAGGGCCGTTCAACCGAGTAACTAGTGCAAGGGGTACAGGGTGAAGGTTGGCGTCAAAGGCGATAAGTGTGGGGGTACTGCGAAATGAGGTGTGGGGCACTGTGGACTCTCGTCCACTACATGGGCGGTACCATAAATGGGGAAAATTTGGCAAGTCCTTTGAGTTGGATGATCATTTGAAGAGGAAGGCCATGATGGACACAAGGCAAGTGCACCGCTGCGAGGACGCTAGAGAATTGGGTGGGGGAGAATGTTAAAACCCGATTTTCCCCCTAGTCATTTGGTAAGACAAGGATCATATATTGTCGGATTATTTAGGATGTGCACTAACATGACCTATGCAATTGTAGGTAAATATCAATAAGCCCCTTCCCAGAGTTACATTTTACATGCTTTATAGCTTGCTGGTCCGTGTGTTGAGGAAGGCTGACCCGTATGCTTGCGAGCATTTGGGATGCCAGAGGGCAGGTCCGTCAAAAGTGGTATTAGAGATGAAAAGATTATTTGATGGATGTACGACTGAGTAGATGAATGGGACTCTCTGAACAATAGCAGATGAATCGAGATGATGAGCCCTTAAGATGAAAATTCCTATGATTTCTCACGAGATGGTAGATCCATGGTAACACAGTGTGCTGCTGGATATGGTGGATTATCTTGATGAATGGTGATCTCTCTGGATATGAGGAGATGTGACGGGACTTCTCTTAAGGGAGGACCAGATGAACCGGGTGTACCTCGTGGCCTTGTTTGAGGGAGAGATTGTTGGGTATACAAACAAATCTCATATTGGTTGTGAATGAGAAAATAAACCACCATATTACCCAAGTAAGCTACTACACCCATTATCAATTGGTTTTAGGTTAGAACCTCACTTGGTCTTAGGGGTTTGGGCTTGGGACTGGGCAAATTGATATTCTTGGTCCCAGCACATTTCAAAATCAGCATTCGGTTTCCTTTTAAGACATGAAATATTATGTAAATTATTTCCAACAATCAGCATATTATCAACATATAATAGTAAATATATGAAATCAGATTTATCCTTCTTAAAGTAGAAACAAGGATCATAGTGATTCTTTTGAAAATTAAACATTGGATATAAGTGTCAAATCACTTATACCATTGTCTAGGTGCTTGCTTCAAACGATACAAGGATTTTTGAAGTAACACACTAGATTCTTTTTACTTTTCTTTTCAAAACCTTTTGGCTGAGTCATATATTTAGATTCATCTAGAAAACCACACAAGAAGGGAGTTTTAACATCCATTTGTTCAAGTTTGAGATCATTTTGTGCAACTAAAGCAAATAATATTCTAATTAATGTATATTTCACAACGGGAGAGAATATCTATCTATATTATATTATATTATATAAAAGCAGCTAAGTCAATAATGATCAACTTCACTTTGTCCCGCCAAAGCTCATGTACCATATTTATACTTTTTTTTTTTATATTTCAGACCCGTTTTGTTTTTTCCCAATGCCTTTTTAGTGTTATTTCAACATTTATCATATATAAGCCTATTCATTATTCCCGCACAGTAACCAACTTAAAATACCACTTTTCATCCTTTAATTTTTTTGCCCTTTTTCCAATCTGACTATTATGTTTCCAATAAACTTTTTCTTGATCTGTTTTCCAAAAAATGGACTATATGATTTTTTCTAATTATAAACACAAAATTATTATTATATTCTTTTTTTTTGACTCTTCTACTTCCACATTCTATATCAACGTTGGACGCCCATTTTTTTTTTTTGAAAGTGTTGGACACCCATTTTGTTTTCCTTACAACTGACTTTTGAGCACTTACATGAGTACGTTTGCGATTGTAAAGCTTATTAATATTGTGGCGTGGCTGACAAACGAAAAACCCTAAATTATTTTCAGAAGAAGTAATTTAGGATTGCTCGCTCAACGTATGTGAGTTTCTGAGTCAACGAACATGGATCTGGTATTCTTAAAAGGAAGAAAAAGATATTAATACAATAATATTGTATATAAAGCTTACAAAACGATATAAAATGCAAATATAATTTCAGACTCAGAATGGATCTTCGAGATCTCATCTTTTCCAAGTCGGATATGATAACGAGTTTGTTGAAGCTTCATTGATCTACAGATATTTCTTGCAATCTCTGAACATGAGGTCTGCGTTATCAGCTAAAGCAAGAAGGGAAGATTCAAATCTCATGAGGTTTTCATGTGACATATTCGAATTATACAAGACATTGAAGGAGGATTTTTTGGGAGAACTTAACCTTCATCATAGCGGCGATGAAACTGGAATGTGAGGAGCCGAATATGTCCAATTATATTAGGTTCTAGAATTATCTATTACAAATGTCTACGATTTATGGGCTACTTAGAATAAGGAACTATTGGATATAAATGGGGATTAATTTTACAAATTACTTACTTTAGATGGCAAAATTGATTTTTACTACCCAATTTTATTTTTTTAAAAATACTTCACTATTACTAAAAAAAATCGAAAAGTATCATAAATATCATATTGTGATAAAACCATATTTGAGAATTGTCATAAGTATGAGATTGTGATACTTCACATAATTATGAAGTATTTTTAAGTTTTTACAATTTTATTATAAGTAATTTTCAAATTTTATAAAATTAAAGTAAATTTGAATTTAATCCCTAAAAGTAAGATATTTATGTGGACATCCCATGTAAATGTTTGTACACGATGGGATGAAATGGTGTGTTCAACAGTTCATGGGCCTGTGTAGCATGGATGAAAATGTATATTTACATAAAAAATCAATAATGAGAAAAACAAGAAAAAAAAGTTTATGATTATGATTGCATATAGTTTGCTTTTACAGAAAAGCCCTTTTTTTTTAAATGATATATGAACGATAACTTTTTTGGGTTTTACTTATTTATATTTGGATTTTTTTGTCACAACCTCTCTTTTCATGAGAGTTGTGTTCTTTTGATGATTTTAATCTTACAAATAAATATGCGTTCAGTCATACAAATTCCATGTCAACATTTTCAATTAAAATTTATATCTATAGTTTATTACAAACATAATGCTAATTAAATCACATCGTGGATCTTTTCTGTAAAGAATCTCATTTTTTTAGTTATCATTACATCTACATGTTATATTTATTAATCAATATAATTTTATTGATGATTACATTTCTTTCTTAATTAAATTTTTTTTCCAAAAAGTCTCATATCACATTTTTTAATGTTGTATAATCCACAAATATATTTATATTGTTTTAGAATGTTAGTTATTAACTGTTTATGTCCTGACTTATAATTTTAAAATTTTAAAAAGTAATTAACCATTCCATTATAGTCTTTGTTATTTTTCAATTCAGTTTTTATGATATTTTTTTTCACAACAATATATAAAATGTTACACAAGTCACTTAATTAAGGAAAATGAGATGATCAATACTAAATTATAATTATTGTGAAAAAAAATAATAACTCTGGATTTGTATTAAAAACCTAAAACGTAAGAAATATGATGCATCTTTGTCAACTTCGCAATTTTAGTTTTTTTTTATTATTATTATTGTTATTATTATTGAATTTGTTTCTTATACGTTTTATTTTCCATTGTCATTGGTTGAAATAGTGAATCATGCATTGTATCTATTACTAACTCTTCTATGTAATGTTTGAAATTTCAAAGTTCATGGATATTGGAGATCCTATGTTTAAGTATTCATTTTGTAAAGCAAATCTTTGGTTCAATGAGAGAGTAGATAAGCGTTATAAAACCTGTCGTAATCTGAAGTTCTCACTTTGTTGTATGCAAGGGAAAGTAAAGATACCTCTTATGGAATATCATCCCCTTATTTTGAAAGATTTGTTAAATGACAGAGACGACAGGAGTAAGAATTTCGTTGATAACATTCGGACATACAGTATGATGTTTGGGGGAAAAATAGATATGGATTGAATGATGGTAGAGAGTCACCCGTCTTCAGATTACATGGTCAAAATTGCCATAAGATTGAGAGTTTATTTATTTTTTTCTCTTTCTTTCCTTGTAACCTTAATTAAGATTTCTTTAACATTTGTTTTCTATCTTACTATCCCTTTCAACCAGATTTAGAGTTGACTATTGAACAAATTCAAATTTACGCTTCATTGGAGATTGAAAATATATTGCGGAGTACGGGAAGGAGTCTTATTGATTTTCCGTCCATGCCATTTCCATCCGTTGTTTACACATGAACAACTTTATGTAGCGATTTCTAGGGTGACAAATCATTCTGGATTAAAGATGTTGATTTGTGATAAGAAGGGAAGACCAACAAATGCAACAAACAATGTAGTTTACATATTCTAAAATTTGTAATAATATGAAATCAATAAATTATGATCTTATCTTTTATTTACAAATGTTATTTATTTTGTCTGAGAATTCACTTAATTTCACATAAGATTATCTTTATATAAACATTTCTTCCGGTGAATCGCACAGGTGATTCACTAGTTCTTTATATAATAGAAATGAGGAGAGAGAGTCATTTTGGAGGAAAAATTGCATTTAATGGCTCTCTCTCCTCACTTTTACTTTTATACTATATATATTTATTTATATATATATATAAAGAAAAGATAAAATTTTTGTAGGAAAAATTATTATTTATTACATATTTAGTAAGAGTTGTAATAAATGTACTATGTGTAAATGTGTTACATTGAAATGAAAAAAATTAGATTAATATATTTGAACATAAATAATGTAATATCTATGTAAAAATGTTATGTAGGAAATAAAAAAATTGGATTAATATATTTGAACAAAAATAAATATGATATCTATGTAAATGTGTTACGTAGGAAACAAAAAAATTGTATTAATATATTTGAACATAAATAAATGTCATATCAATGTAAATTTGTTACATTGAAAATGAAAATTTTGGATTAATATATTTGAAAATAAATAAATACATGCTATATAAATTTGTTAAGTTAGAAATGAAAATTTTGAATCAATATATTTTGAAAATAAATAAATAAAATTTTTGAAGTTTTACTTCCTAATATGTCAATAAATGAGTAGGTTCTTCAATAAGCATATTAAAAAACAATTAATTATTTTCTATCATCTTTTTACCATCAATGATAAATTGGTAAAAAAATTTAATCATTCATCATTTTGACAAAAATTGGTATGTTTAAAAAATAAGGAAAAATAAAATATATTGCTTAATATATTAGATTCCGAATAAAATATATGTAAGCAACATATTAAAAAATTAAGTTAAGTAAAAATTATAACAAATCAAAAGGAAAATAGGTGATAAAGTGGGAAAATTTTTGGAGAAAAACGTAAATAAAAGTAAAAAACAAATTTATATAAAGAATTTAATTAAGTGCCAAACTTTGAGTGGTGTGGTACACTGAGTGTACATGCAAAATTTTTTATTTTGATTAGTTTTTTTTTAAGTTTCAAATTCAATAACATGTATTATGCAGGAAATGAAAAAATTGGATTAATATATTTGAACATAAATAAATGTCATATCATATCAATGTAAATGTGTTACATTGAAAATGAAAATTTTGGATTAATATATTTTAAAATAAATAAATATATTCTATATAAATTTGTTAAGTTAGAAATGAAAAAATTGAATTAATATATTTTGAAAATAAATAAATAAAATTATTGAAATTTTACTTCCTAATATATAAATAAATGAGTATGCTCTTCAATACGCATAATACAAAAATAATTAATTTTTTCTATCCATTTTTTAACCACACATATTTTTTGTAAGGCCGTTTTTCATTTTTCGTGCAATTTTAAATTTCACGTTATATTTATGTTAATGTTATTTGAAATTTGAAATTTAATTAATTTTACGTCAATGATTTGGAATTGTTTTGCAGTGGAAGGATTTGGACGCCGTCTCGCTCAATGTGCCAATTAGAAAATTATAAATTTGTCTACTTGCAATTTATGTGAATAATTGTTTTATTTCCAAAGCTTGCCAATTCCTATTTTTGTCAAATTATTATAAGTGGTAAATTTTAGGATATTTTGTAAATTTATGATAGATGTGTAATTAATTTTGAAACTTAGGGAGACTGAGGGACTAAATTGCAAATATCCTAAAGATTTCACTTAAACCCTAACCTAACCCTCATTCTCACCCTCTCACCGACGCTCTCTCTGTTTCGCTCTCTCTCTCTCTCTCACGCTGAACTCTCTCCCTCGGCACTCTCTCGGTCGCCTCTCTCTCTCGACCTCTCACCCGTTTCCCCTCCCTCCGTCCCTTCCTCGCGCAGCCGGCCACCACCCCACCGACGGTAAGCCCCTTTTTCCGCCCCCTCACACACAACGCACGCACCGCACACACTGCTACACACCCACACGAACACACACTCGTATTTTTATGTATGTGTGATGTTTATGTATGTCTCTGTGTACGTATATATATATATATATTTTTTTTTTTGTGTGTGTGTGTGTGTGTGTGTGTGTGTAAATTATACAATGGATTTTCAGAATTCCTGACCTCGGTGAATAATGTGTAAATATGTGTGTATATTTAGAGTTGTATATATATATAATTTCAGATTTATTAATTTATATGGATTAATTTTACATTTTTCCAAAATTTATGAATTTGTTAATTCAATTGAAATGTTTACTGTCATTTTTGAGAATTTACATATTTCGAATAATTAGCATGTTAATTGGAATTGTCTTTGTGAAATTCAAGTTGTGATGAAGATTCCATAGCTTTAATTAACTTTTGTGCAATGTGATTAGTTAGATTTCAAACAATGGTTTAATCTCTTATTCCGAAGGAAGTAGGATTTGTGTTTGACGTAGTTTAAGATTCCTATTGATTTGAATTGTAAGTCACATGAAAGTATCAACCTCAGTTACAAGTGTTAAATATGATTTTTGAACTGAATGCAATTTTTATGTATTAATTTCAAATCTGGGAATTTTATGATGATACTAATATCTATAAATATAGATATCGAATGTATGTAAATTTCAGACTTTAAATGATAATATTATTTAATTGACTTTCTATTGGTTCAATGTTGATTTTTTAAATGGAAATTTTCAAATTTAGGGATTTCAAATAATCAGTTTGTTTGAACTGAATTTCAATGTACATATTTATTATAATTGTTATTTTCAGATTTCTGAGTAATTAGGACGCTAATTGAAATTGTCCATGTGACAATTAAGTTGCGATAATATTGAGTAGTTTTGACTTTTGAATAATTTGATAAGTAAGAGTTCGATGTTTCTTACCCTTGAATTTAAACACTTATTTCGAATGTGATAGTATATGTGTTTGACATGATTTAAGGACACGTTTGAGTTAAATTGCGAGTCTAATAGAAATGTTAACCTCAAGTTATGAGTTTTGTTTATAATATTGAATAGAATGATGAACGTGTTTGTTTCAAATCTAAAGTTATACCTTATTTATGAATGGATATAATTAGGAATTTTGGTACATTGACGTCACGGGCATCCGAGACTTTTCCACTTGCAA
Organism: Ligustrum vulgare; assembly: GCA_963555705.1. NCBI lineage: Eukaryota > Viridiplantae > Streptophyta > Magnoliopsida > Lamiales > Oleaceae > Ligustrum > Ligustrum vulgare. Next base: position 33,339,759 of record OY743171.1, on the reverse strand, counting down.
ATCCAGATAACGGTAAATACTAAGGACGTCAAGTAAGTAAACTTCCCCCTATTTTTATCAAAGTTGAATGTAAATGTGAAAGTTATGTGTAAATGATTGTCTTGCAACTTAATTGCTTTGATGAATTTCATTTACTTTGTGAAAGTATATGTTATTATGAAGAATGTTCAAGCATGCACATTATCATGTCATTGCATCATCAAGCATGCATTGGCATCGAAATTGGGAAGTGAAATGTTTTTAAATGAACGCAATGTGTCAAGGTGCAAGTTTGTTCAAAAGTTATGTATCCCAAGTTTTTCGAAAGAAGGAATGGGTGTGCTTCTAGTTCATGAAAGTTGCGAGTGGGAAATGGGGCGCGGGGGACCGGCGTACCCGAATTAAGTCGCTTTGCGACGGAATGTTAAACCGCTTTGCGGTGGGAAAGTGAATGTTAAACCGCTTTGCGGTGGGATCTGGTTCCAAATAAGTAATTGCCCACTGTATTCTGATTGACTAGAAGTTACACCAAGTGAGCTCACGATGGAAATGAAGTGAAAGTTTTGAAATGTCAAGTGAAAGTTTTGAAATGTTAAGTGAAAGTTTGAAAAATTTGAATGTTTTGGAAAGTAAAGTAAATGGGGATACATATATGGAACTTTTAAAGCATTCATGTCATAAGCATGCATTCATGCATACAGTTTACTTACTGAGCTTTAGCTCACCCCAATCCCTCCCCATATTTCAGGTGATGAAAGTTAGATGATCCGAGGAGAACACTTGGCGGCTGACTCCGACAGTACCCATCGTCGCATTAATTAATAAAGTTAAATTTATTCAAGTTATTTTTAGTTAAATTAGAATTTATTTAAGTCCTAAGTAATTATTTCTTAATTCATTTATTTTGATAATTGTTTCGGTTGAAATTAGTTTAAATAAGTTATGGTATTTCCCTGTGATTAGTTTTTTATCATGTTTTCATGAGTTTATAAATTTATACTTTAAGTTATTTTGTTGAGGAGTTTGGGGAATTAATGTTGAAGCTGAATTTTGGAATTGTGATTGAGATGTGATGGATGTTTTAAATTTTTAAAATGGTTTTTGATGTCCCTCTACAGGTTGGCTATGTCCACTTTATAGAGGAGACTCTGCCGAAATTTCGGTAAAATTTTATAGTAGATAAATGAACATTTTGATTGTGTAAACGATTTAAATTCTGCATAGTTTTAAATGATTTATTTCAGCATTAAAAGAAAAAAGGGAAGTTAACACCTAGGTTTAAGATTCTTGAACTTGGGGTGTTACATTTTTGGTATCAGAGCTAAGAGTTTTAAAAGCGATTCTGTAGACTTTTAAAACTTATTTGAAAATGGTTCGGGTACTGAGTCACGCCTCAAGTGCTTCTCCCTCGATCATCTGGTAAGTTAATTTTTGTTTAAATTATGAAATGTTAATTGATATTACAATTATTGCAAATTCTTGCATGTTAATGTGTAATGTCGCAAAGTGAAAGGTTAAGAATGTTGTCAGTGAACATGACGAGTATATCTTGGTTATGTAAATGAGGAAGTGAGAAAGTAATGGTTATTAAAAATTTGGGTGTCGTTTATTAGATCTTTTTGCGTGAAATAAGAAATGGATATGAATGGTATATCGGCATGAGAGTATACAATGTCCAAACGAGAAGTTAAGAAGTCATCGAACTTAGTACTAAGCACTTATCGTGTTTGATTCGAGACTACCCACTCATTTGATAGTCCAACAGTTATACGAAATTTGATTTACCCATCTTAGTAGCTGGAGACCAAGTTTATATTGTCAACGCCATTTGAAGAATTGTTGAACTAAAGTTATGCGTTGAGAAATTTCCCCAATCATGGTGAATGGGATGGAGTAGATGATAGAGCTCATAACACTGAGCACCCACAAACTTGATGTCATACTAGGAATGGAATGATTATTATGGTATAAGGTTTCAATCACTGGCTACGTTAAGGTGGTATTTAAACCTTCAATGAAACCATTTTTCGCTTTGTTGAAGTAAAGGTGAAACTTTATATTTTGATATTATCAGTGATGAAGGCTCGCCAATTGATGGATAAGAGTTATTAGGCCTACCTAGTTGCAATAATTGAAATGTCTAAGGTGAATACATCTCTCGAACAAATTTCAGTTATTCGAGAATGACTAAAGATGTTCTCAGAAGATTTTTGTGATTTACCGCCTAAAAGAGAGATTGTTCTATGAGACTTTGCATAGAAAACGGAGAATTGAACAAGTGACAATAAAAAATAGATATGCATTGCTAAGAATTGAGGATATGTTTGATCAGCTTCAAGGTTTGGGGTATTTTCCTTAGATCGAGTTGCAATCTGTTTTCCATCATTTGAGGATCAAGGAAGAGGGCCTTCCAAAGACAGCTTTCCATACTGGATAAGGACATTATGAGTTCTGGCTGGATAGGGTGTCATTCTTGGGGCATGTTGTATCAAGGGAAGGTATTAATGTTGATTCGAGTAAGATTGAGGAAGTTTGGCGATGCCATATAATGTTCAAGAAGTTCGTAGTTTCTCGGATTAGTAGGTAGTAGATTTGTCGAGGAATTTTCTAATATTGCCTCATCATTGACTAAGTTGACTAGAAATGATACAAAATTTCAGTGGAGTTCGGATTATGATTTGTGTCATATATTTAGAAGTGTGACTAATGGGTGGTCATTTGAGCCAATTAATGTATTGAAGGAAGTGAGATATTGATATTGGAAACTATGATTTGAAATCGTTATGTTGAGGAATTAAGATTTGATTTTTCTGGGATATCAAGGTATACATGAAATTATGTGATGACTTGATGCGTATATTGGGAAATGTCAAGTCATATTTTGAAAAGATGAGTGAAGACAAATGTTATGACATTAGTGGAAAGAATTTTAATTATACTTAGGAACTTATTGATTATTAGTGAGAAATGATCACTTATATTGGAGAATATTATAAATTATGATGGTAAGTGATAATACTGTTGATTTATTTTGGAAGTTGATTGGTAGAGGATGTTAAAGATTTGGTTAATTACATGCAATATGATTATTTGGGAGAGTCAGTTATCATTATTGGGAGATATTGAAAGTATTTTATAGTGAGATGCCTTAAAGGAGTAACCAATTATTCGAAATGAGAAATTTGGGGACATATGATTGAAGGTTTGGGATTATGTGCGATAATGATGATTGTCATAAGGTCATTTGAATATAAAAGGTACAAGAGATAATTATAAGGAATAATGTGATTGCTCTTATGGTGAGAACTGAAGGTGACGATGCATTGAGATTATGAAATAGGTTATGCTATTTTTGGTTTTAAGTGGAATTCGAAGAAAGATGAATCTCAGTCATGGAAAATAAATCAGGTTTCATCGTAATTTGAATGATTCACTGATGTACGTTAAGTCTTCATTGATGATACTAAAATATCCTATGAGAGATTGTTGGATGAAATTGATGAAAGAAACTTTATCAGGTCCTAGATTTGTACAAGTATTGCAGAAGTAATGCATCTGATCGGAGGAAAGTTTATGATAGTACATACCATGAAATTGTGGAGATTATTATTGATGGTATCTTGATCCAAAAATAAGAAATGAAATTTTAGGCAATTGTCCTTGTGGATAGGATTTGTGGAACATGAGAATAAGACTTCACAATGATTATTTATTATGGAGTAGTGTGCAGAAAGAGTGACAAGGCAGAACCCAAGAGTTATTGAGTTTGAGAGATTGATATAAAATCTTAGTGAGTATATTGACGTAAAAGGGTCGTGTGAAGGATATGATGGTTATTATGTTGTAATCTTAGAGAGATTTTGATATGATTATTTGAGGTCAGTTGTGTGACTTTTACTTATAATGGGATGGGATTGTATCTTTGGGTTAAGTGAACTTGATGAGGAATTCTATATGAATCACAAAAGATTTATTCATTGGTGATGGGTCAATGATTTATTTATAAAATACTTGGTTAGAGTATTGTTGTTATGATGATTTTGGAAGCATGAATTCTTAAATTAGTACCTTGGCTTTAGTTTAAGATGAGTGTATGATGTTGAATACTTGATTACAATATGTAAGTATGTGTTACAGGATTTAAGTTGATCCTCCGATTTTAAAAGAAATGTCAGCATGTTCAGATAGGATTTCGTTTGTAAATCTTTCCAGAAAGATTCTGTCAAAGTTTTAGTATTTCTACTGTATATTTTGGTATGTACGTCAAGTTTCAATAATTCTGGATTATAAAGTCTTCTTTTGGTCAACCTTCTTGATTTTAGTTGTAAGAATGTGATCAATCAATATATATATATTAAGGTTTAGATGTTAGAATAGATCGTATGAAAGGCTGGAAATGGAAAGTTAGTGAATGGATTCATAAGTGGGATAATGTCGGTTGATGGTCTCCTATAACAATAGCTATCAAACTTCGATCCGTATTGAGTACTATACGATAGGAAATATAGATTGTCAGTTCATTGGGATGAAGTAGGAGAAAGAAGATTATTAGGTCCAGAAATAGTACAGCAGGCAAAGAACTTTGAAGGAAGAAGATAACTCTAGTTAAAGTTCTTTGGAGGAATCATGCAGTAGAAGAGGCTACTTGGAAACGTGAGGACGAAATGTTTACTAAGTATCCACAAGTTGTGGTAAATTTTAATTTCGAGGACGAAATTTTCTTTTAGGGGGTAAGGAATTGTAAGGCCGTTTTTCATTTTTCGTGCAATTTTAAATTTCACGTCATATTTATGTTAATGTTATTTGAAATTTGAAATTTAATTAATTTTACGTCAATGATTTGGAATTGTTTTGCAGTGGAAGGATTTGGACGCCGTCTCGCTCAATGTGCCAATTAGAAAATTATAAATTTGTCTACTTGCAATTTATGTGAATAATTGTTTTATTTCCAAAGCTTGCCAATTCCTATTTTTGTCAAATTATTATAAGTGGTAAATTTTAGGATATTTTGTAAATTTATGATAGATGTGTACTTAATTTTGAAACTTAGGGAGACTGAGGGACTAAATTGCAAATATCCTAAAGATTTCACTTAAACCCTAACCTAACCCTCATTCTCACCCTCTCACCGACGCTCTCTCTGTTTCGCTCTCTCTCTCTCTCTCTCTCTCTCTCTCTCTCTCTCTCTCTCTCGCTGAACTCTCTCCCTCGGCACTCTCTCGGTCGCCTCTCTCTCTCGGCCTCTCACCCGTTTCCCCTCCCTCCGTCCCTTCCTCGCGCAGCCGGCCACCACCCCACCGACGGTAAGCCCCTTTTTCCGCCCCCTCACACACAACGCACGCACCGCACACACTGCTACACACCCACACGAACACACACTCGTATTTTTATGTATGTGTGATGTTTATGTATGTCTCTGTGTACGTATATATATATATATATATTTTTTTTTGTGTGTGTGTGTGTGTGTGTGTGTGTGTAAATTATACAATGGATTTTCAGAATTCCTGACCTCGGTGAATAATGTGTAAATATGTGTGTATATTTAGAGTTGTATATATATATAATTTCAGATTTATTAATTTATATGGATTAATTTTACATTTTTCCAAAATTTATGAATTTGTTAATTCAATTGAAATGTTTACTGTCATTTTTGAGAATTTACATATTTCGAATAATTAGCATGTTAATTGGAATTGTCTTTGTGAAATTCAAGTTGTGATGAAGATTCCATAGCTTTAATTAACTTTTGTGCAATGTGATTAGTTAGATTTCAAACAATGGTTTAATCTCTTATTCCGAAGGAAGTAGGATTTGTGTTTGACGTAGTTTAAGATTCCTATTGATTTGAATTGTAAGTCACATGAAAGTATCAACCTCAGTTACAAGTGTTAAATATGATTTTTGAACTGAATGCAATTTTTATGTATTAATTTCAAATCTGGGAATTTTATGATGATACTAATATCTATAAATATAGATATCGAATGTATGTAAATTTCAGACTTTAAATGATAATATTATTTAATTGACTTTCTATTGGTTCAATGTTGATTTTTTAAATGGAAATTTTCAAATTTAGGGATTTCAAATAATCAGTTTGTTTGAACTGAATTTCAATGTACATATTTATTATAATTGTTATTTTCAGATTTCTGAGTAATTAGGACGCTAATTGAAATTGTCCATGTGACAATTAAGTTGCGATAATATTGAGTAGTTTTGACTTTTGAATAATTTGATAAGTAAGAGTTCGATGTTTCTTACCCTTGAATTTAAACACTTATTTCGAATGTGATAGTATATGTGTTTGACATGATTTAAGGACACGTTTGAGTTAAATTGCGAGTCTAATAGAAATGTTAACCTCAAGTTATGAGTTTTGTTTATAATATTGAATAGAATGATGAACGTGTTTGTTTCAAATCTAAAGTTATACCTTATTTATGAATGGATATAATTAGGAATTTTGGTACATTGACGTCACGGGCATCCGAGACTTTTCCACTTGCAAATCCAGATAACGGTAAATACTAAGGACGTCAAGTAAGTAAACTTCCCCCTATTTTTATCAAAGTTGAATGTAAATGTGAAAGTTATGTGTAAATGATTGTCTTGCAACTTAATTGCTTTGATGAATTTCATTTACTTTGTGAAAGTATATGTTATTATGAAGAATGTTCAAGCATGCACATTATCATGTCATTGCATCATCAAGCATGCATTGGCATCGAAATTGGGAAGTGAAATGTTTTTAAATGAACGCAATGTGTCAAGGTGCAAGTTTGTTCAAAAGTTATGTATCCCAAGTTTTTCGAAAGAAGGAATGGGTGTGCTTCTAGTTCATGAAAGTTGCGAGTGGGAAATGGGGCGCGGGGGACCGGCGTACCCGAATTAAGTCGCTTTGCGACGGAATGTTAAACCGCTTTGCGGTGGGAAAGTGAATGTTAAACCGCTTTGCGGTGGGATCTGGTTCCAAATAAGTAATTGCCCACTGTATTCTGATTGACTAGAAGTTACACCAAGTGAGCTCACGATGGAAATGAAGTGAAAGTTTTGAAATGTCAAGTGAAAGTTTTGAAATGTTAAGTGAAAGTTTGAAAAATTTGAATGTTTTGGAAAGTAAAGTAAATGGGGATACATATATGGAACTTTTAAAGCATTCATGTCATAAGCATGCATTCATGCATACAGTTTACTTACTGAGCTTTAGCTCACCCCAATCCCTCCCCATATTTCAGGTGATGAAAGTTAGATGATCCGAGGAGAACACTTGGCGGCTGACTCCGACAGTACCCATCGTCGCATTAATTAATAAAGTTAAATTTATTCAAGTTATTTTTAGTTAAATTAGAATTTATTTAAGTCCTAAGTAATTATTTCTTAATTCATTTATTTTGATAATTGTTTCGGTTGAAATTAGTTTAAATAAGTTATGGTATTTCCCTGTGATTAGTTTTTTATCATGTTTTCATGAGTTTATAAATTTATACTTTAAGTTATTTTGTTGAGGAGTTTGGGGAATTAATGTTGAAACTGAATTTTGGAATTGTGATTGAGATGTGATGGATGTTTTAAATTTTTAAAATGGTTTTTGATGTCCCTCTACAGGTTGGCTATGTCCACTTTATAGAGGAGACTCTGCCGAAATTTCGGTAAAATTTTATAGTAGATAAATGAACATTTTGATTGTGTAAACGATTTAAATTCTGCATAGTTTTAAATGATTTATTTCAGCATTAAAAGAAAAAAGGGAAGTTAACACCTAGGTTTAAGATTCTTGAACTTGGGGTGTTACATTTTTGGTATCAGAGCTAAGAGTTTTAAAAGCGATTCTGTAGACTTTTAAAACTTATTTGAAAATGGTTCGGGTACTGAGTCACGCCTCAAGTGCTTCTCCCTCGATCATCTGGTAAGTTAATTTTTGTTTAAATTATGAAATGTTAATTGATATTACAATTATTGCAAATTCTTGCATGTTAATGTGTAATGTCGCAAAGTGAAAGGTTAAGAATGTTGTCAGTGAACATGACGAGTATATCTTGGTTATGTAAATGAGGAAGTGAGAAAGTAATGGTTATTAAAAATTTGGGTGTCGTTTATTAGATCTTTTTGCGTGAAATAAGAAATGGATATGAATGGTATATCGGCATGAGAGTATACAATGTCCAAACGAGAAGTTAAGAAGTCATCGAACTTAGTACTAAGCACTTATCGTGTTTGATTCGAGACTACCCACTCATTTGATAGTCCAACAGTTATACGAAATTTGATTTACCCATCTTAGTAGCTGGAGACCAAGTTTATATTGTCAACGCCATTTGAAGAATTGTTGAACTAAAGTTATGCGTTGAGAAATTTCCCCAATCATGGTGAATGGGATGGAGTAGATGATAGAGCTCATAACACTGAGCACCCACAAACTTGATGTCATACTAGGAATGGAATGATTATTATGGTATAAGGTTTCAATCACTGGCTACGTTAAGGTGGTATTTAAACCTTCAATGAAACCATTTTTCGCTTTGTTGAAGTAAAGGTGAAACTTTATATTTTGATATTATCAGTGATGAAGGCTCGCCAATTGATGGATAAGAGTTATTAGGCCTACCTAGTTGCAATAATTGAAATGTCTAAGGTGAATACATCTCTCGAACAAATTTCAGTTATTCGAGAATGACTAAAGATGTTCTCAGAAGATTTTTGTGATTTACCGCCTAAAAGAGAGATTGTTCTATGAGACTTTGCATAGAAAACGGAGAATTGAACAAGTGACAATAAAAAATAGATATGCATTGCTAAGAATTGAGGATATGTTTGATCAGCTTCAAGGTTTGGGGTATTTTCCTTAGATCGAGTTGCAATCTGTTTTCCATCATTTGAGGATCAAGGAAGAGGGCCTTCCAAAGACAGCTTTCCATACTGGATAAGGACATTATGAGTTCTGGCTGGATAGGGTGTCATTCTTGGGGCATGTTGTATCAAGGGAAGGTATTAATGTTGATTCGAGTAAGATTGAGGAAGTTTGGCGATGCCATATAATGTTCAAGAAGTTCGTAGTTTCTCGGATTAGTAGGTAGTAGATTTGTCGAGGAATTTTCTAATATTGCCTCATCATTGACTAAGTTGACTAGAAATGATACAAAATTTCAGTGGAGTTCGGATTATGATTTGTGTCATATATTTAGAAGTGTGACTAATGGGTGGTCATTTGAGCCAATTAATGTATTGAAGGAAGTGAGATATTGATATTGGAAACTATGATTTGAAATCGTTATGTTGAGGAATTAAGATTTGATTTTTCTGGGATATCAAGGTATACATGAAATTATGTGATGACTTGATGCGTATATTGGGAAATGTCAAGTCATATTTTGAAAAGATGAGTGAAGACAAATGTTATGACATTAGTGGAAAGAATTTTAATTATACTTAGGAACTTATTGATTATTAGTGAGAAATGATCACTTATATTGGAGAATATTATAAATTATGATGGTAAGTGATAATACTGTTGATTTATTTTGGAAGTTGATTGGTAGAGGATGTTAAAGATTTGGTTAATTACATGCAATATGATTATTTGGGAGAGTCAGTTATCATTATTGGGAGATATTGAAAGTATTTTATAGTGAGATGCCTTAAAGGAGTAACCAATTATTCGAAATGAGAAATTTGGGGACATATGATTGAAGGTTTGGGATTATGTGCGATAATGATGATTGTCATAAGGTCATTTGAATATAAAAGGTACAAGAGATAATTATAAGGAATAATGTGATTGCTCTTATGGTGAGAACTGAAGGTGACGATGCATTGAGATTATGAAATAGGTTATGCTATTTTTGGTTTTAAGTGGAATTCGAAGAAAGATGAATCTCAGTCATGGAAAATAAATCAGGTTTCATCGTAATTTGAATGATTCACTGATGTACGTTAAGTCTTCATTGATGATACTAAAATATCCTATGAGAGATTGTTGGATGAAATTGATGAAAGAAACTTTATCAGGTCCTAGATTTGTACAAGTATTGCAGAAGTAATGCATCTGATCGGAGGAAAGTTTATGATAGTACATACCATGAAATTGTGGAGATTATTATTGATGGTATCTTGATCCAAAAATAAGAAATGAAATTTTAGGCAATTGTCCTTGTGGATAGGATTTGTGGAACATGAGAATAAGACTTCACAATGATTATTTATTATGGAGTAGTGTGCAGAAAGAGTGACAAGGCAGAACCCAAGAGTTATTGAGTTTGAGAGATTGATATAAAATCTTAGTGAGTATATTGACGTAAAAGGGTCGTGTGAAGGATATGATGGTTATTATGTTGTAATCTTAGAGAGATTTTGATATGATTATTTGAGGTCAGTTGTGTGACTTTTACTTATAATGGGATGGGATTGTATCTTTGGGTTAAGTGAACTTGATGAGGAATTCTATATGAATCACAAAAGATTTATTCATTGGTGATGGGTCAATGATTTATTTATAAAATACTTGGTTAGAGTATTGTTGTTATGATGATTTTGGAAGCATGAATTCTTAAATTAGTACCTTGGCTTTAGTTTAAGATGAGTGTATGATGTTGAATACTTGATTACAATATGTAAGTATGTGTTACAGGATTTAAGTTGATCCTCCGATTTTAAAAGAAATGTCAGCATGTTCAGATAGGATTTCGTTTGTAAATCTTTCCAGAAAGATTCTGTCAAAGTTTTAGTATTTCTACTGTATATTTTGGTATGTACGTCAAGTTTCAATAATTCTGGATTATAAAGTCTTCTTTTGGTCAACCTTCTTGATTTTAGTTGTAAGAATGTGATCAATCAATATATATATATTAAGGTTTAGATGTTAGAATAGATCGTATGAAAGGCTGGAAATGGAAAGTTAGTGAATGGATTCATAAGTGGGATAATGTCGGTTGATGGTCTCCTATAACAATAGCTATCAAACTTCGATCCGTATTGAGTACTATACGATAGGAAATATAGATTGTCAGTTCATTGGGATGAAGTAGGAGAAAGAAGATTATTAGGTCCAGAAATAGTACAGCAGGCAAAGAACTTTGAAGGAAGAAGATAACTCTAGTTAAAGTTCTTTGGAGGAATCATGCAGTAGAAGAGGCTACTTGGAAACGTGAGGACGAAATGTTTACTAAGTATCCACAAGTTGTGGTAAATTTTAATTTCGAGGACGAAATTTTCTTTTAGGGGGTAAGGAATTGTAAGGCCGTTTTTCATTTTTCGTGCAATTTTAAATTTCACGTCATATTTATGTTAATGTTATTTGAAATTTGAAATTTAATTAATTTTACGTCAATGATTTGGAATTGTTTTGCAGTGGAAGGATTTGGACGCCGTCTCGCTCAATGTGCCAATTAGAAAATTATAAATTTGTCTACTTGCAATTTATGTGAATAATTGTTTTATTTCCAAAGCTTGCCAATTCCTATTTTTGTCAAATTATTATAAGTGGTAAATTTTAGGATATTTTGTAAATTTATGATAGATATGTACTTAATTTTGAAACTTAGGGAGACTGAGGGACTAAATTGCAAATATCCTAAAGATTTCACTTAAACCCTAACCTAACCCTCATTCTCACCCTCTCACCGACGCTCTCTCTGTTTCGCTCTCTCTCTCTCTCTCTCTCTCTCTCTCTCTCTCTCTCTCTCTCTCTCTCTCTCTCTCTCTCTCTCTCTCTCTCTCGCTGAACTCTCTCCCTCGGCACTCTCTCGGTCGCCTCTCTCTCTCGGCCTCTCACCCGTTTCCCCTCCCTCCGTCCCTTCCTCGCGCAGCCGGCCACCACCCCACCGACGGTAAGCCCCTTTTTCCGCCCCCTCACACACAACGCACGCACCGCACACACTGCTACACACCCACACGAACACACACTCGTATTTTTATGTATGTGTGATGTTTATGTATGTCTCTGTGTACGTATATATATATATATATTTTTTTTTGTGTGTGTGTGTGTGTGTGTGTGTGTGTGTAAATTATACAATGGATTTTCAGAATTCCTGACCTCGGTGAATAATGTGTAAATATGTGTGTATATTTAGAGTTGTATATATATATAATTTCAGATTTATTAATTTATATGGATTAATTTTACATTTTTCCAAAATTTATGAATTTGTTAATTCAATTGAAATGTTTACTGTCATTTTTGAGAATTTACATATTTCGAATAATTAGCATGTTAATTGGAATTGTCTTTGTGAAATTCAAGTTGTGATGAAGATTCCATAGCTTTAATTAACTTTTGTGCAATGTGATTAGTTAGATTTCAAACAATGGTTTAATCTCTTATTCCGAAGGAAGTAGGATTTGTGTTTGACGTAGTTTAAGATTCCTATTGATTTGAATTGTAAGTCACATGAAAGTATCAACCTCAGTTACAAGTGTTAAATATGATTTTTGAACTGAATGCAATTTTTATGTATTAATTTCAAATCTGGGAATTTTATGATGATACTAATATCTATAAATATAGATATCGAATGTATGTAAATTTCAGACTTTAAATGATAATATTATTTAATTGACTTTCTATTGGTTCAATGTTGATTTTTTAAATGGAAATTTTCAAATTTAGGGATTTCAAATAATCAGTTTGTTTGAACTGAATTTCAATGTACATATTTATTATAATTGTTATTTTCAGATTTCTGAGTAATTAGGACGCTAATTGAAATTGTCCATGTGACAATTAAGTTGCGATAATATTGAGTAGTTTTGACTTTTGAATAATTTGATAAGTAAGAGTTCGATGTTTCTTACCCTTGAATTTAAACACTTATTTCGAATGTGATAGTATATGTGTTTGACATGATTTAAGGACACGTTTGAGTTAAATTGCGAGTCTAATAGAAATGTTAACCTCAAGTTATGAGTTTTGTTTATAATATTGAATAGAATGATGAACGTGTTTGTTTCAAATCTAAAGTTATACCTTATTTATGAATGGATATAATTAGGAATTTTGGTACATTGACGTCACGGGCATCCGAGACTTTTCCACTTGCAAATCCAGATAACGGTAAATACTAAGGACGTCAAGTAAGTAAACTTCCCCCTATTTTTATCAAAGTTGAATGTAAATGTGAAAGTTATGTGTAAATGATTGTCTTGCAACTTAATTGCTTTGATGAATTTCATTTACTTTGTGAAAGTATATGTTATTATGAAGAATGTTCAAGCATGCACATTATCATGTCATTGCATCATCAAGCATGCATTGGCATCGAAATTGGGAAGTGAAATGTTTTTAAATGAACGCAATGTGTCAAGGTGCAAGTTTGTTCAAAAGTTATGTATCCCAAGTTTTTCGAAAGAAGGAATGGGTGTGCTTCTAGTTCATGAAAGTTGCGAGTGGGAAATGGGGCGCGGGGGACCGGCGTACCCGAATTAAGTCGCTTTGCGACGGAATGTTAAACCGCTTTGCGGTGGGAAAGTGAATGTTAAACCGCTTTGCGGTGGGATCTGGTTCCAAATAAGTAATTGCCCACTGTATTCTGATTGACTAGAAGTTACACCAAGTGAGCTCACGATGGAAATGAAGTGAAAGTTTTGAAATGTCAAGTGAAAGTTTTGAAATGTTAAGTGAAAGTTTGAAAAATTTGAATGTTTTGGAAAGTAAAGTAAATGGGGATACATATATGGAACTTTTAAAGCATTCATGTCATAAGCATGCATTCATGCATACAGTTTACTTACTGAGCTTTAGCTCACCCCAATCCCTCCCCATATTTCAGGTGATGAAAGTTAGATGATCCGAGGAGAACACTTGGCGGCTGACTCCGACAGTACCCATCGTCGCATTAATTAATAAAGTTAAATTTATTCAAGTTATTTTTAGTTAAATTAGAATTTATTTAAGTCCTAAGTAATTATTTCTTAATTCATTTATTTTGATAATTGTTTCGGTTGAAATTAGTTTAAATAAGTTATGGTATTTCCCTGTGATTAGTTTTTTATCATGTTTTCATGAGTTTATAAATTTATACTTTAAGTTATTTTGTTGAGGAGTTTGGGGAATTAATGTTGAAGCTGAATTTTGGAATTGTGATTGAGATGTGATGGATGTTTTAAATTTTTAAAATGGTTTTTGATGTCCCTCTACAGGTTGGCTATGTCCACTTTATAGAGGAGACTCTGCCGAAATTTCGGTAAAATTTTATAGTAGATAAATGAACATTTTGATTGTGTAAACGATTTAAATTCTGCATAGTTTTAAATGATTTATTTCAGCATTAAAAGAAAAAAGGGAAGTTAACACCTAGGTTTAAGATTCTTGAACTTGGGGTGTTACATTTTTGGTATCAGAGCTAAGAGTTTTAAAAGCGATTCTGTAGACTTTTAAAACTTATTTGAAAATGGTTCGGGTACTGAGTCACGCCTCAAGTGCTTCTCCCTCGATCATCTGGTAAGTTAATTTTTGTTTAAATTATGAAATGTTAATTGATATTACAATTATTGCAAATTCTTGCATGTTAATGTGTAATGTCGCAAAGTGAAAGGTTAAGAATGTTGTCAGTGAACATGACGAGTATATCTTGGTTATGTAAATGAGGAAGTGAGAAAGTAATGGTTATTAAAAATTTGGGTGTCGTTTATTAGATCTTTTTGCGTGAAATAAGAAATGGATATGAATGGTATATCGGCATGAGAGTATACAATGTCCAAACGAGAAGTTAAGAAGTCATCGAACTTAGTACTAAGCACTTATCGTGTTTGATTCGAGACTACCCACTCATTTGATAGTCCAACAGTTATACGAAATTTGATTTACCCATCTTAGTAGCTGGAGACCAAGTTTATATTGTCAACGCCATTTGAAGAATTGTTGAACTAAAGTTATGCGTTGAGAAATTTCCCCAATCATGGTGAATGGGATGGAGTAGATGATAGAGCTCATAACACTGAGCACCCACAAACTTGATGTCATACTAGGAATGGAATGATTATTATGGTATAAGGTTTCAATCACTGGCTACGTTAAGGTGGTATTTAAACCTTCAATGAAATCATCCAAAAGATCAAATGTCAAAGTTTTAATATATATTTTTTAATTCATTTTGAATTATATTATTTAAGTTATATAATACTCCGTGTTCAGAAAACCTGAAATGATTCGACCTGAAACAAACAACAAGTCAAGGGTCAGAAGATTGAATCGGGTTGAATTGGGGTCAAATCAAGTTTAATTAAAAAATAAATAATTATTTCAAAGATCAGAAAATTTTCTACAATAAATTATTTTACAAATAAAACGATATTTACTCATTTGGAGTAAAATTAAATAAACAAAAAATATAACAACAATATTCTTTATCAATTCAAAGCAAATATAAATTTATGGTTGTTAATTTAATTTATTAAATTTTATTTCAAAATAATTTAATATATCAAAAAAAGAAGATAAAATAACTTATTTAAAAAAAAGAAAGTTTAACAAACAAATAAATAGTAAATAAAACTATTTTTTTAAAGAGACAAACAATTTCAAAAAGAAAAAAAATCTTATAATGATCATAATTTCTTATTTTTTATTAGTTTTGTAAATGTTGCATTTCTTATTTTGATTTTTTTTTTTTTAAGTTTTGAATTCAATAATATTTTGTATTAAAATGTTATTGCACTATGTTTTTATTTAACATGATTGTATAGTTAATATATTTTCATAAATCTTGATTGAAATCATTATCAAAATTATATTCCCGGGCATCGCACGGGTGAAAATATTAGTTATTAGTTATATATATATATATATATATATATATATATATATATATATATATAAACAAAGTTTTTACCAAAAATAATATACACACACTTTCCCGCCAAAATGCACTTCCTAAATTTGGAAAGGTTTTACAAAAAACACAAGAATTAAAAAAAAAAAAATGATTGCATTTTAGAAAGTGTAATGATTGCAAATTTGAATTACAATTTTGAGCACTACATGCATTTGTTCCCAAATTACCCAAAAGAAAAAAAAAACTATTTTGAACACTGTTAAATTATATAAAAAATAATGTAGCTAAATTTTTTTGTAAAAAAAAAGAATGTGATATTCGGGTAAACATTAATGATTGAAAAGTAGAGAAAAAATATGTGTGATTAAAAAGTAGTTTAAAAGTACGTTGTTTAAAAATATTTTGTCAAACGAAGATGTTTCGTTTCAATTCCCAAAAAGGACAATTTAAAATTGCTTTTTAAAAAAAAAAAAAAAAAACTTTATAGGATGATTGAATTTAATATAATTATTAATCTTATTATGTATCCTGACTTCATTTTTATTTTTATTTTTGTGAAAAATGTGAAAAAATTACATCAAAAACATCATAATTCTAATTTTAAAAATAAATAGATAATTCTCTATTGTTATAAAAAAAAGTATTCAAAGATCCGTAATTTAGAAATTTTGTTAAATTAATTTAAAAAAAGATTATTAAAAAATATTCTGCTAAATTTTGAAAAGATTTTGCAAAAAACACAAGATTTAAAAAATAAATAAAAAATGATTGCATTTTAGAAATTCTATATATCTCTATCTATATCTATATCCATATCCATATCTATATCTATATCTATGACCTTGTTCGGCAACTGTTATAGATAATAATGATTGGTGTTATTTGTGTTTTCTAAGTAAGATGTTTGGTTAAAAATTGGAGGGAAAAAAGACGTGTGGTTAAAAATTGGTATTGAAATTTGTGTTTATTATAAATAATTTTTACCGAACTCAGTATATATAAAAACAAAGTCTTTACCAAAAATAACATACACACACTTTCCCGTCAAAATGTACTTGCTAAATTTGGAAAAGTTTTACAAAAACACACAAGAATTAAAAATAAATAAAAAATGATTGCATTTTGGAAAGTGTAATGATTGCAAATTTAAATTACACTTTTGAGTACTACATGCATTTGTTCCCAAATTAAAAAAAAAAAAAAAAAACTATTTTGAGCACTGTTAAATTATATAAAAAATAATGGTAGCTAAATTTTTTTGTAAAAAAATAAGAATGTGATATTTTCGAGGTAAACATTAATGATTGAAAAGTGGAGATAAAAAAATATGTGTGATTAAAAAGTAGTTTAAAAGTGTGTTGTTTAAAAATATTTTGTCAAACGGAGATGTTTCGTTCCAATTCCCAAAAAGTACAATTTAAAATTGTTTTTTTTGGGGAAAAAAACACTTTATAGGATGATTGATTTTAATTATAATCTTATTATGTATCATAACTTTTTTTTGTTGAAAAATGTGAAAAAATTACATTAAAAGCATCATAAGTTTAATTTTAAAAGTAAATAGATAATTCTCTATTGTTATAAAAAAGTATTCAAGATCCGTAATTTAGAAATTTTGTTAAATTAATTAAAAAAAGATTATTAAAAAATATTCTGCTTAATCATTGTGTAACTAATTTGGTAAAGTAACATTAAATTATTTCTAAAGATATAAAATTATATTATAATATATGTTGAAAAACATTTAAATAACTCAAAAATATTTTTGTTTAAAGAACGTAAAGTGTTTTAGTTTAAAGAAATTAAGATCATTCCTTATTTTGTGTATTTTTTAATAAGTTTTCCAATTAGATTATATAAAAAATAAAAAATTAAATGACTAATTCAGAAATTTTATTTCAAATCAAATAATTTCATACATAATTGAATATAATTTTTCGTCATATGTAATAACAATTAACAAAAGTTAGAAGTAATCACTCTGGCATGTTGCAATGTATTTGAAAAATTTTATGGGTAACTATCAGTATTAAAATTATGTTTAAGCATGTGTTCGATAAACTTGCAAAAATCATACAATTTCTCAAACCACTTTTTTAACCATACACATTATTGTATTATTTTGAAGTCGAAAAATATGTCTTATAGGCGTTAAATCGAAGATCTCAACAAGAAGTTTAATACAATATAACAAGTGAGAGCAAACTGTAAAAATATTGTCCGTAAAATCGTCCAAAAGATCAAATGTCAAAGTTTTACTTTATATTTTTTTACTTCATTTTAAATTATATCATTTAAGTTATATAATACCCCGTATTCAGAAAACCTGAAATAGTTTGACGTTAAAGAGGCAACAGGTCACGGGTCAGAATATTGAATCGGGTTGAACCGAGATCGAATCGATTATATTTTGTATTAAAATGTTATTGTACTATGTTTTTATTTGATATGATTGTAAAATTAATATATTTTCATAAATTTTGATCTAAATTACTATCACAACTATATTCCCGTGCATCGCACAGGTGAAAATACTAGTATATAATAACAACTGAGTTCCTATTACTGGGGCCCACCAAACTCCCGTCTAAAACATATTTTTTGGGGTTTTTTTTTGTTTACACATCTTTTTTACACATTATATCCTTAATTCAAAATATCATTAATTATTAATACATTGGGGAGCTACATCACATGTCTCATTGTCGTCATTATTCTTTCTTCAATATTTATTTATTTATTTATTGTTACACATCTTATTTACACATCATATCCTTAAATCAAAATATCATTAATTATTAATATATTGGGGACCTACATCACATGTCCCACCTCAGTCATTACTCTTTCTTCAATTTTTTTTATTATTATTATCATTTTTTTTAATGTTGTTTCCGAGCACACAACTTCTATTTTTAAAATAATCTATTGGTACCCAACTATTAAATTTCATCCCAAATTGGCAAAATTCATAGGGTTAGAGTCGAATGGAAATTAAAAATCAAATCTCAAAATGTACTTGGTCAATTATTTAGAACTTTACTTAGTCAGTTTTTTAGCTATAATGTAATATTTAGATGTTAGATTAATTATTATCTAAATTTTATTTTATTTAGTAAGTCAATATTATTTGTATTTAAATATGGGACTACACGGTTTAACTACAAATTTTATATTGTTTAGTAAATATGTACTTGGAAATTTTTTTATACTAAATATATCAAATTCTATATATATTGTTTTTTTCTAAATCTATACTTGGTATTTCTTTAGACTAACTAAATATACTGCAATGTGTGTTTACGTAAATTGATATTTTCGGAGTTTATATTTTTGTTAGATCATATCCCTCTATTCTTCATTTCATTATTTTTTCTAAACAAGATGTAACTTAAAAATTCATTTTAATAGATATATTTTCTAAAATTATTGTAACTTAAAATATTTTAAGTTAAAATCCATTTTAATAAATACTGTAAGTTAAAAAAAAATCCATTTTACATAAGTTGATATTTCTAAGTTTATTTTTTGTTAGATCATAGACTCTATTTTTCATTACGGAATCGTTTCTAAACAAATTGTAACTTAAAAAATCCAAATTTTGAATTATAAATTAATTGTTTTTTTTTTCGAGATTCGGTTAGTTACATAATGAATTTAAAAATTTTCATTACATTTTACCAAACATTACTGTAAAAAATGATGTTGTAAAAAATTAAATGCAAATAGCAAAAAACCAGAGTTGGGAAAAAAAATGGAAAACCTTAGAAATAGATCTCTAACTGTCTTTCCCTTCAAGTCGCACCGCTATTTCAAATTTAGGGACTTTGATAGTCTAACTTATCTTCAGCCATTATTAAGATCTTCCTTAAGAGTGGCATTGTGGGGAAGATAAGAGAATATATTGTTTTCCAGTGCAACATTAATGGTTTTATAACATTTTTTTTTTGTTTTATTGTCAATGGATTCGGGGTGGCGTTTAGAAGAACTGAAATCACCGGCAAGGTGTCAAGATAAAAAAGAGACGAGGCGTGTTTTTTTTTCTTTTTTATACTGGAAACATTGAACTTGCCGGATTTAAGATGAAGCTTTGTTTTCTACTATATAAACAAGAAGGATTTGAAAAGGGCGGAACGTGTGAAAGGCGCTAGTGTCGGCTGCAAACAAGGTGTATATATAATTGTTCTAGACAGTTCTACTAGGGTTAGGTTTATATATAAATATAAATTTGAAATCATATTTATGGTATTTGGGTCTAGAACTCTCTCTTCATCTCTAATCTTATTTGTAGATGTTCTTTAATAAAATGCTTCTTTTTTTCTTTTTTCTTTTTTTTAATATGGCACCACCGGCCTTTTTTTCCCCTATAAAAATAATACTATTAAGTAACAAAATAATCAATTATCTTGAACGAATAATTTTATTTTGAGCCAATCCATTTAATTCACTTTCTCCATTTCTAATATAAATCGTAAGTTATAACTTAAAAGTTTAATTTTTTTTTTTTTTTGTTGTACACGAATAAAATGTTTATTTATGTTTCCAAAGGAACAATTGAATTTTTTAATATAAAGTTTTGAGCAAATGGATTCTCTAACAAAATAAATCAAATTATTTAGATAATTTACATAAATCTTGGTTAACTATATATATTATCCCCTTTAACAATTGTGGTTAAAAAAAATGTTCTCATCCATTCATTCCAATTTTTTTAAAACAAAATTGAGCATTTTGTTTGTATTAATCGTTAGAGAAAATAAATTTATTAACTTGCATCATCATTTTAATTATATAAAATCTTATTTAAATTTATGAGGTCCATCTATCAGTTGTAATTAAAAAAATAAAATTATCAAGAAATTAACATGAAAAAATAGCGGGAATATCTATGAGAAATGCTTCTCTTTTTCTTTTTTAACAGTTTAAGTATATTTTAGTTGTCATAGTAATATGCTCGTGCAACGCATGGGTGTGCAACTAGTTTCAGTATAATCTATCCATTCCTTTTAAGAGAACCCCTTGGTTACTAATCTAACCTTATATCTAGGCCTATCTATTTTACTTTCCCCTTCTTTAATTTTAAAGATCCATTTGCCGTCTATAAGCTTCTTATTAGGGGTTTTCTAACTAAAGTCCAGGTCTGATTTTTAATTATTAAGGGAACTCATTTCTTCTTGCATTGCAGCAATCTACAAGTTAGATTATTTAGACTCTATAGCCTCTTCATAAAAATTAGGTTCAGAATTCAAGAAGGTAGACAGAGTAGAGGCAAAAATATATTCAAATTCATCATATCTAGATGGAAGTCTAATATTTCTCCTAGTTGTGTCTGAAGCCAATTGATAGTCACTAAGATTAGATTCATCAATTTCAACATATGATGTAGGTGATTTAGGTGTAGAAATATAAGTAGGTAAATGTTGGGGTTGCTCCACCACGAATTTGAGTATCATCAAAACTCATTTCAGTAGAAACAAAGTCATTTTCACAAAGAAGATTTTAATATTTTTAGATTTTCAAAGAAAAATATTTTCATTGAAAAAACTAACCTTTTTAAAATCACTTTAAAACTTTATGCTTTTTAACCCACAACCTGTAGCCTTTAACCCTTCACCATAACAAATAAAAACACATTTTAGAGATCTGGGAACAAGTTTTGTTTGAATCTGATGTGCATAAGTTGCACACACAAAAACCTTTAAAGAAGAATGATCAGGGACTATAGTATTCTAAATCTGATCTGGAATGTTGTAGTTTACAGTACTTGAAGGACATTTATCTATAAAAAAAGATGTTGTCTTAATAGCTTCCCCCAAAACAGTTTTGGTAAATTTGACTGTATTAACGTACACCTTGTTCTTTCTAACAAGGTTCAATTCTTTCTTTCAGTAACCCCATTTTGCTGTGGACTGTATGACACAGTCCTATGTCTCAATATACCTTTGTTTTTACAGAAATTATCAAATTCAAAGTGGTAGAATTCCAAGCCATTATCAGTTCTAATAACTTTGACCTTTATTTTTCAAATTTTCAATCAAGGGTTTTTAAAACCAGAAACAGTCAAGACTTTCTAAAGTGATCATCATTAATAAGCAAAAAGTACTTATATCCAATTCTAATAACCTTGACCTTTATTTTTCAAATTTTCAACCAAGGGTTTTTAAAAACAGAAACAGTTTGATTTTTTGACTTTAACAAATAGACCCAAGACTTTCTAAAGTGATCATCATTAAAAAGCAAAAAAATACTTATATCCAGAAATAGTATTAACTGAGGCAGGACCCATAAATCTGCATGTACTTAATCAAGAATGTCTTTAGATTTACGTATCCCATTTTCCAAAGATGTGATTTTTTGTTTCCTAATGTACATTTTTCACAGAATGGGAGTTTTTGTAAAATATCTTTATCAAAAACCTCAACCTTTTCTCATAGTTTAAGTCATTTTTCTCCTACATGACCTAGTTTTTTGTGCCAAATGTCAGACTTGTCGCTACTCAAATTTTCAATATATGTAGGAAGATAAGATTGCACATTAAGAATGTAAATACCATTAGTTTTGGCTATTTTGGAAATCAGCATATTATCCTTCAGAATTTTAGTATACCCATTATTAACTCTAATGTCATAACCTTCATCATCTAAAATTCCTAAGGAGGTAAGATTTCTTCTTAAATGAGGGACATATCTAGTTTGATTTAAGGTTAGGGTATTATTTTCACTAAGTTTTAATACCACATTCCTAATCCCTTTAATATTACAAGATGTATCATTTCCAAGTCTCACGGAACCTGAAGCATTCATGGAGAAATTAACAAATAAATCCCTGTAATGGCACATATGAAAAGTACATCCTGAATTTTTTATTTTTGAAGTAGTGGTCACAAAGACTACCCCAACGTTATTATGAATTTCCCTAGACTCTTGTTGATTGTTTCCATTATCCTTTGTTCTTTTAAAATAGTCTTTTATTTGGCGACCTGTTTTACCACAATAGTAGCATTTCCTAATATTTTTCTTATCATAAAACATTTTATCTCTAGGTTTGTTAGAATTGAATTTCTTTGAAATGCTCGAATTTTTGTAACTCGTGACGCCACGTCTTCTTTCAAACTAACTTTCAAAATAGTATTTGTGCGGAAAATAACTGAGATTCAAATTACATAATTTTATTTAAGAACCCAAACGGTAAAGAAAATTTAAAATTTAACATATATTTGATAGAATAAATAAGTTATCAAAATCTCGAAACAAAAACATATTTTAAACCACTGTAGGCTGTGACACCAACTCCGTAATCTGCAATTTGTAAGTTTAAAATAGGAGTGAACATTTCATAGAAATATTCAGTGGGTTCAACACAAATTAAATAAAATATATCATAAATAACACATATAATCATGCAACTTAAGTCATAAATTCTCATGCAATAAGCAAGGACTCTAATGCCCGAAAGCAAGTGGATCTCATGTCCTGAATACAAGTGGGTCACATACCCGAAAGCAAGTGGATCTCATCCCCGAAGGCAAGTGGCTGGCTCATGCCCGAAGGAAAGTCGGTTATGCCCGAAGACACGTGAATCTCATAAATTACGTAGTCACATGCATAAATTTACAATACGAGATTATTTAATATTGCACAATTGAAAGAAAAGTTTTTGAGTAAAGAACCTACCTTAAAATATTCTAGAGTTCGTTGAGCAAATATAATTATAGTCTTCTCGAAAATATCGCGTCTTGTCTAGCCCTAAAATGAATTAAGTTAGAAACTCATAATTAAAGTTTCATAAAGGAAATTGAGTTAAATACACAAGTGCCCATCCAACTTCATTATTAGTGTCACCTTGGCCACTCAATTTCATTTTGTTTCACCTTGGTCACCCAATTTCATATTTAACTATACCAATTGCCACTCTTCCGTGTAATTTATATCAAGTAGGGTGTCCAAGGTGAAACAAAATGAAGCTGGGTGGTCAAAGTGACATTACTAATGAAGTTGGATGGCCACTTGCGTATTTAACCCAAAGGAAATTAAATCTTGATAGTTGAAAAGAATTTAAAAGTGTAAGTCTTGGTCTCATATGCTAAAGCATAAATATTTGGGACTTTGTGCAAATAACTGAATTAGGAATTTAATTGACAAACTTAAAAAGTTCCTGGCCAAATTATATTTCAGCAGAAACCCTGGGTTCTAATAGACTCTTTTGAAACTTTGGGGTTTATATAAACTAACTAAAACGTAAGGGTTGGAATAAAACATTTTAAAGCTACAGGGGGACTCATTAAAATATTTTGAAAACCATGGGACTAAGAAGGGGAATTTTATAAAATCTGATTTAAAACAGAAATCTCCTCTCGTTCTCTACTCTACCACTCCTACACCGAGAGAAAGAGAGACCGCGAGAGGTGCGACACCCCTTCTCGGTTAGGGCCGCTGACGCCATTCCTGCCAGCGGCGAAGCCGCCATCACGTGGCGGTGGTGAAGACGTGCGTGGTGTGTGGAAAGGAAGGAAAAAAGGGACTCGATTTTGTGCAAACCGAGGTGGATGTTCAAAATTGGGGCTGTGATTTTCGGCGAAAAATCTGGTCGAACAAGTTGGGGTTAGAGGTAAGTATTTAGGTTATCTTATTTCTTGGGTTTTTGGTTGTTTTGGGTGTCATAAAATTGAGGGGACATTCAAAGTGGGAAGTGGCAGTCGGAGGTGGTGTTTTGGACGACGGTTGTGGTCTGTGTGGTGGTGATTGTATTGAGGCCAGTGAAATTCTTATCCAAAATGTTTTTAAGCTATCAGGAAATTTTCAATGTGTGGTGTCTTTGATTTCCATTTCCGTCTCCTTCAAATCCATTAATTGGATTAAAGTGATGATTTCTGGACTCCAATTCCATCAATTGGATTGGAGCACAATGATAAGTATGGGATTCGAAAATGGTTCGATCGTTGAGATTTTTCCGACAATGACTACCGGTTGTGGAAATAGCCGGTTTCGTGGTATGTGGGGGAGGTGTGAAGGCAGCCTATTATGGAGGTGCGACTGGGTTCAAATTGTGTGGCTGAGTCTCTGGTGTTTGTGTGATGATGTTTTGCATTGAATTTCTTTCTGCCCCCTTCGATCCATTGATTGAATCGAGGTAACGACCTTCGACTTTCCGGAATTCCATTCATTGGATCGATGAGTCTTGAAGGTGAAATTCATAGAGTAGCCATGGTTTCGTTTGAGGAGGAAGAATTCATACCCGGTGTTTGGAGTTTGCTGAGATCTTCTGTCTGTGTGGCGGCTATGTGTTGGTTTGGAGATTATAGTGGTAAGTTAGGGCAATTCCATGATTGAGGGTAATTTGATATAAGAATTTTGGAAATGGAAATCAGTGCAAGGAAGGAACTTGAGGAGGAAGAATTCGTTGAATTGATTAGATTGTCCCAAATTTGACCAAGAGAATATTGAATGTGATTGACCCAAATTGAGTAAATCATAAAATTGGAATTATGCTAAATAGCGTAAGGAAAGATTTGGGTTTGGTAGTTGCCAAGATTGGAGGAAAATTTTCTAAAATTAGATTAAGGAAATGTTTAATTAATTTAAATTGGATAAAATAATGAAATTGGGAATTTTGAACTAAAAGTCAAAGACAAGTGAATAAAATTTGAGCTAACGTTAACTTTGATTTCAATTGGTAAGTTAGCTGAAAATCGTGATTGATGGTGGGAAATTTTGGGAAAATAGAAATTTGTCAAGAAATTGAAAAGGGTAATTATATTGACACCATTATTTTTGTTAATCACACCATAATTTTCATATTTACTAAATTGGTCACAAATAAATTGACTTAAATAACCCTCCATTATTTTAGTTTTTCACCTTCTTCATTTTTTGTGTACACCACAAATCTAAAAACCCTAGTTTTATATGTATTATACTTTAAAAAATTATGATGTTCTTGACACAATTTTTTTTTTAAAGCAAGCTTCAAAGTACCCGAATTTCATAATTTGAATTTGAATAAGAATTCATAATTTTGTAACTCTAAATCACTTCACTAAATATAATTTTTTTAACTCTAAATCACAACTATTTTTTACTACATTCAAACTTTAGAAAATTTATTGACTAATTTATGTTAGGTTCGTCATCTGATTTGGGTTGAAAAATTCCCCACATTATTGTGATTTCTATTTTTTTTTTTCTTCCTTAGGCTTTGATTGTAGGCATATGTATTTGAAGTTGAACCTGTAAGTAACCAAATCTAATCTGGACTGCCATCTCCATTTCGGTTAAACCTTTTTTTTTTTTTTTTTTTTGGGGGGGGGGGGGGGGGGGGGTAAGTATCAATCTAAAAATTAATTAAATAGACATTTGTGTTTTTATAATCTATTCTACATTTTTTAAAAAGATGGCGTAATTTTTTTTTTTTTTTTTTTTAATGTGTTTTCTTCTTGTATTTTGTATTTTGTGTCTGTTCTTGGTGTAGTGTGTATTTTGTATATACATTAGTATGTGTTCTTGTGTTTATGTGGTGTACTTTTTTATTTTCATTTTATTTAGTGAATATTATTTTTGTAAAAGGAATGTGGTGTAACTATAAAATTCATATTTTAATAAATGTGTATATATAATGTGGTGTGATTAACAAAATTAATGGTGTCAATATAATTACCCAATTGAAAAATGTGCGAAGATGATTTTGTCAAATTTGTTGGGCTTCCAAAATTTGTGCCAAAGAATTGAATTTGAATTGGACAAACTTAAAATTGAACAAGGGAGAAATTTATTGAGGAAATTACAACGTGGCCTAATTCTCGAGTCTATAACTCATGAATAAGAAATTAAAAGAATTTTTCCAAAAGTCAGGTAACCCAATCTCATCACACTCTTGCCCACCCATTAAACATCAAATGCAGCACCCCGATTTTTTTTTGAAGAATAAATTATTTTTTAACTATTTTATCCTTAATATCTTTTAACTATTTTGAAAAGTTGAAGTACTAAAGTGTTTTATGTTTTGATGATAAATTTATTTTAGTCCAAATATTTAATTATTGACATAGAGAGAGTTACTATATCGATATTAGATTCATTTTGTAAATCGTAATTGATTAGGAGTCTTGATTCAAGAATAAGTCATTTGAATAAAAACACGTCAAGTTATATTTGATTGAAAGAATATGAGTTGAATATTAGTACCCAAAAAATAAAAAAATAAAAAAAATCTTTTACTTTTTTTTCTTCTTATTTTGTCGTGTGTACTATGTTTGCACAAAACTCTATCAAAGGATTTCTTTTTATTATTTTTCTTCTGCCGCAGAACAAGTTGATTTCAAAGATTGAGAAAAAACATTCCTATCCTAGTATCATAATTCACGCTTATCCTGCTACTACCAGTAGATGGACATGTATGTTGTACGTGACGTTTCATATTTGTTTTGATTTGATTGAAAATTAAAAAGTTGTTATTTGGACATATATATTGGGGTATAAAAATTTGATTATATGTAGGAAAAAAGTAAGACACAAAAATTGATAAAAGCTGATGAAAAATTGTATTTCAAAGTATTGTTTTAAATATAATTTTTTTTAAAATTAATCAACTTTCTAATAGGATTTCTTCCCTCTTATTGAATTAAAGTGTCTCTTCATACTGAGATTGTGAAATGCAATAGTGAAATATACAGTAAATAAAATTGGGAATTGATGAAGACCATCAGACACCGATTCTAAGGATTCGAGAATAGACCAAGAAAAATGAAGTAGGATCTACAACATCATCATTAATACTAATGTTATGAGAATGAGCAGAACACAAAGCTGACAATAAAAGGACAGCGGTTAGAAGTTTTAAAAGTTCATGGCATACAAATGCTTCACCATTTTACAATGCATAGGTGGAGTTCCTAGTGATGTGTTAAATCTAGTTATATTTTTTCATTTTGTTCGATTTTTTTCCTCTGCCATTTCTCAAATCACTGGCTATACCCTAAAAGAAACTGTTGAAATAAAACTCATTGAAATTTCTCTTGCCTTCAATGATCTTCAATTGACAACAATATATGTTATATATCATAAACAGACGAAGATTAATAAAATAAAACAAACTTCTTCCAAAAACTCTTAGAGGTTGTGTCTCAATTATAAACTGGAAAGTACCCATCAAATCTCAACACCACAACCAAAACGGAAGTACCATTTAGATTATCATTTCTGAAGTTCAAATTGTTAGTTGAAGCAGTAACCATTGATCTTGCACTCTCTTCTACTCAAGCATCGCAGAAAACTCTAGCCTTTATGTGTGTGATGAAACTATCTTTCCTGGATCAATGGATTCTGCAAAGAAATATTGAAAAATCCCCAAATAATTTCTTTGTGAAAAATAACTTGGACTAAGAAACTGAAACTGTCCTAAAATCATGGATTCAGGGGAACTCAATGAATTAATGATGTATTTAGGGTAAATAGTACAAAACGTCCTTACATTTAACATGTATTGTGTAAAACATCCCAACATTGTGATTTTTTACGCTGAACGTCCCAACCTTTTCATTTTCTTGTTGGAGACGTCATTTCCGTTATATTTAACCATATTTTATTGTTAAATTAAAATTGAACAGTAAACATGAGGGGCATTTTTTGTCCAATTCCATTTTTAATCCATTTCTTTCTTTCAATAAAGATAATTGGCACAAAATGTCTCTACATTTGACACTAATTGTGGAAAAAATCTCAACGTTCATTTTTTTGGCTAATAACGTCCATACCTTTAGCTTTTCTTGTAGATTAGTCCCCAAATTTTACTTTTCTTTCAATTTAGTCATTCTGTATTTGATTTACATGTCGTTGTCTTCAAATGTGTATAACTTTTGATCTACAACTCCGAATTGCATTCCGTTTTTTGCGTTGAACTCCAAATTCAACCATCTTTCTTATGATGTATCATGTGCTCATAAAAATTTCGTTTTTACTTTTGTATTGTAGATACTTATTTTGTTAGGGCATCATTGATTAACGTAAATTGATTTCTGTAAATTTTATTGAAATATTGAAATTTTAATTTTATTGTGTGTTCGGCAGCCAGCGGAATTTATAAATTGGATTTATTTGACTTTTTTTTAAGGTAAAATATTGGGTTAAAAATTGGTATGTTTAGCCCCCTGTTTGAGCTATATTATAATCTCAAATCACTTTTTGAACAACACACAATTTCTTTCTCCAACAACACACAATTATAATATGGCTCAAACGGTCAGCTAAACATACCAATTTTAAACCAAACATTTTATCTTAAAAAAATAAAAAAAGTTAAATAAATTCAATTGATAAATTTCCCTGGCTGTCGAACACACAATAAAATTAAAATTTCAATGTTCCAATAAAATTTACAGAAATCAATTTACGTTAATCAATGATGCCCTAACAAAATAAGTATCTACAATACAAAAGTCAAAACGAAATGTTTAATAAATGAGCACATGATACATCATAAGAAAGATGGTTGAATTTGGGGTTCAACGCAAAAAAAGAGTGCAATTCGGAGTTGTAGATCAAAAATTATACACGTTTGAAGACAATGACACGTAAATCAAATACGGAATGACTAAATTGAAAGAAAAGTAAAATTTGTGGACTAATCTACAAGAAAATTAAAAGGTATGGACGTTATTCGCCAAAAAAATGAACGTTGAGATTTTTTCCACAATGAGTGTCAAACGTAGGGACATTTTGTGCCAATTATCTTTATTGAAATAAAGAAATGGATTAAAAATGGAATTGGACAAAAATGCCCCTCATGTTTACTGTTCAATTTTAATTTAACGGCGAAATATGGTTAAATATAATGGAAATGACATCTCCAACAAGAAAATGTAAATGTTGAGACGTTCAGCGTAAAAAATTACAATGTTGGATGTTTTGCACAATACATGTCAAAGGTAAGGACGTTTTGTGCTATTTACCCATGTATTTATGCAGCATTTCAACTACACATATATAATTCATGGGCATTATAAATTATTCGAACCATAAATTCAGTATTAAAATAAATTTAGATTTCATGTGCTAAATGATAAGCAATACAAAACCTAGGGATATTAATAATGTGTGGAATATTATCAAGAATAATCTTAAATATCCAAACCCTAAGAAAACTCTAAAAGACGTACCATCAACCACATGAATATTATCGATCACTTTGTAGCATTTAAGACTCTTACATCTACAAGAACAAAAAATAACTTTCAGTTAAGCACATCGGACAAAAATTGTACATTGGCATTTTACAAATACTATACAGCGGATTTTTTGCAGGTAAATGAGGAGGAATACATCCAAGTGGCCTATTCAACCTTTGAAGCAACTGCACATACCAAAAGTTTGAATTTAAAGATATGATTCTTGCAAAATACTGGTGCCTCTACATTGAAATGGGGAAAAAGGAATGTTAAACAAGCGATTCATGGATAATTGGTACTTGAGAAATACTTTTTAAGTGCACCTATCGTGTTATTTAAACTCATTATCTTCTTCTTTGATTTTGAGGTATAATTCAAAATTTGCTTCTTCTTTCTATTCCTTTTCCTCGTCAATAGCTTGTGCTTTCTTCTCAATATCATATGCATGATGGATCAGAATCTAAATCTACATTTGAAACTTCTTAAAATTAATAATGATTAACTCAGAAAATTCACTAAAATGGTATCTTTCCTAATACTGCTGCAAAAATGTAATTCCTTCATAATATACATAATCTTCAAATAACACAAAAAGTGGAAAATGCATGATAAAGTAATCCTTTTGAAGAACAGATGCTAGATGAACAATCTATCTGGCAACAAACAAATAAATGTTGATATGGTTTTCATGGATGAAATTGATACATTTTCCAATTGACTCTATCTCTTTTGTGGTCCTCAGCAACTCCAAGACTATTTAAACTTGGTTTTAGTTTGTAAGCAATAACATTCTAGACTGCGTGAATCAAGAAGATGAGATATATATTTGGTCAACATATTCTTATTAAGTGTGTAAAAAGGTAAAGGCCAAGGTAGAACATACTATTACCCCTTAAAACCAATAAACCCTTCCCATTTTCTTTAGCTCAAAAATTACATAAAAGGATATAGAATTTCTATATTCGAGGCAATATTTAAAATTTAACGTCTATCCTTTCCTCGTCTCGAAAAAGATTTGTCCATTTGAAGCAAAAACACGGACGTGTTCTCTCTTGTTCACATCTGTGGATGCCAACTTGGCTAAAACCTTATGTGGAACAAGCTCCCGTTATTTTGTCATACCAATTAAAATTTGGGTTTTTGACCATGGTGGAACCATGTCATCTGCAATCTAGACAAAAGCTTCCATCTATCTGATCCAAAAATGAATAAAACTAAAAGATTACTACACATCACCGAAGTCTAGACACCAAGAACTTCAAAATCAGAAAAGGTAAAAAGCAAGAAGTTTGTACATACAATCGATCGAAAGCTTTTAAAAAAGACACAGACAGGAAAACATGTAGAGCTTTAAGAATAAGCAAACCAACCAAAAAAATAGATGCGAAAAAATAGAAACTTCAGGTAGACCTTCTGCGCACATCATCACACCACAGGAAAACAAGAAATATAGATAATTGAAAAAAAATCCCTAAAAACTATCACTCGATCAATGACATTGACATTATAGAGAAGAAGCAGTTTTTAGATGTATATAAATACATCAAATTAAATAAAAGAAACTTTAAATAATATCAAAAACGAAATGTACGAAGTAAGTTACAAGAAGAAAAATATACAGAATTCAAATCGTATTCGTAGATTCAATAAAAAAAATTAAAGTCAAATGCATCACAATCAGTAAATCCATTTTTTCTCATAGATGACATCATTCCATCAAAGGAACTGGGAAAAAATTACCTCGATTATCGAATAAATCGCCCTCAACTCGTATTTCATATAAAAACCACTACACAGCACCCAAAGTCTTGACACCAGGAAATGCAAAATCATAATCATAAAAAGAAACAAATCAAGAGTTAATTATATATAACACAATACTTCACAGTCGACGAAGAAATAACAAAAATTAAAAAAAAAAAAAGCGAGAAAGATGCAAGATTATTCATACACAAAAACTGAAGGAAACTAACTGGCGAAAAGCACCTGAAACTAACCCACAAACGAAAACCAGAAACCCAAAACAACACAATATGAAGAAATAATAGAAATCTGCACAAAAAGAGAGAGAGAGAGAAGTATGCAAGATTTTCGTACATAAAAACCCAAGGGAACTAACCGATGACGAGAGAAAGAATAATACAACTCACAGCAACCCTAGAAAATAGAAGAGTCTGGAACATGAGATAGAGAAGATGGAAATTGGTACTTTTATTCAGGAGAGAGAGAGAGAGAGAGAGAGAGAGAGAGAGAAAAGTGATGAAATATTGAGATGAGAGAAAGCCTGTTTCCAATTCAGTAGAAACACTGACATTAAAAACCATGATTCATTTTTGTATTGAAAACGTGTTTTCTCTTTCTTAGCAATAGTAACCCTTAAACTCCCATTTATATATAGTAGTGATGAAGTGAAAATTGGGAGATGGGTCCCCCCCCCCCACCAACATTACAGTCTAAAGCCTAATCTTTTACGATTTTGATGAATTTGAAGTTTTGCCAAATACTTGTTTTGAGAAAAAACAAGAATTATCCATAGGATAGGATATTCATAGAATATATTTAGTATGTTCCAGATTAAGGCCAAAGTCGCCAAACACATTATTTGCGCGTAACATATAGCATTGCAACATAATTTTCTAGTCCTCTATTTTATTTTTTTAATTTTTTTTTGGGAGTAATTTGACAAACGGGAGAAATTTAGGGGCCGTTCTCTTTGTGTTTCGATTTTGAGTTTTGAATTTTGGATTTTGATTGTTTGTTTTAGGATTGCTGAAAACATGTTCTCTTCGTGATTTTGGAAAACTATTTTAAAAAATAGTAAACTGAAAAATGCGTTTATTTTTTAATTTTCTGATATATTTATTTTTTGATATTTTATATGTAAAAAATGGTTGATTTGTTAAATTACATTAATTTTAATGTCAATAAATCATTTAGTTCTCTCTGTCAATAAATTCATCATTAATATTATTTCAGCTAAACAAAAATACAACCCCATACCAACAAAATCTTAACATGGATCTATATATAATGACAAAATAACATAAGAACTTCAAGTGAATGAAGTGTCTCACATTTAAAAAAAAAAAAAATCTTAACATGGATCTATATATATTGGCAAAATAAAATAAGAATTTCAAGTTAAGAAAGTGTCTCACATTTACAAAAAAAAAAAAAAAAAAATTACAAAAAAAAAAATAAAATTTTTTTTAACATGGATCTATATATAATGACAAAATAACATAAGAATTTCAAGTGAAGGAAGTGTCTCACATTTAAAAAAAAAAAAAAATTACAAAAAAAATTAAAAAAAAATCTTAACATGAATCTATATATAATGGCAAAATAATATAAGAATTTCAAGTGAAGGTAGTGTTTCACATTTACAAAAAAATAAATAATAAAAAGTCCAAAACGCGTGTTTTGGACTTTTTAACACAAAATATCCAAAATGCAATAAACTCGTTTTGAGTTTCCTTTGTATTTTTTTTTTTTTTTTTTTTTTTTTGTATTTTGGAAAACGCATTTTTGAAAATGGACAAAGTGAACGCGTTTTCAATATTTCCACAAATCGAAAACTCAAAACGGGTTGAAAACAGCAAAGAGAACAGGGTTCTTCTAAGATACGTTATAAGAAATAAATTAATGAGCTTCGTTTCTAAATCTATTTGTAATTTTAGTTAATTTACCATGAATTCTAGTTCTATTTATGTGAAAGTATGCATCCAAAATAATTGTATCTAGAACAGAAAGCAACTAAGTACTTGTTTATTAGTGCTTTTATGTAGTGGCAGATCCAAGACACTAGTGAGCATGAACGGTTGTTGACCATTGACGGTCATAAAAATAAAATTAAAATTTGAAGTCAATGTTGGATCAATTTAAATAATAGAACAAAAAATAATCAAAATGTAAATGCAAGAACACCAAGATTTTTTGGTTCAAGACCCCGGATGTTCGATAATTCAAGAATCGTCTACATCCTCCGTTGAGCAATCCGTCAAACTTGGATTTACGCTCAAATTTCACTAAGCACATCAAGAAGTTCATCGCATTACATTCAAGATCACCAAGAACACTAAAAAGATTCTTAAAGGCAAATCATACACCCTACAAAACAACAATCGGATTTCACTAAGAATTAATTCCAACTTCTATGTTTTACACCAATTGTAAAACCACTATTTTAATCACTAAGAAAAGAGAAAACCACAAAGGACCACTAATATAAGAGACAAGGGGAACTACAATTGGACATCACTAAGAAATCTTGTCCAAACCCTTAATCAAAATGCCCCACAAATTGAGAGCAAATACACCACAAAGAACCCTCTGAATATTTCCACAAAGCACGATGATGCACACTAAGATTATCACCCAATGTTCCACAAAGATTGAACCAAAACAGAAGAGGGAGAATTTCAAAGAAGAAGAGAATCCGAATCTATAGTTGTTGGAGAGAAATGTGATGGCTCCTTCACATTTCTTGAGTCCCATCAATTCTATCTTTTGTGTATGATGAATACCAAATGCAAAGAGATATATAAAGAAAATGCCTAAGCTATGTGGGTCAAATGTCATTTTAGGCTCAATACCTAAAAACGTGTTTTGGCCCGAAAAGGTGAGTAGCACATTTCCAACATTCTTCACCTTACTACGAACTTCAGTGCACCAATAGTGAATTTGAGAAATCAATTTAATATCATCTTGCTCCCACACACCTGAAAAACAAATAATGACTTTAGTATCATATCTTAGGAAATGATTGATAAAAACATTTATTCAGGCTTTATTCACCATGTGACACATCTTAAAGAATACAAAGTTAAACACAAAGAAACTTCAAACTCTTATTAATCAAAGATAAAAACATAAACTCAAAGTTTTATACAAAATCGTAAGAAATCTGAAAATCTCAAAACTCAAAGAATCTCTCACAAAAAATTACAACACAAAGATCAACAAAGAATTTACAGATCAAACACTGTAAAAAATCACTAAGAAATTCTCTGAAAAATACACCAATAATCAGAGAACAAGAAGAACCACCAAGACGAATGTGTATCGCAAGAGAGGAGAGATGAGAAATCAGATGAAAATCCACGAAGTCTCTGGACCAAACCAAAAATGCATATTTATTCAAAATTTCCTTCACGCGTGACACCTTAAACAAAATGCATCAAATTTTCTCCATGTATAGTGCAACTGTGAAAACTGGATTTTTTAATAAAATGTATAATCATGCTAACAATCGAAGTATATAATCATATCACCAATAAAACTACAAAGTTTATTTAGAAGACATTAAATATCAAAGATCATTTAATGACTCATATGGTGCCAATATACTCAGACTCGATCATGGATAAAAGAACTATCCATCACACAAGGTGAAAACATATAGGAGGAAAATAACATCCAATTACCAATATCCCTTGCATAACATACATTTATAAATCCTTACAACATCATATTATGTATAGCACTTAAACATAAGACTCATATCTTAGTATTCTACATATTTCAAAACTTCTCAATTATTAAGTATCAAAATAATGAATCAATCAAAACGAAATATCATCAATATACACTAACAAGAACGCCAAGTTACTTTTGTTTCAACATGATGATATACAAGTAATAATCAAACTTATTGCTTCAAAAGCCAATAATAAGAACAAATGAATCAAATCATTTATACCACAACTAAGGCAACTTTCAAGCCAAACAAGAACATTTTAAGACAAAAGAACACACATGCACATGTTAAAAACAAGAGGTTGAAAACATAAAAACTTTTATAAAAAATGTAATTTCACATCAGGTTGTTCAAGTTATCATGACTAACTAAACAACCAACAAAAGTTTTCATATAACCAACACCTCCTTCTATGAGTGTACTCATGTATCTAGTAATCTAAAAAGTTCATTCCTAGTGTTATCCTCTTTTAATTCATAACAAGATAACTCATGTCTCCTATCATTGCTTTTCCACTCTATCGATTGTTCATCCATACAATCTCCCCACTCTACCACACTAGTCAAATACTAATTAACTCAAGAATATGATATAACGGGTGTATTCCTACCACTCTCTCACCACTATCTTTAACTTCAAGATGCTGAATATGGAATCTCCACCTCACTCGAGGTATCCTAGACCTGAGTATAGTACTATCACTATATCTAACTCCACCTACAATTGATAACTAGCACTATCTTGATGTTTTTCTCTCAATTACACCAAAAATCATGTCATATCAGTCTCATTAACCGCGATCACATTACTCCATAATCTAACCACCCTATCATGCAATCTATCATGAGTAGTATCACAAATTGATGTGATCCGTTATGGGGATCATGAAGAACACGCGGAATTAAGACTCGAAACTCTGGAAAGCCCCAAATCCAATTGGTAGACGATAGCAATGCAACCCTGACCTCAAGACGCAAGAACCAGGGGTATATTAAACCTGAGATCCGTTACGATGCGGAAATAAGAACCACAAAGGGGGAACGCCACAAAGGGTACCAAATCCTTTGATAAGTTCGATTTGTTCAACAAGAACGAGAAGAAATAAGGGAATATCTCACCTTCAAAATATCATAAATCTCAAAGTTCTGTCTACAATGAATGAAAAGAAAGTAATAAAAGGTATTATCGCGGAAAACAAGACAAAGCCGCAACACATGGGCCCAAAATGGAAAAAGAAATAAAAAATGCGTAAACCCTAATTTATATACCCACGCGATCGCGCGGGTGTTTTGGTGGCGATCGCGTGGAGAGGGTAAAAACTCTTGGGGTCTTCTTTTCAGTTCATGTCGCGATCGCTATACGTTTTATACCACGCGGTCACGTGGTTCAAGTCTCCGACTCCTTGGTTCTGTCTTCGGTCCAAATCACTTGTATCACCTTTAGCTCTTCTTCTATCATGCCACTAGTCAAAAGTAAGGCCTTTGGTCTTGGACTTGAATGCTCATCCACCCAAGCTTTCATAAATCCTTACATGGTTTGTTTGATCTTCTTAGCCCTCAGCCTCGTGATCGGTCCCACCGGCACATGCAACGGATCCTTGTTCGTAGGGCCACTCTGGTACTCATCATCCCCTCCCTGTTGAAAAGGATTCGTCCTCGAATCATCACCTGCATCAAACAGAGAAAGGTCAGCAAAGTTAAAAGAAGCAGAAATGTTATACTCACCTGGGAGATCCAGCTTGTATGCATTGTCATTTATCTTTTCAATGACTTGAAAAGGTTCATCTCCCCTTGGCTACAACTTTGATTTCCGTTGTGTTGGAAACCGCTCCTTTCGCAAGTGCACCCACACCCAATCACCCGGTTCGAACGTCACATGCCTCCACCCTTTGTTTGCTTGGGATGCATAACGCTCATTCTTCTTCTCTATTTGGTCCTTCACCTTCTCATGGATTGACTTTACAAGCTTGGCCTTTTTCTCCCAGTCCAAATTGCTCCTTTCATCTACAGGCAAAGGAATTAAATCAAGAGGAGTTAGTGGGTTGAAACCATAAACAATTTCAAAAGGTGAATATGATGTAGTAGAATGCACAGCTCTATTATATGCAAACTCAACAAAAGGAAAACATTCTTCCCAACTCTTCAGGTTTTTATTTATGATAGTGCGCAGATGTTGAATTAATGTCCTATTAACTACCTCTGTCTGACCATCAGTTTGTGGGTGACATGTAGTAGAAAATAACAATTTAGTACCCATTTTTCCCCACAAGACTTTCCAAAAGTAGCTAAGGAACTTAACGTCCTTATCAGACACAATACTCCGAGGTACCCTATGGAGTCTTACAACCTCCCTAAAGAATAGGTCTGCTATGTTTGTTGCATCGTCAATTTTATGACAAGGGATGAAATGTGTCATTTTACTAAATTTGTCCACTACCACAAATATAGAGTCCCTACCTTTCTTTGTCCTAGGCAAACCAAAACAAAGTCCATAGATATATCTACCCAAGGCTCATTAGGTACAGGTAAAGGAGTATACAACCCTTGTGGTAGGACCCTAGACTTTGCTTTTTTACAAGTTATGCATCTGTCACAAATATGGTGGAAATCTCTTTTCATTTTAGGCCAATAAAAATGTTCCTACAGTGTTTCTAAAGTTTTCAAGACACCAAAATGTCCAATTAATCCCCAACCATGTGCTTCACGCACTAACAATTCACGCATAGAACAATTTGGCACACATAGCTTATTTTTCCTAAACAGATATCCATCATGCCTATAAAACTTCTCAACAACACATTTTTCACATGAAGCATAAATAGTGGAAAAATCAGAATCATCAGTATACATACCTTTTATATACTTAAACCCAAGCAACTTCGCATTCAAAGAAGTTAAAAGAACATACCTTCGAGAAAGGGCATCTGCTACTACATTCTCCTTACCTTGCTTGTAGCGGATGATATAGGGAAAAGTTTCAATGAATTCCATCCAACGGGCGTGTCTTTTGTTTAGCTTACCTTGTCCCTTGAGGTGCTTCAGTGACTCGTGGTCAGTGTGTATGACAAATTCCTTTGGCCACAGATAGTGCTGCCACGTTTCCAATGCTCGAACAAGAGAATAAAGTTCCTTGTCATATGTTGGATATTTTAGTGCTGCCCCATTCAATTTCTCACTAAAATAAGCGATTGGCCTGCTTTCTAGCATAAGAATAACTCCAATTCTTATTCCTGATGTATCACACTCCATCTCAAAAGTTTGGTTAAAGTTAGGTAAGGCCAAAACCGGTGCAGAACATAACCTATCTTTAAGCAAATTAAAAGTATTTTCTTGGGCAACCCCCCAATGGAATCCTAGACTTTTTTTTAACTATTTCTGTGAGTGGTACTGCAAGTGTACTAAAGTCTTTAACAAACCTCCTATAGAAACCAACTAACCTACGAAAGCTCCTAACCTCGGTAATGCTTTTCGGGGTTGGCCACTCTTTAATGGCTCGAATATTCTCTTCATCAACTTCAACGCCACTAGCACTAACAACAAATCCTAGAAAAATCACTTTTGTCCATGCAAAAGGTACACTTTTTAAAATTAGCATATAGTTTTTTAGTTTTCAAAACTTCCATAACAGACCTTAAATGTTCAATATGATCACCTAAGCTCTTACTATACCAAAATATCATCAAAGTATACTACAACAAATTTTCCAATAAAAGCACACAAGATATGGTTCATCAATCTCATAAAAGTACTAGGTGCATTAGACAGGCCAAATGGCATAACCAACCATTCATATAAACCATATTTGGTTTTGAAGACGGTTTTCCATTCATCACCTTCTTTTAAGCGAATTTGGTGATAGCCACTTTTGAGATCTATTTTGCTAAACATACATGCCCCATGCAACTCATCAAGCATATCATCTAATCTAGGTATAGGATGGTGATACTTTACTATGATATTGTTGACTGTTCTACAATCCACGTTGTTCGCTCAAAATAGTGTACCGCAAGCGCACGGGTCGCGTACAAGTAATAAAGTGGACTTTTTGAGTCCGGATTGTCGATCCCACGAGGAATGTTTACTTTAGATTATACAACTTTAATTAATTTAATTCTAACAACAAAGAGAAACACACAATTAAAAGATGGATTTTTGTAAATTCTAAATTAAAGAAACTAATTCTAAACCGAATTAAAAT
The DNA here is from genome assembly GCA_963555705.1 of Ligustrum vulgare. NCBI lineage: Eukaryota > Viridiplantae > Streptophyta > Magnoliopsida > Lamiales > Oleaceae > Ligustrum > Ligustrum vulgare. Next base: position 33,300,170 of record OY743171.1, on the reverse strand, counting down.
ACGGAAAATGAAAGATAAAACGCAGTTGGGATTCATGGTTTCATTTAACCGTCGCCTAATTAATTTCTCAACATGCAAATTAACAAATTACTCATTTACAATGTTAGACCCGATTTTCCAAGCTTAGCCAATTACCTCTCTCGAGTGAAATCAACCCTAATCAATTGGTCTAACCTACTATATCTCTATGTCGATTAAGGCTCAATCAATTGCATTAATTCTTTGTGAAAATAGCTCAATGGATCATCTAGGGTTTAAGGTATATCTCTATCCTTAACAAGAACCTAGAGCATTTGTTATTTGGTCTAAAATGCATAATATCTCTCGATTATCATACACTTCACAAAACACATATTTGGTGATCAAGCAAACACATGTAATAATCTCAATAACAAACACACATGAAATAAGCATTTAATCAAATAGCAAATATTGAAATTAATCCAAGCTAGGTTAATTCATGCCATAAATCCCAACACAATAAATTAGCTAAACATGATGGAAGAAAATAAAAATAACATTAAGCAGTACAAATAAAAACCCGGAGTTTGGAAATTGTGGATATTGCATCAAAGTCCTCCAACTATCAAGTAATTGCATTTCAGTCCCTGAACTTTCATTTATATGCATTTCAGTCCCTGTGTCTTCTTCCAGGCAATCAAGTTCAGTTTCCAGTTCCTTTTATCCTAGCAGCTGATATTTTCCCTGGCAGGCTCTTCAAATCAGCAATGCAGATCAGTTGACAGCACCTCTTCAAACAGCAGTAAGCTCCTTACGGTTCCCGGCAGCTTCTTGGTTTCTGTCCAGCAGGACAGCCTCCTCCCTGCAATAGTTGAACCTGGGCAGCAATAATCCAGCAGTGTCACCCTGCTGCAGCAGCCCCAGTTCCACCAGCACGCTCTCCTCCTGCTGTCACCTGCCTTTTGCCTCTCAGTTGTTCTCCTAAGCAGCAGCAATACAGTTCCTTCCTCAGCAGCCTGCTTCTTCCTCAATTTAGCAGACTGCTTCTTGTTCTTCAGCTGCTGGTAGCAGCAATCAGTCCAGCAGCCTCTACTTCCTTTGAATCGTCCAGCAGCTTCCAGCAATCAGCAGCAGTGGCTTCCTTGCAGTTGCAACAGCCTGCAACCAGTTTTCTTTCTCACGGCAGCAGCAGTAACCAGTAGCACCAGGATCTCCTTTCCTCAGTCGGCAGTAACCCCCAGCAGTAGCAGCAGTGTCACCTTGCTGCACTCCCCCGTCTGGCTCCTCTCTTCAGCAGCAAAACAGATCCAGAACTTAAGCAGCCTGTCACCCTGCTTCTTCTCCCCGTTCTCACTGCTGCTGTCACCAGCAGTGAGAAAGTGTTCCTCTCCTGGTTCCACACTGCAGTCCTCTCCGGCCCTCCTCTTTTCTGTCTGTTTGTGTATATATATATGTATATCTTCAGCACAATCCCCAGCTCCAGCTTACGGCACTTTTTCTTGCCCATGCTTCTTTGTCTCTCAGCATCTTTTCTCCATCACTCTCCCATCATTTCCAGCTCATGTGATTCCCAGCCACGTTCTCTTGTTTTATTCTTGCCAAAATTGCACTTTTGGTCCTTCAACTTTTGAGATGTTGCAATTAAGTCCCCAAACTTTTGATTTCTTTCAATTAGGTCCTTGGACATCAAATTTGCTTATCTTTTAGCTCAATTTCTCTCCAATCTTGTCTATTTGCTTTCCAATTGAGTTTGTACCTAATTGTACAAGATAAACACAATTTATAAGTAGATATTTGCTCAATTTGTCAATTAAAGTGCTAATTTAGGAACTAAATAAGTGTGTAAAAACACACTTATCACACCCCCAAACTTGAGCTTTTGCTCGTCTCGAGCAAAATTACCTACTAGTGCAATCAAGTAACGTGAAATATAGATCAACAAAGTTGGATAACTTGCAAATTACTCATGAGTGTAAAATTGTATGATCAATTCAAAAGTATGATTCCAAACAATGCTACCAAAAAGAAGTTTAGCTTATCCGATGTTCGATCGGTGTGTATGTGTGCATAGTCACTTTCAATTGTCAATTAAGTTTCGAGAATATTGATGATTAAAGAGGTTTCAAGTCAAAACTACCCACCGTTAGTGGTCAATTCTTTTTCTTTCCCACTCGTGATATTCATCCCCCTATAATTTTTTTTCTTTCCTCTCCCGGGATGCAATTCTAGAGGGTACTCTTAAATCACTCTTTTCTTTTTCCACTCTAATTTGGGTGTGTTTTACCGACAATCTTGACAACCTAGAAATGCAGTGACTCTCCACTAATGAGTGTTTCGACATTCAAGTTTATACCAAGCAATTCAAACCCACTATTCATCTAAGAGCCCTTATGCAAGTACAAATGCATGATTTCTAAAAACTAACGTGATGAATGCTCGTGTCTTCCCCCACTCCCTTAAGCTTTCTAATTGACCCATGTAGCGAGCTTTAGGTCGGAAACTCCTCGATTGTTTTAAGATCAAAGGGTACCAGGTTTCAAAATACCCCTACGGACTTATTAACTCGAGTCAAAAAGGCTACGAAGTGGGATAGACTTATTAAGCAAATGCAATGATAATGTGAAATTTTTTTTTTTTTTTTTTTCATGTGTGTGTGTGAGTACCCTACTCATTAAGCTTTCTAATTGACCCATGTAGCGAGCTTTAGGCCGATGACTCCCAAGTTTCAAACTTAAGGCACCAAGTTTCAAGATACTCCTACGGGCTTAATTACTCGAGTCAAAAAGGCTTCGAGATAGGGGCAATGCAATGCAAAAAATTAAAATGGGCTAGAACTTTAGCATACGGTCATTACTTAGCTTATACTTGGCGAAATACACTCCACACAAAATTTATTTCCAACATGCATGGAATCACCACACGTCTAGACCGTCTCCTTTACCGGGTCGACCACCCCCAAACTTGTCTTACAATAGGATCAAGAGATTTAGAGCATTAGGAAATATTTGATAGGTTGATAAAAATTAACAATACAAGCTCACAACCTAGTTCTTCTACTCCATTAACTTCTTCACCCTTCAACAATTCCCAAACTTCACCAACAATCGATTGTGACTATTGTGCTCAAGATAAATATGATCTTGCATGGATAAACATTTTGTAAAAGTAGACACAAGTAGCATATTGGTCATAAATCATGAATCAATAACAATTTTAAACATCTAAGTAATCCTGGCCACGGCAAGGCTATCTAACATGTCAATACACAATAGGAAATCACCCCCAAACTTGAAATGCACATTGTCCTCAATGTGTAAAATAAAATCAAAGTAAGAGGAAAGAAGTTACTAGACATCCCAAGAAGTGGTGGGGGCACTCATAAGTAGTCTTTGGTATGTGAACTCTCATTGCAATCACCAACAATCCATCCCCAAATTTGTGTTGAAGCCTCCAATCGATTGAGCACAATTTTCTCCAATGAGGCATTTCACCGAATACCTTGTGAGCATCCTATGAAAACACAAGAAAAGAGTGGATAATAAGTGGTGATGATCCAAAAATTTAAATTACATTCATCACCTCAATTCTAACTCATAAATCCAATGTAATTTGCCCATCCACATCAATATTAAATCACACTTGAAGATAAAAGACAATATGAACCAAGTGATTTAAAAATGAGTTTTAAGCAAATTTTGACTTTGAAAGTTTGATATGAGTATATGCTAGAATTAAATGAGAATGTATTAGAGCTATTTCACAATACCCAACGTGAGGAAAATAATTATGGAAGATAGGGATTTGACCTAGCTAACTTATTTGCAAAAATGTAAATAAAATGCAAGAAGGTAAATAATATGCAAAAAATAAAAATAAAGCAAGTAAAAGATAGAGAATGGGTTGCCTCCCATTAAGCGCTTATTTTAAAGTCATTAGCTCGACTCTCCGCATAAGCACTTCATGGCACTCTAAATGAAGCTTTTGATGTCCTTCCCATTGTGCTTATTTTAACTTTGCTCCACTCTTCATTTGTTCGAAATACTTGCACTTTGCCATTTCCAAAGTCATGGGACTTGCCTACTTCATCCAATTCAAACTCAACAATGTAGACTTGCTCCTCCTCAAGTGGCTTAATCACAAATTCTATTATTGGACAATTAATGAAGTTGAGAGAATTTGATTTGATCTCTTCCTCGTTAATTGCCACTTCTCCAAGTGATTCTTTTGTGATTAAATTATCGTTCTCTTCAAGCTCATCTCCATTTGTTGATGTCTCATCGGATTTAATGACCGATCCAAAGTTTGAATCCATGGGCAACGGCAAGTTTTTCCTATTAATCTCCAAGAGTGGATTATACCCCCACGTTTGGAATCCTTCCCAATACATGGCATCCCCCATAAGCATATCCTCTTCATCCAAATTGGCAAGCTCATTGTAATACTTTGCAAGTACCTTCTCATTCAATAGTGGAGGACCATCTCCCACAAGAGTGATGTCCTCATCCCAATCATCCGGTACACAATCCCCCGAGAGCATGTAACTCACATCCAATGTATCAATAGCTTGTTTTCGGCATTTCAAATATTGTCTAAACTTAATAAGCTTCGACGTAATCAAACTATTCCCCGAAAGCAAACATTGTCCATTACAATGCATCTTGTAACAAATTTCACAACTTGAATATTCTTCAAGCATGTATTCATCACCCATGTTGAGATTGTTCATTGCAATTGCTTTCCTATTTTGCCAATATTAGAATCAAATATGCATAGAAAGAAAACCAAATACAAGAGAGATTAGAATTGTGGTGGTTAACCAAAGATAATAAAATAAAACATAAAACAAAAATAATTACAAATTGTTAAAACTAAAATTAACTAAAGTAATAATCAAAGTAAAAACATTCCCCGGCAACGGCGCCAAAAACTTGTTCGCTCAAAATAGTGTACCGCAAGCGCACGGGTCGCGTACAAGTAATAAAGTGGACTTTTTGAGTCCGGATTGTCGATCCCACGAGGAATGTTTACTTTAGATTATACAACTTTAATTAATTTAATTCTAACAACAAAGAGAAACACACAATTAAAAGATGGATTTTTGTAAATTCTAAATTAAAGAAACTAATTCTAAACCGAATTAAAATACGGAAAATGAAAGATAAAACGCAGTTGGGATTCATGGTTTCATTTAACCGTCGCCTAATTAATTTCTCAACATGCAAATTAACAAATTACTCATTTACAATGTTAGACCCGATTTTCCAAGCTTAGCCAATTACCTCTCTCGAGTGAAATCAACCCTAATCAATTGGTCTAACCTACTATATCTCTATGTCGATTAAGGCTCAATCAATTGCATTAATTCTTTGTGAAAATAGCTCAATGGATCATCTAGGGTTTAAGGTATATCTCTATCCTTAACAAGAACCTAGAGCATTTGTTATTTGGTCTAAAATGCATAATATCTCTCGATTATCATACACTTCACAAAACACATATTTGGTGATCAAGCAAACACATGTAATAATCTCAATAACAAACACACATGAAATAAGCATTTAATCAAATAGCAAATATTGAAATTAATCCAAGCTAGGTTAATTCATGCCATAAATCCCAACACAATAAATTAGCTAAACATGATGGAAGAAAATAAAAATAACATTAAGCAGTACAAATAAAAACCCGGAGTTTGGAAATTGTGGATATTGCATCAAAGTCCTCCAACTATCAAGTAATTGCATTTCAGTCCCTGAACTTTCATTTATATGCATTTCAGTCCCTGTGTCTTCTTCCAGGCAATCAAGTTCAGTTTCCAGTTCCTTTTATCCTAGCAGCTGATATTTTCCCTGGCAGGCTCTTCAAATCAGCAATGCAGATCAGTTGACAGCACCTCTTCAAACAGCAGTAAGCTCCTTACGGTTCCCGGCAGCTTCTTGGTTTCTGTCCAGCAGGACAGCCTCCTCCCTGCAATAGTTGAACCTGGGCAGCAATAATCCAGCAGTGTCACCCTGCTGCAGCAGCCCCAGTTCCACCAGCACGCTCTCCTCCTGCTGTCACCTGCCTTTTGCCTCTCAGTTGTTCTCCTAAGCAGCAGCAATACAGTTCCTTCCTCAGCAGCCTGCTTCTTCCTCAATTTAGCAGACTGCTTCTTGTTCTTCAGCTGCTGGTAGCAGCAATCAGTCCAGCAGCCTCTACTTCCTTTGAATCGTCCAGCAGCTTCCAGCAATCAGCAGCAGTGGCTTCCTTGCAGTTGCAACAGCCTGCAACCAGTTTTCTTTCTCACGGCAGCAGCAGTAACCAGTAGCACCAGGATCTCCTTTCCTCAGTCGGCAGTAACCCCCAGCAGTAGCAGCAGTGTCACCTTGCTGCACTCCCCCGTCTGGCTCCTCTCTTCAGCAGCAAAACAGATCCAGAACTTAAGCAGCCTGTCACCCTGCTTCTTCTCCCCGTTCTCACTGCTGCTGTCACCAGCAGTGAGAAAGTGTTCCTCTCCTGGTTCCACACTGCAGTCCTCTCCGGCCCTCCTCTTTTCTGTCTGTTTGTGTATATATATATGTATATCTTCAGCACAATCCCCAGCTCCAGCTTACGGCACTTTTTCTTGCCCATGCTTCTTTGTCTCTCAGCATCTTTTCTCCATCACTCTCCCATCATTTCCAGCTCATGTGATTCCCAGCCACGTTCTCTTGTTTTATTCTTGCCAAAATTGCACTTTTGGTCCTTCAACTTTTGAGATGTTGCAATTAAGTCCCCAAACTTTTGATTTCTTTCAATTAGGTCCTTGGACATCAAATTTGCTTATCTTTTAGCTCAATTTCTCTCCAATCTTGTCTATTTGCTTTCCAATTGAGTTTGTACCTAATTGTACAAGATAAACACAATTTATAAGTAGATATTTGCTCAATTTGTCAATTAAAGTGCTAATTTAGGAACTAAATAAGTGTGTAAAAACACACTTATCACACGCACATCCTCCAAGTTCCATTCTTTTTGGGCACCAACAATACTGAGACTGCACATGGGTTCATGCTTTCTCTGACATAACCCTTGTTCAACAATTCCTCAACTTGACTTTGAAGCTCCTTTGTTTCTTCCGGATTACTCCTATAAGCTGGCCTGATTGGGATGACAGCCCCGAGCACAAAATCAATTTGGTACTCAATCCCACGAATAGGTGGTAGCCCACTAGGTATTTCCTCGGGAAACAAGTCTTCAAATTCCTACAAAAGAGACACAGCTAAACTGGGGAGGGGGTGGTTAGCTTCATCGAGTGCAACGAAGGATTCCTTGTACATTAGCAAAATAACTGGTTTGTTTTCATATATGGCTCTGGTGATCTCACTTTGTTTTGCGTAGAAGCTCACATTTGTTTTCTCTCTTCTTTCTTTTCTGACACTCTTTACACCCTCTCATTTTTCTGGGATCATGGTCCAAACTCTCTTTTGATCACTCAACTCTCTTTTTTCTAGGATTGTGGTCCCAACTATCTTGTGATCACTCAACTCTCCTTTTCTGGGAACGTCGTCCCAACTCTCTTTCCCTCTTCCTCACTTTCTAATTTCAGTTGGTCCTCGTAGATCTGTTGTGGTGTCAAAGGCATAAGTTTTATACTTTTCCCATCCTTGGTAAAAGTGTATCTATTTATGTAGCCATCATGAATAACCCTTCTGTCAAATTTCCACGACCTACCTAATAAGATGTGTTCCGCATGCATGGGAACCACATCACAAACCACCCTATCTTCATACTTCCCGATTGCAAGATCAATTACCACTTACTTATTCACCTTTATCTCTCCCGACTCATTTAACTAGTGCAATCTGTAAGGCCTAGGGTGTTTTAGCACAGGTAGACATAATTTTTCCACAAGAGTAGTACTGGCCACGTTTGTACAACTAACCCCATCAATTATCAAACTACATACCTTATTATTCACAAAACACCTAATATGAAAGATATTTTCCCTTTGCTCACCCGATTCTTCCACCTTAACTTGAGTACTAAGGCCCTCATAGTGACAAGTGATTTAACTACAGCGTAGTCCCCATCCTCACAATCACTAGCCTCCTCTAAAGCTGGCATATCCGTATACTCATCATCTTCTTCCTTCTCATCCTCCGAACACAATACCCCATCACACACAATCAACACCTGTTTATTTGGACATTGTGAAGAGATATGTCCTAAACCCGTACATTTAAAATATCTAATATCTCTACTTCTAGGAGTTTGAGAATCAGAAGTAATTTTACCTTTGTTGGGTGGCTCCTCTTTTCCTTTCGGTGTTTCAAACCTGCTTTTCTGAACAACCCCTTCATTTTTAGGGGTCCCACTCCATGTAGGTTTCCCAAAAGAAGTAGAACCTATAGAAAATTTTGAGGTCCCCTTCCTTTTCAGCTGCCGCTCCACTTTCATGGCCATATGTAACATGTCCTCCAAATCAACATAATGCTGCAATTCAATAACATTAGCAATATCTCGATTCAAACCACTTAAAAATCTAGCCATGGTCGCCTCCGAATCCTCTTCAATATTTGCTCTAATCATAGCAATTTTCATTTCCCTATGGTAATCTTCCACACTCCTACTACCTTAGGAAAGGGTTTGTAATTTTTGGTAAAGATCCCTATAGTAATGGTTAGGCACAAACCTCTTTCTCATAAGGGCCTTCAACTCATCCCAAGTCTCAATAGGTCTCTCCCTATTCCTTCTTTTACTAGTCACCAATTGATCCCACCATACTATAGCATAATCTGTGAATTCTACAACTGCCAATTTAACCTTTTTAGCCTCAGAACAGTTATGACAATCAAAAATTAGTTCTACCCTCTTTTCCCACTCAAAATAGATTTCCGGATTACTTTTACCTTGGAAAGGAGGGATGGGCATTTTTATGTTACCAACATGCCCATCTATGTCATCTCTATCCCTACGTTCACGCCTATAACCCCTTTCGCACCTTTCTCCTCGATCCCGTCTCCTACCCACACTAGCTATGGAGAAGTCTCGCTTTCAACATCCTCAACATTTTCATTTCTAACTCCATATTGAGGGTTGAAGTCATACCTTAATGGTCTTCGCAGATTAGGGAATGTGTGCTGTTGTCCCTGGCGTGGTTGAACAGTTCCCGCACCACGTGTATCAACTGGATTATTAGTCCCTCCTACATTCACACCTGGTTGTGGTCCAAACTTCACATCCCACTTTGCCTCCAATTTTGCAAACCGCTCCTCGATCATTGCAAGCATTTGGAAATTTTGATGATCCTCTGCTGTGGACAATGTTTCTTTCTGTGACATGGTTAGTAATAAAGAAAAGAAAATTTAAATAATGATCCTCACATGTTTAGTACTTGTGTATTACTCTATTCGGCTTTTTCCCTTTATTGATCTCACCACTCTGCATTTTTCCTCTCTATTCCCTTTTCTCAAGTTCTCAAAGAACTCACCAAACTAGTCACGGACTTAGTCTCTATGGAATTAAACCCAAAGTGCAAGACACAAATTGATGAAAAGAAAATTGATGGAATATTGGACTCAAGAATCTTTAAGATGGAAATTTCTGGAATTAAGAATATTGATGCAATAAGGAATGAAAGATTTTCAAAAAGGTGATTTTCTTGAAACAAAATAGAAATTTCAATTGCACGAACTAAGAATGAATTTTTAGAGTAGTAATGGATGATGAGAAAATATCAAGAATGTAGGAAATAATGTAAAAGATATCAAGAAAGGTCTTCTTAAATATGGAATGGTGTTCTTTATCTTGATTTTCAATAATAATCACCCCTTTTTTTTTTGAATTTTCGTACTTTTTTTTTAAATTAAGAACAATCAATAATAACAAGAATTGAAACTACGAGCTATCTTGAATTAGTGAAGAATTTCAAGAAACTCAAGAATTGAATGAAATTTCAATAAAGGACAAAAACAACAAAAACCAAAACAAGAAATAAAAAAAATTGGATTTAGAGACCAGCTCTGATACTAGATGATGTGATCCGTTATGGGATCACGAAGAACACGCGGAATTAAGACTCAAAACGCCGGAAAGCCCCAAATCCAATTGGTAGACGATAGCATTGCAACCCCGACCTCACGAAGCAAGAACTAAGGGTATATTAAACCCAAGACCCGTTACGATGCTGATATAAGAACCATATAGGGGGAACGCCAGAAAGGGTGCCTAATCCTTTGATAAGTTCGATTTGTTCAACAAGAACGAGAAGAAACAAGGGAATATCTCACCTTCAAATATCATAAATCTCAAAGTTCTGTCTACAATGAATGAAAAGAAAGTAATAAAAGGTATTCTCGCGGAAAACAAGACAAAGCCGCAACACATGGGCCCAAAACGGAAAAAGAAATAAAAAACGTGTAAACCCTAATTTCTATACCCACGAGATCGAGCAAGTGTTTTGGTGGTGATCGCGTGGAGAGGGTAAAAACTCTCAGGTCTTCTTTTCAGTTCATGTCGCGATCGCTATACGTTTTATACCACGCGGTCGCGTGGTTCAAGTCTTCGACTCCTTGGTTCTATCTTCGGCCCAAATCACTTGTATCACCTTTAGCTCTTCTTCTATCATGCCACTAGTCAAAAGTAAGGCCTTTGGTCTTCGATTTGAATGCTCATCCACCCAAGCTTGCATAAACCCTTGCATGGCTTGTTTGATCTTCTTAGCCCTCAGCCTCGTGATCGGTCTCACCGGCACATGCAACGGATCCTTGTTCGTAGGGACACTCTGGTACTCATCACAAATACCTAAAGTAAAAGAAACACGATGTTGCTTACAAAGGACACGACGATCACATAAAACCACATTAGGCATTTAGTCTTTTCCAACCATGTCTTCAATGAAACTTATCAAACACAGAATGACCAAATAAATGCATATAAGACACACAGTCTACATATAATTCGTATTATCACAGAAATGTACATATGACACACAGTCTCCAATAGCAGTCCTTTCATAACCACGAAGCATGTCATTTATGTTAGTAAAAGAATAGAGGAATCAACATCTCTAAACACTTAAGTAGTGGTAACAAATACATCAATTATTATAACTCCCTTACAAGTTAAAAGAACATCCTTAATTATTATCATGATCATATGCTCAATTTTACAGTCAGTCTCATCTTGTGTTGTCAAACCACAAACCAAAAATCACAATTCCCATCCAAAACCCCCCAAAACAACGCAATGCGTAATCATATTTGGAACAAAGGTTAACATAAAAAATACACCAAGCCATGACTCAACCAAGTATTTCAAATATAACACAGATTATGGCACAAAGGCACAATATAGTAAAATCTAAATTAAGAAACAAGCAAAATAAAATAAAAAAATTATTATTCCTTAATTCTAGGTCACTATATACTGGGTAGGTCTAATTTGAAGTCCATTAAGCTAAGGGTTTCAATAAATTGATCAACCGCAACATATGGGAATTATCCAATTTTATCCACCAAAATTAGCAATCAACAAGTCCAAAGCAATTAAAACATATCAATCTCGAACACAGCTCGCAAAACACGTTGCCACCGACAAGGTGACTATTTTCAAAAATAGTTAACCAAAAAGGTTGTTACCGGCAAGGTAGCTAATCCGTAAAGCAAGAAAAATTTAAGGCTTAGGAATATCACCGAGTGAACAATTCGTATTCGTATATATGCTATTAGAATTCTGCAAAATGGATTACGAGAATGGACTCACCAGGTCATGAAGATGAAACTGTCCAAAAGTGTCACCGGACCGCCGACGGTGCCATTGCTGGCTGCCGCCAGAATTTCGTTGGAATAATCCATACTAACAGAAGAAGAAGCTCCTTTGTCTCGCGAACCCAGTGGTGATGACAGTTTCTTGATCGGAATTTCCATCTCGCAGGAATTTGGGATTTAAGTTTTGGTCAACACTTATTTTCCAGGCCAAATCGTCGACTGCCGTTGCCTGAAACCACAAATTTCCACCGTTCGAAACTTCCCCTTGCCTCTCTTGGAAGTTTATTTCTCCGATTCCTACTGTTGACTGGTTGGAACTAGGAGAATCAGTACAAGTAAGTACTGTCTTCACTCTTTTCCCAACTTTCTGGTTTGGACACTGCTTTCATATCCACTACCAATATTCTCCAATTTTTGTGTTGGTTCCTGCTTTTCTATTCGGCCAGTGCTTCCTTTTTTTCTTCCGGTCAATAGCATTTTCAAGGCAAGTTCTTGTAAGTTGAGAAAAATAGTGCGGTCAATTTTTGGAATCTTCTTTTTCTCCAACCAATTGATATACTTTCCCCAAATGGAAACCAATTGATTCCTTTTCCAATTTCCTTTTTTTCCCGGGCAGCCACTTTCTCAATTTTGCAATTTCTTGATTTCTTTGATTTTTGCCAACTTTTTGAAATTGCCAAATTTTCTTCGATTCTTGATACTGCACAAGACTCTAGATTCAAATCAAAATGCTTTGATACCAATGTTGGATTAATTTGAACAATAGAACAAAAATAATAAAAATATAAATGCAAGAACACCAAGATTTTTCGGTCCAAGACCCAGATGTTCAATAATTCAAGAATCATCTACATTCTCCATTGAGCAATCCATCAAACTTGGATTTACGCTCAAATTTTACAAAGCACATCAAGAAGTTCATTGCATTACAATCAAGATCACCAAGAACACTAAAAAGATTCCTAAAGGCGAATCCTACACCCTACCAAACAACAATCAGATTTCATTAAGAATTAACTCCAACTTCTATGTTTTACACCAATTGTAAAACCACTTTTTTAACCACTAAGAAAAGAGAAAACCCCAAAGGATCACTAAGATAAGAGATAATGAGAATTACAATTGGACATCACTAAGAAATCTTGTCCAAACCCTTAATCAAAATGCTCCATAAATTGAGAGCAAATGCACTACAAAGAACCGTCTAAATATTTCATCAAAGTACGGTGGTACACACTAAGATTATCACCCAAGGTTCCACAAAGATTAAACCAAAACAGAAGTGGGAGAATTTCAAAGAAGATAAGTATTCGAATCTGTTGTTGCTGGAGAGAAATGAGACACCCCCTTCACATTTTCTTGTGTCTCATCAATTCTATCTTTTATGTATGATGAATACCAAATGCAAAGAGGTATATTTAGAAAATGCCTAATTTATGTGCGTCAAATGTCATTTTAGGCCCAATACCTAAAAACATGTTTTGCCCGGAAAAAGTGAGTTGCACATTTCCAACAGTCAATAGAGAGGATATTAGTTTTACATTCGTGGACTCACTCAGGGAAACCTTTTTTTTTTTTTAATCTACAAGTGAAACTAGGACTTGAAATTAGTAAATATTAACACCTTATTAGAAGAAATTAGTAAGTATTACCACTTTCTTTTTATCTTAAAAGTTCATTATTACACGAGATTTTTTTATTTTGAGAAAAAATTACAAAAAGTGTATTACAGAATATTGCATTAGATCAAATTTGATAGAAAAACAACTCCATATAAAGCATAACTGTAATTATTAAATTAATGATTTCGTAGGTTCAAAATCACCAAATGCCATAATTAGGCCTCGGCAAAAGAACCGGAACCAGTGGTTCGGTTCTGGTTTGGTTTGGTTATGTCAAAATTTTAAATGGTTCTAGTTCTAAAAATCAAGAACCATCGGTTCCGGTTCTTGGTTCAGAACCAGAACCAAGAACCAGAACAAAATGCAACTTTTTTATTTTTTTTAAATATAAATTTAAAAAATTAAAAAAAATCATCAATTCCTAATCTTAATGCATGTTATCCAGTCCATTAGTCAATATCAATTATCCAATAGCTATTAACTCATTAAACATTACAATAACTATAAGAAAAACAAGTAATAAACAAAAATAAAAAATCATTTTTCTTTCATTGGTTCTGTCGTTTATTTTCAAACCTTCAACCATCAGTTCTTCAAGAATCAACAAACAAAAAATCTTCACTTTTCATCTTATAATTTATAGTTATCTTTTTTTCAAGTATTTGTTTGACTTGTGCGAATATTCCTTGAAAAAGGTGGAGAATTAAAGCAGAAATTGAAGAATTTTTAGAAGGAGTACATACACACAAATGAGGAGATACGTTACTATCTAAAAATGAGTGGATATTTTGATGTCAAGGATTTTAAGTGTTGTATTCGCATTTTGATCAAAATCGATTACCTTACCGTCTTACGACTCTTACTAGTCGGAATCTACAATGGCTTCATCACTTAAGTTTGAAAAATTTTAGTTCAAGAAATCGGAACCAGAACCATAACCAAAAGAACAGAACAGTTTGGTTCCGGTTCGGTTCTTCTCCTGCAAAAAGAACCAACAATTCTTTTTTCAAAAGAACCAACGGTTCTTGATTTGGTTCGGTTCCCTAGGAACCAGAACCATAAGGAACCACGTCCATGCCTAGCCATAACAGTTAAGCTTTCCAAAATTTCAAAGGGCAAGGCGAAATGTCCCCTATTGCATTGATTTTAAACTTTTAGCCTTTGTTTGACAAGCATGTTTTTTACAATACAATTTTCAAATCACTTTTTACCAACGTATATTTCTCTCAACTTTTCAAGCACACATTTTACCTAGAAAACATAAAAAATGTGTTTAAACAAAAAAAAAAAAAAACTTTCAATAACTGTGTTTCAAAATGGTGAAAAATATCGAATTAAAATAAACACATAAAAAATTGCCGTAATAAATAATTGAACTTAAGATCTCTAATTGTTAAGCTTTCCATAGTTTCAAAGGGTAGCATAGGTTCAGATGTTTTTCATTGCGTTGATTTAAAATTTTTAATAACTATGTTTCAAAAATGGTGAAAAATATTGAACTAAAATAAAAGCATAAAAGATTGTCCTAAAAAAAGAATTGAACTCAAGACCTCTTATCTTATCTTACTTGTATATCTAAACATATCTAAACACCAGCACACAATTTATTTTTATATGCTTGAAGGATCTAGCACGAGTAACCTTGAGTGCTTGTCGCACCCTGAATCAACCCATGCTTTTATGTATTTATGAGCTACAACAAAAACAGCATTTTGCAACGTTCAAAAAATATTGTCAAAAGGTTTTTGCAGTGTTTGTCAAGTGTTGCAAATCTCAGTGTTGCCACAGAAAAAACTTTTTTCAACGTTTTTTTAACATTGCAAAAGCCTGAAATAAACATTGTAATAGACCTTTTGCAACATTTATTGAGTGTTTCCGTCGATCATTTTGCAACATTTTTTAAGTGTTGTCGTAAACCCTTTTGCAATGTTTTTTAAGTGTCGTCTAGATCATTTTGCAACGTTTTTTAAGAATTGCAATTAGTTTTAGCCCAATCTTTTGCAACATTTATTTAGTGTTGTCTTAGAGTCGTTTGCAACATTTATTAAGTGTTACAAAAACCTATGACCCAACTTTTTGCAACGTTTATTGAATGTTGCGGTAGAGTCCTTTATAACATTTTTTAAGTATTGCAAAAGCATTTAGCCCAACATTTTGTAACGTTTTCTGAATGTTGTTATATGCTTTAAAATATATATATATATATTATTGAAGAAATTATTTATAAAACCCAAAATTTTCTCATTAATTCATTAAAATGGTAATTTAAACAAACAGCAAAGTAAATACATTACAAATTTTCGAATCCATACAAAATAAAGTGTTGATTTTGTATAACAAATGCACTAAAGAACATCATCATCATATCACAAAAAAAATATTTTACTATAGGAACATCAACTTCATCCCGCAGTATAACCGCACATTCTGATCGTAAAATCCAGTCCATCTCTAAAAGAATATCTTCAAAGTTGCACCTATAACAAATTTGATCAAAGTTATAGGTGAATATTATGCTTTACTTAATAAATAATAGAAAATTTAAAAAAATAATTAAAAACTATAAATTTATATCTTTCGAATGTGAGTTCATAGAAATTGATAGGATTCATCCTAAATCAATCTATTAGACTCGAGACGTGAAGTACACCGATGACAGACGCATCTAAATGCTAAATCTACCACCAAAAAAAATGATTTTTCACCCCAAGTTTAAAAACCTAAACCTAGTAATTAAACATGGATATCTAGTCACTCATGCCCAGTAATTAAAAATCTAAACCTAATAATTAAAAATGACCTTTTTCTCTTTAGTTTAAAAACCTAAACCTATTCAATTGATCTTAAAGATGACTCATGCCCAGTAATAATGTAGTGAAACTATCAGCGCGTCCACACAATCTTAACCATAGTTATTAAACATGGATATCTAGTGAAGATTCATCAAGACATAATATATATATATATATATATATATATATATATATATATATAGAGAGAGAGAGAGAGAGAGAGAGATTAAACACGTATTGCATCAGTAGAATCAAAGAATGCCTCATAAAGTCGAATATTGAGGACAAAAGCTCTAGCCTTGTGCACAAGTGAGATAGCGAGTATGGCATTGGCACCAAACTGAAGCAAACAGAGTTTTAAAGCTAGTAAAAATATGAAAGAGTAAAAAGAGAAGAATGTGTCAAAAGCAAAAATGTCGGGATTTGAAGAGAGAAATGGATGAACCTGTAGCCATCTCAATAGATTGAAGTGCCAAAGTTGGTGAAAAAGTGAAGGATCTAAATACATAGCTACAATAACCAAAAATACTTTCCAATCACATGGAAGTCATAATATTTTTATTGTATAAACAATAATAAATCATTTCATTTAATTAATTTAAAAAAAAAAATTGTTTTACAAGTCAAGAATCATAATTTTATATCTCACATTTTTTAGTGCTTTTATGTGAAGAAATTTGACGACATTCCCAAGCTTCATCTCACTTATAACCTATTAATAATCATGCATAGTGTATGATTATTTATAAATAATGCTTATGAAATATTTAAATTGTGCTTAAAGTAACTTATATCCTTCAAAAGTTAGAAACATCACACATTGTGTGAATTCCATTTTCCTGTAATCCTACCAGACTGATTCTGTCTCTTCTAACTCCCTCTTTGCTTTAGGTACTTCTATGTACTTCTCCTGAAGTCACATAAACACTCAAAAAGGGGGGGGTAGTAAATGATTAATATCTATTGAAATATAGTGTTAAAGTCAAAGTTGTAATATAAAAGTTGTAAAAGCGTGTTTTTCCTATTTGCCTTATTGAGTCTGTATATAAACCATCTTATACTTTCCCATTGTAATTATTCAGACTTATTTTTTCATTAGAACTCTCGGTCCATTGTCTGTTTCATTCTCTCTCTATCAAACCCCAGATCTGGGGTTTTCTCCTGAAATTGTTTGTTCAACTTGGTATCAGAGCTACTAAAGCTTAATCGCGATGGATTCCGGAATAAGAGATGAATCTAGATCTGATGGAGGTGATGACGGTAATCTTCCAGTCACTCCGAATGCTCGAACGATCACGGTTACTCCCCAGAATGTTACACCAACTCTTCTCCCAACTCTGTTGCCAGTTTCTCTGAAACTTGGCCAGAATAACTATAATTTTTGGAGTCTCCAAGTGTTACCAACACTTAGGGCGTACGATCTCGAAGGTTTTGTGACGGGTAGTCAGATCTGGCCTCAGAAATTCATTGAGGATGGACTGGAAAACTCCAGCAACAGTATTAGGTGAATCAATCCTGATTTTCTTGTGTGGACGAAGACCGATCAACTTATAATGATTTGGTTGCTTGGGTCTGTATCTGAAGCCATGTTTGGTCATGTTGTTGGCTGCACGTCTTCTAGACAAGTATGGAAGAAATTTGAGCAGCTGTTTGTTCCGAATTCTAGATCTCAGTTATTGCATCTTCGTGTTATTTCTTCTATTGGTCATCCTATTTCAGATAAGGATCTACTGATGTTCATCTTGAATGGTATTGGACCTGAATATGATGCAGTAGTAGTTAATCTAACTGCTAGGAGTGAGGCTGTAAGTTTGCAGGAAGCACAATATTTCCTGCAGACTCATGAAATGCGAATGGAGCACATGTGTGCAGTTTCTACTCTTGACTTGAACGCTTCTGTAAACTATGTTGGGGTAAATAGGAACTTTAGGAGAGGAACTCAACTTGGACGTGGTTATCCTAACTCTGGAGGTTATCATTCTTCAGGTAGAGGACGAGGCAAAGGAGGTAAATCTAACC
Source organism: Ligustrum vulgare (assembly GCA_963555705.1). Classification (NCBI taxonomy): domain Eukaryota; kingdom Viridiplantae; phylum Streptophyta; class Magnoliopsida; order Lamiales; family Oleaceae; genus Ligustrum; species Ligustrum vulgare. The sequence continues at coordinate 33,282,047 of OY743171.1, read as the reverse complement.
TTGTGTGTCAAATTTGTGGTAAAATTGGTCATACTGCTTTAATGTGTTATAAACGCTTTGATGTGTCTTTCCGTGGTGAAAACTTTTGTAATCCTGCTGGTAAGTTTGATAATGGTAGGAAAGGACAGTCACAGGCCTATTTCGCATTCCCTAACACTGTGAGGGATGATGCCTGGTATGTGGACAATGGAGCTTCTGAAAATGTTACTTTTGATCTTGCCAATCTTAAAATGCATGTTGATTACGATGGAAAAGGCAAACTCGTCGTTGGTGATGGTAATGCTCTTCCCATAACACATGTTGGTTCTTCTTCTTTTAAATCTAAACTGAATAAACAACTATATTTGAAAAAGATATTACATGTACCATTCATTTAGAAAAATCTAGTTAGTCTATCTAAGTTTTTGCTTGATAACCATCTTCTAGCTGAATTTGATGAAACTACTATTATGTTTAAGGACAAGATTTCGAGACAGGCTGTACTGCGGGGCAGACTTAAACATGGTCTTTACCAACTTGATGTGTCAAATCCTGTGCTCTCCTCAAACTCTTCTGCTTCTAATATTTCTAATTCTGTTTCGAACTCTGTTTTGTTACAAGATCATTTGAATTCTGTTTCTGCTTTTGTTAGTACATATGTGAATAATGTTGATGCAAATTTGTGGCATCAAAGATTAGGACATCCAAATAAAAGTGTACTGCAAACTGTTTTACATTCATTGAACTACTCTGTTAATGTACATAAGATTGTTGATTTTTGTCAAGCTTGTGTATATGGAAAACTCTCTCAGAACTCTTTTCCCTCTTCAAATCATTGTGCCAAAAATCCGCTAGACATCATACACACTGATGTTTGGGGGCCCTCACCTGTCTTGTCCATAGAGGGTTATAGGTATTATGTACATTTTATTGATGAACATAATAGGTTTTGGATTTTTCCCTTGAGAACAAAATCTGAAATTCCTACCATATTTCAACAGTTTCAAGCCTTTGTAGAAAGACAATTTGAAAGAATAATCAAATGTGTTCAGTCAGATTGGGGAGGATAATATAGAAAATTTGAGCCTATTCTTGCAAACTTGGGAGTCATTTTTAGACATCCTTGTCCACATACACATCAACAAAATGGTAGATTTGAGAGAAAACATAGACACATTGTTGAATTAGGGTTAACTCTTTTAGCCCAAGCATCCATGCCATTAAAATTCTGGTGGGATGCTTTTGTTACAGCTGTTTTTCTTATCATCGGACTTCCTGCTCCTAATCTCCAAAATAACTCACCTTATCAGCTACTATTTCACAGAAAACCTGACTACAAACATCTTAAAACCTTTGGTTGTGCTTGTTATCCCTTCCTGAGACCTTATAATAAGCATAAAGTTGGATTTCACACATCTAAGCATGTATTTCTTGGATATAGCAATAAACACAAGGGTTACAGATGCCTTCAATCAAATGGAAGGATTTTTGTAGCTCAAAGTGTGACATTTAATGAACGTTCATTTCCTTTCTCAGTTGGCTTTTCCATTTCTCCTTCTGTGCCCACACAGATCACATTTCATCTCAACTCATTACTGATTTTTGGCTCTCTGCACCCATTGACACATCTAATCAGACTGATCATGTAAAAGTTTGCTCACCAGGTGCTGCTCCTACCTGTGTGTCATCCAGTCAAAAGTCTATGTCTAAATCTCTCTCTATACATAGTCCTGACACAACACAGATATGCCCTGAAAATACTCCAATTCAAGTCTCAGTCACATCTCAACTTTGTACTGGAAACACTCCAAACCAAGTCTCAATAACATCTCAGCCACCTGAGAACACTACATTACTACTTAAAGTCCCAAGTCATCCTATGCAAACCAGAGCAAAATCTGGTATTCATAAACCAAAAAAGTTTGCCTACTTAACCTCCATGAAATCCAAACCTTTAGAACCTTCATGTGTTAAAGAGGCTTTACTTGATCCCAAATGGGTTGATGCCATGACTGCTGAATTTCATGCTTTACAGAAAAATGACACGTGGAATTTGGTTCCCTCTGCTGAAAATATGCATGTTCTAGGATGTAAATGGGTTTTTAAAGTGAAACTTGAGGCTGATGGTAGTGTAGACAGACATAAGGCCAGGTTGGTTTCCAGTGTTTTCAACAAACCCCTAGGTTAGATTATTTTGAGACCTTCAGTCCAGTTATTAAACCCTCAACCATGAGAGTTATTCTTACTCTTGCTGTTACTAATGGGTGGGATATCCAACAGATAGGTGTTAATATTGCTTTCTTGAATGGAGATTTGAAAGAAACGGTATTCATGGCTCAACTTGAAGGCTTTATTGATTCTAAACTGCCTAACCATGTTTGTAAGTTGAACCAAGGCTTATATGGTCTGAAATAGGCCCTAAGGGCCTGGTTTGATAAATTGAAACATGCATTGTGTAGTTGGGTTTTAAAAATTCTAGAGCGGACACTAGCTTGTTCATCTCCTGTAATGATGGCAAGTCCATATTTGTGCTTGTATATGTGGATGATATCTTGATAACTGGGAATGATCGAAATCAGATTCTTCAGTTAGTTCAAAAGCTTCATTCTGAATTTGCTTTAAAAGTCTTGTGTTCTTTAAAATATTTTCTTGGTTTTGAAGCCCATAGAGACTCCTCGGGGTTGTACTTGAATCAACACAAGTATATCATGGATCTCTTGGCAAAAACTAATATGCTGGAAGCAAAGGGCAGTGATACTCCTATGTGTCAAAATCAAAGGGTGTCTCTAAATGATAGTAATTTTTTTGGTCAGCCTACTTTATATAGATCTACTATTGGTACTTTGCAATATTTGACTATGACCAGACCGGATATAGCTTTTACTGTTAATAAATTGAGTCAGTTTCTCCATGCTCCTACTGTATTACACTGGCAGTCTTGTAAAAGGATCTTAAGGTATCTTAAGAATACTCCTGATATTGGGTTGCATTTTACACCTGTCGTGTCTCTGAACTTAGAGGCTTTTTCTGATGCTGATTGGGCTAGTAACATTGATGATAGGAGATCTACTGTGTGTTTCTTGGGAGTAATTTGATTCAATGGACTTCAAGAAAACAAAAAGTGGTTGCTCGATCTAGTATAGAATCAGAATATCGTGAACTAGCTAATGCAGCCACTGATATTATTTGGGTCCAAAGTTTGTTCAAGAATTGGGTATAACTATTTCTTCCTGTCCTATATAGTGGTGTGATAACATGAGTGTAGGTTCCTTGGCTGCCAATCCTGTCTTTCATCAGCATACCAAACACATTGAGCTGGATATTCGTTTTGTTAGAGAAAAGGTACTAGCCAAACAACTGGAGGTCATATACATTTCAACAGATGATCAGGTTGCGGATCTATTGACTAAGGCTTTGTCATCTTCAAAGTTTACTTACTTAAGAGACAAGCTTACTGGGAACTCTTCCCTGTTACGCTTGCAAGGGGATATTGAAATATAGTGTTAAAGTCAAAATTGTAATATAAAAGTTGTAAAAGCGTGTTTTTCCTATTTGCCTTATTGAGTCTGTATATAAACCATCTTATACTTTCCTGTTGTAATTATTCAGACTTATTTTTTCATTAGAACTCTTGGTCCATTGTCTGTTTCATTCTCTCACTATCAAACCCCAGATCTGGGGTTTTCTCTGGAAATTGTTTTTTCAACTATATTAGCATTGGAACAACTTATAGTCAAGCAAAGATAAGTTGACCATTTACTTTTCATGAGGTGGAAATTATCTTTTTACCAATTGCGTTCCGGTTTTTTGACCAAAATGCAAAAATCAGTTAATGTATAGAACGTAGTATAAGCGAACACCAGTACGTATTTAACATAAAATTGATAATCTCACCAACATATGATCTAGGCTCCTGAAGGAGCTGAAGCTCTTCCTTCAAGGACCTCATTGATCATGATGTAATGATATAAGGTACATCAAATCAAGTTCATACATGTGATTAAGATTAAAAAAAAAAAAAAAAATTATTGTGCACTAAAATTTGCATTGATTATTTTTTCCTGTAGGGTTAAAGTTTAAAAAATTTTAGGATTTGAATATGGAATATAGAGTAAAGTAGCGAGGGAAAAAATTACGTTAAAAACATACCTTGAATAGCAGCATCTCATTTCTTTTGCCATGCCAAAATTTATAACCATGACCTCTGCAATCGGTATAAGACAAAACGTAAGACAAAGTTTATTCTAGTGTTGTTGTTCCATATGTTCAGCAGTTTTCTTCTTATTGAGGTACCTTCAAAAGTCGAATAAATTAAACTCGACCCCGCCTCCGCAAAACCATGGAAAGACACAAGGAAAAACCCAGGAAATTAATGAATGAAATTGAAAATGATAGTTGGAAAATGAAAAGGATTAAAGAAAAGACGAGTGTGGATGGCTCAAAAGTACATCATATGGTCATGGAGGGCAACTTGGAAGCCATAAGCATGGAGCACCATTTTCCCTGCCTGCGATGAAGAGCGGAAAATCTTTTCTTGGGAGTTTGTCGGTGAGGAGGCAGATTTGCTGGGAAATCTATGATTCGGAACTTGTTGGCCTTAGCGGCGGCTTCACTGGAGTACTATTTCCCCCATGCCTACGGTGAGGAGGATCTCATTATTTCAAATAATAAACAATTGTTGCTGGAAAATCATTGTCTGGGAGCTCGTCGACAATGAGGAAGAAAAATGGAAGGAAGAACCTAGATCTGTCGAGGTTAAAGGTACGAACAGAGGCAGATGGAAGACGAAGGCTCTCGAACGAAGCATGAAAAAATTCTGGATGTTTTGGAAGCAAAAAATGGAAGATATAAAAAATATAAATATAAATATATAGGATATATTAATTGCAATTTAATTATTTAAATTTAAATAATATGAAATTAAGCCCCAAACATAGTCCATTGCAACGTTTTTGTAAACGTTGCAATAGCCTAAGCTTTTGCAACGTTTGAAAAATGTTGCAAAAGGTTAGCCTATATTCTCTTTACTGTTTTGAGGTTGTTTTCTGTTTTTATTTTCGAAAACTTTAAAAACGTGTTTTCTTTACCATTTTCGAAAACGCATTTTGGAAAATAAAAAATAAAAATTTGTACACAAAACAGAAAACGCCCGAAACATCGTTTTGAGCGTTTTGTGTGTATTTCGACAAAAAATGTCCAAAACGCGGAAAACGCGTTTTGGGAAATTTTTTTTTTTTTTTTTATAGAATTATCTTAACTTAGAACTAATCTTAATATAAAGTTTTTATTTTTTTTAGAATTATCTTAGCTTGGAACTAAGCCTAAATAAAGAATTTTTTTTTTTTTTTAGAATTATCCTAACTTGAAACTTAGTTTAAATAAAGTTTTACTGAATTCAATATCGACATTATAAAAAAAAATTAAATGAGAATTCTTGTTGTTATATTTCAAAAAATGCAATGATAAATGGACTCTGGTAGTTTTGAAAGAACTTGCATTTTCTGGATTTTAATAGAAGTAGAGCTTTCTCAAGTCCCGAACCTGACCAAGCTGTGTTAATATAGACTCTTAATACTCACATTAGTGTGTTGCATGTAACCATATTTTTAGTGTATTGTGAAAGGAAATTTGAGTTGGAGTTAGTAGTATTCTGCAAGCAAATTAATTAAAAATAGTTTAAATAGTGTTTTACAAAATTTCAAACAGAACGTGTTTTCCAGCTTTTCATTTTCAAAAATAGTTTTCAGAAATGACAAACCAAACGCGTTTTCAGCAAATTTGAAAACAAAAATGAAAACACAAAACACAAAACATTTTCGAAAATGAAAATACAAAATAAAATACAAACAGAACGCCACCTTAACTTTTTGCAACGTTTTAAAAACCTTGCAAAAGGTTAACCTTTCGCAGTCGTAACGTTTGGAAAAAACGTTGCAAAATATTCAACTTATCGCAACACTTTTTGAACGTTGCAAAAATGGCTAAATCTCAAATATATGAACCAAATGTAACATTTTAATTGCTGAATGTTGCAGTAGACCCCTTTTCGCAACATTCAACTATCAAATGTTACCTTTTAAGTGTTGCAAATGAATTTTAACTGATTTAATTTAAAATTTATGGAGAGTCATACCTACATTAAATACGTTAAGATATATTCGTATATCAAATAACCTAAGTCAATTAATCCTTTCCAATGATTGGAAATAAAGAGATAGATGAAGGACAATGCTTATGATGTAAAGTTCAAGGATTAAACATGTACTTTATTTAGGAACATTCAAGTTATCATCTGGAGTCGAGCTTTGTTCAACAAAGTTTCCTTAAAGTAATATTAACCCTCTCACCGAAATAACTCGAGCCCTTGCTTCCCAAATATAGCAACGTGAAATGCAGCTTCGTTGTTGAATCGAAAACTATGCCGGAACTAAATCACCAAGGTACTGGAAGAAGACAAAATTTTTGACTGAATTGTAGAAGGAGGCAGAGCAATATGTCATGTGTTGCTGTTAAAATTTTGGACTAAGGGAGAGTGATGAATATATATGACAAGGAGAAGCTTATGCAATTATTCGAGCCATTGAAGGGCATAAAGTTTACACAACCTTTTTAGTGTCATAATGTTTTTGGAGTTATGGTTTTAAATGGAAAAATGTAAAAGAAAGTTTACAAAACCTAGCATAACTTTGCGGCCAATTTTTTATTAATTCGGTCCGACATTTGTGCATGCAGGTCATGTGTGCACACAGGTTTAAAGCTCGAAGGCTAAGTAGGTCAAAGATTTGCACCCCCTGCGGACACGTAGGTCACGTAGGAGTCTCTATACGAAAAATTGTTACACCTTACAAATTGTTAACCATATTTAAGTCGGTCCACAATAACTTCTTTATCCTATGTAGGATAACTATTTAAGCTTTCCCCACATTGCTACATTTTACCAATTTTCTAACGTGGGATTACACTATTTATAGGCTCCACTTACTCCCACTTTCTCTTCATTTTTCAATGTGAGATTGCAATCCCTTTTTTAAAGTTCCTCTTCAAATCCCACCTCACTTTCAATGTGGGATTAATTTCACATTCATAGGTGAACAATACATTGCTAATATAAAAAATTTTTAACAATCCCCCACATGAATGAAAATTGATAGAAACACGGAATACTTGATGACAAAGATTCACAGTCGAAACCTACATAGGATAGGTAGGAGTAATCATTTGAACATTCCCCTGTGAAAATATATTTACTTTACTAGCTCATCATTAAACGCGATGTCTTTGAACTGTTCTGCCTTTTGTGTGAACAACAATGTACCTCACACGGAATTCTTCCAAACACAATTCAGTTCTCATGGGTATGTTCGTTTGTGACCATGAACATATGCCTAGTTTAGCAAGAGTTACTAAGAATTGACCATCACACTTCCCTTCGGAGTTGCCCCACTTCTCTCTCATATAGGTGATTTCTTATTTAAAAGTAACCTGCATTACTCCGCTCGGATTTTCAACGCATAAGAATCATGAAAAGTCTATTGCTTATCCTCTTCCCACGTTCATCATTATTATTACAGGTTTGGATATGAGATAGCCCTCACAATGATTCTATTAAGTATTTGCAATTAGGTTGTTCGATTGAACCTAGATCTTGGGATCTCCAGTCAAATAGGTTGAGTTTTCTTTTCAATAACTTAATCGTTCAGAGACTTAACACACATTACTCTCGATGACTTTGCAACAAAATCTCTATTTAACCATTTAGTTAGCGGATTCGCAATGTTATCTTTTGACTTTACATTACGCCTGCAACATATATGTCTAGACTTACTATTATACATATTACTCCGTGCCCTTCCAATTGTTGATTGACTATTTGGGAATATCCTCTAAGAATTGGTGTAGCCATTCAATTTCTTTACCACATTTGTTAAGAGCTATAAACTCATATTCCATAGTGGATCTGGTTATAATTTAGAGGATTTCCATGATATCTCAATTTTAATACAAATTTACTAGTAGACTTTGAGTCTTTAATACCAGATATTCAATTAGCATCGATATATCCTTCAATAACTGTGAGTATTCTGGTGTATACAGTCCATAATCACGAGTATATCTCAAGAATCATAGAACTCTTACTATTCCTTTCTAGCGGTTAGACCCTAGATTACTCGTATATCTACTCAGCTTACTAACTGCGTAGGCTATATCTGGTCTTGTACAACTCATTAAGTACATAAAACTTTCGATTATTCTAGAGTACTCAACTTCAGAAATATCTCATTAAAAAAAAACTTCAAAAATATCATTGCCTCTATTTTTTGATAGGCGTTGACTTGTGTCTATCGGGGTTCTAGCTACTACAGAATTATCCTTGTTAAATTTTTAAAAAAAAAATTCTACATAATGTGATTGGCTCAGAATAAGCCCATCTGAGATTCTTGAGATTTGAACTCTAAGGATAGCATCAACTAAACTCATACATTTCACGTCGAATCTTGAGTTCAATATGTTTTTGTGTATTTAATTAATCATCGATCTTGTTGTTACAATCAATGATAAGTATATCATCAACGTAAAGACATAAAATGACATAACCATTTTTAGTGTCTGATATACACATTCGTTGATTTTAAATCCATTTTACATAATGACATTATCATACTTTTCGTGACACTGTTTTGGTGCTTATTTTAAGCCAAATACTAATCGTATTTATGATACTTAGATCATGTTTGGTGTTCGTTGTTTTTTGGGAGATTTTGGAGAATTTGAATTTTTTGGAGATTCTATAGTTTAAAAGTAATTGAAAAGTGTAAAAAGTTATGAGTCTCATAGAAATATGTGGCTGAAAATAATTTTGAGAGAAAATTTGAAAAAAAAAAGAGGTAGGAGCAAACAAGCTCCTAGTAGTTGGTCCTAATTTGGAATTTGATAAAAATTGATAAAAATTTTGAGTTAATATTAATAATTAATTTTAAATATTTTTTTCCTGGCCCTAGACATTAAATAAACCTTTAATATTTACTAAAATTTAATTTATATACTCTAAGGACGTCATTCACCCATTGCTCTATTTGTTAACTGGCTGTTCGACGGCCAATTAATGAGGTGAGAGAAAAAAAATTGGGTTTTCGAGGTAAAATATGTGGTTAAAAATTGGAGAGTAAAAATGTGTGTGATTAAAAAGTAATTTGAGAAATTGTGTAGTTGTAATTTAAACTACAAATTAATGTGGCCTGTTAAGTGCATTTTTATACCTTTAAATTAACATATTTTGGAACATCTTGAACAAATATCTACTAATTTATGCATATTTTGTATTTAAATAGGTTAATATCCAAGTTTGAGGCCAAAAACCACAAAAGAAGTGCAAATTACGCTGAAATTGGAAGTTTGTGGACCATTTTGTCACTTTCTGGGAAGTTCTGGACAAGCCGCGCAATTAATCGAGGGACCAAATTGTAAGATTTCAAAAGTTGAAGGGTCTAAAGTGCAATTTTAGAAGGACATATTTGAAAGAAATCTGAAAAGTTGGGGACTAAATTGCTCAAGATTGAAAGATGGAGGACTCAATGGCAATTAAGGAAGGGACTTAGCTGCAAAAACACCCTCCAGCTGAGCCACACGATCGCATGGCTCGAACCAAGTCGCGAACGCGACTTGGACCTCAAAACGGACCCGAGAGAAGTTTGGAACCGAAAACTCAAGTGCGCGATCGCGCGCCTTTAAAAAATAAAAAAATAAAAAGAAAATTTTCGGGCCGGACGGGGTCAACCCGGCCGACCAGAAGCTGAATTTCGCTAATCTTTGCCCTTTTTTAGGGTTTTGGATGATTTTGGGGTATTATAAATAGATAAAATCAGATTTATAGGTTGACTCATGTAAGTTCTTACCTCTTTAACTTTTCTTTGTAATTTTCATCTTAATTTTCATATTTTTAATGCAATGTTAAGTTAATATTTTTATGTTTAGTAAAGTTATTGTGCATTTAAGTTGCTTATAATATTGAGCTTTTGATTATTGTTATTTTTTTTCATATTTCCATCAAGAAGGTCATTTATTTCTATTGCATTTAATGCTTTATGTTTGAATTGTTGAATATATTAATGGTTGATGAAGAAACTTGATTCAAAGTGAAGGATTATTGGGTTTCACTTCAAGAACTTTACAAAAAGGGGGAGTTTTCTTTATTCTCTTGTTTTTAATCTTTATGTTGTTTGTTAAATGTTGTTGTTAGTTTATTATGGGTTAATATTATTGTGTTGGAATTGTTGACTAGTTTATTTTTTATTAAGTATTTTAGGTTGTTTATGGATGTTGAGCATTTATATTTATGATTTTATGATTATGAATGTTGTTTTAGGTGTTTGTAACTTTTAAATGTGTGTTATTATTTTAAGTTGTAATTGGAATTTATTACACAAGTTAGGTAATGTTAAAAATTTTCCATGTAATTTGGTTGATTAATTAACTACCACTAATTGATTTTCGAAAAGAAGAAATTAGTATAGTTATGAAAACTAAATTCACTTTGTTTTATATTATGTAACTTATTTTAATTATCAAGTTTATTTTGTCATCAAAGTATTTAGATTAATTTGTTTTATTCTAAGTTTCATGTTGTTATCTATTTGTTTTAGTTAACTAGTTTACATATTGCCATGTTTCTTATTTATGTCATTTAGTTAGTAATTCATCACCAAATCATATTTTTATGTTACTTGACTTTTCTTTTAAAATGAAATCAATAACTTTAGTTACAAATCAATCAATCATCGTGGGTACGATAACCCGGACTTCTCTAGTCCACTTTACTACTTGAACGCGAACCGTGTACTTGCGGTATACGATTTTAGCGAACAAGTTTTGGCGCCGTTTCCGGGGATTGATTTTATTTGTATTAAATGCATTGATTTTTGTTAATTGAATTGTCTTCTCATTCTCATCTCTTTCTTCTTTTTATTTTCATTTTCTAGGTACTCTTGCCTTGTTTATGCAACAACGTCCGACTTGGGATATTCTTCCAATTGATCCCGAACCCGAACGAACATTTAGGAGGAGGATTAGGGAACGAAGAGAACAAGTTGAACAACAAAGAATACAAGGCAATATGGGGGACAATAATCAAGGTGGTGCCAATCCCGCTATTGATGAAGATGATAGACCAATGGGGCAATTCATGGTCCCTCTCATCACTCAAAATCGAGGAAGCATCATATATCCCCCATTTGGACGTCCGGACTTTCATCTAAAGCCGGATGTGATAAATCTCTTCAAGAGGCTTCTACAATTTTATGGAATGACCGAGGAGAATCCATTTACTCACATCTCGCGGTTTTTGGAGATGTGTAGTAACTTTGATTATCCGGGAATTAGCAAGGAGGCTATCAACATGCGGTTATTTCCACATACCCTTAGAGATGTAGCTCGTGAATGGTTAGATGCCAACCCGGTTGGAAGTATTACAACATGGAATGATCTTGCTCAAAAGTTCACTACAAAATACTTTCCTCCATCAAAAGTGGCTAAATTGAAGAGTGATATCTCCACATTTCGACAACTTGACACCGAATGTTTCTATGAGGCATGGGAAAGATTCAAGGAGATGTTGAGGAAATGTCCAAATCATGGGTTCACCAAGCAAGTGCAAGTTCAATATTTCTATCTTGGGATGAATCCATCTAGTCGAGTGACGGTTGATTCGGCCTCCAATGGGGCTATCACTACAAAATCACCTAATGAGGCAATTGAGCTCTTTGAGAGGATGGCTAGTCACAATTCTACTTGGCCAACTGACTGCATGGTACCAAAGAAAGCAGCGGGAATTCATGAAGTTGATGCATATGCGGCTTTGTCGGCAAAGATGGACCTTCTATTCAAAAAGTGTGATGATTTGTCTTCTAAACATACGGTAAAAGCAATCTACCCTCCTATTTCTATTTGTGATGTATGTGGAGCAACACAGAAGGTTGAGGAATGTCACATGCTAAAAATGGCTTCTACTTCAAATGAGCAAGTGAATTATGCTCAAAATTCCAACCGACCATAAGGCAATCCTTACTCCAACACATACAATCCGAGTTGGAGGAATCATCCGAATTTTTCTTGGTCCAACAATCAAAATCAAGTAAAGCCTTCCGGTTTTGTTCAACCTCCACCACCCCAAGAGAAGAAGCCTTCCATTGAGGAGATACTCATGCAATTCATGAACAAGACCAATACTATTCTCCAAAATCAAGCGGCTTCTATCAAAAATCTTGAGACTCAAGTTGGGCAATTGGAAAAAATGATGACGGAGAGACAACAAGGAGCCTTCTCAAGCAATACCGAGATCAATTCAAGGGAAAATGTGCAAACCATCACTACAAGAAGTGGAATTCAATTACCGGAAATCACGGTAAAGCAACATGTGGCACAACCCGAGGTGAAAGAAAAAGGTAATGAGCATGTTGAGGAGGCGAATGAAAATGATGCAACATTGAAGGAAAGTGGGGAGACCTCAACAAAGGTTCCTACTCCAGTGAAAGCTTATGTGCCTCCCATTCCTTTTCCTCAAAGACTCCAAAAGCACAAGGTGGATGCACAATTTGGTAAATTTCTTGAAGTTTTCAGGAAACTTCACATCAACATACCATTTGCCGATGCATTAACACAAATGTCTAGCTATGCAAAGTTTATGAAAGACATCCTTTCAAACAAAAGGAGGCTAGAAGATCATGAAACTGTGATGCTCACGGAAGGATGTAGTGCCATACTACAAAACAAATTGCCTCCAAAAATCAAAGATCCAGGGAGTTTTACTATTCCTTGTACTATTGGTGATTTAACTTTTGGTAAAGCATTATGTGATCTTGGTGCTAGTATTAATTTAATGCCTTTGTCTATTTTCAGGAGATTGGGCATGGGAGAGGTGAAGCCGACCACAGTTTCATTGCAATTGGCCGATCGCTCTATTAAGCATCCGCGTGGTATTGTTGAGGATGTGCTAATCAAGGTGGACAAATTCATCTTCTTTGCCGATTTTATCATTCTTGATATGGAGGAAGACCTTGATATCCCAATCATCTTGGGAAGACCCTTCCTAGCAACCGGTCGAGCTCTAATAGATGTGCAAGGAGGCAAATTGATATTGAGGGTTCAAGATGAGCAAATCACATTTGACATCATGAAATCCATTAAGTATCCCGCCGAAGTAAATTTATGCTCCCGAGTAGACATCATTGATCAAGAGGTGGCTACATCATTCATCTGTGGGTCATCTAAGGATCCCCTTGAGACTTGCATTGCTCACTCCGTAACCACCAAGGGAGAGGATGATTTGGACATCGGAAGGATGTCACAACACTTGGATGCTTCCAAATTTTATCCCTTCAAGAAGAGGCCATATTTTGAAGAGTTGGGAGAGAGCTCTTCTCCTTCACTACCCTCCATTCAACAAGCCCCAACTCTTGAGCTCAAACCTCTTCCATCACATTTGAGGTATGCATACTTGGGTGATTCTTCTACTGTTCCCATTATTATCTCGAATTTGTTAGATGAAGTGGAGGAAGAAAAACTACTTAAGGTGTTGAAAATGCATAAAATGGCTATTGGGTGGACTATAGCGGATATCAAGGGTATTAGCCCTACCTTGTGCATGCATAAAATCCTCATGGAGGATGACTTCAAACCAACAGTGGAGCACCAACGCCATCTAAATCCAAACATGAAAGAAGTAGTGAAAGTCGAGGTATTGAAGTGGTTGGATGCGGGAATTATCTATCCAATCTCGGATAGTGCATGGGTGAGTCCCGTCCAATGTGTTCCAAAGAAAGGAGGTGTCAGGTGGTTGAAAATGAGAACAACGAGCTTATTCCTACAAGGCCCGTGACGGGATGGAGAGTGTGCATTGACTACCGGAAGTTGAACAATGCCACTCGAAAAGATCACTTTCCTCTCCCCTTTATTGACCAAATGCTTGAGATGTTGGCAGGGCATTCTCATTATTGTTTCTTGGATGGATACTCGGGCTACAATCAAATTTTAATAGCCCCCGAAGATCAAGAGAAGATCACCTTCACATGTCCATATGGGACTTTTGCTTATAGGAGGATGCCATTTGGTCTTTGCAATGCACCGGCTACTTTTCAACGTTGTATGATGGCCTTATTCTCTGACATGGTGGAAAAACTCATCGAGGTATTTATGGATGATTTTTCAGTTTTTGGTTCTTCTTTCAATGAATGCTTGGATAATCTTGATTTAGTATTGAAAAGATGTGAAGAAACCAATTTAGTGCTTAATTGGGAGAAATGTCATTTTATGGTGAGAGAGTGCATTGTACTTGGCCACCGGATTTCACAAGGGGGGATTGAGGTTGATAAAGCCAAAATACAAGTTATTGAGAAATTGCCTCCTCCTACTTCGGTGAAAGGCATAAGGAGTTTCTTGGGGCATGCGGGCTTCTATAGGAGATTCATCAAGGATTTCTCTAAAATCACTAAGCCTCTTTGTTCTCTACTTGAGAAGAACAACACTTTCCATTTCTCTCAAGAGTGTCTATTGGCTTTCAACACTCTTAAGGAGAGGCTTATCTCGGCTCCTATTATTGTGGCCCTGGATTGGAGCTTACCATTTGAGCTCATGTGCGATGCTAGTGATTATGCCGTGGGAGCGGTTTTGGGGCAAAGGAGAGGTAAATTGTTGCATGTGATCTACTATGCAAGCCGAACATTGAGTGATGCTCAATTGAATTATGCCACAACCGAAAAAGAGATGCTTTCCGTGGTCTTTGCCTTTGAAAAATTTCGATCTTATCTCATCGGCTCAAAGGTAATTGTCTATACCGATCACTCCGCTCTAAAATACTTGCTTGCTAAGAAGGATGCGAAGCCAAGATTGATTAGATGGGTCCTTCTCTTGCAAGGATTTGATTTGGAAATCCGTGATGAAAAGGGTGCGGATAATCTTGTGGCCGATCATCTATCTAGGATGGATCAACCTAAAGAAGTGGGAGTAGAGGAAATCAATGAAGCCTTTCCGGATGAACAACTATTGCATGCCAAACATCTTCTCCAAGTGTTCGAAGCACCATGGTATGCGGACTTCGTGAATTTCCTTGTAAGTGGTATTCTTCCCCCGGATTTCTCTTATCAACAAACGAAGAAATTCTTTACCGATGTGAAACATTATTTTTGGGATGAGCCATATTTATTCAAGAGGGGGTCGGACCAAATCATTAGAAGATGTGTTCCCGAGGAAGAAATGGAAGTAATTCTTGATAGGTGTCATTCATCACCTTATGGGGGTCACTTTGGAGCTTCCAAAACCGCCTCAAAAGTTCTTCAATCGGGATTCTATTGGCCAACTTTGTTCAAGGATGCTTATACCTTAGTATCCAAATGTGATAGATGCCAAAGGAGTGGGAATATCTCTCGGTGTAATGAAATGCCATTGACTTCAATCTTGGAAGTGGAAATTTTTGATGTTTGGGGAATTGATTTCATGGGGCCATTTCCATCCTCGTTCTCAAATCAATATATTTTGGTGGCGGTGGATTATGTTTCTAAATGGGTAGAGGCGGTGGCATTGCCCACTAATGATGCTCGGGTGGTGGTCAATTTTCTCAAGAAGAACATTTTTACACGCTTTGGAACCCCCTGACTCATCATTAGTGATGGAGGCAAACACTTTTGCAATCGCCTCCTTAATCACTTTTGTCAAAGTATGGAGTGAAACACCGAGTAGCCACACCTTACCATCCCCAAACAAGTGGCCAAGTGGAGATCTCAAATAGAGAGTTGAAAAGAATTCTTGAGATGACGGTGAATACATCAAGGAAAGATTGGTCGAGGAAGTTAGATGATGCATTATGGGCTTACCGCACCGCATTCAAAACTTCTATTGGTATGTCTCCATTTTGTCTTGTTTTTGGAAAATCATGTCATCTCCCCATTGAACTTGAGCATCGAGCATTTTGGGCTACACGGGCATTAAACTTTGATGCAAAATTAATTGGTGAGAAGAGGTTGCTTCAACTTAATGAACTTGATGAATTTCGCCTCAACTCATATGAAAACGCTCGCATCTATAAGGAGAGGACCAAGAAATGGCATGATAACCACATTGTGAAGAGAGACTTCAAAGTTGGGCAACAAGTTCTTCTATTCAACTCCCGACTTCGACTATTCCCCGGAAAGCTTCGATCCCGTTGGTGGGGGCCATTCACAATTTCTCAAATCTTTCCCTATGGAGCTATTGAGCTATATTATCCTGACAAGGGACATTTCAAAGTCAACGGGCAAAGATTGAAACCTGTAACGCCCCGAGTTTCGAGGAGCGCGGGAACGCCACTTTTCTAAATTCTTGAATAAACTTTGTTGCGGAAAATGACTAAATATTAAATATCGCATTTATTGAATTAAAATTTAGCGAAAATTCAAATGGAATAAGTAAATTCGTACAGATTTATAAAAATGACAATTCTTGATAAAATGAAATAATTATTTCAAAGTTCACGACTTTTAAAAAAATATCAATTTGTAATTTGCCGTCTTTGCCCATCACTCGCCATCGTCTCCGAAATCTGCAAAAATTGTTAAAACAACGGGTTGAGCATTTCAAAAATGAAATACTCAGTAGACTCATCGCCAGTAATTAATCTACAAGATAATTGAACACGTAATCATGCAAATAATGTAGTGACATTCTTTTCTTATTCATAGGCATCACACAGTGAACGCAAATGAACACATTCTTTTCTTTTCTTGGCTAGCAGATAAGTTATGCCCAGCATAACATAAATTATTTATCTCAAAAGAGATATTCTTTTCTCATACAATTAAGCATAAAATCACACAAATCCACATAACACATGCAATTATAATATAAATCAATTAGTGGGGGCGAGTCTACCTCAAATCACGAGTTTGAAAGTTGAGCAAGAGAGTTCACGTTATTCTTCTAAATGTCCAAGCGCCTCGTCCAGCATAACTTAAAATAATAAGTCCAATTTAATTCTTTAAAACTGATTTAAATAACTTTGAACTTTAGGGACTGAAATGATTATTTTAAAACTCGGGGACTAAAATGAATACCTTGAAAGTTGAGGGACTAAAATGAATACTTTTGAAAGTTGAGGGACTAAAATGAATACTTTTGAAAGTTGAGGGACTAAAACGAATACTTTTCTAAAAGTTGGGTTGAAGCTCAAAACGAATAAAAATATAGTGGCTGAAATAAGAAATTTTAAAACTGAAGGGATTGTTTTAAACTATTTTAAAATTTGAGGGACTGAAGTAGATAACTTGTAAAACTTGGGCTTAAAATCAAATGAATTTAATCTACAGGGACTGGACTGAAATAAAATGGGTTTGATACTTAGGGGCTAAAATAACAACATTTGAAACTTAAAGTAAGATTTAAAACATTTAAAGCTGTAGGGACTGAAATAAAAGAGTTTAAAGTTAAAGGGGGCTGAATTAAATCATTTTGGAACTTGGGGGACTAATAGGAAAATTTTCGAAAATCAAAATATATACAATATTTCATCTCTCTTCCCCCATTTTCAAATCAGAGAACAAGAGAGAGAGAGGCGGTGCGGGTCGCAACTCGCGAATCAGTCCTTCGACGGCGATTTGCCGGCAAGACACCGGCGCACGGCGAGCGGCGGCCAAGGCAAGGTTCAGGTTTGAGGGGCTTAGGTGCGAGATTTGGTGCGAACCGGATCCAAAAAGAGGCTTGAATCGCGATTTTGGCTGCGAAATATGGTGGCAATTCCGGTCTAGGGATGAGGTAGGTATTTGGGCTTCATTTATTTCTTGGTTTTGGGTTTTAAATCTGGCTTGGGTAGTGGCGGGTTGTGGCGGTTTGTCCGGCTATTGAGGTGGTGGATGGCGTCGGTGATGATGATGATGATTTGCTTGTGAAATTCATGTTGGTTGGGTGAAAGGGCTGTGGGCAGGGGCGGTTCATTGATTGGGTGATGAAGATGGCGATGGCGGCTTGGTGGTGTGCGGTCGTTTGCAGGAAGTGATTGGGTGTGGGTGGCCGTGTGGTATTGCTGGGTGGTTTGAGAGGAGGAGGCGTGATGGTGGTTGCAGGTCCGTGAAGGTGGTGGCTTGGCTGTGGGGTTCTGCATATTGTTGGAACCAATGCAGTGAGGGTGGTTGTGACATGTTTGGGTGATAATGGTGTTTGGATGATGGTGGTTCACGATCTGAAACGAGCAGTAGGTTGTGGTTGATGGATTCATGATTGGAGGTTCAGTTTTGATGTGTGTGGGGTTCGACGGTGGCTCGATGGTGGTGATATGGTTGATGTTCGGTTTGGGCAATGGAGGTGGCTGATCTCATGCAATGGTGGCTGGTGAGATGGTTTGGAATTGTGGAATTAGTGTGCAGTAGTCGAGAGGGTCGAGATGAAGCTTTGTGTGATTCTCGCTGGGTGAGGGATTGTGAGAAATAAACATAGGTTGCTGACTTAATTTTGGTAGATTAGGTCAAAATTTGTAGTTTATGGAAATATTGTGATATCCAAGCTGTATGGAAGGAGGAGGTGAAGCTGGAAGGAAATCTATGATTCAGTTTCCCAAACAATTTGATTGGCTTGATTTGGAGAAATTTGATACAATCTTGCTTAAAATGCAAACGTGAGGGAGAAGCGTGAACAAGATTGTAAATTGGGCTTAAAGCTTGAATTTGGGTTTGAGTGTTTGGGCCCAAGTGCTTGGTCCAAAGAAAATAATTCAATTTGGGAGTTAAAGGAATTTAAATTGGACAAAGATCAAAATATCGGAATAAATTAATTTGGACTTTAAAATCGTTAAAGTTTTGAATTAAGATTAAAATATCGTGACATTGGAATATTTTAAATAAACTTCGGAAATTTAATTACGATGGAAATTAATTTAATTTCATTTATAATTTGGCTAGACGACAACTCTTTTAAATTAAATTGGAAAAGTCGTAGCGACGCGCATTTAAAGTTTTAAAACATTTTATTTAAAAAGAAATGAAAATTCTCGGTCGCTACAAAACCATTCTTGGAAGGGGAACCCCCGGAGGAAAAGTCATCATTTCTCCTCAATGCTCCGAATAAAAATCCAAAAGTCGAACTTATGACTTTAACCAAGCGCTTTTTGGGAGGCAACCCAAATTTCTTCTTTTTTGATTTACTTGTATTTATTTACTTTACTTCTTTACTTCATTTTTAATTAATTGTCAAACTTTTGTAGGTAACAAATTTTTGAAAATCCTAAGTGACATTGTCCTCAACAAGTTTGGGGGTGAACTACATTCGACGAAAGCTTAGGTCAATTTCAAGGTCACAACCAAGCATTGAATCAGGGAAGTTTCACTACCTCTTATCTTCTTTACATATTGTTTCTATTTTCACATTGAGGACAATGTGTAATTCAAGTTTGGGGGTGTTGACTTCATTTTGCATTTTATCATTTTCGATAGCATTGCCGGCTTAAGATATTGTGACGTTTGATTTTGTTCATTTTGTTGTGGATATTGACATACTAGATAGCCTTGTCGGCTCAAATGATTTGATGTTTGAAATTGCTGATTAATTCATGAATCATGATCGAATTTGCTACTTGTGCCTATTTTTATAAATTGCTTATCTATGAGTGATCTTGAGTTCTCTTGAGCACAATAGTCATAACTAATTGTTGTTGAGATTTGGAATCCATTGAAGGTTGGAAAAATTTGTGAAGTAGAAATTAGGTTGTGAACTTGTATCTTCAATTTTTATCATCCTATCCAATTCCTTCTCAATGCTATTAATCTCTTGATCCTTTGTGAGACAAGTTTGGGGGTAGTCGAGCCGGTAAAGGAGACAGTCTAGATGTGTAGTGATTCCATGCATGCTTGATCTAAATTTGTGTGGAGTGTTGTTGACATTAGTATAAGCTAAGTGAAGACCAAATGCTAGAGATCTAAGCCCATTTTAATTATTGCATTGCCCTATCTCGTAGCCTTTTTGACTCGAGTAATTAAGCCCGTAGGAGTATCTTAAAACTTGGTGCCTTAAGTTTGAAACTTGGGAGTCATCGACCTAAAGCTCGCTACATGGGTCAATTAGAAAGCTTAATGAGTAGGGTACACACACACACTTGTGCAAAAAAAAAGAAAAGAAAAGAAGCAAGTACATCATCATCATTGCATTTGCTTAATAAGTCTACCTCACTTCGTAGCCTTTTTGACTCGAGTTAGTAAGTCCGTAGGGGTATTTTGAAACCTGGTACCCTTTGATCTTAAAACAATCAGGGAGTTACCGGCCTAAAGTTCGCTACATGGGTCAATTAGAAAGCTTAAGGGAGTGAGGAAGTCACGAGCAATCATCACATTAGTTTGTAGAAGTCATGCATTTGTATTTGCATAAGGGGTTAGATTAATAGTGGGTTTGAATTGCTTGGTATAAACTTTAATGTTGAAACATTCATCTAGTGGAGAGTCACTGCATATCTAGATTGTTGAGATTGCTGGTAAGTTATAACCAAACTTTAGTGGAAAAGAAATGTGTGAATTGAGAGTCACCCCTAGGATTGCATTTCGGGAGAGAAAAGAAATAATATGGGGGGATGAATGTCACGAGAGGGTAATGAATGAAATTGACCACTAAGGGTGGATAGTATTATTTTGAAATTTAACCTTCCCACAATGTTTCTTTGAACCTTAGTGATAATTGGAAGTGATTGTGCACACACACACCGATCAAGCATGAGATAAGCTCAACTTCGTTTTGTAGTATTATTTTGAAAACACAATTGTGAATTAATCATGCAATTTTACACTCAATTAAGAATTTACAAGTTATCTATCATTGTTGATCATTCATTCATCTGTTTTTGTGTTAGTAGATATTCTTGCTCGAGACGAGCAAGAGTTTAAGTTTGGGGGTATTTGTTAAGTGCATTTTTATACACTTTTTATACCTTTAAATTAACATATTGAGCAAATATCTACTAATTTATGCATATTTTGTATTTAAATAGGTTAATATCCAAGTTTGAGGTCAAAAACCACAAAAGAAGTGCAAATTATGCTGAAATTGGAAGTTTTGGGACCATTTTGTCACTTCCGGGAAGTTCTGGACAAGCCGCGCAATTAATCGAGGACCAAATTGTAAGATTTCAAAAGTTGAAGGGCCTAAAGTGCAATTTTAGAAGGACATATTTGAAAGAAATCTGAAAAGTTGGGGACTAAATTGCTCAAGATTGAAAGATGGAGGACTTAATGACAATTAAGGAAGGGACTTAGCTGCAAAAACACCCTCCAGCTGAGCCACGCGATCGCATGGCTCGAACCAAGTCGCGAACGCGACTTGGACCTCAAAACGGACCCGAGAGAAGTTTGGAACCGAAAACTCAAATGCGCGATCGTGCGCCTTTAAAAAATAAAAAAATAAAAAAGAAAATTTTCGGGCCGGACGGGTCAACCTGGCCGACCAGAAGCTGAATTTCGCAGATCTTTGCCTTTTTTTTAGGGTTTTGGATGATTTTGGGGGTATTATAAATAGATAAAATCAGATTTTTAGGCTGACTCATGTAAGTTCTTGTCTCTTTAACTTTTCTTTGTAATTTTCATCTTGATTTTCATATTTTTAATGCAATGTTAAGTTAATATTTTTATGTTTAGTAAAGTTATTGTGCATTTAAGTTGCTTATTATTGTTGGGCTTTTGATTATTGTTATTTTTTTTCATATTTCCATCAATAAGGTCATTTATTTCTATTGCATTTAATACTTTATGTTTGAGTTGTTGAAGATATTAATGGTTGATGAAGAAACTTGATTCAAAGTGAAGGATTATTGGGTTTCACTTCAAGAACTTTACAAAAAGGGAGAGTTTTCTTTATTCTCTTGTTTTTAATCTTTATGTTGAGTATTATTCATATGTTTATGTTTTTTGTTAAATGCTGTTGTTAGTTTATTATGGGTTAATATTATTTTGTTGGAATTGTTGACTAGTTTATTTTTTATTAAGTATTTTAGGTTGTTTATGGATGTTGAACATTTATATTTATGTTTTTGTGATTATGAATGTTGTTTTAGGCGTTTGTAACTTTTAAATGTGTGTTATTATTTTAAGTTGTAATTGGAATTTATTACACAAGTTAGGTAATGTTAAAAATTTCCCATGTAATTTGGTTGATTAATTAACTACCACTAATTGATTTTTGAAAAGAAGAAATTAGTATAGTTATGAAAACTAAATTCACTTTGTTTTATATTATGTAACTTATTTTAATTATCAAGTTTATTTTGTCATCAAAGTATTTAGATTAATTTGTTTTATTCTAAGTTTCATGTTGTTATCTATTTGTTTTAGTTAATTAGTTTACATATTGCCATGTTTCTTATTTATGTCACTTAGTTAGTAATTCACCACCAAATCATATTTTTATGTTACTTGACTTTTCTTTTAAAATGAAATCAATAACTTTAGTTACAAATCAATCAATCCTCGTGGGTACGATAACCCGGACTTCTCTAGTCCACTTTACTACTTGAACGCTAACCGTGCACTTGCGGTATACGATTTTAGCGAACATGGCCGCCGAACATTAGCTAAAACTTTTGTATTTAAAAATATTTTTTTTATGTTTTTGAAGTAAGATGTGTAATTAAAAAGTGGAGAGAGAAAATATGTATGATTAAAAAATGTTTTGAAAAATTGTGTTGTTCATATATATATATATATATATATATATATATATATATATTTATTTTTTTAATTTATGTATGTATCTATGTATTTTGAGTTTGCCAATCTGAGGCGTGTAGAAGCAAATTTTTAATTTTGAAATTGTGAAAATAGCTTCTACAACATACCAACCCTACTGACTAATTGATACGTGTAGTTTAAAAATATTGTATTAAATTATTAATGGGCAAAACAGTTGTACTGATATCCCTAGGTACATTATGATTATTTTTATCCCAAAGTGGTCCCATTCCATTCCTGCAATTTTACGTACTCAAAGTCAACAATAAAGACAACTACTTTTGCCCCCCGAAATAATTATGTAGCCTTTGAATCTTCATCTATGTTTGGTTGAACTAAAAATATGATTTAAATCAAACTCAAACATGTAATTTAACTACATATTTTATAGAATTCACTATAATTTAATTATATATCCCATCAATTTTTATTAAAATTTACTAAAATTTTAAAAATTTTAATTATAATTTATAATATATATCAAATAGACTTTTCATCTTATCTTAAAATCTGTTCGACGACTATGGATTTAATATAAACAAACTTTTTGTATACTTTTTAAGACAACACGACATTTTCCTTCGTGGCAAGCTCATGTTTGGTCTTCATTTTTTGAAAATCAAATTTATTCAACATTCAATCTCGATTATCCATCTTAGTTAAGTTTACCATTTTTTATTTTTCAAATATTTTTAATCACATATTCTCCTGAAAGTATTATTCAAAACCAAATTTTTTTCCAAAAAATGAGGACCTTGTATCCGAGTTGATAATTATGCGATAACTCTTATTTAAGAGTTATTTTCATGTATTCATGATTATCGGCTTATTATTATCATCTAATAAACACAAGATACAAAAATGTCAAAATCAATTTATTAACATATCCCCGCAATTTCTATATTATCTTTCAGGATTAATCTACTTAGTTATATTGATTTATCAATTTATGTGTTGACACAATTATGATGGTTGAATTTAAAGATGATATGATAGGTAAAGTGATGGATGTCTGTCAAGTATATTGTAAGTAAGTCAATCGATAAATCAATTTGATAATGTAGTATGATTCTATTTTCCATTATCCTTTTGTCTGGTTTGTTTTTTCGTTAGCCGTGAAACATGACAAAGAATAGATGTCTTACACTTATTGCTAACAAATAATTAGTTCACCGTTCAAAAGATCAAAAACAAGAAAAAGCCACTCATCTTTTATTAGTAATAATATAATTCATTTTCAAATAGCCTTTGTTTAGTAGGAATTAAAAAGCTCTTTTCGGCAACATCGTAACAATTATGAATTAATTTATTAATATTTTTGAGATAAAATGTATAGTTAAAAAATGAAGAAAAAATGTGTATGATTAAAAAGTGATTTGTGAAATTGTGTTATTTGTAAATTGCTCTATAAATTATAATGATTGTATCAAAGAACAAAGACTCAGCCTCCGGAAAAGTTTTTGTTTATTTATGAAGGGTAAACAGTACAAATGGTCTCCAACTTTTGAATTTCTTACGAAAATGGTCCCCAATGTTTAGATTTTGATATTTATACCTTTGAAATCACCAAATGTTGCTAAAATACTCCATATCGTTAGATTCTGTTAGTTTTCACCATTAAAACGTGTAAATAGCACAAATAATCCCTAATCTTTGAGTTTCTTATGATAATAATCCATAACATATTAAGGGCATGTTTTGAATATTTAGTTTGTAACCTCCAAACGTTTGACGTATTTAATCCCTAACATATTAAGCCCCTATTTGAGACCAATTACTTCAAAAATGTGGTTTGTAATTGTAATTTTTTTTTTTTTTTAAAAAAGTGATTTAAAAGTTAAAAAAAAATTAAATTAAATTTGTGGTTGAAAACGAGTTTTAAAAAAATAAAATTTATTTTGGATTTCTAAAGTGCATAATAAAATATTTAACAAAATTTCACTGCATTAACATTTCAACATATTGATAAAAATAATAATAATAATAATATGGAACATAACCAAACAAATACATTGAACATTAAAAGTAAGTTTGGAGAATTTGGGTTAAAAAGTAAGATTTTTTTTTTTAATTCATGCATAAATTAAAAAAATTATTAATAGAATGTATTGAAAAAAACGAGTCTTAAAAAAAATGAAATTTTGAAAGTCGATATTGATCGATTATCAAAATTGAAAATAAAACTCATAAAAAAATATTTGTTATTCACTTCCTAAAATGATGTCCAATGTATTTGTTTGTTTATATTTCATGAATTTATTATTTTTTTTTTTACCAATAGGTTGAACTATTAATGAAGTGATATTTTGTTAAATATTTTATTGTGCACTTTAAAAATTCAGAATAAACTTTATTTTTTAAAACTCGTTTTCAATCATACATTGTATCAATTAAATAATTTACAAATAAATTCAATTTTTTTTAATTTTTAATTACAAATTCTTTAAAAAATTACAATTACACATAATTTGAAATAATTGGTTTCAAATAGGAGCTTAATATTTTATGGACTAAATACGTGCAAACGTAAGGGGACCTAATATGTTTTGGGACTAAATAAGTCAAATGTTTGGATTACAAACTAAATATGCAAAATATGATCTTAATATATTAGAGACTATTATCGCAACAAACTAAAAGAGTGAGGACCATTCGTGCAATTTACAAGTTTTTAATTGTGGAAATTAATAGAATATAAGGTAGGGATCATTTTCGCAACGTTTAGTGATTCTGAGGGTATAAATGCCGAAATCTAAACGTTGGTGATCATTTTCACAAGAAACCCAAATATTGAGGATCATTTGTGCTGTTTATCCATTTATGAACAAAAAATATGATTTTCTCGAAGTAACATACATTGTTAAAAAGAGATTTGAAAAATGCGTATGGTTAAAAATTTAGAAAAATGTGTATTTTATATACAAATTAATAGATGCTTAAATTTTTATTATAATCAAAGCCAATAATTACTTATTTCATTAAATTCACAATTTCTCGAGCATATTTAATTAATTTTTTTCAAAATCTACTATAAGTCAGATTTTAACTCCCAACTAAACAGGAAAATAGCAAGTTAGTCACGTGTCCGTTGTATTTCCGGTTTTATATTATGATATAAAAATAATTTAACCTATGAATTCTTATTTCTCTGTTTTTTAGGCCCTTTTTGATAAACCTTTGAATCAACTGTTTATAAATTACAACGTTATAAAATTTTGATGCTCTATTTTTTTAAAAAGTAAAAAATGATGGGCGAAAATTATTGATTAATTAAAATTGTTAATTTTTCTATAAAAAATGATTTAAACAGATATTGTTACGTAGTTATTATATTTATAAAAAGAATTGATAAACAAAATTCTACAAAGGCTTAAATTCAAGAAAATCATCTGTCACATCATACTGATTGTTAATTGGGTAATTTGGGAAGAGACAACTGGATAAGATGTGTTCAAGCTAACATTGTGTTCCACATTTTCAATTTCTAGTACTCTCCAAGTCTGTCCACTTCCGCGCTTTCTTCATAAACCTTCATTGCAAGACCCGAAATACTCTACCTTACCAAAATGCTTCGGGACTTCTGGTGCTTTTATCCTGGAATTCGGAGCTCCGAATCTGGTGATGTTGCTGATCGAGACCCGGTCCTCCTTGTATCGGGTATTGCTGGGTCTATTCTCAACTCCAAGAGTAAGAAACTCGGGTGCCAGACCCGGGTATGGGTTCGGATCCTCCTAGCTGATTTGGAGTTCAGGAGAAAGCTCTTCTCCATCTACAATCCCAAAACAGGTTTTTGTAATGTGGAAGATTCTCAAATTTGGTCTTTTATTTCTATTCTTAATAAAAAAAAATCAACTTCATTTTTGCTTTTTTTTGTTGTGCTTTCGTCAGGTTATACGGAGGAATTAGATGATAGTAGTGAAATAGTAGTGCCTCAAGATGATTATGGGCTCTATGCCATTGATGTTTTGGATCCTTCTCCAGTAAGCTGTTTTTCTTTTTCTGCACCCATAATTGCTTCTGTTTTGTGTGAGCTCTGGCGTTTGCTTGAATTAGTTCAGCTGCTGTTTAACTTGTGACCGGGGTGGTTTCGTGGAAAAAAATGGTTTTTTAAATTTTGAATCTGATGGGGAATGGAGGTTTATGTTGAGGAAAACGTGATTGCGTCTAGAAAATGTAATTAACAAATAAAATTGTGGCCGCTAAGCATATGGTCGTGATTAAGAGATTCAACTGAGGGGGCCAAATGGCCCCTTTCGCTTGCCTTGTTCTCTGTGACTCCCCCAAGAGTTGAACCTTTGTGGTTGAATGGTGCCAAAATCGTCCAAGTGCAGTTTCAACAAGTCCATCTTTTAGTGCAATTGTGCAACCTCGTCTCTCCATATCATGTCATCCATAGCAGCTTCACCAACATTCTTTTCCTCGGAAGCGTCATGATGAAGATATGGATGTGCGTTCTGATAAATAAATGATGTAGTGAAAACAACAAAGATACAACACTCCAAAGATTTGTTGGTTCTGTGAATACTAGAATGTTTTGGTGTCAAAGATCCGATAATTCTTCACAAGAATATCAAAAGTTCAATGAGAATATGAGGAAGGCTCTCGAGTTTTATTAATAACAAAAAGACAACAGAAAACAATGCACGCATTAGCCTAACATATTTATAAAGAGCATTTTATGCATAAAAGAGGTAATGCTTAAATTTAGAGAGTAAATATCTTTTTGTGCACTCCAACAATGATATCTATTTTGAGTAATTTTTGTTTTTCCAAGGAACATTTATTTACCTCGGTTTGGTTCAAATTAATGTTTAGATTTTAATCTAAGTCAGAGTTCAAAATCAATTTCAACCACATTTTTCATAGGATTCACAACTTTTCAATCATATATCTCATTAACTTTTATCAAAATATGCTAAATATTTGATTTTAGTCTCCATCAAACAAGGGCTTATTGATTTCTCTAAATCACTTATTTAACATAATTTTTTTTTTTTTTTTAATATGTTTATGGTCATTAATTCAAACGTGATATGAATAATTTAAATTGTAGAGTATTCAAGATTTGTAACTTATTAAATACCATAATTGTAATTAAGAATAGAGAGTGGATTTGACTCTCTAAATTTGGAGAGCCAAATCCACTCTTTATTTCAAAAAATTAAAATATGGTCTTTTGAAACTTATTTTTAAGCATCGACTCTTTCTAATATAGAGCATTTTGTGTTTAGAGAGACTCTTGGAGATATTGTAATCAAGATATAATTGTCCTTTAGTAAGCTAAAGTGCAAGTACTTAATACAAAAACTAATGACAAGAATAATATAAACCAATGGCTAAGGGTGGGTTGGCTCCCATCATAAAGGATGCATGATTTCTACTTCCTCTATTTTTAATAGAATATGTTTGTACAACCGTGGATAATGAAGTGCATTTGTTAGTGCCCAACTTCCATGTAATTGAAAAAAAAACTATCACTCGTCATTTTGATTGGGCTGTGCTTCCTTTACATCTATTTGAGGGTTTATCCCATTTTTTTATACAGATATTGCTTGGATTAAAATGGTAGCATGTAAATTGTATTGTTGAGATTGAAATCTGCCATAATCTCTCTTAAAATGGCATTAAACATAATCTTTTCATCTGGCAAAAGGAAACAGTTTCTTCTGAAATTATGTATTATGTGGTGGGGGAGAAATTATCATCTGAAATTATATACTACATGGTGTGAGAAAAGTCTGACCACCCATATTTTATTTGAATTAATGATTGAATCTTGTAAGCTTGATCAGAAATAGAAAAATATACCCTGTTCGGATAGAGAATTCCATTTATTTATTTATTTTTATCTATTTGCATTTGATAGTCTTTAATTTCCTTCCTCCGAGAGAGAGTCTCTCATATTTATTGTTCTTAATGTTCCAGCTGGTAAAGTGTATGCAGTTGACAGATTGTTACCATTTTCATTATATGATTGATATGCTAGTTGGATGTGGATATAAGAAGGGCACAACATTGTTCGGATATGGTTACGATTTTCGACAAAGCAATAGGTAGTAATTTCTCATGTTGCAATTTCCTATCATTATTTGCTGAGTTCTTTTTGGTTTTTGCTTACAAGTGTATCTCTGGGTGACTATCTTGCTTTAATACTGTTTTGAGTTCTCAAAAGTTATTTCTTTAAATCTTGCAAGACTACTTACTGTATGGTTGCAGAATCGACAAGGCAATGGATGGCCTACAAGAAAAGTTGAAGGCTGCTTATAAAGCTTCTGGGGGAAGGAAAGTCAACATAATTTCACACTCGATGGGTGGATTGCTGGTTTCGTGTTTCATCTCTCTTCATAGTGACGTAAGTCTAAGTGCATTAGTGACTTCTCTGATCATGTTGTAAGTCTTAAGTTCATTAGTGACTTCTCTAATTTTGAACTCAGATTGTATCCAATTTGGGTCTTAACATCAATTAAACAGAAAAATGTAGTCCGTAATAATTAATCTAAGAAGCACCGAAAGACCATTGATACTCCTTAGATATGCATCGGCGGCGTGTCCTAATTATAGCGAATAAGAAAAAGGAAAAGGGGTTACAGCGAGTAAGACGAAAGGAAGAGGGGGGGGGGGGGGGAATAAGCTTGTCTTGCCCATTTTCAAGCTTTTTTGGTGCCGATTGCATAGAAAAATTGTAGGAGCAGCGTCGACAATGGTGGAAACAGGAACCCTACAAGATGACATGTTATGTTCTCCGCCTTAAAGGACGTTTTGTTGAGTTGGGCTAAAAAATGATTAAATGGGCTTGTACATTTACTGTTAAATTGGGTCTATTAATTTTAAAACCATTGACCACCAATTTTTAAATGGCACAATCATCAATCTTTTAAAATTGTCCTAGTTAAATACTAGCTTAAATAAAAATATCAACTAAATGAGAAAACAAGTATAAATGAAGTTAATGTCAATTTGATTTACGTATGACTATTTTTATTTATTTATTTTTGCAACAAGTACGCAAATTTTTATTTTCTTTACATTAAGGTGGCGTTCTGTTTGTATTTTATTTTGTATTTTCATTTTGGAAAATGTTTTGTATTTCCTGTTTTTATTTTTATTTTCAATGTTGCTGAAAACGTGTTCTGTTTGTCATTTCTGAAAACTGTTTTTGAAAATGAAAAGCTGGAAAACACGTTCTGTTTGAAATTTTGCAGAATACAACTTATACTATTTTCAATGAATTTGCTTCTGAATTATATTAAACAATCTATATTGTTTAACTTTTTTTTGGACCAAATAATAATGTCATTAATGTTCAACTCCAAAAAAATATTATAAGAAATTAATAACATAATATTCAAGTCCAAATTACTTCCATAATACATGTAACTCTAATTACTCATACAGAGTTTGATTAAACAAAATAAATTTAAAAGTCATCTTGACCTTGTGGAGTAATCAGTCCACATTTGATTCAGGCACATTTCTAGGATTAATCATAGGTCTTGCCTGCTACAATTCTCATGTGGTACATTTCTAGAATTTTAGTAGATTTTTGTGCATTTTGATAAATTTCATTTAACTTGGTTTGTTTTCTTGTATTTTGGTACATTCGCACACTGGTACGATTTGCGCATTTTGGTCGATATCATGCATTTTGTATATTTTGGTGAATTCTGGTATATATAGTGTATTTTAGTACATTTTGAAGCATTTTTTAACATTTCACACATCTTGGTTAGCACAGTACAATTGACATTGTTTTCGTAAATTTTAGAGCTATTTGCGCATTTTGGTAAATTTCTTGGGCACAATTTGAAACATCTCACAATTTGGTACATATCGCGCTTTTGGTATTAGATTAGGCATCTTGGTGAAATTTTGCTCTTTTTTGGTAGATTTAGCTTTGTTTAGTAGAGTTTTGCGTGTTTGGTACATTTCGATTCCATGCAGTTTGGTGCATTTTTTGAAATATAATAATAAGAATTCTCATTTAATTTTTTTTTGTAATGTTGATATTGAATTTAATAAAACTTTATTTAAGCTTAGTTCCAAGTTAGAATAATTCTCAAAAAAAAAAAAAAATTAATCTTTATTTAGGCTTAGTTCCAAACTAGGATAATTCTAAAAAAATAATAAAAAATAAAAACTTTATATTAAGCTTAGTTCTAAGTTAAGATAATTCTATATTAAAAAAAAAAAAAATCCCAAAACGCGTTTTCCGCGTTTTGGACATTTTTTGTCGAAATACACACAAAACGCCCAAAACGATGTTTCGGACGTTTTCCGTTTTGTGTACAAATTTTTTTTTTGTTTTCCAAAATGCGTTTTCGAAAATGGTAAAGAGAACGCGTTTTTAGCGTTTTCGAAAATAAAAACAGAAAACGACCTCAAAACAGCAAACAGAACAGGGGCTAAAATTTTAAAAAATTAATTTTTTTTTTAATTGGCGTATCGACGGGGTATCGAAATATTTTCCAAATCCTGTATTGACATATCGGATACGCGTATCCGTATCGTGCTTCATAGGAATTAATCATCCCGGTTCACATATTAGTTGTTTATTGTTAGGGATGGGGTTGTATTATTTAGGCACGTTCCTATGATTTACACACCCGATTATTCGTCCAAATAAATACATTCATGCTGTTGATAGACTATTTTTTTTAATAAAGTCAATTTAGGCTTACAGAAATTTAAATATCAATTGAATTATTGTATCTGAGTTTCTGAGTCAAGGTTTCTAAAATCATGCTGACAAAGCTAAGTATTATGTGGGTGGTGGTTCTCGTCTTGACTTGGATCCTAGCTTCTTTTATATGTAATTTTTATTGAATACTAGTCTGTGAGTAAGATCATGTCATCGGGGCATTTTATTGATACGTATAACAAGCTTGATATTGTGAATATACGTATCACAATTTCTTCCTAAATCATAAATGGTAAAAAGGTAAATCCTAAAAGGACTTGAGCACAAAAATTTCTGATTTCAAGGATTGAATAAGAATGTCTAGTCATACATATTTGATTTTGAATTTTCATTGCTTGCAAACATTTAGGCCCTGTTTTCTTTGCTGTTTTGAGGTAGTTTTCTGTTTTTATTTTCGAAAACACTAAAAACGCGTTCTCTTTACCATTTTTGAAAACGCATTTTGGAAAACAAAAAAAAAATGTGTATACAAAACGCTCAAAACCTCGTTTTGAGCGTTTTGTGTGTATTTCAACAAAAAATGTTCAAAACGCCGAAAAAGCTTTTTTTTTTTAAAGAATTATCTTAACTTGGAACTAAGCTTAATATAAAGTTTTTAGAATTATCCTAACTTAGAACTAAGCCTAAATAAAGATTTTTTTTTTTTTTTTTTTTTTGGAGAATTATCCTAACTTGGAACTAAGTTTAAATAAAGTTTTATTGAATTCAATATCAACATTACAAAAAAAAAATTAACTGAGAATTCTTGTTATATTTTAAAAAATCCTTTGATAAATGGACTCTGGTGGTTTTGAAAGAACTTGCATTTTCTGAATTTTAATAGAATTAGAGCTTCCTCAAATCCCGAACCTGATCAAGCTGTGTTAATATACTTTTAATGCTCACATAAGTGTGTTGCATGTAACCATGTTTTCAGTGTATTGTGAAAGAAAATTTGAGTTTGAATCAGTAGTATTCTGCAAGCAAATTAATTAAAAATAGTTTAAGTAATATTCTGCAAAATTTCAAACAGAACGTGTTTTCCAGCTTTTGATTTTCAAAAACAGTTTTCAGAAATGACAAACCAAACGCGTTTTCAACAAATTTGAAAACAAAAATAAAAATAGGAAACACAAAATATTTTCGAAAATGAAAATACAAAATAAAATACAAACAGAACGTCACCTTAATTTTCTTGTACCGTCATAATAGACATTCAAACAATTTGACTCCCTTGATGATTTCATACTCTATTTATGGTGACTGGAGGCTTAACCCTTGATATAATCTTCACTATGCAGGTATTCTCCCAATATGTAAACAAGTGGATTACCATTGCAACTCCCTTTCAAGGTAAGTATTCCTGTATCAAGTTTGGTATCTTGCTAGATATTTTGAATTTGATGCATTATACATGGTTTAAAATGTCGTTTAGCTAGATGTTTTTACACTGTTAATCATAAACCCTTTTAGATAGACAAATAAGAAAAAAGAGTTGTTGACTTGTATTTCTTCAATAAAAGTTCACAATTTATAGAGTAGTGCTGAAAATGTTGGTGTCTTCGATACACCTTCGTGGCTTAGTAAGCTCTCCAAAACATGACCCCAAAACTCAAGTTCGAATCCACCTCGAGTTCACCTTGGTTGCCAATAACTATGCTCTAACCACACTTTGGTAGAGGGGGAAGAATAACATCACAAAGGGAGGAAATAATGAAGAAGAACAATGGTAGATACTCTAAGCTCAACCAAGAACGGATCCTTTACATTTTCCCTCTATTGCATTTTCAAACCCAAGGCAAATAATAGACGAAGACAACATATATAACACTTAGAGCTCGTTTGGCACAACTGTTGTGAATAGAGCTTTTTTTAAAAGTTTTGTTAACAAAAAACAGTTGATTGTTTGGTTGTCACTGCAGAAAGTACTGTTAACATTAAATTGATTGTTTGGTAGTACAAGTATAAAAGTACTTTTGTATAAACTAACACTTACATTATATCTCATAGTTAACTAAAAATTAAATAATTATTTCACCGTTGAAATCTATATTAAAAAAAAATTAATTAATTAATTCATAAAATATAATATTTCACTATTTTCAATATATTCCATATTTTATTCATTAATTAGGAAAAAATATATAATTTCAATTTATTTTTAAAAGATTTCATATTTTATTAATTAATGAATTATAATATTTCAATAGATTTCCAAAAAGAGTTATAGAAAAAAATATTTTGTCGATAAATTTTATATTTCATATTTAATATTTTGTTAATTAATAAAATATAATTTCATATTAATCGGTAAAATATAATATTTCAATACGAGCTACGAAAAATAATATATTTTAAACATATTTCAAATTTTATTAATTAATAAAATATAATTTTTATTAATCAATAAAATATAATATTTTAATACGAATTATGGATTAAAATATATTTTCAATATATTTCATAATAAGATATTATATATTTCAACTTTTTGTAAAAATGTTTTTGAGAATCTACAAATTTGAGCTTCTCTAAAATAACTTAAAAAAACTGTTTATCGAGTCAAAAGTACTTTTTTAATCAGAACCAAACATTTATATGTTTGGATTAATTAGACTCTACACTAGATCCTTCAATCCTTCTTAGATAAATACATTATTTAGAAATTATTTAGAAAAATATCAGATTCTATGAGAGTGTCTATTATTTGATTGACCTAATTAATTATGGAACATATTATTTAGGGATGTAATTACCATTTATATAGGAGATTAAATTAGGGGTGTAATTACCATTAAAGTCAACTAATAATATGAAAATTACAATTATTAAATTAGTTTAATAATATGGGAAGTCATCTTCTATATTGTGAAATTACGATAATTATAATAACGATTACGATACTTTAATGAATATTAAATTCAGTGCAATATTCATATCACATATGTAATAAACATTACAATACGTGTAATGAATATTACATTTTCTGGAAAAATGATTAGATTCATAGTGTGAGAATACAAAAAAAAATTACATTCATGCCATAATTCGTCAAATGTGTATTATATGCACTGTAATATTGAGGGAACAATAGTGTGTCATGACAACACATTACAAGCATTATAATTTCAATGAATTGCATGTCAAATGCATTGTAATGTAATGTAATCTTACGTCGTCTTAATGTTACACAGTCTGTAATGTAAATAAAATAGATATTATGTAATGTATCGTATGGTAAAATTATAGGATTTGGATTCTCACATGTCATGTATTATAAATCGACATGAGACTTACATGAAATGTAATGTAATGTAATTAAATTTAACGCCCTTCGTAATATGTTACACGCAATGTATAATTTTACTATTGTACTGCAATTACACACCCTGTAAGATTACAAAGGACTTTTTAATATATTACAATTAATCGTGGTGTTATTTTGAATGTACGGACTTTCTAGTAGCCAATCATGATTTTATTCCATTTTGGAAAATCTGTCAAAATTGCAAAGATCTTAGGAGATTTGAAGTTGCCTAATTAATCTTCTAAACAAATGGTAACAGCTTTCCTAAAATAAAGGATTCCTATTTAATGAGGTCAGTTAAATATTACATTCTCTCATAAGAATCTGGTATTTTTCTAAAGTCATGGAATGAAATCTAGTAATATTACGAATAGTATGAAAATCAAGTATTTTTCAATTACAATACATTACATCTAGGTAATTACGTAATTTTCCCTATATTTTTTTACTAAAAGTAGAGTACTTTTAGACCTTTCAAAAGTCCTACCAAACCCACACTTAGTTGGGCTAGGTCTAAATATGACTCAAATCAACAAGCTCAAGACCCATCAAGGCATCAACCAATCCAACCAAGTCCAAAGTCTATGCCCAAAAAACCACCGCAGTTGGGGTTTCCAAGTGGGTCACGAGCAACTATCAATTAAGTTGCTTCAAGTGGCCCGAGTTGTTATCGAGTCGGCCTATTTGTTTTGGTGTCGATATATTTCCACAATTGTTTTGCATCATCGTCCGAATTTATTGAGTATAAAAAAAAAAAAACAAATCACCTTGATATCCAATCAACATGTAAGAAAATAACACAATGTTTATACTTGTCCAATCAAGGTTACCAATTAAAATTGGAATCACGATCCTTACCTCGTGTCTCGCACCCAATACACACATCATACTTGCTCTTTTACTCACCTAGGCTAAGATCAAGAACACTCAACTAAAAGACAGATAATCACAGCAATCAATCAAGAACATATAACACACGTAAAGAGAATAATATAAAAAATATTTCCAAACATGTGCTCACGAAAGAACAGGAGACTAACTCCAAGTTAATCAAGCACAATGCCAACACATATACGACACATTGCATAATGACCTCATGAAAAGATTTCACACAATTATCCTATTCCATTCCGTGTAGCTTATTCCTTGAGTGAACATATCACACACACCGCCACTTATGTTGACTAGGTTGATCACTACACATGTCTAACTAGTAAACAACAATAAATCTTAAGTTCATGGGATGCTCCTTTATCAATACCTCATTTCTCTCAACCTAAGTGGATAATGGATCTCCACCTGATAGAAGTGATCTAAATGTCATTCTAACATTTCACCAAGATTTTCAGATAGAAGATTTACAATACATTTAATCACATTTCAACTCGTGATTAAAATGTCATACTCACCCCCTGTACATCTTATCAATGCACCATCAAGCATTTGTTCCATACATTACCAAAAGACATACTCACACGTATTGCTAATGCATAACAAATCCACTATACATGCCAACACATTAAACTCGGTAAAATTGATTATACACAAATTCATCTAAAGTAACATATATCAAATAAGTTGAAATGTTATACAAAACAATGCATCGAATTAAGTAGTCACACATGCAGTAACATCGAGCACTTATCCTCAATAAGCCTCGTTCTCGTTCGGATCTTACCTAGATCGAGTGACACCATTCGCCTCACCTATCTCCTAACACCTTACACTCTTCCTTTACTATCCCAACAAGAACAAACTCCCATAAGAAATTCTTAATATACTACAATTATATCACCTTACCTACCGTATTAACTAGACCTAAAACCTTGCCATCATACGACACACTCTAGAAAACTAAATCACCATGCCTCAAGAAACACCAAGTGTTGTCATTTTACCTAAAAAAAATTCACAAGCACGACATGAAACAAAAGCAAAGACCACAAGCAAAGTATAGACATACATCATACAAAATATAGTCAATCATACTTCCTAAGGTGACAGGTATTTTTATATAGCAACAAAAAATCTAAAGCGCAATATATCAAAATCATACAGAAATTAATATATCAAATTCACAAGAATACATGGCATGAATTAAATAAATAAATCCTAAGTCTCACCAGGCAATGTTTACAAAGTAATGGCAACCCCAATCTTAATGACCACTCCATACGATGATTTGCTAGTGTGATAAATTGAAAGGTTCCAGTCAATTTTACCAGAGAGAACTTTTGTATTCGCAAATTAGAAGATACGCGAACATCATCACTTTAGGAATATCACTATACAACCTAAAGCACCCACCAAAAATTGCTTCATGAAAATCACCAGTCAACCGAACAACCACATGGGAAAAATCGTCCAACTTTCAGTACAATATTTGAAACTGAAATCCTAGAGTACCAACAACTCCATCAAGACGCCGAGAACAAATTGCCTGAAGACGTCGTCGCGGAAAGTGACCCACGCGCTATCGTTGGCCACGCTTCGACAGCTGGAAAAAATTTCTTTCCTCATTATGCTTTGCCTGAGCATGCTGAGTCCACCGGTGGTAACCGTTACCCCCAAACGATTTTCGGTTTGGTCGGAATTCACCTAAACGTATTCGGTTGTCACATCGTATTTATGGTCACTGTAGCCACTGTCGACGTCGGAATTGAACCAAATTTCAGGCGAGTCTTCTCCTCGACAAGGCGGTTCCAATGGTGGTCTTACTTTTCCCAACCGACCATCTGTTTGGCAGGAAATCAGCTTTTTCAGTCCACCCAACTGTGCGAAAAATTGGATAGTTTCAGTCTTCGTTTTTGCCTTTTTTCCTGTTCAGTGTCTGGTTGTTTTTCCTACTATTTCAGCCTAAATCTCTCACCATTCTCACTCTAATACCATGTTGAAAATGTTGGTGCCTTCGATACACCTTCCGGACTCAGTAAGCTCTCTAAAACACGACCCACAAAATTCAAGCTCCACTTCACCTCGAACTCACCTTGGTTTCCAACAACTATACTCTAACCACACCTTGGTAAAGGGGGAAGAATAACATCACAAACGGAGGAAATAATGAAGAACAATGGTAGACACTCCAAGCTCGACCAAGAACGGATCCCTACATTTTTTCCTCCATTGCAATTTCAAACCCAATTCAAAGTTGTCAAACAATAGACAAAGGCAATATATATAACACTTAGTTGGACTAGGTCTAAATATAGCTCAAATCAACAAGCTCAAGGCCAACAATCAATCAAATCAAGTCCAAAGTCTATGACCAAAAAGTCACCGCAATTGGGCTTTCCGAGTGGGTCATGACCAACTACCAATTAAATTGCTTCAAGTGGACCCAAGTTGTTATCGAGTTGAGCTATTTGTTTTGGTGTCAATATATTCCGACAATTGTTTTAAGTCATCTCCTAGATTTATTATGTATCAAAAAAACCCAACAAATACAATGACCAGTAATTTAGTAAAGTAATTCTATACGAAGAAATAGGCAAAATATCTCTCTAGGATATATTAGACCCTAATGGCCAAGATTTTAGCAATTAAATTAGGAAAGTAACCAATCTATTTACAACTATACAATCTTGGAATTTAATCAGGGGCTTTGGTATATGAAACATATCCTCGAGAATTTGTTAACAATTTGCAAAACCAATAATTATATTTCTTTTGTTACTTTGTGTCTACCATTTCCTTCCATTCCAACCCACAAAGTGAATAAAGATAGATAAAATGATATGAGAAAAGTGAACACACACAATATTCACACGGTAACTGATTTTCCTGTACAATGAGTACTACTATAATAATTAAGATGCGAAAGGATTGCACATCTTGTTCACATAATTTTTTTCTTCAGATGCTCAATGGCTTATTTTAGTAATAAATATAAGGATATTCAAGAATTCTAGAGATGATAGAAACAATCGAGTGCATCCGATGTTTTAAAAAGTTGTTTGAGGCTTGCTCCTTGATGCCTGTTTCACGTGAGGCTTTCATTAAACACCTCAAAGCTTATGCGTCGAGTGCCACGTATTGAGGCTTACACCCTGACTAACCAAGGCTTAATTAAGCCTCAAGGTAGATGAGGTGTGCACTCGTTTGTCTTTGCTTTTTCTAAGTGTTTTTTTTTTTAATTGAAATATTCTTAAGTATTTTATTACTGAGAAGTATGGTCAAAACTTTTATGGCCTAAAACATACCAAGGGTTTTTGGTATTCTTCTTTCTTCCTTGTTTTCAAGTTCGACTTTGAAGATGATCGATGGTTTATTATGAGCATATTTTTATGTTTATATTCTTTTGATTTATTTACTTGCACCTAGCTTCACAAATGTAAAATGTCCCAGTATTGCGCCTTATGAAACATTGAGTGCAATATCAATCTTTGAATTGAGCTATCAGTACTTCCATCTCTTTTTCCCTACGGATATGGTAACCTTCATGGAGATCTCTTACCATTTCAGATGGTAATCCATATTTATGCTCCTGGGGCATTTTAGTATGTGACGGAGAACTGCTCACTGTAGATTTTTTTCCTCTTTGAAGTACATAAAGGTGGTTTCTTCCGATCCTTTAGGCATGAGATACCAGTTGATGTACATTAACATAAATTAATTACCAGCCATTCCTCAAGATTTTTGCTCAAGATTTTTCCTGGAATATTCAGTTGCACAACCGAGCTCTTTACGTTGTCTATTTATGTTCTCTTTAAGTGAGCTTAGATTGAACCAGATCTATTTTGAACAGGGGCACCAGGATGCATCAATGATACTCTACTAACAGGAGTGCAGTTTCTCGATGGCTTTGAAAGCTTCTTTTTTGTGTCAAGGTGGTCAATGCATCAACTGGTAATATTCCCTGTTTCAAGGATTAATAAGGCTCTTGAAATTATCTTTCTGGATTTGCTGAATAAAAATTTACCGTTCGTTCTTGTCTTTTTTGCTGTCTTCAATTTGAATCCATTTTATTTATTTATTTATTTTTTGAGCATCCACACCTTCATCATAGGTCTTCACACAATTATCTAAATACTTTCTTGCAGTACATAAGTGAAGTGTGTTTTCCGTATTTGATTTGTCATATATCACATGATAAAGATTTTTGCAATTTTTGGGGTCGACATTTGTCTGCATTGTGTTCCAGTATAAACACCAAGCAGGAAATGTTATTGTTCTTGTGCAAAGTGAAATATTGGTTACTTGGATTTTATGACCGTGGTAACTTTGATTCTTCTTTTAAAATCAAAATCATTGTGTTTTAGTAGGAGTTTAACAGGAGTTTTAGGCTCTAATGAAACATAAATGGACTATAATTGGATCAAAATATGAAAACTAATGTTATCTAACCTGATCGGAATGAAACTCTATTTAAAAAATTCTATTATAATTTTAACCAAGTGTATAATTTGTTAACGAATGGTTGAAGAACCGAAGAAAAATGGGTGCAAAGAAGAGAAGAAATTATGGCAAAGGAAAATAAATTTTATCCATATTTTACATTGAATAAACTCCACTATTTATAGTGGAAATGGAAATAAACTAAAAAGAAGCTAAGACCGTGTTTGATAGCGAGAGAAGAATTTGGGTAGAAAGAAAATAAATTTCAGAGAATTGAATTCCTGGGAATTGAAATTTTAATATATTTGATTGGTTTAATTTTCTAGATAGAAAAAGTGGGAAAATTTTCAACTTTTGTTGATTAATCGACATTATTTTCTATTGCAAATAAAGCAAAATTTAATTTGTCAAAATATCAAAAATAACCTTATCAGTTCTAATTGGAATTATTCTCTATTTTATAAAATTATATTATAATTCTAACTCAATTAATTCTTTGTAAAGTACTCTATTTTTTGACAAATAAGTTAGTAGTTGTTGAGTTTCTTCACAATTTTTTCGCAAATCTCCCTGAGATGAATAGTATTTTTTGTGCAATTTGAAATGTGAAGTAAGGCTCCTTATCTTAATTGTGAAACTGAATACTTGAAATTCAAGAGACCCTCTGTTTTTTGGTGAAGTAGTCTCCTTAATCGTGAAACTGAATACTTGAAATTCAATCGACCCTCTATTCTTCGTTGCAGATCAGGATACAAATGAAGATAGACTTAGAACTATAATAGAGTTTTATAAATAGAATTTAATTCCAATTGGATTATGGGT
Organism: Ligustrum vulgare; assembly: GCA_963555705.1. Classification (NCBI taxonomy): domain Eukaryota; kingdom Viridiplantae; phylum Streptophyta; class Magnoliopsida; order Lamiales; family Oleaceae; genus Ligustrum; species Ligustrum vulgare. Next base: position 33,241,213 of record OY743171.1, on the reverse strand, counting down.
GAGTTTGATTTTTTTAAATAGTTTTTATGGTTTTGAATAGTGATTTTTAGGAGAATGTGTGGTTACATAGTAAGGAGTCTTTTTTGGATTTTTGTATAATATTATTTTATTGATAAATGTGTGGTTGAAAAGGAGAGAGGAAATCATGGTTTTCAAATAATGAAAATCAAATAGGGGCTATATAATATTAGTTTTAATAATTTGATACAGTTTTAGTTTATTAGAAGTTTGTTTTCTTTTAGCTTCTTTTTAGTTTATTTGCTCTATAAATATTGGGTTTATTTAATGTAATAGTTAGCACTTGATGTAAAATAAACATTGATTTTCCTTCTCTTCTGTGCTTCAATTGTCTGTCAACAATTTTTTCCTTGTTTGAGCCCCATTTTTGGTTGAAAATGAGTTTTTTAATAGTGAATTTTTGGAAAATATGTAGTTAAAAAATAGGAAAATGTTTTGGGTTTATGGTACAAAATGTTTTATTGTGAGAATGTATGGTTGAAAATGAGTTTGAAAAAAATAAATAAATGAATTTTTAGATAAAGAGGATCAAACGGTGGCTTTATATGCTCTTGCATCAGTACTACTCCCCTTAAATTGAAAGCATATAAGCTTACTGTCACGACTCGCTCGATTTTGGCACAAGAAGATCGAGAAATTTAAAATGGTGATGACTTGAGGCTAATCGGAATATTCTAGACTCCCACAAGTGCATGAAGACTGCTAGAATATGGTGGGACATTCTAGAAGCCTACAAGCTCCTCACTTGGTGGATTATTCTAGATCATCCTAGTTTAGTCCATAAATATTTTAATGTAAATATTTGTATAGATAATTCTAGATGTGTAATCTAGACCATTGGATAGAAATGATCATAGCCATCCATTTGAGGAGGCTACTACTATAAATAGCTTGGCAGGATTCATTTGAAGGCATCAAGAGAGTGAAGTTGTAAAGAGTATTCTTATTCAATACAAAGTCTTCTTTGTAAGTTCTTGTGTTCCTTCATTGTCCCTTTCTTAAAGTGTTCTACTTAGTGCCTTTCTAAGACATCAACGCCAATCGGGAGGCAGGCTGACTTAGTGTAATAACCGCGGGGGCGGAAGTTGAAGACACTAAGGCCGCACGGTTCTTGGAGGAAATTAGCAAGTCCGTGACAGTTGGTATCAAAGCCTAGGTTTGCTCACTTACTATCGTTGGCATGGCGGAAAAAGAAGTGGGATCCGGCATTTCGGAGGTAGAACATGACGAGCGGGGTCGAGAGGTCGAACCCCAAACCACGAGTAAGAAAACTCGACAAACTCGAAGCAAGAGCCGACCACCAGCCCCTACCGGTGGATCTCTTGAGGAAGTATTTCTCAATATGGGGGAACGCATTGAAGTAGTGGAGAATTCACTTTCAACCCTTGAAGCTCACACCTTGGAACAACTTGATGATCTCAAGGAAGACCAAGGTGCTTTAAGGTAAGAATATACGAGGTTGGAGGGTAAGGTCATGGATGCTGTCAAAGCAATCCAAGCCCAAGTGAACAAGCTTTGCGCGGATATGCAAAGTGGCCTAGACGCTTGTAAGAAGGCGTCAACTAGTGCGGGTACTAGCACGATTTTAGCGGCTCCAAGGATCAACTATCCAAAGCCTAGGGAGTTCGATGGAAAGCGAGATGCAAAAGAACTAGATGATTTCCTATGGCGATTGGAGATATATTTTGAGGGCGTGAACATTGTGGATGAAGCTATTAAGGTACGTACTTCGACTATGTATCTTACGGACACCGCGGCTCTATGGTGGCGACGTAAGCATGCCGACATAGAAAATGGTGCTTGTAGGATAGATAGTTGGGATGATTTCAAGAAGGAATTGAAACGCCAATTTTATCCCAAAAATGTAGTATATGAGGCCCGTAAAAAGCTTAGGGAGTTGAAACATAAGGGCACTATTCGCGATTATGTTAAAGAGTTTACTATCCTTGTGCTTCAAATCCAGAGCATGTCAGATGAAGATCTATTGTTTCACTTTACCGACGATTTGCAAAATTGGGCGAAGCAAGAACTTCAACGTCGGGGAGTGAAGACAGTAAATGAGGCTATTGTGGTGGCCGAATCTTTAACCGAGTTCCAAAGGAGCACGGATTCATCCAAATCTTCTAAAAACTTTAAGAGTAACTCGGCTAAAGGCGGGGGAAAGAAGAAAGATTACCTTAAGCCATCATTCTTCAAAGGTGGTAACACTTACGAACGTTCCCTTTCGCGAAAAAATTATGAGGAAAAGAAGAAGGCCTTGACGGGTTCTCAAAGTGGATGCTTCGTGTGCAAGGGGCCACATTTAATGCGTGATTGCCCTAAACTTGGCACATTGGCGGCTATGGCGGAGGAATGAGATTCACCCTTTTGCCAAGATCAAAGGGCTGAACATTTTAGTTCATTGCAACTTCTTAACCCTCTCAATGCTAAGGTCATTCCGACTTCCAATAATGAACGATGATTAATGTATGTGGAAGCTCAAGTAAATAGTCGGCCCGCACTAGCAATGGTGGATACGGGAGCTACCAACAACTTCATTACTGAAGATGAGGCTAGAAGGTTGGGCCTCACAATCACTAAAGGTGGTGGTCTTATGAAAGCTGTGAATTCTCTATCAACGCCCCTTGGTGGCATAGTTCGAGGAGTGGAAATTCAATTAGGCACTTGGCATGGCCAAGTGGATTTTTCGGTGGCTACAATGGATGATTTTCGCTTGGTTCTCGGGTTGGACTTCATGAGGAAGGTCAATGCTATTCCTATGCCTTCCTTTGGCTCGGTTTGCATCTTGGAGAGGAGTTCTCCATGCATAGTTCCTATGGTAGCTAGGACGAAAGCAATGGGGCAGCTTTCGGCCATGCAACTAGCAAAAGGGCTAAAGAAAGGAGAGGCGACGTATTTGGCAGCATTAAAAATGGAGGACCAAGTTGAGGAAGTTGCGGGTGACGATAATGTGCCCGAAGTCATCAAGAATGTCCTTGAAGAAAATAAGGACGTGATGCCGCCGGAGTTACCCAAGAAATTACCACCTAGGAGGGAGGTGGATTATAAGATTGAGTTGGAACCGGGAGCCAAACCACCATCCATGGCACCCTATCGGATGGCACCGCCGGAACTGGAAGAACTTCGAAGGCAATTGAAGGAGTTGCTTGATACGGGGAGGATACGACCTTCGAAGGCACCTTATGGCGCTCCGGTCTTGTTCCAAAAGAAGCATGATGGATCGTTACGCATGTGTGTAGATTACCGGGCGCTCAACAAGGTAACAATTAAAAACAAGTATCCTATTCCTTTGATTGCTGATTTATTCGATAGACTTGGTAGTGCAAAATATTACCCAAAGGTGGATCTACAAAAGGGATATTACCAAGTACGGATTGCAGAAGGGGATGAGCCTAAGACAGCATGCATCACTCGATATGGCTCATTCGAATGGTTGGTAATGCCTTTTGGCTTAACCAACGCCCCGGCCACATTTTGCACATTGATGAATAGGATTTTCCAACCTTGCTTGGACAAGTTCGTGGTGGTATACTTGGATGATATTGTCATCTATAGCGACAACTTGGAGCATCACGCAAAACATCTCCGAACGGTGTTCCAAGCATTGCGGGAGAATGAGCTATACATCAAAAAGGAGAAATGTTCCTTTGCCAAGGAGGAGGTGCACTTCCTTGGACATATCATTGGCCACGGGCGCTTGAAGATGGATGAGGCAAAAGTAAAAGCAATCAAGGAGTGGGAAGCACCAACCAAGGTAACCGAACTTCGTTCTTTCCTTGGTCTAGTTAATTATTATCGGCGGTTCATCCAGGGCTACTCAGCGAGGGCAGCCCCACTAACAGACCTATTGAAGAAGAATAAGACATGGGATTGGTCCGAGAAATGTCAAACTGCCTTTGATGATTTGAAGGCGGCCGTGATGGAGGAACCAGTCTTGGCATTGCCGGATTTCACCAAGACCTTTGAAGTACAAACAGATGCCTCAGACTTTGCTATCGAGGGTGTTCTAATGCAAGAAAGGCATCCTATTGCTTTTGAAAGTCGCAAGCTCAACGACACTGAGCGTCGGTATACGGTGCAAGAAAATGAGATGACGGCTATTGTTCATTGCCTACGAGTATGGCGTCATTACTTGTTGGGCTCAAAATTCATCATCAAGACGGATAATGTCGCTACTAGTTATTTTCCAATCACAAAAGAAACTGACTCCCAAGCAAGCACGTTGGCAAGATTTCTTAGCGGAGTTTGACTATGTGATGGAATACAAGCCGGGGAAGGCGAATGTTGTAGCAAATGCGTTAAGCATGAAGGCGGAGCTTGCAGCCAGAAGCCAAACCAAAGGGACGTTGCTTGATTTGATTCGGGAAGGCATGGGTCATGATCCCTTGGCTAAGGAGTTGGTAAAAGCTGCCCAAGAAGGAAAGACGCGACGGTTTTGGGTCGAGGACGGCTTACTCTACACTACAGGGCAGCGTATCTATGTTCCTAAATGGAACAATTTGCGGCGAGATATCATCAAGGAGTGCCATGACACAAAGTGGGCTGGTCATCCCGGGCAAAAACGCACATTGGCACTACTTGAACGAGCTTACTATTGGCCGCAAATGAAAGACATGGTGGAGCTCTATGTAAAGACTTGTCTTGTGTGCCAACAAGACAAAGGGGAAATAAGGTCACCAGCGGGTTTGTTGGAGCCTCTACCAGTCCCGGAGCGTCCATGGGACTCTATCACCATGGACTTCATTAGTGCCTTGCCTAAATCCGAAGGGGTCGGGTCAATAATGGTGGTGGTTGATCGATTCTCTAAGTATGGCACCTTCATTCCTGCCACCAAGGATTGCACAGCGGAGGAAGCAGCAAGGCTATTCTTCAAGAATGTTGTGAAGTATTGGAGGTTACCGCGGAGCATAATAAGTGATCGTGATCCCCGATTCACGGGTCGGCTATGGACGGAGTTGTTCAAACTCCTAGGCTCGGACCTACACTTCTCTACAAGCTTTCACCCTCAGATGGATGGACAAACAGAAAGGGTGAATGCTTTTTTGGAGTGCTATCTTCGGCACTTTGTAAGTGCCAATCAGAGAGATTGGGCCAAGCTCCTGGATATTGCGCAATTTTCCTACAATTTACAAAGGAGAGAAGCCACAGGGCGGAGTCCATTCGAGTTGGCGACAGGACAACAACCACTAACGCCCCACAATTTGTCCACTTCTATTGAAGGAGGGAAAAGCCCCGGAGCATACAAAATGGCTAAGTCATGGGAGGAGCATGCCGACTTAGCACGATCATGTTTAAACAAAGCACGGAGGCGCATGAAGAAGTGGGCCGATAAGAAGAGACGGCCTTTGGAATTTAAAGTTGGCGACCAAGTCCTTGTGAAAATATTACCTCAACAATTCAAGGCGTACCGAAGTGTGCACAAATGCTTGGTACGGAGATATGAAGGGCCGTTCCCGGTGGTAGCTAAGGTTGGCAAGGTATCTTATCGCCTTGACCTACCTAACACTTTAAAGATTCATCCCGTCTTCCATGTGAGCATGTTGAAGCCATATCATGAAGACATGGAATACCCTAGCCTAGGGGAGTCACAACGGGCACCTCCGATTGTGACTAAGTCATTTGATAAGGAGGTTGATGAGATTCTAGCAGATCGCATTGTTCGAAGGCGTGGAGTGCCTCCTTGCCAACAATTTTTGATAAAGTGAAAGGGATATCCCGAGTCCGAAGCAACGTGGGAAAGTCAAGAAGACTTGTGGCAGTTCGAAGACAAGCTAAAGCATTACGTGGCGACGACGGCGTCACCCAAATAGGCGGGGGAGAATGTCACGATTCGCTCGATTTTGGCACAAGAAGATCGAGAAATTTAAAATGGTGACGACTTGAGGCTAACCGGAATATTCTAGACTCCCACAAGTGCATGAAGATTGCTAGAATATGGTGGGACATTCTAGAAGCCTACAAGCTCCTCACTTGGTGGATTATTCTAGATCATCCTAGTTTAGTCCATAAATATTTTAATGTAAATATTTGTATAGATAATTCTAGATGTGTAATCTAGACCATTGGATAGAAATGATCCTAACCATCCATTTGAGGAGGCTACTACTATAAATAGCTTGGGAGGATTCATTTGAAGGCATCAAGAGAGTGAAGTTGTAAAGAGTATCCTTATTCAATACAAAGCCTTCTTTGTAAGTTCTTGTGTTCCTTCATTGTCCCTTTCTTAAAGTGTTCTACTTAGTGCCTTTCTAAGACATCAACGCCAATCGGGAGGCTGACTTAGTGTAATAACCGCGGGGGCGGAAGTTGAAGACACTAAGGCCGCAAGGTTCTTGGAGGAAATTAGCAAGTCCGTGACATTACGATGTCTTTCAATAACTTCGTTTTATTTGAAAAGGAAAGGTGGTTTCTGTTTTAAATTCTAGCATTCACAGTGATGTATGATATATTTCTAAGCCACAGAAGAATGATATCTACCTTACGTCAAAACATTTCTGCAAGTGGTTACATGAGAAATTAATGGGAAAAAGATAAAATAAACAATGCTGGCATCAAGGAGTTATTGAGAGTGAGATAACTGATGATTGCTCATTTTGGAACATGTAGTTCAACTCTTAGAATTAGAAATGCATTCTAGAGAACCTCTGAAAGTTAATAGATAGGCACTCTTAGATATATATTTTCATAATATTATTGTATTGCGAGCAGTAGGAACTTGGGTCAAAACATTCTAGTTTATCATCTTTGCATGCTTTCATTCTAGTTTATCATCTTTATTTGGGTCAAAACATTCTAGTTTATCATCTTTACATGCTTCCATCTAGAAATGGTCAGTTTTACTTTGATTAACTCTATACTTGTATAGCACAAATTTTTTTAGCAATTTCTTGGTTGAGTTCTCCTTTTCTTCTCTTGCTTTGCGGTTTGAATTCTTTGATCTCATGCGTAGCTTGTGGAGTGTCCATCTATTTATGAGATGCTTCCGAACATTGATTTCGATTGGAAAAAGAAACCCGAGATTCTGGTATGGCGAAAGCAATCCAAGGACGGAGAAACATCAGTTGAACTGGAATCTTATGGCCCTGATGAAAGTGCGACTCTTTTTGAAGAAGCATTAAAAACTAACGAGGTAATCCCTTTTTAATCTCATTTAGCAGAATAATTTTTTTTTTTTTTGAACAGTTCAGTTTTGGTTGTATGTTTTAATTCTCGTTATTAGCTTGTGAACGATATAGCTTGGTGTTGGACTGGGAAACAATTAGTATTGCCTTTATTAGTTCATGATTCAACAAGTAAATGGATCTAATATACTGAGTGACATGATTGAAATAGATGTTGTCTTCTTATAATTTGGTACGGAAGTACCTTGTATTTGACTTTCCCACTTCTATATTAGTATTTTCTTGTAGAAAATGATGAGATATGAAACTATAGGTGGGTTGTGACCATGAAGATGATTGGATGGATGAGTATACGCGCTTGCACCTTCTTATGTTTTTACTATCTATTCTATTCCAGATTCTACAATAGGATTTAGTTATGGGAATTTTTCTTCCGACTCTTTTGTAAAGCATTTGTCAGTTCAATGATTTTTCCCGTCCTTGTGGTAAGTAATCTGGAATGCTAAAGATTCTTTCTAAGACCAAAGCCCAGTCTCATACTTCGCTTCTTAATTAATTAATATCAGTGATCAATTACAGACAAGAATGCCTTGAAGCTTTTAGTCTAGATGTTTATTCATCTGAGTTTTCCCATTGAGTCAAAAGATCACATCTTTCAGTGCAAGCGAGGAAGCTCTGAAATATCTGTTTACATCATTGTCAGAAGTTCCTTGTTCAGCTACCATGCAAGTTGCCTTTCTTCTGTACTTGGAGGTTTCATTATAGAGTTTCACGGGGATTGAAGATCTGATCTCTTGGTCCTCTATTTTTCTTCTATAGAGGGTATTCTAGGAGCAAAACCCCCAAGTATTTTTGCTAAAAGATGACTAGATAAAATTAGTTTTTATCTATTTGATCGCTTTAGTTTCCTTGAATTGTGTGGTTTCACCATTGTCTTAATCTGATTATGCACGGTAGTACTTTTGGGACATTTACATATTGGCATATCTTGTCATAATTTTACGATCTTTATTTTGGCAATGTTTTTCTTTTAACTTGCAGCTAAGTTACAATGGGAAAACAGTCCCTCTACCTTTTAACTCGGCAATTCTTAAATGGGCGGCTGGTACTCGCGAAATTCTCACAAAAACTCAAGTTCCGAAAGGGGTATCATTTTACAACATCTATGGGACATCTTTTGACACACCATTTGATGTTTGGTATGTGGCTGAATTACCTCTCATTTTGAAGCTCCATTAGATTAAAAACTATTATGCAAAAGAGTTTACTTTCTTTTGTACATAAAAATATGATTCACACAAGTTCTTTAATACGGCCTTCAGTAAGGTAGTAAGCGACTAACCATAAAGAGAAGATGATGCTAGGAGGTAGACCAAGTTCAAAACCAAGGAAAATATTGCTCCAAGAAACTTCCATCCGTAACAATTGGGAACGAAGAAAAATGAAGAAATAAGTTTGGCTAAATATTATACATATAATAAATCCAATTTGAAGAGATTAAGATCTTGTTTGGTTCTAGATCTTTTGGAGGAATTTTCAAATGTGTGGTTGAAAAGTTTGAAAAGAAATGGGTCTCATAGAAATGTGTGTTGAAAATGAGTTTGAGGAAAAAAAATGAAAAAGATAGTGGACCAAACAAGCTCTATATCTCTGCCTTTGCCTTTAACTGAGGTAAAGCCATCCAAAATAAAATAAATGTTTGACAAAACACACCGAAATAAACAAAACAGATAAGCTCAGAAATAATAAAGAATTAGATTGCAACAATCAACCAGAATATTTTATTTATTTATTTTTTCGGCAAGGACCTCTTATTGGAACAAGTTTAAAGGAACTATTTCTCATTCTTTGTGTTTCCACAGTTCCTTAGTCCATTAACGTGTCTACATAATGAGCATGGTTATACTTCTGAAATATACAGGGGAAAGAATTGATCTCTACTTCAGCCACCTGAAAATACCTCATGACGTGTGCTGAAACCAGGTTCACATATTTCCGCTTCTGTGGAAGTGCGAAATGCATCTCGATATGCACATGCTAATTGGATTTAAATGCCTTGAAACAACAGGGCCAAACTTGTATATTTCCCTTTCTGCTCGCACTGATGTAATCTTAGTCTCATCTTAAAGAATTATAGACCAGAAGAACCAAATATTACAAAATGTGTTAATGTTTGTTGAGATGTTTGATTATCTACCCAAGAAGATAGAGTCCAACATACGAGAAAAGGTCACAAATAATTATCCTATGATAAGTAGTTTTAAAAAATGGCTGGCACAGCAACAAGTATTGAAATTTTCAATTTTCTATTCACTCATGATCGGGCAGAGCATCTCTATCAGTTAATAGAGCTATCCTCTACTATATATAGTTTTTAAGGTGTTTTTGCAATTGCTTGTTGGACATTTCCAACCAGAGAATCACGATTAAATCCCAGTTTCGGGGTCAGGAGCGTGGGAAGACCGGCTAAGAACCTTTCTTACTTTCGAAGACCGGTTAAGAACCTTTCTTACTTATGAAAAAAGTTACAACATTAGTGAAATTGTAAGGGAGTACTCAATTTATCATTTTTTTTCCTCAAAGCTTTGAATAGCCTAGTTTCATACCCGAGAGCAAGGGATGATACCTTTTGTGCATTGTAAGTGGGTTTCTAATTAATCATGACCCTGTTAGCCTTATATATCAGCTTACTATATTTGTGCTACTTGTGCAATACTTGCACAAAATTCTTTATCAAATTTCTAGTTTTTAGCCAAGAAATCCATATGTGAGAAACTAATTCATCATTGATTAGCCTCCGGTAGTTGGAATTATCTGGAAGAGATCCAATTTGTGTTCTCCCCCCCCCCCCCCCCCACACCAGAAAAAAAAAAAAAACCCTTGAAATGTAAACACAGTTTTCACAGTTAATAAAATGCCACCCAACATTGATATAAATATGCTATAATATTTGTTATTTTTTCTATTTGTTTGAAAACTATCAGATAATTTGTCCATCATACACACATCTCTTGCATTGAACTTCATTAATAATTTGAATAATGAGCACAACCAATGTTTGCGTGTTTATCTTGCTTACAGCTATGGTTCAGAATCTTCTCCCATCGACGAGCTATCTGAGATATGCCATTCCGATGTAAGTAACTTGAATTAATTATGTCATCTGAATACATGTTTGCATAGCTTGTATTTGAGGTGTTCCTTCTTCCATAAACCATCATGAGGTGACTACTGGCCGTGCATATTTACAGGTCATATCAAGTTACTTGTCCTTTCCCCACCTCCAAACATGAATATTTTAGTACTCATTTTGTGTGCTGTCTTAATTTGTTTCAGCCAAAATACTCTTTTGTGGATGGCGATGGAACTGTCCCTGCTGAATCAGCTAAGGTACAAATATCTCCACATTCCGAATTGATTTTCTATCTAATTTGATGGTTTTTAGACCTCTCTCTATACAAGTCTCCCTTAGTTGTTTATCGAGCAGAATTCTAATATTACACAGTAAAGTTCACATAAAAGGCCTGCAGGAGTTTTAAACAGTAGCTTCAAGTTGCCAATACTCTGTTTTTCTTCAATTTATGAACTTGGGTTGCGATGTAGGGCTCTTGCATCACTTTTTAACACGAAGACAATTGAATTCATCTTTGAGCATTTGTTCTATAAAAATATATATATTTTTTGAATCGTATAAAAATATCTTTGAATTCATTATGCAGGCAGATAATCTTGATCCAATCGAAAGAGTAGGGGTTTCTGCCAGTCACCGGGGACTACTGAAAAACGATAAAGTATTTGAACTTATCCAGAACTGGTTAGGAGTTTCTCCGAAGGACAAGAAGCATTTGAGAACCTCTAAGGTGATGGATGTACATTACGGTCGACCAGTAGAAGCAAAAAACTGTTCCCTGTATTAATTATGTTGTGGTATAAGTATTGTACATTTATCCAGTATTTGTATTTTGATTATGTACTTGGTAAGAAATGTCTCTGCTTATAAGATACAATATGTAGTACTCATGTGGAAGATCCATTTTGTGCTCTTACAAGTCTGAGGTCCGCATGGTAGTTCGTCAAGCTTTAAGGGGAAATAGGAGGGTATATTGAAAAATATGTTGGATATTGGCTTTGATAAATCAAGAAATTGGTTTAAACTAAAGTGATTGCGTGTCACTTCGGTCAAATATTCAAATTTGACCCAATCCGTTTAGGCAAATTAGTTTGGCACTTCGCCACTTCGGGGCATAGAAATGGGGATCGAAACCAATATCGAATGAGAAATTACGAAGAAGGGAAAAAGTTTGTCGAATTTTTAACCATGCGATCGCATGATCATACGTCAACAGTTTTTATTAAAAATTTAGGTTCGCGTAAAGCCATGTGATCGCATGATAGTTTGAAAAGTTGTGTCTTTACGCAGTGATGTATGGTTTGGCTCCAAATCACTTCGTTTACAACCCTTCATCATCTATAAATAAGATCCTTGGAATGTCCTATTTCACACATCAATGATATGCAACAATAATATCATTCTCTTTTCTCATCTTAATCAAAATTCTTCTATTTTGTTGCATAACTTTTGATTTTCTTTCATTTTCATTTTTGGAGTACAAAAATCACATCTTGGTTCATTGTGCTGTTTTGGAGTGCTACAAATACAAGTAGGAGTCGTTGTATCTTGGGATGCGATTGCCATGAACCGTAGGTACCGTTGCGGAACAAATTCAACTTAAGGACAAAGTTTTCAACATTTGCCTCGACTTTGTCTCCTTTTCTTCTCTTTTTTTTTATTGTTTCCTTCTTGTTATTCTATCCGTTTGTCGACAGAGATTTCATATAATTATCTTATTTCTTTAGCATCACTATACAAAAAGTATTCCAACAAAATATTATGGAATAAATTCATGTAATAATTGATTCAATTATTTATCCAAATCATTTGACATGCATTTTGATTTATATTTTTTTACCCAAGAAAGATCAGAATACGAGTAAACAACAGATAGTAACGCTTCGGGATTCTTTAAAATCTGGGGTGTTACGTACAGATAGCGAGGAAGAGGAGGTTGGACTTGATTATTCTAAATGATTTTAGAGAATATGACATACAACCGACTATAGGATTCGAACTCATGAACGAATGGATTACACCCACACACGTGTCGTTCATCTGCTTTTTCGTCAATCACATCAACATCGAAATCAATGGCTCCCATAAACTCGGTCATCAATTTGGTCGAATTTTTTGGGGCTCTTTAGCATTTTCCATAGGGAGTATTTCATTGTGCACTGTAAAATTAACACCAAATTGAAGATTACGGTGCAATTAAATTCAACTAAAACATACGGTCATCTTCTTCACTGCCATTTCTTCCCTCGCTTCTTCTCACCTGTGCGTAGTCATCTTCTTCATTGGTGATATCTCCAAAAACTACTAGCCGACCACACCGCCACCACGGTCCACCGTCGGCCCCGACATCACCCTACCCCTCAACCCCATCACTGTTGATGCCACCGCCAACGATTATCACCCATTAATTTTGGTATTCTAAAATCCAAAAAACTACTGTCATCGCCACGCAAGAATATGTTGTTCCCAAATCAATTCGAATTGCAGGTCTTTCACCTTTTTCCAGTCATTGTTCGAGGTAATATTTGTTTTGAGGGAGTGGTTTGGCAATTATGGTGGTGACTCTAGCAATGTAGAAAATGGTGGTGTTTAAAAGGTGGTTGTTGTCGTGGGTCATGGTGACTATGGTGTTGGGCGGTACTCTCGATAGTGGTGGTTCTTGGTGGTGTAGGTGGACTTGCATAGAATATAAAAGACGACGACGGAGGTGAATTTGTCAGTGGCTTAGTTGATGGAGATGGTGGTGATCTTGCAGGAGCATTGGATGGTGGAAGTGATGGAAAGCAGTGTGCTTGATGTTCGGTTTGTGTATGGTATCATAAAAACTGTGTAAAGTTTCAAGATGTGATACTATAATTTCATTTAAGTATCGTAAAAATGTAATAAAGTTTCATGTTATGATACCAAAAATTTGAAAGTATCACAAATATCACATCATGATACTTGACGAAAACAGTATTTTTTAGTAAAAAAAATTGAAGTATTTTCCAGTGATACTTTAAGATGAAGTAAGTTTCAATTATGATACTAAAAGTTGAGTATTTGTGCAAACGCCCCCTTTTCCATATGACATTAGTAGGCGGAGAATGCGCGATTCTCAGACAGACTACTACTTGTCACAGCCCGATTTTTCACTACTCACAGGGCACGACAAAGGGTCATATATTGTCGGATATTTCGGATGTTACACTGACATGGCCTATGTACTTGTAGGTATATATCAATAAGTCAATTTCAAGAGTTATATTATGCGTGCATTATAACTTGCTGGCCCGTGTGTTGAGAAAGGATAACCCGTATGCTTGCGAGCATCTCGGGTGCCAAAAGGTTGGTCCGTTACAATTGATATTAGAGCGGGACTGTTCGAACGTTGCGTTGTTGGATGTGGCAGACCAATGGCGTGCGTTCTACGACAATGATTTTGGGCCACTAAAGGCATGACTTTGCCAAGAGCAAAATGGTAAAACGGTGTCAGTAAGCTAATCATTGATGGAGGAAACTTTGTGTTAGCGGAAGGAAAAAGGCATGGTTGGCGCAGTCGTGTTGCACGTTTGTTTCGTTGAGTGTGGAAAAATATTGAGGGGAATCCACCAAGAGGGGTAGTGCAATGGGGAATTCTTCGATAGGTGTGGGAAGCAACAACCAAGAGGAGCGCCATCTAACCAAGGAACTAGTGCAGGGGGCACGGGGTGAAGGTTGGTGTCGAATGCGGTAAGTGCAGGGGCACTATGAGACGAGGTGAGCGGGCACTGTGGACTCTCTTCCGCTACGTGAGGATCGGGTGGTACCATAAGTGAAGAAAATTTACCTTTGAGGTAGACGATCATTTGAAGAGAGGCCATGCTTGGACACAAGGCAAGCACACCGTTGCGAGGACGCTAGCGGATTGGGTGGGGGAGGATGTCAATGCCAAGTTTTTCCCTACTCATGTGGCACAGCATGATTCATATATTGTCGGATATTTCGGATGTTGTACTGACATGACCTATTTATTTGCAGGTATATATCAATAAGCCCCTTTTCAGAGTTATATTATGCATGCATTATGGCTTGTTGGTCCGTGTTTTAGGGAAGGCTAACCCGAATGCTTGTAAGCATCTCGGGTGCCAAACGACAGTTCTGCTACATACCACTGCATATGGGTCATAGAAGTGAGTAGGCAGCATTGGAGATGTATCCAGGACATAAGGAGTTTGAGATTTCTTGGGGTTATATAAAGAATGGCTAGAGCTGTGTTGATTAAAAAATTGAGGGGATAGAGTAAGATTTAAGATATAATGAAGGATTTAAGATATAATGAAGGATTTTGGGCAACATTATTGGTATATAATATAATAAATGTACCTTGGAAGAAAGTTGGCCACTAACATGTTACCTCTGGAAAATTTTAAAAAAATAGTTGATTGCCAACCTTAGGCATCCTACCGCCCCTGTCTTGAGGATTGATGGAAGATGTAAATCGTAGGTTATACCTTAAGCTGACTAGGGTTTGAGTACTACGTACTGGACTGAAAAAGTATCTAGCAAATTTAAACATGCGACCTCTGCGCTGCTAGCTTGTGGATCCCCAACCTTTACTAGTTGGGATGTGCACTGAGGCGACAATTTTAAAAATAAATAAATTTGTCTTTTAGATAAATGATGTAGGTATGGGAATATTTGGTAAGATGCAATCAAGATGGGTCCACGTTAACATAATTAGTTTGGGTTATTTATGTTATTTCATATTGCTCAGAGTAGAAAGGTAGTTTATTTGTTTTGTTAGGGTAGTTTAGGAAAAAAATTAAATGGTTAATGGATTACAATTTTTAATAAATTAATATTTTATTAAAAAAAATTATCGAATTCGTTAAAATATATATTAGATAATTGTTTAAAATGTTATCTTAATAATGAAATCACATGTCATATATCAAGAAGTAATCTAACATCTTAATATATTAGGCAAATCGAAAATTCGTTTATAAAATATTTATGACAAGTCACAGAAATATGAAAAAATTGTGCAGACAAATCGAATTAATTTAGGAGTATGTTTTTGTAAAGAATTTTTTTTTTTTTTTAATACTATGTCAACTTAAACAAATTTTGTATCTTCATCATCATTTAAGTTATTTTGTAAGCCTACTCTAATTGATTGTACATTAATCTCCATGGACAACACTGCCTCTTGTCCATAAGTAAGTTGGAAAGGAGTTACTTTGGTGATTGAACGTGGAGATATTAAGCTCACAAAGCTTTATTTAAACACTCATGCCAATTTTGAGCGTTTTCATTTATCATTTTTCTTATGATATTCTTCAAAATCTTATTAGAGGATTCTGCCAGCCCATTAGATTGAGTGTAATAAGGCGTACAGTTTAGTATCTTAATCCCAAATTCGCTCAAGAATTCCTTCACTTAAACTCCATTTAAAGAAGTTTCTTGATCCATCATTAAAGTTTGTGACATCCCAAAGCTATAAATAATGTGATCACGAATGATTTCTATAATATTTTTCTGAGAAATCTCCTTTAAAAGTATCGCTTCCACCCATTTGGTGAAGAAGTCTGTCGCAACTATTATAAACGTGTGTTGCTTGGACGAAGGGGGATAAATTTTTCCTATTAGATCTATCGTCCAACCTTTAAATGACCAAGACTTAATAATGGGTGTCATCTCTCTTGCTGGCACTCTTAGGTTGGACTATATTTTTGGCATGCTAAACAACGTTTAGCATATTGAACGCACAATTCACCCATCTTAGGCCCAAAGTATCTACTCCTAATAATTAACAATCTCATTCTTTGTTCGGCTTGATGAGCTCCACATATTCGTTTATGTACTTCAGCCATGATTATTTTAGCCTCTTGTAAACTTATGCATTTTAATAGCACGTTGTTTGAACGTTTCTTGTACAACTCCTCATCCATCAATACATAGTTCAATGAGCGTAACTTCATTTTCTTATCATTCTTTGGTTTGGCCTCTTGAATGGCCTTTGCTTTATTTTTATCAAGTTCGATTCATCTTTTGTGCACTAAAAAATCAAGTAAATTTCCTGCATTAACACCAAATGCACACTTCAAATGATTCAATTTTAACTTGTATTGCCTCATTCGCTCAAATGAGCGTTTTAATTATTGAAAATAGTCTTCTTCTTTAAGTGATTTGACCACTATATCATCTTCATATGCTCCAACAAATTCATCTATCATGTCACGAAAAATCAAGTTCATTGCTCTTTGATAAGTAGTCCCTGCATTTTTCAGGCTGAAAGGAAAAACTGCCCATTCAAAACACCCTAAAGCACCAGGGAACCAAAATGCAGTTTTATGTACATTTTATTAAGCTATATAAATTTGATTATATCCTGAATATCCATCCATAAAAAAATACATTACATGCCCGGCAGTTGAATCAACTAAAGAATCCACCGTTGGCATTGAGCATTCATCTTTGGGTGTTGTTAAATTTAAATTCCTAAAATCTATGCATACTCTAAGACTACCATTCTTTTTAAACACAGGCACAATATTAGATAATCATTCAACATATCTGGTTGTCCTAATAAAACCTTCCTTTAACAATCGTTCTATTTCTTTCTTTATTTCAGACAATACGTTAGGGGCAAAATGCCTAGGAGGTTGTTTATGAGGTTTAAAATTTGATTTAGTTGGTAATCTATGTTCTACCAAACTTTTATCTAAACCAAGCATGTGCTCATATTCTCAAACAAAACAATCTTTGTATTTTTTAACAAAGTAATCAATTTATCATTTACCTCTTTGCTAAGCCTTTGGTTGACATATGTTGGGCGATTTTCCCCTTCATCACCAATGTTCACATTTACCAAAGAATCTTGTACTTGAGTATGCCCAGGTTTTGCAATCCTCATCACTTCATCATCCATATTCTTTGTAGACATCGCCTCTTCTAAACCATTCACCTTGTTAATTTCTCGACCAAGATTCTGCTCTAACTCGAACACTGCTAATTTCTTCCTTAATGTCATTAATGTTGCTTTTTATTCTATCTTTTCCTTACATACTTTATTGAAAGCCATCAATTTGGATTTGAAGGCCTGAATATTAGCCAAATTCTTTTGCTGCTGATTATTCATTAGAATTCATTGATTGTCTTTTTGCCAATTATTGGCTCTTCATGGACCACTATGTTTTGCCTCATTTGACTGAACATTTCAGTAAGTGCATCTACTAAAAATGGTTCTTCGCTCTGCGCGACAATTTGAGTTTCTTCTCCTTGTTGAACTACTCTGATAGATTCAAAATTTCCTTCATACATGAACCTCTCTAATGAGTTTGCTTCTGCGACAAAGGGTCTATGATTAGCTTGCACCACCTCTGCTTCACCTTTATCGTTCCAGAAAATTAAGCATTGTGGAGCGATGAAGGTATATAATGACTGATGTGATCCGAAGTAGGAGACCAAAGGAGAAGTCGACCTATCGGCAATGCGACAGTGAGCTACGCGAGAAACGGAACAAGTTTCATGTTGGAAGCGAGCGGGGAGACAAAGGGATCGAGCCGAATCAAAAGGTTAAGGTTTGGTGACCAAGAGCACATTCACGGCAGTAAAACCAGTGTTCACGGCCGTAACAGCTACATTCACGACCGTAACTTTGCTATCGCACGGCCGTAACAACCAATTCACGGCCGTAACGGAGTTAGGCAGTTTTTATTCAGAAGGTGTCTTACGGCCGTAAGAACCAATGTCACGGCCGTAAGAGTAAAAAGCAGTTTTGGACCCGGGGGTTAATTACGGCCGTAAGGTAGATTTTCACGGCCGTAAAAATGCGCCGCGTCTTAATTTTGGTATATTGCGGCTAGGGTTATTTTGGACGCGTTTTTGAACTATATTAGCTTTTCTTTGTCATTGTAAAAAAACAACTTTGATATTATTGAATGAATGTGAGAATCTTCTCTCTCGAAAAGGAGGATTTATTTTTCTTGTTCTTGAAGAACGATTCCTAGAACTTATCAAATATTTTCTTGAATGTTTTTGGCATTCCAATCAGAAACTTATCAAGGAGTTTGGCATCCCTTGTGGCGTTTCGAAAACCTCGGTTCTTCAATCGGCATCGTCAATTTATTGCGTCGTGATTGTTGGGTCCAGGTCCTATCGTCAATTTTATTTTAATTTCCGTCTATTTATTCATGTTCTTGCTATTTTTCGTGTCAGATCTGATTTAGATCTTTCCTATGGTTTTAAATTTCGTTATTCCGCGTGTTCGACGAAATTCTCCGACCGGGATTGCGTCATCTGGTATCAGAGCTTGGATCTATTACAGATTCTTGCGTTTCTTGATTTTCTTGATTTTTTTTTTCTTGTTCTTCGCGTTCTTCGTGTCAATCATAATTTTCTTCAGTTTGATCCATAAGATTCAGTCCTAAAATTTCAAAAGTGTTTTTCTTGTTCGTTTCTCGTCCAAATCCAATTCCCTTTTTTTCGCCATATTCGTAGTCAGATTGTCTAGCAGTTTAGAAAAAAAAAATTCCATTATTTTCCTGAAATATTCCGAATTTGTCTCAATTTTCAAGTTTTCTTGTTCTTACTCGTGTCTATCGTGTCCTATCCTTGATTGAGTTTAGGAATTGTTTTTGAAGCGCTTGGAAGGGGAATTCTGTTGAGTGATACACGAGCGATATATTTTTGTGAGGAATTTTCTACTTATTTCTGTGAAGACTAATAATGTCTAGCCGACGGGATTCATCATCCTCATCAGTTGGGGACAACCAGGGAATTTACAAAAGGGAACCAGCAGCTCCATCAACGAGCCACAACAAACGACCGGAAGGTATGAATAGAGTGAATAACAATGATGTAGGTGTGATGGAGACGATACATGAGCAGTTTGAGAAGTTGATGACTAGGATGGATAGGCAGGAGGAAACTATTAACAAGTTGCGTAGGGAACAAACTCATGCGGGTCCTAGAGTTAGGAGGGAAGACCGGAGGGATCATAGGGGAAGACATAATCAAAGGGTTGGATATGAGTTTGATGATGAAGAGTTTGCGAGTGAAGGAAGTAGTATCCAATCATCTGTGGATAGTGTAAGGAGGAGAAGGGGTAGAGGAGATAGGAATGAAAGGGCAAATAATAGAAGAGATCGTGGTGATCGGGATGTGATAGATGATAATTTAGGTAAAATAAAAATGTCTATTCCACCTTTTCATGAGAGGAGTGATCCGGAGGCTTACCTAGATTGGGAGAAGAAGGTAGAATTGATGTTTGATTGCCACAATTATTCTGAAGGAAAGAAGGTGAAACTAGCGGTTGTTGAGTTCACCGATTATGCCATTAATTGGTGGGATCAGTTGGTGAAGGATCGGAGGAGGAATGGTGAAGGGCCGGTGGATACATGGCGTGAGATGAAAACCATCGTGAGGAAGAGGTTTGTCCCAAGCCACTATCATAGGGATATCTATCAAAGGTTGCAGGGGCTCACGCAGGGTTCTAGAAGTGTAGAGGAATATCATAGAGACATGAAGGTAGCCATGATTAGGGCCAACGTGGTGGAGGATCGAGAAGCTACAATGGCTAGATTTTTGAGTGGGCTGAACAGAGATATTGCAAACATCGTTGAGTTACAACATTATGTGGAACTGGAAGACATGGTGCACATGGCAATGAAGGTAGAAAGGCAATTGAGGCGAAAGGGGACATCTAAACAATCACCAGGAACTTATCCTACATCACAACCGAGGAAGGATCACAATGATGAGCACGTCCCGAAGGGAAAGGAGGAACTTACAACTAAAGGTTAAAATATTTCTGATTCTCAACCTACTAGGGATAGAAATATTAAGTGCTTTAAGTGTTTGGGGATGGGCCATATAGCGTCACAGTGTCCAAATAAGAAAGTAATGCTTTTGAGTGATAATGGTGAAATTAGTTCTGAGGACGAATTTAAGGGAATGCCTAAGTTAGTAGATATTGGGGCTAGTAGTAGCGATGAAGAGGGGTTAACTTATGCGGTGAAAGGGTCCCTTGTGAATAGACGTGTCCTAAATTCTCGAACTAAGTTGGTTGAGATTGATGAACAGTGGGATAATCTTTTCCACACGAGGTGTTTGGTGGAGAAAAAGGTTTGTGGGATGGTAATTGACGGGGGAAGTTGTACTAATGTAGTTAGCACATTATTGGTGGAGAAGTTGGGCTTGCCTAAGGTGAAACACCCCAACCCCTATAAATTACAGTGGTTAACCGAGTCGGGAGAACTTAAGGTGAACGAGCAGGTTAATATTAAATTCACCATTGGGGGTTATAGAGATGAGGTTGTGTGCGATGTGGTCCCTATGAATGTTGGGCATATTTTATTGGGAAGGCCATGGCAGCATGATAGGAGAGTGGTGCATGATGGGTTCAAAAATAGATATTCTTTCGTGAAGGGTGGAAAAAGGATCACTCCTGCTCCGCTAACACCTAAAGAGGTCCAAGAGGATCAATTGAAAATAAAGAGCGAGTTTGAGGGAAAAAATAAGAGCGTTGAGGCCACGACCTCAGAAAAAGGAGAGGGTGTGAAAATTGAAAATAAGAGAGTTGAGGCCACGACCTCAGAAAAAGGTGAGCTTGAGAGTACAAAGAAAAAGAAAAGAGAGTCCACCACAAAAATGAGCTTATTTGCATTTGCTAACACATCCCTCCCTAGTTTGGCTAATTCTGTTTTGCAGGTACTACAACCAAATTACAAAACTAAGGCCAAAGGGAAAATTAATTGCCGGACAGAACAACCCCGAAGTATGATGCATAGAACAAAACAGGAACAGGTCTCTCGAGCCAACAAAAGCAAGAGACACATAAAGGAGAGGCCATATACGGATTAGAGGTCGAATCCTTTCCAAGAAAGGGGGGATGATGTGATCCAAAGTAGGAGACCAAAGGAGAAGTCGACCTATCGGCAATGCGACAGTGATCTATGCGAGAAACGGCACAAGTTTCATGTTGGAAGCGAGCCGAGGAGACAAAGGGATCGAGCTGAATCAAAAGGGTTAAGGTTTGGTGACCAAGAGCACATTCACGGCCGTAAAACCAGTGTTCACGGCCGTAACAGCTACATTCACGGCCGTAACTTTGCTATCGCACGGCCGTAACAACCAATTCATGGCTGTAACTGAGTTAGGCAGTTTTTATTCAGAAGGTGTCTTACGGCCGTAAGAACCAATGTCATGGCCGTAAGAGTTAAAATCAGTTTTGGACCCGGGGGTTAATTACGGCCGTAAGGTAGATTTTCACGGCCGTAAAAATGCGCCGCGTCTTAATTTTGGTATATTGCGGCTAGGGTTATTTTGGACGCGTTTTTGAACTATATTAGCTTTTCTTTGTCATTGTGAAAAAACAACTTTGATATTATTGAATGAATGTGAGAATTTTCTCTCTCGAAAAGGAGGATTCCTTTTTCTTGTTCTTGAAGAACGATTCCTAGAACTTATCAAATATTTTCTTGAATGTTTGTGGCATTCCAATCAGAAACTTATCAAGGAGTTTGGCATCTCTTGTGGCGTTTCGAAAACCTCGGTTCTTCAATCCGCATCGTCAATTTATTGCGTCGTGATTGTTGGGTTCAGGTCCTATCGTCAATTTTATTTTAATTTCCATCTATTTATTCGTGTTCTTGCTATTTTTCGTGTCAGATCTGATTTAGATCTTTCCTAGGGTTTTAAATTTTGTTATTCCGCGTGTTCGACGAGATTCCCCGACCGGGATCGCGTCAATGACTCCCATGAATCCATCTCTTCCTAATAACACGTAACTAGTAGGACTGTCTATTACAAAGAAAACTGTAATCCTAGTAGTAGTTCCCACCATTATGTCTAGTGGCATTACCCCTTTAGCTGAAGTTGCTCCTCCATTGAAATTCATGAGAATGACTTATGTTAGGATCATATCGCTGTCTTTGCAAATTTTCTCATCATCCTGGATGGAATAGTATTTATGGCTACGCCGTTGTCAATGAGTACTTTAGCAACAAGAATTCCATTTACCAAAGCCTTCACATACAATGGCCTTAGATGCTTAGTCAATTTCATAGTGGGTCTCCTAAAGTTGACTTTTTCAACTGCATCAATTTCCACTTCTTGCTTGTCTTCTATTGAATCAATTTCTTGTGATAGATTTATGTGCAGTATTTCACATGGAGTTTCTGCATTTTGAACTTCATTCTTACTTTCCTCTTATGCTTCCTCTTCAGTTATCTAGCAAGTAGGTGAGGCAATATCCTTGGAGACTATCTATGATTTTCAAACTGAGGTATTCTCACTTTTCTCTTGGGCGTCCCATATAGTATGTAGTAGTCAAAGGAACGTCCAGATGGTTCTCCTAACAAATCCACTTCACGAACACCTTCTTGATATAGTTGTTTCAGTAAATTATTATATGAAACTCCCCTTCTTCTTCTTTTTGCTTCCAAGTCAATTTCTGCTTAAATGTCAGTCATACCATCATCTTCTTCTTCATCACATACCTCTTGAGATGTTTGACCTTCTTCGTATTCCAACATGTATGCTTCCTCCTCATCTTCCCTTTCCTCTTCATTTTCTTTAATTTTGAATTGATTGGCGAGTAAGTAACTATTAGCCATGACAGGAGGTAGAGTACCAAACTGATTAGTAAGGGATCAGCCTGGACACTACTCATCTCCATCCTTCTTACTACGCTCAAATCTTGACTTTCTAAAAGAACATTCCGGTAATTCCTCCATTGATTCACCCATACTAGCTTCTTTATTCTCCTTGAGAACATTTTTGTTAGCCACCTTAAGTAAATTAGGCATTTTAGGGCACTATGTCCATTGTTGTTGCCTCATCAATCGCTAATAATTTCGCTTGTAATTCCTTAGTTGTGTCTTGGTCATTTCATTAAAATGCACAACCCTTCCTGCATTATGTTGGAATGAATGCCATACATTTAATTGACAAGGTTGTGGCCTGAACGTTCTGTCATTGCACATTGGCCTAAACTGTCTCTCAAAAGGTGGTTTCTCATAGAATGGTATGCTTCGTCCTCCAACAGGCTGGAAATTTTGAAAAATATAATGACGATGATGATGTCCCTATGCTCCTTTCTTTTCTACATTTTCACTCACTTCTCTTTTACATCTAACACACAAAATATCTTCATCTTTTCCAACTCCCTTTCCTTTGAGACACTCAAAGACGCTGGGATGTGGCTCAACATCTTCCTCCGTCATCTATTACCAATTTGAACTTTGGAAACTTACTTTTAAAATCAGTCGTTACCATATTAATTCCAAGTGGTTGTAGGAAAGGATTTTCATCCACTTTCATCTTCTTTTTTAGCTTCAAAAGTGATTCACCCTGATTTAATGATGTCCAATAACACATGACAAAAATCAAGCAATTATTAGTCATATGAGACCATGCATTGTGTCATTTATAATATTTTTTTACCCTTAGTTTGACCAGAGTTTGACAATTTATGCTTGTCACTCAATTTTATTTACTTGTCTTTATACAATTTATCAAATATGATATCAGCTTTGATCACATCAAACGAGAATATCCTAAAATTTTTGTTTTCATCTCTCATAGGCTCATTCTTAACAGATGTTCCTAATTTGGCCATTAAAGGACAAGCATATGCATCCTAACAAATATGATATTTCAGTCTGATCATAATATTCACCAATAGTATGAATATCGAAATTTGGGTCTCTATAATAAGTCTCTTTCCTAACAAATTTCATTTACTCTTCTTTTCTTATTAAACGTTCATACTTAATTACATTAACACTTAACTAAAAAAGGTTAGGAAATTCTCAGTCCTAGAATTTTTCTTTAAATCAAAACTTAAATAGCTTGAAGCAATTTTAACAAATTATTTTTCAAGTAAAGGTACAAAACATTTACTCCTAACTATTTTAAACCTTTGAAGAAAAACTTCCGGCCATTCATTTAGCATTTGACATAAATTCGTCAAATCTACCAAAGTAACTTCAAATTCGATTTTATAAAACTGGGCATGGAATAATTGTTCTAATCATTTTCATGTCCGAACAGAATTTGCTGGCAAATTAATAAACCTTGAGAAACCTACCCATGTTAATGAACTAGGAAATAACCTCATTTTATGATAATCTGTTACTTCACCACATTATAGTGTGAATCGCTCTATATGTTCCAAAGTGAAGACTTCTCCCAGGCCAGTAAATAATGAAAACTTTGGCACTTTGTGCCTTCTAGGTCATGGGTATGCTTAATCTACCCAGTCATGATATGGTTTCCTATAGGCCGGCTTGATGAAAGGTCGCATCCCAAAAGTTATTTGATCTTGTATTATCTCTGTGATTTGATTTCTCAACAGAAAACCATGCATGTATAGACTAAGAAATAAATAAAGAAATTAAGGAATTGATATTTGGTAATTGGTAATTAAAGAAATTAAGGAATTGATATTTGGTAATTAAATAAATAATTAGGTAGTGCAGACATACTTGGTTTGGTAATTGGTATTTGGGAATTGATATGTAATAGGTTAATTGATTTGATTATAAGAAACTAAGAAATAATTAAAGAAATTAAGAAGAAGAAGAAGAAGAAGAAGGAATCTGTTGGAGATAAAGAAGGAAGTAAGACCCTAAATTGGAGAAAGACAAAAGACGTGAATCATCGAATCATCATCTTTTAATATTTTACAAAAAAAAAAAAAAAAAAAAAAAAAAAAAAAAAAAACCAACCAACCTAAGAACCGAATTAAATTTTGGTTCTAAAAAAATAACCGGGAATCGGACCAAAACTGTCCGGTTCCCACTAATAAGTCCCAAATTGATTTATTCTTTGGTCTAACTCAATTCGGACCGGCGGATTCCAACCAATTTTGAGAAAAAATGCCCACTCCTACCGCCCACCATATTCGACATATTGTCAATGCTACCACAACTATCACCCTCACTGACGTACCACCACCGAGAACAAACTGTCACTTCATAATCACACATATATAGATATATACACAAAGAGATATGATATCTCTCTCTCTCTCTCTCTCTCTCTCTCTCTCTCTCTCTCTCTCTGTGTGTGTGTGTGTGTGTGTGTGTGTGTGTGTGTGTGTGTGTGTGTGTTAAGTAGATTTATTTAATTAATAAGCCTAAAATCAAGCATGCTGTTATACCATCTTTCCATTTCAAATATGACTCTCCACTTTAGAAAAATTCTGAGAAAATTCGTGACCTAAGATTACTAGTGACCAGTTCTTTTCGATATATGATCTATGTAATAGCCTAAGAAATGTGTAACGCCCCGAATTTTGTAAACTCGGGACGCCACATCATCCTTTAAAACTAACTTTCCAAATAATAATTGTGCAAAAAATAACTGAAAATCAATTTAGATAATTTCATTCAAGAATTGAAACATTTAAAGAAATCAATCATAAACTTGACAAAACGAATAAGTTTCTAGAATCCCAAAATAAAACATATTTAAAATTTGTTCAATAGTCACTGTCGCACGCTCCGTCCCAACTCCGTAATCTGTAATTTGTAAGTTTAAAGAAATGGTGGGCATTTCATAGAAATACTCAGAAGATTTAGCGCAAATTAAATAAACTATATCGTAAATAACACGTATAATCATGTAATTTAAGTTCTAAATCCTCATGCAATAAGAAAGTAATCTCATGCCTGAAGGCAAGTGGATATCATAAATCACGTAATCACATGCTGAAATTTACAATATGGTTTACTTAATATAGCACGATTAGCAAGAAAATTTTTTGAGCAAGAAACTACCTTACTATATCCTCGAGTTTGTTGAGCAAAAGGGGTAATACTTCTAATTCTTTTGAGCCTCGTCTAGACCTATGAAATAAATAAATAACTAGTATTAGACTTTTGGATAAAGCAAGCCTTAAAAGTGGATTTGTGTAAAAATAGATTTTCAAGAACTTTAGGGATTAAATCATGCAATTGGAAAAAAGTCATGGACTGGTTCGTGTAATAACTGAATTTAGGGATTGTTTGTTTTGTGAAATTAATTGAAATTAGAGACTAAATTGAGAAACTTAGAAAGTTCCTGACCAAATTACATTTCAGCATAAACTCCTAAGTCAAAATAAACTGTTTTGAAACTTTGGAGGTGAAAATAAAGGGTATCTAAGTCTGCAGGACTTAATTAAACACTTTTTTAAAATTGGGGGACAAAAGGGCAATTTTAACAAATTAAAATAAAACATTTTGGGTAATTATATTTGCACCATAATTTCTTATATCTACGCCAAATTTAAATTACATTATTGGTCCATAATCTTTATATATTATTACATTTATGTTTTTTATTTTTATTTTTTTCATCAAGTTTTAATCATTAAATTTTCAACAATTATCAAATTTTGTCCTTATGATGGTTTTCTTCCAATTTTTTTTTACTATTATCGTGCTTTAAAACAATGAACAAGTATTGAATTAAAATTTTGATTTTTTTTTTACTTATTAAGTGTACAAGTAGTAAATAATAGTGTGTTCAGTAGGGTGTTTTTTTTGTTTATAAACCATTTCTTTTTACGTAATTTTTCAAACCACTTTTTAACCAAACACATTTTCTCTTTCAAATTTTTAATCACATTTTACCTAAAAAACAAAAAAAAAAATTGTGATGTACCCATCGAACACTACATAAATCTTTTTAATCCTTCTTAATAGGTTTTTTTGACATAAATTGAGAGAGAGAGAGAGAGAGAGAGAGAGAGAGAGAGAGAGAGAGAGAGGGTACCAACTCCTCTTGGTTCTAGAGCTGCCAAATGCCCCTCACCAGCGGTTTTTCGGAAATGATTTCGCTATGGAGTGGCTGCGATGAGGGTGGGTAAGGAATGACGAAAAGAGGAAAAAAAATGAGTTCGATTTTGTGCAAACCGAGGGTGGAGTTTGAACTTGGAATTTTTTACTTCTTCGGCTACAATCTGGTCAAAATGGATTGGGATTTGAGGTAAGTGATGGACTAACTTATTCTTTGGTTTTCATGGTGGTTTAGGTGTCAATGGTGGAGGTTTCACAAAGGGGCAGTGGCGGTTTGGGGGTGTTTTGGTTGGAGGTTGAGGCGGTGAGGGCAGTTAGTGGTGATACTTGGTAAGGGTGGTGAAATTGGGTAATGGAAATGAGCTTGGTGGTGCTAGGTTGTGAGATCGAGGTTCGGCAACAATGGCTCGATGGTTTTAGGTCTTGAACGTTTGATTCTGTGTGTACGTATGAAGGGCAGTGTATGAATGTGATATTTTTCTTTGAATTCCTTTATGCCCTCTTCAATCCATTGTTTGAATTGAGTCAACCACCTTCGAATTCTCCAATTCCATTTATTGGATTGGAGACGATGAAGGTGTATGGAATTTGAAAGGAGCGGCCATGGGGGTTCGGGGCTCAAATTAGTAGTCAATGATAGCAATTTGGTGATGCAGTGATTTGTGTGTGATGAAAGGCAACGGTTTAGGATTTGTGGTTGTGCATTAGCTTCCGTTTTGATTATACGTAATTGAGGGAACCGGGTATGGAGGTGCAGCTGGTGGTTTACATTTGGACACGGACTAATCTTTGGAAATTTATTTGTGTGATTCCACATTCGGCTTTGGATATGTCAGATTGTGGTGGTTGAAATTGACAAGGGAGGTTCGGTCATTGAGGGAGATGTTGAGGCAAATTATGAGTACTGTTACGATTTTAATCCAAAATCACAAATAAATCCCAAAGAACTCAAAGATCAACACAAAGAAAACATAAAAACTTTATTAATCAAAAGATAAAAGTCATAATCAAAGTTTATACAAAACCCAAAACAATTATGAAAATCTCAAACTATGTCTCGCACAAACTTAACATAAAGAACCACGAAGTATATACAGATTATTGACCGTATAATCACTAAGAAACTCTCTGATATTACATAAAGAATCAGATATTGAAGATCAAAATTACAGATGCAAGAGAGAGGAAGATGAGAGTTGAGAGAACACAAAGTGTGTATGTGTGTGTGTGTGTGTGTGTGAGAGAGAGAGAGAGAGAGAGAGAGAGAGAGAGAGAGAGAGAGAGAGAGAGTCTGTAAACTGAACAGTAGGAAAAATCGTATCAAATCATTATCAACTGGTTTGGGCGACTCTGATCATTCCATAAGATTCAACAGTTGAGATTGAGTAGATCAAAATAACCGTTTGGGATTGTGACCCGGTTTAAGAAGTTGGGCCGATTTCTTCCTTGGGTTGGATCACTTAAATGGACTCAAAAATATCATGGGCTTCAGTCTTTAATACATTCAACTTCGATCAGATTGCTAGACTTCTTCAATTTGGACTGCACACAATTGGTCCAATTGCATTACAAATCTCCACCTCAATTGGATCAAGAGTGCCTGTAAAAAATACACCAAAGCATTATCAAAATTCTACTAAGTTTTAAAAAGGCATCTATAAACTTAGAGGTTGGAATCACCTTTGTACAAACATTTGTAGGATTCAACTGAGTTGGAATTTTAATAAGTTTAACAATACCTTTTTTTTCAGTTATATCTCTAATGAAATATAATTCCAGATCAATATGTTTTGATCTATTATGAAAAACGGAATTCTTACACAAATGTAAAGCACTAAGACTGTCAGTATAGATTTGAACATCAAAATTATCAATGCAGCCTATTTCACTAAGTAGACCTTTAAGTCACATACATTCTTTTACAACATCTACTGTTGCAATATATTCAGCTTCAGTCGAGGACAATGCAACCAACTTTTGTAACTATGCTTTCCAACTAATGCAAGAATTATTTAAGGTAAAAAAGTATGCAGAAGTGGATTTCCTGTTATCAAATTACCAGTAAAGTCTAAGTCTGCAAGACCTTTTAGTTTAAATCAGTTTTGGATTTTGAAAACATCAGACTAAGTTTTGCATAACCTTTAAGATATTTAAGCAAAGATTTCATGGCTTCTCAATGTATTTCACCAGGGTTGCTCATAAATCTACTTAAAACGCTAACAGAAAATGTAATGTCTGGTCTAGTACAAATCATCAGATACATCACAGAACCTACTGCATTAAAATAAGGTACATTATGCATTTTATGTTCTTCTTCATCAAATTTAGATAACTGATCAATAGACAATTTGAAATGAGCAGGCAGAGGTACTGAAACAGCTTTGGAATCACAAAAATTAAATTTTTTTTTCAAGACCTTTTCAATGTAATGCTTTTGATTTAGAAATAATTTCCCAGATTCCTTATTTCCAAGGATGTCCATACCTAGAATTATCTTAGCATGCCCTAAATCTTTCATTTCAAAATATAGTTGCCATAAATCTTTTGAGTTTCAAAATATAGTTGAAATTTTTTTATATGTTTCAAACAAGTTAAAATGTGAGAAATTCCTTGGCACATGATGCTTACTGTTGGACCACTCTCCGATTGTCCCAGGTATGAAAGGAAAAGTTATAGTTTTTTTAGCATGATTATGAATTATCTTCCTTTATGTTATGAATAGTCGAATTTTCACATGTCAAGCATGGTTATGATTTTACAAAAGACGAGAAGTTTTACATGTGCGAATTTCGAGGACGAAATTCATTTTAAGGAGGGGAGTTTGTAACACCCCGAAAATTTTAAAGAATAGAATTATTTAAAGATTTTAATTTTGATGTCTTTTAACAATTTGGTAAAGTCGAATGACTAAAATATTTTATGTTTTGACGTCAAAATTGTTTGAGTCAAACAATTTATTATTGATAGACATATAATTAGTATATCAATATTATATTCGTTTTGTAGATCATGATTAATTAGGAGTTTGATTTAAGAAAAAGTTGATTTGGTTATAACCACAATAAGTTAGAGTTGATTAAAGGAAAATAATATTATATAGAATATTTTAATATTATCAATACTAGTGTTACACCCGTGCGATACACGGTCATTTGTTACTTACATATATCAAATTTATATTTTAATATATGAAATGAATATTTAATTAAAAATGAGAAAGGAATGAAGATAATTAATTACAAAGATACATTACACATACCTTAATTATTTTTTACTATTCTTATTTTTATCGTTTCAGGAATTTCTTTAAATATTGTAATTTGAATTGATTTAAAATTTCAAATGGAAAAGAAAAATTATATTTAAATAGAATTTATAATAAGTAGAAAAAATATATATATCTGTGATATATGCTTAAAATTTTATTAAAATGAAAAGAAAAAGAAAATAGATTGATGAACGTTCTTATTTCATTCTTTATTTTTAAATAAAAATATTTTTGTGATATTGACGAAGTTTTATTTTTATTTTTTTTATTTTTACGAATTTTAAAAAAATTTGTAATTGATTTTCAAAAGGGAAAGACGGACCAAGAAACATCGGGTGAAAATTGCAACTATTTAAAAATCTGCATTCAATTTGATTAATTTAAATCTGAATTTTGTCCAAAATGAATAATAAATAGTGAATTAATACTACTAATTACCATTATAGAAAATGTATTTTAGACTGGAAAATGAGCCAATACATGTTTTTCGGAAGTACTCTCTCTTTATATATTACGTTTTTCTTTCGTGAGCATATTTAATCCTTATTTGAGACCTCATTATCTATAAAATGAGTTTAATAATAATGATTTTTTGGAGAATGTTTACTTAAGTACCTGTTTGGTAAAATGAGCTGCTAAAAAGTATAATTTTTTTTCAAAAAAAATTATATGTAAATTATAGGGCCTTTTTTTTTAACTCATTTGCATAATTATTCAATTTTAATGATTATTAATGTAATTAATCTTTTCAAAATATAATTTTTAGATTATCACAAATAATTTATCACTATCCGAATAGTACTATTAGAATTGGTACCAACTATCTTATTACAATATTTGATTTTTCAAAAATCAATTTTTCTGAAATTCATTTTCAATCACACAAATTTTAAAAAATTAGGTGGCGTTCTGTTTGTATTTTATTTTGTATTTTCATTTTCGAAAATGTTTTGTGTTTTGTGTTTTCATTTTTGTTTTCAAATTTGCTGAAAACGCGTTTGGTTTGTCATTTCTGAAAACTGTTTTTGAAAATGAAAAGCTGGAAAACACTTTCTGTTTGAAATTTTGCAGAACACTATTTAAACTATTTTTAATTAATTTGCTTGCAGAATACTACTAACTCCAATTCAAATTTCCTTTCACAATACACTAAAAATATGGTTACATGCAACACACTAATGTGAGCATTAAGAGTCTATATTAACACAGCTTGGTCAAGTTTGAGACTTGAGAAAGCTCTACTTCTATTAAAATCCAGAAAATGCAAGTTCTTTCAAAACCACCAGAGTTCATTTATCATTGCATTTTTTGAAATATAACAACAAGAATTCTCATTTAATTTTTGTTTGTAATGTTGATATTGAATTCAATAAAACTTTATTTAAACTAAGTTCCAAGTTAGGATAATTCTCAAAAAAAAAAAAAAAAAAAAAAATCTTTATTTAGGTTTAGTTCCAAACTAAGATAATTTAAAAAAAAAATAATAAAAAAATAAAAAAAATAAAAACTTTATATTAAGCTTAGTTCTAAGTTACGATAATTCTATTAAAAAAAAAAAAAATTCCCAAAACGCGTTTTCCGCGTTTTGGACATTTTTTGTCGAAATACACACAAAACGCCCAAAACGATGTTTCGGGCGTTTTCCGTTTTGTGTACACATTTTTTTTTTTTGTTTTCCAAAATGCGTTTTCGAAAATGGTAAAGAGAACGCGTTTTTAGCGTTTTCGAAAATAAAAACAGAAAACGACCTCAAAACAGCAAAGAGAACAGGGGCTTATATTTTACAATTTTTCATACTACTTTTTAACTATACATTCTTAAAAATCACTATTTCACAAAAATAATTTTCAAAAAATCAAAGTCAAAATAATAATTTAAAAATCTCGTTTTGTAGATCATGATTAATTAGGAGTTTGATTTAAGAAAAAGTTGATTTGGTTATAACCATAATAAGTTAGAGTTGATTAAAGGAAAATAATATTATATAGAATATTTTAATATTATCAATATGGTTTGGGAGCCACGTTTTGATTGGAAGAATATAGAGGTTAATTAGAATTAGGTGATTGATTATTTAATTAAGTTATATTTCAATTTCCTATTGGTGCAACGTGAGGTTGAAATCTTTCCTAATTATATAGCTATTTTGACTGGCCACGTGTGTAGATTAGACTGTCATTTGTGTCGAACTTTGAGATAATGGCAGAGTTGGGATTTTGAGATAATTATGGGAATCGCTATTTACGCGACTTTTGAGGTTTGTATTGGTTTTAGGAGTCAATTTCGTACCGTGTTTTATATATAAACATGCCAAAAATCAGATGAATCACAACAGTATTTATATTTCTCCAAATTGCACGTTTTCGACCAAACTCTGAGGGTCGTTCTCTTTGTATTTCGATTTTGAATTTTGAGTTTTGAATTTTGAATTTTGGTTGTTTATTTTGGAATTGCTGAAAACATGTTCCTTTGTGATTTTGGAAAACTGTTTTCAAAAATAGAAAATTGAAAAATGCATTTACTTTGTAATTTTTTGATATATTTATTTTGTAATATTTTATATGTAAAAAATAGTTGATTTGTTGAATTACATTAATTTTAATGTTAATAAATCAGTTAGTTCTCTATGTCAATAAATTCATCATTAATATTGTTTCAGCTAAACAAAAATTTAAACTCATACTAATAAAATCTTAACATGGATCTATATTTAATGGCAAAATAATATAAGAACTTCAAGTGAAAGAAGTGACTCACATTTACAAAAAAATAATAATTATAATAATAAATAAAAAATTACAAAAAAAAAAATCTTAACATGGATCTATATAATAAGAAAATAATATAAGAATTTCAAATGAAGGAAGTGTCTTACTTTTACAAAAATAAAAATAAAAATAAAAAATTTACAGGAAAAAAAACTTAACATTGATCTATATATATAATGACAAAATAACATAAAAACTTCAAGTGAAGGAAATGTCTCACTTTTACAAAAAGTAAAAATAAAAATAATTTACAAAAAAAAAAAATAATTTAACATGGATCTATATATAATGACAAAATAACATGAGAACTTCAAGTGAAGGAAGTGTCTCACATTTAAATAATAATAATAATAATAATAAAAAAAAAAATTAAAAAAAAAAATCTTAACATGGATCTATATATAATGACAAAATAATATAAGAATTTCAAGTGAATGAAGTATTTCACATTTACCAAAAAAAATAAAAATCCAAAATGCGCGTTTTGGTCGTTTTAGATTTTTTAACACAAAATATCCAAAACCCAATAAAATCGTTTTGAGTTTCATTTGTATTTTTTTTTTGTGTTTTGGAAAACGCATTTCTGAAAATGGGCAAAGTGAACGCGTTTTCGATATTTCCAAAAATCGAAAACTCAAAACGAGCTTAAAACAGCAAAGAAAACGGGGCCTGAAATTTCAGAAAAGTTTCCAAAGCACTTCGGTTACTATTTTCATAGCAATGCATATTGTGCACATATAGATTAAAGCAAAGATTTGGAACGTGAAATAATATTTTCTCTCAAAGTTCGTTCGATGTACTAAGGTAGGATAACGAGGTGCAATTGTTCTTGTTCTGTTTAAATTATTGACCATGTTGTTAATTTATTATGCTTATGAAAATATATGATATGATATGTTATGAATGCATATGATATGATGTTTATGATATGATCATCCGGTACCAAAGATATGATATGATTTAGCTTTTACCCGTTACTGAAGATATGATGACGGTATAATATTTTCAACACATGTGTTGAATTATTATACTTATGAAATTTAATGATATGATGACAGTATGATAATTTTGACATATGCGTTAAATATATTTACTCGGAATAGCACCATAGTTTTCGTATCCTACTCAGTATTCCCAAATACTCACTCCCATAATTTTACGGGCTTGTTTGGTCGATCGAATTGTGGCAAAATGGTGAAGCGGACTACCAAGAGGAATTGATGCATTAAATGTATTATTGATTCAATTTAAGTTATATTTATTATTTTATTAAACATGTTTGATTTATTAAGTTATGTCAATGGGTTTTTGTTGTAAAGAATTTAATTTCATGTTATGCAAAACTATCTTTTTACGCCTTCCTATTCTTATAAGAAAAATGAATGTTTTTGTTACACTCCAAGGTTTATTTTCCGTTAAAAAATCAAGGGCGTTACATTTCAAGTCCTTTAGGCTGATACGTATAAATAGTTTCATCTAAAGATACATACAAGAAAGCAGTTTTAACATCCATTTATTCAAGTTCTAAATCAGATTTTGCAACTAAAGCAAATAGAATTCTGATGGATGTATACTTAACCACAGATGAAAATTTTTTATTGTAATCTATTCCTTCTTTTTGTGAAAAACATTTGGCTACAAGTTTAGCCTTATTCCTAGGTTTTATGTCTTTACACTCACTTTCCTTAATTTTATAAATCCATTTGCAGTCAATTATCCTCTTATTTTCAGACATATTCACTAAGATCTAGGTGTCATTTGTAATAAGAGAATCAATTTCATCTTGCATTGTTGCAAGCCATGGTTTGGAATCAGTTGAAGAAACAGTTTCTTCAAATGATTCAGGTACATAATGTATAAATTTAGAAAAAGCAAATGCTGAAACAAAGTTAGGATCTTCATATCTAGATGGAGGTTTTATTTCTCTTCTAGTTCTGTCCTTAGCAAGCTGATAGTCGCTAAGATTTGAATCATTTTTAGTTTCAGGAACAGGAATAGAAGACTCAGGTTCAGTAACATCAATAGGAGACTGTGGGGGGTTGCTCCACTTGAAACTGAGTATAGGATTGATGGTTCTCATCTTGAGAATCATCAACACACAGCTCAGTAGTGAGAAAATCTTTTTCACTAAGAAGATTTTCCAAAATTTCAGTTTTACAAGGAAAACCTTTTTCATTAAAAACAACTTACCTGCTTATTATGACCTTGAGACCTCTCTGTTCTTTCACCCATAGCCCATAACCCTTGACACCCTCACCATACCCAATATACATGAGCACTTGTCATCAAATTTTGTACATTAATCCATAAAATTCTGTTGTTATCCAAAGTAAACACTTTTATCACTTATTAACATGAACTTTTCAACAGAAATGTACAGCCTGCTTGTAGAATTAAAATAATCTCACCAAATTGCTATAATGATCAATCATCATAGCAATCAACCCAACCATGAAAGCAGTCTCCTCCTAAAGAGATAAGTATGCCTGGAATCACATAAGTGAAAATAAATTAATGGCTTATTAATGTAAAGATACTTGAGCTCTCAATCATAATTTTTTTTGAAGTTCAAGAATATGACAAGTCTCCAAACTTCAAACTTAATGTCAGTTTTGGTTTAACATATCCACAATGCTCTCAATCATAATTTTTTTTGAAGTTCAAGAATATGACAAATCTCCAAACTTCAAACTTAATGTCAATTTTGGTTTAACATATCCACAATACCATTTAAGAAGTTCTACAATAATGGACAGTGTGTGATGATAATGAAAGTTAGCATTTTGAGCCCTTGTCATTTGTTAATTAAGAAATTAACCATTCCCATCTAACAGACCTATGTAGCCCAAGCTTGGAATGAAGAAGAGATTAGACACATAAAGGTCAAAAATGTCTAAGTAAATCTCAGAGACTATTCCTATTAAAATTCGTTCTTAGGATTTTCCATATATCTCTGTGTATTGTCACCTATATTAAATTCCTACAATACCTTCACCATGATTTCTAAACAAAATACTCATATTTCAGTCATAAATTGTTATAAACAAATAATTTCCTTATTTCCCTTTTTGCGATCACCACATTTCTAAGGTACAAATCTTACTTATCAATAGAAAATGGAACATGCTCTGAAAGTGTGAAGCCCTTTGGATAGGGGTAAAAGTTTAATCCCCATATTTCATCATACATAAGAAAATGAAGCTAGTTTATTCCAAGAAAATAGAGAGTAGAGTGTTTAAGTACTAACCTACTTGGTGATTTCCCCACCGCTATGCCAAACTTAGCTACAGGAGAAATCCCTAAATTCATTTGTAATTCACTACCACCTGGCCTACTGGTGAAAAAGAAGACTTTTCAAACCATGAATGAGGTGTAGGATTTAATATGATGCAGAAACATATACCTAGATTGCAATTTAGCATTTTTTTCTCATCTACAAATTTGAAAAAACCTATGGTATTTCACAAGCAGCAACTATTACAATATTTGGTAGCAGTATAGGTACGTCGTGCTGATCCATCATAATCAGACCAAACAAAACACAACCAAGAAGAAGCACATCTACATTTACAATCTACGGTCTATCTATATCTATATCTACAATCTACAATCTCTAAAAATGATGGATAGAAGAGAATCTTTTGAATACTTATTTTAGCACTATATATTTAACTATATACCCAACATACCCTACCCCTATTTAATAACATTAAATAGTTAATTGTTGAGAATTACATTGTTATAATATAATTTCATATTATTATATCATTTCATTTACTTGGTATTAAATTAACTTACTATCAACATTTTACAATGTTGTGGTAAATTTCATATTATTATTCTCACATTATTACACTTTTTATTTATTTAATATTAAAAAAAGAAGAAAAACTATTCCGTCCTTTAATAAATATTATTAGAATATAATATATTAATATAATATTTAAAATATTACATCCAAAATTTTAAAAATTGAATCGTCTACTCAAAATTCATAATTTATATTGTATATTTACTATATTATGAATATAATAACCACGTATGTGAATTTCAATTCAAAATGCTACAATTCCATTAATCCTTAAATTTAAATTGCAAAGGTTACATAAAAAAATATTTCAAAAACTTTAATTCACATATATCTTTCTTTTGTCATTTTATTATTTGGAATAGGGTGTTCTTCTCAATATTTTTCAAGTTTTGTACTGATTTATTATTGTAATTTTTTCTTTAAATTTTTTAAGAAAAATTATGTTATAATTTTTACTTCGTCATTTAATAAATATTATTATGATATAAAATATTAATATAATAATCAAGATATGACATCCAAAATTTCAAAAAATTGGATTGTCTAATAGTTTACAAAACACACACACACACACACACACATTAAATGTAACATTACATTCAATCTAAAAAGTTACAATTCATTAATCAATGACTTTAATTTTAATAGATTACATGAACAATATTTTACAAATTTTAATTCAAAATTATATACAATATAATTACTAATACAATTATATTGCACTACGTTAATATAAATTAATTTTTGAATAAATTTGCATATACGATATTTTATACATAGTTTTTCTTTGACTTCCATACCAAATCAATACATAATAATGAGATACTTTAAATTCTTACACAATATCATCATTATCAATTAATCTTAATCTTTATAATATATAAAGGTTAAGTAGTTTTTAAAAATAATTTCCCGCCCATTTTTCGTTTCTATAAATAGTAAGTTCTCATAAACTTAAACAGTGTAAATGCAAAGTGAATTATTGTAAATGCAAAGTGGGTGTCAGATTAAAGATTACAGTTGGAAGTTTAATGCAAGTTAACAAGTGAGAGTAAATTGTAAATATATTGTCCGTAAAATCATATTAAAAAATAAAGGTAAAGTTTTATTTTTTATCAATATCTAATTCATTTTAAATTATATCATTTAAGTCCTATAATATTATCTATAATTAGTTAACTAAATTCATTTTAACCATAGATAATTAATTTATGTTCTGATTTTTCTCATCAGATTAAAATAAATAAAAACTATATGAATTTTTAAGGAATATCCAATTAAGTTGGGCTAATTTTACAAACTTAAGATTTCTTCAATTCATTCATCATTTTCACATTATTTTTATTTATTTATTGATTTTGTTAATTTTTCAGTTGTTCATTATAAATTTAAATAACTAAAATATGTAAACATATATTACAGATTTTAACAATTAGTTCATATAATTTCTATTAAACAATTGATCGATCGGTAATTTTTATTAAAATAATAATGTAACAATATGAATAAAGAAATTGTCAGTGTAAAGAAAGAAGAATCGAGTAATGTAACAATATTTATTAAAATTAATAATTATTTTTTTATAAAAACACTTGAATTTAATATTTAATGCTTAAAAAATTAAATTATACTAAAAAAGTCTATCCTACAGCTCTTTTTGGGAAGAATACGATGAAGGACAATATAAAAAAAGAAAAGCGTCGATCTTAATGAGAATATGTAAGTTGAGTTTTGCACATGTACTGTATTCGCCTAATTTTATAGTTCAATTTTTTTTTAAAAAAAAAAAGAATATTTCATGTATTGAACGTTAATTCCAGAAATGAAGTTGATATGTTCACGGTATAATCTCTAAAACACTTAATTATGTCATGTTTTTCCGTAAAGATGATAAAACAATTCAACGGTTTACAATTTTATCAAAATATTAAAAAAATAATTATATGCCGTAAAAATGGTGAAACTTTATTTCTTAATTTTATTAACATATATAGACAAAAAGACTCACTATATATATTTTATTTATATTTTCATTAATATTTTTTTATTGACATATAATTAAATATGCATTTAATTATGTTCAATTAAATGCATTGAATTTAAAATTTAAAATTTATTATTCATGCGAAGGATCTCTTGAGTTGAATTCCACGTTCGTGCATTACAAATCTTAAGGTTGATTTTCACTTTCATGCATCGTTAATATTACTTAATTTGTTACATTTATTTATATATACGATCACATATATTTAATTTTTTACAATTACTTTATTTTATGTAAATTATAATATTTTGAGGGTTATTATTTCTATTCACATTAGTCAAAAATATTTGAATGAAATTTTTTATTTATTCTATACAACATATATTTGAAAAATTGGGTTATTTAATTTAAATTTGAGCAATTGTTTAATTATATTTTGTCTATAGCAACTTTCGTGCATCACACGGGTGTGAACAACTACAATACAAACAATGTATTATTTAAAGAGGTTTTCAAAAATTGATGAGAATTGTAATTTATTTCTATTTTGAGAATTCGTTGACAGTCTGTATCATTAATCAAAGCAAATTATGTGTTTTATTTTTTTCCTATTTTGTAATGATATTTAAAGTAAAATCATTTCATATTATTCTTCCGTACCACGCACAGGTGTCATACTCCTAATATTAATAACATAGTTCATTACATTAATTTATTACCTATATTTTTATATGCAACTCCTATTAATTTCATGGCACAACATGAATTTTTTTAAAAAATACGAGTATGTTGACTACCTCAATGACAAACTATTGAGTTATTTCATGTAGAAAGTGTAGAATTTGTCAGTTTCGATGAAGCAATAGATGATATAAACTAATTTTACCAAGATGAGCTCCTAAATACATTGGTATCAAATGGTATCCCACCAAGTAAGTTAATTTTAAAAATAAATTCTCTAATGATACTTTTTAGGAATCTAGATTCATCAAACGATTTTTGCAATGAGACAAGAATGATTTATCGTAATTTCAAATGACGTATAATGCAGAAATAATTATTGGATAACATGCTGAAAAATAAGTTTTTCTTTCACATATCCTATTAATTCTAGTAAATGATGGAGTATACTAATTCAAATACAAGATGAACAATTTTGATTATGTCTATACTTTGCAATAACTATTAACAAGGCTTCAGGATAAATAATACTTACTGATATATGCATTCATGAACATACATTCTCTCATGGTCAACTATATATAGTCATTTTCTCACGAAATTTCAATACAAACTATTAAACTCTTAGTAAAATCAGAAATTAAAAATAAGAAGAATTGTGAAAATTTTACAAAAAATATTATGTACAAAGAAGTGTTACTGTAATCAAACCATTACATTTCAGTTTATTCAAAATTTTCACATCATATACATAATTTCATATAAAAAAATTATTCTTATATAACTTTTTTAACAATTTAATTTTTTTTTCTTTTAATAATATTTAATACCTAAACTACATTTAAAAATAGTATTAGTACTTTAAAAATATTACTCATCTCAGTCATCCTATACGTAAGTTAAGCAACACACATGCTTACTACTAGTGATAAAAAAAAGCAAATGTGATGTGATCCGTTATGGGGATCACCAAGAACACGCGGAATTAAACGCCGGAAAGCTCTAAAATCCAAGATAGTAGACGGTAACAATGCAACCCCGACCTCACGACGCAAGAACTATGGGTATATTAAACCCAAAACCCGTTACGATGCGGAGATAAGAATCACAAAGGGGGAACGCCACAAAGGTTGTCAAATCCTTTGATAAGTTTAATTTGTTCGACGAGAACATGAAGAAAATATAAGGGAATATCTCACCTTCAATATCATTAATCTCAAGAATAAAAGTTGTATCTTACAATGCTGAATAAAGCCATATATATAGGCAAAGAAAATAAAGCAACTAAAAATAAACTAGAATTCAACCTAAACTAAAAAGCTAAAAACGCTTAACATTAACTTAAAATTCGGAACTTAAGTTACGGCCGTGAAAATGACCTTTACGGCCGTAAACAAGCTACAGATTAAAAAATTGACAACATATGTTACGGCCGTGAAAATGACCTTTACGACCGTAATCAATATTCTGAATTAAAACTACTAAACTTTTTACGGCCGTAAGTCATCTTCTGCATAATTTCGCCATTGTAGTGTTACGGCCGTAATTTTGGCTTTACGGCCGTGAATACGTTACGGCCGTAATATCAGGCTTGACGGCCGTGATTCAATTGCTGCCCAATTTCTTGTTCTTCCTTGATCCCAATGTATTGCAATAACTTTGGCTCCTCTTCCACATTGTTATGCAACGTAAATGAAGTCTTTGCACTCGTCCATCCACGCTTGCATGAATCCTTGCATTGCCTGCTTGATTCTTTTGGCTCTTTGTCTCGTTATTGGTCCTACGGGCACGTGCAACGGGTCAACGTTCTTCGAGCCACTTCGGAACTCATCATCCCCTCCCTGTTGAAAAGGATTCGTCCTCGAATCATCACCTGCATCAAACAGAGAAAGATCAGCAACATTAAAAGAAGCAGACACGTTATACTCACCTGGAAGATCGAGTTTATATGCATTCTCATTTATCTTTTCAAGGATTTGAAAAGGTCCATCGCCTCTTGGCTGCAACTTAGACTTTCTTAGGGTTGGGAATCGCTCCTTTCGCAAGTGCACCCACACCCAATCACCTGGCTCGAACGT
Source organism: Ligustrum vulgare (assembly GCA_963555705.1). NCBI lineage: Eukaryota > Viridiplantae > Streptophyta > Magnoliopsida > Lamiales > Oleaceae > Ligustrum > Ligustrum vulgare. The sequence continues at coordinate 33,199,603 of OY743171.1, read as the reverse complement.
CACTTGCCTCCTACCTTTGTTGGCATGAGTCGCATAACGCTCATTTTTCTTTTCAATTTGCCCTTTCACCTTCTCATGAAGTTCTTTCACAAACTTAGCCTTTTTCGCCCCGTCCAAACTGCTCCGTTCATCTGCAGGTAAAGGAATTAAATCAAGAGGAGTTAGCGGGTTGAAACCATAGACAACTTCAAAAGGTGAACATGAAGTAGTAGAATGCACAGATCGATTATAAGCAAATTCCACAAATGGCAAACATTCCTCCCAACTTTTTAGATTCTTATTTATTATAGTGCGCAAAAGTTGGATTAATGTCCTATTAACTACCTCGGTTTGACCATCAGTTTGCGGGTGACATGTAGTAGAAAATAACAATTTAGTACCCATTTTCCCCCACAAGACTTTCCAAAAGTAGCTTAGGAACTTAACATCCCTATCAGAAACAATACTCCTAGGTATCCCATGGAGTCTTACAACTTCCCTAAAGAATAGGTCCGCTATGTTAGTTGCGTCATCAGTTTTATTACAAGGAATAAAATGCGCCATTTTGCTAAACCTGTCTACCACCACAAATATCGAGTCTTTACCTTTTTTTGTCCTAGGCAGACCTAACACAAAATCCATAGATATATCTACCCAAGGTTCATTAGGTATGGGCAAAGGTGTATACAAACCTTGTGGTAAGACTCTAGACTTAGATTGTTTACAAGTTATGCATCTTTCACAAATATGGTGAACATCCTTTTTCATTTTAGGCCAATAAAAATGCTCTTGTAAAGTTTCTAATGTCTTAAAAACACCAAAGTGCCCCATTAACCCCCCACCATGAGCCTCACGCACAAGCAATTCACGCATAGAACAATTAGGCACACAAAGTTTACTTTCCCTAAACAAATAGCCATCATGCCTATAAAATTTATCAATTGCACCTTTTTCACATGAAGCATAAATGGTAGAAAAATTAGGGTCATTAGCATACATACCTTTAATATATTCGAACCCAAGCAACTTCGCATTTAAAGAAGTTAAGAGAACATACCTGCGAGAAAGGGCATCTGCTACCACATTCTCCTTACCTTGCTTATAGCGAATGACATATGGAAAGGTCTCAATGAATTCCATCCAACGGGCGTGTCTTTTGTTTAGCTTACCTTGTCCCTTGAGGTGTTTCAGTGACTCGTGGTCAGTGTGTATAACGAATTCCTTTGGCCACAGATAGTGCTGCCATGTTTCCAAGGCACGAACAAGAGCATAAAGCTCCTTGTCGTAGGTAGGATAATTCAAAACTGCCCCACTCAGCTTTTCACTGAAAAATGCAAGCGGCCTTTTTTCCTGCATAAGAACGGCTCCAATACCTATTCCTGATGCATCACATTCAATCTCAAAGGTTTGGTTAAAGTTAGGTAAAGTCAAAACCGGTGCAGAACATAACCTATCCTTAAGCATTTTAAAAGCATTTTCTTGTGCTTCCCCCCAATGGAATCCTACACTCTTCTTGACTATTTCTGTTAGTGGTGCTGCAAGTGTGCTAAAATCTTTAACAAACCTCCTATAAAACCCAGCCAACCCGTGGAATCTCCTAACCTCCGTAATACTTTTGGGAGTTGGCCATTCTTTAATAGCACGAATTTTCTCCTCATCTACCTCAACACCATTAGAACTAACGACAAAACCAAGAAAAATTACATTTTCCATGCAAAAAGTACACTTTTTAAAATTAGCATATAGTTTAACAGTTTTCAAAACTTCCAAAACAGATCTTAAATGTTCAATGTGATCACCTAAGTTCTTACTATATACCAGAATGTCATCAAAGTATACCACGACAAATTTACCAATGTAAGCACGCAAGACATGATTCATTAATCTCATAAAAGTGCTCGGTGCATTTGAGAGGCCGAACGGCATAACCATCCATTCATATAAACCATATTTGGTTTTGAAGGCGGTTTTCCATTCATCACCTTCTTTCATACGAATTTGGTGATAACCACTCTTAAGGTCTATTTTACTAAAAATACTAGCACCATAAAGTTCATCAAGCATGTCATCAAGTCTAGGTATGGGATGGCGATACTTTACCGTAATATTGTTGACTGCCCTACAGTCCACGCACATCCTCCAAGTCCCATCCTTTTTGGGTACCAACAGAACTGGTACTGCACATGGGCTCATGCTTTCCCGAACATAGCCCTTTTTCAGCAGCTCTTCAACCTGCTTTTGTAGCTCCTTGGTCTCTTCTGGATTGCTCCTATAAGCTGGCCTGTTTGGAATGACCGCTCCTGGCACGAAGTCAATCTGGTGTTCAATCCCTCGAATTGGCTGCAGCCCACTCGGAATCTCCTCGGGAAATAAATCTGCAAATTCCTGCAAAAGAGACACAGCTAAACTGGGGAGGGAGTGGTTAGCTTCATCGAGCACAAGGAGAGATTCCTTGTACATTAGTAAAATCACAGGTTTATTTGTAGAAATAACTTTGGTGATATCACTTTGTTTTGCGTAGAAGCTTACCTTTGTTTTCTCTCTTTTACTGGCACTCTTCACACCCTCTCCTTTTTCTGGGATCGTGGTCCCAACTCTCGGTTTTTCACACAATTCTCCTTTTTCCGGGATCGTGGTCCCGACCCTCTTCTGTTCACTCAACTCTCCTTTTTCCGGGTTCGTGGTCCCGACCCTCTTTCTCTCTTCCTCACTTTTTAATTTCAGTTGGTCTTCATAGACCTGTTGAGGTGACAAAGGCATTAGTTTGACATTTTTCCCATCCTTAGTGAAGGTATACCTATTTTTAATTCCGTCATGAATAACCTTCCTATTGAATTGCCATGGCCTGCCCAACAAGATGTGCCCCGCATGCATGGGTACCACATCACAAACCACGCTATCTTCATACTTCCCAATCGCCAAATCAACTACCACCTGTTTATTTACCTTAATCTCGCCCGATTCATTTAACCACTGTAGCTTATATGGCCTAGGGTGTTTTAGCATAGGTAGGCACAATTTCTCTACTAGCGTAGTGCTAGCAACGTTCGCACAACTACCCCCATCTATTATCAAACTACACACCTTGTTATTCACAAAGCACCTAGTATGAAATATATTTTCTCGCTGCTCACCCGACTCTTCCACCTTAACTTGAGTACTAAGGGCTCTCCTAGTGACAAGTGATTTAGCTACTGCATAGTCCGCATCATCATTTTCACTAACATCCTCTAGAGCTGGCATATCCTTATACTCATCCTCCACTTCTCCCCCTTTCTCATCCTCCGAACTTAATACCCCATCACGCAAAACTAATATTCGTTTATTTGGACATTGTGAAGAAATATGTCCTAAACCCGAACATTTAAAACAACGAATATCCCTAGTCCTAGGAGTTTGAGAATCAGAAGCAATTTTACCTTTGTTGGGTGGCTCTATTTTTCCCTTTGGTGCCTCAAATTTATTTTTCTGCACAATCCCTTCATTTTTAGAAGTCCCACTCCATGTAGACCTTCCAAAAGAATTGGAACTGGTAGAGAATTTGGAAGTTCCCTTCCTTTTTAATTGTCGCTCCACTTTCATGGCCATGTGAAGCATCTCCTCCAAATCGATATAATGCTGTAATTCAATAACATTAGCAATATCTCGATTTAAACCATTTAAAAATCTAGCCATGGTAGCCTCGGGGTCTTCCTCTATATTTGCCCTAATCATGGCAACCTCCATCTCCCTATGGTAATCCTCCACACTCTTACTACCTTGGGAAAGGGTTTGTAATTTTTGGTACAGATCCCTATAGTAATCTCCAGGCACGAATCGTTTTCTCATAAGGGCCTTCAACTCATCCCAAGTTTCAATAGGCCTCTCCCCATTTCTCCTTTTACTAGTTACCAATTGATCCCACCATACTATAGCATAATCAGTAAATTCTACGACTGCCAATTTAACCTTTTTAGATTCAGAATAATTATGACAATCGAAAATCAATTCTACCCTCTTTTCCCATTCAAAATAAACGTCCGGATTACTTTTACCTTGAAACGAGGGAATGGACATTTTAATGTTACCAACATGTCCATCGACATCATCCCTACGATTACGCCTATATCCCCTATCACGTCTTTCTCCCCGATCTCGTCTCCTACCAACACTAGTAATAGATAAATCACCACTATCCTCATCACTATCAACAACCTCAACACGTTCAGTCCTAGCTCTAAATTGTGGGTTGAAGTCATACCTTAGTGGTCTCCGTAAATTAGGAAAATTGCGCGGTTGTTCCTGACGTGGTTGAACATTTCCCGCACCTCGTGTCTCCCCCGGATTATTAGCCCCTTCCACATTCATGTCGGATTGTGGACCAAATTTTGCTTCCAACTTGGCATCCAACCTCGCCTCAAATTTTGCAAAACGTTCCTCCACTATTGCAAGCATTTTGAAATCTTGAAGATCCTTTTCCGTTGACGAAACTTCCTTCTGTGACATGGTTAGTAATAAAGAAAAGAGAAAAAAATATTTAATAAAGATCCTCACGTGTTTTATCGCTCGTGTATCACTCGATTTGGCTTTTTCCCTCTATTATTCTCACCACTCTGCCTTTTTCCTCTCTATTCCCTTTTTTCCCACGTTCTCAAAGAACCCACCAAACTAGTCACGGATTTGGTCCTTGTGGAATAAACCCCAAAGTGTAAATAAGGAAAGTTGATGGAAAATATTGGAATTAGGAAATTTAAGAAAGAAATTATGGAAACAAGAATTCTATTGCAAGAAGAAGTTTTATGGAAACAAGAATAAATAATTTTATGGAAACAAGGATTTGTTGGAAAGATTTGCCCAAGATTATTTTCTTGATTTCTTGTCCAAATCAACAACTATCTTTTTTTCTTTTTCTTTTTTTTTTTTTTGTAATTTTCGGATTTTTTTTTTTTTTAATAATATCCTATTCAACAAGAATAATCAAGAACAAGAAAAACAGAAATTGGCAAATCTTGAATTTTCTGGAGAAATTTCAAGAAACACGAATTGGAATGAATTTTTTTTTTTTTGAATGTTTAATAACTGGAAATAAAAGAAAAAGAACTGGAATACTAAATAATTGGATTTAGAGACAAGTTCTAATACCAGATGATGTGATCCGTTATGGGGATCACCAAGAACACGCGGAATTAAACGCCGGAAAGCTCTAAAATCCAAGATAGTAGACGGTAACAATGCAACCCCGACCTCACGACGCAAGAACTATGGGTATATTAAACCCAAAACCCGTTACGATGCGGAGATAAGAACCACAAAGGGGGAACGCCACAAAGGTTGTCAAATCCTTTGATAAGTTTAATTTGTTCGACGAGAACACGAAGAAAATATAAGGGAATATCTCACCTTCAATATCATTAATCTCAAGAATAAAAGTTGTATCTTACAATGCTGAATAAAGCCATATATATAAGCAAAGAAAATAAAGCAACTAAAAATAAACTAGAATTCAACCTAAACTAAAAAGCTAAAAACGCTTAACATTAACTTAAAATTCGGAACTTAAGTTACGGTCGTGAAAATGACCTTTACGGCCGTAAACAAGCTACGGATTAAAAAATTGACAACATATGTTACGGCCGTGAAAATGACCTTTACGGCTGTAATCAATATTCTGAATTAAAACTACTAAACTTTTTACGGCCGTGAAATAGAGGGTTATGGCTGTAAGTCCTCTTCTGCATAATTTCGCCATTGTAGTGTTACGGCCGTAATTTTGGCTTTACGGCCGTGAATACGTTACGGCCGTAATATCAGGCTTGACGGCCGTGATTCAATTGCTGCCCAATTTCTTGTTCTTCCTTGATCCCAATGTATTGCAATAACTTTGGCTCCTCTTCCACATTGTTATGCAACGTAAATGAAGTCTTTGCACTCGTCCATCCACGCTTGCATGAATCCTTGCATTGCCTGTTTGATTCTTTTGGCTCTTTGTCTCGTTATTGGTCCTACGGGCACGTGCAACGGGTCAACGTTCTTCGAGCCACTCCGGAACTTATCAAAATGTTTTGGACATAACTGGGGAAGAAAAATAACAATTAAATTTCTAAAAATCAGATCCACAAGCACAGAAAAATGAGTCTTCAAACACATTTAAAGGAAATAACATAAAAAAATAAATTTCTAAAAATATGATCAAAAAAGAAAATGAATCTTCAAACAGAATTGAAATAAAATAATAGAACACCCATAAGTTCCTTCACCAATCTACTCCAATTTATCAAAGCAATTGGCTTGGGTGGGACTTTTGGGGGGGAGGGGGGACTTTTGTACACTATCCACCACCATTTTCATCGCCAAATTTGCGAAAGCTTAAGATATCTCGTAAATTTTGCAAAACCTCATGTCCGAGATTCATCCGATTGGAAAGCTCTCTTTGGCAGATCCTCATTCTCCAATCAATGAATATGATCATGATTCATCATCAAATGAAAGCTTAAGATCTCTTGCTTTAAAATTAATAATAAAATCATGAAATTAATATCCCAATCAATGAATATGATCATCATCAAATGAAAATCCAAATTGTCATCAGATTTTCAAAAAAGTAAATAGAAATGCACTGATTTTTCAACAAAAAAAAAAAAATCAAGTATGATCTATTATAAAGCAAGAGATCTATTAAATCTAAGAATACTAAGAAAGTTCAATAATTTTATACTACCCAAAGCAAGTTCAATACAATTTATAAGCTAAAGAAAAATCAAACTGCTTGATACATAGTGATCCTAATTCATATCATCAAACTTTAAATTCAAATTCAAACCCTCATCAGATTTCCAACTTATAAAGGAAACTCATTGACTTTTCGACAAAAAATGGAAATTTGTTCGACTATAGAGTAACAAATCTTATTAAACAATGTATACCAAAACACTGTCGCTGCTTTTCACATCAATTCATATTCAGAAATTGAACTTGAATCCTAAAATGATTCTGTAAAAAAATAATTCTTTCCTACGATAAATCACATAATAATAATAATAATAATAATAATAATAATAATAATAATAATAATAATAATACCTCTATTAAGAAACAATAAAAGAAGATTACCTTTAATTTCAACTTCTCCTCAAATTTTCGTTCTATCCATGATTGAAATTCATTTAGAGATGAAGAATCTTCTTCACAATTCAAAAACTCAAGTTCTTTAAATGGGAGCTACAAAATTGTGATAAATGCCTAATATGTTATAAAGTCATTGTCAATTTGTCTTACATGTGTGGCTAAATGAAACAATAAGTGATTTGTTCATAAAAGTTTTGATAAGGGCAGTACATTTTATTCCAAAATTATTTCAAAAATTTTCTGATGATCAATGGTCCTCGTAATTTAATAGTTACCTCCAATAAGGATTTGTGAGGAGAGTTAAGGTCTCCCAAATTACAGCCATGCTGCAAATTTTTTTGAGAACTAGTTGATGCCCTTCTTCGATGACTGCACATTTTGTAGGGATCCATTATCTGCAAATTCAAATAAGAAGATCATAAAACAAATTCAATATAATATCTCAAAAAAAAAAAAAGTAATGACTATATAATGGATCTGACAAATGCTATCTTCCATCTCATTTTCAAACTACTTAAGATAGATATTGTAGGAAAATACCTTATGAAAACCCATAATCCAGTTGCGTTTGAATTCAATTTTTTTCAAGATCACAAAATATCGTGAATGAAAAAAATATGTAAATAGCAATATCTATAAGTCTTCATAAGATTCAAGGAAGTGACTGGTATCTCACTTTTTGCCAAGAAATTCTCTCATTCGAGCTTCCTGTACTTCGAACTTTTTCCAGAAAACCTTATGCTCTAGCAACAAAGTACATGTACAAATCTTTGCTTTGGCAAAATAAAATTCAATTGACAAATGCAATATTGGCAAAAATAAATGGAAAAAAGAGAAAAAAAAAAACTCAGTTAATGAGAACATTGGCAGAAAGAAATGGAAAAGAGAGAAAAACTTAAAACAGAAGATAAACTTTCTTGGAGAAGACATATTTATGCATCTTCAGTTTCAAACACATGTATAAAAGAAAGCTATTGAGAAGCGAACTAATAAACAATGACAACAACCCTCATTCATATTTTTGCTTTGATATCTAGTTGCAATTTTTTTTTTTATAATATATGGGAGCAAGAAACGAAAACCTATGCTCATAAAAGATAAGACACATGGACAATTGGTCTTGTTGTTTGCATATAACAAAGTCCAAAAGAAAGCAATAATCAACGAATGAATGATATTAGGTACATTCAACATATGAGATACCTTGTATGTCTCTCATAAACAGGTAAGTATCACAGCTTATTCGAAGACTCTCCCCAAGATTCAATCAGCATCAGTGCTTAACTTCGATTGTTGACCAAAGTTTGAGGATCAAAACCAACTTCACCTAGTAGATGCTACAAATTAATGGAATCACTTGGCAAACATGGAGTTTAGGTGCAAGAAAATAACCCTATCATAATTCCAAATATATCAAAATTATTTACTAAAGCCTATTTCAGACTAAAATGACAAATATGACTACTTTAGGATCTTGCCAATGGAAATTACTCGTAGAGAGAACCACCAAATGCAATTATTAATGTCTTTTAGCATAGCCTAATACAGTCTTCGAGGTGAATTGCATTTGCATAATGACTTAAAACAAGAAAAAAATATCGTCCGAATATAGTGGATAAAAATCCATGCGCAAATAAAACTCTTAAACCCCAAATTGAACCATCAAAATCTAGAATTCAACGGCAATCATTACACAGAAACAAAAAAATCGCATAAATTCATTAAGGTTGCACAAATGTGGGAAACATATGAAATTGAGAAACATTTTGTAAACCTATTTAGCAGAAATCCTCAATAAACCTCTTCTAATCCTCGAATTCATGGCGTAAGAAACTCGCATCTGCACTCTCATTAGCTCCCCTATGGCCCTATAGTCACCAGCTTCGAGCCGGATCTCAACCCTAATGCCTTTTTCATCTTCGATGTCGTTGTCGAAGTTAATGACTTTTGGGGTTTGGGATTTGGTGATGGTGAAGGCATAAAATCAGATAAAATGGAGTTTTCCCTCGTGAACTGGAACTTCCTAGGATGTAGCCATCGGATCCCCGCTTCGAGCCGGATCTCGGACCCAATGCCTTTTTCATCTTTGATGCTTTTTTCGAAGTCAATGAGTTTTGGGGTTTGGAATGTACTGACGGCGGAGGTGTAAAATCGGATAAAATGGCTTTTTGAAATAATAGGATTGAGTTTCTTTTTTCAGCATAGACTTTTCATTTTGGGCCGAACTTTAGATGGGATATTTGGGCGGGATTTCTCATTCAACTTTTCTCCTTTTATATAGTAAATAAATCGACTAGTATACCGATTACTCTCGATGGAATTCAACCGCAGGGCAAGGCATAAAAGTAGATTCCAATTAAGTTCGACAGAATATTATTGGGTGTGGAATGTTTCTTCAATAAAATTGATATGGGAGATCTGGTAGCCCTAAGATGATGATGTCGTTGAGGATTTTAATGAGGAGATAGTGATTTGCAGTAGGTGTTGTACTTATCGAAAGATTTAGAAGTGTAAAAAATGATACTGCAGTTAAAGATTTTGGAATCACTTTTTGAGTGAATGAGGGAGTGGGAATCTACATTTGTTGAGTTATTGCTGGACGAGAGTCTGGGTTGTTGAGTAGTAAGCGATAGAGGTTAATTCATGAAGAGAAATTGTTGGGGAATGTGGAGGGATGATTTCGGTGATCGTAAATAAAAAATGTTGCGGACAGACATCCATGATCTTTTTGATCCATATGGAACAAAGGTGATAATATATATAATATATACTACCGAAACAAAACCAAACAGAAAAAAGGACAAATCCTCTCTCTCTAATCTTTCCCATACTTGTTTCTTTGAAAAGTCATGCTACCTACGGCAACAAAAGCAGTTGCCGCCAACCACCACCACCAAAATTCCCTTTCTGCTCCTCCCCTCCCTGGTAAACCCGACCAAAAACCCTTGGCTCTGCACGCCAAACCCTTCACCGCTGACATGATTGACCCTTCGTCGTCATTTTCAACGGGTCCAATGCGAATCGATGGATCCGCAGAGGACCTGGTCTTATTAAAGTCCGAGTATCTGACCCGACCCGAGGTGCTAAAACGCCGGGCCCTCCGGGCCAAGCAACTGAGCCGGATCTACCGGGACCACTACTGGGTGTTAATGGAGGAACTCAAAATCAAGTATAGAGAGTACTGCTGGGAGTACGGCAAAAGCCCTTACCAAGAAGATGGAGAGAACGAGAAAATCAATTCGAATCTAGGGGATGGAACTAGATTAGTCCAAGAGAATGATAATGGGAGTGGTAATAAGAATGGAAATCCAGGGGTTAATATTGTTAATAAGTGTGGGGTTCATGGTTGCAAGGCGAAGGCCATGGCGTTGACAAGGTTTTGTCATATGCATATACTGTCTGACCCAAAGCAGAAGTTGTACAAGGCTTGCAATTTCTCCATTAAGAGGTTTGCTTCTTATCTTTGATATATACTTCCCTTAAATTGTATATAATTTGGTGAGTTGTACGTCCTTCTCTCAACACTATACAGCGTTTTAACACGACCTCTTGTAGTCTGTTGCACCTTCATCTTTTGGTTGCGTCATTTGGGGTTATCAATTTCTCTTGGTGTTTCTTACACGTTATTTAGAGATTGCTCTTAATTAACAGCACAAATGGAAAGCACCGGGAATCTTCAATTATATTCGTGGCTGCTCAGGATTGTTGTCTTGTGTTTATGTATGGTTGGTATAATTTGCTGGTGTGGTATCAGCCGCGCTGGATGAGTAAATGATGTTTTCTGTGTGGACACATCATGAATTGACTTATATAGTTAAATTTTGGAAAAAATTCTTTAAATTTTCTTAAAAGGTAGAATACAATGTCTACGAGAAACTGCATGTTTAGAAGCATTAAATGTTAATAAATTCGATGCAATTGCTGCAGTGGCATTTTTATTGCAACAGATGGGGGTGGTAAAGTATCTGCCTGGTTCGCTTTTACTCAAGACTGAAAAATGTATAAATTCAAAATCTTAAAGCCAGAAACTTATTGGATCCATACTGTTCAGGTCTTGTCAGTCCGTTTCTATCCTTTGCTTTGATCTTAATTTCTAACTTCATAATTCCCCACTGACCACTTCACCAACTATTTTGAAGTTTCTTTCACACATCACAACTGAATCAAATTGCGAGACTTCAATCATCCAGTGTTCCTCAATTCCTCCATTATGCATACATGACACACATGCACACACTTATATGAAGAGAATACAGAATGCAATAAACTTCCAGTCTGCCTTATGTATATTTAGTTCTAGTGTAAAGAAATATAGAATGCTGGACTCCAATAAATCTGTTTTGAAATAACAACCTGGAGAAAGATTACTCTCCTTTTTGTCTGCAGGAGCTGCTGACTCTCAATTAATATTTTGGAGAGAGCCAAATAGTGTTGGTTCTTGACCATAAGAGATCAAAATTGGGATCAAAATGCACAAGTGAAGAAATAAGAAAGACCACAGCTAAACTAATAAAGGACGTTTTGATGTAGCGTCATTTTTTTTTTTTTTTGAAAGTTGCCTTTCCATTTGTTTGAAGCTAAAAACCTGGAACCTGACTGAATGGTCCGATCTCGGTTACAAATACGAAAACTAATTTTTGCTTGTGGAGTTGATCCGAGCACGAATCAATTCAATTTGGTTATTGTTTGGTTCGACTAGTTTTGGAAATTTATCCCTACCCTTAGCAACAAATGGCTTGGAGCAGGAAATATGAAGCATAGAAAGGTTTACAGTAAATTATTAATTGGATATGACATGTCAATATAATTTAAGAAATTATTACGTGTAACAGTTTGCAAAGTCAAGTAACTTGCATTAACATAATTAGTAGTAATTATTATGAAAGCTCTGGAGCTTGAAAAGAATGTTCTGTATGCGTAAAGTTGGTCGGAAGGAATATAAAATTCCCAAAGATACATGTTACCTAAAGCCGTAAGTCCTTCGGAATTTGTTATTGAAGACAACAATTAAATAATTAGCGTGTCCCTTCTTATATTGTAGCTTTTTGCTGAAGTAGTTAACATAGATTCATAACTAGGAGTTTTGCTATGTCAAACCTTTAATAAATTTATGGACTTTCCTTTTGCATAGGGAGCTAGTGGGAGGCAACAGAAATAAATAAATATGTACTCTTTAATCATTTAAGCTTCTAGATGACGGGATTAGCAATTGTTATAAAACCAATCAACATTATATGCCATATGGTAAGGGTTGTTACATTATTGAATGACAAGATGTTCATATGATGAATTTTAGAGACGTGTAGATGACAAGATGAAGGTGTTATAATTACTATAAGGATGTACAACGACCAATTGAAATTTAGGATAAATTAAGGGAATAGACAACTTAGATGGTTGCGGTATGTTTATGTAGACAGAAAGAATTTTCTCTTTCACAAAGCTATGTAACGTGAGGTAAACAAGTTAGAAAATAAAGAGATACAAATCAAACTTAACATAACCTAATTTGATTGCAAAAGATTTAAACTTTATTGTACGGACATTTCAACACTTGTCGTTTTGGATACACGTGTCCTTGTTGGTGCATCATAGGATTTAAGTTTGTTGGACCATTATGTAGTTGTGGATCGAAAGGAATGCTGAAAAAGGAAGTGTGTAGTCCATCAAAATTTATGAGAAATAATGCATAACTTCCTGTCATTGTTGATATTTTTTCAGCATTGTATGATGTGGCCTTTTAGTGGATGCAAGAAATCCAAGAATTTCTGGGGGGCACTAGCACTAGTGCAAGAGAGAATGAGGTGGGGAAAAAGATTATGTAGTGGTCTGAAGATGATTAAGATTAACTATTTAGACTAAGCTTGTCATTATTGCTGTAACACATTATGTCTCAAGTGTAATATCACAGTTCTGTCTTTCTTTAATGTCATTGCTTGAACATTAAATTCAATAGTTTTTAGAATAAATTACATAAATACTTTGTGTTAATGATGACTAAAAGAACCCTCTTTTCAAAAATTTAAGAAAACTCTCCAAAGGCTTAGTTTACAAAAGATTCTCTGTGCTAGCCAAAATAATTTTTTTACATTTTATTCACCCGTATGTTTTATATGTGAAACTATTACTAAATGATATGGATATCTTAACTATCTCTTTTCTCTTTTGTTTTGTACTTCTCAAGATCTATTCACATATTTTTATATAGCCTAGTGGTATTTTCTTGAGTTCTTGTGTTTTACTCTCCTAGCTTTTATACTATGTTAAGTTATGATATTAAACTTGTATTGTACTACCAAAAGTGCAACAACGTTGTCACTAAATGAGTTTCAAATTTTGGATCTCTTTGTTTTTCTTTTTCTAACCTAAATTTTGGATGAATATTCTCCTTTGCTGTAATGCAGTTAATTTTGCCGAAAATATTATTGATAAATTATCACTTTATGCAAAAGAGAGAAATATAAAATAACTTTCTTTAAGATAAAAATATATATTTTTTTGCCTTGAGGAGTGATTTCTATAATATTTGAAGAGGCAGAGTCGTAGCGAAATTTACTATGGTTTTTAATAGTTCATTGAAGGGACAAAATATCTCCTCTCTCCCCTTCCCTCCCTCCCTCGTGCTCCCTCTTCAAATTTCTTACGAGGAAAGCATAGTAATAAAAACTCATCTGCATCTCCCCTGATGGAATTGTGAAGAAAAAAGTTAATCCGTATAATGTTGCCTATCTTGAGGAGAATACCAAGATAAAAGAACTAAATCTATCGCCTTCCATTCCTTGCTTCATATTGCATAAGCAAACACGATTGTTTGGTTCATAGGGTTCTGTCTTGGCTGTTCTCACCAACCACTAATTTGCAAACATTGCAATTAGATATTAGTATACAGTTTACATTGACGATCCTATCGAAAATATTCCTCTTCTTTTTCCGCTTAATTTGGTAAGGTTTGCTTAAAGTGTTTGCTGGTTTCTTTTACATTGTGCCAAAATAGTGAAACTTGATTTTTTGGAATGAACTGCTTGGGGAGTATTAATTTGCATTCCAAAGAGTGCTTTAACAATGTTAGTAGGAGACGTTTTCTGCGTATTGACACGAACATGTGCCTAAAGCTTCTAAAGTGATGATAAAAGCTTTAGATTGTGATTGTACATATCTTGATTTATTTTTGGTACAACTAAGGATGGAATATAAATGGAATGAGAATTTTCTCAAGTTCACGAGATATGAACATTTGGGAAGTTGCAAAAATAGTTTTTACCTCAGCATCATTCATCCCACGTAACATTTTTAAGTGACAAGATTAGGTGTTGTAAACCTTATACAAAGAAGGGAGCAAATATGTATATCTATAGTCAGACATTAAGACACTCTTGATTTTTCATCTCCATAAAGGAGAGCAGGGTATGGTACTCTGGGATCTGGGCGTTAAATAAGCTGCAATTGTGATCATTTAATGAGTGTCAACTGTCAACCAAATATGTTCCCTTTAAATGAATGAATCCACGTTAGAATTCGGAGAATTTATGTAATCATGGTGAGAGAGGTTGGTCAGCATCCTGAAGTTGTGGATTGTGTGACCTAGAGTGTGTCTTTTGTGCTATTATGAAGTCTTGTATTTTGATCTCCTGGCATGCACATTGACCATAATTAGTACTGCTTTCTTTATTGTATGAGTTGATTTCTTGAACATTGTGTCAGAAAGAATATATCTTGATATAAGGAGGATGTTTCTGAACTTTGGATATCTATTCTAACTAAAATTGATCAAGAATAGGCACATTTGCAATGATTTGGTTTTGGTTGTATCGTTTTTTGTAGTTTCAGTGCTTATGGATTTTGGTAAATCTAATTAACTTCTGTACCAAAATATTAAATCACCCAGATGTGAGAATGCAGAATCCGAAACCTAAACTAGATATCGCATTCATATTTAGAGCCTCAAAGAATTGGACCTGTTTCTTATCTCAAGATACGAACCATATGGTAGATTTGGAAATGATATTTCAAGTAGTAGGAATTGCATCATTTGTATTTCTCTGTTGAATATGCATAATCAGAGATATTTAGCTCATGTTTGGATTAGCTAGAAATTAGATTTTTAGTAGATTTTGATATAAATTGATGAATTGTGTAGTTCAAAATTAATTGTTGACTTTTGCGTAGAGTTTTATCTACTTTTTGAGCTAAATCAAACAGGGGCTTAATCTTGCGTGATTATGGCCATTTCAAAAATAACAATATGTGCTTTTTGACTTCCAAATCTGAACGATTATATCGCTCATGACAAAATTAGTAATTAGATTCCCATTTATATTTCTAAGCAGTGAGTCCAAAGGTTTTGAAGTTTTAGTTCTCCCATCTTCCACCCTTTTGGTATTCAAGAGATGCCCTTCCCTCTTACTCCCTATCCCTTCTTCCGCTGGTGCACAAAAGGCAAATCTTTTATTTCTCCGAGTCATTTGATGAAAACAAAGAATGCAAAACATAAAAGCCTATCCTAAATGGGTTGAAGATTAGACAACAATTACCAACTCAGATTTCTGCTTGATCATGCTAAAAGAAGTTCTGCTTGATCCTTAGGTTTGTGGACATAAAGTAGCAATCTTAGACTTGAGGGGAATGTCAAGACCTGAGGTCTTGATGGAATGCAATAGATCATGAAAGCTAATAGGTGTTCATTATGAAAGTAAACTGTTCTTGTGACAAAATAGTTAGAGAAAAGTACATATGGTGATTCTTTTTATTGTTGGATCTGACTATATCCGGCTGAATAGGCTCATTTCATGATCGTACAGAGTTACTAATATTCTTTTTGCTCTAAAGATCATCAGTATTAAGATTAACTCAGTAGATTGCTCACTGTTGTACAGTCTGCCAGTTGAAATTATTGGCATGTATCATCACAGACATATTTCGGTGCATCTCCCTTTTTCTCCAACCTTCGACAGATGAAGAACTCTTTTTCTTTTTGCAGGAAAAAATGATTAAATAGAGCCATATGATTAGATCATGAATAGTCCAGAACAAGGAGGATATTTCAAGGTAGGTCACTGAATAGAAATGGAAATGAGTCAGTGAAAAAAGGACTAAAATAGCTACTGAATAAAGTAGTGAGTTCATTTGCCATAACTTTCTAGCTTCCTTAGACCACTTAGTAGTCTTTTTCTGGAAGTATGTCTGAGCATGGCAACTGAGAATAAGTGCTTTGAACTTCAGACTAAGTTGGTGGATTTCAAGATTTGTATCGAGGATTATATCCAATAACTAAATCTAATCGTACATATGGATGTTCTTGCTGCACAGTATCCACCATGTTGATTTCCCTTGGTGAAATTCTTCTGTTGTGAAAACATGTGTATTGTGTGCTGTAGATTAGGGGTGTATTTTTCGTAGTAATTGTTTTCTATTTTGTGTTATTATGTAGAAAAGATCGATGTAACTTATTTCTACTTTGTTGCGACCTTGTTTCTCTCCAGCCCAAGTTGTCATGAACGACGAAATAATTATTGAGATCTGAATCGCAAGTGATCATTACATTAAATATGATTTTTATGCATGCATTTTTGAGATATAAAACTATAGTATAGGTTTTAAATTGATGATACTTTTCATTGTTGATTGGTGTTCTTGTTATTTATACAATTAGTTGCAATTGGCTATCTCATTGATCATGAATATGTTTAGAATCTCGACCTGAACTGCAATATACTCGTCTTCAAGGATGGTTAATATTCTCCCATTTATGCGGATGGTTTAGGTACCGGCATCTTTTTTGATGACACTATTTTATGTATTCCTTCCTTTTTGATTATGTAGAAAATACTTGTCACAATTAATTTTCTGTTAAGATAACATCTGATACAAGATCTAACCAATATAAGACCTTTCTGGATACTAATTTTTGTTTCTATCTTGTAATCTTACCTTTACTGAGAATAATTGTTTAATATTCTTTTGTACTTGTCACGTGCCAGTTCGCCCACAGGACCTATACTTTGCGGGAAACCAATACTAAGATCAACAGTTCCTTCTTATTGCCCTCTTCACTTTCAGAAGGCTGAAAAGCACGTGGCACGTGCTTTGAAGAAGGCAGGTCTTAATGTCTCTTCAACAAGTAAGCTTGCTCCCAAGTTCCATGTGGTAGTTTCAGAATTTGTCCACCAAATTCAAAGCAAGAGAAGTGCACGAAAGGCGACTTCAGGTAGTGCTGAGGTTAAGCAGGAGAATGTTTATTAAACATATAGGTGATGCAAGTATGTACTTAGTACCTATGTATTTTTACAGTGAGAAAGTTTGTGAACCACAAATGGTAGATTGGAGTAGAAATTCTATCAGCATTTTATGAACTTCATATGGCTATGGTTTAAAAAAAGTTATACCTCGGTGCCTCAAGCGCATTGAAAAAACACCCCATTACCTATGATTTTAAAGGATCGAGTGAGACTTGCGCCTAAATCGATTGAGGCTTATGTCTCAAGGCACACGTCTCATTAATGATGAGGTGTGTAACTCACAAATGCTTGGACCCCATTTTTTAAAATCCAAAATTCACATTAATTGACATATTTTGGAAATCAATTTTACACTTAATATGCATGATTAGTTTAATCAAGGTTAATTTAGGGTCTGTTCGGCTACAATTTAAATTTTCATCATTACCCAAATTTAATTTACACAATTTTTAATACCACTTTTTAACTATTCATATTTTCTTTCTTTAATTTTTAACTTCACATCTTACCTAGAAAACATAAATAAATCAACAAATAATTTCAATTCCTTGATTTGACCATTTACATTTCATTTATTTATCAATTAATTCCAATCAAATAGAGCCTTAATTAGATCTTTAATATACTATAACCTAAATTAATTATTTGATTTGCTATAAATAAAAGTAAAAAATTCAACCCAATCCTAAAGTAGACGGGAAAAGATAAAATTATAGATATTTTTTCTTATTTGAGATGCTATTGGTTTTTATTAATTTACCAGTTCTATCATCCGTGCGATGAACTGTATTAAATATATATACACAAAATATTTAAAATGTAAAAAAAAAAAAAAAAATTACTAAGAAAAAGTTAAATTCTATAATATGTAATATTCATCATAGATCTGTACATATTTATGAAGTATAAATTAAAAAGGACAAATTATGTCAAATTTACAAATCCATTATAATGACTTCGATAAGTATTTGTAAAATCTTAATACTTTTACATAATTAACACAAATACAAAATGCATAAAAAATAATATTATATTACAATAACTATTAAAATTTTACTAACAATATGACATTTCTGTCATTGTCCCTATTTGAAGGGATTTTTACACCAATTCTATCAGATTTTGATACTTCAAAATCTGAACCTACATTAAAATAATGATTTAAAACCATCAATCACAATAATATATATGAGATATAATTCATAAAATATGATTTGTGATATTAAAGATAACAAATGATAATAATCAAAACATAATTTTAATATTAACAACTATATAATATTAACAATAATAAATAAATAAAATGCTTTATTAAATTATAATTTGAATACTAATAGATGTAAATATTGATTGGATTCATCAATATTGCCATTAATAATAAAAAATAGTCTAATAATTTAAGTGAAAAACTTATGAAAACACCCAAAATAAGGAATATTCTTAAGTTATTTAGACTAAAACAATTTTGGATTATTTAAATATAACAACACATCTCCAATAACACTATTCAAATTAGTTCTTTGCATTATTTTTTAAAATCAAACATGTTTTAAACAATACATTTTCTCAAACTATTTTAAATACACATATTTTTTCTCTCCATTTTTAAATGTAAACAAATAAAATTATAAAGAAAAAGTTAAATTTTAAAATACGGAGTATTTCTCATAGATCTCTACATATTTATGAAGTATAAATGAAAAATGACAAATTATGTAAAAATTTACAAAATACATTATAATGACTTCGATAAGTATTTGTAAGATTTTAATACTTAAACACAAATACAAAATGCATAAAAAATAATATTATATTACAATAACCATTAAATTTTTACAAATAATATAAATAATTTAAATTATATTAGCTTCTTTTAATAATAAAAGCTAATTTATATAACAGATATATAACATGTTGATAGACGTTTATGTTATTGTTCCTGTTTGCTTCCGACTCTTGTGATTGGTCATGACATATGATGCAATTAAATGAATTTTTTAATGACAATGGAAAAAAACAAATTTTCAGTTGATTTGATTTCAAACATAATATATTTTAACTTTCGATTAAGTTTATTTTTAATGTATTGCTAAAATATATTTTATTCGAACTTCATTATACATACATATATTTATTAATATTTTCCCTTTTTCATCATTTTTATAAATATTTCAATTGAAGAAATGATTAAGTTTTATTTAATTTATGCATTGTAACAAAAAGTTGATACAACAAATTAATATTATTGCAATATGGACACCAAAGAATATACTCATCTAATTGACATATTAGGAAGTAAAACTTCAATAATCTTATTCATTTATTTTCAAAACTATTTATTAATCCAATTTTTTTTTTCTTCTTATTTCTAAAGTAACACATTTGTATAGAATATATTTATTTCAATTCTTACTGGAACAAATATAATTTTTCACATAAATTATTTTTGTTTATAAACAAAAATATAGTCGTCAAATGACGGCATAATTTAATTAAAAATAGCTTATAATAAAATATATTTTAGAAAAATATAATTTGTAATATTAAGAATAATAAATGATTTTAATTGTTTATGATTAAAGCATAAAATTTTAATACTGGTCTAGTTTCACATATGATTTTTTCAAATACAGTTCAATAAGCAAGAGTGATTTTCCCCTACTTTTGTTAATGGTAATGACATATGAAATGAAATTTTTAATAACAATGAAAAAAATAAATCTTAGTTAATTTGATTTCGAACATAATCTATTTTAACTTTCGATTAGGGTCCGTTCGATTGGGATTTATAATACAAATTATAATGGGCACAATTTTTTTAAACCACACACATTTTCTCTTTTCAATTTTCAACCACACATCTTACCTAGAAAATTGAAATAATTATATACATTATAAACAAAATTTCATTTATTTCAGCCTTCAAACGGAGCCTAATCTTATTTTTAATGTATTGCTTACATATATTTTATTCGAATTTCAATACATACAATAGTTAATTTGGTTTCGAACATACCCCTTGTTTGATATAGATTAAAATTCAAATTTTAATCTGAGTTAAAGTCAACAATCAATCACAACCACATATTTTATCGAACCTACAACTTTTCAATCACACATCTCATCAACTTTTATTAAAATTCACCAAAAATCTGATTTTATCTCCACCAAATAGGGGCATAATATATTTTTACTTATGATTAAATTTATTTTTTTAATGTATTGCTTATATATATTTTATTCGAACTCATATATTGTTAATTTTTTTTTCTTTATTCATCATTTTTATAAATATGCCAATTTTTTGTCAAATGTTCTTCAACACATTTATAATATATAATTTTATATTTCTATGAATTTTTATATATTGTTAGTTATTAATATTAATTATTAATTTTCCAGTATTATATATTAATTTATAATTTTTTTCATCATTTTTAAATATGCCATTTTTTGGCAATAATTGAAGAAATGATTATTACCCGGAAAAATCCATAGTGCCCTCATTGATCTAAGTTGTCAAAACCCAAATAACACCTTGGGTCCTCTTTGACATAAATTAAATAATAAAAAAAAAGGACACAAACGAACAGAGAAACAGCTGACAACCAGTCAGATGAAAGTTCCGTCCTTTGTTGGAAAATGCACTTTTGTACTATTTTTCATTATATAATTATTTATACTGAACAAAGGCTTTTTACAACACAAAGGCTTATATAATATAATGAGTTAATTTCATAAAATATCACTTAAGTTTTAACGAAATTTTAAATATATTACTGAAATTTAATCGTTACACAATCTGTCATTCAAGTTCAAATTGATTACTCAAAATGCCATTTTGTTGATTTTCTTATCCAAAAATAGGTACAAAGAGTCCCTAATGTTTGAAAAATTTGTTAAAATGATTTTTAATATTTTATTTTAATATAAAAGTCATTAATTTTTTCCTAAATTAACAAAAGTTGTCTTTTTTTTATTTAAATGTCAAATATATTCTTATTTTCTAATATAAAATTTACAATTGTGTCATAACATTTGCAAAAGTACAAATGAGTATGTTCATAATTTTTTTTTAATATATATTTAATTAACTGAAATTAGTATATTAGATTTTTTCACTAGGATTTTATTGATCAAATGGATAATATGCATATAAATTTGTTAGGACAATCTAAGAATTATTATGAAATAAATTAAATTAATTTTTGTTTGGAATATATTTTTAAGGAAATTAATTCTTGAGAACGAAAAAATTATTATCGTACTTGAATAAATCTCTTGAAAATGAAATAAAAAATAGATTTTTTTTTTTTAATATAACGTGCAGTTGAAAATTAGGAAAATGTTAAGGGTCTATTTAAAGTTTGCGTTCGAAAATGAATTTGGGGGAAATGAAGGAAAAAAAACTATTACAAACAAATCTTAATTTAATTTAGTTCATAATAATTCATAAATTATACAAAAAACTATCTATGAATTATTATAAATTATTATGAAATAAATTAAATTAATATTTGATTGTAATAGCAGTTTTGAAAATCATTTCCCCTAAATTCATTTTTGAACAAAAAATTTGTTTTCTTTATTTTCAAACACACATTATATTAAAAAAAAAAATACTTTTCACTAGATTTTTTAAGAGATTTATTCAAACAAAAAAATGATTTTTTTCTTTACAAAAATCAATTTATTTAAAAAATATATATACCAAACAAATATTAATTTAATTTATTTCATAATGTTATTTAGATTATACAATAAAAATGATCACTTTAGTTAATTTAGATAAAAATAAATAAAATGACTTTTATATCAAAATAAAATATTAAGAACCATTTTAGCAAATTTTTCAAACTTTAGGGACTCTTTGTGCTTATTTTTGGATAAGAAAATCAACAAAATGGCATTTTGAGTAATCAATTTGAACTTGAGTCGTAGATTGTGTAACGATTGAACTTCAGTGGTATATTTGAAATTTCGCTGAAACTTAAGTATTATTTTGTAAAATTAACCCATAATATAATATAACAGGGTTCTTGGGCGGGAATTCTGGGTTGTATTTTGGGCTGGAACACTATTTCACTATCCTTCTTTAATAAGATTAATAATAATAATTGTTGACCGCAAAATTAGGCTGGACCTTGGACCAACACGTCTCAGCTCCTCCCTCTTGAACACGTGGATCTCCTGCGCACTAGGACAAACAATCAGCTTGCAAAGGGGACCGAGGTGGCTCCCGTTTGCACTCTGATGCCAAAGTCAGTGCCCATGTTAAGCAAATATAATTTGAGTGCGGGAAATATAAGTGTGTAAAAGAGTAAAATGTTAACCCCTTACACGACGGGAGGATCCCTCTATTTATAGAAGGATTCATTGTTTTGGATTGTGACACATGACGGACTTTACACGTGTATTCACCATAGCTCTTGGAGGGGACAACCTTGCTTTTTGACCGTAATCATTGCTACATTTCGTAGGGGATGGACGTCTGTCACATCTTGGTAAAGGCACATCTCTGACTTCATCCCTTGTCCCATCTTTACATCCGTGGCGCCACCGTAAGTACCTCGGCTAAGCATAAAGTGCGTCTGCTAGACACAAATCAGTTCGGCCAGAGGGGCTCGTGTGCTTTTCCACCTCGGCCATTGGCCCAGGGCAATATCCTAAACTTTAATCATGGGCTAAAGTCCATTGGACCTTCACTGGTGGCCCAATGTGCCACATTTTGGGTACGATCTCAACAATAATAATAATTAATAATAAGATAATATTTTGTACTTATTTGAATTTATATTTTAAGGAGACTTTATATTTTGTTTATGCTATTGCATATTTATTTTTATATATTTTTGCTAAATTTTTTGGTTCACGAAGAGGCTTACGTCTCACCTTAAGAAAAAAAAAAAAAAAAAAAAAAACGTCTTAGTATAGTATTTGTTTTCACCTTTTCAAGCCAAAGAGTTTAGACATGTGACTTGAATTATTGCTTCTTGTGCATATTAAAGGTATCATTCCTTGATTTTTCTGTGCTTTTGTCTTCAATGTACATTTTACTTAGTAAGATAGGATCTGACCCTTTGATGCACTAGTCCGTAAAGAAGTTTAGTGTATGTCGACCCAATGTTAGGATTAGGAAATAAAATGAAATAGTTGCATTGTTATGATGGTTACCATAAGAGTTAATTTAATGAATAATCACTCATCTTTACACTTATTACCACTTGCTCACTGAACAATAAGATGTTGTTGATTGCTCACTCAACTATTTATAATATTACCCATCAATCAGACCATCACTCATCTCACTTTCATCCGTCTAGTCGGAAAAAACTCCACATGTCGGATGGAAATCCAACGTGGTAACACATAGCATTAATTTGTTGAAAGCTTCCACAATTAGAATCACATTAACAACAATTGATTGAAAAAACTCCATTTCAGATGAACCCTAGATTTCTCCCCAAGAAATTCCAACTTTTAGCTAAATGTTCTCCTGGTTATGGTATCTGACCATGTATCTTCAATTGTTTAATTATTACAAGAGTCCGGTAGTGGAGATGAGCCACAGCCACTAACTCGCCAAGAAGTTCGTAAAGTTGAATCGTTAGTCTGTGACCGCAATTCTATTGGTCTCATTTGTAATGTTGATTGTAAGAACCAATAATTATTGTCCTGCTAAATTTTTGGAGAAGGATCCATATCTATTCTTGTAGTGCTAGTAAAAAATAGTATGAATTGTTGGATTTGGTTTTAATAAATTGCTGGAGAAGGAACAATTTATGAATTTTGGTCAGTAAATTCACATGAGAAGGAGCCAGTATCTCCAACAATTCAAAAATGTATATGGTCCATATCAGGTGAATGAGCCATAAATCAGATAAATGAATTGGATTGCATTGAAAATCATTTTGACCCCATGATTCAAGATGTGTCTCGCCAAAGTGAGAGTCAAAGCTTAAGGGTACTTCATCAGTTTTGTGAATATATAACTTCGTTTTGGTTTTATTTTTATATATTGTCTACCTGCATTTGAGTATTGATTTTTTTCCTAACATAGACCAAGCTAGTACCTAGAAGATCAAGTGAGAATTCAACAGGTGAACTACAACAAAATCCTGTGCAAACTGCGTACACCTTCATGCCAAACACCTGGATTTGGTTTTAAAATGGATGCATGGTATAACAAGAGTGGTCCTACTCTGTGTTGAGTTTTGATAAAGCAAGGAGATGTGAAAATGTTCAATCTCTGTTATTGAATGATGACTGAATACAGATGCTATTTAATACATGAATGGAATGATCTGGACTTAACTAATCTGGTAACTCACAAAATTGATTAAAAACTAACTAACAACTAAACCGGCATTAACTAATAAACTGACTTTAATATTCCCCCCTCAAGATGGACCATGTATGTTTGTCATAGCCATCTTGGACAATATACGATAAATTAAAGTGGAAGGTAAAGGTTTAGTAAATATGTCTGCAAGTTGATGTTGCAATCTAATTGGTAACAATTTGATAGTGCCTTCTGTAATCTTGTCATGAATGAAGTGGCAGTCAATTTTGATGTGTTTAGTTCGTTCATGGAATGCTGGATTGGAAGCAATGTGTATGGGGGCTTGATTGTCACAGAAAAGGAGAGTAGTTGAAGTAAGTGTAACTTGAAATGTCTGTAGAAGTTGGTTGATCCATACAAGTTCACTGGAAGTGGATGCAAGAGCCCTGTATTCTACTTCGGCTGATGAACGAGATATAGTGGATTGTTTCTTTGACTTCCAAGAGATGAGAGAATTACCAAGGAATACACAAAATCCAGTTACTGACTTCCTGGTATCCGGACATGAACCCCAATCAGAATCTGCAAAGGCTTTCAGCTGAAGATGAGATGAAGAAGAAAAGAAAATCCCTTGTCCTGGACTTCCTTTAAGATATCTTAACAGATGATGAACAACTTGAAGATGTAGAGTACGAGGCTGAGCTAGATATTGGCTGAGCTTATGTACTGCAAATGAAATGTCTGGCCTGGATAAAGTGAGATACAACAATTTACCAATGAGTCTTCGATACCGGGAAATATCAGGAAGAATTTCACCATCAGATGCGTTAAGCTTAAGCTTGGGATCCATGGGTACTGAAGTTGGTTTACTTGTGATATACCCAGTCTCTTCTAGCAATTGGCATGTGTAATGTCTCTGGGAAAGAACTATACCTGCAGTAGAACGTGCAATTTCCAATCCAAGAAAATATTTCAAGTTGCCTAAATCTTTAAGCTTGAACTGGCTGTGCAAAAATGTTTTGAGAGACTGGATAATTTCAATATTGGGACTTGTTATGACAATGTCATCAACATAAACTAATAAAGCTACAAAAGTATTAGAAGATCCCTTGGTAAAGAGAGAGTAGTCAGACTTGGATTGAACAAATCCATATTGAATAAGAGTGTGAGAGAATTTAGAGTACCACTGTCTAGAGGCTTGTTTCAGGCCATAGATGGATTTATGGAGCTTACAAACCAATTTTTCATTGTGATTCTCCCCTTTTTTTTTTCTTGTAACCGGGAGGTAAGTCCATGTAAACTTCTTCAAACAAGTCACCATTTAAAAATGCATTGTTGACATCTAGTTGTGCTAGGTGCCAGTTCTGGACAGAGGCTAAAGCAAGCAATACTTTGACTTTAACAAGTTTGGCTACGGGGGAAAATGTGTCAAAAAAATTCAAACCTTCTTGATGATTGTACCCCTTGGCTACTAATTGAGTCTTGTGCCTTTCTATGGTTCCATCAGAGTTGTATTTGAGTTTAAAAATCCATTTACAACCAATTGAATGTTTTCCTGGAGGTAAAGATACTATTGACCATGTGTTGTTAGTTTCCATTGCTTCTAGCTCATTTTGCATAGCTTCTCTCCAATCAGCATTTCTAACGGCCTCATGGTAAAACTGAGGTTCATGATGAGAAGACACATTGAGAACAAAGTTTTGGTGATGTGGTGACAGGGAGTTATAAGATAGAACTTGAGATAGAGGATAGGGTGTATGACATTGAGGAGGATCCAGGTGGTGTAATAGGCTGCAATGATAATCCTTAAGGTAGGAAGGAGTATGAACTGCTCTTTTTGATTTTCTCAAAGGAGGATCTTCAAGAGTGTTAGAAGCACTGTGGTGAGAGTTATTTAATGGGACATGTGTAGTGTCAAAGATAGGTGAATGATTGAAGGAAGAGGGGTAATCAGATGAGTCAACATGATCATTTAAAACAGGTGAGATGTCATTTGTATTGATTATTTGTGGAGCAATGGAATGAGTTTCCTGATTTTGATAACTTGTGACTGGAATAGGCAATACAGGTCTGGGAAAGGATTAATGAGTTTTTCTGAAGATGTGTTTGTATGAAAAGGAAATACTTGTTCATGGAATATCACATCTCTTGATATGAAAATTTCTTTGGAGTCTATATCATAAAGTTTATAACCTTTGACCCCTGGAGGATAACCAATGAATACACAAATTTTGGACCTTGGTTGAAACTTGGTTCTGTGTGTAGTAAGAGTTGAGGCAAAGGCCAGGCACCCAAACACTCTGAAAGATGAGTAGTTTGCAGGAGTTTTGTATAGGATTTCATAGGGCGTTTTTTGATGAAGGAGTGGAGATGGAGTTCAATTGATTAGAAATGTGGCTGTGGATACACACTCAGACCAAAATCCGAGGGGCACTCTAGATTGGAAATATAGGGCCCTTGCAACGTTTAATAGATGTTGATGTTTTCTTTCTACCACAGAATTTTGTTGTGGTCTTTCAACACATGAGAGTTGATGTAATACCCCTTTTGAATTAAAGAAACTGGTGAGGGACAGTTCAGGTGCATTATCAGATCTGAAGACTTTAATAATACCATTAAACTGAGTACTAACCATACTGAAGAATCTTGGGATGATAGTATTGACATCAGATTTGTTTTTAAGAAAGAAAAACCAAGTAAAACGTGAGCAATCATCAACCATTGTCAAGAAGTATCTAAAACCATTGTATGAATCAATGTCCCCATATATCACAATGGATTAAATCAAAAGGAGATTTTGACATGTGATTTATAAGACTCAAATGGTAATCTTCTTTGCTTTTCTAATGGACAAATATAGCCAGGAGTTTTATTCTGGTATTGAGAAACATTACAACCAATATGATCCTTCAAAGTACTCAAACATTTAAAAGATAAATGGCCAAGTCTATTATACCAAGTAGAGACAGAAACATTGTTGACATATATGACAGAATTAGAGGCAGTGATAGAGTCTGAAATTAATGTGGCAGTGTCAAGAACATAAAGGTTTGCAACTCTCTCACCCTTTCCAATCATCTTCTTGTTGTTTATAGCCTGGATAAGGAAATGATCAGGGAAGAATTTAGTATAAGCTGAGAATGAAAGCTAAGAACACTGATTGATATAAGATTGAACTTGAACTCAGGTACAAATAGCACATTTTTAAGAGTGATATTGGGACTGATTTTAACATCACCAGTAAATCTGACAGGTATTCTGGAGTGATCTGGGAATGTAACTGTGGAATTCCTAATTGGATGCATAGATGTGAATGCATTAGCTATTGAGCAGATGTGTTTTGTGGCGCTTGAATCAACTATCCAGAATTATTTGGAGGAGATGAAAGGATTTAATGCTGCTGAAGAACATATACTTGTAATGTAGGAGGTGGAAGCGGCATTTTGGTGATCATCTGGTGTTTTATTTGATCATCCAGGTGGATATCCATGTAACTTGAAGCACTTGTCAATAGTATGGCCATGTATATTGCAATGAGTGCAAAATGATCTTTCTTTCTTCTGTCCTCTGTATCCCTGTGCTGAATTGTTATATCCACCATATTTCTTGTAATTTTCATTTGACTTTTCCGTAAAATCCATTGTGCTGGATGTATCTGTAATGGTATTGACCTGAATTCTGATCTTCCTTTGATGTTCTTCTTGAGAAACAAGAGCAAAAACTTCGTTTATAGGAGGCAGCAGATCCATTAACAGCAACTGGCCCCTTACTTGTGAGTACGAATCATTTAATCCCATAAGGAAAGACATTATGTACTCCATTTGATAATGAGAGTTCAACTCTTTGACACCTCCACAGCTACAACTTCCACATGTACAATTGGTTCTATAATTGCTCAATTCTTCCCAGATAGTCTTCAGTTTTGTGAAATACATACCGACAGAATCCAATCCTTGAGATAGATTCATCAAGGCTCTCCGTAATTGGAAAATATGAGGACCATTTTTCTGCTGAAATCTGTCTCTCAAATCTGTCCAGATTTCATATGCGAATTCAGCAAATATTGTGCTTGCTGATATCTCCTTTGAAACCGAGTTCAAGATCCGTGATATGACTATGTTTTTGTTGCGAGTCCAAGTACTCAAGAGTTCTCGATTGGAATCTTCTGGTCTCTTTATTGAACCATCAATAAATCCCAACTTGTTCTTCACTGAGAGTGAGATCTTCATTGATCTGCTCCAAGAGGCATAGTTATCTCCAGAGAGAGCTTGTGAAACCAGAATAATACCTGGGTTATCAGAATAATGAAGAAAATATGGATTGGATGGATCCTCAATAGCAGATCTGTTTGCAGGTGCTAAGCTTTGGGTTGAATCACTGACATTTGTCATGATTAATTGATGAAATGGATAATCAATCAATTAATCAGTGAACAGAAATTTATGTGGTGACTGAGCTTCAAGATTGCATCAACGGAGAATTCACAGCGGGAGTATGATATGGTGGTCTGATACCATGTTGAGTTTTGATAAAGCAAGAAGATGTGAAAATGTTCAATCTCTGTTATTGAATGATGACTGAATACATATGTTATTTAATACACGAATGTAATGATCTGGACTTAACTAATTTGGTAACTAACAAAACTGATTAAAAACTAACTAACAACTAAACCGGCATTAACTAATAAACTGACTAATAAACTCACTTTAATACTCCGACTGTGGCAATCCAACTTGGAAATATTCATCTAGAAACATCTAGAGATGGAGGATCAAGAAACTGCAAGAAAGAGGGCTGATATAGTAAAGAACAAAAGAGTTGTTAGAGGAACAATTTCGTTTGCACCTTCAAGGACAAAGAAGAGTGGATCAATGAAGCAAACTTGGATTTCGGTTGTCCACCGTGTACGCTAGTTTTTGGTTTTTGTTAATATGATCAGTGGATGGGTTTTTTTATGGTGAACTTGATACCATTTTTGAGCCCCCGTTGGATAACCGGTGGATGAACCAATTGTTGTCCAATGTGATGTTCTATTTATTTTAATTTGCTTTTGTTCGATTTTAAACAGTCTGCTTGTACACTGCTTTTGTTGTCCAATCTGATTTTTTTTATTAGTTAACGAGTGGATGAACCAGTTGTTTTCCAATGTGATGTTCAATTTCTTTTGTTTATTTTTAAATTGCTTTTCTTACAGATTGCAAGAAATGGAATATGAGTTTTTGAATATTTTATCGGCAAGAAGGTTGTTCCAGCAATTTTTAGTTGATGCATACACTGTGATTGAATCTTCGTGTTTATCGTATATACGTGCTCATCAAAAGGATTTAAGATTTGATATGTATAGAGGATTGACTGAAGTAATATTAAGAGGAGAAACAAACCCTTCTTCTCAGGGGAAACGTGTGATTTTTCCCTCATCTTTCACTGGTGGTGCATGATATATGGTCCAAAATTATCAAGATGCAATGTCAATTTGTAAGTGGGCAGGTTATCCTGACCTGTTCATTACATTTACATGCAATCCTAAGTGGCCAGAAATTGTGCATTTTGTTGAACATAGAGCTTTGAAACCAGAGGATCGACCAGACATACTTTATAGAATATTCAAGGTCAAGTTGGACAATTTGATAAGAGATCTTAGAGTAAACAAGATCTTTGGAAGAGTTAAAGCAGGTAATTTTATTCGTGCCCATTTCTTTAACATGTCTATTAAATAAAATAATTTAGCTTTTAATAATTTAGATTTTAATACGATTTAATATGGAAAAATTTTCACAATCTCTTACAGTTATATATACAATTGAGTTCCAAAAACGTGGTTTACCTCATGCACACATATTGCTTTTCCTATTCTAAGAAGACAAATATCCATCTGGTGAAGATATTGATAAGATCATTTCAATGGAAATTCCTTATAAGACTACGGATCCTGACTACTATGATGTAGTGAAAAATTTGAAGATGGATGGACCATGCGGAAGTTTGAGAAAAAATCCTCCATGTATGTTGGATGCTAAGCATTTTCCAAAGCTTTACACAGATTGCACCATTGTTGATGAAGATGGTTATCCAATTTATCGTAGGAGGGACAATGGTACAACCTAGAAATGGGATTGAGTTGGATAATAGATATGTAGTGCCACATAACCGATTCTTGATTCTAAAATACGGTGCTCACATAAATGTCGAATGGTGCAACCAGTTTAGGTTGATAAAGTATCTCGTCAAATATGTGAACAAAGGTCATGATCGTGTTATTGCAACAATTTATCGCAGTACTGAAGATAATGATAAATGTCAGATTGATGAAATAAATATGTACTATGATTGTCAGTACATCTCACCATGTGAGGCTGCTTGGAGAATATTTGGGTTTGATATTCATTTCAGAGATCTTCCAGTTGAAAGACTGCCTTTTCATCTTCCTAATGAGCAAAACATTATATTCTCAGATTCCAATGCAATAGATGATGTCATGAGTAGACCTGCGGTGAATTCGTCGATGTTTTCAGCTTGGATGGAAGCCAATCGTAAATTCCTTGAGGCAAGGTCTTTAACGTATACAGAGTTCCCAACTCAATTTGTATGGAAGCAATCTTTGATGGAATGGCATCCGCGAAAGAGTGAATTTTCAATTGGACGTATGTTTCATGTGCCCCCAGGTTCCGATGAACAGTATTATTTGAGAATTTTGCTTAATATAGTAAGAGGACCAACAAGTTATGAAGAGACAAGATGCATAAATGGTGTTCAATATAATTCTTTTAGAGATGCTTGCTATGCCCTTGGTTTGTTAGATGATGACAAAGAATATGTGGATGAGATAGTTGAAACAAGCCATTGGGGATCCGCCAATTGTTTGAGAATTCTATTTGCGACTTTCTTATATTCTGATACTCTTTCAAGGCCTGAATTTGTATGGGAAGAGTGTTGGTGGTACTTATCAGATGATATTCTCTATAGGCAGCACAATATTTTACAACACCAAGGCATTAAGATCCTCCCTTTATTTTCGTTTTTAAATAATAATAGTGAATAATACGATAATAAATAGTAGTAATACTATTAATATAATTACTGTGATGATGATGATGATGAAAAACTATCATAGTTCTAATTGTAATTCTTTAAATGTATGAACATGCAGAATTGGAACACGATGAAATCAAGGATTATACTCTAGCAGAGATTGAAACAATACTGCGGAGTACTGGGAAAAGTTTACGTGATTTTCCAACCATGCCATTCCCGTTGGTTGTTGATCTCTCTTTTAGGCAAAACAGGCTTATTCAAGATGAGTTACGTTATGATAGAGATCTCTTGGCAGAAGAACACAATATATTTCTATCGAATCTAACAGATGAGCAACGAAATGTCTATGAAACAATTAGCCATGCTGTTGAAAAGGGTGATGGTGGGGTGTTCTTTCTTTATGGGCCAGGAGGTACAGGAAAGATATTTATATGGAAAAATATATATGCAACATTATGATCAAGGGGACAAATTGTACTAACTGTTGCATCAAGTGGTATAGCTTCACTTCTTATACCGGGTGGTAGAACCGCTCATTCCAGATTTTCTATTCCTTTAACGCCCACTGAAGATTCAACATGCAACATTAGCGGAGCTAATTGTCAAAACTAATCTTATCATTTGGGATGAAGCCCCTATGATGAATAGGTATTGTTTTGAAGCATTAGATAGGACTATGAGGGATATTCTGAGATTTAGCAATCCACTAAGCTTCACACAACCATTCGGAGGTAAAACAATTGTTTTTGGAGGAAATTTTTGGCAGATATTTCCTGTAATTCCAAAGGGAAGTAGGCAAGATATCATGCTTGCAACTATTAACTCATCATACTTATAGCAACTGATAAGTGCTTTATTAGCATGTATTTAATTCACTTATTATCCTATTTTGTTATTAGTTTGATCCTATTGAAGTATCGTTTAATGCATTTTCATTTATTGTGTTATACAGGATCGTAAAAAACGAAAAGAAAGGAAATATGACCAAAGAAATAAAAAAATCAAGAAGTGAGGTTCAATGGCATATTCAAAGAGCTCCAAATCAATAATGGCATGTGGAAAGAAGATTAGATGCAAAAATTATGGTCAAAGAAGGTTTGGAATGAAGTTGGAAATCAAAAACCCGCAAAGATTGTGATCATGAATTTTAGTCATAGATTGAATCTCAATTTGGTCATAGAATAATTTCGAATTTTGGAAGATCTATTTCACAAATAATTTTAGATATTTGAGTTTTCTTTCCAACGCAACTCGAATCACCACACTCGGAGTTCGGGAGAGAAAGTTATGATCAAAACATCGAGCATAGGCGCTTCTCGGCAGAAATGCACTTACGGCCGTAAATGGTAAAGTTACGGCCGTAACATACAAATTCCGAAAATTTTCAATAGCTAACTTACGGCCGTGACAAGGAAAGTTACGGCTGTAACTTGCTCTCCAAGGAATTTCCTTATATGATTCAAGGTCTATCTTTGGTATATCTTTGGGGTAAAGTTAGGGCACGATTTTGTGAATATTAAAGGAGCAAAATAGCCACAAAAAGGTGGTTGGACATTGAAGAAAATTGAGAGCAAAATATAGAGCATTCTTGGGAGATTTTCAAGCCAAAGAACATCAACAACAATGGAATTCATGAAGCGACTTGAAGAATCTACCACAATCATGTTAGGCTAAATTTCATATCTTGTTCAAAGGGGAAGTTGTGTCAATTTAATTATGTTATTTTCTTTTCCTACAAATTAGTAGCGTGAATTTATTCCTTTATTTCAATTGTTGGATTATTATGTTTTGAATGTTCAATTGAGTTTATTTGATTAATAGTTTAATTTGGCCAATTGGATTATTTATCTTTGAATTCATGAATATGCTATGTTTAGATTCTTGATCCGTAATTGTCATTGAATCTTTACTTTAGTAGCAAATAAATCTCGTGCAGGTTTAGTAATAATTCAACTTGGATTGATTAATTCGAGCTTGTGAAATTAACGATCCAATTCAATCTATTCTTCTAGATTTTCATACTAGTCGTGCATTAAATCCTAAGAGCTTGTTTAGGATTGTTCGTGGCTAGAATTGGTTCGAAGAACTTGTTTTGAATCAATACACATAAGGAAGAATTTAGATAATCAGTGCTTGTTGATTATTTATGATTGATAATTGAATAGGGATATAAACACGTTACAAGGAAAAGTATAACATTAATTAAGGGCACAACCGAACCCGAGAACAAGATTTCGTCTCATATTAATTATCTAGTTATATTTTATTATTTATTTTATGCATAATTTTCATTCAAGCAATTTCACACAACAAAATCCCCCATTCCATTCTAATTGATCGAACAACTAAAATTAGTTTCCGTTCCTCGTGGGATCGACCCTTACTCTTGCTACTACATTATTAATTATTATTTGACGAGTAAGGATTTATTTATTATTTTGGTGCATTGCGACACGCATCAAATTTTTGGCGCCGTTGCCGGGGAACGGTCAACCAATTTAGTTGTTTAGTTAATTAGAATTTTTTTCTGCATTTTATTTTATTAATTTTATTTTCACTTTATTTCTATAATTTTTCAAAAAAAAAAAAAAAATCTTGCCTGTCTACTTCTTTGCTTATATGCGTAAAACTCAATCAACTAATTTTGAATTTTTTTATTTTGACCCAGAAATCGAGAGAACTTTTCAACAGTAAAGAAGAGTTGCACAACCAATGGCAGTAGCTAACAATAATCTGACTCTCAAGCAACTAGCTACCCCGGATGTTGCTCAACAACCGCTATGCATCACTTTTCCTGCAGTGGAAGAAGGCAGAACTTTTGAGCTAAAATCCGGACTAATCCATCTTCTGCCAACTTTCAGAGGACATCCCGGTGAGGACCCATACAGACATCTGAAGGAGTTCCATGTCATTTGTGATAGCATGAGACCCACGGGTATTACTGGGGAACAAATAAAAATGAGAGCTTTTCCATTCTCATTAAAGGATGCCGCCACCGACTGGCTTTATTGTCTACCATCAGGAACAATTACTACTTGGAACGACATGAAAAGACTTTTCTTGGAAAAATACTTCCCTGCATCGAGAGCTAGTACAATCAGAAAGGAGATATGTGGGGTACGCCAGAACAACAACGAAACATTGTACGCGTATTGGGAGCGCTTCAAAAAGCTCATCTCGAGCTGCCCCCATCATCAGATCAGTGAGCAACTCTTGGTGCAATATTTTTATGAAGGTCTGGCACCGATGGATAGAAGCATGATAGATGCCGCAAGCGGAGGTGCATTGATGGACAAGACACCGGAACAAGCACGAGCTTTAATCTCCAATATGGCTGAGAACACTCAGCAGTTCAACTCCAACAGGGATATGCAAGTTCGGCTCGTGAATGAGGTAAGTAGTTCCAATATTGAAAGTCAATTGTTTGAACTAACAAATCTCGTTAAACAACTTGCTGTAGGGAAGGAACAACAGGTCAAAGCTTGTGGGATATGTTCAAACTTCGGACATCCAACAGATACTTGTCCGGTGTTGCAAGAGGGAAATGGTGAACAAGTAAGTGCTGCGGAGGGTTTTTTGTTCCAAAGACAGCAGTACAATCCATACTCCAATACCTACAATCCAAGATGGAGGGATCACCCCAACCTAAGCTACGGAAGCAACAAGCCCCTAGGTTTCATTTCCAACAAACCTCAAGGACAATTTCAGCAACAAGGAACCTTCCAACAACAGGGGCAATATCAGCTAAAACCTCAAGGCTCAGGTACTTCTCTTGAAGACATGGTAAAAGCCTTGGCATCTAATACACTTCAATTTCAATAGGACACCAAGTCTAGCATTCAAAATCTGGAGAACCAAATGGGTCAAATAGCTACATCCATCAATAGGTTGGAATCACAATTCAGAGGTAAATTGCTATCTCAACTCGAGATAAATCCTAAAAACGTGAGTGCCATAACCCTGCGGAGTGGAAAAGTGATTGAAGGTTCGCGAAAGCAGGCCCCAGTAAATGAAGAGGAAGAGGAGAAGGAAATTGAAAAGGAAGTTACAACTTCGCAAAACCCGCAGGTAAAATCCAACTCTAACTCAATTGTTAAACTAACTCCACCTCCTTTTCCCAGCAGGTTAGCAAAAGTGACTAAGGAGGGCAAGGAAAAGGATATACTGGAGATATTCAGGAAGGTGGAGATCAACATCCCACTATTGGATGCGATCAAGCAAGTACCCCGGTATGCAAAGTCTTTGAAGGAGTTGTGCACCAACAAACGAAAACTGATCGGGAATGAAAAGGTAAGAATGGGAGAGAATGTGTCGGCGCTCTTTCAGAGGAAACTACCTCCCAAGTGCAAGGATCCAGGTATGTTTACCATACCTTGTCAAATATGCAATAAGAAAATAAATCGTGCTTTAATAGACTTAGGAGCATCTATCAATATAATGCATAGGTCCACTTACACCGCATTAAAACTTGCCAAACTGACTGAAACTAATGTTATAATTCAACTAGCCGATCGTTCTAATGCTTATCCTGACGGGGTAGTTGAAGACATTCTAGTGCAAGTAGGCGGGTTAGTATTTCCTGCAGATTTTTATGTATTGGACATGAATGATGACCATTCCCCCAACTCTACTCCTATTTTGTTAGGTAGACCATTTCTAAAGACATCTAAGACCAAGATAGATGTCAGTAGTGGCACACTCACCATGGAATTTGATGGTGAAATGATTCAGTTTAATATTTATGATTCCGTGAACTACCTTGATGATGATAATCCTGTTCATTATGTTAATGTTATTGATTCTTCAGTACAGGAAACTTTCAAACTTGGTGGAAATGGTGAAAAGCCAGGTAAAATCTCGTGTATTACATTGCCAACTTCTGATGACATGCTTTTACCCCCTGTCTTGAAGGCCCTAATGAAAAATATGAAAAAGAAGTTGAGCTTTGGAAATCCACCTAATCCCGGTTGAAGAAGGAAACAACCTGTCGAGCCAACGACAGTAAACAAAGGCGCTGCTCAGGAGGCAACCCGAGAGGGGAGTTTCTTTACTTCCTCAAATTGTTATTTTTTTTTTTCATTTTTTCATTTTTCTTATTAGTTAATTTCATTCACAAAAAAAAAAAAAAAATCAGTGGCCTTGTTACGGCCGTAAGTTAAAACTTTACGGCCGTAACTCTACTCCATCGAATTTATCCAGAGGCCTAATTACGGCCGTAACTATATTGTTTACGGCCGTAGTTGATACTTTCAATTTTTTTCAGATTGTTACTTACGGCCGTAATTAATATCTTCACGGCCGTAATTATTAAAAAAAAAAAAAATGTCCATTCCTTTGATTCCATTCACATTCCCCTCTTTTGTTTTGTATTGTCACGCTCCACATTGAGGACAATGTGGAATTCAAGTGTGGGGGGAATGATTATCTATAATCTTTTGTTATCCCTATTTTATTCATCTTCATTCAATTTTTTTTGTTAGTTAGCTTTAATTGTGCTTAGACCCACATTTCGGTTTAATAGGAAGCAGCCCCACTTATGATAATTTTTGAACCACCAACTTCCTAAATTGCATAATCGGACAAACAATGAGCACATAGAGATGAGTTTTTCAATAATTTCTGAATTATCTTGAAAATGGGGACAAATCGAAAAATTTCTGCAACCTAATTGAGTCAAACCAAAACTGATATGATAAAATACCACCCCGAGTAACTTCATTCTATCCTTATCCACTAGATTTTTAGTTCAGAACCAAGACAGAGCAATGACCTATAACTCATAATTGGATGGGAGGAACACATATAATCCGTAATTTGTGAGCTTTTGAGCCTATGAGCTACTTTTACTCTTTATATTAAGCTCTATTTTTTATGTGTGTCCTGTATGGTTGGTTTGTGCTTGGATGAGCTTTCTTGTGCATACCGTTGTAGCTTCTTGACTCAAGTGCAAACTACAGTAGAGGCGTTAGGTTAAACCAAATTTGACCTGCTAAAAGGGCCTACCATGATACATGTACCAATAGAAGCCCTTTTGAGCCTTAGCCTTTCCTTGAAATTCTGATGCCACGCTACAAGCCACGAATACCCTATCTTTTGCATGTCTCTGTTTTGAACCCATAGAGAAGGGATTCGCAAGCTTTTGTTGATTAAGGATCGTGCTGTGGTCTAAGTCTAAGAAATTGCAATGGTTATCTTGTGTTGGGTGATGGTTGTGTAATGGA
The DNA here is from genome assembly GCA_963555705.1 of Ligustrum vulgare. Lineage (NCBI taxonomy): Eukaryota > Viridiplantae > Streptophyta > Magnoliopsida > Lamiales > Oleaceae > Ligustrum > Ligustrum vulgare. The sequence goes on along the minus strand of OY743171.1, from coordinate 33,161,747 downwards.
CTGAATTCAGGGGAATGTAATTCTATCTTGTACCAATTGGTGACTGCGTAATGATTTGAATAAAAGAGAAAAAGTTGCAGTCTGTACTCGAAAAAAAAATCGAAAGAAAAAAAGCAATAAAAAGGAAGTTTAGTAAAGAAAATTAGTAGTTGAGGATGTCAAATACTCAACTTGTGAAAAAAGAAAAGAAAAGAAGAGATTCAAGTGTGAACAAAGTTGGGTAGCGGGAAACAATGAAGTTCATATTAATGGGTGAAGGAAGTAATGTCATTGTGAATTGACTTAGCTTGCGAAATTCCTTCTCGACTCAGCCTAAATATATCATTTTATCCTACCTGACCTGAAGCCCAGTTACAACCAAATAAAGACCTTTACTTTGCATTTGTGTTATTGTTGGCTCTGGTTTTGACATTTGAGCAGTCTGTGGTAATAGATTCCCCATGCAGTGAGTTGAGTGAAAATTCTCACCCTTATACACTTGGTGCGAAGAAAGAAATATCTAGTGAGGGTGTTAACTCCCATTACATATGCTTATGAGTGGTTTGAATTGCTTGGTCTATATTCTGTGCTTTCAAGTTGGCCAAAAACTAACACCCATGTAGTAAATCATTGATAGAGGTTAAGAGAGAACTCACGAGAGGTGGGAGGATACAAGCCACATTGAGAAATGAATTGGGCCGGGAGTATTGATTTTCATTTCTGTTCAGAGGATATTGGATGATGCATCTCTTGCACACACTAACACACTCCGATTATGCAATTGAGTTTTCATGCTAAAAGAGAAGTGGGCTGTAACCTTGACTTTCCGATTGTAGGTCTATTTTTTTGTTTGAATTATGTTTCTTTTCTTTCACATCATTATTCGAGGACGAACAATGGTTTAAGTGTGGGGGGGATTTGATAAGTGCTTTATTAGCATGTATTTAATTCACTTATTATCCTATTTTGTTATTAGTTTGATCCTATTGAAGTATCGTTTAATGCATTTTCATTTATTGTGTTATACAGGATCGCAAAAAACGAAAAGAAAGGAAACATGACCAAAGAAATACAAAAAAGTCAAGAAGTGAGGTTCAATGGCATATTCAAAGAGCTCCAAATCAATAATGGCATGTGGGAAGAAGATTAGATGCAAAAATTATGGTCAAAGAAGGTTTGGAATGAAGTTGGAAATCAAAAACCCGCAAAGATTGTGATCATGAATTTTAGTCATAGATTGAATCTCAATTTGGTCATAGAATAATTTCGAATTTTGGAAGATCTATTTCAAAGATAATTTTAGATATTTGAGTTTTCTTTTCAACGCAACTCGAATCACCACAATCGGAGTTCGGGAGAGAAAGTTATGACCAAAACATCGAGCACAGGCGCTTCTCGGCAGAAATGCACTTACGGCCGTAAATGGTAAAGTTACGGCCGTAACTTACAAATTCCGAAAATTTTCAGTAGCTAACTTACGGCCGTGACAAGGAAATTTACGGCCGTAACTTGCTCGCCAAGGAATTTCCTTATATGATTCAAGGTCTATCTTTGGTATATCTTTGGGGTAAAGTTAGGGCACGATTTTGTGAATATTAAAGGAGCAAAATAGCCACAAAAAGGTGGTTGGACATTGAAGAAAATTGAGAGCAAAATATAGAGCATTCTTGGGAGATTTTCAAGCCAAAGAACATCAACAACAATGGAATTCATGAAGCGACTTGAAGAATCTACCACAATCATGCTAGGCTAAATTTCATATCTTGTTCAAAGGGGAAGTTGTGTCAATTTAATTATGTTATTTTCTTTTCCTACAAATTAGTAGCGTGAATTTATTCCTTTATTTCAATTGTTGGATTATTATGTTTTGAATGTTCAATTGAGTTTATTTGATTAATAGTTTAATTTGGCCAATTGGATTATTTATCTTTGAATTCATGAATATGCTATGTTTAGATTCTTGATCCGTAATTGTCATTGAATCTTTACTTTAGTAGCAAATAAATCTCGTGCAGGTTTAGTAATAATTCAACTTGGATTGATTAATTCGAGCTTGTGAAATTAACGATCCAATTCAATCTATTCTTCTAGATTTTCATACTAGTCGTGCATTAAATCCTAAGAGCTTGTTTATGATTGTCCGTGGCTAGAATTGGTTCGAAGAACTTGTTTTGAATCAATACACATAAGGAAGAATTTAGATAATCAGAGCTTGTTGATTATTTATGATTGATAATTGAATAGAGATATAAACACGTTACAAGGAAAAGTATAACATTAATTAAGGGTACAACCGAACCCGAGAACAAGATTTCGTCTCATATTAATTATCTAGTTATATTTTATTATTTATTTTATGCATAATTTTCATTCAAGCAATTTCACACAACAAAACCCCCCATTCCATTCTAATTGATCGAACAACTAAAATTAGTTTCCGTTCCTCGTGGGATCGACCCTTACTCTCGCTACTACATTATTAATTATTATTTGACGAGTAAGGATTTATTTATTATTTTGGTGCATTGCGACACGCATCAGCAACATTGTAAAGTTTTGAAATTGACAAAGAACATGAGGCTACAAAGGACAAACTCAGAATTGATCTTGAAGAGTTCAAGTCATTTTCAGAGTGGATTTCAAATATTGGAGATGGTACAATTGGTTGGCAAAATGATGGTCATGATTTGATTGAAATACCTAATGATTTACTGATAAAAGAGACATGATATTTAGTTGCCTCAATAGTACATAGCATGTATCCAAATTTCTCAAAAAGAATCAATGACACATCATATTTGAAGGAAATAGCCATTTTATCCCCAGCACTGGATGTTGTTGAAACAGTCAATGAGTACATGGTCTCTCTCAATGAAATAGATGGAAATACGTATCTAAGCTCTGATGCAGCTTTTAGATCAGATTCAAATATTGATTTACTAGACGATCTACACAACAATATAAGATGTTCAGGCGTACATAATGGTGAGTTGAAGTTGAAGGTGGGAACTCCTGTTATATTATTAAGAAATATTGATCATTCTACAGGATTGTGCAATGGGACTAGACTGGTCATAACAAAACTCGGTAATCATGTTTTGGAAGCTAAGGTCATCACAAGAAGTAATGCAAGACCCAAAGTGTTCATCCCACGAATGACTTTAACTCCATCGGATCCAAGACTACCTTTTAAGTTCCAGAGAAGGCAATATCCATTAATTGTATCGTATGCTATGACTATTAACAAAAGTCAAGGCCAGTCACTATTACATGTAGGTTTGTATTTGAAAAAGCCCATCTTCAGTCACGGTTAACTATACGTGGTAGTTTCTAGAGTTACAAACTGTTCGGGATTGAAGATACTTATTGCGATCGAGATGGAGTATCATCCAATTCAACTGTAAATGTTGTCTTCAAAGAAGTATTTAAAATTTTGAATTAGCCAACGGTGTAACACTATTTTCTCTGAACATTACATGTATCATGTTTTTATACTACTTACTTATGCATTTGCATTTAATTTACAAAAAAAAAAAAAAAAATTACCTATATGTGTCTCTCATTCAATTTTTTGATGACGTGAAATTAATCCGTGCATCGCACGGGTGGATGAACTAGTAAATATTGATTAAAAATAAAGAAAAACAATATATTTTTATGAGAAAGTAAAATAAAGAGCCAAAAATAAAGAGTTTGTTATAACTTATAAAAAAATTTGCTCTTTAAATTTAAAGATACTCTTTATTATGTAGAATATACTATTTAAATATAAATAGTCTATTGCAGATACTCTAACTATCATTTTTAGAAAGCAAATTTTTAAGATTTTTATACTAAAATCAGGTTATTTTTATAAATTTAATAATAAAAAAAATAATATTAAATTAATTATCTAATCCTATCCTCATCCAACACCACCCTACTCAAGCCCTAAAATCATTTTCGTCTCATTCTCTTTTTAGCCGAACCCTTATCTCTCTATCCATCCCCATTCCCCTAACTCCCTTATCTCTCTATTTTTAGCTATTAAAGTAATTATAAAATAAAAATGAATGTTGACTCATCTGGTCAAACGAAACGTCAAGATGTAGACGGAGCACTCGACATTGTCAATTATTTTTCTCAGCCACGTCAGCTTATCATTGTAATTGACATTGTGCATTGGAGATATATTTTTTACCAATTCCATCACTTTTCTGATGTGTCAAATCATTTTTCCCAATCCATGTGTGCATTGGAGATGCTCTTATAAGGTGTAATTGCTTGCAGGATTTCTACGGGTGGTAAGCATAGAGAGCGAGAATTTTGGTTATTGAGGTTATTCGAGGAAGTGAAATTGGTTCTCTTTGATTATTGATAGAGTGCATAATTGTTTCTTAATTTGTGATATTTCAAATTACTTCATTGATTTTAAATGCTTAAATGGTGGATATTAATCATATTTCATGTTTTGTGGATTAGGTGAAGAACTTGGATAAAATTTGATTCAATATCACAAATTGAAGGAACAAGTTTGGAACTCAAAAGTACACAATCAGAGAAGGACTTAGCATAAGGCATGGGCACGCCTTATTGTTTTAGGAAGACTTGACTTACATTGGCAGATTTTTAAAGAAGAAAAGCTAGTCATTGGGCTCGCGTTTATCTCCTAAATTGATGGAAATACTTAGAGAAATTATTTATGAGATTGAAATATTTCTCTTTTATTTGCTTTAGGGAAATATTAGAATTCAACCCAAACAAGGAAACTAAATAAATCATTATCTCTAAATAATTATTCCATATTTGAACTCCACCGTATTCCTCCCGAGACCTAGCCAGGTTTGGACTATTTTTAGCCCAACATTGACGATTTATTTTGGAGAAATTGGGCCCAACTACAAGATTAAAGAAGGAACCACGACACTACTTTGGAGAATTTTCGAAGGCAGCAAGATTGGTGGAGCAATTGATTGGACGACGGCTCTAATTGGGGAGGTGGAATTGGGAGACTGTCAGTCCGTTTTTGGGATTCATATTCTTCATGAGAGTTTGAATTTTATTTTATTTTGATTATTCTTTTAATTTGTTAATTCAAATATTGATGAATAACTAATATTGTTATTCCAGTTCAAGGATAATCGAAGTTTTGATTCTACAAGAATTGTGAGATCTAATTAATTTAATTGTTCTTTTATTTGTTTTCTATTTATATATCTTTTGTTTGTATTGACGTTGTTGTTTTGATTGATTAATACAAAGTGCACATTATTTTAATTGTCAAAACAATACTTAGTTAATTAGGAATCTAAATCTATAATTGTTTAGGTTTTCTCATACAAGTGGTAAATAACATAGTTGATTATAGACTGATTTTTGACTCATGTTATAAAGATATGTAACCTAGTTTAAATGAATCACACGTGTGAATTTGTTGGTTAGAATTGGTAGTCTCTCTAGAGGCTAATGCTATTGGTAAATTAAATCCTAAGATCGTATCTAGGGTTGTTTATTGATTAGGGAAATAATCAACGAATATCTCTTGATTATCGAGATAGTAAGGAGAGATAGGCTATTAGATCGTATCAGTGACCATAACCAATTTAGAAAATGAGTAAAAGATTTTATTTTTGCATCCATGATCAATTTTATGAATCAATCTTGAGATTATACATTGGGCTGGATACTTGTTTAATTTGATATTTTCATCACTTTAATTTTGCACTTGTTTATTCACAATTTGATTTTACGTTCTAAATCCAAAACCCCCCATTGTTTTTAATTTATTGTTTTAATTTTTTTGAAGAATTAAATCTAACCAATCCATGTGGATTCGACCTTGCTCACCACTATTACAATTTATTTTTATGAGATCAAGAAAATATTATTATTTGTTGGATTCGACACCCATCAAATTTTTGGCGTCGTTGCCGGGGATTGGTGTTAATCAGATTTAATTTTTCATTTACTGTTTTTTATTTTTATTTCTTTTATTTATTTATTTATTTCTTTTATGCCCCGTTGTTCTCGTACAGGTGAATTGCAATACGACCCTGAAATTGAGAAGACAACTCGAAAATTGAGGAAGGAAGCTAAGTTGCGCAAACAAATCAGATTGAATCTAGTAGCTGACCCGACAGATTCAACAGCTAATTCTTCTGGTAATTCTGAAACAGAGCAAGAGAAAGCAATGGCCAATGATGAAAGAACTTTAAGGGAATTGGCTGCACCAAATGAAAATCAACAGCCCCTTTGCATTCAATATCCGGTCTTAGATGTGGGATTTGAATTGAAATCTGGATTGATCCATTTGCTGCCCAAATTCTATGGTCTTGAGAATGAAGACCCCCACAAATATCTGAAAGAATTCCACATGGTGTGTTCAAGTATGAAATCACAAGGGGTGACTAAAGGGAAAATCAAGTTGCGGGCTTTTCCATTTTCATTAGCTGATAAGGCAAAAGATTGGATGTTCTATCTACCACCAGGTTCTGTAGCTACGTGGATAAGGATGGTCAGATTATTTCTTGATAAATTTTTCCCAACTTCAAGAGCTGCAAATATCAGAAGAGAGGTATGTGGAATCAAACAAAAAGATACTGAAACCTTGCATGAATATTGGGAAATGTTTAAACAACTGTGCACAATCTGTCCTCAACATGGAATTTCTGAACAATTACTCATTCAATACTTCTATGAGGGATTGTTACCAATGGAGAGGAAGATGATGGATCCAGCTAGCGGAGGAGCTATAGTAAATAAAACCCTACCTGTCGCTAGGGATTTGATCTCCATTATGGCCGCTAACACACAGCAGTTTGGATTCAGACAAGACACTCCTCTAAAAAGGATGAACGAGGTAAATGTATATTCTCTTGAAAATCAAATAGAAAATCTAACCTCTCTTGTTCAACAAATGGCTGCAAGAAATATGCACTAGGTTAAAGCATGTGGAATTTGTGCTGCCATTGGTCATCCAACGGATACATGCCAACTCTTCAAGAAGATTCATTTGAGCAATCTAATGCAGTTGGGAGATTTCCAAGCACACCTCAACCGAAGTATGATCCTTATTCAAATACTTATAACCTGGGATGGAGGGATCATCCAAATTTTAGTTATCAGACCAAGCTACAGTTCCAACAATTCCAGCCTAGACAGACTACACCTCAACCGCAACAACCTTCTTCAAGTTCAGGTATGTCTCTAGAAGAAATTGTAAAATCACTTGCAACTAATACACAACAATTTCAACAGGAAACGAGGACATGCATGAAGAACTTGGAGACTCAAGTGAGTCAATTAGCATCAGCTATGAGCAGATTGGAATCCCAAGGTAAATTTCCTTCCCAAACTATTGTCAACCTAAAACAAAATGTTAGTGCAATTACCTTGAGAAGTGGGAATTAATTGAAAGAATCTAGCAAGATGAAGAAAGACAATTTGGGGGAAGAATCTGAAAATGAAGTCATTTCTCAACCTCAATCTGACCAATCTCAAAGCCTCAAAAGAGAACCACCGAAATTTTATGTGACAACTCCTTCGTTCCCTACAAGACTGAGTAGATCCAAAAAGGAGGAAGACGAGAAGGAAATCCTCGAAACCTTTTGCAAAATGGAGGTAAATATTCCCTTACTTGATGCAATTAAACAAGTATCTCGTTATGTTAAGTTTCTGAAGGAGTTGTGTACCAACAAAAGGAAGTTGAAAGGCAACGAAAAGGTAAGTATGGGAGAAAACGTTTCAGTTGTTCTCCAAAAGAAATTGCCTCCAAAATGTAAGGACCCAGGTATGTTCAGTATCCCTTGCAAAATAGGTAAAGTAAGAGTTGAGAAAGCGATGTTAGACCTAGGAGCTTCAATAAACATCATGCCACTGTCTGTTTATTCATCTTTGAATATTGGTCCATTAAAAGAAACGGGTGTGATTTTGCAACTTGCTGATAGATCTAATGTATATCCTGAAGGTGTCTTAGAGGATGTTTTAGTACAAGTAAATGAGTTTGTTTTTCCTGCTTATTTTTATGTACTTAATATGGACGAAGATTCTTCTTCTAATTCTACACCAATTCTTCTAGAAAGGCCATTTTCGAAAACATCTAGGACAAAAATTGATGTGCATGATGGTACGCTCACAATGGAATTCGATGGTGAAATTATTAAATTTAACATTTATGATTCCATAAATTGTCCTAACAATGTTAATTCTATTTATTTTATTGATGTTGTTGATTGCTTAGCACAGAAAGTTTTCAAAGGTAATGAAAAAGATGACTTGAAAGTTGCCAGTAGCAAGCATCACAAAGCAGATGGCCATGGATATAAACCTTTCTATGAAGGTCACCAAATGGAGAACATGATAAAATTGAGCATTGGGAATTCAATTGATCTCGGTTGAAGAAAGAAAAAAATGAGTCTAACCAAAGACGTAAAAGAAAGGTGCTTCCGAGAAGCAACCCGAGTTTTTCTTTAGTTTTAGCAATAAATTTTATTTTCATTTTCATTTTCATTTTTTTTTTGTTTTCATTTATTTACTATTATTTGTTTCATGATATCCATAATTATTATTATTTTTGAAGTGAAATTGACCTTATTTTAATTTTTGGGCAGATATGAATCTTCATTAGGACGTGGGTACGCTCTATGAAGAAAACAATGGATTGAAAGAATCTTGAAATAAGGCGTGCCCACGCCTTACCCAAAGTGCATCTAGGATTATTAAAAAAAAAAATCAAAATCAAAATCAAACCCTATTCAGACACAAATCTCCAACCGCCTCCCTCTTTCTCTCTTTATTTTTCTGACCTTCATCCCTCACAACCACTTCATCCCTCACTCATCGGAACCACCAGTCTCGCCTCTCTCTTCTCCACCACAAAACCATCTTCATCACTTTCAAACCACAGCACACAGGCCATCCCCTCCCTCTTCTTCTCACACAACAACACACACCTCCCTCTTTCTCTTCACCTTCACGCAAACCACTAGAGCAGAAACCACCTACCCACAGCAGCCCAATCCTTCATCCCACCGCAGCTTGCATCAACGCCTCTCTCTGACCTTCCAATCCTGCGTGTCTCTCCTTCGCATAGATAACTTTGGATATGAGTTGCATGCTGGAATTCTTGGGCTTGAGCATCGACCTGCACGCAAACGAGAATCAGACAGCTTTTAGGGGAGTCCTCTATTCTTATTATCTTTAGTTTTTGCATTTTATAATTTTGTTACATTGAGGACAATGTATTGACTAAGTGTGGGGGAGGGTTTTGATGTGCTTTGCTTGGTTTGTGAAATTTGATTCATTTTAGTTGCACTTCAATTTCCATTATAATCCATGTTTGCTCTATTTTTCAAAGAATTTTTTTGAAAACTCTCTTCTTAATTTTGGATTTTGGCGTTTCTTATCCCTATATGATCTGAATTATTGCGAATTATCGAGATGAATCGAGGCACAGTGAGGAATGGCATGAGTAGTTGAATTTTTGTTTACTGTACTGGATTGATTGTTCTTGATGGTGGATTGAATGAAGGGTGTGTGTGTGATGCAAACCACGTAGCAATTGTAGCTACGCAACCCACAAAATATTGAATCGACCCAAGAACGCCAAGAAACCACGATTTATGGATCCAATTAAAATTAATTGAACCAAGCAACCAATACAATCACAGGGATATATTGACCTCTTAATCACAAGCAATATTAATTCTTACCAAGATTTGAACAAACAAGAATAACTCACAAGTTCAAATTTTATTCAATGAAGAATAAGGTTGCTGAAAGCAATATAGCCTTACAATAATAATATCAAAGTTGTCTAAAGTCTGTCTAATACAAATGAATGGAAAAGACTATAAATAAGCAAACTAAAACCCTAGTCGCTAATGGACTCAAAATAGAGTTCTAACTAACCTAAAATAGCTTAAAACTGAAAAAGGAATTAAAATACGAAAAATGAAATAAAAATCCGCGTTATTTGGGAAAATCCTAACTTACGGCCGTGACAGCATCACTTACGGTCGTAACTATTCTTTTGCTTAAGGATTACGGCCGTGACCATATGACTTACGGCCGTAACTTTGAAAAACCTGGAATTATTCATTTTGGTCCGAGAGTGACTTACGGTCGTGAGAATCTTTGGTTACGGCCGTAACTTTGCTTCTGCATAATTTTGGTTCTTTTCAACACGGTTTGATCTTCAAAGCTCGTCGAACCTGTTGAATTCTTGTTTTGACTTGAATATTTAAATTTTCCCATCAAGCCTGCTATGATTCGTATTATCGGGGTTCTGAATCACATCATACCCTCCTTCTTTAGGATAATTCGTCCTGAATCATAACTTTGTTCCTATTGTTTCACTTCACCTCCTGGATCAAACGGAAAATTTCTCCTGCCATTGCACATGATCAACCAAAAATATTTTGCAACGGGGGTCACGTGAATGACTTGAAGCTGAAACACCTTGGGACATTGGTGGTGTTGCCCAAATTTCCACGTACCATTAACCTGCAAGAATGAATTAAATAGAACGGGGAGGGGAATGTTAGTTTCATGAGGTACAAGGTATGGATCCTTGTATCCATGATTAATCACCATCTCCAATTCTTCTTTAAGAACCACGAGGCACTCCTCTTCACCTCGTTCTTCCTTTGCATCTTCAACCACCTTTTCAAAATTTTTACTTTCAAATTCAACCACCTCTTCTACCTCCAAATTTTTATCACTAATTTCACGCACTCCCTCAACGGTATTCAAATGTGGATCTACCAATTCAAAGCTCAAAATTTGAAGTTCTACCCCAACTTCCAATTTTTCCCCATCAAATTTTGGAGTTTGATCACCTAACTCCACCTTTTCAAGCTTAACTACCTCTTTTAAATTTTTGGCCTCAACCAACTCCTTCATGTTTTCATTCTCTACCCCGTCAACTTTCAATTCATGCATATCCTCATCAATAATTTTAGCTTCTTGCTCATCCACCTCTTTATTACCCAATTCCACATCTCCTACCTTAAATGTTGGATTTTTTTCAACTATTTCTACTTTCAACTCTCCCTCCTTCTTCCCAACATTCATATCATGAGGCTCTTCTTGCAACTTAACTACATATTTACCCCTCCGTGCAATCATGTCCTCTTCTAGAAGTCTTAATTGATAATTCAATCTGGATAACGGATTAATCTTTTCCTTCACCTCCTTTTGATCTTCAAGTATTTGCTCTAGTGTTAAACTAGCTAAGGTGATTGATTCTCCATCCTTCACAAATTTGTACATGTTTCTATTCTTATCATAAAATGCTTTCCTCTCTTGCCTCCATGGCCTACCCCACAACATATGACAAGACTCTAGAGGCACCACATCACATAATACTTCATCACTATACCTCCCAATGGTGAAATTCACTAAGACTTGCTTGGTCACTTTGAACTCCTCACACTCCTTCAACCATGTCATCCTATAAGGTCTAGGATGTTGTAGTAAATGAAACCCCAATTTTTCAACCATATTGATACTAGCTAAATTAGAGATGTACTTCCTATCAATAGCCAAACTGCACAGCTTATCAACCACACGACATCTAGTCATGAAAGTAGGATCGAACTTACAATTCATCCCTTTATGTAGCTTTCAAAAATTTGAGAGACTCAAAATAAGAGGGTCCAGATATTGACAAATATCAAGAAGAAATTTAATGTTGACTCGAAAAGGAAAAACAATATTAAGAATTTTAAAGAAATTCAAGAAAGTGGTTCTTGAATTTTGACTAGAAAGGAAAGAATATCAAGAATTTTAATTTGACTTGGAAGACAAAGATCTATCAAGAATTTAAGGAAATTCAAGAAAGTGGTTCTTGAATGATTTTTTTTTTTTTTTTTTTTTGAATTTTGGGTGAATTTTCGGAATAAAATAAATAAATAAAAAAAATAATCTTTTTTTATAAATTCGAAAATTCGACAACGAACACGACAAAACAAAAGGAACTTAATTCGGACAAGAATTAAGCAAAACAAACACTTTTGAAATTTTTTTGGAACGATTTTCTGGATTAAAGACTCAACAAACTCAAGAACAAGAAGAATGTAAATAAAAAAAAAAAACTGAAAAACAAAAACTTAACAAGATATGGATGATTTTTATGGGACTCGATGATAAACATAAAAATCAAACTGGATAGAAAACTCAAGAAAACAAAATAAAGATATAACCTTGATTTTTGAAGCCTAAGCTCTGATATCAAATTATGAACCACGTAGTAATTGTAGCTACGCAACCCACAAAATATTGAATCGACCCAAGAACGCCAAGAAACCACGATTTATGGATCCAATTAAAATTAATTGAACCAAGCAACCAATACAATCACATGGATATATTGACATCTTAATCACAAGCAATATTAATTCTTACCGAGATTTGAACAAACAAGAATAACTCGCAAGTTCGAATTTTATTCAATGAAGAATAAGGTTGTTGAAAGCAATATAGCCTTACAATAATAATATCAAAGTTGTCCAAAGTCTGTCTAATACAAATGAATGAAAAAGACTATAAATAAGCAAACTAAAACCCTAGTTACTAATGGACTCAAAATAGAGTTCTAACTAACCTAAAATAGCTTAAAACTGAAAAAGGAAATAAAAATCCGCGTTATTTGTGAAAATCCTAACTTACCCGTGACAGCATCACTTATGGCCGTAACTATTCTTCTGCTTAAGGATTACGGCCGTGACCATATGACTTACGGCCGTAACTTTGAAAAACCTGGAATTATTCATTTTGATCCGAGAGTGACTTACGGCCACGAGAATTTTGGTTACGGCCGTAACTTTGCTTCGACATAATTTTGGTTCTTTTCGACACGGTTTGATCTTCAAAGCTCATCGAACCTGCTGAATTCTTGTTTTGACTTGAATATTTAAATTTTCTCGTCAAGCCTGCTATGATTCGTATTATCGGGGTTCTGGATCACATCAGTGTGGGATTTGATGCACATTAACCTTATTTTGTGAGCTTTTTGAGCCTCTTGAGCATTTACATTTAACATTACGATATGCTCTATTCCTTTGATTGTGTGATTATCATGTGTAGTTGATCTCTTCTAGAACTTGCTCTGTTATGCATGTTGAGATGCCTTTTGATAATTGAATGCACTAAATAAGTAAGGGAACTGTTCGCTCAAAATAGTGTACCGCAAGCGCACGGGTCGCGTACAAGTAATAAAGTGAACTTTTTGAGTTCGGGTTGTCTATCCCACGAGGAATGTATACTCTATTATACTCTAGTTAATTTAATCTTAACAAATGAAACACACAATTAAAAGATGAATTTTTTACAATTCTAAATTAACGAAACTAATTTTAAACCAAATTAAAATAAGGAAAATGAAAGATAAAATAGTTGGGATTCATTATTTCACGTAACTCTTGCTTAAGTAATTTCTCAACACATGCAAATTAATAAATTACTCATTTACAATGTTAGACCAGATTTTTCAAGTTTAGATAATTACCTCTCTCGAGTGAAATTAACCCTAATTAATTGGTTTAACCTACTATATCTCTATGTCGATTAAGGCCCAATCAATTGCATTAACTCTTTGTGAAAATAGCTCAATTGATCATCTAGGATTTAAGGTATATCTCTATCCTTAACAAGAACCTAGAGCATTCGTTATTTGGTCTAAAATGCATAATATCTCTCGATTATCATACACTTTACAAAACATATATTTGGTGATCAATCAAACACATGGAATAATCTCAATAACAAACACACATGAAATAAGCTCAACATTAATAAACAAACATTAAAATTACTTAAACTAAGTTAAGCTACATCAATCAACCCAACATAAAACAACTAGCCCATTGTATAAATATTGCACAAAAGTTGAGATTTACAAAAATTCATCACAAAATATAGAAATTAAAGATTAAAAATACAAGATAATGAAATAAATCACTTCCCTTGATTTTTGCCCCAAAATCCCTTGAACTTTGATTTGTATTTCCACTTGACCTCTTGGGTGCTAGCAACTTGGAAACAAAAATAAACTACAAACTAAATTACAAAATAAAGCAAAAACAAAGAAAAGAAAAGAAAAGAAAGAAGAAGAAAAATGGGAAATGAGTTTTGGGGTAAAAAATGGAGAGAAAAAGTGATGAAACCCTAGTCAAAACGCCCAAAAATACCAAAAATTCGCGTAGATCCGTGTCCTTCAGCATTTGGGTCGAACCGGGTCGCACCGGGTCGGCCCAGTATATCAGTTCAAAATTTTGACCACGCGATCGCGTGGTTGGGTTGAAAACTCTAGGGTTGGTTTTTGGCCTGACTTCGCGAACGCGACCTGGTCGAGACACGCGATCATGTGGTTCACCTGGCAGCTCCGTCCTTCCATGATTTGCAATTGGGTCCTCCAACTTCTGGTCTTCTTCAATTTAGTCCTCGAATTTTGACTTTTATTACAACTATGCCCCTGAAATATTTGCATCTTTAGTCCTCCAACTTTCTGCGATGTTGTAATTGAGTCCTCGAACGTTTGATTTCTTTCAATTAGGTCATTGAACATCAAATTTGCTCCTCTTTTAGCTCAATTACACTCCAATCTTGTCCATTTTCTATCCAATTAAGGTTGTACCTAATTGTACAAGATAAACACAATTTATAAGTAGAAATTCCCTCAATTTGTCAATTAAATTGTCGATTTAAAAGCAAAATAAGTGTGTAAAACACACTTATCAGGCACTTAAGTGAAGCCAAATTTAGCTTTCTTAAAATGCCTACCTTGAAATATATCCCTAGAAAGCTACTTTTGAGCCATAGCCGTTCTGTTGAAAATTAACTACAATACAAGCCAATAGAAATCCTATTCTTTACTAATCTTCCATTTTTTTGAACCTTGCATTGAAGGAATTTATAGGCTTATTCACAAGAACTTCAATTTATTTTGGTTGAGATTGAAGTATATTGGGAATCAAAGACCCATGATGTAAATCTCATTGTTCTTTTGAGAAGTGGTCATGTGAAAGAAATGTTGGGGATAAAGTGGTTGAGTTACAATCTATACCTAATAGAGTCAAACCAAAGTTGACGTGATGTAACACCGCCTCGAGTAAACTAACTCCACTCTCTTTAGCATTAGCCCTTGGCCACTAAATTTTGAGTTAGAAACCAGGACCGAGCAATGACCTATATCTCATAAATGGATGGGAGCAACACATATAAATCGTAATTCGTGAGCTTTTGAGCCTATGAGCTTCTTTTATTTATTTTTATATTAAGCTCCTATTTCTTTTATGTGTGTCATGCATGGTTAGTTTGTTCCTGGATGTGCTCTCTTGTACATGTCATTGTAGCTTCTTGACTCAAGTGCAAAATATAGTAAATGCATTAGATGAAACCCAATTTGACCTTCCGAAAGGGCCTACCATGATACATGTACCAATAGAAGTCTATTTGAGCCTTAGCTTGTCTTTGAAATTTTGTTGTCACGCTACAAGCCATGGATACCCGTTCTTTCATGCTACCTCTGTCTTGAACCCACAAGAGAGGAATTTTACAATCTTTTATTGGTTGAGAAGTATGAGACGGACTAAGCTTCAAAAATATGGGTGATTTCACTTTGTGTTAATCAAGGATTAAGTGGTAATGGGGTCAAAAGAAATAATAATAATAATAATAATAATAATAATAATAATAATAATAATAATAATAATAATAATAATAATAATTGTTGTTGTTTAAGCTACCGGATTAAGAAAATTCCCCGGTGAAGAGAATAAACCCCCAAGTGCATAACAAGAATCAAGGGTTGAATCGATTGGATATTAGAAAATTGTGGAAAATCACATTGAAAGGTGAAGGAAGAGATTATCGTTTTGAACCAAATCAGCTTGTGAACTCTCCTCTCAACTTAGCCTAAATATTTTCCTTTTATCCTACCTGACCCGAAGCCCCGTTACAACCAAGTAAAGACCTTTACTTTGCACTTGTGTTATTGTTGGCTCCGATCATGACATTTGAGCAGTCTCTGGCAATGAATTCTTCATGCAGTGAGTTGAGTGAAAATTATCACCCTTATACACTTTGTGCGAAGAGAGAAATACTTAGTGATGGTGTTAACTCTATTACATATACTTATGAGTGATTTGAATTTCTTGGTCTATATTCAGTGCCTTGGAGTTGATCGAAACTAACACCCATGTTGTAATTCATTGATAGATGTTGAGAGCATACTCACGAGAGGTGAAAGGATATAAACTACACTGGGTTATGATGTGATTTGCTTGAAGTACATGAGTTCTAAGTGAGCTCTAGTGAAGAAGTTTGTATAATTCCTTAAATGAAAATAGCTAAAAATATATCCTTTATATCCCACCTTGCCCAACCCCATTACAACCAGTGTTAAGGCCCTTACTTTGCATTCAAAACCATTGGTGGCTCCGACGTGATATATTAGCAAGCCTATGGTAAGAATTTTCTATGCTTTGACTTGAGAGTACATATATACTTTACACCCCCAAACACTTTGAGGGTATTGCATGAGCCTAATGTGAGGTGCTAAATTCCGCCACATGTGGATTTCGAAATAATTGTTGAAGTGATTAGCCTCGTGTTGGATTGCGGATGGATAGGTGGAGGTAAATAAATGAAGGATGATGAGAACAATTCATTAACTTGAGCTAGTTTATGCTTGAGGACAAGCATTGTCTAAGTGCGAGGGGATTTGATAGAGCGCATAATTGTTTTTTAATTTGTGATATTTCATCTTACTCCATTGATTTTAAATGCTTAAATGGTGGATATTAATCATATTTCATGTTTTGTGGATTAGGTGAAGAACTTGGATAAAATTGGATTCAATATCACAAATTGAAGGAACAAGTTTGGAACTCAAAAGTACACAACAGAGAAGGACTTAGCATAAGGCGTGGGCACACCTTATTGTTTCAGGAAGACTTGACTTACATTGCCAGATTTTTAAAGAAGAAAAGCTAGTAATTGAGCTCGCGTTTATCTCCTAAATTGATGGAAATATTTAGAGAAATTATTTATGGGATTGAAATATTTTTCTTTTATCTACTTTAGGGAAATAGTAGAATTCAACCCAAATAAGGAAACTAAATAAATCATTATCTCTAAATAATTATTCCATATTTGAACTCCACCGTATTCCTCTCGAGACCCAGCCAGGTTTGGACTATTTTCAGCCCAACAGTGACGATTTATTTTGGAGAAATTGGGCCCAACTACAAGATTAAAGAAGGAACCAAGATACTACTTTGGAGAATTTTCGAAGGCAGCAAGATTTGTGGAGCAATTGATTGGACAACGGCTCTAATTGGGGAGGTGGAATTGGGAGACTCTTAGTCACGTTTTTGGGATTCATATTCTTCATGAGAGTTTGAATTTTATTTTATTTTGATTATTCTTTTAAGTTGTTAATTCAAGTATTGATGAATAACTAATATTATTATTCCAGTTCAAGAATAATTGTAGTTTTGATTCTACAAGAATTGTAAGATCTAATTAATTTAAATGTCCTTTTATTTGTTTTCTATTTATATATCTTTTGTTTGTATTGAAGTTGTTGTTTTGATTGATTAATACAAAGTGCACATTATTTTAATTGTCAAAATGATACTTAGTCAATTAGAAATCTAAATCCGTAATTGTTTAGGCTTTCTAATACAAGTGGCAAATAACATAGTTGATTATACATAGATTTTTGACTCATGTTATGAAGATATATAACCTAGTTTAAATGAATCACACGTGTGAATTTGTTGGTTAGAATTGATAGTCTCTTTAGAGGTTAATGCTATTGATAAATTAAATCCTAAAATCTTATCTAGGGCTGTTTATTGATTAGGAAAATAATCAACGAGCGTCTCTTGATTATCAAGATAGTAAGGAGAGATAGGTTGTTAAATCGTATCAATGACCATTACCAATTTAGAAAATGAGTAAAGGATTTTATTTTTGCATCCATGATCAATTCTATGAATCAATGCTAAGATTATACCTTGAGCTGGATACTAGTTTAATTTGATATTTTCATCACTTTAATTTTGCACTTATTTATTCACAATTTGATTTTACGTTTTAAATTCAAAACCCCCCCTTATTTTTAATTTATTGTTTTAATTTTTTTGAAGAATTAAATATAACAAATCCCTGTGGATTTGACCTTTCTCACCATTATTACAATTTATTTTTATGAGAGCAATAAAATTTTATTTTAGCATTTAATTCTGCAACTATTAAGGAAACATCAGAGGCTTATTCTAGTTCACTATGTTATGCCCTAAGTTTAATCAATTTTGTACATAAACATTAATATATTTAATGCATTTAATAAATGACATATATGTTATTTAATTGAATTAATATCCTTATATAATTCTTATAAATTAAATAAACAAATTATGTATATTCAAGTGTTGGTAACATGTTAATCACATGGAGTTGTTATTGTGAGTTATGAACTATATATGACTTAATTTTAAAATATTCATAGTTGTAAATAATAATGAGATACGAATATCGTTATTATCAATAGACTAGCACGTGCAATATTTCTCATTTAGAAGTGAGTCGCTAATCTCACAAGATAAATATGGTGACATTTAAATGGAGGCATGAATATTTTGTTAAGAGAACAAAACATTGAAGATCTACAATAAAGATTCCACATGGATAATTATCTGAGT
This sequence comes from Ligustrum vulgare, assembly GCA_963555705.1. Lineage (NCBI taxonomy): Eukaryota > Viridiplantae > Streptophyta > Magnoliopsida > Lamiales > Oleaceae > Ligustrum > Ligustrum vulgare. The sequence continues at coordinate 33,143,079 of OY743171.1, read as the reverse complement.
GTCAATGGTTAATATCTAACGTTTGATAGTTAGAGGACATCCATACGATGGTGATGTCATATGTCACTCTAAGAAGAGTAGCTACTAGACTTTGGTCGAGTATGTTGAGAATCATATGAATGTTGTGAATGATTAATAGAGAATTTGTCACCCTTATATAGCAAGAGATTATGATATATTCTTCGTTCAATTAAGTTGATGTTGAAATCCTTGGATAAGGTGATTCACAAGTCAAAAAGAGTTTCGACGTTTATTGACTTAAGAGCGGGATGAGAGATGTGATCGATAATCGAGATTGACAAAAGATTATTGTTTCAGGGTAAACGCACAAGTTTAGTTTTGTCACACCACGTGATATTTTTCATCACATGTATTCTCCGACACATTGTTAATATCAATCCGAGACAACGAGTGAATTAATTAGGTGAATTGACGATAAATAAAAATGGTGCTTTAATTTATCTTATTTTGATTATATCAAAATAATAATTCACGTCGTTCGACGTCGTAATCTAGAACCTGATAGGTCACACATAAAAGGGAGAACTAGAAGAATGATATTAAGAATTAATTATTTTACAAGTGTTGGATTTGAAGAGTTAATTAATTGTAATATTTATTAATGAACTTAATTAGATTAACTAATTTATGGACCGAGTTTAATTAATTTGATTAATTAAACCGTTGGGGTGACCTATGTTTAAGGGGCGTTTGTAAAAATACCCAACTTTTGGTATCATAATTGAAATTTACTTCATTTTCAAGAATCGTTGAAAAATAATTCAAAAATTTTTTTATTTGGAAAAATACTGTTTCAGAAGTATCATATTGTGATACTTCAAAAGTATCTTATGATACTTTTTAAGTATCATAACATGAAACTTCATCAAAATTTTATGATACTTTAAAAATTTTGGTATCATAATATGAAACGTTTTCAAAGTTTTATGATACTTAGGGCGGAATTTTAGTATCACACCATGATACTTTTCATAATATTTATGATACTTTGTCAAAATAAGTTGTGAGAAGCAGAAGAAATCTGGAAATCGGTGAAGGCAGAAAAGTCGAGAACCATATCTGGGAAATCAAAGGCAGAAGGGGAAGCACAGTAGCCAAGAAATGTTGAAGAACTGATGCAAACAAAGGCTGAAAACATGAAAAACTATTGAAGAAGACAAATGCAAGGAAGAAAGGATAGAACCGACCGAAGCAAGTGAAGAAGAAAGGAAAAGTTTCTGACATTTTTTCAACGTCCGAGACCCAGTTGAAGCCAGGATGAGTGGTGCACTGACTGGTAGAACGAGACTCAAGTGACAGAGGCATCAGTGGAAAAAGGGCAGTGTACCGACCAAACTAAGTGAAGAAGAAGAAGGCCGATTTTTTTGATCTCCGGTCGGCAACCGGCGATCTGAAGGCACCGGAAGGACTGCAGAATAGTGGGGAACACTCGCCTAGAAGCTGCAGCAGTCCCGATGGCGGCATGTGACGAATCGGCCGAAAATTTTATTGGGAAGAAGAAGAACGTATTCTTCAGATTTTTACTTAAAACATATATTTGTGCAATTAGGCCTAAAAATATAGTATATAGTGAAATTGTCCCTATGTTTAATGGGTAGATCAAGCCCAATTATACATCTATTAACAAACCGTTAGAGTTCGAGAAATCATTACACAAAAATATTCTTGCAAACACAAGAAAGAGAAATCATTCTCTCTCATTCATGTTCTCCCGTGTGAATTATCATTGGAGATTGGACAATTGGACAATTATGGTGTAAAAAGGATCAAGATTCACAAAGCAAAATGAGAGATTGTGTTCAAGATTTTCAAAATATTTTGAAGGATTTACCAAAGATACAATTCTAATCATGACTTATATCTAAATACAAAGATTATCATTGTTTTAAAATTTAAATTAAGCATGTATAAGTAAATTCCCAACCCATCCTAAACCCTTAAATTAGACCTGACCCACCACAACATGCGCCTTAAAGTTGTATAACTGCATGTTGGAGATAGGTTTGATTCTACTTTTATAGAAATGCTTTTTAATATATTGGTTCAATTTTTTGGAGAACTCTTTCAACCAAAGCATCTTCAGAAAGTTCCAAATAAACTTAAATAGCAGTTCAACCCAAATAGGCCTAACAAATCTTTATTTAACTCGTTAATTCCAACACTATTAATAGTGAATCCTAGCTACTTTCACATGGTTCTTACCCGAAAACGATGTCATCACATGCAGTGCTTTGGCCCATTTAAAAGGTGTATCCAAATATTAAGTTTTAGTATTAAAACACAAGTATAGATATAGTCAACGAAACAACCAAAATTCATCAATGGTTGGTGACTATCTAGCTTGGTTCGGAGAGCACTTGTCGGGTTAAAGATTTTCCCAACACCTAAATGTCATACTCCACGACTCAACCATAATTTTTCCATCCAAGAAACTGGGAAAAAAAAAAATTTCTATTTTCTTGTCCAATATAGATCAAGTTTCTGATTTCAATGTCCCAATAATCCATTTTTTCCCAGCCAACCCCATATTTCCTTCCAGAGGTGGTGGTCACCGGTCTCAGAACTACACTAGAAGAACTGTTGGTACCATATGATTTGTTGGCCGGAACGGAAGGCTGAAACTGAACAACCAGTCGAGGGGGCTTGAGGCCGAGTACAATGCAGCCAGGGCAGGGTGGTGGCTTCCAGGCAGTTCTCACTTGTTGAGTTTGTGGTCTGGGGACAAGGATATAAACAACTTGTTTAGAGCTTGGATAACTTGGAAGCAGAAAGTCAAACCACTATGCATTTCTCAGGTATACAATAAACGAGAAAAGATTTGCCCAACCCTTACTCTTGAGTGGACCTCCTCATGTTTCTCCCACTTCTTTCAACTGTCATCTCCCTATTCTTACTCTTAAGTGAATTATCTCAGGGGTAAGGACGACTCTCCTATACTTGGTAGCATTCATGACTTCCTTATAGATGTCAAGAGTGACATTCAACAAAATTATGACATTATATTCCTCGAGTAATTTTAGGAAGATATTTTTTGGGGACATTTTTAAGTGACATTGTGACATATCACATATTTATTGAGTGGTGAAAAAGTAAGTGGGGGTAGTTATTTTTACCACCCAATGAATATTTTGCTGCACCAAAATATATTTCATTTTTTGTTTTCATACAGAAAAATTACATTTTGCATTAAAGACACTCAAGTCAAAATAATGTGCAGACATATTTTCAAAATAAGCAACACAACAAAGGAAATAAGCTGCTCACAGAAAATTACACAAAGAATCCTAAATGACCGCAATATACTTCGTTTTAGATTCTCAAGATTCCGTAAGCTCAAAAGATCTCAGGTCAATAGAATTTTCTACCCGAGTAAAGTCCAGGTAACAGTTCTAATACCAATGCAATAAGAAACAGATAATCACCAAGATATATCAAGAAAAATATGTAAACAACAGTATCAATTCATGGGTAATAGCAAGTAATCCCTAAAACTAGCAAAATCCAACTGCAAGCCTAATTGTCACCCCACACGATGACTTACTAGAATTGGATTACAAGTGATAAGCCAATTTAGCATAGCAAACCAATTATGTAGGCCCATAATATTGGAGATATGCAAAATTATATATTTTAGTTTATGCTTTGCAATTGGCGAATTTTAGAGTGTAAATCAAACCCAAGCTCGAGAACCTCCCATCAGTACCAAACTTGGAAAAGCCAATAAAACATCAATTAATCAACAATTTTCAGTCACACGAAATCTGAAAAACATAGTTGAAACGAAAAAATTTCAACAATTAAATAAAAAATTAATTTTCAACTTGTAAAAAATTGAAAAACAGTAAACCCTCCTAACTCGATCAGAGAGTTCTATATCGATTTCAAATCATTCCAATTGTTAGGCGTTACAGTTAGTAGTTTTCAGTCAGTTAGTTAGCTATCTGTTAGTTAGAAGTTAGTTTGTTCTATTAGCTCATTTTGTATTTTTTAATGCTGCATTTCTTCAATAATACAAATGAGAAATTTGTTCATCTTCCTCCAGACTCTGTTGCATAATATGGTATCAGAGCCAGAATTAGTTTCATTTTCAGTATTTCTCATTTCAATCCGAGTATATTTCTGATCAATAGAAGTGCACAATTCTCCTTCATTGATCATGGAAAATGCTACCGATTCAGCAAATTCTGGACAAATTCCAATTCAGGATACTGCAACTTCAGCTCCACCACCATTGATGATCCTTCAAGTCCGTACTTCCTCCATCATTCCGATAATCCTGGCATAAATCTAGTGATGAGAATCAAGGGAGTCAATCAAGTCAAAGTCAAACAAGTCAACGACAAGATCCAAGGCCAAAGAGGTCCAAGAGTCGATGGCGGGACTCATTTTCAAGCTCCGAAATCAAGTCCACATGGAAGATAGCAAGATTGAGGTCAATTCCCTAATTTTGGAATCTCATGACATTTCGAACTCTGAAGGGATTTTACAGGTAGCCTCAGTCGGGTTCGGCTGAGCGGTGTACCACCGAAAGTTCATTTCGGTCGACCAGGTGGTCGATCGAAAGTCCCTGAATTCAATAAGCGGGGTTTTTTGTGCAATTTCTCAAACTTTTTGTTCTGAACTTTGTATACATATTGTAAAGGTCTCAAACCCTAGTTTAGTTTTTGGCACATGAAGAACACTCCGTTGGAGAGCTTTAGAGAGGTAAAATCCTTTCTTTACTTGTAACTAATCTTGGAATTTTCTTCAACTTATATATTGAGAATTTATCTTGTGTATTTGTTGTTGTTTATTCCACAATATCTTGGTATTTGTCTTAATCTCTCCATTGGGCTAGGGTTCATCTTCCTTAGAATTTTGGTAGGGTTAAACTTGGATCAAGATCATCCATTTTTACCATTTTTAGCTTTCTTGGGTTGATACAAAATTGATTGTGGGAATTTTTGGTTTAAACACCAAGGGAGTTCGCATCATTTGGTATCAGAGCTTGGCTCTAAAAATTGGTAGTTCTATCTTTACATTTCTTGTTGTTGTTCTTGTTATTCAAAAAAAAAAAAACGAAAATTGAAAAACATTTGGAAATTGTGTATGCCTATGAGTATTTCATGATTCCTACATATTGGACATTGTTGTTATTATCAATTTGAAAAGTTGTTTGGGTTACATTTGAACAAACACTTGAAAATCCTAAACTATTCAAGTTTGCATCCTAAGTGTTTGGCAAAATGTTTCAAAGAGTGTTTTCATATTGAATCCTACCTTTAATTTAACAACACATTCCTAGTTGGATTCCTTGTGTCTTACATCAAGTTTATTGTGACTATACCCTTGAAAATCTTGTTGATCAAGTTCAATTCCTTACTTCCTTGTATAATAGCAAGCAACTAAATTCTACTTGCTATTGTGTCAATCCTTCCTTTGCTTCCTTTTTTGTTTGTGGAATTTGTACTACACAAGAATTGAATTCTCAATTTTGTTGAATTACGTTCCTTGGAAAGTTTGGGTAAGAAAGTGAGGAGTGGTAAAAGGCAAGAGCGGTGAGCTCATTAGAGGGAAAAAGCCTAATTGAGTGAAACACGAGCAAAAATATTTTGTGAGGACACTTGCACACTTACACTCTATGGTTAATACACATACTTCTAGTGGACAAGATTATAATTCACAAACTCAAGAGTTGAGGGATACGATACAAGCTCTTACGGTTACCATGGCTGATATGGGGGAAAGATTGGAGGGGAGATTAGCGAGGTTGGAGACTAGGAGGGAAGTTCCACCCCCAAGGGATGATCATGTTAGGAGGGGTGATAGGAGAAGGCCTAGAGATGAGTATGATGATGATAATGTTGATGATTATGAATTGGAGAGTGAAGGGGGTAGTGACCAAAATTGGAACATGGGAAGGAATAGAGGAGGTAGGAATGTGAGGGATTTGGTCGAGGTCATGGGAGGAACCCTAGGGGTAGGGATGGAGTGGATGGTAATCTTGGAAGTATAAAGATGAAAATTCCTTCTTTCCATGGGAAGAGTGATCCGGATGACTACTTAGAATGAGAAAGGAAAATGGAATTGATTTTTGAATGTCATAGGTACTCCGCGGATAAAAAGGTCAAGTTAGCGGTAGTAGAGTTTACCGACTATGCCTTAGCTTAGTAGGATAATTTATTTCTCACTAGGAGAAGGAATCTAGAAGGTAGTGTGGATACTTGGGATGAATTGAAGAGTCTTATGAGGAAAAGATTTGTACCAAGTCACTACTATAGGGGGCTCTATCAAAGACTACAAACTCTTACTCAAGGAACTAAAGGGGTTGAAGATTATTACAAAGAGTTGGAGAAGGCCTTGATAAAGGCTAACATAGAGGAGGATAGGGAAGCCACTATGGCTCGATTTATGAGTGGATTGAATAGGGAGATAGCCAATGTGGTGGAATTACACCATTATGTGGAGATGGAGGAGTTGGTACACATGGCTATTAAAGTGGAGGCTCGATTGAAGAAGAATGAGCAATTTAAAAGAAAGGGACAAGAAAAATTTTTGGGGCGTCCTAGTTCCAATTGGAAGTATAAGTGGGGGAGTGAAAAGGTTGATAAAACACCACTTAAAGACAATATTGAAACCTCCAAGGGGAAGGAAGTTGGTTTCGTAAAGGATAAACCAAAGGTTGTTCCTACCGCTTCTAGGAGTCGGGATATTGAATGCTTCAAATGTAGAGGACGGGGGCATTATTCTTGAGAGTGCCCTAACAATAGGGTGATGTTTATTAAAAATGGGGAGTGGTACTCGGAAGATGAAGAGGACGAAGAGAGAGTGCAATGTGGAGGAGATAGTGATGGCGAGGAAGAAGAGGTGGAGGGAGTTATTAGTCCACCCAAGTCTTTAGTTACCATTAGATCTCTCAACACCCAAACCAAGGTGGATGAGGCGGCTAAGCAAAGGGAGAATATTTTCTACACTAGGTGTCTTGTGAGGGACAAAGCTTGTAGTCTCATCATTGATGGGGGAAGTTGCACCAATGTATCTAGCACTGGTATGGTAGAGAGGTTGGGATTACCTTTAATGCCACATCCTAGTCCTTATCAGCTACAATGGTTGAGTGATTATGGTGAGTTGAAGGTAAGCAAGCAAGTATTACTTACTTTCAATATTGGGACATATGAAGATCAAGTACTTTGTGATGTGGTTCCCATGCAATCTACACATATATTATTGGGTAGGTCATGGCAATATGATAGGAGAGTATTGCATGATGGTAGGAAAAATAAGTATAGCTTCCAAATGAACGGGAAGCCCGTAACACTCCTACCTTTGAGTCCGGAAGAAGTTTATAAAGATCAATTGAAACTCAAGAGGGAGGAGGAGGAGGAGGAAAAAGAAAGAAGAAAAAAAATGGAGTTGAGTGGGGCACAAAAAGAAAGTCAAAAAAAAGAGGGGAGAAAAGTACTGAAAAAAATGAGGGGGTGAAAGAAAAAAGAAAGAGGGCAAAAGACGTTGAAAAAAAAAAAGAATTTTTATGCTAGTAAAGGTGATGTGGAGAGATCATTAAAAGAAATTCATTCCATTCTTTTGATGGTGTATAAGGAGTTTCTCCTTACACTTGATGAACCTCACACTTCCCTCCCCACTTTAGCTACTTCTTTGTTGCAGGAGTTCGAAGATGTCTTCCCGGAGGAGATCCCTAGTGGACTTCCACCCATTAGGGGCATCGAACACCAAATTGATTTCATTCCCGGAGCCGTCAGATCGACGTACCGAAGCAATCTAGAAGAGAGACCAAGGAACTCCAAAAACAAGTCGAGGAGTTGATGAGCAAAGGATATGTTCGTGAGAGCATGAGTCCTTGTGCCATTCCCGTGCTACTAGTTTCCAAAAAGGATGGAACCTTTAGAATGTGCGTCGATTGCCGAGCTATTAAGAACATAATGGTAAAGTATCGACACCCCATTCCTAGGTTAGATGTTATGCTAGATGAATTGCATGGTTCTTGCATTTTTAGCAAAATTGATTTGAGGAGTGGATACCACCAAATTAGGATGAGAGAAGGAGATGAATGGAAAACCGCTTTTAAAACTAAATATGGTTTATATGAGTGGTTGGTTATGCCCTTCGGTCTCACTAATGCACCAAGCACTTTTATGAGATTAATGAACTATGTTTTGCGTGCATTCATTGGGAAATTTGTGATAGTTTACTTCGATGATATTTTGATTTACAGCAAGAATTTGAATGAGCATATTGAGCACTTGAGAAGTGTACTTTTAGTTTTAAAAGAAGAAAAACTGTATGCTAACCTCAAAAAGTGTAATTTTTACATGAAGAGTGTTGTCTTTCTTGGATTTGTAGTCAGTACTAAGGGGATAGAGGTTGATGAGGAGAAGATCAAAGCCATTAAGGAATGGCCCACTCCCACAAGTTTCACCGAGGTAAGAAGATTTCACGGGTTAGCTAGTTTTCACCATCATTTTGTCAAAGATTTTAGCACACTGGCTTCACCACTTACCGAGGTTGTCAAAAAGCATGTTGGGTTTAAATGGGGGGAGGCACAAGAAAATGCATTTAATGAAATAAAGAATAAATTGTGCACCGCCCCGGTTTATCCTTGCCTAGTTTTGACAAAACTTTTGAGATTGAATGTGATGCTTCAAGTACAGGTATTGGAGCAGTTTTGATGCAGGAAAAAAGGTTGATTGCCTACTTTAGCGAGAAGCTCAGTGGAGCAGCCCTGAACTACCCCACCTATGATAAGGAGCTCTATGCGTTGGTGAGAGCATTAAAGACATGGCACCACTACTTGTGGCCTAGAGAGTTCGTCATCCACACCGACCATGAGTTATTGAAGCATTGAAGGGGGCAAGGAAAGTTAAGCAAGAGGCATGCCAAATGAGTGGAGTACGTGGAAACTTTTCCCTATGTCATCAAATACAAACAAGGTAAGGAGAATATGGTAACCGATGCCCTTTCTCGAAGGTATTTTCTTATTACTACCTTGAGTGCTAAGTTGTTGGGTTTTGAGAGTATTAAGGACTTGTATGCGCACGATGCGGATTTTACTAGTATATTTGTGTCATGTGAGAGGGTTGCATTTGATAAATATTATAGGCATGAGGGATTTTTATTTCGTGAAGGTAAACTTTGTGTGCCAAATTGCTCATTGAGGGAGTTGATGGTAAGGGAGGCCCATGGAGGTGGATTGATGGGTCACTTTGGAGTGAGGAGGACCTTGGAAATCTTGCAAGAAAATTTCTTTTGCCCTAAAATGAGGAGGGACGTTGGGAGAATTTGTTCTAGGTGTATAACTTGTAGGAAGGCCAAGTCCAAGGTAGAACTACATGGATTATATACGCCCCTACCCGTTCCTAGTGAACCGTGGACCGACATTTCTATGGATTTTATCTTAGGTCTACCTAGGTCTAAGAAGGGGAGCGATTCCATCTTTGTGATAGTTGACCGATTTAGTAAAATAGCACACTTCCTTGCTTGTCATAAAACCGATGATACCACTCACATAGCCGACCTATTCTTTAAAGAAGTAGTGAGACTCCACGGGATTCCTAGGAGCATTGTGTCAGATAGAGATGTCAAATTTCTTAGCCACTTTTGGAAGGTTTTGTGGGAAAAATTGGGGACTAAACTTTTATTTTCCACGACGTGTCACCCTCAAAATGATGGTCAAACCGAAGTGGTTAATAGAATTTTAACACAACTTCTTCGCACTATCCTTAAGGGCAATCTGAAGAATTGGGAAGAGTGTTTACCTTTTGTTGAATTTGCATATAATCGAAGTGTTCATTCTACTACTTCTTTTTCTCCATTCGAGATTGTTTATGGTTTTAACCCTTTAACTCCTTTGGATTTGATTTCGTTGCCTATTGATAAAAGAGGCAGTTTAGATGGGAAGAGAAAAGCGGAGTTAGTAAAATCTCTTCACGAGAAGGTCAAACTCCAAATCGAGAAGAAGAATGAACAATATGCCTCCAGTTCCAACAAGGGTAGAAAGCGATTTTCATTCGAGGTCGATGATTGGGTATGGTTACATTTGAGGAAGGAGCGGTTCCCGAATCAAAGAAAATCAAAATTGCAACCACGTGGTGATGGCCCCTTTCAAATCCTCGAGAAAATTAATGACAATGCCTACAAGCTTGACCTCCCTGGTGAGTACAATGTATCGACTTCTTTTAATGTCTCTGACTTATCCCCTTTTGATGCAGGTGAAGATTCGAGGTCGAATCCTTTTCAAGAGGGAGGGGATGATGAGAATCAAGGGAGTCAATCAAGTCAAAGTCAAACAAGTAACCCTCGATAAGAATACTGGTGGGGCCTATGACAAGATCCAAGGCCAAAGAGGTCCAAGAGTCGATGGCGGGACTCATTTTCAAGCTCCGAAATCAAGTCCACATGAAAGAGAGCAAGATTGAGGTCAATTGCCTAATTTTGGAAGCTCAGGACATTTCAGTCGACCGAAAGTCACTCCGGTCGACCGAAACTCTACAGGGATTTTACAGGTAGCCTCAGTCGGGTTCAACTGAGCGGTGTACCACCGAAAGTTTCATTTCGGTCGACCAGGTGGTGGACCAAAATATTTTTGGTCTACCAGTTCGGTCGACCGAAAGTCCCCAAATTCAAAAAGCGGGGTTTTTTGTGCAATTTCTCAAACTTTTTGTTTTGAACTTTGTATACATATTGTAAAGGTCTCAAACCCTAGTTTAGTTTTTGGCACATGAAGAACACTCCATTGGAGAGCTTTTAGAGAGGTAAAATCCTTTCTTTACTTGTAACTAATCTTGGAATTTTCTTCAACTTATATATTGAGAATTTATCTTGTGTATTTGTTGTTTATTCCACATTATCTTGGTATTTGTCTTAATCTCTCCATTGGGCGAGGGTTCATCTTCCTTAGAATTTTGGTTGGGTTAAACTTGGGTCAAGATCATCCATTTTTACCATTTTTAGATTTCTTGGGTTGATACAAAATTGATTGTGGGAATTTTTAGTTTAAACACCAAGGGGGTTCGCATCATCTAGTATCACTGGTACTTACTGGAGATAATTATACATCTTGGAGTAGAGCAATGATGATTGCATTGTCTGTGAAAAACAAATTAGGTTTTGTCGATGGATCAATTGAAAAACCTGAGGAGGATGATCTCCCCAGTGCTTGGAATAGAAATAACAATATTGTTATTTCTTGGATATTGAATTCAGTGTCCAAAGATATATCAGCGAGTGTGATTTTTGCTGTGACTGCATATGAAATTTGGGTGGATCTTAAGGACAGGTTTCAGAGAGAAATGGACCTCGAATTTTCCAGTTGAAACGTGAACTGATGAATTTAGTCCAAGGACAAGATTCTATCAGTGTCTACTTTACAAAACTAAAAACCATTTGGGAAGAACTCTGCAATTACATGCCAAATTGCACCTGTGGTACCTGAAAATGTGGAGGAGTTAAAGAATTGAGTTCACATCATCAAATGGAATACATAATATCATTTTTAATGGGTCTGAATGACTCATATTCTCAAGCAAGGCGTCAATTACTGCTGATGGATCCATTACTACCTATAAACAAAGTGTTTGCACTTATTTCTCAAGAAGAAAATCAGAGGAAGATTGGTAATAATGCAGACCATTCAAATGCCATGGCCTTTGCTGTGAAGTCTAGGAATAATTACAGAAAAATAGGAGGACATAACAATCCAAGCTTTGGAGGATATAGAGGACTGAAAAAGGAGAGACCATATTGCACGCATTGTAAAATCCTTGGCCACAGCATTGATAAATGCTTCAAAATACATGGCTATCCACCTGGATACAAATATAAGCCAAAGGAGGTTGTAGTCAATCAAATTTCTGAGATTAATAATGATCGTGGTACATCTGAGAGGGTAAATAATGATCATGACACAGCTGAGAACTTTTTCCAGAACCTGAACAACAACCAGTACCAACAATTGATGTCCTTATTCTCAAATCACCTCACCAATCCATCCAAGAATCCTGCTGACACTCAAGAAATCCCATCCACATCTTACACAACAGGTATATCATTCTCAGTAGTTTTGAATCCAACTTTATCTTCCAAGAATTATTGGATAATAGATTCAGGAGCTACTAGACATATCTGTTCAACAGCCAATGCTTTTATTCAAATGCATCCTATTGAGAATTCAATTGTTACATTTCCTGATCATAGTAAAATACGTGTTAAATTCAGTGGCAGGGTCAGGCTTAATTCCAAAATCATCCTTGAAAATGTTTTATTTGTTCCTGAGTTCAAGTTTAATCTTCTATCTGTCAGTGCACTCACTCAGCAATCTAATATCACTATTACCTTCTTTAACAATCATTTCATCATCCAGGCCATAAACTCAATGGAGATGATTGGCAAGGGTGAAAGGATTGCTGATCTATACGTCCTTCATACATCAGATTTGGTCCTAGCTCCTGTTTTGCATTTAGCCTTTTAATTTTGTCACGCACATCAATAATGTATCAGCCTCTACCTGGCACAACAGACTTGGACATTTATCTCTCAAGTGTCTAAATAATTTTGAGAAATCATATAGGGTGTGATACTTCAAAGTTTCATAAAGCAATTCCTTGCTATGTATGTCCATTAGCTAAACAAAAAAGATTGTCTTTTGAGTCATGTAATCATTTGTCAAAGTCCCCATTTGATCTAATCCATTGTGATGTATGGGGACCCTATCATGTAACATCCTATTCTGGATATAAATATTTTTTGACATTTGTGGATGATTGTTCCCGGTTCACTTGGATTTATTTTCTTAAGCATAAATCTGATGTTATTAATTTCTTCCTAGATTCTTTAACATGATTGAAACTCAATTCAATGGTAAAATCAAAGTTTTCAGATCAGACAATGCACCTGAACTTTCTTTCACTAAGTTCTTTAACTCTAAAGGAGTCATACATCAATACTCTTGCATAGAAAGACCACAACAGAATTCTGTAGCCGAAAGGAAACATCAGCATCTCCTAAATGTTGCCAGAGCCCTGTATTTTCAGTCTAGAGTCCATATTGAGTTCTGGTCAGAATGCATCTCTACTGCTGTATTTCTCATAAATAGGACTCCATCTCCTCTCTTAAATCAGAAAACTCCATATGAGATACTCTACAAAAATTCTGTCAATTATTCCTCATTCAAACTGTTTGGTTGTTTAGCTTTTACTTCCACATTGACAGCACATAGAACCAAATTTGAATATAGAGCATTGGCAGCCACTGCTAGTGAATTGGTCTTGATACATCAGTTACTTCAGGATTTTCAAGTCCAATCTTCACCACCTGCTCTTCTTTTCTGTGACAATCGGGTTGTGGTTCACATTGCTTCTAATCCTACATTCCATGAACGAACAAAACACAACGAAATTGACTGTCATTTTATACGAGATAAGGTTACTGATGGATTTATCAAATTGCTTCCCATCAATTCTCAACGTCAGCTAGCAAATGCTTTCACAAAGGCTTTACCGTCCACTTTGTTATTTCCTCTATTGTCCAGGATGAATGTGAAAGATATCCACATTCCATCTTGAGGAGGAGTGTTAGACGTTATAGTTAGTAGTTTTCAGTTAGTTAGTTAGCTAACTATTAGTTAGAAGTTAGTTTGTTCTGTTAGCTCATTTTGTATTATTAAATGATGCATTTCTTCAATAATAAAAATGAGAAATTTGTTCATCTTCCTCCAGACTCTATTGCGTAATACCAATAACTCGAACAAGGCTTTGCTACCAATTTGTAATGAAGAACCTCGCAAATCACACAAGTAATCAATGTTGACCAAAAGATTAGCAAATGATATGAATAGAAAACAGTAAGCAATTTAAGTAATCAATGTTGACCAAAAGATTAGCAAATAATATGAATTGAAAACAATAAGCAATTTAAAAGGAAGTAAATTAAACTCCCTTTGATGTAAAATATAGCCGATCAGATCAGTGTTAAAAGAGGGCTAAAAAATCTACCCAATATCTACAAAAGGAAATACCACTTAAAGGGGTCTAGAGAACACTCCTAGACAAACCCAAAACCACCACTGAAAACATCAAAGAACATCAAATGAAGGCTGCAAGAAATCACCGAAGGACACACGGGTTCAGCCGTAAAAAGGAGAACCGACCAGACAGAAGTGAGGCCACGCAGAGGGTTCGAGTACACAAGGGAATATCCAAGCAAAACAAGCAGCATGTGCGGGCTAGTGATCTCAAGAGAGAAAGAGGTGGGTAAGTCTCAAGTTCATGCAGGAAGAGGAAGAGAACAACCGCAAGTCACGAAGAGAAGGGAGGCTCAAGTGCTATGTCCGAAAGAGGGAGAGTTAGGGATATATATAGGTGGATTAGTTAATTAGGTTAGGATTATAATATGCCCATAATTAAATTGGGTCATCACCGAATCCACCCATATAGTAATAGAGTGAAACCCAACTAGTAGCAAAGTCTCTAAATCATCTCCTTACATGGGTTGCACAAATTGTGGATATTGGATAAGATATAAATCTTCGATCATGGGCCAAAGGCCTAAGAATTATAATTAATCTCATCATCACCCCCAAAGTTTGTTTAGGACCAAGTTTCCTAACTGAAATTAAGAAACTCATTCAACAAGAATGAAGCGAAGAACATGAGAAAATTCAGCTCAAAAGGAGTAGCTGAGAGGTAAGTGTAAAGTACGAAATAGTGACATACAATTATACCCCAATGGAGGCGCCAACTTCTTCCACCATTAACTCCACCCTCCCATAGCCTAACCGCCGGACATTACCACGGGCGACGGCCCCACCTCTTCTCCCCACCCTCAAGCCCTAAAATCAACGACCAACCGGTCACCTCCCAGTCTCTAGCCAGACACCTTCATGAAGATATTTCACTACCTAAGGTCTTCATACATCGATTTTTGGAATGGTGGTGAATAGGGTTCTGCCCTTTCCCTAGTCACACAAGTTGTCAACATCGGTTCTCTTGGCCATGCACTATCACTGCCGATCTCCTACTTCCCTGTCAATTCTACTCCAACCTTGGAGCTCTGTTATGCAGCCCCATAGCCCCATCTTCTGTTGGCGGAGCCTAGGGTTTTGAGTGGAACCCTAGTTTTGGAATGACCAGCATGGGATAGCCCTGAATCCAAAACACCCAAAAACCTCTGTAGTAGTCTCCGTTCAGCACAACTCCTTTGGATTCCTATGCTTGGGATTTGACTCCATCCCCACCAATTCTCAAGTTCTTGTTTCATTGCTTTCCAGTCAAAATTTTGAATTGGGACACCCGCCATTGCTATTAGAGCACCCATATTACCTAGGGGTAGGTATGGTCCCTTCCAATTTTGAGAGTACTGCAAATTTGAAAAATGTGAATTTTGGCACCAATTCCGAGGCAGCAAGTTCTGTTATTCATATGTTGATTTTGACCGTGGGGACATCTTAATTGGATTTAGCATACCCATATGACCTTAGGATAGACATTATTCTACCAATGTTGAGAGGAATTTGACTTTGAAAATTGTGGATTTTAGCACAAATTTTGAGGCAAAGATATTTGTTGTGAATCTGGACCTGAAACAATCACCATTGGATCCACATCACCTGAAAACCATGGAGATAATATCAAACCCACTTTATTCTTTCAATTTTGAGTTGAATTCAACATTAGGAAGCATTCAGGAACGAATTTCGAGACAGCAAGTTTAGGTGCGAATTTGGCACTTAATCCACCAGTATCATCTCTAGAGCACCTGGAAACCATGGATATGCCATCAATCCTGCAAAATTTGGTGAATCATGATGCATTGGGTGCAAAATGGCACGTAATTAAAGACAACGAGTTTTGGACATAATTTCGACAAACTAATAGCACCACTGATCTCAGATGATCCTGATTACCCTAGATTGGTCCCTGTCGTTTCTAATTTAGTTGGGAGCTCTACATTAGGATTCGTGCCAACTAGCACGCAAATCGAAGCTGTGATTATTGTTCTTTCTGTTGCGAATTTGATCATGAGACTTGCTCCATCAGCCCAAGAACACCGGTAAACCGTCGGGGTCACTTCTTTGGTATCTGATCTTCTCAATTCTATTGCATTGGGAAGCGTGCCTTTGTCAACACAAAATGAGGCTGCAAATTCGGTTGCTTCTGCCTCAATCCAGAATTCCAGACATGTTCCAAACACTTTGGCACCATCAAAACACTTGATAAGGCCTTTTTTAACACTTTGGCGAAGGGTAATGCTCCTGTGACTAATGCTCATCTACCACCACTGCTAATATTCCATGTACTCCTGCTACTATTCATCTTGCTATTTAGTCTACTGCTTTTACAGATTTAGCTCAGCAAGTAAGTCCTCAGATTTCTACTCCGACAGTTATTCAGTAGTTTCATCCAGTAGCTATTATTCTGCTAATGGTTCAGTCTTTACAGCAGCATGGTTCCTTCACCATGATGCCACCTCTCGTGGCTGTTCCTGTTTTTAGTACTGCTCCAGCTTCATTTTCTGATCCTGCAGTTAATATTTCACCACGGTTCAGTCTTTACAGCATGATGGTTCCTTCACCACTCCATCCCACCTGAAGCCATAGCTGAACATCAATAGAAATCAGACTTTCTATCTCCAGTCGACCACAACGATCCATCTACGTGCTCCTGGTGGTAATAAAAAGGATATTGCTCGCTTGACCAAGCTTTCCTATAACTATGTAGGGAAAAAAAAAAGGTAGGGTCATCAAATGAGCATCAGGTGGGTTCAGCTGGTTAAAATAGCTTTCTATTGAAGAGAGGCATCGAGGTAATAATGCAAGGGAGGCTCTTGATGACGATGTTGGTGAAGACACCAGTGACACCCGAGTAAAGTCCTCCTCATCGAAAAGATTATTTACTTACTTCCCATCTTGAATAGAGACTTTGCACCGTCGGAAGGCGTATTTCACTTAAGGCCACACACCGCACCATAAGGAATAGAGTTCAGCATCGGGAAGCTTGCTTCACAAATCTCTTTATACATTTAAGCCTGTTCCTAGTTGCTCGAACTCTTTCCTGTGCTTTTTTTTTTTGTCTTCCTAACTCCTCCTGCCAAAGGTGCGATGGGTTCGAGTGGCCTAACGAGATTAGCATACAAGATCGTTTTCATATGAACGGGAAAGAAGAGGTTGGGCTTAGGAGTACTTAAGAGCAAAAACCAAGTCGCGATAGAAGTTAGGAGCTCGACTTTCTCCTGTTTTTCTTTTTCTTCGGGTTAATTTGATTAGGAAGGATGGGATTTCTCATAACAATAGGAGACAGAGAGATCAGATATAGAGCACTAACACAGTCAATCCAGGGTGAATCTCATTGTGCATCTACTTTCGCTTATCGAAAGTCTACCTTCGACTAAATCAATATCTCATTTTCCTTTTGCTATCATAGAGAGTGATGTTCCTCCTCTTTCTTAAACAGCTCTCGCTCATTCATTTCACTGAACCTGAACCCTTCCACCAAGAAGACAAGCGAAGCGATTAATGTGATTTAGCGAGCTATCATAGTGGATATTGTATCAGGGCATTCTCAACTTTCTATGGGGACTGCCTTATCCTTGAGCCTAAGCTGCGGACTATCCTAGATGTGTTCTTCTTGCTCATCGATTGGGTATCACGGTTATTTGGGCCGAAGCTAATTATGCAGTGGCTATCCATTAGATCACAAGAGATGGGAGACCTTGGGTGATCTAGAGTATTATTAGACAGATTAGAGACATCATTTGCTTTGACAGTGACACTATTTCCTACATCTATAGGGAGGGTAACTAGGTTGCTAAATCACTTACATCAGGACACTTGTGCAGATTGACAGAAATGGACTTCCCAGTTTCAAAGGATTATAGTCTTATTTTTATGTACTTTGTTTTTGTTGGACAGGGTATGGTTTTCCCCATTTATTGCTTTTAGTATCTTACTTTTTATTTGATTCATCTTCGCATTCATGAAGGTCAGGTTTATGCCCCCTCCTTCCATGTACTATTTATTTAATGTTAGTTACTGGCCCGTATGAGGATAAACCGTGAATGGCCCAATGAATGAAAAAAAGGAACAGCCGAGAGAACATTTTTAAAGAGACAGCAGGAAATTTTGAGAGAAAGAGAGTGAATTAATATTAGGCTACTGTTATTAATATGATTTTCATTGGATTCTATATGCCACAAAGCAAGAAGGTAAGATGATCTTTAAAATTTAAAAGTCAAGCAAAATTGCAATTTAGTGTGAAAAACATATTATGGGTTGCTTTACTTTTGTTCAAAACTAGATGGGTTTCTTTTTGAAGACTAAATATGAAGACAATTGCTAAGTTCAATTAGCTTTGATGGGAATTATAGGATGTATATAATGTGGATAAAAAAATATAGAGAATAATTGAAACTGGTTTTTGGAGACATTGGGTACTGATTTAGGAATTCTTTCCTACAAGATGAAACCATTTTAGACAATGCTGAAAACAGAATAGGATCCATCTACCAAGGATTGTGAGCAAAAGGAAATTTCATGATAGATGGAACAATGAGTTGGGCCTTGAATAATGAAGATTTTGGAAAAGAACATAAAGTTCTCTAAGAATAACTTTTCCACTTTCCCAATTGGATATATAAGAAGTTCCAGGTGAGGCAGGTTTTGATAGACTCAATAGTAATGACTTGCTCTTCTAGAAGTTGTCAGCTAAGTCACTTACAATGTGAACATGTCACAACTTGTCTTGCTCCAAAGGGTATGGAAGTGATGGATTAAGTAGATCATTGCTGTAAGAAGCATGTATATATATGTAAGGACATATTTAGCATCCATTTCTCCAATGACAGGCTGATAAGTGTAATTCTACACTAATCTAGGCAGTCAAATATGGAACATTTAGGTTTACTTAATTATGTATTTGTTTCGTTTATTGTAGGTAACAAAAAATGATGTGATTGGAGCAAAATGAGAAAGCTACATGCGAAACATGTGAGAAAATTAGTGCACAACTTTAGTACATAAATATCCATGGATCTAATAATATATTATTGGAAAGATAATTAAATAGTGCAATTTGAAGTTATAAACCAAAAGTTATGTACGTTTGAAATTCAGTCGGTGAAGCTGAGTAATATCATGATCCAAGAACTTGGGATTATCTTGATGTAAGATCTAGAGATTTGTTAGTGGTAAATGGTCTTGTAAGAAATATTTCATTAGAAAAGGGTCCTAAAGATAAAATACTAAGATGTTTCTCTTCAATCTATTACACTCATTATTTATCAAATTGTGATAAATGTAATAGACCATGGCTAGCGTATTCAAAAAATCTTGATAATAGAGTTTTTCTTTTTGTTGCAAGTTATTTAAAAGAGGTCCACCAAAAGATAGACGATTAATAAATGAAGGATTTCATATTCGATATATCTTAGCTTAGCCCTAAGGAACGTGAAATCAGCACCAAGCATATCAACAACATTAGTACTTGGATGGATTTATGTCCTAGATTGGAGAAAAATATAACAATCGACGAACACATTCAACAACAAATTAGAAAATTGGAAGGAAGTACTAAAAAGAATAATTTATGTGGTGCACTATCTAGCTAAAAAGACTTTGACATTTCGTGGAACACGTGCTATTCTTAGCATTATATTGAGAAATATCTTTGCTATTACACAAACAAGCATATGAACTTAAATATATTAGTTCATATGCCAAATTAGATATTCCATTCATGAGTTATTATGTGTTTCCACGACCTTTGATACCACCAAAATGGACAAATGGGATCACTGTTACTCCCAGCAAGAGATATATTGAAGAGTTAGTGCAGAAAATCAAAGTTTATCATAAGCCTGGCCGGAGTTTTACTAATTGAAATGATTACGAAGTTGGATCCAGTAATGAAGGAACATATATCGTTATCATGGGCATAAATTCAAAATGGGTTGATTATTTTTTTGGGTGATGAAATCAAATGTGAGTATTCAAGACTAGTGCAAGTGATTGGAGGTCGAAATTCAAGTCAAAGACAAAGTTGGAAGAAGAAGCCAAGAGAACACACCTTACGACCGCAAGGTGAAAAATGGGTGTAATCACAAGGAATTGGTTATTTCAACCTGAGATGTTTTCAGTTAGCCTATGTGGTCACAAATGTTAATCATATGCGATTGCATAGGCCAATATTTTAGGGTTTCATGATTTTTTTTCGTATTTTCTATTTTTAATTGTTTTAATTCCTTTTTTGGCCCATTAACTGAGGCTACTAGGTTTATTTCGGCCCTTTATTATGTAAAAGAACTTTTTTCTTCATTTTAAAGATTAGACTATATTATTATTGTGAGTTTATTAATTCTAGAGGTGAGGATTCCCTTTAATTGTTCTTGATTGAACTTTTCTTCGAACTTATTAAGGATTTTTAAATCTCCATGGCGTTTAATTCCCAAACTTATCAAAGGTGTGAACAACATTTGTGACGTTCCCCCATTATAGTTCTTATTTTCGTATCTTAACAAGTCTAAGGTTTCATATGACTTAGGTTTTTGTGTCGCGAGACTCGGATCGTAGTAACTTTACGAGTGCTCTTCAATATATTTCCACGAGTATCCTTGCACAGGTTCACATCAGTTCATATCAGAACTTAGCTCTAAATTCAGGTTTTTCTTATTATCCCAATTTGATTCTTATTATCCTGGAATTCGCTTAGGGCCAGTTCACATCAGTTCATATCAGAACTTAGCTCTAAATTCAGGTTTTTCTTATTATCCCAATTTGATTCTTATTATCCTGGAATTCGCTTAGGGCCATTCAAAACTTGGGGTTGGCACTAATTAACTACTTAATATTATTCAAATTAATATCAACTTTAATAGAATAGCAAGATAAGTGAATGGATGAGTTTTGAATTGACAAATTAAAATTTATATTAAACTAACTAATCTAACCACTTAATAAAAAAGTATTATAAAACTCAATTAATGAACAAGTGCTAGGATCTTGAATCTCATTACATTCACCCATTTCAATATAGTTTATGGTTTAGGCAGATATTCGAATATGAAGATCAATGGTCATAATTTCTTTAATAATCTCATATCCTCACATGTGATCTTTCGATTCGAATTTCAGCCACCATGTTGAAAATTCCTAGCTCCAATCCTCCACATAACATCGTTTTGTTGCATCCTTCCCCTTTCTAACTTTTTTTTTTTAACTAAGAATGATAGCATAATCATTTTTTAATAAAAAATTACACTTTAAACAATATATGAATAGATGCGATCATGGATCATTCAAACTTAAAAAATGCTTGAAACTCAAATGCCTTGGAAAATAAGTTAGATACTGATGCTGCAAAGTTACTGAAATTGACTTGACAAGATCATAAACTGTTGTATTGTCGAAGAAGGATGATCCAACCTCCCAAAGAACCTGCAAAAAAGCGTTAAGGGATATCATCGTTGCCCCTTGGTGGAAGAATTAGTAATTGTAGAGAGATGGAAAAATATAGAGAATATGAAATTGGAAAAGCTTAAGAGTTTATGAATGTTGTCTCTTAAATTATAAATAAGGGATCTAGTTTACTGGGATCAAAATAAGTCTTCATGTTCTAATGGGAGTAAGTTTCCTTGTTGAGAATGTTTCCATGTTGGAGAACATTCCCAATATATGACCCATTTACACATACGAAGAAGGGATCAGTTCATGGTGAGACCACATCATAACTATCCCATAAAAGGTTGGACCAAGGCATGACCTTGGACCTTAGCCCCACATGCTAGTTCAAATGAGTTCAGCCCAATGTAAGACCTTGGGCCCTCTGTAGAGGTTGGCCAACTTAATTATGCCTATATTGGAGATAATTTTTCAACAATGTAATGACTAGGGAATGTATTGATCGTTGGCCCTCATGCATCATAGGTTCAGGCTAAGACCTCTAGACATATGTCACATCAAGTACAATTATTACTATGGTAAGATGATTGGTTGCCATTCATGATGGTTGACACGTGGCGGGAATAGATGGGAATATTCGTATCTTTTTCCCACCAAAATTTTATATAAATAGGTGGTCCCCTTCTTCTCATTCTCTTTCATCGTTGAAGTCCCTAAAGAGCGAAGAACTGATAGACAAGAGCATGATCTATTTGAAGTTGCATAACACACCGACCTTCACATAGCACTAAGCACGATCAAGCTATTCTTGACCCTTTTTGTTTAATCAATTTTATAAATTATGGTCATGATCATCTAAGAGGACAACATTAGTTTGGTAGAAAACATAGACGAGTCTATAGAGATCGTGCTTATAGGTTTCTATCCCCCTCAACCTTCAACTTGGGAAGGTATATATGTTATGAGTGACAACGGGGAAGATGTTGGAGGTGAGGAGGTACTTATTGAGAGATTAGGAGATGGGGTAGGTTCGAGCTTGAACTCCCACCCTTTAGGAAAATCATGAAAGAACATTCTACAACCGAGGAGATGAAGAGGTTTGGCCTTGTCAAAGAGTATACGGCTAGGGTCTATGAAATGTGTGCTAAAATGTGTGGTTGAAAAGTGGAAAGAGAAAATATTTGTGATTGACAATAATTTGAAAAAATGTGTTTTTATAAGGCTCTATTCGGTAACACAGTAGTAATTATATTTGGTTTATTTATGTTTTTGAGGTAAATGTGTGGTTGAAAAGTAGAGAAAGAAAATGTGTGGTTAAAAGGTGATTTAAGAAATTGTGTCCCTTATAAATTAATTTATAAATTATAATGATTGTGTTCAATAATAAGTGCTTTATAAATTGTAATGATGATGTTAAAGAACATAGACAATTTTTCTCCATTAACATGCAAAGCCAAAATTATTACTACTAGTAGTAGAAAAACACGTGCAAAGCACGTGATGTTTTATATTTGCATTAATTCGCATGGGATTGAAAGTTAAGTTGTTGCTATTTGGATGTGAAAAATTAGTTAACATTAGATTACTGGTATTTAGTATTTAAATATGTGCTGTTAAACTCGCAGTAAAAAAAATTATATCCAAGTTCAATTAAATATTTACAGAACAGTGGATTATCAGTAATAACTCATTTTACTTGGCTTAAATATCTCTAAATGGGAAGCAAAATATTGCGTGAAGATGGACAACATAAAGGAAGTAACATAAATATGATTCTTGTGATTAGCCTATTCATCATTGTTACTTTCTTTCTACAAAAATAAAAACTGTTATGAAATTTAGAACTCCAAGAATTCCAGATTCAAAATCAATATAGGTAAACAATATTGACAAGATGCTTCCATTCTCTTTCCTATGAAATTTATTGTAATGTACTACTTACATGCATGTTGGTAATACAAATGATTGAATACATGTAGATGTACCTAACAATATTGTTTCATTCACAAGATTGTGAAAATTGCACATCTGAAAAGTAAAAAAACGACCATTTAATATTATAGATAGGTTATACGAAATGTAGTCAAGTATTAACCCTAAAAGAATGTTAGAGAAGCAGGGATATTCCCATTTAACAAAAACTATATTTACAGTAGAAGTGATTCTAATATATTTCATGCATTATAGTAAGAAATTTAACAAGATCACGCAAGGTTTTTGGATGTTCAAAACATACCCCTCTTTTGGGGAAAGTTGCATTAAATTGTCAGTATAATCTCATGAATCGACTTAAATGCTCTCTAATGTTTAAAAAGGCTAGATCAGGTTTATAAGTTTTTTTCCCCACCTCGAGTATGGCAACAATGTTACTACTGCAAGGCGTAAGGCTTCGCCTAGACTAACCTGACAACTTAAATAGTAAAAAATACTAAATTACATACATAATGAGATATAAACCATCTAAAAAGTTCTTTGTTAAACATTTCAACCAAATTAAAAGTTTAAATTGCAAATAAGATAATTAAATGTATCAACCAGTGTTCTAAAAAGCGTGAAGCGTGATGAAGCGGGGAGCCCGAGTGTCAAGCTTTTCAAGCTTAAGCGGGAGTATGCGTTAAAAAGCGTTTTTCAATTCCTTTATACAAAATTTAAATTTTACACATATTTTAACCCCTAAAAAAAAAATTCATAAGCGCGCTTTGGCTCGCTTCGGGTCACGCTTCGCCGCGCTTACTCGCGCATAATGCGCGCTTTTTTCACGCTTTTTAGATAAAAAATTTTCAGACTCTTTTTCCACGCTTTTCGCTGTTTTGACGCGGCTGAGTCGCGCTTCGCGCCTAGGCGCGCGTTTTAGAACACTGGTATCAACAATGTATTAGATAGTAAAATAAAAAGGTCATAATCTCTTAACGTGACAAATAATCCACATATCGAAATAGAAGCCCAACAAAAAAAAGAAACAACAAAAAAAAAACTTAAAAGACTTTAGTCGATTTAACTATAAGAAGAAAGAAAATTTATAGGGACAAAAAAAATCCTTACGTATTCTAGGCTATGAAAAACCAAGCAAAATCATCGAGGCCAATATGATCTGCAACTATTGAAACCTATAATGAATTCAAAAGCCACAATTTTTGTTCCTGGATCTTCTACTCCAACATGATCTATAACTAATGAAACATATAATGAATTCAAAATAGAAAGCAATGAGGTCTGAGAAAATGAACAAAAGTGAAAATGAAGCTAAAATGGTATAAGCTTAGTGCCTTGATTGTCTGACCAGCATTATCCAGTTTACCATTCAAACTCTCATTTGCCTTTGCATGTTCAAGTTACGTAAATGGGAAAAAATCAAATCAAATGGTTTCATGTTACAATAGATGGTGAAAAGCTCACACCGTTGGACTCTGAATCATGTAAACCAGGTAAAATCTTCATATTCTCAATGGAAATTCTTCTAATTCTACAATTTCTGCACATATTTTTCTTATTTCTTGCCTTCTGTCATCAAAATGAATAAATAATAACAATAAATAAGTTCCTATAAGAGATAGAAGTTATCAATGATAAGGAAGTAAATGATGAATATCTTAAAAACAAAATCGCCAAGGGAAATTAGAGCCAAAATATAACGGGTGTTTATATTAAAGAATTTAATATGATTAAGAAAAGTTAAGGGTGAATACAAATAATGAAATATAAAATCTCGATACAAGCTCATCCTGTACCCAAAAAAAAAAAATTGAGATTGATGTGGCTAAAAATGAAAGCCTCTAGACATTTCTTTTAAGCACAGTAGACATTTTATTGTTATAGTGTCCACTTGGTCCTATTAATTTTTTTCAAGTTTTTGAGAAAGTTTGAGTTTTTGGGAGAATGCGTGATTGAAAAGTGTAAAAAGTGGTGGGTTTCATAAAAATATGTGATTGAAAATGAATTTGAGGAGAATTTGAAAAAAAAAAAAAAAAAAAAAAAAACACCAAACATGCTCTCGATGTGGCAGGTCTATATCTCCCAAAAAAAAAAAAAAAACTGTCACCACTAACTCCTAAAACCCGTAATACATATTACTAATCTGACAGTCATCATCACAACTAAAGTAGTTCGCTCTGGAGGAGTGTCATCATAAACCCTCAATAAAAGTCGTTGGTAATATGTGGATGCAATAGAGGATTATTAAAGAGAGGGAGAACTAAAGAAAAGGATAGTTGGTCAACTTATTTGGCCAAGAACCAAATTATTTTTGGGCAATGAGAAAAATGAAGAAAGATAAGAAATTATATATCAAAATATTTCCATCTTTAATCCTTTTTCATGTTAAGATGCTGTTATATTACTTTTGCTATTTCAAGAGAACCACAAAATGAATCAAACAGGAAGATCCCAGAGTAGACCTTTTGTAAAGGAGCCGGAGGTTTATCTTTGCCAGGTTCAGAATGCCACTCGAGAAGCACGTGATTCTGTTAAACAGCTTCTAGAATGTGCATATACATGTTCATTATAGTCTTTGAGTGGAAGTCTCCACCTTCTTTGAAAGCATCCAACATGCTATTACAATTGGCAAGATATGCAAGAATCCTAAGTTCTAACTGATTACATGTAAAAAATCACAAAAGAATGCTTGAAATAAAGACATAACAGTGGAGGGTACAAGTCACATGTCAATAATTAGCAGCTATCGGAGAGTTATCAGGTGCAGCTACAAATGACGGACGAATCTTGTACCGGGGCTCTCTCTAAAGTAGGTTGTTACCATTTTTGAGAAAATATAATTAGCACCACTAAATATTATGTTTCACGTGGAAGTCACCTCGCTAACAATTACTAAAAGGGAGATCAGATGAATGCGTAAGGAACAAACATCTCGAGACAAAGTCCCAACGAGGGGTGCTATATTGATGAAGATTACGGTGAAGACAAAACACCTCCAAGGGGTGCAAGCACACAAATTACACTAAGAGTTTGACGGTAAAAATAAAGATAAAGGAAATTACATGTTGTCTTGTTGAGATTTGATTGATTGGTCCTTCTAAATGACTAATTTTTTACAATATATATAAATGCACGAGCTTCCTTCAACCGCTGCCAATATTTGAATCTTTGGTTTGCCGCCTTAATTTGTAATACCTGCATAGATTAATTTGCTTCTTCCACGTTGCATAACCGTCGCCCACGTTCTTGTAACCTACACAAATCATCATTTCAACTGCCACCTTCATCAATATTTGGCTGTGTGATCATAAGGCAAGTGTCAAAACTGCTTCTACTTGCTTTTAATCGTCCAACTGCTTCATCGCTCGCCCTGTTGCCCAAATATCCTAGTTGCCGCACAATCGCTCAGTCGTCCAACTTCTTGCCTATAATGAGTCTTTAACGTTGGACCTCTTTTGGTTTGGGCCAATGTTTAGGCCTCTTGTATTTTTGGGTATTTTTTGGGCGTCTACAATTACCCCCCAATATGGCGGAATTAATGTTTATCCATTAATTTTATGCCATATTAATTATTTCGATGTGTCCCTTTTTCTAGAAACTCTCAGCATTCCAATCTTCTTCCGTCTTTTCCAACATAGACCGTTCAGATTCTGCCTTTCTACCTTCTTTTTCTCACATAAAGAGGTGGATCCTTTCCCTATAAAAAGAGGATTTGGTTGCAGATACGTCTTCTTATCCATTTCTTCCAGTCTTGTACGCCACTATTATTATGTATATTCCCCCATATTTGATAGGTCTTTTGTTCCTATTTCTCCCAAATATGAACCATCTAACTTTCCATTCCCACGATCTGCTCTAAACATACCTTTGGTATGGGAGATATAGGAAATTGCTTCTTGGCCACGGAAGCTCCTTTCAGCGTCTCTCTCCCTTGTGATCCCTTTATAGGGTCATCAGATGTAGAGGAACTGCTCGTAGGGAGGGCTCGCCGGCCATCTCTCACTCCATGATCAACCAATGACTTGCTGAGAGTGCTTCTCATGCCGTTCACATGTTGTGATTGCTTCTAGCGGATGCATCCGAGAAGACGAGGATGGAAGCTTCACAAAGGTTGAGATGGAGGAAGGGGAAAGACCTACCAGGCTGGTCATCCTTGTTCACAAGCATATCTCCATTGTTGGGGTGACGAAGATTGATCTGTAATAGGGACGTCCTCTGTAATGGTTGATAGGCAGTCTTCATTCTGTAGTAGTTGGTAGGCAGTATTCGTTTCCCTATTGTTGCTGAGTGAGGTCCCACTAGCTCCTTTTGTATTGCAAAATGTATATAACTTTTTGAATAAAAGAAACATTTTTTGTTATAGGTGCATCTCTTTTTTATTTCTCCCCTTTCTTGCTTGTGCGATAATAGCGCGTCTTTCCCGACGAGATACAATGTGCTTATATTTGTTCGTCCTCCCATATGGAAGGGACATATTTTTTCAAGTATTTTCCGTTAATGGATCTTATGTGTTTCGTGCTATCTAGATCCTCCAAATGATAAGCTCCGTTGGACAACACACTGCTTACCCTGAACGGTCCTTCCCAATTAGGCGACCATTTCCCATATTTGTGATCTTTACTTTCTAATGGGAGTATAGTTTTCCAAACCAAATCGCCCGTACTAAATAATTTGGCTATCACTCTGTTGTTGTAATATTTAGCCACTTTTTGTTTCTGAACTTGCAATCTATCAAGGACGTCCAACTTCAATTCGTCCAGTTCTAAAAGATTCTAAACCCTTAGTTCTGCATGATCACTTTCGTATAGATGGTTCTGTAAACTTGTTCGAATTGATTGCACGTTGATCTCCATAGGTAGTACTGCTTCTTGTCCATAAGTTAGCTGAAACGGAGTTACTCCTGTACTCGTTCGTGGAGACGTCCTGTAAGCCCACAAGGCAGTGTTCAAACATTCGTGCCAATTCCTGGAATTTTCGCCCAACATTTTTCGTACAATTTTCTTCAGGGTTTTGTTGGACGACTCTACTTGCCCGTTAGACTGAGCGTAATAAGGCGTAGAATTAACTAGCTTGATGCCAAATTCGTCCAAGAACTCCTTTACTAGGTTTCCATTCAACGAGGTTTCATGGTCTACCATTATGGTTTGTGGCACCCCAAACCTATAAATAATGTGGTTGTGAATGAATTCTATGATGTTCTTTTGGAAAATCTCTTTCAAAGGGACAGCCTCTACCCATTTAGTAAAGAAGTCCATTGCTACAATGATGAACGTGTGTTGTTTGGACGATGGGAGATAAATCTTCCCTATTAAATCAATAGCCCAACCTTTAAACGGCCAAGGTTTAATAATAGGTGCCATTTCCCTGGCTGGCACTCTTTGGATTGGTCCGTGCCTCTGACATGCTAAGCAACTTTTTGCATATTGTATTCACGATTCTCCCATTTTGGGCCAAAAGTATCCACTCCTAATAATCAGCCATCTCATTTTTTGGCCGGCTTGATGGGCCCTACATATCCATTCATAGACTTCTGACATAATGGTCTTAGCTTCGCTCAAACTTATGCATTTTAATAACACCCCATCTGAGTGCTTCTTGTATACTTGTTCGTCTATGAGGACGTAATTCAATGCACGCAGTTTCATTTTTCTGTCGTTTCTTCCACCAGGTTCTTCCAAAAATTTCTTTAGTTCTCTCCAATCCATCGCATCCCCGGTTTGTATACAATGAATACTGCTTCCCTTTATCCTTCTTTGTACGGTGGGCAGGATTGTTCCGTACTCACAAGTTGTTGTTGCATTTACCACCTTTGAATAACCTGAGGCGACTTGGGCTAATTCGTTCGCTACATCGTTGTAAATTCTGCTTATGAAGCTTCACTTGATCAAATTCCTCCAAAACCTCTTGGGGGAGCTCGTGTTGCTTTACCATGGAATCCCTCTGGCACTTGAAATCGCCCGTTAATTGGTATATTACCAACTGAGAATCTCCCCGAATAATCACATTCTTCACTTTCAGCTCTACTAACAGTTCTAGTCCCGTGATCAATGCTTCATACTTGGCTTGATTGTTAGTACATGCTTTTTCCAAGGTGAGAGCATACTTGTAACAGACTCCTAGAGGATTTATTAAAACTATACCAACCCACATGCCCTGGTAAGTTTTTGATCCATCAAAATATAGAACCCAAGGCTTTGTTTTGAGCGAACCCACTTCTAAATTAACCTCCTTAGGCATGTCCAAACATGGATGATCATCCAAGAAGTTGGATAAAGCTTGATTTTTAATTGCCTTTTGAGGTATGTGTTGTATTTCAAATTCAGAAAGGGCCAATGTCCAAAGGCCAATTCTCTGATGTAAAACAAGGCGTGAAAACAAGTACTTGACTATATTTACTTGGATATCAAATACACAGTTACAGGCCGTAAATAGGCCCTTAGTTTAGTACATGTGAAATATAGAGCGAGACAAAGTTTTTCTATAGCTGAATAATTACATTCACACTTCGTCAACTGTCTGCTTAAGTAATAAATCGCTCTCTCCTCACCCAGTTGGTCTTCTTGCGCGACCATTCCGGCTATAGATCCTTGCTCCGCCGATATATAGACTTTCATTGGCTTCCCAGGAATTGGTGACACCAACACGGGCGGATTTGATAAGTATGTCTTTAGACTGTCGAAAGCCTTTTGGTGTTCCTCCCGCCAGACAAATTCGTCTTGATTTTTCGACTTTAAAAGAGGCAAAAAAACTTTCGTTTGCCCTGCACAATTAGAAATAAAATGCCTTAGGAAATTTACTTGACCTAGGAACTTTTGCAATTCCTTTTTATTGGCAGGCGGTTTTACTTCTAGAATGGCCCTCGCTTTATTTTTTTCAAGTTCGATCCCCCTTTGGTGTACCAGAAAACTAAGGAAGTTTTCTGAATTAACACCAAACGCACATTTCAAAGGGTTTAGCTTCAGCTTATACTGCCTCATTCGTTCAAATGAACGTCTTAGTTGTTGAAAATGGTCTTTTTCTTTCATTGACTTTACTATGATATCATCTACATATACTTCAACAAATTCTCCAATCATGTCATGAAAGATTAAATTCATTGCCCTTTGATAAGTGGCCCCGGCATTTTTTAGGCCGAAGGGCATGACCACCCACTCAAAACATCCCAAGGCCCCTAGGCATCTAAAGGCAGTTTTATGCACGTCTTCTTTAGCTATGTAAATTTGGTTGTATCCAGAATACCCATCCATGAAAGAATACATGACATGCCCTGCAGTTGAGTCTACCAAGGAATCTACCGTTGGAATAGGATACTCATCTTTAGGTGTGGCTAAATTTAGATTCCTGAAATCTATGCACACCCTAATGCTACCGTTCTTTTTAGACACGAGCACAATATTAGATAACCATTCTACATACCTGGTCGTCCTAATAAATCCGGCATTTAAAAGACGTTAAATTTCCATTTTTAGTTCGGGTAATACATTAGGGCAAAACGTCTAGGTGGCTGCTTATGTGGCTTAAAATTATGCTTAGTTGGCAATCTGTGTTCGCAAAATTCCTATCTAAACCAGACATGTGTTCATATTCCCAAGCAAAACAATCTCTGTATTCTTTTAATAAAGTAATCAATTCATCACATAACTCTTTACTGAACGTTTGGCTGATGAACGTTGGGCGTTCTTCCCCTTTGTCGCCAATATTCACTTTTACAAGAGGGTCTTGTGTTTGGACGTGCCCCTATTTAGATATCCCTATTGCTCCTTCGTCCAGGCCTTTTGTGAGCAATTCTTCCTCTAAACAATCCACTTTGTAGATCTTTCCATCAACATTCTGCTCCAATTCAAAAACAGCCAACTTGCACCTGAACATTGCCAATGTAGCTGCCTCTTTCGTCTTTTTTGCATTTTCTTCAGACTTATTATTGAAAGACATTGGTCTGGCTTTTAAGGCCCGAATATTGGCCACATTTCCTTTTTGCTGGTTGCTTGTCATTAGGCGTGTCAAAACGGCTCGTCGGCTCGGGTAGCTCGGGCTCGGCTCGTTAAAAGCTCGGGCTAAGCTTGGCTCGAGGCTCGTAGGCTCGGGCCGAGCCCAAAAATACTCACTGGGCTCGAGCCGGGGTCGGCCCGTGTGGCGGGCCAATTTGGCCCGTAAAACATTCTGGCCCGTGTCTTCAGCAGCAGCTGCCTGCAACACGGATTGGTACATTTTTTAACTGATTTTTGATCTGAGGACTTGGAGCAATATTTAAGATAGAAGAAATTGTAAGTTTTTAAAAATCATTTTGTGTAATTTAAATCATTATATTTTTAAAAAAATTGTACACGAAATTTTTTATTCGTGTACAATTTTTAACTCCGCCTATGTTGATCATAGCCGGTCCCAAGCCCGGAAAAAGGAGGAGGGTTGTAACTTGTAACCTTTATTGAATATATATAAAACTAGTAATTTAATTTTAGTATAGATAGACTCATAGACATAGACTTTGCGAAATCTACGTTTACATTTTTATTAAATCTTATCTTATGTTTGATATTTTAACTACATTTATTGTGTATAATTCATTTAAGTAATTACAAGTACAATACATATTCATTCGCCGTAATAAAAAATAAAAAAAAAGGGCTGGCCCGGCTCGGCTCGATGAAGCTCGAGCCGAAAGCTCAATTTTTTGGCCGAGCTTTGGCTCAGCTCGGCTCGGGCCAAAAAAAGCTCATTCCTAAAAAGCTCGAGCCTTGATATTCGGCTCGAGGCTCGGCTCGGCTCGGCTCGTTGACATACCTACTTGTCATGATTCCTCGATCACTTTTATGCCAATGACTGGCTTCTCGAGGGCCACTATATTTGGCCTCATCTAGTTGAACATCTCTGTTAGGGCATCAACCGAGAATGGTTCTTCGCTTAGCGCGATGACTTGAGTTTCTTCTCCCTCTCGTACTACTCTAACAGGCCCATAATTCCCCTCCTACATGAACCTTTCTATAGAGTTCGCTTCCGCCATGAATGCTCTATCATCTGCCTATATCACTTCTGCTTCTCCCTTATCATTCCAGAATACTAAACACTGGTGGAGTGATGAAGGTATGCACCGGCTCCCATGGATCCAATCTCTCCCTAAAAGTACGTTATAGCTAGTAGGACCAATTATCACGAAGAAAACCGTGGTCCTAGTGGTAGTCCCCACAGTGACGTCCAACGGCATCACTCCTTTGGCCGATGTCACCCCCCATTGAAGCTTGTAAGGATAACTTCTGTAGGGATCATATCATCCTCCTTTTTTGCAAGTTTTCTCATCATTCTAGACGGGATGGTATTTATAGCTGCCTCGTTGTCTATAAGAACCTTTGACACTGGAATTCCATTAATCTAGGCCTTCACATACAGTGGCCTAAGATGTCGGGTTAGTTTGGTGGAGGGTTTCCTAAAGACAACTTTTTTCGATGCATCGATCGATCTCTACCTCCTGGCTGTCTTCCTTTATTTCGATCCTTTTTGTTGCTTCGGCTTACAATACTTCTTGCCCCCCACTCTGATCTCTCAACTCTCCATGTGTGAACCATCAGTAGGAGGAGGAAGTATCCTAGGAGAGGAACCATATTTCTCAACCCGTGGTACTCTCTTTTTCCTTTTGGGCGTTCCGTATAATATGTAAAAATTGAACACTCGCCCAGAGGATTCGCCCAATAGATCCACCTCCCACACACCTTCTTGATACAACTGTTTTAGAAACACATTGCGTGACACCCCTCTTTTCCTACCTTCCAACTCCAAATCGATTTCTTCCTTGATGTCTGTCATTCCATCGTCTCCTTCTTCATAATCTACCTCTTGGGACGTTTGGCCCTCTTCACATATCAACTTGGAAGCTGCTCCTTCATTTTCTCCACCTTCTTCTCCTATATCCTCTTCATTCCTAAACTCATTGGCCAGTATATAGTTGTTGGCCATAACTGGGGTTAATGTCCCGAACGGAATGGTGGTGGCTCGCTCTGGTTCTTCTTCATCTCTTTCTTCTTTGCTGCGCTCGAACTTCAATTTCCCGGTGGGACTTCCAGACACTTTCTTCACCGATCCCTCTGTGCTGTTTCCTTTGTCACTATCAAATTCACTTTGGTCAGCTTCCCGAGTTAGCCTTGGCGTGTCTATACGCAATATTTCATGTCATCGCCTCATCATTTTGCCGTAGTTCCTCTGAAAATGCCTTTGTTGTGTCCTTGTCATCTCAGTTACCATCATGTTCACTCCAAGCGGTTGTGGGAAGGGGTTCTCGTCCACCTCCATCTTTTTCTTAGGCTCGAACGTAATCCTTCCCGACTCAATGGCTTCCTGCAACACGTACCGGAAAACCAAACAGTTGTTAGTCGTATGAGACCATGCATTATGCGATTTACAGTATTTTTTGCCCTTAGTTTGTTCAGGGTTTGGCAACTTATGTTTATCACTTAACTTGATTTTCTTGTCCTTATATAACTTGTCGAATATAAGGTCCGCCTTACTAACATCGAACGAAAATATTTTAGCCTTCTTATTTTTCTCTCCTACAGGCTCGTCTTTTATTATCATGCCAGATTTTGCTGCCAGGGGATAGGTATATGGGTCCCCCTTGACTAGTTCGGCCAAACATACTTCGGCCTGGTCAACATATCCGTCACCCACCGTGTGTATGTCAAAATTTAGGTCCCTATAAAAAGTCCCTTTACTAGAATTTTTCATTTGCTCTTCTTCTCTCAGCAGACGCTCATATCTTATTACATTAGCGCTCAATTGAAATAGGTCAGGGAATTCCCTATCCTGAAACTTTTTCTTGAGGTCAAAACTCAGGCAACTCTGAGCAATTCTAACGAATTCTTTTTCCGACAGGGGTACAAAGCATTTACTCCTGGCCGTTTTGAATCATTGGAGAAAGCTTCCAGCCCATTCAGCGGGCATTTTCCTTAGATTGGCCAGATTGGCCAAAGTCACCTCGGATTCCGTTTTATAGAATTGGGTGTGGAACAGTTGTTCTAATTGCTGCCACGTTTGCACAGAATTCCCTGACAGATTAATGAACCAAGAGAAAGCCATCCCAGTTAAAGAACTCAGGAAAAGCCTCATTTTATGATAATCGGTCACTTCACCACACTGTAATGTGAATCGCCCTATGTGTTCTAACGTGGAGACCTCTCCCAAACTAGTGAATAGAGAGAATTCTGGCACTTTGTAACCCCTAGGCCACGGATAAGGTTGATCCACCCAATCTGGGTATGGCTTCGTGTAAGTCGGCCAAACATAAGGACGCATCCCCACTGCCATTTAATCTCTACCATCTCAGGGACTTGATCCATTAACAAGGCATTGGGATCATAAGGGAATCCTATAGGTTGATTTCCCCCTGGTGGTGCTTTTGGCCTGACATTTGGCACATGATTTGGTAAAGGAGTTGGAGCGCAATTACCATTGGTGAAGTTGTTGTTATTGTTCCCTCCATCGTTAAAATGTGGAACATTTTGTCCATTATTTTGGACATTATTTCGAGGTACTGGGCTATTCCCCAAGTTTGGCACTGGGTTACCCCCCAAGTTCGGAGTTGGGTTACCCTCCAAGCTTGGCATTGGATTGCTCCCCAAGTTTGAAGTTGGGTTACCCCCCAGGTTTGGCACTGGATTCCCCCCTAAGTTTGAAGTTAGGTTACCCCCCAGGTTTGGCACTGGATTCCCCCCAAGTTTGAAGTGGACGGTCCAAAAGGCCATTATGTCCCCTGATTTGGACTTGAGGTTGGGGAACTATGTCCTGCAATCGTCCTGAATTGAAAACGATGTCCTATATTTGGAAAGGTTGATTGAACGACTTGGCTTGTCAACTTATTCATATTATCATGCAATATTTTTAGTTGTTTGGCCATATTATCAAATTGTTCCTTCTCTCTTTGAATAAATTTTTCCATATTATGGACATATTGTAGATTTACCTGTTCAACCACATCTTGAGCGAGTTCACCGAACAGCGCGCGTATGGTTCGAGGATTCAAATCCGTCATGGGTTCATAACGGCTATAACTCTCTCCCTCTGTTCCTGGAGGACTTTGTTCCTCCTCATATCTTTCAATTATAGACGGGAGATGATGGATTGATGTTTCCTTGTCGGAATTCTTCTGAGGCATGATGGTTCACTTTGTATCTTCAAAAACACACCAAATTGTTCCACTAGGCGTGTCAAACTCTTTCGCGCTGAACTTACCTCGCTAACAATTACCAAAAGGGGGATCAGACGAATGTGTAAGGAACAAACCTCTCGAGACAAAGTCCCAACGAGGAGTGCTATATTGATGAAGATTACGGTGAAGACAAAACACCTCCAAGGGGCGCAAGTACACAAATTACACTAAGAGTTTGACGATAAAAGTAAAGATAAAGGAAATTACATATTCTCTTGTTGAGATTTGATTGATTGGTCCTTCTAAATGACTAATTTTTTACAATATATACAAATGCATGAGCTTCCTTCAACCGCTGCCAATATTTGAATCTTCGGTTTGCCGCCTTAATTTGTAATACCTGCATAGATTAATTTGCTTCTTTCACATTGCATAACCTCGCCCACGTTTTTGTAACCTCCACAATTCGTCATTTCAACTGCCACCTTCATCAATATTTGGCTGTGTGAGATCATAAGACAAGTGTCAAAACTGCTTCTACTTGCTTTTAATCGTCCAACTGCTTCATCGCTCACCCTGTCGCTCAAATATCCTAGTTGCCACACAATCGCCCAGTTGTCCAACTTCTTGCCTATAATGTCTTTAACGTTGGGCCTCTTTTGATTTGAGCAAAGGTTTAGGCCTCTTGTATTTTTTGGGTGTCAACACATTATCTTGAAAGAAAATAAATATAACATAATTGACACATTGTACTCTTATTAGGGTGGTTGCAGTATAGTTGTAAGTCACAAACAAGATATGATCGTTGAGGCAATAAAATCATTAACCAAAGAATCTCTTTCTCTAAGCCATAAAGCCAACTTTGGTCCTTTTTGTACCAGATGCCATGACCATGAATTGTAGTTAGGATAGATTGGTTCTATTTTTATAGTGGGTATCTAAACATGGTGATATTTTGGAGATATTTAATTGAGTTGGCAGCGACTCTAATTAAATCAGTCTCCAACTACATTTTTTTAGGCATGATATTGTTTCACTTGTGTTCTAAAGAACATCTTTTCCTGATGAGAAAACATGTGGCTTGGGTGTCTACAAATTTCAATTTGAACTTTCTACAAGCTAAAATGCAATACCTAAATCACCCATATTCAGCCCAATATCAACAAACCTAAACTTCCAACACATATAGGATAAAAATTTATTAAAGCACAACGTTGAACACCTAGTACGCATAACCAATTTCTACCTAATTCCAAGATAAATTATCTTAATATCCACGATCTTCAATGCTCAATTCAACTACCACAATCATCTTAAAAACCCAACACCATCAATCCCCAACTCCAGCAAAACTTCGAACTATATTTAAAAAAAAAATCCAAATTTAATTTCACAGAATAAAACTCTTAAAGTTACACTATCGACATCTATTTGTCAGCTGATTTCAAGGGCTTTAAAAATTGACATTTATACATGTACAAGGGCAAAAATAAAATATTATCCATTCAACTTCAAAATGTTTCTCTTCCTTCCGATTTTCTAGATAATAAGTCTGCTCCAAAAATGAAAAACTTCCACCTTATACTACTTATTTAAATATTTTAAAAAAAAATTCAAAGTAACAAAAGCATTAGTTTTTACTCTAATTTAATTGACACTTTAGTTAATGTCATTGTAAGATATAGGAGTACCCTTACCTGTAGGATGGTCTCTGCAGCCCATGGCACAATCTATAGTTTCCCAATCACTCTAAACATTTCACCAACAATCTGACAAAGATGTAATATGTATGAATGTTATAATATTCAGTTAGATGAAATCTTGAAATAGGGAAAGGCCAAAAAATCTCGAACCTCTTGCTTGGGATTTTTGAGGACGGTTATATTCGAAGGAACGTCTTACTGATAAACCTGTCCTTGTTAGCTGGAAGAGCTTTCTTCTTGCCTTTCCCGGTTTTTGACACTTGTAAAAGGGCATATGATTATGTAATGACAACAATTTAAAATTGGTAATGAAACAGGATAGTAGAATGAACTGACATAGCAAAGAAAATTGCAATACTCCAGCAAAAGTCCTCACTTTGTCCACATTTCGCGAACATTTTCTAGCACCATGTTGCAGTGGCGATCAAAAGCCTTTACATGGCCAAGAGGAATGCCAATAAACAATTATCACTTATTAATTCTAGGAGAACATGTAAAGGGAAAAAAAATTATGTTGCACATGTTAAATAAAAATATGAAATATTTGATTAACAATCACTAAGAAGCAAAAGAGAAAATCAGGGACAGAGAGAAGCTCGAAGATTTACATTAGAATGCAGAGTAATAATAAGAATCTCGATTCTTGTTTTAAAGGGGTAAAACCAGCAAGCAAGTCAGATTTTTCAATATTTTAAACATAATACTCGAAAAAAAAAATGATAATTGTATGATTCACAGTGCATAGTAAGGAAATACCCGTGTGTTATCTTTAACACTCATCATTAGAACAGAAATTCAAAACACTTTTTAAATACTAAAAAACGCTATGAAATCAAACACATACAGACTAAGAATAACAAACTTACCATTTCCAAGTGATCTGGCTGCAACCTACATCACACTAAACACCAAAGCAACACGTTACTCAACAAAGATCAAACAAAAATCGAATCAACAATGAAAAAAGCTATAGAAAGGGGGACGGAACTTGAACTCGAAGAAGAAACAAACCGACAAAATTGAAGGGGAAACAAACTGAGAAGAAATACCTATACAGGTTGGCGACAATGATTTTGATAAGAGAAACGCAGACCCTAACGGAGGAGAACGCAATGTAAAAGCACTAAGAGGAAGCATAACCTTTTTTTTTTTTTTTTTGTACTGAAAAGGAGTTGGCTGTTTTACACTGAAGTTGATCACGATGGGCAATAGAGCATTTTTGATTATCATGAATCGCAAACAAATTTTACTGTGTTGTTACAAATATCAAATGAAATTTAAATGTACGTACATTATTATTTATTACTTCAAAATAAAAGACAAATAATACTAAAAGACCAAATTATAAGATCCCTGTTTGGTATCATTATTCAAAACCTTTTTTCTTCAAAACCAATTTTTAATAGCACATTCAACCAATAAAATAATCTACACATAGAGCTTATTTGGTAATGACAAAAAAAATCATAATAACTTTTCAAACTCAATCACAATCATCTATTCTTAGTCAATACCACAATTTTTGACTTTCAAACATTTTTAAACCACACATTTATAAAAAAAATTAAAAAATAATAACAAAAACCAAAACTTTTCACATTACCAAATAGGCTCATAAAACGAGACATTTTCCAAAATTTACTCTTTTTAAATAATGGGTCTCAAACATAAAATTATTTTTAAACAATACTTTCTCCGTCCCGTGAAGATAGACTTGTATTTCTTATTTATCCGTCCCAAATTATAGGTCACTTTCCTTATTGAAATTCAACATATCTGTAAGTTTTCTAATGTGTCCTTATTTAATATTCATTGTTATCAACAAAAAATAAAATAATCATATTTATTACGTTATTTAATATAGGGATATATTAGTAAAATGTAAGAAATATTTACATTTCTAACTACATTAATTGACATTTTCGTAATTTATATGAAAATATGAGCAAGTCTATCTTCACGGGATGGAGGGAGTACAATTTTTCAAATTATTTCTTAACCACGCATGATGTGCAGGAGAAGGGTATGCTAGGCAAAGCAGATAAGACAAGGCATGTCAATTGCCTTGTCAATTTAATATTATTAGAAAAGTGATTTGAGAAATTGTGTTGCTTATAAATTAATTTATAAATTGTAATGATTACGTTAAATAATGTGTTAAATTAATTTATAAATTGTAATGTAATGATAACGTTAAAAGAAACGATTTTTCTCTATTAACGTGCAAAGCAAAAATTATTACCATTCCCTCCATCCCAAAAAGATAGTCTTGTATACTATATTTGTATGTCTCAAAAAAGATAGTCTTGTTTCCAAATTGAGCATGTATTAAATTTTTCATTCCACATATACTCTTATTTGATGTACTCCCTCCATTTCATAAAGATAGACCCGTTTCTATTTTCACACTGATTAAGAAAATATAATTAATATAAGTTAGAACTATAAATTTACTCACATTTTCCTTAATTTACCCCTACATCAAATAATGAATTCATATGTTTTGATAACAATGCATATTAAATAAGGATACATTAGAAAATTAAGACATTAATATAATCTTAATAAGGAAAGTAACCTATAATTTGGGACAAACAAAAAAGGAAAACAAATCTATATTTGTGGGACGAAGAGAGTATCTTGGTACAACACACACTAACTATTTAGTTATTGCATTTTCAATTTTTTTATAGAAAACTAAGTGAATTCACTTAAAAATAATAAATAAGAAATAAATGATATAAATAAAAAATAATGATAAAATTTAATATCTTAATTATGTTAATTATCATTTTTTAATTCGTGTAAAAATAATAGTGAGACTATTTATTTATTTATTTATCTTGACGAAGGAAGTACAATTTACCTCTTTCTTTTGCGGTGGCGTTGACAGCGCATTGGGGGATTTACGGTGGAGCACCAAAATGGCAGACAAATGTACCGAAATGAGGCGCCAACAGTGAAAATTCGCGTAATTTTGGAGCCAAATATGTTTCCCCATTGGCGGGAAATAAACAAATATATAATGCGCCATCATATAATAATCTTTGTAATCTTCGTAATATTATTTTTATTTTTATTACAAGCAAATCACCGAAAACAGTCATTCCAGAAAATTTCCGAACTGAAAAATCAGGCACCGTTTTGACTTCCAAGATCTTCTTTTTCTTTTTAGGGTTTCTAGCGAAAATTAACGGATTGTGGAATTTGTACGAATTTCTCCCAAAAAATCCTCCATTTGCCACTGTTTCTGGCGTTTCTGGGTTCGAGAGCAATCTTGAAAATAATTTCGACCAGGAATTTTTCATTTCTTCATCTTGGTCTCTTTTATTTTTATCAAAATATCAAACGATAAAGAGTAATTATTTGCAGTAATGGCGGAAGTTGAACCGATGATAATCGACGGCGCTGATGAAAACAGACCGCAATCGAATGGCGCATATCAGAAAAAGAAGGCATCGAAGAGAAAGAGAGAGGATCTATCCGTATGTAGCGCAAGCCCAGAAGAAAAACAGGCAAAAATAAAAGAATCCCGCGAGGAAATCAACAGTTTAATCAAATTCTGCAAAGATTTAGTGTTGGAACAAAGAGGAACGTTGTTGGGAAATGTTGAAAAAATTGGAATATCTTCTGCCTCTTTAAATGGCGTGATTGCATGTTTGATGGAAGAGAGTGAATTCCCTTTGTCAAAGCTCGTGGATGACATTTTTGAGAAAGTTACAAGTAAAATTGGAAACGGTGACAGTGTTAGTAAGGCTAGTGTGAAGAACAGTGTGCTTCTAGTTGGGCAGAGATTATGCTACGGAGCGTCCAATGCAGATGCTGACATTTTGGAGGATGAATCTGAGTCTGCCCTCTGGTACTGG
This sequence comes from Ligustrum vulgare, assembly GCA_963555705.1. Classification (NCBI taxonomy): domain Eukaryota; kingdom Viridiplantae; phylum Streptophyta; class Magnoliopsida; order Lamiales; family Oleaceae; genus Ligustrum; species Ligustrum vulgare. The sequence goes on along the minus strand of OY743171.1, from coordinate 33,102,042 downwards.
GAGGTAGAATACTCAATTTACTTTTTATATTAATGTTTTATGGTTTCAAACTTATGTAATTTGCGCATCTTTAATAGATTTTGTGATATTTTTCACTTGGAGGAGGGTGGGAGGAGGAAGAGGAAGGAAATTTAGTCTCACTAGGATGGATCTTCACGTCTAAATTTAGTCTCACTAGGATGGATGCGCATAGCATTGATTAAGCTTTGGGTTAGATGTGTTGTATAGTCATGAATCATGATTCCTTGTATGTGCAATATATGGGAGTTCCTGTTTATTTATTTTTAGAAATGTCTCAATTGTCTCATTTTGCCACTTTATATATTATATATTATATGTAAAAATAGTCAAGATATAGGCATCAAAATTGGAAATTTGGTATTGCATGAAGTAAATGTTGAATTTATGATACAAATGTCTACATTGGATTCTATACACAAGCTCTGCTGTGGATTGTTTTATCTTTCGATAAAAGTGCTTGACCTGATATGCGCAAATGTGTGTACTTTATTTTTGGATTTCGTATATTCCCATTGATTATGAAATCTTAAGTAAAGGGCAATAACCATATACTTCTGAATTACTGCTTCCTTGTTGTATAAACATTGTTATTTTCTTATTGTATGTAATGCTAATCTTATCTTGTTTATTAAATGTTCTTCATAGACAAGAGATTTGAAACTAATGCCAAAATCAATGAGAGCCACTCTGAATATTCGGCGTACTTGTCGAAAAAAGATCCATGAGAGAATTACTGCTGTATTGGGTAAATCTCTACTGCTCAACTACATTTACCTATCAGCTTGCTATAATATCGAATTGGTTTGTATACTTGTGGTTGCTGTGCAAATACGTATTATATATATATTATGGAATTGGTTTGTATACTTGTGGTTTCTGTGCAAATATATATATATATATATATATATATATATATATATATATATATATATATATATATATATATATATATATATATATATATATTTGATTCAGCCCATTTAATAGTAGACCAACCTCCAGTGTTTATAATACAGTTGCTGCTTTATGGTTGAAAAGAGGCAGGAACGTGAATTAGGAAATTTAGCACATAGAATAAATTTACCTTCCATTTGTCTACCATCTGGCATAAACTTTTAACAGGTCAAGAAATAAACTCACTGGACAGAGTGATACTTGTCGGGGACAGCTTTGTATCCTCTTCTGCTAATCAACTACATATATCAAGTCATCTACAAAGTTATAAAACATTGGTTTACACTCTTTATATATCATCAAGATTAAGATAGCAAATTAAAATTGGTGTGAAAGATAAGAAGTGAAGAAGATCTAGTATTGAGTAGATATATGAAGCACCAACATGCCACTGGTGCTGGCAATTGGTTATTAATGTGTCAGAAATGCCAGGGGGCGACATGAGTTTTTTGAACTGGAAAGGTTGCCTATATCCATCCAGTCAGCGCTTATCTGATGCTGTAGATCCAATTCAAAAGGTCAAAAAGAAAAAAAAAAAAGAAGATAAGATTGATGAACTTGAATGACATTGTCCCATTGGGAAATTGAAAGAAGTGTGGGTGGAAGGGATAGCACTTGCATGGATGGAAGGGAGAGAGGTTGAAGGCGACAGCAAGAGAGAGTTGAAATAAAAAAATATATATTTTAATTCTTAACAATTGAGATTGTTTTAATGGTGAACTTTTTTTTTTACGGAAAAAAGATATCCATGGTTTTTAAACTGTATATGCCACACTTTTCAAAAAAGAAACGTTTACAAATCAATGTTCTTGCTTGTAAACAAGGATTTGTTTATCTGCAATTATTTGGAAGCATTGTACATGCTATAGTAAAGTTTTTTCAATCTCAATGTCTACGGGTCTATTTAATCATATTAATTCATCTTCCATATCATTTTGACTTAGAGCTTGTTTGGTAAAGGATATTTTGGAAGAAATTTGTGTGGTTGAAAATAAGTTTCGAGGGAAAGTTTTTCAAAAATCCCAGAACAAAACAGGGGCTTTAATGTAATAAATATTCTCAAAGTCATTGGGTTAACTATAGGAGTTATCTTTATCTTCCAAAGATATGTGACTTAATGCAATAAATATTTTTGTCGTTCAGGGCTAAAGTGGACTAATTTAATAATAACCATTCATTTTTAGAGGCTAAGATGGTCAATATAGATGGGCAAACCAGCAAAGTTGGAAAATGCACTGCAAGTGCAAGAAAGACATCATATTTGTTTATTTTTATTGTTCTGTATTTTAATTAGTATATCTTCCTAGAGACTTTTGATGTCCCGCGATGTTGCGTATTTATTTATTGTAAGTGTACGGATCGCACAAGTAATAAAGTGGACATTGAGTTCGCGTATCGTTTCCACAAGGATTGGGATAATTAATTATTTTAAATTACTGACCTTAATCGAAACTAGAAAATTATTATGCTAGGATTTGGAATTTATTTTTATTTCCATTTTTATATCATGATTTAAGTATTTAACAACAATTCATGTGTTATGAAAATCAATATTCTTAATTTGTTTAAAACCTTCTTTTGAACAGGAAATAAAACATTTTTTTTTATATGTGATTCACCTATATTTCTATGGTGAATGCGAACACTTAGAAAAGCATTAAAATATCCATAAAGAATTAAAGATCTCGTAAAACACAATGGTATATTTTTATCCCAATCGAACTTTATGGCAATTAATACAAGTCTAATGAATTCCCACTCTTTCGAACACAAGAACAAGTCACAAATATCATATAATCAATGTGCATATAATTATAGATGAATGACAATTCGAATTAATTGCTCTACTATATTTTGTCTTTAATCAAACAAATCGAAAGCAAAAATAAAAATAAATAAAAAATTAAGACTTCATTATGATTTTGATACATTAAAGGTTTAGCCTAGGTACATATTGAATAATAAACAAGAAGATTTTGTAAAAGTTATCACCCGGAAACACAATAAAATCTTGTTATAGAAGAAAAGCTCGAGTCTTGAATCTTGTGCCTCTTGAATCAGTGAAGAAAAAAATGTAGAATAGGTGTGTAGAGGTCCAAAATTTCATCCAACTTTTGGTATATATAGGTAGGTTAAAAACGGTGTCACCATAAGAGGAAAGTTGTAGAATTTCAATTGAAAAAGAAAACAAAATTTTCTTGTCGAGAAAGCCACGTGACCGCGTGCAAGGCTCAAACGTGGCTCTACTTATTCAAGTTGACACCTTGCAACCGTGCTATGCAATAGAGCGCAATGGCGTGGTTTAGTAGTTTGCCTACAATTTTCATCTTTCAATTGTTCCAAGTTGGTCATTCCTCTTTAATTGCCGATAAGTCCTTTAACTTTTGATTCACGTAATTTAACCTTTATATTTTTGAGTTTTCTCAATTATCTCCTTTCATCTCTCAATTTCTCCTTTTATCTATCAATTTCTTCAATTAAGCCCTTGAATATTTGGCTTCTTCCACTTTAGCTCCACTTTGATCCTCAATTAGCTTTCCCAACTTCCACTTTCACACTTCCATCTAAATAGCTCTCAATTGATGTTTATTTGCTTCAATTTCTTCATTCTTTCAACTTTGGGATAAATACTGAAGTAAAGACAATTAACAACTCAATTAGTAGTTTTTATTCTCAATGACAATATATTTCTTGTTTTTAGTATCTAAATAAGTGTAGAAAAACACTTATCATGCGACCCATAGGAAAGAATAATATGTTGAAACTTGTATAGAGAAGTTTATTTACAGGCGAGATAATGGTTGATTTTCCTCCTCTTTAAGATAATTTATGGGTGCAATTAAATTTTAAGATTTCTCAGTTCTGGAATCACAACCTTACAGGAGCAAAAATTTGTTTAATCTGTCCAGTCTCTGGAACAAAGAGAATGGAGTAGTTAATTGCTGGTGCTTTTGTAGAAAACCTTGATAAAAGAAGCTATATGTTAGAATTGAAGTATGTATACTTTAAAATGGGTGCACGTTTGAGATCCTTACTTGTTTTATCTTTGTAAATGATTTTGAAAATGATTTCAGAAGATTTCTTCTCAGCCATCATCCACTGAGTACATTGTGTGGAGGTGTATTCTGGAAATGGAAAAAATCATAAAGTTTCTGATCCATTTAATTGATGTGCTGGAAGCTATACAGAGGGCATAATTCTTTCCAAATTTTGTGTTTACTTAGAGAGTTAACTACTTAAAAGTAAGTGCATTGGATTTATTGGGAGGAGAAATGCTAGATCCATGCGAGGGATATGTGGCCATATAGCCACGTCCAATTTTCACTAACCCATGATAACTGCCAAGTCGCATCATGCTGAAATTGTATCCTGCTTAATTTTAATACTTGATGTTTCAACCTACTTTTTGAATATTCCAATTTTTTTAGGCGAGTCTCTTTTACCTTATTATTATAGTTTCTTAGTTTTTTTTTATTTTTTTTATTTTTTTTATTATTATTTTTGGCCAGGGGATATGGTTTTTTAATGTGTGAAACTATTATTTCTTTTAAAGTGGGACGCGCATTAGTAATCACCATGCTTTATTTTTTGTCCAGCTGTGTTTCTTTGAGCTTGACTTCCGATAATGGTCATAGAAAAAACCTAATCACGTTATATGACCACCTTTCTGAATGAGTTAGTTATGGAGTTTATATAATGAACACTAATCGGGAATGAAGACCACTTAAACTTTTAAGTGCTATTATTCTCCTCGAATTGTTGCTGAAATTGTGTATTGATTTTTGTTTGACTGAGTGCAGTGTCCACGATCTCCTATTGGTTTCATTCTAGTAGCCCGGCCCCTATATGTTGTGCCGTATACTTCCCCGATGCTCATTTTGAAGGGAAGCTGGTTTTTTGAATAGTGATTTTTTGGAATATTTTATTGTGTGAATGTGTGGTTGAAAATAAGTATGGGAAAAAAGAGAATCAAACAAGGGCTTAATTTATATGAGAATTTCAAATCAAAGGATTTAAAGCTAGGAGATATCTCCTCTGATGATCGCTATTTATGTGATAATTTTTATGCAAATTTATTCGCTTCACACTTCAACTATTCTTTCATTGGATAAATTGTAAAATTATTCTAGTTGGTCAATTTCTGAAACTTCATTGAATGCACAATCTTAATATTGTGATCATTTTAGTGGTTTACTTGACAATTTGAATCCATTTCAGCTACTTGACAATTTGAATCCATTTCAGCTATGATAACTGCACTGGAAAAATCAGAGGACCATCAGAGCTACAAGCAAGACTTGATAAAAGCTACAGAAAAGCTTAACAAGGTTTTAACTGAGTCAGATGTCCGTTTGTTGATGGAGACCATGTCCCAGAAAAATGCTGCTGAAGTGTATGTATCCCACATATGGTTTTTACATATTGTTGGTTTTTGGCCATGGACTTAATTGGTACTTATAATGGTGAAGGTCCGAGAAAGAAGCCAAGAGAGAAGAAAAGCTTTTAATCAAGCAAATGGAGAAAAGCAAACGGCTGATGGAGAAAGAAATGAAACAGATGGATCGGGAGCTTAATAAGGAAAGGTTGCAAACTGTAAGTCCTGTCTCAAACCTTGTACATTTTTATATGGTTGCTGTACAATTAAAAATCTTTAAATTTTTACACATGTTCTTAAGTATTGTTTGTAGAGAATAATATTTTGACCTTATGATTAGATTATTGTTTTGATTTTATGAAATGGAATTGCATGGTTTTGTTAGTCAGTAATGGAGACAATGAATCCGAATAGTGCAGCTTTAGAGTCTTCTAGACACAAAACATTCAATAGCTGGATTTCGTGGCATGTTTAAGATGAGCTTGTATATGAATGGTGTGGATTTTTACCGTTTTCAGCTTGTAAATATCTTGGTTCTTTTATTTGAAGTTCCACAACCTTTCAGGAAAAAGAACTAAAGAGGTTACAAGATGAGGCCGAGAAAGAGGAGCGGCGCCTTGAGAAGGAAGAATCTGAGATGCAGAAGCAGCTGAAAAGGAAGCAAGAAGAAGCAGAGAAAGAACGTCGGCGCAAGGAGAAAGAAGAAGCTGAGTCAAAAAAACGACTTGCTCTGCAAAAACAAGCGTCACTCATGGAGCGTTTTCTCAGAAAAAACAAAGCTAATTCAACTTCTCAGATTGGCAGTGCTACAATCAAACAGGTAGCATCTGATCAATCCCCTAACGGGGTTGACAGGATGTCAGGACCAGTTACTGTGGCTATGGACTCTGTTCTGACCCTTGGTGAAGGATTTGATGAAGAAGATATATGGAAGTTGGTTCCTTACCTTTCTCAGTTGTTGTGGATATATCTTGTAAAATACTACTAGTTCATATAGTACAAGACACTTATCTTTTTTTTTTTTTTTTTTCAGATCACTCTTGAGATCGTGGCATTGCTTGGGACACACAGTTCGTTCTAACAGGAAAATGCATTGGGGAATTCGTCAGAAGCCTGAAACAGAACTGGTCAAGGAACTTAAGCTTAGTATGAACAGAGAATTGACCTCTTGTGAAGACTTGAGCATAGAGAAGCTTGTGGATGGATGGGTTGACTCTAATGCTGATGGACTATCTTGTACAAATGCTAATATTCTTCCCACTGGCCAGAAGCGCAGTAGGAATAGGCAGCTTTTGCAGTTTGATAAGAGTTATAGGCCTGCCTTTTATGGTGTTTGGTCCAAGAAAAGGTGCGTGCAATTGTCATGTTATATTGTTGTACTCTTATTCATGTAGTTTTACAAGTGCATTGTGGCACCTGTATGTGTATCTTTTTCATTTTTTGTGCATATGGAAGGCATCTAATTCTCAAATCTTAATTATAAATTTGGAAGTTACGACTGTTATTATTGGTGAGTCTAGGACGTTCTTGAATTAATTTGTGAAGTTGAAGAATAAATAATGATTCCTGCTCATCCAACTGTCTTCTAGCTCAATTAAGCACTTGGAATTTTACTGGTAATTTGTTACTAGAGAGGACTGCCACATTGAATAGCCTATCTTTAAGGGATGACATTGTAAATGTTTATCTTGGAGCTGTACCAGTTACTATATATATACTTAGAAGGTCCTACTTCTGTTCTCCTACTAAGCAATTTGAATTTAATAATGTTATTTTGTTTAGGACTTTAATTGTGTCGTTGAACTTGCTATTTGTCTGTTGAAGTGATACTTGTATACAGCGTCTAGGGTGGTGGTCTGGTTTATTCATTCATGCATGTTTTATACCGTTGAAAAAGAATTTGGTCCCTGCATGAAATGCGGTAGAATTATACACGTGGCTTATAAAGTTACAAGAAGATCATCAAGAAGTGATGTCACGTCAATTTGAAATAGCATATTACCATAACTCTGATTGATTGTGTGTGCTTCTCTAGTCAAGTTGTTGGAGCTCGTCATCCATTTACAAAGGATCCAGACTTGGACTATGAAATTGATAGTGATGGGGAGTGGGAAGAGGTAGGCCTGCTTTGCTGTAGATGTGATAAAATATTAAAAGATATTGGTAACTAATATTCGGTTGCATAGGAGGAGCCTGGTGAAAGCCTGTCAGATTGCGACAAGGATGAAGAAGATGAAACTGCGGAAGGACATTCAAAAGGCGATGATGAAGATGAAAGTGAAGATGGCTTTTTTGTACCTGATGGATATCTCTCGGAAAACGAGGTACTATAATTTTTATTGCTGTATAAATTGATTTTTCAGTTTATGTTGTGTGCAAAAGATAATTATCTTTGTGTTTCTTCTGGAATCTGCATGCTTACAAGTTTTTTCTTTTATTTCTTTTTCATATTTCTTTATTTCGTTATTGGGGCTTTTTTTTTTTTTTTAAATGAATTTTCTACCAAGGGTGGGAGTTGTTGGCAGAGGGAGGACAGCTGAAATTGCTAATTTATTTATTTTCAATTTTTTGGAGTCATTGATTTGTGGTCAGCTAGTTTATTCTTCATTGTGCCATATAGGGCGTACAAGATGATGAAATGGAATCTGATAAATTGGTTGAGACAAGAAACTTGCCTGATTCTGAACCGGCCAGGCAGAATGAAGAATTCTATACCTTGCTTCGACAACAGAAGTATCTGAATAATTTAACAGAGCATGCACTTCAGAAAAACCATCCCTTGATCATATTGAATCTTATGCATGAAAAGGCTATTCTGTTACCCGCTGAAGGGTTCACTGATGCGAAGAAGTTTGAACAAAAGTGCTTGCAATCTCTGAGTATTCTTCCTTACCCAGGTTGCCCCCAAATAGAGATATCATGTTGTAATGACACAATACACGAGGATCAAGAAGCTTCTCCTTCAAGTAGTAAGTCAAGTACGACTCCAGTGGCAAGTGATAGAGCTATATTGAACTCAGACTTGCCTCAAATTGTAAGTTCATTTCATTGTGGAGCACCAAAAAAATCTCATGCAGTTCGTTTGGGTGAACTTTGTGGGTAGCCAATTTTTATATTCATGATGTTTTTGCTTAATTCACACTTGAAATTATCTAAATTTTACAGGTATCTATAATCCAATCATGCTCAGAGAGTATAGGAAAGGTTTTGGGGTCCTTGCAAAATAAGTTCCCGGCTGTCCCAAAATCCCATTTAAGGAACAAAGTGCGTGAAATATCGGAGTTCTCTGATAATCGTTGGCAGGTAACTTGAAAGTTCATTTTCTGTATAACATTATCTAGTGGATGTAGTCATTTTAAATAAATGTGAGCTCACATGTTCGTGATCATATTTAAAAAAGAAAACTTCTCATTCATTTTTCTGTATGGCTTTCATCATCTAGCTGGTAAATTGTAGTCCTTGCTGATGTGGGAAATCTCCTGGTTGTGAATTGAATGAGAATTGAATGAATCTTCATATTTGAAAAAGAAAACTTTTTACATTTTAAGATGTTTGGAGGAAGTTCTGTTATTGTTCACAATCTCAACAAATTCACACCTTTAGTTACAAAAAAGGCCTATTCAAGTATGTAAATTTCATGTTACCTTTGGGCTGAGCAAGCTGTTTAATCTAATATTGCTTATGATAGCCTGATCATCATTGTGGAGGTGAATTATTTGAATGTACAGGATTGTGTGGTTTCTTTAAAAATGATTGATTGCCGAGACACTGATTTGAATTCGGCAGGTTAAGAAAGAAATTCTGGCGGAACTTGGTCTGTCCGTATCGCCGCCAGGTAAGTCATTACCTTGGTAACTTGACATTCCACTTGGTGTAGTTGATTGATATGATGAGAATGATTTAACCATGTATGTGCATTTGCAGAAAAGAGTTGTGGGAAAACAAACAGCATAGCGAAATTCTTCTCGAAAAGATGTCTGCCTCCATCTGGAAAGACTAATAGTAACCTGAACGAAACTTACCCACAATCATCCTACAAAGCTGCAGCTGCGCAGGGTAGTACTATCGAGAATTAATAATCTCTCTCGTCTTGGCCTATGTGATGTGATAAACACTTGTATAATGGTAAAAAAAATGATAGTCTGGAGATAAAATGTTGGAAGTTCGCTGTATTTTTGTTGGCCATACCCAGCTTTGAAAGCAGAATGATACTTTAAATAGACTATCAGTTTTGTGTTCTATACACCGTTCGGGAAGTGTTATAACATGTAATCTCATTAGTGTTATTTATATTTTCGAGTTAGTATTTGTGGTTAAAAATTGGATATATAAAATTTGTGTGGTTAAATAAGTAATTTGGTACTCATGCTGCGCATGCCTAATAAGACTAGCTGTACAATACAAATATTGCAGGTATCTGTCTTTTACTCGGCCCCAGTTTGGTAGGAATTTAAATTTAAATTTAAATTTAAATTTAAATCAAAGTCAACAATTGGGCTCAATCAATTCAGGGGTTCACCTTTGTGCCAATAAAAGAAAAGGTTTTTGTAGAGAATCAAGCTTTGTAAGCAAAAATGTGCATAATCAGCGTAGTAATATGGCAAAACAAGAGATCAATTGAAAAGCACAGTACTACTACTACACAACAAATCCCAGCATATTCAACAAACAACAAATAAATAGAATATATTTATGGGTATAAAAGCGAAAAATATGTCTATTTCACCAAAATGAAACTAGACTTGGAAAGGATATGGCAAGTCTTCATTTTGAACCTTGGCACTCCTCATAGCCTGAGGATTATCCCTCTCAACATAAGCATAGTACTTCAAGAAGAATGCCAGAGTCAAAACTATCCATTCTAGAATGAAAATCAGAATGCACAATCCACCTGCCAATTTCAAGATCATCACACCATCCTCTTCCCTCACATAGGACTTGAGATTTCCCAGAAAATCTGAGGGCCTCGTGAAGATCAGCACCGACACAGATCCCTGAAATATTGCTGTAATGACGGTGGCAACCATGTGAGCCCCATACCACTTTGTGGAACCCCTGGCAGCAGCGCAGCCGGAAATGGCGCCGCCAATGGTGATGATGTGGAGGAGTATCAAGAAAAACCCGCAAAGCGATGGGATGAGGCGGAGAGAGAGGGTCAAGAAGATGCAACTGGAAGCTGCACCTAGAAGAAGATAGTTTGTCAATATGAACACCTTGTGGGTGTGGGGATGGGATTCATTGGAGGTGGTGTTGTCAATGGACAAACCCATTTTTTTCTGAACTGAGTTTGAGCAAGATTTTTGAAGCTTTTGAGGATTCTTCTCAACTGGGATTTGATTTGATTTGATATTCTTGGAAAATAAATTGAATGAAATGAGTAGATCTTATGTGCTGTTTGGAGAGGAAGAGGGGATGGTATATATATATAGTATTATATATTGAGAAAGAAGAAGCTGAAACGGTCATATTTTTTGTCTGATTTTGAGAAGAAATATGACCGTTGTGAAAAGTTTGGAGTGCGTTACGGTTACCTGGTACCCATTAATATCCAGCTTTTTCCTTTTCCTTTTATAATTAACTTTAAAATAAAATCAGCAAATCATTTTGGATCTCTATTTGTATTTTATATTTTTCCTAACTGTTTTTGTATGTTTTATTATTATTTTTTGAATTTCCTCGAAATTTAAAATAAAATCAGCAAATCATTTTGGATCTCTAATTCTATTTGTATTTTATATTTTTCCTAACTCTTTTTGTACATTTTATTATTATTATTTGAATTTCCTCAAAAGGACGAACAAGAAACTACGTTTGGTTGTTTAGAACTTGTTTATAAATAGATTTTTGAGATAAAATATGTGGTTGAAAAGTGGTTTGAAAATTTGTGTTATTAAAATTTTGTATGAAAAATTGTGTAATCTATAAATAAATTGATTTATATACGTTAGCAGCACATTACAAAATTTGATGTCCTTATTTGATACATATAAATTTGATATACAACTTTACAATTATACATTTGATTAACTTTTATCCAAATTTGCTAAAAAAATTATTTCTATCGAAATCAAACGGGAGCTATCAAAGTTTTGGTCAAATCCATGCAATAAATATGGTGAATCGGTCTAAATATTTTTGAGCAATGTACAAATACCATTGTTGACAAATAAATGAGTTGACAACAATCTGTTTCTTAACGCTACATATCATTTGCAAAATTAACAATCACAATTTTTGAATTTATATGTCATCTCATCTATTAAATTCACAAATATTGTTTTTCAATATTTTTTGTTTGATGGAAAGGATAACACTAAACTCGATGGTCATTTAATTATACGAAGAGACTAAAATTTATGAATAATTTTACGAAAACATTTTTAATTGATATTTTTAAGTGACATTGTGACATGTCGAATATATATTGGATGGTATACATAATTACCCCACCACTTACTTTTTCACCATCCAATGTATATGTGTCATGTTATGATGTCAACTAAAAATGTCTCCCTGAAATTACTCAAAATATATTGCATATTTGGACTTGTCAGGCGTAAAAGTTACTTTTTTTTATTTTTTATCCAGATAGTGTTTTAAGACTTATGTTCAATAAAGTAAATTTCATTGGAATTTAAATTGATTTAGTTGTCCAATAATCATTGAACTTTTATTTGTGCCTTCGATTGATCATTAAAATTTAATACCAACTAGTTTCACACCTATGCGATGTACAGACATATTCAATTGACAAAGTATAATGTACCAACACGAAATAATGGAAAAAAAATTAAAAAGTAACAATAATGAATTATGTTGTAAACTACCATAATAACAATAGATAAATTCATAGAGAAAGAAAGAGAGAAAGGTGAGAGAATTCTTATTCTCATTAATGTATCTTCAACATATGAGTTTAAGCCTCTATTTATAGGGGTAGACAATGTCACAATCGTAATATGTAAAGTTTACAGTGATATAATGGTCATTCACATTATATATAAAATGTATATTTTATAACACTCCCTCTTGAATGACCCATTACGCAATTGTCTGCCTCGTTAAAATCTTCCTAAGAAACCCTATTGGGATAAAACTTGAGCGAAGGAAAAAGAGTACAGCAGCCCCCCTGTTGTTGGCCATCGTGAATCATTAGTCTAATGTTCGAAATGACATCCAATGATAAGTAGAACAAATCATGTACTGAAGTTTGAAGTTCTGAAGTGCTGCCTCGTTAAAATCTTGTCAATAAAATCCAGTGGGATAAAATCTGAATCAAGGAAAAAGAGTACAGCAATTGCCTCGTTAAAACCTTGTCAGGAAAATCTAGTAGGACAAAATCTGGACGAAGGAAAAAGAATACAGCATGATTCTCCCCCTAAAGTCTTGAATATTGATATTATCTTTTATCTGGAATATGTATATATACGAATCTCCTTATGTAGCCGATATCATAACATTTTTCATAGGATGTCTATGATTTTCTTCATTTGTTGATATTATTCTAATACAAAAATGTGTTGCTAAATTATAGCTCATAGATAGCTGTAATAATGTCTCAAAAACCTTACTAGGAAAATCATGTGGGACAGAACCTTAGTGAAGGGAAAAAGAGTACAATATTCCCATTAATTATCATTAATACGTCACAACTGCTGCCTCATTAAAAACTTTGCTAGAAAAATCTTGTGGGACAAAACCTCAGCTAAGGGAAAGAGAGTGCAACGCGTATTTATTTCTTTCACGGAATATCACAAGTATATTGATGCAATCCCGAATATTTTCATCAAATATATCATTTATGATGAGCTTTATATAAATTGTTCATAGCTCATTTATGATGTCATAACATGCTATACCAAGCAATGTTTTACTAATTTACCGATTGCATCTTTCACTTCTGGTGAATAATCAAATCTAGAATTCACTTCTGATGAATAATCAAATCTAGAATTCACTTCTGGTGAATAATTAAACATATTTTTTTCCATATTCACTTCTGGTGAATAATAAAATATTCATTTTCAAATTTACTTCTAGTGAATAATAAATTTTCCAGATGTCAAAAATGGTACACTCCAATTTCAATTTCAACATATTATCTCATGGAGTCATTTATATCATTCTATAGTGATACTACTCTAGGTATATTGAATCTTTCAGTGATTATACATGTATGTTCTTGCATCTCATAAATCACAATTTCTGATTTGTATAAGTATAACCAATCACTGAAATAGATATCAATTTCGACATATAATCTACAATCATTTTACTTGAAATCCCAACGTATCGTGATCAACTTGTACATCAAAAAATACTCCCAAAGTACTGAGATGAGAATCATACATTTTGATCTTACTCAATGGTTTATCAAAGAGTTCAAGCTAGTGATTTAGATTAGTCTATCCACCATATGTTATGCCAGTTCTATGAAAAATTTCGCGCCCAATGAGTCGTCTTTTACGACTGTGTAATATTTTTCATTTGTACAAATAATTACTGGCTTTACACATTTAAGCATTTGAATTTCAGGTCCTTGAACAATAATCCCTACATTGGGGTTTTATATTTAACCAAAGTATTACAATTTCATCAACCTCATTTTCACAAGAGAATTGTGTATGTATTCGATTTATTTATCGATTCAACTTCATCTCAATATAACATATAGATCTCTTTATATTTTCTATCATCAAGTACATAAATCATCATTTAACTATATCTCTTTTACTCACCATAAGTATTTAGCATCAAATGGATCATCTCAATTATTCAAGAGATATTTATTTTTGGAATCAATTGTCATTACGCTTCAGGTATAATTACGCTTCAGGCGTGTTTTCCTCATAATGTTCAGAAATCTTATATTATATTAATCGGCTAAAAATGCCTCAACATATGTCATTCATTTTTAGGGATACAATCTCAATCATATATCTAAGTGCGTTTTGGTGGAGTGTATACATATCGCACTTTTAACAAATTATAAAACTTCTTGAGCTAATCCCTATTTAACATAGAATATTGTTGTATGATAAACAATTTCTAAACAAGTTATTCTCATAGCAAATAATTTGAAGCTTTTAATCGGGATTATCTAACCGTTTATTATAGAACTTCTGGTTCAATACAATTTTATTTCACTCATATGCATGAATATATGGTTCAATACAATATCGATGAACTTCTAGTTCAATACAATGTATATATTTCACTTATGAACTTCTGGTTTGATACTATATATATATATTTCACTTATACGTATGAACTTCTAGTTCAATATAATATTTACTTGTTCGAATTTATAAATTAGTATACCTTAATTTATTATATCTAAAAAGGCGATTAGGCCGAAATCTCAAAAATGATCCTTGTCCCCATCCTTTTGATTACAAATATTTTCCCTTTTCTTGGTGGAATCAATGATACGCGGAGTCACCACTCTTTTACGCTTTAAATAATGCATTTAAGTAGATCACTTGGGAAGAAGATCAGATTCATCAAAATGGATGTTATATTATCAAATATTCGCAAATACTACTCCAATCTTCCGATAAAAGTTTTGAAAAAGACTTACCGAATTCGACTCGAAAGATTGAGGCTGCTGATGGATCAAGGTATCCCAGAAGATGATCGTTGGTTGATCGAAGCCAAACTTCGATTAGCTGGTGAATTACCAGATTCATTTTTTTAAGTACATGTCTGGCTTAGATAAGAGTACTTTTGCAAAGAAGCGAAGAGCAAAAAGATTGAAAAGTTGTTACAAATGTGCTCGATGGACATGTGATACCCCTTGTAAATCAATAGGATATTCACCCATAAATCGAGATAATAAAATAGATTTCATTAAGGGTGGGCTGGGTAAGGAGTCATTTGATGATATTCGACTGACTCTTGAGACGCACCCTTGTAGATATGTGCAGCGTGAGCTACTAACTTTATGGGCTCAATTCAACAATGATAAAGACCGTTATAGTCTCAAAAATATAATAGCAAAAGATCATATTTGTCAAGCTGTTATAAACAATGATGTTTTGGCTACTCAGCATTGATACAAGGTAAATCAGTATAGTGTATATATGTATACATATATATATTTTAACAAAGTATTGTGTATTGACATTTTTCGCATATTAATAGATTGTTACTGAGAGACCACTGAAAGAGTGTCCATTATGGAGCAAAAAATATGCTGTCAGAGATATGATCAAAAGTGGTGTCATTTAGTCAAAAGTAAATAGCAAATTTTTCAAAAGACGAGCAGTAAATAGTGAATATTTTCAAGTTTAAAAAGCCAAATAATTTTACAGTTTAATGCATCCTAAAATAACATTTTCTTGTAAGTTTTCCTTATATTCTTAAAAATGGAAGGATCAAAACTTCGACAAATCAAAATTATCTGTGTATTTTTTGGATCAAAAATCGGGAAAGACTTTGAGTATCTAGAAGCATCAGTGCTTCTAGGGAAGAGGTTGGGAGAGAGAGGTATCAATCTAGTATATGGAAAGGGTAGCAGTGGATTGAAGGGTTGTGTTTCTCAATCCGCTCAAACAGAGAAAACGAGAGTGATAGGTGTTATACGTATTCCTTTAACTGATATCGCAGGCAAAACACGAGAGCATGAAGTAGAGACGTTATCTATTCATGAACGCATAAATTGCATGTTATATGGTTCTGATGCTTTCATTGTCATGCCTGGAGGCTTTGGTACTTTAGAGGAAATCTTTAATATTACCTCATGGGCTCAGCTGGGTCTCCATAATAAGCTTATTGGGCTTTTAAATGTTAACAACTTCTTTGATGATTTACTAACATTTCTTGATTATGCTGTGGAATAGGGATTCATCTCTCCATTTTCTAGGAGGATCCTTATTTCTGCTCCCACTATCGACGAACTGCTGGAAAAGTTACAATCATATATTCTAGTACAAGATTCAACAAAAGTTAAGATAGATTGGTCGCAAGAAAGGGGTATCAAGCGAAAATGAAGTCCGGTTAATGTAAGTTTAACCTTGTGAATCTCCAAAATATTTGGGAGGTGGTAGAGTACAAAGTATTTTTACTCTTGAGACACACCTCTAATATTAAGGATTTTATGAATATTTGAACTTAATCTTGTGAACCTCAAAAAGATTAGGAGTGATAGAGTACGGAGTATTCTTACTCTTTACTCTTGAGACACACAAAAAGATTATAGGTGGTAGAGTACAAAGTATTCTTACTCTTGAGACACACCTCTACATTTTGAGGATTATAAATGTTTATCCATTTTGCATGTATCCTTTTTTTCTCGATATGTTTCAGTATGACTCTATTGTGTTTCTTCATGAGCAATAATAATATCATTTCAGTATGTTTATATGATGATCTTTACTTCTTCTGAAATAAATATGCACTTCTTTTGGAGTACATAAGTGCTTGTGCAAGAATTTTATCAAATATGTTTATCTCAATCATATAATATTTACATCATAATACTGATGAGATTATTTTCACATTAGTTATGTCCGTGCTATCATGTGGTATTATCTTATCATACATCAACATTTTTCTTATTGGATAATTCATTTTCATCAGTAATTTCAATATAGATATTGATAACTTCTTAGTAATGGTAACTTCTGGTACAATTTGATAAAATATTATCTAACTTTACTAGTAGTACATTCAAATAATCAAATTTATAACAACATAAATATTTAAAATCAGTATAACCAATCATATATGTGGTCACATAATATGTATTTTAAAATTGATAAAACCAACCATATAGATGGTAACGTAATATGTATTTTAAAATTGATAAAACCAACCATATAGATGAAATTAATATGATGAATTAATTATCTGGGCATTAGCAATTACTACTGTTGCATAAAGATGCTTGACCCACTCTTGTCCCCCACTAAATTGGTGGATACCAAGTTAGAAAAGCCATCAAAGCTAGGAGAGATAAAAGTGATTTGGAGTAGATTAGAACCACGCGAAACAATCTGACTTACAATATCGATTTTCGAAGCCAATTTCTGACTGTGCAATTTAGTTGCCGCCATATAAATCACAAACCTTTTCTAACAGATTTTAGAGAAAGAAAATAGAAATACAGAGTTCATATATAAAATTCTTTCTCAGATCCAGTTGAGGGAGTGGGTTTTTATTGATTGGAGCTTACACAATTTCTAATTAAATCTGAAGGAAAGAGGATTGATAATTCAAAAGCAAGGAGGTTAAAAGCTTCAGGAAACTCAAAGTTGAAGTCGCAGAGGTTAAAGAATCAATAAAACTCTCATTAATGTTGCTTATTTATATTGAAATCATGTTAAAGATAAGATAAGAAGCTATAGAGAAGTTGCTGGAAGTGAACCCGACAAGAGAAGATTTGAGAGAGACAACAGATTTTCTGGATGTGGAATTTAAAAGCGCAGTTCATGTTGATTAATAATAATCAGGTTTCTGATACATATTAACGTGTCTTCAACATATGAGTTTAAGCCTCTATTTATAGGGGGTGGATAATGACACAATCGTAATATGTAAAGTTTACAGAGATATAATGATCATTCACATTATATATAAAATGTATATTTTATAACAAATGCCAATTTAAATTATAATAAACCAAATTCTCCACGTCCAAAAGTTTCACAACTAACATATGTATGTACGTACATATGTGTTTGTGTATATATACATACATCACAAGATACAAGCAATAAATCAGGCCTATAATCCTTCAAATTTTAGGATCCTACAATTGCACTTAATGGAAAAGGAAAAGGAAAAGGAAAAAAAAAATTACAAAAAATGGAAGTTTAGGCCCCGTGCTGTTTTCAGCCAATTTTTAGTTTTCGATTTTTGGAAATATCGAAAACGCGTTTACTTTGCCCATTTTCAGAAACGCGTTTTCCAAAATACCAAAAAAAAATACAAAAGAAACTCAAAACGAGTTTATAACGTTTTGGATGTTTTGTGTTAAAAAATCCAAAACGACCAAAACAGGTGTTTTGGATTTTATTTTTATTTATTTATTTATTTATAAATGTGAGACACTTCTTTCACTTGAAATTCTTATATTATTTTGCCATTATATATAAATTCATGTTAAGTTTTTTTTTTTTGTAATTTTTTATTATTATTATTTTTTAAATGTGAGACACTTCATTCACTTGAAGTTCTTATATTATTTTTTTCATTATATATAGATCCATGTTAAAAAAAAAAAATTTGTAAATTATTATTATTATTATTATTTTGTAAAAGTGAAACACTTCCTTCACTTGAAATTCTTATATTATTTTGTCATTATATATAAATCCACGTTAAAATTTTTTTTATTTTTATTTTTTTTTATGTAAATTTTTTTTTTTTTATTTTTTGTAAAAGTGAGACACTTCATTCACTTGAAGTTCTTATGTTATTTTGCCATTATATATAGATCCTTTTTAAGAATTTTTTTTTTTTTTTTTTTTTTTTTGTGGGTAAATTTTTTTGTATTTGTTTATTTTATTTTTTTATTTTGTAAAAGTGACATTTCCTTCACTTGAAGTTCTTATGTTATTTTGCCATTATATAGATCCATATTAAGATTTTTATTTTATTTTTTGTAATTTTTTTTTATTATTATTATTTTGTAAATGTGAGACACTTCCTTCATTTGAAGTTCTTATGTTATTTTGTCATATATATAGATTCATGTTAAGATTTTTTCTTTTGTAATTTTTTTAATAGTAAATGTGAGACACTTCCTTCACTTGAAATTCTTATATTATTTTGTCATTATATATAGATCCATGTTAAGATTTTTTTGGTATGAGCTTAAATTTTTGTTTAGCTGAAACAATATTAATGATGAATTTATTGATATAGAAAACTAACTAATTTATTAACATTAAAATTAATGTAATTCAACAAATCAACCATTTTTGACATATAAAATATCAAAAAATAAATATATCAAAAAATTACAAAATAAACGTATTTTTCAGTTTTCTATTTTTGAAAACAGTTTTCCAAAATTATAAAGAAAACATGTTTTCAGAAATCCAAAAACAAACAACCAAAATCCAAAATTCAAAACAAAATCCAAAACTCAAAATTCAAAATCGAAATACAAAGAGAACGACCCCTTAGTGGCCGGTAATAGAGAAGGGCCGTCACAAAAATATTCATGAGCGGTGAAGAAGCCAAGATCAAGGTAGTCAGGTGGTGATAGATATTAGAATTAGTAGGAAAATCTGATGCAAATGAAAGCAATGTTGCTTTATATTTTCTTTGACACTCGATCTACTCATGGGGATCGCTATCAGCAACAACTCCAGACCAGGTTCGAATATGAACAACACATATTCATATTCCCCTATTAAAAATTGAAAAATGGAACAAAATTTATCATAATTGTACAACAAATAATTCCCAACAAGAATGTAAAATTAAAAACATTTTGAAGCCGACAAAAAACAAATATCTTCTTGATCCTGGGGTCACAATTAAAATAAACTTGTAAATACCAGACTTCAAAGATCAAATCAATTATTTTTCACTTGGACAAGGTTTTCAGAATCTCATTTCTTCCAAGTATACTTAATTCAAAAAATATTCAAAACAAAAGATGAGGTGGGAGAGAGAAATCCCTTTATAAACAACGAAAAAACTTGAGAACTCTATTTTTCTTTTAAGTTTTTACTCCAAGAAAATAATTAAAAATTGAAGCAAGTGATGTAATACGTAAACTTAAGCAAAGGAGACACTGGGGGAATTGACAGTGGTCAGGTGGTGAGGGATCTTAGAACTCGTCGGAAAATCTGATTCATAGTGTTTCGACTTCAAAATGTTCTAAATTTTACATTCTTGTGAGGAAACATATAAAACAACATCATTAATTTATTGAGAGGGTTGCCAATAACTTTACATAACTCATTCACATTCATAGTTTTAACTTAGTAAAAGTTGACATATTCTATTTTTCTACAAATTGATAATTAATAGAATTACGTAAATATTTCTTGAATATAATATCTCCTATATATATTGGTCGAGTATCATTTTATTTTTGGTATATAATGATTTTGGTTGAATCAAGAAATATTGATCTTTTATGATTAAAATCAAGATATGATGATCTCGAAATATTGTGATAAGTTTCTTGATGATTTATTTCTTGATATGACCGAGCATAACCAAAAGTGATTAGGTCGAGTATCTTGATTCTTAGTATTCAAGTTTATCACTTCATATGGTAAGATTTTTTATTCCATAACCAATTGTGATTATCTTGCCTTATCTTTACTTATGGTAAGATTTATTTATGATTATTATCTCTAATCATCTTTGATTAACTTGCAGGTAATAGAGATTTTATGCAACAAGGATTCTTGATAGATAAGAAATCCGATTGCATTTAAATATGAGAAAAATGGGACGTTTTTCCTCAAAAAGTCTTGAAGCAAATTTTCATGTTGTGCACTTATATTCATGGCTTCAACTGTGTTTTGACTTAGGTTCTCCGGGAGGAGGAATTAATCACTTAGAGAAGAAAAGACTTTCAATGTGAAGATCAAACGGGAAGTTTGAATCATATTCGAATGAGAGTTCGAGGTTGTTGAAAAGTGTTGCAGATTCAAAAAAAAACTATTGAAGAGTGGTGGGACGCCAGCTCATATTGCATGCCATAAAATAATCAGGGAGTTATCTATTTCTTGAATGTTTGATAGTCTATGCGTAGATTTATCATATCTGTATAAAATTTTTTCTTATATAGTGATTGATTTTTGTTCGCGGGGTGCGGGCACGTGAGTTTTTCCTATTAGGGTTTTTTCCACGTTAAGTTCAAATATTGTGTTCTTGACTTCTTACAATACTGCATACTTTATACTGTCTATTTACGTTTTACAATCCAAACGAATCTGCATCGGGAAAATTCATCTGGTATTTTGCTAAAACTAAACTTAACGATTCACTGTTAATTTATTACTGTTCAGACAAATCTGTTACAGTAAGTTCGTTTAAATATAAAATTTAAACAACTTTAAATTTTCACATAGCTACGAAATACAGAATCTCACAGATTAAAAGCCTGAATCATTCCACTTGGTAGCAAAGATGGAAAGATTCAGGATCAAGATCAAAGCTTTAGACTTAAGACAACCAATTTACAACACATCTTCCCGATCAGCCAGATCTCAAAGATCAAATCAATTATTTTTCACTTGAAGTTTCAAACCATTATCAAAATCACAAGATATTAACCTTCTTGTACATTGCTCGGATAAATGTATGCAAATTCTGGATGATATCTCTTGCTAGGTTTTGTTAACCAACAAAGAAAGATAAGCATGCCTTTTTCTTAAGAACTAAAGGAAAGTGTTGGACAATATATTTTGTTAAGTCAAGGTGGCCTTCATTTTATAGAATTTATATAGCATTGAACTGAATGAATCTGTGCACTAACATATATAAATTGGTGCAAAAATTATTGTTAGAGATTTTCCTTCATATTGTTGAGCATAAACTATTAACGTAATGAATGAAAATAGTTTAGAAGATAAACTAATTTTTATCTTCTAAACAACTTTGTATTCCCTCTCTCTCCGCCACATTTAAAAAGTATGCTCAGTTTGTTTTAGATGGTGTTTTCCAGTAATTATTGCAGTGGTATTAATTTGATTATCGAGAAAGTGGGTATCGTAAAAGACAGAAAAGGCAATAACGAATCTTACTTGAGACCATTGATTCCATCCTCTTCATCTATAAGTTTAATGGTGAATTCCTTCATGGCAAATGGAAGTGTAAAGACTCCTTCTACCATCATAAGCTGGTAATCTCATACCTAACTCAGATTCTTTGTATAGTTTCACTTGATACCACTTCATGGATTATATTAACCTGTAAGCAGCATGACACAACCATATGGAACAATATTAATGACCAACTATAAAGACAAATCAATGCTGCAGAAGCAAAAGACAAAGTAAAAACAGGAGCTTAATCAATGGCAACTGCAAAGAAACAGCATAAGAGGAAGACAACACCATATAAGGCTTATTTTTCTTCAATGTACCCACAATGTGTTGAACTGGATATCTTATCACAATGTTCTTAATTTAACATATGAGATTTATAATATTAGAGTATAGAGCTGTATATAATGAAGAATTGGAAAAAGCTTATGAAATCATAGTATAAAAACGAATAAGAAATACACATCTCGGCAAGTGCACCCAACCCAACCACATTCAGGAAACAGGATGATTTATTGAAGCACAATGCAAATTTACTATTCATTTACGTAATTTAACATACGAATTTATAATATTTAGAGTTATATATACAGAAGAATTGGAAAATCTGTGTTATGAAACTATTGCTATGAAACGTGTTATTTGGTGTTATGAAAAAGTGTTTTGAAATTCATGTAATCTTCCTCTAATTCTAGATGCTTTACGATAAAAGTGTACTAAACGGATTTATTTTTTGCTCTCTTATAGTGTCTACATTCAGACAACTCAATTGAGGCAATCTATCAGTAACATAATAGAACACGACACTGTCATTTTGATGACACCACTAGATTTTATGCTGCCTATATTTCTGATGATGACACAACTATATTACACAAATAAATGTTCAGTCTCAAGTCATGAAATTGAAAGCAGCACCACAGAATGAAAGTTGGAACCAAAATAAGATAAAAACAACAATAAGAACAATAAGTCCAGCATACACTTTTCAAGCCATTACACACGACACTGTCTACAAATTTAAATCAAGTTCCCCAATAAATTATATTGTTGTTGGTTGTGTGTTCAAAACCAGATTTTGAATTGGGATCACCAAAGTCTTGTACTACGTCGTTGATAGCCTCCACGTTTTCCTGAATTTTCTTCTTCCCATTTTTTGGATTTCTAGTAGCCTGTATAAAAGACACAAATGAACTTAGATTTGGAAAGTGAAATGTGACATGAACAAATGAAAATGATAAAATTAAATGCAAATCATACCTTTGTTTTCTTTGTAGCACTTTCCAATGGCCCCTTGTGTCTATTCTTTCTTGGGGCTCCCTTTCTCTTCAAGCATTTTGGATCTAGAATTGGGGCTCCCGTGGTACAGGCGTTCGGTGCACTAATTTGACAAAGAGGATTAACTCCTAAAATTGTCCTTGGTCTTGAGATGCTCGGCTCAGTCAACTGATTTTCAAGCAAATCCATTAACTCTCGAGTTATTATCTGATTGTCAACTACCGTATTTGCTACCTTGGAAAAGAGACTACACAATTGCTCATGTCTAACTTGCTCAACAGTGCTGACCCATCCATCATAATTGATCTTCACTCTAGTATATGCTCTTCGCACATCTCATCTCCATCTTCTCAAAATATAGGCTTTAGGCAGAACTCTTATGCCATTACGCATTAGAACTGAAATAGCATGCCTACAAATAATGCCCCTAAACTCGAACATGTGACAACTACAAACGGCGTGTTGATTCTCTCTATCGAATGACACTGTAAAACACTTTCGCCTCTCTATCCCGTTAATTGTAATATATTTTCTTCTACCTGGATCGAAGTATCATTATTGGCGAATACAAGGTCACAGTAAACTTTGCCGATTATTTCTCTTTGAAACTCTTTGAACTTAGACAGTTTAGAGTTTTTGGACTAGTTTCTCCATAGCAAACATAGTGACATAAAGAACCAGCTATGTATATGACTTTACGTCTACCTGAAACTCCTTCTCCACTTTACTTCTCAACGCCCGCTCATACTGTTCTACAAACTGCTGAATTAACGTATCCATCAAAAAAGGCATTTATACTTTCACTGCGTTACGTGGTTGACATTCCTGCCCAAAAACTTGTTCTCAAGAAACAAGGTACCCAACGACCTCTTTCATTGTATAGACCAGATAGCCAGTCATTTTCATGTAGCTTATATGTAGCAAGCATTTCAATCCAATGTTTCTCAAATTCTTCTGGAGTGTGTGAGTCGTAAACTACTTCATGCACGGTTGATAGAATTGCACCCTTATGAGTATGTTCCCTAAATTTTTCTAGCAACTTCTTCAGGATGTGCCACAAACACCATCTATGCTTTGTATTCGGGAATACAATTTGAATAGAATTTTGCATTGCACGATCCTGATCAGTGATTATACCTCTTGGTGCCTTGCCATCCATACAATGCAACCACATTCTGAATAGCCAAACAAATGTCTCTGTATCCTCGTTGGACACTAAACCACAACCAAGCAGCGTGGATTGACCATGATGATTAACACCTACAAATGGTGCGAAAGGCATGTCATATTTATTGGTAAGATAAGTTGTATCAAATGTTATAACATTGCCAAACTCCTTGTATGCGTGCCTACATCGATTATCAGCCCAGAATACGTTTTTCAAATGCGACTCCTCATCTAAGTCCACAATAAAGAAGAAACTCGGGCACTGTGCTTGCATCTTTGAAAAGTAGGCCTGAATTGCAGCTGCATCACCTTCTCCGAGTCTCAACTGTCGAACCTGATCAATGTAATTCCTGCAATCCTTTTCGATAAACGTTAGGTTCTCATACTCACCCGCTTCTACAAAGGCTGAATTGAAACTCTTGTGAAGGAGGATACCAGCTATGTCATTCACCTCAAGCTTTCACTTCACCTGGTCAGTCAATTTTCGATTACAACGAAACATTCTAGACTTTGAAGGACTAATACTGTGATTGTGTTCTAAATGGACAAACACTAACATGCCAAGTTCCTGCAACATCTGAGCAAACCGTCATCCTAGCCTTGCAGCCAGTTTGCTTAGTTGGGGTTTCAACGAATCTCGCACAGTACTAGATCTCTTTCCTTCAGGGCTACAAACAAATGTCACACTTCTTACCCACCCATTTGAAGCCTTTCTGGAATTCCTTCGTCTAATAGGAATACCCGCTTTGTGAGAATATTTCAAGTAGAATTCAATTCGTAAGTCTCCTCTTGGCTAGAAAACTTCTGCCCCACCACAGGCACAAAGTCAGTGTCCTCAACTGTTAGATTCTCACTCTATCCAACAAATTTCTCAACTATTGTATCATTTTCTTCAACACATTCGTCATCGTTGGAGGACAACGTTTCATTTCCTATAGAAGTAAAATAACTTGTTAAAATGTGAGAAAAATTAGGATTATAGGTAAAATGTTTCAAAAATTCGGTACACATCTGCCTTTTCTATTCCCAATCAATGTATAAACAAAGTCAGAAGAAATGTACCTATTATATTCCTAATCTACCTATTCATTCATATATTTTAGTTTAAATGTTAAACAAATTAGGATTATAGTTCAAAATATAAACTTATTTTTTGTTCGAAAATGGAAAAAGCGGATGAAATGAACAGATTTTTTTGCTGAAATGTTAGACAAATAGGGGAAGAAATCCGCCTACTCCACTCCTAATCATTTTGTAACTATAGCTTCAAGAAGTTAAACATACCTGCCGAAAAAGCTATTGAAGGCCCAACTTCCGACGGCAAAGCTACCATGCAACAGGTGTTCGTCGTAATCTTCGGCAGCAGAGTGTCTATTTCGCGGTGCTCGCGCTGTTCAGATTGCATTGCTGTGACAGTCGGTGGTTCACCGGTGAACTCCAGTGAGTGGCAGGAGAGGACAAATTTCTCGATTGACAAAGGAAGAGGTCTGGGTGAACTTTGATGGGTGGCGGGAATGAGAAATTTTTTGGATCAGAAATGAATGTGTTGTCTAGTCCATTGTCAAGATTTTAAATCACAGTCTAATGTCTCGTGATAATATGGAGGGCTTTTTCTCACGATAATTTAGGTTGGGGTCAAGGTGGCTATCACATGTGGAGGTGCAAGTAGCAGTTTTTGCATAAACTAATCCCATAAATAATGGTAACTGCCTCCACTAATTCAACTGTTCAATAATTTTAAAACCCACTAATTCAACCACCATAAAAAATTTAGAATTTTTGACAATTGAGATTCTGGTAAAAATTAATTTGTCAGAATCTCAATTGTCATTATATAAATATAAATATAGATGAAGCAAAATATTAATGTGTTGTATTTATTTTTCCAACACTATTATGTTGTTTTGAAATAATAATGAGTCATTATATTTGTATTTATTTTTCCAATACTACTATGTTTTTTTTAATGAAACAAAAAATTGTTTTTTACTTGTTCAACTCATCATATTCTAACATTATTTTTTTTAATGTGTTGTATTTATTTTTTTACCACTGTTAAGCCAATATTTCTCAGATTTCCCATGTAGAACTATTGTGTTCTTCATCCAAGAACACAACAACATGCTTGGATGACATATCACATGCATAGTATATCAGTATTTTACTTTACTACACATGAAAATAAACATGCTTTTCTGTACCAATCAGATTTCGATTTCTTTGGTTATCAATTTTTGTTTTATTTTTTCTTAGATAGAAATGGTGCCAATGAAACTTAACAAATTATCTTTTACTAATTAGGAAAAATAAGCTTGATTTTTCGAGGGAATAAAATCTGGCTCTTATTTTATTTTTTTAACAAAATCAAGATACGACAGTAACAGTTCGTTTTATTCATTCAAATGGATGTAAAAAGGGTCGGTAAACACCAACTACTCATAATCTCGAAATGAAAACATTCGTGCAAAACATTTATATGCTTATAATTTGCTAACAGATCGTTTTTTACAATACACAAAGTTTCAAGTACATTAAAAGACAGATGACATACTTTCTTGGCGATAAAAATCATTTCCAAACTATAAATGTCATCCATGTTTTCAAAACTCGGATTCTTCCAAACTTGTACCACGCGAACCTTGAAAGCACAGTGCATTTTGGTTAGGTCAATGTCTGCTAGCATGTCAATGATCAGAGCCATTGCGTTGCCACAATATAAAAATAGAAAACAGAAAAAAAAAAAAAAAAAAAAAGGCCAAAAGTTGCTAAATAGTTGAGTTTCTAAGTCACAAAGAACACAACCATTGTTGAGATTATTGTACACCTCTGAATTACATTCCTCGCGTCTATGCAAATGGGTGTAAATGAATTATCAAATATTGGTTGCTTTTTTTATTGGCAACGATAGCTTTCACTTTAGCTAACAATCTATATCTATATTATTATTATTATTATTATTATTATTATTATATAAAAGTAGAAGAGTACAACTCGTATTTCCCACCTAGAAGCCTAATTTTAATAAAGGAAATCAGAGATTATTTTTAATTGGCATACTACATGGATTCCCGCTACGACAATTAATTCAAAATTTCTGATAGATAACTCAGCATTAATTGTCTAGTCCAGTTTGAATTAAAAGTACGTCAGCAACATTAAATCAAACAAACCAGCTTTAGGAAAAATTAATAAAAATGGAAAATAGATACAAATAATCAATATCACTTCATATCTTTATATCACTACATCTTCCTTCATCGTCTTACTTCATTTGACTTAAGAAAGTGTAAAATACATTTGCCCACTAGAGAACGCAATGACCATGGCCGAACACACTAGCAAGATTTGCGACATTAACTCAACCAAGACTGAGTGGAAGCTCTTGGTCCGGGTTGTGAGGCTTTGGCAAGTCCCGGATTACAACCTCAAAGACCAAATTAACAGTATAGAGATGGTGTTTGTTGACAAAAACGTGAGTTTGTTGACCTCTTTTTTCAGATATCAATGTTCTCTTCATGCCTTTTGAAAAGCATAATGCTTCATTTAAAAACATGTATATAATAGATGCCTAAAGGTACTTTCTACAGTTTAAAATTGTTGTTCTTGGAACTCTCTTCATGTCCTTCGAAAAATATAATGAACCATGTTTCAAACACTATACATTAACTACTTAAAAAAGGTGTCTCTTCATAAAAACAAAGTTTCCGATTATGTTATTTGTAGTCGATTGATGTGTTTTTAAAAATATAAACTTTTGTTGTTATATTCATCTATTTTTAACTGTATAAAATTGTGATGATAAGTGTTTCATTTCATTTAAAACCTCTTTATCAGAAAATCATTTCAAACCATTGCTGCATAAATAATAAAGGTAGAAGATATGGACTCATACACAAAGGGTTTTAATTTAGAAATGAAATAGACAGTAGATTAATAGAAATGAGTAAAAATCATTGATGACATAAACGAAATGAAAGTTGCATAAGCATGTTTAAAACTGGTATTTTAATGCATAAACAATAATAAGTCTAAATGAAATGGACTTATACAGAAATTGTTGCAATCTAGCTAGCAGTGAAGCAGAGAGTATAGTGAGATACGTGAATAAGATGCATAGTGACAGTAAAACATCAACCCTTACTAGAATATATGCAAACTAAACATAGTTACATGAATGTTGTGAGTGAGACTAGGAATTACACACAAAATACTAGGCTTCTGGAAAGCTTTGGTACTATAAACAGTGAACTCCTACAAACCTAAAGTTAATGTTACACGTTTTGGCTAGTCGAAATATACAAAGCAAAATGTATTCATGTAGACCCATGCACAAACTTCATATTATCTATAGATGAAGTAGACAATAATGTAATAAAAATAAAGCACAATCAAGTTAATAACATAATAAAAAAATAAGTGAGATGCATAGTGACAGTAAAACATCAATCCTTACTAGAATATATGAAAACTAAACACGACTACATGAATGTTCTGAGTGAGAACTTGGAAAAACACATAAAATACCAGTATTAACTGAGCTTTAGTACTGTAAACTACGCACTCTCACAAAAAGAAGTTAATGCTACACGTTTCGTCAAGTTGAAATATACAAAGCATAATGTATTCGTGTAGACTCATACACAAACTTCATATAATCTATAGATGAAGTAGAAAATAATGTAATAAAAATCAAGTAAAATCAGGTTAATAACATAATAAAAAAATAAATGAGATGCATAGTGACAGTCTAACGAGATGCATAGTGACAGTTTAACATCAATCCTTACTTAAATATATGCAAACTAATCACAACTACATGAATTACAAAGAAAAAAAAAAAAAAAGAATTCACACACATATATGTGTATGTATGTATGTATTTTAGTCATCTTGCTTACACATTGTCGCAACGTATTAAGTACTTACTATTTTTAGGGTGAAAGGATTCAAGAATCAATCAAATAGTCAATGATTCGCATTTTCAAGTCTTTGATTGAGGAAGGACAGTTATACATTGTGAAAAAATTTTATGTTGGTTATAATAATGTGAAGTACAAAGCAACAAACCACAAATACAAACTGAATTTTCTGCACAAGACTCGGATTGTAAATGCACTGGATGATGCTTTCACATTCGGGAATTTCTATTCCATTCATTTTCTGATACTTCATCATCCCCTACGCTTACTGAACAACTATTTGGTAACATGAGTCTTTCTTCGTTTTCTTCTTTCTGGGCAGCATGATACGTCCATCCTAAGAATATATTTATTACAACTTTAGTTGTAAACTAGCACTATTTTTACACATTGTTTTGTAACAGATATAATTGTTTAAGTTGTGGGCAAAGACGCATAAAAAATTAGGGAATCTAGCACTGGAACAAATAAACTGATCGATATTGTAGTCGAAGACTTGGAGTACGTATTATTATCTTATTTGCTTAATGAATTACAATGGAAAAGTTAGTTGTTTGTGCTATTCCTATTTAATATGTAAATTGTTCAATGTAGGAAAAATAAGCTCCAATGTACACTAAAGGATGACTACGCAGATGAGTTGAGTAAGTATCTCGAGTGTGAAAAAACAAAACTTGTTGTGATCATACTACAAATGTGTCGGGCTAAAAAATTTAGAGGTATTGTTGAGTTGTACTACATTTATATATGCAATGTGTTCAACCACAAAAGATAATTTTAATTTGGAGGACATCTTCACTGGTAAAGTTAGGATATCAAGCAGTTACTATGTAACAAAGATATTATTCGATGATCTCGTTAGAGAAATTACTAAATTTCGAAACAAGTAAGCCTTTCTATTCAATTTTCATAGTTCTCTATTACATTGTAAATATTGATTATTACTAAATTGTGACTCACATAAATTCATTCTTTTCCAAATCTTAACAAGTATTGAAAAACTAGATAGCAGTTCTCAAGTGATTAGTCAAATCTCATCCTCATCTGTATATTCTGTGTCCACTGATCGTCCACTGATCTAGCAAACGGAGACATTGAAATTAGAACAATTGACGAACTGTTGGAATCTACAGAGGTTAGTAAATATTTGTTTAGTAAAAGATATTTTAGTATTTCATTAACTTTTTGTTACCATTGAGAAAGGTTTGAAGTTGTTGGGTTTATGCAACGATAATTGCTATGGAGTGTGAGAAGAATTGGTGGTATTTATCTTGCACCAAGTGTACCAAGAAGGTCAGTCTTGTTGGAAAACGATTTTATTGCAAAAAAATGTGATAGATATGACATCATAGGAACCCCTAGGTACACAGAAGATAGTAATTGTCTTACTCATTTTAACTATCTTGATACATTTTTTTAATATTACATTGATACATGACATCATGTTAGGTATAAGATTCAAGTTCGAATTATAGATGGAACTGGAAGTACGACTTTTCTATTAGTGTTTACAGCTTATTGGGAGGACTGCACTTGAATTGAAAGATGATTTTGAGAAGGTTTGAATTATAGCAATTTACATGCATTCAAATACTTTAGTAAACAAGGATTTAAATCATTTACAATCCCACAGGCATCTGGTGAAGAATGTTATCAGGTAGAAATTGATGCTTTGATTAAAAGGAAGATTTTAATTAAGGTTAAAATCAAACTTCAGAACATTACTGAACACTCTGAAGTCTATGTTGTAATGAAAATGACTGATGATAACAACCTAATAGCAAAGCATGTCTCAAGTCGTAACAGTGAAAGCCAGGTAAGGATAAATTAAATTTAGTTATCTTTTTTGTTCATTGTTCACTAACTTGTGAAGTTCTCTTATTGGAAAAAAATTGCTAAGGCCTTGATATGCTTTCAAAGCTGGAAAGCAACGATGCTATAGACTTAAGGGTAAGCTATACATAACAATAATTTCAATACATTATGATAGTAGACGAGCTGTAATGCAATAAATCGTTTGTTGTTTTATCCTTATGTAAGATTCATTGTCAGATAATGATTTCCATACCCCTAACAAAACACCGTCGAAATAAATCATCTACTTTGGCGATCAAAGATGGTGAACCACCAGCACAAATTTTAAGTAACAAGATGAAGTAAAATGTGTGATTAAAAAGTGGAAAGAGAAAATGCATGTGGTTAAAAAGCAGTTTGAGAAATTGTGTTTTTTATAAATTGTAATGATTGCGTTAAAGAATAGATGCTAATTAGGTGATTAAGTAGAAATTACATTATAAGTTAGGTGGTTATTGAGATACATTTTGAAGTTGAGTGGCTAACTAGAAACCTTGTCAAAATTGGATGGTCATTGAGATACCTTTTAAAGTTGGGTAGCTAATTAGTAACCTTCAGAAAGTAGGTTGGCTATTGATTAATTTTACCTAGCACCCAGAACAAAATTTGAAATTTGAAAGCAGAGAGGGTAAAAAAAAAAAAAAAAAAAAGGAAGAATGGCTTCCGCCTCGGACATGAAGGGTTTCTACAGGCAAAAGAAGAAGAAGACGGCTGCAGGAAGGGGAATTGGAAAGTCTAAAGCAAATAAAGTGACGTCGTTTAAAAAGCGAAAAAACTCCGCCTCCGTTGGTACCTACCAAGTTCAGCCTTCGGCTCTCATCTCCCATGGTTCACTCGATCTTCAAGGTTGAACCTTTCTATTCTCCTCCTTTCCGAACGAGATTTAATATGTATATCACTCCTCTGATAGTAAATAAACGCAAACAAACAGTTTTAGGGCTAAATCACAAAACTTAGTTTTAAATTTCGGTAAAAATTACTTATTGTGCATTACTCATACTTGGTATATAGATGAAATTTAGCAGCGCTAAATGTATGTGCAGATTTGAACTTAAGTAATGCATATATCAATTCATTGATTTCCGCCTCAAAACAAAGCCGTTATGAGTTATATTTAGAAATATAAATTTAGTATATATTGTTAATACTTGTATAGAGAATTTTGTGAGATGTACCAGAAATTATATTTCTCAATTGCCATGCCTAAAATTACAAGTGTCTTTTGAAAAATATTTCATTGAAAGCAATTTTGATTGCGGAAACAATTCTCCATTTGCTCAAATTTGGAAATTTTGTGCTGAACATCAATCAACTTTTATGGTTTTTTGTTTCCAAAATTCGCAATTTCAGTTGCACTTAATTTTATTGCTTGAAATTCATGGCTACTCTAATATGATATCAAAATTCGACAGATGATTATGATAGCAATGAGGAGGTTCTGAGGCAATTTGACATAAGCATGGCATATGGACCATGCCTTGGGATAACCAGACTGGATCGATGGGAACGTGCTAAAGCCTTGGGCTTGAACCCTCCAAAAGATGTTGAGCGTCTCTCGAGAACAGGGAAGGTTAATGCTGAATGCTTGTGGGATGATCGCATTTAGGTCTACCTGACTACCTCTCCTTTATTCTTTGTTAGTCAATGTCTGTAG
Organism: Ligustrum vulgare; assembly: GCA_963555705.1. NCBI lineage: Eukaryota > Viridiplantae > Streptophyta > Magnoliopsida > Lamiales > Oleaceae > Ligustrum > Ligustrum vulgare. The sequence goes on along the minus strand of OY743171.1, from coordinate 33,069,081 downwards.
CTCTCTCTTGTACTTTATTTAAGCTATAATGTGTCGGCTTGTGGATATAACCTGTTCAGCCTCTTGCTGCAAATATGGTTACTCTTGTTGCTTTGTTGCGTTCAACCAGATGAATGTATTTGGCCTTAATGTTATCTTGTGGATATATCTCTTTGCTTCTTTCTTTCTTCTGAAATTTGGCTTCCATAGTGGTATATTTGGGATTGGCAATTTCACATTGTCAAATTTGTTGGATTTTGCTAAGTTATGCTAATGGATTTGTAAACGTGTCTTGACGCTACGTAGAGGGGAGTGTTGAGGACTCTAGCCCGACGAATAAGGGGAGTGTAAATCTTGTAGGAAAAAGTAAATACTTACAGAATTTTTAATTGAACTGCTGATCTGAGGTGGGGATGGGGATTTTATAGCAATTCCCATCCCAATCATTGTCAGGGATTTTTCGCTCCATTGCTTATTCTAGAAAAGTCCAAATCGAGATCCGTAAAATTCTTTGAAATCCTAACTTCAAGATTTTTTCAATGGTATCTCATTTGCCTTGTAAAAGTTGCTATATCATTCTAGATATCGGTAGGAAGTGACCTCCCAAATTCTGTGATTTGGAAATTAACATACCGATGAAATAATTTTGATTTCTCCATGTTCAAATGTTGTACTCATTTATCAAATCTGCTTCATTGTAACTCAGCGTCCTCATTCCATTAATTTAACATGTATCCTTGTATCATGTTTAGAAGGAGAAAAAGCTCCAAAATAAAACCTATTTGCTTAATGAATGTAGATTTTCTTACTGCATCATCTTTGTCTTTTGTCGGTTGCTTCTAGTTAGGCTGTCGTTTGCTTCACACTCGATTTCGCGTCGTTTGGGTATCCTTTTTTAAATCCTATTTTCGATCAGCTATGTAACGGGGTTAAGACTGTTAAGTAATGTTTTATAAACTGTTTTGTGTAGTGGAATTTATGGGTTCAAAGTATCATTCTAACAAGCAAATATTGTTTATGAAACTATAATGTATCGACACCTACACTTTTCCTCCAGAAATTGCCCAGCAAATCAACTGAGGCCAACTCTAAATGCTTAGACACCTTGATGTCGACACACGCAAAAAATTTAAATTTTTTTCGAACTTCTGATATCATATTTATTAAAATGATACATGAATTTGGGGGCATCACAATGACGATTTACATAATAATTTACATTGTGAAATATGACTGGATCTAAATCTCAGCCAAATAAAAATTCTCCTCTTTTCTTTTTTGACTTGACGTGTCATTTGTCCGTAAAACTATCACTCTATTGATGGTGTAACCCACACCTTAGGAGCCTCCACCTACCCTACCCTGCCTTGAACCTTGGTAAATGAGGTAAATCGTATGATATGCCTCCAATGGTGTGGGTTGAAGGCTTGCCTTTTAACTTCGCTTACCAATGACCTCATCCATTTTTCAAAATTCGAACCCTCACCACGACAATTGCAAATTAGGCTGGAGACTTTTCACCTCCCACAATGTGTCTGGGCCAACTATCACTCTATTTATTATATACAAGTAGCAATAGCATTATTCTTAATACACATGAAAGATAGAATACTATATAATGGTGTACATAAAGATGATACTGGAGAGAGAGAGAGAGAGCATTATCCAGAAAAGCCTACTAATCATTCTGATAAGAATCACACTGCAATTATGAAGTAATAAATATGAGCAGGGAAAAGAAACTGTAGTTCGATTGAAGATGCTGATGAAAATAACAATAGGAAGGCTAAACTCCCCTAAAAGTTATACTTCTCACCACTCAAATAAACTGCTAAAATATTTGCTTCTGATTTTCGCTGCCCCTAACAGACTTCGCTATTTATTAGATTCTCGCTTCAGGGACTTTTTTTTGCACTACACATTTCTGCTGCTTCTCTAACCACTGCCAATGCCAGCTGGTCCTTCATTCTTCCTTGCTCTCTCTCGAATGGGAGGTTCATCATACTATAAAGTCCAAAAGTAATTCCGACCTCAATATAAGGTTGTTTTCAAACACGACCAAAGAAAGAGATCATGTAACAATTCTAAAATGCATAGCCATCCTTTTACACTGGCAAGATATAATTTAGAATTTCCATGCTATACATGTATGATTACTACAACATATTTGTACAATAACAAAACAATCTACTGGTTAACTGATACAATTTTGACTATCTGATTTCACTACTACCAACTCTAAAAAATTTACTTAAAATAAGTAATCTTATCTCCACAAGAGTGAAACCAACTGCTCCAGTGTTGATATTCTAGAAGTTCAATTTCATCAACTTCATTCGAGGTTTAATGGTAATTTCATCAACTGGATTCCTCTGTTCTACATGGATATAGTCTCGCGTCTTAAGAACCTGCCAGGTTTTCATGTACATCAATTATGGCTGCAATCTTTCTTTAAATACTTGATTATGGATGAAACAGTACATATAAACAAGCAAGAGAGTTTAAACATACCAATGCTTCAAAAAACATCCTTGATGCTTCCTTCCGCGTTTTACCAATTAACATGTTGTCCATGGAAAGTGACTGACTTCCATATTCTGCCTCTTCCTCAAACAAGGTCTGAAGATACTTGGAAACAGCCCTATAACATATAAAATATCAAACTATAATAATCCTCTGTTTGTTGTGCATTATTTGATAAAAAAAAAATTGTTTTGAATAGTAATTGATGTGAAGGTGCGGTTAAAAATGAAAGAAAAGTTATGAGTTTATGCGTAAAATATTTTATTATTAAAATGCGTGGCTAAAATTGAGTACCGTAGAAAACGGAGTTATTTTTAAAGAACATCTAACATAGGCTAAAACTGAATATCTTGATGATAAATACTGATCTTTTGAAAGATGGAAATCCTGTCATGGATATGTGCTTATTGACGAACAATTGTCATAATGATGACACAAATCAAACAATTGTAACGTTTCTGTTCCTATTTTTGAACTCTATGAAATAAACTAAATGAATTGCCATTTGGCTATATTATCCGTTCATTTCTTGTCAAGCAGCATAAGGCTGCAATTTTGGCACTAATTGATCTCCAACAATAGCCCAAAAAATGATTTCTTAAATGTCAGGGGACGAAAAAGCTAAGCAGCAGAATTCAAACCTCGTACATGAAGACCACCCACTGTTCTCAGTTAAGCGAGTCTCTTCAGCATCAGGCATATAATCATCAGTCATTTCAGCTACTTCCTCATCATCAAAATTTGGAAACTCTGAAAGCCCAAAGATTATGCAGAATCAAGCTTATGTAACCAACATAATATAATCATCAGTCATTTCAGCTACTTCCTCATCATCAAAATTTGGAAACTCTGAAAGCCCAAAGATTATGCAGAATCAAGCTTATGTAACCAACATAAACGTATCATGAATGACATAAACTATTAATGATATGGGCGAACTCCACAAAACCTAAACTAAGAAATCAAAAGGATTGAACAGATAGAATATCTATACTACCCATAAAGAATTAGTGGGGGGATGAATGAAAAGGAGAAGCCTCAGGGACCTTCCAAAAGAATTCAGCTTAACAAAATCGTTTCTTATATAATGTGTACAGCTCTATATCCACATCAAGGCTTGCAAAACAATTCCCAATGAATTTTTTTCTTTTCATTTTTCTCCTTGGATGGAAGCATGGAAAGTGGGTGAATATAATTAGAAGGATAGAAACAAACCTGTGTCATTAACTGGGGCAGAGTAATCCAAGCCCTGCATCAAGAAGCCAAAAAGTCATTAATAGAACTCACCACAATCAAATCCATATAATATGCAGAAGATTTCTCAGATGTTTTACAGCCTAAAAATGCCATAAGAATGGGTTCTTGAGGCAGTAAAAAGGAAATTTTGAAAACAGCACTATAAAAATATGAAATTCTTGCAAGACCAATACGCTTCCTTCTCTGTCAGCTATGTTTGGATCTGGCACTAGATAAGAATAATGACCAATTTTCTATTGCGATAATTCTTCTTTGGTTGCAATTATTACTCTAGATTAGAAATACATGGATTAAATTTTATGCAAAGTCAACAGACATTGAAGTAACAAGAAGCCCCATGTCAATTAAGGAACGTTAACAAACATATATATGTGAAAATATTATAATTTTCCCTGGAATACGACACTATAAACTTACCTTAGTTAATGAGGTCTAATTCACATGGCAAAGGCAGAGATTCTGGAACCAGAAAATCCTAAGCTCAAGACCCATGTTAAAGTTTCCTTCGTTGTGAGTTTACTTACGAATATGTAATTTTTCTTAAAAAATAAAGTTTGCATAAATTTCTGCCTACTTAGTTCTTAAAAAAGTAATTTTGGGATTGAAACCAAGTGAGTTCCGGTCTATGTTACTCGAAATTACTGATGCATGAAATTTTGACTATTTATAAAAGCGTATAACATCATTGAAACCCTTGAAGGTATCTTCTGAAGACCCAATAAAATATTTAATTTTATGATGTCCATCTAAATTTTTTGGCTTACTGATGCGTGGAATTCAAACTGTATATTAGAGTGCTGAAGGTATGGTTACAGACTTACAGTTGTCCACTTCTTCATGTAAGTCCTTCAACCTATCCTTTGTAGATCCAGTAAATATTCATTTTTATGATGAATTTTTACTTTATTTATCAATTTAAAAGTTTGCATGTTTCAAAATTTCGTTAGACTGCAAAAGATAAAACACCTGTATAACATTTGCAAATCATTATCAGAATGCTCTTCCAGATCAGCAATCAGATAAGGATATACTTAGACTTCCATTTTCATCTCAAATCGGTCAATCTTGTCAAGAGAAATAACCCAAGCCTTTATATTTTGGTTAGTGTTTTTATATCTAACCGATGTGGGTTTATGCTTAACAATTAACATGGTCCCATAAGATGGTGATTCGTTTGATAACAAAAATCTTGGAATATGATGGCTTGTTTGAGCATTATGTTCTCTCATACCATATTGAGCTAGGGAATTCATCAGGTCAACCTTATTTTTATCAAAATTATTTTTATCAAAGTCAAAGTCAACAATTAATTATAACTAATATTTCATGGGTTGAACAACTTTTTAACCACACATCTCATCAATTTTCATCAAAATCCACTAAAAACTGATTTTAATCTCCATCAAACTTGAGCTAAGAACAAAGGAAAGGGTAGGCACCAGTGAAAAAACATAATGGAATATGAAAGAACCAAAATCAAATTACATGCAGGACCAAAACCAGAGAAAATCTTCCGAAGTAAACAAGAAAACTTACATCACGGTCATGCAAGTCCAAACCAGATATTTCTGCATCTGTCATACTGGGACAATATTCTTCCTTCTGAATTGGATTTTCATCAGCATTCAAGAAACCATCTTCCAAATGCACACTGCTTTGTGCTGGATATGAGACGACTATTGGTTGTTCACAAGATGGACCATTATAAGTTTCATTTTGGACTCTGAACTCCAATTCTTCATTATTGGAATCTGGTAGCAGTTCAATTGCTGCACCATGTCCAGCAACCTCTGATTGAAGGTTTAACAATGTGCTGGGTTCAGCTTCAATTTCTACAATATTATCACCATTATTATTATTATTATTATTATTATTATTATCTGTAACTTCATCTGTACCATCCGCCTTTTCATTGCTAGCATCAACTATTGAAGTATCCAACTCAACCAAGGGTGCATCTATCTTCTGAGCAGGTGAATTGGCAGGTGCGTCCACATTCATGGAAGAGTTTGTCTCGCTGATCTCATTCAATGAAGCTGACTGAAGCATACCTGCTGGAACATCATCCATATCAACGGAAGTGTGATCAACTATGGATGACGACATAGTTCCCTCAATAATAGCAGGATTTACTACATCAGCATATTTTTCACTTTTTTCTAGTTCAACGACATCCTGCAAAAGCTCTTGCTGTGAAACATCGGGCCCCACACCATAATCAGTAGGACATATCTGCTCTTGACATGTATTAACTTCTATACTCGGGGCATGGGATGTCTCCAGCATGCACTCAGTCACCAGAATCTCACTGTGTCCAGCCACTTCCTTGTTCCTATCCACCATAAGTTCACTGTATGCTCCCATCCCAATTTGCTCTGTAAAATTAGGCCCATGTGACCCTTCATCCTTTCTTATGTCCCTGTTACCATTTTCATCATTTTGTGAAGCTAACCTTGGTTCAGCTGCATCTTCAACGAATTCATAGTTTCCGTCATTGTGGACATTGGGTTCAGCCACAGTATCAAGGGAAGCACCATTTATATCATTTTGGCAGATTCTAATTCTACCCAAATCATATTCTTGACTCTGCAAAGATGCCAGTTCGATTGAAAAGCCTAAGAAAAGACATCAAATATAAGATTTATAGAATAAAGCTTGTTCCAATGAAGTTACAAATAAACCCTCGAAGGGATTAAACTATCAAGAAAAAAACACACATTCACCTAAAACAGACCAGGAATAAATAAATCAATAAAAAATGAAATAAAGTTGCAAAAGAATTTCAAGGATCTTTGATGTATTTACTCGTAGAATTCGTGAAACTAGTAGCACACCTGTCTAGGAAATTTAAATGCATTAAACTGGGTGGAACAACACCATCCACTGGAATGCGAGTTAACTAACGAAATGAGACTTCTTATAAGGCCAAACACGTGATGACCAAATGTCTTCATAATATATATAACATGAAGCCTATTTTTCAACGAAAATCAGCCACTAAAAAGAAAATAAGGTGCGGCATAGCTAATCGGGGAGTTATATTGTTGTTCTTTGGAATTGTACCAGTTATCAATTAATTTACGTGATCCAATGCAGTCTACAAACAAGGGAAAAATTGACAAGGAAAAATACAATTCAGTATCATATATATAAGCATTATAAACTCACCAGTAAATACTGGTTCAAGAAAAATTTCGTCTTCCAAATATTGTTTCTGAATCATCGAAATTTCAGGACGTGTACAGGGAGCTTTCTTTCTGACACGACGAACATCCTCAGAGTTCATCAGCTGTTGGCGTATCATACTTTCAAGGAACAAAAGACAGATTGGGTAAGTTACAACAACTTCGTGAAAAAACTAGCAAATAAGTTCACCACCCTAAAACACTGAACAAGAAATCTCTGATATAGTTACAATATGAGAAATAAATGGAAAAAGTCAATATATTCACTCACTACGCAATTAGTCATTATATGGGAAACATGCTGTATGCTGCAAATCCTAAGTTAATCTTTTATATTGACCTAGTAGAGGGCAAAAACTCCATGCATCCTCCCAAACTTGTGAAATTTAATTAAAATAAAAAGATTTCAGTGGAAGTTAATATAATATTGCTACAAAGGGGAAACATACACGCCATGCAAAACCATTGTATCGTCCATGAGCACTTTTCTTTTGGCAGCAACAGTTCGCGGAGCAGAACGAGCACGTTTCAAAGATGTTGCCTCATGAACAACAGGAGTTGCCCTTACTTTCAAAACTGATGATCTTCTTCCAACTGAGACAATAACATTCCCACAAATCAGAAAGCATTCCATGGAAAAGGCAGGAATATTTTTTGCCCGTGAACCCTCTCAAGAGGTAATGTTTAAAATAGTTGAAAACTATGAAGCACAGACGCAGCCATCAATTATGGATTCAACATGAACCGACACAAGCACGTAATCTTTCAAAGAACGCCCCAATTAAAATACTTCAAAAACCTAACTAGTTACAAATCATTCTTGAAATACTTTTCCATAGAACTGAGATTCATTTTGATTTTGATCTTTTGATTTGATGAGTGCCTACTGGTTGAAAACAACTTTATATGATTCTTCATATTACTAGTGTAAGCAAAATAAAAATAGTCATGCAGAAAAATGTACATACAGTAGAAAGAATATTAAGTATTAACTGTGTATAGTTCTTCTCATATCATCTTAATTTTCTCACAAATGTTTTAATGATTGAATTTTCAGTGTGTGTGTGTGTGTGTATATATATATATGGCAAGTGTCAGGCACGTCCGGGGCATTCTGGGACCACGTCACCTCCATGTCAGAAATTTTAAAATATACATAATATATATGACAAGCCAAATGAGCGCCGGGCACATGTTACAGCATGTCTCTGGCATGTCAATGTATGATACGTGTCAGTGTGTCCACGTTTCACAGGTGAACAAGAAAAAAGTTTGACATACCTAAAATAGAAGACAACAAATCATCGTCATCAGGAACAAATTCTGCAGTTCTTTTGGCACGGACCGTCCTTGAAGATTCAACTGAATTCAGACCATGCTCTGTCAATGCACTTTCAGTTAAACTACGTTTTTTGCCCAAGTATGTTTTGCTCCCCAAACAATCTTCATTGAGCCCTACTAAGTCCCAAGGGTTATCCTCTGCTAGCGTGTCTGAGTGTAAATCAGCATGCCCTGCTACTGACAGTAGTTTCTCAGGAGCAGGTAAATCAGATTCTACAGAATTCTTTAAATTATCCAGTGGCCTATCCTCTGAATGTAAATTATCAAATTGACCGTGAAGTTTGCTGAATGCTGCATGAGCATATTCACATGGAGCAAGTTCTTCTACATGGTTTTCCTTCGAAATTTGTTCCGAATAATCAGTTACATGGCAAGCTCCACCTGACAAACGGAAAACTTGTCAATACCCAACCAAGAACTAGTGCATAGATCAAAACACCATTTAACTCCTACTGAAGTTCTTTTAGCAAGTGTTTCCTAACATGTTCTGAACCCTACAAAGCATTTCTTCCTCGTTTAAAATAAAATAATAGTTAGTTAGAATAAGGAATTAAATAAAAACATAGAAAATATAGATTCTGAATTTAAAAGATGGCTGGTAATTGATAAAGATGGAAAAAGTAACACTTCTTTACAGTTTAGAACTTCCAATTACCCTCACAAAGCATGGCTTAATAAGACTTAAAGTCCTTGAGAAATTAGTAAGAACTTTTTAGAATTTTCCAAATCATATTATGTTAGCAAGTAATGAGCTTGATAGACAAACCTAGCGCAACTGTCTCCTCTCGTCCAGAAATTTCTGATGAGCCCAAGACAGCAGTATCAGATTGTAAGTCAGGATTCATTGACATGCCACATCCAGAATTTGGTATGTGAGGTTGGTCTGGGTCGGAACTACAAGGCCTGAGAAACTGAATTCCAGTAGATGTCATTTTTTCATGAACGTCAGGGTTCAATAGGTTCGAATGTTCTGGCTTCTGATAAGCCTGAGTCTCTGGATAGTCAGAGTAAGAACCTTGGTTTTTAGCCCCTATTTCTGATGCATTAGGACACGATTTATCCAGATAACCTGCATTTCCCACACTAACAGGACCTTCTACCCCAACTGCTGCTTGATCAGTCAATGTTACAACTTCGCAGACTTCCTGGTAAGTAGTCAAACCAGAAATATTTTTAGCACTGTCCTCCAAGCCTACATCACTGAGACCTTGGGGATCTCCAGCAGGCTCCTTGGCTGAGGTAAAGTTGCTCTTATCGTTGTTGATCATTTCATTCTGCAAATCTTCCCTGGCAGGAATTACAGATGCCTCAGTGATCTCATCAACCAGTTCTGATGCTGGGTTTACAGCTTCAACTTGATTAGATAAATCAGAAGATGGTCTGGACAACGATGAAGGTTTGTCCAAATTCACATGCTCCAAAATAGCTTCAATACAAGGGGATTCTCTTTGTGGCTTTATTTGTTCAATTTCCAGGCCACCCAACTGATGCACATTCACATCAGGCGCCATAAAACAATTAACATTAGAATTTACATCATCTCGCGACAACAAATCTGCCTCTTGTTTACCCTCAGAAGTAATACTTATAGCATTTTCTTTCACGGCAGATTCCATTAAATGATCTTCCCCCTCCAGATGGTCATCGCATGCTGAAGCCTCTTGGACATTGGAAAAATTAGGCTCTTCCACTAATCCAGGAGTGCAAGGTGCCTGAGCATAATCCATGACATCAGCATCATCAACACCATCAACCTGCACATTATAATATTATCTTCACTTGATAGAAATTTGAGTTTTCTGGTGTACGTCCACTTGTGGATATATGAATCGAACTAACAAAACAATCAATGTATCTTTATACTTTTAAAGAACATATAAATATAATGTAAATCAAAATCAAATGAAATGTAGACTAAAGCCTGAAAGCATAATTTTAGACTTCAAGTAGCTACCATGGTTTCTGAATTTGTCCTCTCTTGAGGATGCTCATCTAGCTTGAGAGGAGTCATTGGTTGGACAGATGCCTGAGGATCACCTCTGGAATCAGAGAAAAAATAGTGTAAGAGATCGTTGCAGTTCAGATGTTTTTCTAGACTGATCAACAGCATCAACCACCAAGAGTGAGATCCAGATACTTGACGCTGTCCAACAAAACATCCACAGTATGTAATATGCAAGACAGTAACATACTCTTACAATGAAAATGGAAAAAGCTATGTCCATAAAAATGTAACTAAAAGAAGCGGGCATTTACAAACAAAGTATACTTGCTAGAAAACACAGATCAGATACATGTAACATGAGGCAATTATAGATATGAGCACAATAAACAAAAATGAATATCTCACAAATTAGTTCATGTTTCATCCCTCTTATTTCAGCTCAAATATGAGCATGTCCGACAGTCAGAGGCAGACAATTTAATAGCGTGATGAAGGATTCAATGTCTAAACTAATAATGGCCCAAATTACAACTGTCAGCAATCAAGTGACAGAAATAAAATGGCAGCACAATACAGATGCTGCAGCAATTAAATCTCAAGGTATAATTTAAATACCAAAATAAGTAGGGGAAGAAAATGAATCAATTAGCAATGCCATGAAAAGTTTATGTAAAGCTAACCTCTCCTCAGCCTGTCCTGAAGTGCCAATTTTGTCCAAAAATAATTCCTGTACACAATTGAACAATGAAAATGGAATAAAATAAGAAAGATGCTTACATTAAATCTGAACGCAGATAAGAATACTATTTTAAGCAGCAAACTAGGTAACAGTATCACTCTACTATATGAGAACTATGTCCCAACATCCTTAAGATGTCAGTACTAACATCCATGAACATGTGACATTGTGTTAAACTCAACACAGACAAATGCTAGCACATCAAATACACAGAATACAAACCTAATTTAGCCCCTGTTTGAGCCTCATTCTCTTAATACTCATTTTTCCCCAAACTCATTTTCAACCACACATTCTCCCAACAAAATAACTTTAAACGTAAACCCAAAATTTCTCTCTACTTTTTAACACATTCTTCTAAAAAAATGACTATTACAAAATTTATTTCCCAAAAAATAGGGCTCAAACAGAGCCTTAATCAGTCAACTCTTACTCTATAATAAAAAAAGATCCCATGTCAACATTTATGGAGAGAATTTTTTGAACTTCCATCTTAAGTTCCCATCTTTTATGGTATTTATATAACTATTCTAAGATCTACATGCATTGATAGATGGCTATACATTGTCAGGATGACCCCTTAAACGCTACAGCATCATAACTAGCATGACAAAGAAAACCTTTTCTTCAAATAACAAAAAAAATTACGGAAGTAACCATCGTTTCAGAATTCATGTTTGGACAATCCAAGATGAAAATAGAGGATAAGAGTTTAGGTGAAAAGAAGTGTGCATTTAAGTTCTATCTAAACAGGACAAAGCATTTTAGAGTACGTGCTTTCTGCAGTAATTTTTAAAACTAATAACTCTCCACTCAAATATTTTACTGATTTCAACATTATTTTATCATTTGAAACGATTCTAGAGTTTTTATTCAAGCAAATTGAGCTATTTTAACCATGGAAAATAGCTTCAGAAAAATCTCAGTTTCCTCCACTAAAAGATGACATGTTGGTCTCCAACTACTCTCCTTGTAGTTGTATGTCGTATTCTGGTAAGGGATTTCATGCTTGAAAGGAATAATTTAATAAAATATTTAAAATCCCGCACCGCCGGGGGGATGAGCATAAAATCGAATATATTTCAATTATTATTGTATCAAAATTTATAAATAGCTCAAGCTGTTCTTTGCTCCTCATAGATCTACATAAACCTAACAGCTTGGAAGGCATTATAATATAGTTCATTTACAAGAAGAATACATATCAGAACTAGAAAACTATGCACAGGATTGAAGACACGTCTCGACTTCTGAAGGAATGGATATACGGATCAGGTGTCCTTTTGAGTTTTATGCATTATGCCAGTCGTATGGCAACCAAAGCATCAGTGTATTGCTTTTTATTTTTTATCAGGGAGAATTGCATAGAAAAATATTTCATGTATAACAATAAATATCATTACGTGTAAAAATGAATATAATTTTAATTTTCAGCATACAAGTAATTAAAAGTTAACACGTCATATAAATAATCAAATTTACGCCCCTGTATGATAGATGTTGAAATATAAGGATAAAAATATAATTGTATTTCATGATTATGAAAGTGTTACAAAGCAAGGTATAAATAGAAACCTAAAACACATAATTGTCTATTAGTCCCTACGCTATTCTAAACTACTATCTTGATCCTTACAATATTAATCCAACATTTCAACACTCCTCCTCAAATTGATGCAAAGATAAACATCAACTTGAAAATAATGTAAACAACAATCTTGAACAACAACTTCAAGTAAATAACAAAGTGCTCCCCCTTTCTTTCAATTTCAATAGTCTTCTTGGACGATGTCATAACGAATGATCAATTTGGACACATTAAAATCCACAACCCGTAAATAACGGAATCCTTACTCCGAACACAAAGGAAAACTAACATAAGGAGACGTAAACCAATCAAGAGAATTGCCTGATCATCAAGATCGACATAACAAAGAAATTGATCTTACGAATAAAAGGCTAATAAAAAACACCAAGAAAGATACGAAAATTGGAAAGCTAGGGCTGAATTGCACAAATTGAAAGACTGGGGACTGAAATGTAAATTCTGGAAAATGAGGAACCAAAATGAAAATATTGAAAGTTCAGGACTGAAAATGAACTTCCAGAAAGTAGAGGGACTAAAATTGATAAAATAAAGAGATAATGTGCTAAATTGTGAATTTTGGAATTGGGGGCTGAAATGTAACTTTTGGAAAGTTGAGGGTCCAACTTGTTCAAATCGAAAACTTTGAGGGCAGAATTGGGCAATAAACAGCACAACAAGACAACAACCCAATAATGGGTCCCATAACAATATAAGCCCAATAAACCAACTCAACACTCCCCAAACTTTAGGCCCAATCTCCAAATCAACTTAGACCACCAACGAAATGGTCCATTGATTAAAAATCAGCAATCTGCCCATGTATAACTCAGGCCCCAGCACATGTCCAAACCCAATTAGGCCCAAATATAGCAGTCTAATAATCAGCCCTAAATCACCAAGCCCAAATACATACCAAAACAAACTCCAATTATCAACGCAGTCAAGTATCTTTCAAACCCTAACCCTAGATCTCTGCCACAAAACTCGCCACCATCGTCGGAATCCGGCGTCGTCATCGCCGGATAATCCGCCGGGAAACATTTTCTTTTCTTCTTCTCTCATTCTCTTCCTCTCCCCCTCTCTTTTTCTTTTTTTCTTCTTTCCCCTCTCTTCCTTCTTCTCCTTTCTTCTCCCAACACCACTCAGACAGACTGGAAAACTTCAAGCACAAAGTAAAACCTCCACAAATCAGACACCCACTCTTCAAGGAGGAGATTCCCAACAAGAAAAAGATTTAAAAAAAAAACCAGCAATACAAGCTGCAAAATGACTCACGGAGCCACCAAGGGGGATTCGCCGGAGAATAGATAGGAGAACAGGTGCTGGCTAGTCATCTGAGCACAAGAAACAAAAGAATAGCTCGCCTGAGGTCGCGCAAAACAGTGCTTAAAAGAGCTCAAAGAGTGGCACGCGAAAGAAGTAAAAAATGGTGCGTGAACTAAGAAGAGGCGGCGGCACGAACTGAAAGAAAGCTGGAGGCCCGTCGACTCTTGGGATGCCGTTGGAAAACTTGGGTTTAGGCTAGATTTTCAGATTTTACTTGGGTTTGGGTTTTGCTTTAGGAATTTTAAAATTCTGATTTGGAACCCAAATTTAGATAGCAAGGCAGAAAATAAATGAGGCACAATACTTGACTGGAAATACTTGACCGGATGAGCGGAAAAATCCGTTGGCCGGAAAACGAGATCTGATAGGAATTTAGGCCAAGATTTGTATTTCTTGATTATGAAAGTGTTACAAAACAAGGTATAAATAAAAACCTCAAACACATAATTGTCTATTAGTCCCTACACTATTCTAAACTACTATTTTGATCCTTACAATATTAATCCAACATTTCAACAATAGAGATTAAAATCAGATTATTAGCGAATTTTGATAAAAGTTGATGAGATGTGTCGTTAAAAAGTTGTGGGACCCATGAAATATATGGTTGTAATTAATTATTGACTTTGACTTTAATAAAAATCTGATTTTTAATCAAAAACAAACAGGTTCTAAATAAACTAAATCTAACATGTATGGGAGAAATACTTCGCAACAAAATTAGCATTATAAAATCAAACATTACAACAATATAAAATAGAAAGCAAAAAAAACAAAAACAAAAAACAAAACAAAACAATACAACAACATCAAGAGTGTGAATATATACCTCGTCGAGGTCCAATCCAGAAGCATCACCATCGCCAAACCTCTCTACAAACAACCAGAGCATAAATTAGGAAAATTAATGTAGAAGAGGCAAGTATAAGCATTACTTTATGATTAAAAGTTTAATGATACGTTTCTTTTCATATTTGGGTTGATGCAACTCTTGTTCTTTATTCTCTTGTTGGGTTGGGGAAGGGGGACACTCGAAGGAGGGATGGGGTTGGTTTGAAAATGCCATATATTAGGAGTTTGTGCAAAACAAGAAAAATGAATACCAACCATCCAGTCCAAACTTTGATGTAGAGTAACCGATACCATCCACGGTATCCTGAAGGGTAATTTGCTCCCTTGAACTAATATGATGGTCGATGTAGTTACTGCACAATTTTCAAATCAGTGTGCAATTGTTAGACAGGATGGTATAAAATACCGTGTGTTCGACAAATGAAATATTACATAACGTCCTCCAAGGATCCTAGTAAAACACGAGTTATGACCACATGCAAGCCAATTTAAATATAAGTACTTAAATGTCCCCTATCAAGAAACTCAACTTCTTTTTGTTTCTGCTACTCATGGTAAATAAACCATTAAACCCTAAGGTTTATCAAGTCAACAAACTGACCTTCGTGCATCACTAAATGTGTACAAGTTTGACTAAACCAAAAATCCAATCAGTGCAGTGATAATAAATCTTATAGACCATGAAGATTTTTATCAGCTATACAAATTTATGATGCACTACGAAAGGGGTGGATATACTCATATAGAGTATATAGATAGATAGCTTAGGTTTCAAGAAAACATGAATTATATTTCAAACCAACCCCTGGAAAATGTCATTATCTGGCAGCTCAAAATCATCAAGATCAAATGTCTCTGGCAAGGTGATGGAATGATATGGTGCCTTCGACTCTTCAGGTGGTAAATCCACAGCAGCAGAGCGAAAAGCTTGCTTGACCTTCAGTAAAGCCTCACTGCAATCATCAAAGAGGTAGTTCACCTTCCGAGAATAAATCCTCACCACTCCAAGCAGAAGATGACTAGATAAACGAAGTGCAATTGGTACATCAGGGAAAAGAATTGAGTCTGCAAAAGATAAGTTAGTTATACTGAGAGAGAAAAAATCATTTTACTAAAAAAATAATAAAATCTAAAATCAAAGAAATTAAAGGAAAGTGGTCACAATAGAATTAACCGAATGAAAAAATGCGACCATAACAACAATTGAAGATGAACCATGCAGAAACTGAGAACCACGAAATAATTCTGAGCAACATCACAGAGTGGAGCATGGTGATTTTCTTTTAGTTCAATTAATCAACTTCATTTCAATTTATCAAAAATCTTAAGACCGTTATCTCGAGAGAGAAAAGACATTTAACTCACTATACTCATTGGTTAAGTTGACCGTGTCAAAAAATCTATGGAATGTGATATTCGTGAATATCAAATTCATCAACCTAGCAATGCTAATATCTGAAAATGGGATCTATAAATATGCACTATATTTTTAATAATATGATTATTAGATTCAAAGAATTTCCTTGAAAAATTCACATAGCTTAATTTGGTATAGATATTAAATGATTTTGGTTGAGAATCAGATAGTAAAACAAATAACACTCAAAGACTCATCAGTGTATTTTTCGATTAAAAATACTTGGCCATTGTTTGGTAACGATTAAAATCCTGATTTTAATCTAAGTCAAAGTCCATAATCCATTTTAACCACACATTTCATCAACTTTTAACAAATTCTACTAAATCTGATTTTAACCGCCACCAAATAGAGGCTTAATTTAATTTTCAGTCTTAGAGTTAAAAAAGAACTATGGTGTTATAGATATCGCAAAGATATAATTCTTCTTCATTTACCAGCTTTATATGACGGGTTGGTTCCCGAAAAAGCTTGTGCATCAACTTATAAACAACGTTGTTTGCAGCAATAATTTCTTGCAATTTTCTTTTTCCTTAAAAAAAAAAAAATGAAGAAGAAGAGGAGTTAATATTTTAGAAGTATGACCGAAATTCCCGAAGCGGAGAATATTTTTATTCCGACCATTTGGTGTTTTAAACATAGACAAAAAGTAGGATGAAACATATGACAATCACTAAGGCCTACAAAAATTAGCTAAATCTGGTTTGCACTTCACCTAAAGAATCTTGATATCATTACTTATTCAACTGACCCCAACTCTATCATTGTAACCCCTCCACCAAAAATAATAACAATAACAATGAATGACAATGACAATGACAACGACGACGTCAACGACGATGAGGATGATGATGACGATGTAATCTAATTCCATTCCTTGGTAGTGGTTCAATTCGGAGCAGAAAAGGAATAATTTGTGGTGTTCAAAAGTGAATTTGTGGAACTTCCAATGCCTGAAGTAATTGCGCTGCCTTAAACTCATTCAAACTGAAACTTTAGCAAGCTAAACCTTGTACCAAATTGACGACACTGGCTTTAAAACACAAATAAGTAACCAGAAATTGATGTTTCTTGATATTTCAAAAAGTATATTAGTGAATAAAGATTCATCAAACCATGGAAAGTAAAACTAATGTGAAAGAATTGTCAAGAAGAGAAATATTGAATCAGCAGTGTAATATACAGAAATTTAAAAGAGGTTTGGATGCATGGTCATTGTCACCTTGAATTTGGAACAAAGATTTCTATCTAAATTAAAATCTAAGTCAAAGCCAAAGCCAAAGCCAAACAACTAATTTTAGCCTCTGTTCGGATCAGGTATAGTGATTTTAGATTGGTTTTTTTGTGTTTTCGAGGTAAGATGTGTGGTTGTAAAATGGAGAGAAAAAATAATATGTGTGGTTAAAAAGTGGTTTGAAAAATTGTGGAGATTATAAATTGGTTTATATATAAACCAAAAAACCTAATTTGCCAAACAGACTTTTAACCAGGCCTACAACATTTCAACCACACATTTCATCAACTTTTATCAAAATTCACTAAAAATCTGATTTTAATCACTATCAAACAGGGGCTTAGAAACTGATTCTGAACACCAAATATAGCTCTAACATGATACTTGAGGTAACAGAACACAACACATGTTCATCTTCTCATTCACATATTTCACGAGCTGTATATCTTTTTCTTTTCTCCAGTCCATTTTACCACAACCAGATTAAATATTTATTGACAATTTGCTTAATACACATGAGTGCACCAACTATTAGGTTGTATCACTTCAAGAAAAACCAACTGAACGTAAACATTATCAAAGATACAAAAAGAACTATCTTGCTTGCCTTATTTACATAGAAAAATTAAAACATTACCTACAGAGACTCCAATATCTGTATCAGCAACCTGATTCTTACGGAGTTTCCGCTCCAAATGGGCAGCTATCCATATGGTACCCAGCGGCCCTTTTTTTGCCAATATAAACTGCGAATAAAACATCTCGTTCCAATTCTATAACTATACCCTAACTCTTCTTCTTCTCCGACTTTATTCCAAGAAAATAAAAATAAATAAATAAATAAAAAAATCAATAGATAACTTAAAACCCAGCTGGTTCACTTCAATCAGGACCTAAGTGCAAAATTAAACACAATCGACAAACCCCATGCTCACACCAGATAAAAAAAAAAGACCCTGAATTTCGCACAAACGCTCACGGACCACCAGTGAATCCACCAATTGACCCTCCAAAAATGCCAAATTCGGAATTTCACCAACTTCAACTCTCCAAAAAACCAGATATTGAGTAGCAGAAAGTTCAATTGCAACTAAGATCGAAGTTCAAAGCAGACCCCAACAGTTCGTCCTTACACAGAAAAACTCACACACCAACGATCTGTATCGCGAAATATGTGGAGTGAGAAAATGAAAGTGAAAAAAGGGAATTTTGGATTTTGTACAAGATGACGATGACTTTTGTTGAGTTCTTGAGTGTTTTGCAAAGCGCAACTGGTTTCCAAATTTCGGATCGAAATGGGAAAAATCAGCTGTAAGTGTTACTCATAGTTTAGGTGTGCTTCTCACATGCCCGTTCGTCAAAGGTCGACAGTGACGATCTGAAGATGAGATTTCAAGGTTTCCTTTCCTCTACTTGCAGCCAATGGAAGCCGTGGGTTCGCGAAATACCGGTGACAATAGGTGATATTAATTTTCACGTCATGGCTATTGGCATCCTCAAAGAAATTTCAAAGTTAATTATTGCGATTGGTAGCGACGGTGAAATATGAATGAAAAAAATAAATTTTAGAGAATTGAATTTTAAGAAATTGAATTCTTGAGAATTAGAAGTTTAATGTGTTTAATTGGTTTAATTTTCTAGTTGAAAATAGTAGGAAATTTTTTTATTTTTGTTGTTTGATTGACATTATTTTCGATAAAAAAAAAGTAAAATTTATTTATTTTAATTAAAAAAAAAAAAAATTTATACACATTTGTACTTGATAATAATAATGTTAATTTTAAAAAAAAATCAATTAATTAACAACAACAAAAATGATCAAATGTAACGAAAATGGTATAAGATTTTCTATGAAAAATAAAACCTCCTCCTCCCTTGAAAAATGAATTCATTCAAAATAAGGAAAATACCGGATTTCGAAGCAAGTGAAAAAATGAATTTCATGAAAAATTTAGACAACCAAACAGGACAAAATTGAAAAATCACATGAAAAATCATATTTTCCATGAAAAATAATGCATATGAAACGCACCCTTAACACATTTTGCCACGAACTCACGATGCTCAATTTTATCATACTTTTTATAACAACTAGTATATAACGGGTGCGATGCACGTGATATTGTAACGATATTATGATTTTTTTTTTTCAAGTATATATGTTTTTGAAATCAAATAAAAAGTTTCCAAATTTTCCTACATGTTTTACCAAAACAATATTCAAAGTATTGATTTATACAATCTCAATATCGAATTCAATTTACCCTAAACATTATTCAAATTTCTAAGTACGCAATACCCTTATCAATAATACCATCATCTTTTTTCTAATTATTGATTGCTGATATCTTTAAATTTTGTATCTCTTGAAATGTATTCTTAGACTACCTTATTCGAAGAAACTGGAGTTGGGAGGGTTTCTCCTTATATGTGTGTATATAGTTCATAATAAATTCATTGTTGCAGTAGAAGAATAATGATAAACATCATTTGACAATTTATTCATATATTAGAACCAAGATGAGAAAATCAATTGTAATCTGATGTAAAAATAATGTTAATCATGCATGCGAAGATAGAATTCAGAGTAACTTTTGATCATAAATGTCTGAGAAAAATTGAGATGTATTTAATTTAGGTTCACTATTAAGGTATGATTATTTGAGACACATAAGATATCATATTTAATTAGAGTAATATTTGATTAGGAAATTGTTCTAAAATCGGTGCCTTCAGATTTTCGGCTCAACAAATTGACTCACAGTGCTGTGAATCCCAAAGTAGCATGCACATTTTTTAAATTGATAAAACCACCACAAACTATCATTTCAAATTTTGCTACAACTTAATGGCACGTGTTAATAAACACATAATAATAAAATGGGTTCAGAAACATTGTAAAAAGAGTCGAGGTAAGCAAAGTAAAATGCATATTTACAGTAGTGGCAATTGGACTTATTCCACTTAAGGGAAAAGCTCTGCAATGTAAAGAAATCATTTTAAAAATGATATAACATTTCTAGCATTCTAAAAGTTCTAAAATCTTTTACTAATATGAAAAAATGTAGATAAATGTGCTAAAAACAAGAATTATCATTATTTAATAATTAATTCCACCACGTCTATCATTCGTCATCATCTCCGACATCTGCAAATATTTGTTTAAAATAAATGAGCATTTCATAAAAATACTCAGTAGACTCATCGTCAATTAATTAATTTACATTATAATTGAACACATAAACATACAAATTATATCGTGACATCATTATACAAATCACAAGTGCCACAAAGTGAATACAAATGAAAATAGTCTCGTCTTGTCTCATGCAATAGAATGCATATATGTTATGATGTGCTTCATAACATCATAAATATTTCATAAGAAATATATTCTCGTCTCGTCTCATACAATAAATGCACATAAGTCATATAATATACACATTTACATGCAATCATAATTTAAATAAATTAATAGGGTTGAATTTACCTTAATTCACGAATTTGAAAACTGAGCGGGAAAATTCACTTTATTCTTCTAAATCTCCGAACAGTTCGTTTAGATAAAAGAAAATAAATTTTAAGTTATTGTTTTGGCAGTTAAAATTTTAAAACAAAGTGAAAAGCTTAGGGATTAAATTGAAAATCTAAAATAATTGATTTGAAAAGCTTTGGTTTTGAATCAGAATTTTCAGAAACAAAAGGGGCTGACTAATTTATTTTCCAAATGTTCAGGACTAAAATTAAACACTGTTTAAAATAATTTGGGGACTGAAATCATGAGTTAAAAAATAAAGGGATGCACTTAAAACATTTTTAAAAAATAATAGGGACTAAAATAAAAGATTTTAGAACTTGGGAACTAAATGGCCATTTAATAAAATTGAAGTATATATATAAAAGTAGGGGATTATCGGTAGATGACCTCCACCTAGCAAATGTTTTGACAAATAGCCTTTGACCATAAAAGAGTAACTAAAATTATCGAATGTTTTGTCTTCATTTACTTAATTTTTTATGTTTTCATCTTTTAATCAAATTTTCTATATCTTCATCAACAATATTTATATGTAATTTCTTATCTATAAATTTTTTTCCCAAAAAGAAAAAAAATATCTTGAACAAAGAAAAAATTTACGCATGAATTCATGACAATTTTTAAACAACAAACTTCATATCAAACTAAAAATTAAATTAAATTTTAGTTGAGAATTTGTAACTAATAGAAAAAGCATTTTACTTGATTTCTTTAAAATGTTATCTGTTGAACATAAATTATTAATTAAAAGATGTTGATTCAGATTATTTGTTATTGGTTTTTACAATGTTGGGAAAAGGCATATAAAATCTTTCTTTTTTTCCCAATACACTAATATCACATTAAGATTAAGGATGACTATATTGCCATCATAAAATTTTTGTTCCACACCATATTTTTATAAGGGAAGCTATATTCACACCACAATTTTTTATATTTACACAACATTTTAATTACATGAAATGTTTTTAATATTTGCTCACTTTTACTTTTATGTCCTCAATTTTTTTTCCCAAAGCATTATTATTCATAACTTTCAATTAATTAACATACTATTATTTTTTCATCACAATTTATATCCAAATATTTTGCTGATGTACATTGAAAATGGGGAAAATATTTATTTTTGACTTTTGTATTAGTTATTTATTTCGATTATTTAAAAATACGAGAGATAAATAAAAAATTTCTCCCACATAAGAAATATTTTGGTCAAAAATGATCTTTCTGGACAATATATGAAAATAAATTTTTTTGCCCACATAATAAATATTTTGGTCAAAAATGATCTTTATGGATAATATATGAAAATTAATATATGGTTGGTGATAAAAGATTTATATAAAAAACTTGGGAGCATAAGTATAAAAATAAGAAAAGCATAGGAATATTCATTAAAAATAAAATGTGGTAGAGTTAACAAATGTTGTAGTATCAATATAATTACTTTTTTGATAATTTCTTCTTATTTACTAAAATAGGCACAAATACAATGGCATAAACGTCCTTCTAGATTTTTTCTAATTAATCTTTAGCAAAATATATTCTCACCACAAATTATACTAAATACACCACATTATATTTACACCACTAATCAAATATTTTTTTTTTTTATAAATACACCACACTACAAATACAAATATACCCCTTATCTTCTAATTCTAAAAAATAAAAAGTGATAGAATTTGTACACCACAATCGTATCGTGAGTTCCCCAACCCTTTCCCTTCTCTCAACCCATTTTCTTCTCCAACCAGAGTGGGTTTGTTTTTAATTTTCACAGCATTGAATGATTGGAGGAGGACTCAATTATGCTCTTGGTCATCGCAGGAGCTTCTCCTCTAGAAGAGGTGGTAATGGTCATGTAGGAACCAGTTTTTAGATTTTGTGTCAAGAAGTTAAAGTAGGAAGTGTTATTGGGTGGTCGGGAAGGATACTTGATGTCATTGAACGCACATGAGTGTGGACCAATATTCATGAGTTGATTTGAGGATTATTGAGAATTTTGACAACAAAAGGCAGTGATGAGAATCATGGCGGGCTTGACAGAAAAATCAAATATTCAAGCCAAAACGAGAATTCAAACAGGTTCGGAGAGCTTCAAAGATCAAATCAGGTCAAAATGGATCAGAACTGTTTTTACGGCCGTAAGCTAGCTTGTCACGGCCGTAAGTCATCCTCAGGTGGAAATTAAAGAGTTCCAAGATTTTAACAGTTACGACCGTAAGTTTATTGTCACGGCCGTAATCCTTAAGCAGAAGCACAGTTACGGCCGTAAATGATGCTGTCACGGCCGTAATTCCAAATTAATACAAATCATGCGGATTTTTATTTCCTTAATTATAGGATTAGATTTACTTTGTTTTTATTATTGTTTCCAATTAAATTATGACTCTATTTTGATAGATTTTATCTATTCCCTAATTAGATTAGATTTTATTTAGTTTCCTAAGTAGATTAGAATCTTTATTCTGGTTGCCTATATAAAAGTGTCTTCATTGTAATACAAAGAAAGACTTTGATGAATGAAAATTTGTGTTGAGTGGTTTTCCCTCCCAAATATTGTTCTTGATTGAACACCTTCGAACTTATCAAATATTGTGAGATATTTGTGGCATTCACCAAATTGAACTTATCAAGGATCTGGACATTCCTTGTGGCGTTCCCCCATTATGGTTCTTATTTCTGCATCGTAACGGGTCTCGAGTTTAATATACCCCTGGTTCTTGCGTCGTGAGGCTCGTAGTGTTACCGTCCGTTCCAACCTGAATTCGGAACTTTCCCGGCGTTCATCCCGCGTGTTCGTCGTGACCCCCTCCCGGGATCGCATCATTTGGTATCAGAGCTTGGATCTGAATTCAGATTTTTTGTTTTTCTATTCTATCCGTTTGATTTTGTGTTTTTATCATAGAGTCTACACATAATCATCCATATCTTATTCTTCGTGTCAGTAAAATTTTTCCATTATTTGATCCAAACAAAAATCCATCAAAAAAATCAATCTTGTTTATTTTATTCGATTCTTGTCCAAATCATGTCCCGTTTGTTTTGTCGCGTTTGTTGTAGAATTTCGGATTTATTAAAAAAAAATCAAATTATTATTTTTTATTAATTTTGAAAATTCATCATAATTCAAAAAAAAAAAAAAAGTCAATCCGAAATTCAAGAACCACTTTCTTGAATTTCCTTAAATTCTTGATAATTCCTTGTCTTCCAAGTCAAATTAAAATTCTTGATATTCTTTCCTTTCGCGTCAAAGTCAAGGACCACTTCCTTGAGTTTCATAGCTCCTTGTTATCGAATATTTCCATTCCATTCGACATCCAACTCCACAATGTCTAAATTCAGGGAAAAACCTCAAACAGTTCCTAGAGTTAGGAGGGAGAATAGGATCTATCATAAACCTAGTGTTGGAATTGGGGATGAGCTGAAAGTATTGGAAGATGGTGCTTCAAAAATAGGAGATGGTTCACCAGGTCCTAGACTTCTGTAGAAAGTCCCCGCTACGGGGCTTTTAAGTGGTGGAAGAGATGACTCGGATGCTTGAGCTTTAGGAGAAGGTGCAGAGGTTAGTACAGCAGATGTGGGAGTCGGCAATGGAGAAGGTGCGGTGACTGGAGACACTAGTCATAGTACAGCAATGTAAGTTCACTGTCAAGTTATTTCTGGGTTTTGATTGATTAACCTGTTCGATATAATATAGTCTTGATGCTGCAAAATTGGTTATTGATGTTTGAGATTCATGTCTCCTCTACTCGTTGAAATCCTACGTTCTGGGTTTATGATCAGTTCTTCCCTAAGACGCAGGAGCAATCTTGTTCAATCTTTCTCAGTTGTATTCCTTTATTGGTTTTATGTGTTTAAGCTTTCGAGCTTATAATCTTTATACGTATATCTTTTATTCCCTGCAAATTTTCGTTTTTAATATTTTCTTCAATCCTAGAACTAGAATAATATCATCCCTTTTGGTGTGACTTGTGACTGAGTATAAGAACAACGGGTTCTTTGAGGGGAATTTTTCAGGGTCTATATAGATTCATAACTCTAGGCTTGGAGAAGATTTGCGACAATTGATTGATCAAAGGAAGAGGAAAATAATGGAATCGAATCGCGAAAGCATTTGGATGATATGATGGCTAAAGCGACTCGGTTGAAAAATGAAAATGACCGGGTTGAAAAATGAAAATGACCAAATTCTTGCAAGTATAAATGCCACCACACAGCACTACATGAATGTGGAGGCTGAAAATTCAGTCCTGAGAACTCCAATGATGGAACTCAACTAAAGACTACAATCCCTCGATGAAATCGTGAAGTACATCAAATCCAACACTGCCACCGTCGTTACTGCTATTGCGACGATGTTGGTCACTAACTCAATATTCCAGGCGGAGGTGTTTCGAGGGCTTACTCATGATTTCTTAAATAAAATCCACGGAATTTAATGTACCTTATATAGCGACTCAGAATTTTTATGCAATAAATAATTATTTTAATATTTAGAAAATTGTGTCGCTACTATTTCATTTATTATTTTGAAGTTAACGCCGCGACGGATTCTTCTAGTCAAGTCAAGAAATATCGAATTTGTTCGATTTTAAATTAAAATCCGAATTTCTAAAATTATGTTATTTTAATATTATTTTCAAAATCATTTTGAATTCCAAATTTATTAAAATATCCCAATGATCCTTATCAAATTATTTCAAGTCTAAATACGAAATCCAATTTTATCTCAAAATTTACTTACTTCTCAAATGTATTTTTCAGTCCAAAATATATCTGTTTTAAATACATTTCTTAATCAAAGTTAGTCTAATTTTCAGTTGATTACTTCCCACGTTTTGCATTTCTTTTTATTCTCCTTTCCACCTCATTTTCAACTTATATCTCCACCAAACACTACCGTGAATTTCCCATCACGTTCACAGCAATGATATCCACCATCAAAGCAAACACCAAATATTCTTCATCATGATTCCCCACCCCATTAACCATTTTCTTTCTTTCTTTTTCTTTCTTTTTCATATGCTTCCTCTCTTTACACATTATCACTACATGGAGAGAACAGACTGGAAAGTTTGGGAGATCGTGAGATAGGAATTAGGCTGATAAAATCTATACATATACAACCAACAATTCACCATCCTCATTCATGGCCAACACAACATTCAGACTCCATTTCAACAGCCTCCTTCCAACTTCATTGCAGCCTAGCAGCTGTAACCAACCTCACTGCAACCATAACCTGCAACCAAGAACCCAACCCAAACTTCTCACTGCCACGGCCAATTCACCACCA
Organism: Ligustrum vulgare; assembly: GCA_963555705.1. Lineage (NCBI taxonomy): Eukaryota > Viridiplantae > Streptophyta > Magnoliopsida > Lamiales > Oleaceae > Ligustrum > Ligustrum vulgare. The sequence goes on along the minus strand of OY743171.1, from coordinate 33,042,855 downwards.
CCGAATCAAGCAGCAACCATCATCCACCAACGCTGCTATTATCAATACCACCTTCACCCAATCAGTATTTTCCATCATTATAACAATACAACCATCACTGTCATTACTCAATTTTTCAGCCATGAACTTTCATCATCATCGTATTGGCATCAACCTGCAAGACAACCCACAGCCGCAACCTTCATCATATACATCAATCTGTAATCAATCATCATCACCACTATCAACCAGCATCATCATCAGATTTTCACTAACTGCACAACCCATGATCATCACTGCCAAACCAGTTCACTGCCATGGCTCGCAGCCACCTCTATTGCCGATCGAACCTCAGTCACTGCCCCAGAATCACCACCAATCTGTATCACCTCTTCCACCAACACCACTGCACGATCAAATCCCTCAATCTGCCATAATCGATACACCAAAACACCTACTGCCTACTGCTCAACATCAAACCCAACTCCAATCGCAATCCAAAATCAAAACCCAAAAACCCAGATTAAGCCAAGCCCAAATACTTACTTCAAATCGCCGCTCCCTTCACTGTGAATCAGCAACTCCAAATCGCGAACCCTAGCCTCGGGTCACTCTTCGATTTCGCACCAAAATTTGTACCAAATCTACCCAAACTTGACAACCCTATTTAACCACCTTTTGCCGCACCCAGCGCCGGTGTTGCGCCGGCGAGTCACCGGCTGAAGGTCGGATTTTGGCTTGAATCGCCTCCTCCGCCCTTTTCTTCTCTGGTCGTGTGAGGTGAGTGAGAGAGAGAATAGTGTCGAGAGAGAGAAAGAAAATCTGAGAATATATTTTAACTTTTCAGAATTTGCAAATTAGTCCTCAAGTTTGAAAATGTTTTAGTTCAGTCCTTTTAGTTTTAAACTTATCAATATCAGCCCTTTCATTTTCAAAATATCTATTTTAGTCCCTGAACTTTCAAAAGTATTCATTTTAGTCCCTCAACTTTCAAAACATCAATTTTAGTCCTCAAATTATAATTTATCATTTTGAACTATATATTCGATAGACTAAAGTGACTTATTGGCTAAGACGAAGCGTACGGAGAATTTAAAGAAATTGAAGTCATTCCCGCTCAACTTTGCACTCGTCGGATTTGAGGTAGACTCGCACTTATTAATTGATTTAAATTATGATTTCATATAAATGTCATGTGACTTGTGAAAGTCAATTTTTAAGAAAAACAAGTATGTTTTTATGAAAGGTAAATATACCTTATGTTTTTATGAAAAGTAAGTATACCCTATGTTTTTACGATAATGTTTTATATGTTTTGGATCATTGCTATGCACATAAGAATTCTTACCACCTAAGTTCGGTAGAATTCTGTGTCTCCATAAGTTTATGAGGATTTACCACCTAAGTTCGGTAAAATTCCTGTCTTTCCATATGTTTATGAGGATTTACCACCTAAGTTCGGTAAAATTCCTGTCGCGTATGTTTATGAGGATTTCGATCCTATCTTATGTTATGATGGAAATGATCCCTATGAATTTCATGAATTATGTTTTGGTATACTTACTGTTATTATGATCTTACTGTTATTATGACTTACTACATAAGAATTCTTGCCACCTAAGTTCGGTAAAATTCTTATGTTTATGAGGATTTCGATATTATCCTATGTTATGATGAAAACTTACTGTTATTATGATTTTACTGCATAAGAATTCTTGCCACCTAAGTTCGGTAAAGTTCTTGTGTCTATTTATGTTTATGAGGATTTAAATCCTATCTTATGTTATGCTTTCAAAAGAAATTATGCTTGACATAATTAAAATGTTTTTATAAGTATATGGTTTTCAAAGAGCTGTTTTCAAAGAGCTATTTTCAAAGAGCCTATGATTTGTAAAATATGTCCCGTGCTGTAATGCACAATATGAGTTTTATCAAGAGCAGTTTTATAAAGAAGCTCTATCAATGCCCGTTTTATAAAGAGCCGGGATTTATGTGTTTAATCATCTTATAAATTAAATTAATTTGCGATGAGTCTACTGAGTATTTCCCCCATGAAATACTCACCCTACTTTTTAACAGTTTTGCAGATTTCGGAGACGGTGGCGAGCGATGAATGATGGTGGCAATAATCGTTGAACGGTTGAAAGTTTGACGTTAATGATTTCCGTATTTTCCAAATAATCGAATAATTTAGAGAAGTTCATTTATTTGAGAAATTATGATATTGGCAATTTCTTTACAATATTAATGGTTCGATTTACTATTTCAAATGGTTTCATAAATGTTTTCAATTTTAGCGGCCATTACAGTTTATTTAATGTTGCCAAAAATGAATTTCAATTATTTCTTCCGCAAAAATATTATTCGAAAAATTTAGACAGAAAATGACGTAGTGAATCGGGTATACGGAACTCGGGGCGCTACAAGTTGGTATCCGAGCTAGTCTGCGTTTCTGTAGACTGGAAAAATTTTCAAAAAGAATTTTCAAGAAATATTTTCCATTATAAAATTTTATTGATGAAGATTGCCACTGCCATCATTCGTTCCACCAACTCCGAGGTAAAGAAGTTTATGATGTTTAAAGTTATTTCAGTATTTCGAATACTCATTTTATTGATTTATGAGAAAGAATGAAGAGTATTTCGGATACTTATGATTTATGAGAAATAAGAATGTATTTCTTCGAAAATAATGATGTTGTTATGCTTTGTCATAACTTATATGCTTTAATGTATGATTATGAGAAATTTTTTTAAAGAAAACGAGTGTTGAGCATAATGGGAATAATATGATTTTATTGAGAATTTAGTAATGGATATTATGTTGAGTTAATTTATTATGCCTCAATGTTGAAGAGAAATTTATTATGAAGTTTGGCTTTGTGAATAAATTTTGGGAATATGATTTATGGCATATATTTATAAGTATGAGTAACTTTTGAGCCAATTAAGGTATGGAAGGAAGTAATATTGTGATATTGAAAAATATGATTTGAAATTTCTATGTTGAGGAATTATGAATTGAATTATGGGATATTTTGATGATATTGAAGTGTTGGAATCATTTTCAATATTTTTAGATCGTTGTGATCAAATGTGGAGTTATTTATTATTGTGAGTTATGAAGTATGCTTATGGTTTGGATAAGTCCAAATTACAAGGGAGACTCTATCCAGAATTTTATCATTTGGAATTAAGAGCATAATATGATAAGCATCCACTAAAGGAATTAAGGTTAGACATGCAAGATCATTTACATCACAAACGAGATTTAGTAGATGATAGCAGAGATTTTATTATTTTCTCATAAGGAGAACACACAAGAGTCACACTGGAAAGGAAATACATGAAAAACACGAAAGCATAAGAGAAAAACATGGAAAGATCCTCAGAATGAGAGATGTGTTTCCGGAGTAGCCGTATCCTACCACCTCTGATCTTTTGAGGAAATAAAGAAACCTTCAAAGAGGTGTGTTTCGAGAGTAAGAATACTCCGTAATCTACCACCTGGAATCTTTGAAGTATACACAAGATTTAAACATTAAGGAAATCCTAGTAAATGGAGGGGTGTCTCGAGAGTGAGAATACTCCGTACTCTACCCCCACCTATTCTAAGATTCAAAGAGTTAAGTTTACATTAACCGGACTCCATTTTCGCTTGATTCCCCTTCCTTGCGACCAATCTATTTTAACTCCTGCTGGATCTTGTATTGAGATATATGACTGCAGCTTATCCAGTAGTTCATCAATAGTAGGAGCAGAAATAAGAAGCCTTCTGGAAAATGGAGAGATGAATCCCTGTTCCACAGCATAATCAAGAAAGGTTAACAAACCATCAAAGAAATTGTTAACATTCAGAAGCCCAATAGGCTTAGTATGGAGATCTAGTTGAGCCCACGAGGTAATGTTAAAGATTTCTTCTAAGGTACCAAAACCTCCGGGCAGGGCTATAAAGGCATCAGAACCATATAGCATACAAGTTATGCGTTCATGGATGGATAAGGTTTGAACTTCATGCCCTCGTGTTTTGCCTACAACATCTACCAAAGGGACAGGTATGACACCGATTACTTTTGATTTCTCTGCAAGAGCAGATTGGGAAACACAACCCATTAGACCACTGCTACCACCCCCATATACAAGAGTGATACCTTTTTCCCCCAGTTTCTTTCCAAGATCTACAGCCGCTTCTAGATAACCGAAGCCTTTCCCTACTTTTGATCCACAAAATACACAAATAGTTTTGATCTGTCGAAGTTTTGGTGCTTCCATCTTTGATAGTAAAGAAAGGAAAACTTACGAAGAAGATGTGATTTTGGGATGCCTGAATTATGAAATATGTTTGGCTATTTAAAGCCGGAAAAATTTACTGTTTTTGATTGATTCTGAAAAAGTAAAGATTTACTTTTGACAAAATCAGCCCACTTTTGAATATTTTTATCGTATCGAGGCTGTCACCTTTCGGCGATTTAATATTTTATTTCCAGCTTTATCAAACCTCGAGAAAAGGAAAATATATTTTATTTTCAAAACGCGTGAAAGAAAGCAGCAAAATATTTTAAAAGATTTACCTTATATCATTGCTGAACTGCCAGAAGCCTCATTTTGTAAAACAGACTGGCAAACAGGATCTTTCGATATTATATTTTGGAGACTATAACGATTTTTGTCCTCGTTAAACTGAGCGTATAAGGAGAGAAGTTCACGTTGTACATAACCACTTGGGTGCGTCTCAAGAGTCAGTCGAATATCATCCAAAGACTCCTTACTCAGTCCACCCTTTATGAATTCAATTTTATCATCCCGATTAGTAGAAGAATATCCTACTGATTTGCAACGAGTATTACAGTTCCAACGAGCACATTTGTAGCAACCACCCAGTCTTTTTGCTCTTCGTTTCTTTGCAAATGTGCTTTTGCCTAAACCAGGCATGTGCTTTGGAAATGTTGATGGTAATTCACCAGATAGTCGAACCTTTGCTTCTATCAACTAGCGAACATCTTCTGGAACATCATGAGCCATTAGCAACCTCAATCTTTCGAGCCTTATTTTATAGATCTTTCTCAGATCATTCATAGGAAGACTGGAATAATACTTGCGAATGTTAGAAAGAATGATATCCATTGTTTGATGATTCAACCTCTTCTCAGCATGAACTATTTAAAAGCGCAAAGGATCTGAGTGAATCCGCGTGATGTTGTAACCAGCAAGAAAGCGCAGGATTATTTTAATGAAAAGAGGAGACAAGAAGTAATGCGCTGTTAAATTTTATCGATAAAGGAGATTTGATTGGAGATTTGGAATATTTTCTTGGATTATGGGTACTGATATTTTGTTTTAATAATGATAATCTTGGTATAGTGTGATGATACGTGGAAAGTAAAATGAGTACCGTATTGAATCAAAATTCATACGTATATACAAGTGAAAGAAATACTTTGCAGGAAATATGGTGACATTTAAGTATAGAATCTTAGTTTTGGGAGATATTTGTTTACTGAATTTTGGGTTACAAATATTGGAAAGATAAGTTGATGATATTATGTTGATATGTTTGGGTATATTACGTAGAGAAGATATTCAGGTAATTCTTTGATTATTTTTGGAATTTTCGATGATAAGAAAGGAAAAATTATTATGATACGATATGTCAGTAAAGATTTGTTGAAATTTTAGAGATATATACGAATATTTGAGGTCACATGATACGATACTACAAGATATGATGAAATTTTTACATACGATTGGGAATTGTTTTGATTATTTTGAGAATAATTCGATGATAAGAAAAAGAGATTCTGATTAAGTATTCAGAAATTATAAGATTAAGTAAGTTTAATTTCGAGGACGAAATTATTTTTAAGGAGGTAAGATTATAGCGACTCAGAATTTTTATGCAATAAATAATTATTTTAATATTTAGAAAATTGTGTCGCTACTATTTCATTTATTATTTTGAAGTTAACGCCGCGACGGATTCGTCTAGTCAAGTCAAGAAATATCGAATTTGTTCGATTTTAAATTAAAATCCGAATTTCTAAAATTATGTTATTTTAATATTATTTTCAAAATCATTTTGAATTCCAAATTTATTAAAATATCCCAATGATCCTTATCAAATTATTTCAAGTCTAAATACGAAATCCAATTTTATCTCAAAATTTACTTACTTCTCAAATGTATTTTTCAGTCCAAAATATATCTGTTTTAAATACATTTCTTAATCAAAGTTAGTCTAATTTTCAGTTGATTACTTCCCACGTTTTGCATTTCTTTTTATTCTCCTTTCCACCTCATTTTCAACTTATATCTCCACCAAACACTACCGTGAATTTCCCATCACGTTCACAGCAATGATATCCACCATCAAAGCAAACACCAAATATTCTTCATCATGATTCCCCACCCCATTAACCATTTTCTTTCTTTCTTTTTCTTTCTTTTTCATATGCTTCCTCTCTTTACACATTATCACTACATGGAGAGAACAGACTGGAAAGTTTGGGAGATCGTGAGATAGGAATTAGGCTGATAAAATCTATACATATACAACCAACAATTCACCATCCTCATTCATGGCCAACACAACATTCAGACTCCATTTCAACAGCCTCCTTCCAACTTCATTGCAGCCTAGCAGCTGTAACCAACCTCACTGCAACCATAACCTGCAACCAAGAACCCAACCCAAACTTCTCACTGCCACGGCCAATTCACCACCACCGAATCAAGCAGCAACCATCATCCACCAACGCTGCTATTATCAATACCACCTTCACCCAATCAGTATTTTCCATCATTATAACAATACAACCATCACTGTCATTACTCAATTTTTCAGCCATGAACTTTCATCATCATCGTATTGGCATCAACCTGCAAGACAACCCACAGCCGCAACCTTCATCATATACATCAATCTGTAATCAATCATCATCACCACTATCAACCAGCATCATCATCAGATTTTCACTAACTGCACAACCCATGATCATCACTGCCAAACCAGTTCACTGCCATGGCTCGCAGCCACCTCTATTGCCGATCGAACCTCAGTCACTGCCCCAGAATCACCACCAATCTGTATCACCTCTTCCACCAACACCACTGCACGATCAAATCCCTCAATCTGCCATAATCGATACACCAAAACACCTACTACCTACTGCTCAACATCAAACCCAACTCCAATCGCAATCCAAAATCAAAACCCAAAAACCCAGATTAAGCCAAGCCCAAATACTTACTTCAAATCGCCGCTCCCTTCACTGTGAATCAGCAACTCCAAATCGCGAACCCTAGCCTCGGGTCACTCTTCGATTTCGCACCAAAATTTGTACCAAATCTACCCAAACTTGACAACCCTATTTAACCACCTTTTGCCGCACCCAGCGCCGGTGTTGCGCCGGCGAGTCACCGGCTGAAGGTCGGATTTTGGCTTGAATCGCCTCCTCCGCCCTTTTCTTCTCTGGTCGTGCGAGGTGAGTGAGAGAGAGAATAGTGTCGAGAGAGAGAAAGAAAATCTGAGAATATATTTTAACTTTTCAGAATTTGCAAATTAGTCCTCAAGTTTGAAAATGTTTTAGTTCAGTCCTTTTAGTTTTAAACTTATCAATATCAGCCCTTTCATTTTCAAAATATCTATTTTAGTCCCTGAACTTTCAAAAGTATTCATTTTAGTCCCTCAACTTTCAAAACATCAATTTTAGTCCTCAAATTATAATTTATCATTTTGAACTATATATTCGATAGACTAAAGTGACTTATTGGCTAAGACGAAGCGTACGGAGAATTTAAAGAAATTGAAGTCATTCCCGCTCAACTTTGCACTCGTCGGATTTGAGGTAGACTCGCACTTATTAATTGATTTAAATTATGATTTCATATAAATGTCATGTGACTTGTGAAAGTCAATTTTTAAGAAAAACAAGTATGTTTTTATGAAAGGTAAATATACCTTATGTTTTTATGAAAAGTAAGTATACCCTATGTTTTTACGATAATGTTTTATATGTTTTGGATCATTGCTATGCACATAAGAATTCTTACCACCTAAGTTCGGTAGAATTCTGTGTCTCCATAAGTTTATGAGGATTTACCACCTAAGTTCGGTAAAATTCCTGTCTTTCCATATGTTTATGAGGATTTACCACCTAAGTTCGGTAAAATTCCTGTCGCGTATGTTTATGAGGATTTCGATCCTATCTTATGTTATGATGGAAATGATCCCTATGAATTTCATGAATTATGTTTTGGTATACTTACTGTTATTATGATCTTACTGTTATTATGACTTACTACATAAGAATTCTTGCCACCTAAGTTCGGTAAAATTCTTATGTTTATGAGGATTTCGATATTATCCTATGTTATGATGAAAACTTACTGTTATTATGATTTTACTGCATAAGAATTCTTGCCACCTAAGTTCGGTAAAGTTCTTGTGTCTATTTATGTTTATGAGGATTTAAATCCTATCTTATGTTATGCTTTCAAAAGAAATTATGCTTGACATAATTAAAATGTTTTTATAAGTATATGGTTTTCAAAGAGCTGTTTTCAAAGAGCTATTTTCAAAGAGCCTATGATTTGTAAAATATGTCCCGTGCTGTAATGCACAATATGAGTTTTATCAAGAGCAGTTTTATAAAGAAGCTCTATCAATGCCCGTTTTATAAAGAGCCGGGATTTATGTGTTTAATCATCTTATAAATTAAATTAATTTGCGATGAGTCTACTGAGTATTTCCCCCATGAAATACTCACCCTACTTTTTAACAGTTTTGCAGATTTCGGAGACGGTGGCGAGCGATGAATGATGGTGGCAATAATCGTTGAACGGTTGAAAGTTTGACGTTAATGATTTCCGTATTTTCCAAATAATCGAATAATTTAGAGAAGTTCATTTATTTGAGAAATTATGGTATTGGCAATTTCTTTACAATATTAATGGTTCGATTTACTATTTCAAATGGTTTCATAAATGTTTTCAATTTTAGCGGCCATTACAGTTTATTTAATGTTGCCAAAAATGAATTTCAATTATTTCTTCCGCAAAAATATTATTCGAAAAATTTAGACAGAAAATGACGTAGTGAATCGGGTATACGGAACTCGGGGCGCTACACCTTAACCAACAGCCAATCATGGCGGGAATGAAGAGAGAATCATGTGGTGTACATATAATTTTTATATTTTTATTTTAATTAATTAGGGATATATTTGTAAATTTATTGTAGTGTAATTATAAATATTTTATTTTATTTGTTGTGTAGTTATAATGTTGTGTATAAATTAATTATTACAGTGTCAATATATTTACCCTAAGATTAATTGATATTGCCTATGTGTTAGAATTTTTAAAAAGAAGAAAATAAATTTATAAATTTTACTGAAAGAAGATCGTTCGTAGAAAAAAATAAAAATTTAGTAAAATGTTAATAATTAAAATATGATAGGTGGTATGCAAGTGTGTAATTTTTTATTTTTAATTAATGATTTTTTAGTCGATTTATCTATTATATTTACATAAAAGAGTTTGAAAGAAATTCTCTTCATAATTTTGAAATCGATTATTAACAAGCATTATTTGTAGTAGTCTAGTATATGTATTAAAAGGTAATGCCCCTGTTTGGCATATTTGTAAATGATTTATGGCGAATAATAATGTTGAAACGAATGTTTGTCTGAGTTATAGCCCTTTTATAAATTTGTATCCAAAGAAGTTAAATATTTTCCAAATGTAGATGAAAATGTTCTAAACTTTTTTATTTGATTATTAAAATTTGTATGCTTAGCACTACAACATAATTTTTGTACGATTGTAGATAAAAAAGGATTTGAAAATAATATATAAAATAACAACAAATTAAATGATTATGTTGATCACAAAATCTAGTAGGATCTTGGATTAACACATATCAGCTCCTCACTCTTAAATGCGTTGATTTCCTGTGCACTAGGACGAATGGTCAGCGAGCAAAGGGGGTCGGGATGGCTCCCGTTTGCACTCTGATGCTCAAGTCAGCACCCATTTTGGGCAAAAATATATGTGAAATGCCGGAAATATAAGTGTGTAAAAGAGAGAAAAGGGAATGAGAATAATACAGAAAGTTAGAGTATTGAATTGCTAACCCCTTCCTTGGTAATACCAGCGATCTATTTATAGTGAGAGTATTTTTACTCGAGATTGTGACACGTGTTGCTTTTCCCACGTGGCAAGTCCATAATTCTTCGTGAAGGTAAACTATTTATTCGGATATAATCTATACTAGGTGTCTTTGGAGTAAAGTAAAAGTCATATCCCTTTAAAGTGCATGTCTTATCAAGATGCAATTCTCAGAAAAGGTCATGTCCCTTCTGACATAGTGCCTGACTTGCACGGGGACTGATCTTGTCACTGATCCGGAGTGAGTGTATCAGACAGATGCAACCTGGCTATATAGATTTGGTTGTGCAATACTTCGGGTAGCATGAAGCCTCGGTCAACAGTGACTTGCTAGACACGGGGAACCCAATTTGGCGACCAATGTGCCCTACGTAGGCCCTTACTAATGATGTGTCAGGCTGATTTGAGCATGGTCGTAACACTAGTCCCTCAAATCTGGCAGGTTCATTCATATACGAGCCTAGTTTGTGAAAGAGCAAGTAATGCGGGCTTGTTGGGGTGTTCATGATAGGACACTGTTCTGGCTTGGATGGTGAAATTTTCAAGAAACTTTTTTTTTCCAGAGTAAAGACATGCCATGGCGATATTGTGTAATTTCAGGAAGATCGGGGTCCTTATCGATATTTACGAAAAGAACATTTGAATTTCCCCTCCCTTAAATTAAATATTACCTGCGCTGGCACGTCCCATTGAACGGACATTTAAGGGCATGGCAATGATAATTTGCTGGTTCCCAAGAAGCTTTCTCACATAACACGCCCCTCAATGAGCGGGCACCGCTTAATCATTATAACCTTTTCACATTCCCGCCTATTTACCTCTCATCGCACTCGCCTAGTACGACATGTGGATGGTAAGGATTAATCCAAAGACTCTTATAAGATATATAGCCCTTCTCATGTTATTTCTTTATGCTACATCATAAATTTCTGTCAATTGTAGGTTTATCGATGTTCTCTTAGTGAAGAAGTTTTCCTACCTTTCAAATTTTCCCCCTTTTTTCGGAGATTTCTGACGGTGACAAACGTCCCTTCAACAAGGAGTTTTGCCCTAGCTTTTCATCTCAACAGAAGAGCTTTCTTCCTTCCCAGTCTCAGGCAACTTCCCTTCTTTTGCGTGTGTTCATCGTTTCCTTTTCTTGAATCCCCATCTTTTCTGAGTGCTTGTTTGGGTGTGTGTTTCCACATTCTTAAGTGTTGTGTGAATATGTTTCCGGGGAATGTAGAGGAGGTCTAGGGAACGGGTTCCTAGACTTTGGGGGTCCTCACAGATCCTATCAGATGCTTTTGCCCTTGGACTGGCCTAGCTTTCTGTTCTAGTTACTTTAGAGAACATAGGGAAAAATGGAATTGGGAATTCCCCAATGTAATATGTTTAAGTGACTCTGACAGCCAAGAAGAGAAAGATCATCCTTTGATGACCAAGCTATCCACCAAAGGAGAGGTGCAGAAAAGGGAACTCCAGAGTAAACAAAGTATGGATCTGAGAGGAGAAGAGGTGGGATGCTCTTCTTCCAGAGCACCGGAGCCCGACTTAGGTACTAGGGCCCCTTTTAGGGCCCACCGAGAAGAATTGGGACTGACTGAGGAGGAAATTTCCCAAGTGGATGGTTGGGTAGATTATGTGAACAAGTCTTCAGGATATCATATCGATCCGAAGCCCTGTCCGAAAATGTGGGAATCTAATTAGGTGACGACAGAAGTGAGGGAAAATGACATTGATGAAGTTTCACAAACGAAGTTTGCACTCCATCGGACTAGGCCCTTGAGATCACGGTTCCCAGGACCTTCTCTTGCCCTCGTGGGTCTTTGCATCTCCTTATGTGGGTGTCATTGGTATATGGGCTGTGTAAGCTTTCTTTGTACTAAACATGTTTCATTCTTCTAATTTTACAGGCCAAACGTACGCCCACTTACTATCGGAGGAGGATCTGACGGTGATAAAGAAGTTATTCGCCTACCGGGGAACTTTTCAGAAGGTCATCTCCTCCAAAAGGCTTTTTTTAAGGCACGATTTAATGAGAGAGATGGGTAAGTCTTCCAGCGTTCTTCATTTTCGACTCACCGTTTTATCCTTTTCCTTATTCTAAGCTTAGTTTCATTAATTACCAAGGTCAAGAGAATTCCCTAAGATTTCATTGAAGGCCTACTACCCAAGAAAGTCCATCCAGCCCTAGGAGCCAGTAGTGAGGGAGAGAGGAAACATAAGGCCATTGTTGCTGGCCTTCATTTGGAAGCCCTTAAAGAGGCTACTGACCCTTTGATGGTGACTATCGGGAGGTTCCTTGATGAGAATCCAGGGAGTCAATCGAGTCAAAGTCAAACAGGTCAACCCTCTATCAGAATACCGGTGGGGCCCATGACAAGATCCAAGGCTAAAGAGGTCCAAGAGTCGATGGCGGGACTCATTTTCAAGCTCCGAAATCAAGTCCACATGGAAGAGAGCAAGATCGAGGTCAATTGCCTAATTTTGGAAGAACAGGAACTTTCGGTCGACCGATAGTTCCCTTCGGTCGACCGAAAGTCTGCAGAATTTTGAGACCCAGCTGCAGGCAGTTTCGGCTGACCAACGTACGACCGAAACTGCCCTTTCGGTCGACCAGGTGGTCGACCGAAATAAGTTCGGTCGACCGAAATTAACTTTCGGTCGACCGAAAGTCCTCCGAATGAAATAACGGAGTTTTTTGTGCAATTTCTCAAACTTCTTATTTTTCACTTTTTGTATATATTTGGGAAGTCTTCCAAACCCTAGCTTAGTTGTTGTTGAATATTGAAGACTCCATTGAGAGCATTTGAGAGAGGTAAATCCTTTCTTTTCTTGTAACTTTTATTGGAATTTATTTCAACTTATATATTGAGAGTTTGTCTTGTGTATGTGTTGATATTTATTCCTCAAGTCTTGGTATTTGTCTTAATCTCTCCATTTGGGCTAGGGTTTGTCAATCCTTGAATTTTGGTTGGGTTAAACTTGGGTCAAGATTTCCTATTTATTACCTATTTTAGCTTTCTTGGGTTGATCCATTATTGTTGTGGGAATTTTTGGTTTAATCACCAAAGGGGTTCGCATCATTTGGTATCAGAGCTTGGCTCTAAAATTGGTAATCCTATCTTTACATTTATTGTTGTTGTTCTTGATAGTTAAAAAAAAAAAAAAAAAAACTAAAATTACAAAAAAATTGGGGAAAATTAGTTGCCCATGAAAATTTCATGATTCCTACATATTGGGCATTGTTGTTATCATCAATTTGAAAGTTATTGGGGATGCAATTGAACAAACACTCGAAAATTTCAAACTATTCAAAGGTTGCATCCTAAGTGTTTGATAAAATGTTTCAAAGAGTGTTTTCATATTGAAACTTGACATTCAACTACCAAACACATTCCTAATTGAATTCCTGGTGTCTTACATCAAGTTATTGTGACTATACCCTTGAAAATCTTATTGGTCTAGTTCAATTCCTTACTTCCTTGTATAATAGCAAGCAACTAAATTCTACTTGCTATTGTGTCAATCCTTCATTTGCTTCCTTTGTTGTTTGTGGAATTTGTGCTACACAAGAATTAAATTCTCAATTTAGTTGAATTACGTTCCTTGAAAAGTTTGAGTAAGAAAGTGAAGAGTGGTAAAAGGAAAGAGTGGTGAGCTCATTAGAGGGAAAAAGCCTAATTGTGTGAAACTCACTTACACTCCATGACTCATGCACATACTTCGAGTGGACAAGATTCTAATGCTCAAACTCAAGAGTTGAGGGATATGATACAAGCTCTCACAGTTACTATGGCGGATATGGGGGGAAGGTTAGAAGGTAGATTAGCAAGGTTGGAGACTAGGAGGGAAGTTCCACCTCCAAGGGATGATAATGTTAGGAGGGGTGATAGGAGAAGGCCTAGAGATGAGTATGAATATGATGATGTTGATGATGATGAATTGGAGAGTGAAGGGGGTAGTGATCAAAATTGGAACATGGGTAGGAATAGAGGAGGAAGGAATGTGAGGGGAGTAGGACGAGGTCATGGGAGGAACCCTAGGGGTAGGGATGGAATGGATGGTAACCTTGGAAGTATCAAGATGAAAATTCCTTCTTTCCATGGGAAGAGTGATCCGGATGCCTATTTAGAATGGGAAAGGAAAATGGAATTGATTTTTGAATGTCATAGGTACTCCGAGGATAAAAAGGTTAAGTTAGCGGTAGTGGAGTTTACCGACTATGCCTTAGCTTGGTGGGATAATTTATTACTCACTAGGAGAAGGAATTTCGAGGGTAGTGTGGATACTTGGGATGAGTTGAAGAGCCTTATGAGAAAAAGATTTGTGCCAAGTCACTACTATAGGGGGCTCTATCAAAGACTACAAACTCTTACACAAGGAACAAAGGGTGTTGAAGATTATTATAAGGAGTTGGAAAAAGCTTTGATGAGGGCCGACATAGAGGAGGATAGAGAAGCCACTATGGCTCGATTTATGAGTGGGTTGAATAGGGAGATAGCCAATGTGGTTGAATTACACCATTATGTTGAGATGGAGGAGTTGGTACACATGGCTATTAAAGTGGAGGCTCAATTGAAGAAGAATGAGCAATTTAAAAGAAAGGGGCAAGAAAAATTCTTGGGAGGTCCTAGTTCCAATTGGAAGACTAAGTGGGGGAGTGAAAAGGTTAATAGGGCACCACTTAAGGACAAAATTGAAACCTCCAAGGGAAAGGAAGTTGGCTTCGTCAAGGATAACCCAAAGGTTGTTCCTACTACTTCTAGGAGTCGGGATATAGAATGCTTCAAGTGTAGAGGACGGGGGCATTATGCTCGAGAGTGCCCTAACAATAGGGTGATGATTATAAAAAATGGGGAGTGGTACTCGGAAGATGAAGAGGACGAAGAGGGGAAGTCGTGTAGGGGAGATAGTGATGACGAGGAGGAAGAGGTGGAGGGAATTGTTAGTCCACCCAAGTCTTTAGTCACCATTAGGTCTCTCAACACCCAAGCCAAGGTGGATGATGCGGCTAAGCAAAGGGAGAATATCTTCCATACTAGGTGTCTTGTGAAGGACCAAGCGTGTAGTCTCATCATTGATGGGGGGAGTTGCACCAATGTAGTTAGCACTAGTATGGTTGAAAGGTTGGGATTACCTTTAATGCCACATCCTAATCCTTATAAGTTACAATGGTTGAGTGATTATGGTGAGTTGAAAGTAAGTAAGCAAGTATTCCTTATTTTCAACATAGGGACCTATGAGGATCAAGTACTTTGTGATGTGGTGCCCATGCAAGCTACACATATTTTATTGGGGAGACCATGGCAATATGATAGGAGGGTATTGCATGATGGTAGGAAGAATCGGTATAGTTTCCAAATGAATGGAAAACCCGTGACACTCCTACCTTTGAGTCCGGAAGAAGTTTACAAGGACCAATTGAAACTCAAGAAGGAGGAGGAGGAGGAAAAAGAAAGAAGAAAAAAAAAGATGGAGTTGAGTGAGGGGCAAAACGAAAGTGAGAAAAAAAGAGGGGAAAAAAGTAGTAAAAAAAGAAAAGAGGGGATGCAAGAAAAAAGAAAGAGAGCAAAGGATATTGAGAAAAAAATGAATTTTTATGCGAGTAGAGGTGATGTAGAAAGAGCTTTGAAGGAAAATCATTCAATTCTTTTGTTGGTCTATAAGGAGTCCCTCCTTACACTTGATGACCTTCACACTTCCCTCCCCACTTTAGCTACTTCTTTGTTGCAGGAATTCGAGGATGTCTTTCCGGAGGAGATGCCTAGTGGGCTTCCACCCATTAGAGGCATCGAGCATCAAATTGATTTCATCCCCGGAGCCGTCATTCCAAATAGACCGGCATACCGAAGCAATCCGGAGGAGACCAAGGAACTCCAAAAACAAGTTGAGGAGTTGATGAGTAAAGGATATGTTCGTGAGAGCATGAGTCCTTGTGCCGTTCCCGTGCTACTAGTGCCCAAGAAGGATGGGACCTTTAGAATGTGCGTCGATTGCCGAGCCATTAACAACATAACGGTAAAGTATCGACACCCCATTCCTAGGTTAGATGATATGCTAGATGAGTTGCATGGTTCGTGCATTTTTAGTAAAATCGACTTGAGAAGTGGATACCACCAAATTAGGATGAGGGAAGGAGATGAATGGAAGACCGCTTTTAAAACTAAATATGGTTTATATGAGTGGTTGGTTATGCCCTTCGGTCTCACTAATGCACCGAGCACTTTTATGAGATTAATGAACCATATCTTGCGTGCATTCATTGGGAAATTTGTGGTAGATTACTTCGATGATATTTTGATTTATAGCAAAAATTTGAATGAGCATATTGAACACTTGAGGAGTGTACTTGTGGTTTTGAAAGGAGAATAATTGTATGCTAACCTCAACAAGTGTAATTTTTGCATGGAGAGTGTGATCTTCCTTGGATTTGTAGTTAGTACTAAGGGAATAGAGGTCGATGAGGAGAAGATCAAAGCCATTAAGGAATGGCCCACTCCCACAAGTGTCACCGAGGTAAGAAGTTTCCACGGGTTATCTAGTTTTTACCGTCGTTTTGTCAAGGACTTTAGCACCCTAGCTTCACCACTTACCGAGGTTGTCAAAAAGCATGTTGGGTTTAAATGGGGGGAGGCGCAAGAAAAGGCCTTTAATGAAATAAAGAACAAATTGTGCACCGCCCCGGTTTTATCCTTGCCTAATTTTGATAAAACTTTTGAGATTGAATGTGATGCTTCAGGCACAGGTATTGGAGCAGTTTTGATGCAGGAGAAAAGGCCGATTGCCTACTTTAGCGAGAAGCTCAGTGGGGCCGCCCTGAACTACCCCACCTATGACAAGGAGCTCTACGCGTTGGTAAGATCGTTAGAAACATGGCACCACTACTTGTGGCCTAGAGAGTTCGTCATCCACACCGACCATGAGTCATTGAAGCACTTGAAGGGGCAAGGGAAGTTGAGCAAGAGGCATGCCAAATGGGTGGAGTACGTAGAAACTTTTCCCTATGTCATCAAATACAAACAAGGTAAGGAGAATGTGGTAGCCGACGCCCTTTCTCGAAGGTATGCTCTTATTACGACCTTAAGTGCTAAATTGTTGGGTTTTGAGAGCATTAAGGACTTGTATGCGCATGACGCGGATTTTGCTAGTATATTTATATCATGTGAGAAGGTTGGATTTGGGAAGTTTTATAGGCATGAGGGGTTTTTGTTTCGAGAAAGTAAACTTTGTGTGCCAAATTGCTCATTGAGGGAATTGATGGTAAGGGAGGCCCATGGCGGGGGATTAATGGATCACTTTGGGGTAAGGAGAACCCTTGACATTTTACAAGAACATTTCTTTTGGCCAAAAATGAGTAGAGACGTTGGGCGAATTTGTTCTAGGTGCATAACTTGTAGAAAGGCCAAGTCCAAGGTAGAACCACATGGATTATATACACCCCTACCTGTCCCTAGTGAACCTTGGACGGAAATTTCTATGGACTTCATTTTAGGGTTGCCTAGGTCAAAAAAAGGTAGTGATTCCATCTTCGTGGTTGTAGATAGGTTTAGTAAAATGGCGCATTTCCTTGCTTGTCATAAAACTGATGATGCTATTCATATAGCCGACCTATTCTTTAGGGAAATCGTGCGACTCCATGGGGTTCCTAGGAGCATTGTGTCGGATAGGGACGTTAAATTCCTTAGCCATTTTTGGAAGGTCCTGTGGGGGAAATTGGGAACTAAACTTTTGTTTTCAACAACTTGTCATCCCCAAACCGATGGCCAAACTGAGGTGGTTAATAGAACTTTAACACAACTTCTTCGCACCGTCCTTAAGGGCAATCTAAAGAATTGGGAAGAGTGTTTACCTTTTGATGAATTTGCATATAATCGAAGTGTTCATTCTACTACTTGTTTTTCTCCATTCGAGATTGTTTATGGCTTTAACCCTTTAACTCCTTTGGATTTGATTCCGTTACCTATTGATGAAAGAGGTAGTTTAGATGGGAAGCGAAAGGCGGAGTTGGTAAAATCTCTCCATGAGAAAGTCAAACTCCAAATCGAGAAGAAGAATGAACAATATGCCTCCAGTGCCAACAAAGGTAGGAAACGAATGACATTTGAGGCCGGTGATTGGGTGTGGTTGCATTTGAGGAAGGAGAGGTTTCCGGCTCAAAGAAAATCAAAATTACAATCACGTGGTGATGGCCCCTTCCAAATCCTAGAGAGAATCAATGACAATGCCTACAAGCTTGACCTTCCTGGTGAGTACAATGTATCGGCTTCTTTTAACGTATCTGACTTATCCCCTTTTAATGCAGGTGAAGATTCGAGGTCGAATCCTTTTCAAGAGGGAGGGGATGATGAGAATCCAGGGAGTCAATCGAGTCAAAGTCAAACAGGTCAACCCTCTATCAGAATACCGGTGGGGTCCATGACAAGATCCAAGGCTAAAGAGGTCCAAGAGTCGATGGCGGGACTCATTTTCAAGCTCCGAAATCAAGTCCACATGGAAGAGAGCAAGATCGAGGTCAATTGCCTAATTTTGGAAGAACAGGAACTTTCGGTCGACCGAAAGTCTGCAGAATTTTGAGACCCAGCTGCAGGCAGTTTCGGCTGACCAACGTACGACCGAAACTGCCCTTTCGGTCGACCAGGTGGTCGACCGAAATAAGTTCGGTCGATCGAAATTAACTTTCGGTCGACCGAAAGTCCTCCGAATGAAATAACGGAGTTTTTTGTGCAATTTCTCAAACTTCTTATTTTTCACTTTTTGTATATATTTGGGAAGTCTTCCAAACCCTAGCTTAGTTGTTGTTGAATATTGAAGACTCCATTGAGAGCATTTGAGAGAGGTAAATCCTTTCTTTTCTTGTAACTTTTATTGGAATTTATTTCAACTTATATATTGAGAGTTTGTCTTGTGTATGTGTTGATATTTATTCCTCAAGTCTTGGTATTTGTCTTAATCTCTCCATTTGGGCTAGGGTTTGTCAATCCTTGAATTTTGGTTGGGTTAAACTTGGGTCAAGATTTCCTATTTATTACCTATTTTAGCTTTCTTGGGTTGATCCATTATTGTTGTGGGAATTTTTGGTTTAATCACCAAAGGGGTTCGCATCATTCCTATTGCAACTTCAAAGTTTTTGGCTCCCCTTCTGACAACTGCACCCTCACAACAACTCCTTGTCATAAAGAAGGAGCATGGTTTGAAGCTGGCTTTGGATAAGCAGCAAGAGAAGAAACCCAATAGGAAGGAGGAGGTTAAACCCAAACAAGCTTTGCTTGGGGAGGCCAGAAGTGATGATGGCGTGGTCGAGGTGGTAGCAGAGGAACAGCCTCCACTGAAGAGATTGAGGAGAGGCAAAGATATTTCTTCTCATGCTGCCGACACTTCCCTGAGTGATGCGCCTCCCCTATTCTCCGATCCACCTAAAGACACAGAGCCTTCTTGTGTTCCAAACTTGGCAGGGGCATGAAGCCAAAGGTCGCTTCGGAATTGGCTCAGATTAAGGCCACTTTTTTCGCCAAATCGAAGGTTCTTGACTTCATTACTTTGGCAGCCCTTCCAGATTCCTCTGCCAAAGCAACGACCGCGATGGACTGTTACTGGACCGAGGGATGGGAGGTCTTTTCCTCTAGAAGTTCACCTGCCCAAAGGTTAGAGGCCATGAAAGGGATGAGTGCCCGAACTTTGGCTCTTATTGAAGAGACGGAATCATCCGTGCGAGGGTTAGAGTAGAGGGAGGCAGACGCTAAAGTCTCCATACACAATGCAGATATCATGGTGAAGGAAATCAAAGACCTCAAGGACTCCTTAGCCATAGCCCGGAGGTCTCTTCAAGACGAGCGAAACACTTTGAGGTCCCATAAGGAGGAGAACAAGAAGCTGAAAAAGGACCTCGATTCAGTTGAAGTAGATGTGGCAAATCTCTACAAAAAATATAACAATGCTGTCGAGGCCCAGAAGGTGACTTCTGAAGCTCTTACCAAAACCAACATTATGAAAGGGCAGCTTGTTGACAAAGTTTCCAAACTGTCAAAGGAGTTGGAAGCAGAGAGAGAAACTCGTCAAAAGGACAAGGATGCATTGGCTCAAGCAGAGGAGAGGCATAGGCTTCTAGAGCGGAGTGTTGAAGCCAAGGTGATCGAAGGTGTCCGACATTTCAAAGATACCTTCGAGCACACCGAAGAGTATGAGGCAATGCAGAGAGTCTTTGGCAACATCGGTGCTCGGATGGCCTTAAAAGATTTAAATGAGGCTTTTCCCCATCTGGACCTCTCAATGATAAAGTCTTTTTATCCGGAACCGGAGGATGCTACCCAAGATGATTCGATGAAGCCAGCCGACAACATGTTCGTCTAAGATGCTCATGCTCTTTCATTTTTCATGAACTTTTTGAAATATTTTTGTCTTTACTTTTGTAAGGATTTTCCTATTTTGAATGACCCAAGTAGGTTTCTTATTCTATTTTTCGCGTTTTATTTTTGCACTTTTCACTTATCATCTTGTTTGGCTTAACCTGCCTCACACGATTCGCAATAACTTGGCATAAATATATTTAACCTCTTAGTCTCACAATAATATTCTTCCATATAGAAGTAATGTTGCATATTACATTAATATGATAGTATGGTAGTCTCTTAGATCTGATTTCGAGATATTTATGTCCATTAGTTAGATCTGGTTGAATGAGCATAATCCTCTGCCACCTGGATATTCTCTTACCTTTGTCAGAGTGAGTGAGTCGAGTCAATATATAGTTATATTATGGAGCAAGACACCTTTAGATGACAACAATAAGTTTAAATGAACTGTAAGTTTTACTTTTGAAACTGATCGTTGGGTGTAAAAAGGGGTTCCCCTTTGACTAGGTGCTAAATGTTAGGCGATTGAGTCCCTCTCGAAAGGGATAGCTCCATCCCAAATATCTTGATCATGTCTTTTCGATATGCTTCTAGGGCACCAGTAGCCGAAGCGCTCACTGTTGATCATTGAAGTTCTTTTATGTGAACTCTTTCAAGTTTCGAGCCTCGTCCAAATTTAATCCTTGAATGGACTTCCGTTCATGAACGAAATCCTTTATTTTAGGTAGGGTTGCTTAAGTGACCGAGTTTTCTTTTAAGTCACGTTTTGTTAGGTAGTCCCTAATGTGGCCTCGAATAAGGTTCAGTGATATATGGGTCTTTTAGTTTGTTGAGCTGAGGCTAGTTAATAGATTGATCTTTTCAGATCACGTGTCTTTTAGAAATCAGCCGAGGCTTGTGAAATGATGGTCTCTTAGACCATGCGTTGTTTCAACGCTTAAACCGGGGCTTATAGATATTGGTCTATTGGATCGTGTGTCATTTAAACACTAAGTTGAGGCTCATAAAATTATAGTCTTTTAGACCATGCGTTGTTTCAACGCTTAAACCAGGGCTTATAGGTATTGATCTCTAAGACCGTGTGTCATTTCGACACTAAGCCGAGGCTCATAAAATAATGGTCTTTTAGACCATGCATTGTTTCAACGCTTAAGTCGGGGCTTATAAATATTTGTCTCTTGGACCGTATGTTGTTTTGACACTAAGCCAAGGCTCATAAAATGATGGTCTTTTAGACCACGCTTGTTTCAACGCTTAAGTTGGGGCTTATAAATATTGGTCTCTTGGACCGTGTGTCACTTTAGACACTAAGCAGAGGCTTATAAAATGACGGCCTTTTAGACCATGCGTTGTTTCAACGCTTAAGCTGGAGTTTATAAATATTGGTCTCTTGGACCATGTGTCACTTTGGACACTAAGCCAAGACTTATAAATATTAGTCTTTTAGACCGTGTGTCACTTTGGACACTAAGCTGGAGCTTATAAATATTGGTCTCTTAGACCATTTGTCACTTTAGATACTAATTCGAGGCTTATAAATATTTGGTCTTTTAGACCGTGTGTCACTTTGGACACTAAGCTGAGACTTATAAAATGATGGTCTTTTAGACCATGTGTTGTTTCAATGCTTAAGCCGGGGCTTATAAATATTGGTCTCCTGGACCATGTGTCACTTTGGACACTAACCTGAGGCTTATAAAATGATAGTTTTTTAGACCATGCGTTGTTTCAATGCTTAAGTCGGGGATTATAAATATTGGTTTCTTGGACCGTGTGTCACTTTGGACTCTAAGCCGACACTTATAAATATTGGTCTGTTAGACCGTGTATCATTTTGGACACTAAGCCGAGACTTATAAATATTGGTCTTTTAGACCGTGTGTCACTTTGGACATTAAGCCGATGCTTCTAAATATTGGTCTTTTAGACCCGAAGCTTTTAAATATTGGTCTCTTAGACCATGTGTCACTTTGGACACTAAGCCGAGGCTTATAAATATTGGTCTATGAGACCATGTGTCACTTTGGACATTAAGCCGAGGCTTATAAATATTGGTCTCTTGGACCGTATGTCACTTTGGACACTAAGCCGAGGCTTATAAATATTGGTCTTTTAGACCGTGTCTCACTTTGGACACTAAGCCGAAGCTTATAAAATGATGGTATTTTAGACCATGCATTGTTTCAACGTTTAAGCCGAGGTTTATAAATATTGTTGTTTGAGTCCTGCCATTTTGGCACAATAACGGTGGGCTGCTTAGAACAATTCCGCTTAGGCAATAAGCAGAACTTTAGTGTTTTATGAGCTTGCGCGTTGTCGTGACACTTAAGTCAGGCTTGATTGTGTGGGTCTCCTGACATTGTGTGCCGTTGCAACACTTATGAGATGTCTGTCCCTCTTTCAGGGGAGAATTTTCCATAGGTGTTCATTTTCAGGGGTTCCCTTTTTCAGAGTTCCCTTCTTCATGAGTCCCTTGTTTAGGGGGTTCCCTTTTCGAGGTGTCATTCTTCAGGAGTCCCTTGTTCAGGAGGTTCCCTTTTTCAGGAATCAGTAAGCTTATGTTTCAAAGCTTCATATCTTTTTTCAAGGTTGATGAACTCATATTTCAGAGTTTTAAGCCCTTTTCAGGGTGATTTAACTTATATTTCAAAGTTTTAATCCTTTTTCAAGGTTCTTTACGGTTCTTCACGGTTCTTCACTCTTTTTCAAGAGGTTCTTTACCTTTGTTCAAGGTTTTCTGTAACTTTTTACCACGTGATTTCGTGGTTAGAAGTGTGGTTTCCCACATACGGTGCCAAAATGTTAACCACAAAATTTGGTAAGATCTTGGATCAACAAGTCTCAGCTCCTCCCTCTTGAACACGTTGATCTTCTACACCTTAGGACAAACGGTCAACGAGTAAAAAGGGCTGGGATGGGTCCCAGTTTGCACTCTGACGCTCAAGTCAGCACCTACTTCAGGTAAATATTTGTTGAATGTGGAAAATATAAGTGTATAAAATAGAGAAAAATGAGTGAAAATAATATAGAAAGTTAGAGTATTGAATTGTTAACCCTCTTCTTGGTGATACCAGTGATCTATTTATAGTGAGAGTAGTTTACTCAAGATTGTGACACATGTTGCTTTTCCCACGTGGTAGTCCATAATTCGTCATGAAGGTAAATTATTTATTCGGATATAATCTGTATTAGGTGTCTTCGGAGTAAAGTAAAAGTTACATCCCATTAAAGTGTATGTCTTATCAAGCCGCAATTCTCAGAAAGGTCACGTCCCTTTTGACGTAGTGCCTGACTTGCATGGTGACTGATCTTGTCACTGATCCGGAGTGAGTGCCTCGGATAGATGCAGCCCGGCTATATAGGTTCGGTTGTGCAATACTTCGGGTAGCATGAAGCCTCATCCAACAGTAACTTGCTTGACGTGGGGAACCCCATTGTCAACCAATGGGCCCTACGTGGACCCTTACTAATGACGTGTCAGGCTCATTTAAGCATGATCGTAACAGATTCTATTATTGTATATATACATTATAGATGCACATATACTATTGTGTAATAAATTTTGATTAGTTAGATGGTTTATCCATGTATACATACATTTTAACTATACATATAAGAATGAGAAATGTAGAGTAATGGTTAGTAATATATATATATATATATATATATATATATATATATATATATATATATATATATTTTAACACAGGTAGTCATGGGTTCAACATGATGTTAATCTCTTTATTATAACTTAATACTAGCTGAAGAGCGTGCATTGCACGAAAGGTGCTTGTAAGGGTGCATATGTTATTGCATTTTAATTTTTATTAATTTATAGAGATTTAATAACATCATCACAATTAATATTACCATTTTGATGTAAAAGTGATGATTCTAAGCTTAGATTAAGATTGATTCGAGCACTTCATGAAGATCATCCAGTGTTGCAACCAATTAATTATAAGAAGTGTTGAGACAATAACATGAAATTCATGAGTTTTGGGAGGCAAAATTCGAGAATTAAACAATACGTCATGAATTTGGACTAACATGAGCCAAATTGTACCTTACAATAATGGAATGACATAAAAAAAATTAAATAGAAAAACTTGGAGACCAAGGTAAAATTTTTGAAAATTTGAAGGAAGAACCAAATAAAAGATTGAAATTATATAAGAAAATAATACCTGGAGATGACATATTGAAAATATAAAGAGTAATTTTAGGGAGACATTTTTAATAGACATTGTAACATGGCGCACATACATTGGGCTGTGTAAAATTAAGTGGTGAGATAGTTATTTATATCATCCAATGTATATTTGACATGTCACAATTAGGAGTGTAAACAAATCGAATATAGACTGGAACCGCCTTTATCAGATTCGATCCGATAATAATAATTCGTAGATTCGATTCGATAATCCAACAGATTTTTGATAGTTAAATCCATATCTGATTTGCTACCTTATCAGATATCTAATCCGATTATCCAATCCAAAATTATTTTTAACATAGTTTTTTTTCAAATGTTTATATATTAATGAGTAAAAATTACTCATATAATTAATTATAATTTCATATCATTCATAAAAAATAAAATCATGATATCTCAAAAAAATTATAACAATATTTATATATTACAAGTTTTAAAAGAATATTATAATATATAGTAATATTTTATTATAATTATACTTTATAAAATGCATTACAAGTTTTAAAATGAATAAAATTATATAATAATATATAAAATATATTATATTATTATAAAAATTCGAATTTGTTCTATTTAGTTAACGGGA
This sequence comes from Ligustrum vulgare, assembly GCA_963555705.1. Classification (NCBI taxonomy): domain Eukaryota; kingdom Viridiplantae; phylum Streptophyta; class Magnoliopsida; order Lamiales; family Oleaceae; genus Ligustrum; species Ligustrum vulgare. Next base: position 33,017,574 of record OY743171.1, on the reverse strand, counting down.
TATTGGATTCGAATCCTTATCGGGTTATTGGATTGAGACCTTAAATCCATCTCCGTTAATTTCATTGGATTTTGGTTAATTTCATTGGATTTTAGATCGAGTTCGAATTAAAATCCGATTTATTGACAGCCCTAATTATAATGTCACTTAATAATGTCAATTTAAAACGTTTCCCTAGAATTATTCAAATATAAAAGTAAGAACAATATTTGAGCTTACTAGCTAAAAATTTGGGATTGAACGTTCTGATATCTTCTTTGTGAAAAAAACAAAAAAGATGTAGGAGAAATTGAAAGGTGCAACATCATAGCTTGACACGTGACATAAAAATAGTACTAAATTTACACTCTTTTACTATATGTTGAAAAAAATAAAAGAAAAAGATAGAAAAAAAATTGGAAGACAACCACACCAAAGTTTGACAAAAATCGAGGATGACACAAGGAGTTGCGACACATGGCGACTTGAAGATTGAATCAGTCGCTTGAAGACCATCCAGTGTTGCAATCAATTAATTAGAAAAAGTGTTGAAGTGATTGCATGAAACTCATATGTTTAGGGATGCAAAATTCTTCAATTTGGAGGGACAATGATCAAATTATACCTTACAATAGTGGAACGCTGAAAGAATAATAGTAAAATGACAAAAGTGAAATGAATTTCGGGACCAAAATGCAAGTTTTGAAATAATTGAAAGAGGAAAAAATAAAAAGAATAACAACAATACCAAGTGTTGACACGTGGCATGATAACCCAAGACTCTTATTATAGGTAGAAAATGCGACTTTTGAAAAGTTAGAGGGGGGAAAAAAGGCTGCCATACCAGGTGCTGATACGTGACAATTTTAACCAATACTTTTATTATATGTATATTTGGAAGGAAAATGATCAAATTATACATTACAATAGTGGAATGACGAAAGTGGAATGAAATAGGAAAGAACCATGCTACACGAACATAAAGTTTTACACAAAGTTTTACACCCATACACATGACAACAATCTATTTATTTACTCATCATATCAACATAAAAATCAATGGTTCACATCAATTCGGTGCAACTTTCGGTCCATATTTTCGGTTCCTTTAGCATTATTCAATAGGAAAACCTTGGGACTAAATTGCAAGTTTTGAGAAGTTAAAAGAAGAAAAATAAAATAAAAGGAATGACAACCACACCAGGTGCTAACTCGTGGCATTTTCAACCAAGACTCTTTTATTATAGGTAAAAAAATGCAAGTTTTGAAAAGTCGAAGGAAGGAAAAAAATAAAATAAAAAAGAATGACAGTCAAACCAGTGCTAACATGTAATAAGTTCAATCAAGACTCTTTTATTATAGGCACATTTATAAGATGTTATGCTACAAGCAACAAAAGACATACAACATAAAAAAATATTGTTAGGAATTGAAGTGTTTTAATTGCTATTATATTTGAAGTTCTCTACTTAATTGCATATGGATGATATTTTGACTGCTAGTACAATTGAGCCAAGTCCACTTGTTAGGCCACGTTAGTCACCGTTCTTCAACGTCCATGTCATCTTCCTTACGTTCTCTAACGACGCACTGACGAAATAACTTTATTGTTGTTAAAATCCAAGTTTAGCGACCTAAATAATATTTATTCGAAATTTAGTCTGTTGCTAGTGATTGAAGTTCAATGATCTAATTATACGTGAAGTAAGAGTTTAGCGACCACTGGTATAACTAACCCGACAATCCCACTTTATCTAGTGTGGTTGCCATGGAATTAGAGGATGAGAGAGAACATACATGTCGACTAAAAGAGATTCTAAGCCTTCCCCTATATATATAAGGGTGTCTAATAATTCAAGTATGCATCAGCATTAGACATGGATGTGCCTCATTTCTGCATCATAGATTACAAACTTGTTAAAAAGAGAAGGAAAACTCTTATATGCCCACCCAAAAAATAAGAATCTAGTCAATGAACAATCGACACTGCATAAACCTGTGTTTCCTTTATAGAGACCATAGAAAAGGTTAGAAACAAATGATAATAGTCAAATACAAATGACCTTAACTATAGTGTATAACATGAATTAATCTATTTGTACAAACAAAGTTGTACTAGTTACTAACCCTCACATGAGGGAGCCTACGAATATTTTATTATATGTGGGCCCCCTCCCATGTGAGGATTAATCGACCTTTTTGTACAACTTTATTTGTACATATAGGATGACTAGTATAACATCACGGTTGAGAAAAATGAAAAACCACCGTTCGAGTTCACACCAAGCTTTTGACCGAGTAAGTGACTCTATACATAAGAAAACTGAAGATACTTCTTGATTACAAACATAAAAAATGTGGACAAACAATGTCCTCAATAAATGATACTTAAGCCTGCAAAAAGCTTGCATATTTGGCACCTAAGAAAAGCCTTTGGATGCAGAGCAAAGCATTTTTGGTAACCTCAGCATTTTCATGGTTCATCAATTTCATCACCCGCTCTTTTGCTTTGAGGTCAGTTATGATGATACGCCCAGCAGGATGGTACTGTATGAACTGTGAGAGATCGAAGCAAGCAACAGCAAGCGTTATAAGATCAGTGGACGTGTCCAAAATTGTTAACAGGACCCTCAGGATCTGTAGCAACATATTAGATATTAATTTCGTGCAACACCGAAGATTTTAAATTTTGTACTTCCTATACATTATTCATATGAAATATCAATGCCAAAAATAAATAAAACAAAATAAAATAAAATGGAACAGTAAGTCAAAGAGTAATATTTTGATTCTTTGCACTGATCAGTTTATGTACACGACTTACGGTAATTTCTGTCATTGGCATAGAAAGCCAGATACATCTGAGAACACCAATCTTATTTGAGAAAAATGCTCATAGAAGAAAGCTACATAACCACACAAATTAAAAAAAAAAAAAAAAAAATATTTCGATTTTTATATTTGAAGAGGAAGAGGAAGAGAACATATGACATCATACCTCCAAGTACAATAAAACCATTTGAATAATTAATTTGGAAACTCAACTGTAGATCTATTGGTAAACGGAATGAATGATGAAGCAAAGTTATAGAGGTGCAGATCTTGAAAAATGACGAGGAGGAACAAAGACTGTAAATCTTACCTTTAATCCACTTTTCTCAAATATATAATCATTATCAATATCCAGTTAAGAAAATTAGGAAGAGAAGTTGAGAATCCACAATGAAGTATTTGTGATAAGTCTCAAGATAAGGCTCGTCAGCATTTATTGAATGATTTTAACAAGGGTAATTAAGAGGGAAGCAGTGCATTTGTTGTAGGTTTGAACCTAGACGCTAAAGCAGTCACATGAATACTTTCCACGCTTGTATATGTTTCTTAGTGGTGGCTTTCATATCTAGAATGTCAAATTATACATACAAGTGCAACAGCTACAACAGCTCCACTTACGAGTAGCTATGTTATCAAAATAGAATAACCAAAGAGATACCTTGAAATCATTTTCTTCGAAGTTGGTAACATTGTCCCGCCAGAATAAAGGATCTTTGTGCATAGGTGACCAATCAAGATGTCCAAGGAGGACTGCCTGCTTATATTTATCAAAAGAACTTAGCTTCTTTATATTATCTTTCAGTCCTCCTTCCAGTTGATTTAGAGCTTCCAGCAGATCCTACACAAAACCAATGATCAGATAAGGACATATAAATCAAGGGCCAATAATGGATGGGAGAAGATTCTCTGGGAAGAGAGGAGAGACAAACTGACTGAGATGAAAGCAGGATAAAGTTCTATACTGGCTCAGCATATTGCAGATAATGAAAGCAGTCAAGCAAGTTGCAATTACACAGTACCTAGATTTTTACAATGCTGTCACTGTGAATCGGCAGAACAGATTATTTTACTACCCGTGTTGTGAACATTTAATTATTGCTGTCTACTGGAGATCTTGTCACATTATACGTGATAAAATTATCAAGGGCACACCCTAACCCAGCAAAAACCAAAATTAAATGAAAAGCATTGCATACAACCATCATCAGAATCTTGGCTGTATGAAATCCTTGAAAATTCAGTGCATCAGGGCACATCCACAGCTATCAACTCTGGCAAATCATCACCAAAGAATAAACAAACCTTTTCTCACATAAAAGTACATGTATACACAACGGATGAGTTTCAAATGTTCTCTGGTAGAAAAGAAAGCATTTAAAGGGACTCTCCCAGCTGTAAATGTAATACAACTCTGGAAACCTCTCCATGTAACTGTAGTGAAAAAAGTCCCCTTTTCGGAAAATTCTTTTCATTTAGCTTAATTTTGACTTGAGAAATAAACTAATTAATTTAATATTATCATGGAGAAAGATTTTATCTCACCTCATCACTCCATGCCTGTGCTTTCAAACTTTGAACAAGCTGTGGCAGTCCCAGTTCTACCATCTGAGCATCAAATGTCCCCCTGTGGAACAAGTTCCTAAGAATCAAGACAACTACCCTGACAACCTGGTAGCAAGCAGGATTTGATGTTAAAAATTCAAGTGCATAAAATGCATTGTTTGCCAATAGTTATAATATATAAATTCTCAAAATGCTTTTCAATTGAAAGTTGTCTGTATAAGAATATTTGAAATCTGTGATGAGCAAAGTCAAAATTATTATCAAGAGTAAGACCATCAAAGATATAACCTAGTTATAAGAGTCCATAGAATGTAGATGATAAAGGTTAATTTTACTACGCGATACAAAGGAACTCACCTTTTCCTTTGTGGATCCCTTAACAACTTCAATCAACCGTGGAAGGGTTCTAGAAGTAGCCAAATACTCAACCGCAGGTTCATAGTAAGACAAAAGCCAAATACAAAGACATGTTTCATAGAGGAACTGTTTCAAGGATAAACAAAAATCAAATATTACAACCACAAAATTTGGAAGATTTCCCACTTCACGACATGCTGAGTGAGATTCAGAACCTAAGCCACCAAGTAATATCTAGGATGCATATAGCAAAATTAGGACTATAAACTAATTGGTTTTTTTTTTTTTTTGTCTTTCTGTACTCATTCTGAATAGAGGTATACTTGGATGGAATGTTGAGTGGATGCTGGAGAAATTAGAGGAACTAGCAACTTCACTCCATCATCTTGCACAAATGAAGATCGAACCACAGGTTCCTTGAGAAGCGTTGCAAGGCAATTGATAGCTGTTGGTATGCCACGGCTAGGATGGGTAGGTTTCTTCAGCTGTACAAGTAAATAAGTATAAGGAAGTGAATTACTTGATTTTAGGATCTAAACTTGTACAGCAAGTCATCACCTCTATATGTATACATTATTCTGTATCAATGATAACTACTCTTCCAATTCAATCCATATTACTCCTTTACAAAATTTTCCTTGCCTAATAAGTGAAAGAACTTATTAAGGGCCTCTTTGATGCTGATTAAAAGCTAGATTTTTATCAAAGTCAAAAATTAATCATAACTACGTATTTCATAAGTCCCACAACTTTTCAACCACACATCTCGTCAACTTATATCAAAATCTGCTAAAAAACAAATTTTAATCTCCATCAAACAGGGGCTAAGTATACTCACTAAATTCATGATAGAGTGAGCTATCAATAGGACTAGCTATGTACACATAACTATACTCTTTCTAAGGCTTATCTTCCAATTTTGTTTGGGGTAACCAACACATTAACAGCACTAAGTGTTTAATCATTCGACAAGCATAGGAAGTAACACTAAACATAACATTCAAGGATAATATAGGCCTCCATATTCATTCTACAATGTCACATTGAATACATTTTGAATTTATTTAAAAAGCTTTGACAAATACCTTGTGTATCTGTAGCTCAGATTGTAATACCCAGCTAATTCATTTATTTATTAAGTCGATGTATAAATTTTACTACTAGAAAACATGTATTGAGGAGAAATTATTACATCCAAATAAAATGAATTGTTCAATTTTAGTTAAATTAGGAGTTGAATGTAAAACTAAAAAATGAGACCAAAGTAAATAAATCTAGATAGGTAAGGATTTACTCTGGTCTTTATCATTTTAGATATGGATTAGTATACTAATTTGGAAGACATCTGGTTGCATCAGAAGAAAGACACCTGGTATTAATTTAAGTGACAAACCTGAGAGAAAAACCTGTTCACTAAGAAAAGAAATGTATGAGGGAATAATTTTTTGTCCACCACCACTCTCAAAAAGTAGATAATATTTGTATGCTTACCGACTGCAACTTCAAAAAGTTTATTCGGACATGAATTACATGATATTAGTCTTTGTTCATTATCTTGTGCATGTTTATCATCAAGAAATGTGAATAATGTGGTCCGTAGCAAATATTGTTCCCATATGTCCAAAAGAAAGAAATTAATCAGACAAGTCATTAGCATGCATTTGAACGGGAAATGGTTACGGATTGTGTACCAAGGTCAGATGGGCTGCCATGGTAAAACACACAATTCATTCCATGACCGGATGAGAGCTCGACCTTCTTAATATGCAGTATTAATGTGTGACAATTACATAAAGTCTAGATGAGAAAAGACATTCTGAAATTGGCGAATTGATAGTATGATTGTTTGCCACTTCTATATTATTTGAGTTCATAATCCATAACCCCGTATCGGCCTAGAGAAAATGAAGACAAGAATCTGCTCACTTCATTCAATGCATCACCCTCACACCCACAACATATTTCACTCACAAGTTGTGTAAATTTCACCTCCCATACGATAATGTTTTTCAGGTAACTAGTAGTAAGCACGTGCGATGCACGTTTTATGTATAGGATTAATTAAATGCGTAATGTTTTTGTAGTACTAATACTATTTTCATCTATTGCTTCGTCAAAACTGACAAATTTTTTACTTTCTCCATGAAATAACTCAATTAATAATATGAAATTGTATTACAACATTGTAATTACAACATTGTAATATGTTGATAATAAATTAATTTAATACTAAATGAATGAAAGAGTGTAATAATATGAAATTATATTATAACAATGTAATTCTTAAATAATAAATCAATGTAATAAATTATTTAATGTTATTAAATAAGGGTAAGGGTTTATTGGGTATATAGTTAAATATATAATGGTAAAATAGGTATTCAAAAGTTTCTCCTCCATCCATACTTTTTAAATATTGTAGATTATGCCTACAGGTTTTGTGGAGTACTACAACGATAGTTAGGAAATTTTTAGAGATGACATAGAATTTTATTGGACTGTATAGATGAGTGTCCGGTTGTTGAGCTCGACGATGAATATCTTTTCATCCTAGAATTCACTTTTGTTGTGACTACCCGTTATGCTACTAGCGACTTTGATATAATATCGGTTGATATGCATTTGATTTATAATATTTATGGATATATTTGTAGTAGTAGCAACAAAATGCAAGTGAAGAAGGGAGGAAATATATGAAGAAGAGCTAAATCTTTTCTTTTCTTTTTGTTGATCCCAATAGGGATAAATTTACAATGTAAAAAATCCCCCATTTTCTTATTGATTTTTGGAAGCAAGAATAGTTGTAATGGTGGCATAAGCATTGTTTTATAAATGTATGGGAGTTTGTTTTATGAAAGGAATGCTGAAAGTATAAGTTTATTTAAATTTAATAGTTGCCTTGACGATTTCAGTGAAAATGAAAGATAATAGTAGTATCAAGAACTAGTAGTATTGTTACAGAAATGGTCCCAATACTATTAAATTTAATAAGAAAAAGACAGTCGTTACATAAATACCCTGGGATTCTTGTGGTTGTACTATTTAAAGATGGCAGTTTATTTTATTAGAAACATCAAGTAGAGGCATATTTATTGTTTGAACTCGGTTAACTTAAAATATTTTAGTTCACAGTAATTCATACTTGTGAATAACTTGTCCAGATTAGGTCTAAATAATTCGAGGTTCGAATGGAATGTTTAGAATTCTAATTTCAAATGGACAGTTTGGAATCCTAGTTACTTGCTTAGTGGTAAAGTTCATTGATAGGGCGTTTAGTTTCTTGACCAACAAGCAGCAACATTACTACAATAGCAATCCTATGTGCATTAGAGTGACACTCGCCCTGTAAATTGTTCCATGTCAATAACTTGATTATTTTTTTAACATCTGCCAACGGTGTCAACCAATTATTTAGACGAGTAGAGTCACGTGAATGTCAGAAAGCTGGAAAACTATTGAAATTGTATCACTTAGTTTAACAGTATGATGAGATGCCACACATCTACTCTAGGTTCCAAAAACACGCGGATATTTTGAAACTTTTTTCCTTTCCGAAGCACTAATTCATTTTCCATCTCTTATATTTTCACAACTCTGTTTTCATTCATTTATCTTTTTCCTATACAAGGTCAATTCTTTGAAGTATAAAGTGTGAATCCTCAAAATTGCCACAGATATTAAGTTCTTTAGTAGCGACTCTCTTCTTGTAATGACACTAGGATTACTTCAAAATTATACTAAGATGACATTAGCCCCACCTGCTACTGCGCCAATAAAATAATAATAACAATAACAATAATAACAAACCTGTTTGCACAGCCACTCCACAAGTCCTTTCAAAACATCATCACTTTTAGTGATTTCTTTCTTCAAAACTGAAGCCCCATTAGCCAAGGTCTTATCCTGAGCTTTGGGCCTAGCACTGCAATTAACAGAATACAAAGAAGTAAGATTACTAACCTCGTCAGTATTTCAAGTTACTTGTTTCACACCTTACAATTGTAGCAAGTATTTTACTGCTCTTCTCTTGTATAAACCAGTTATCTTTCCAAAGCAATCTGCAAAAGGAAAAAGAGTGACTATTTGGCCATCACTAATCAGTGATCAATGTACACGGAAGTACTACAAAAAATACCTTGTCCTTGATTCGTTAATCAGTAGAGAAGTGTACTGAATTTGATGCAAGAGTAATACTTGTGTGTCATTGATTTGTGGTCAAACTTTCAGCATCAGCTATACTGTTAAAAATAATACATTTTCATTCTTTTTTCCATCTCTTTATTTCCTTTTCTTAATTTTTGTTTTTTGGTGGGTTTTTGATGGTAGATGTTGAGAATCCTAATATAGACAACCATTATCATCAGGACTTTTGAACAGAAAGAAGTAAAGCATGCTATGAATAAATAAAACTTGTCTACATAAATAGCAAAAATACACTTCAGGCTTGTACCCCAGTTCCCCTGACACCCAAATCCACAGTGAGAGATGCAACCATGAAGGAAAACCAGCTATTCAGACAGCATAACCACCCAAATAGCAACAGACACTCTCATGTCCAGGAAAATGTGAAAAACAAAAAAACTAGTAAGGAAACAATCTTGCCTCAGGAAAGGCTCACAGGAATCTCCATTTGCAAGAGACTTGTCATAAAATAGTCTAGCTCTTTTGGGGTTTGCTGCCATCAAGATAATAAATAGGTCAGTATCTAATATTGGTAAATCAGTGCTCAGCCTTTTGTCACTTGCCTGTAAGCATTTCATCAATCAAAGCTAGAACATATTCCACGGTTTCATCCTTGAATGTACCATGCAAAATGCTAATAAAAACTCCTACGTAAGCTGGGCCATCCTGCACAAATTTTTCCCAGTAATCAACCATCTATAACTCTTTATCAATCCATTTCATCATGTCCAATTTCATTGACCTCTCCCAAATCATTCTAATGAAAATAAAAAAAGCCACCACTTTTGCACCTGAAATTAGGCATTTAAAAATGCACTTCATTAAGCATGCCACCAACTGCTGAAACAAGCTAGCAAATACACATGCAAATAATCAAGTGCTCCAATCCAACAAGAAATTAATTATAAATTTAAGAAAAGTAGATAGTTATAATTATAAATGCATGTTAGACGGCATATTCAAATTCAAATTAAAAAAAGAAGAAGCATTTGTTTCGTTGAATAGTATATTCAGTTCTAGGCAGCCAAATACAGTTTAAGGATTTGTTATATGTTCAAACAGTACAAAGAAAAGAAAAGGAAACAAGGAAAATATGTTCTACCCTTTCCTTTCCATCCAAACAACATCGGTTTAAATTTTCATAAATTAGGTTCACATTGACTTATTTGAACGCGCGGGATCGTTCGGTTTCGAAGTTTTCAAAGAATTGGTCATAACAGGGTCATACGACGTCCGTTTTGGACCCATAAGTACTTTTCGGAAAGGTCTCGACAAGCCGAACAAGACTCATCGCTTCGCCGTGACGTATGACGGATTTTAGCCTTTCAAGATCGTTTAGACAGTCAAAACAGACATTCTTTAAATTATTTTTATGTTTTTTTGGGGCATTTTAGTCATTTTTCAGTATTATGCATTTAGGGTTAGGGTTTTATATTTAAGTGGAGTTCTCTCACGTTTTGCTGCAATTTTTTGACAAATAAACATTGTGTTCTTGGAGTTTCCTCCAATTTGCAGTCAATTCAATTCGGTATTCATTTGAATCAACGTGTTGAATTTGTGTTGTTTTCATTTATCCACGTTTCTGTGTGCGTCAGTTTTCCTCGATGAACAAACAAATAATAAAAGGAACAAACAAGTAATCACCATGAAAATTGAGCATCAAATTTGCAAATGTAAACGAGTCAGTGAGCATCATAGATCAATAAAAATTAAACCAACTGAAAAAAATTCTACAGATCAATTAAGTTAGAAAGCACAGAAATCACAACAATGCCTTTTTTTTTTAAAAAAAAAAAGGATGAAGAAAATAGCAGTAAGACATTTACATCATCCAGCAACTCAGCCTTGTAACTTTGGGGTTTCTTATCGTAGCGTTTCAACAACTGCAGGCCAGTCCCTGTGATCAACTTCGTCGTCATGTAAGTCTCCCATGGAATGTCGTTCCTCAATACCTTCATCAAATCAATCACATCAAACTTTGAAAAATCATTAATCAAACATTAGCCAACAATATTATACCGCTTTTGAATAGATCATGCCACAGGACATAACCAAAAGTCAAATTGCAAGTTTGCAAAATGTAAATTTTACTCCAAAATTGGAAATGTCATGCAGTAAAACGTAATGTGCACCTGTTCAATAGATAGTTCGCCTTGATCCAATGTCATTAGTAGAAATCGTGCTTCGCAGATCGAATGGGGAACGAAGAAACATATGTACCTTTCAATCTTTCTACTTTCCGAAAAAAATAGAAGTCTTGATCCGGTGCCACACACAGGTATGTTTGATATCCCATTAAAAATAACCTTTTTTTTTCAATGGTTCATTTTAATCATTTAGGCGTTGTTCAGGGCTAAAAGTAGGGAATTTAAATTATTTAATTGATCTATTTATGTTTTTTAAATAAGATATGAGGTTAAAAATTGAAGAGAAAAAATATTTATAATTAAAAAGTGATATGAAATATTGTATAAATTAAATTTTATGTCTTTTTCAATTTAATTGACTTAGTGAACAGAGCCTTAACAATAAAATATTCTTAATATACAGTTTTAATCACATGAGAGTCGCGCTCATGCGTTAATGTGAGCGACAGTAGGCCAGGCTTAATTTCTTTTTGGGTTGACCGAACTTTGCTAACAAAAGCCAAACATAGTTACTTTTTCTCTCACTTCCAATCAGTGTTCTAAAATGCGCGCGTATCTCGCGCGTTGCTTTGGCGAAAAGCGAGAAAAACGTGTTTTTGAAAATTTTGTTCTAAAAAGCGCGCTGAAGATTTAGCGCGCATTGTGTGCGCTTAAACGTGCCTGATGCGCACAGTTGCCATTTTTTTTTTCTTTTTTTTTTTTACTTATTCAAGTATGGGTAAAATTTAAATCAAATATTTAGGAATTGAAAAACGCTTTTTAACGCTTACTCCCGCTTAAGCTTCAAAAGACTGACTCTTGAACTCCACGCTTCGTCACGCTTCACGCTTTTTAGAACACTACTTCCAATTAATCTCTCTCTCCCTCTCCTCTGTGTTGGAAATAGAACACACACAAACCTCTCTCTTTCCTAAAGTTGGTCCCTTTCTCCTATGTTAGAATTAAACGTGCAGAACCCTCTTGCTAGTAGTACCCCAAAAAAAAATAAAAATTCAGAAGGGTTAACGCCAAATCGGAAGGTTAGTTTTTTTATTTTTTATTTTTATTTCATGCTTCCATTAAGATTGTTTGTTAACTTATCCTTTTAGTTGAATGGTGATAATATACTGTATTTGTGAAATGAAATGTTAACATAAATTTCTTTAGCAATGGCGATTTCTATTTAAAATGGTAAATTTTCAGCTTGGTCGTACCATTATATGCTATTTAAATTATTCAAAAAAAATTATTAATTTGCCCAAAATACAAGTCTGTAGATTAGTATTGTAGGGTTGAATAAAATGTAAATTAACAATGAGATTAATGGAAATGGTATTAGTTGGCCATATTTGTATAATGCAATTGGTATTCGTTTATTTATCCATTTTATTTTATAATGACAATTACTCTCATGTATTTGTTGATTTTTTTTTTTTTTTTTTTAATGTTATCTTATTTTAGGTAATGAAGGGCGATGATAATATTTTTGTTCCTCAAGTGAATGTTGCTGCAATTCCTAAAATTGGACAACAATTTGCGTCACTAGATGATGCGTTCAAGTTTTACAATGACTATGCGAAATTAGGGAGTTTCAGTACTCGGATGGCTAGCAGTAGGAAGAATAAGGATACAAATGAGGTAGTTTGGAAAATGTATGTTTGAGCGAAGGAAGGTGCAATGGATGAAACATGACACATGAAGTTAAAAAATGTCGTACCACGAACATGGGAAAGAAAGCGGGGACATTCAAGATGTGGGTGTGGTGCCAGACGATCGCTGTGAAACATAAACAAGAAAACTTTTGAGTTGTTAGTCATTTTGTGGAGGAGCATAATCACGCACTATTTACACCGAGCAAGACGCATTTGTTACTATCACATCGAACTGTGTCGCAACAAAAAAAGCACTAGCAGAGCAACTTTCACAAGCTAATATACTCACACGTCAACAAATTCGCATTATGGAAATTGATTTAGGTGGACTATCATTGTTTGGTTTTCTTGAACGAGATATGAGGAATCATCAAATGGATCTACGATATGAGTCCATAGGGCATGATGCCGAGTCATTAGTTCAACATTTCGCATTGGAGAAGCAGAAGAACCCAAAATTCTATTAGGTATACGAGACGGACGACGATGCGGTGTTCACTCATTGTTTTTGGGCAGATTCCGAGTCTAGGAGTTCTTATGTACATTTTGGAGATGTTGTAGTGTTCTACATGACATACAACACAAACAAGTACTCATTGATCTTTGCACCATTTGTCGGAGTTAATCATCATCGACAGTCTATTGTATTCGGGTGTAGATTGTTGAACCACGAGAAGACTGATTCATTTTCGAGGTTCCTTGAAGCAATGCTTACTCAAAAAGCTCCTAAGGTGATTATAACTAATCAGGATGCAGCAATTTCAAAGGCTGTGGGTGAGGTATTTCTTAACTTATTACACAGATTTTGTTTATAGTATATTTTGAATAAGTTCTCCGAAAAATGAGTCCGACACTGTACAGAGAACAATATCACAGATTGGTGAACATAATTAACTAATCTAAATCGCCGGAAGAGTTTGAACATCGTTGGTCTGAATTGATGGAGAGCACTGAGTTAGGGGAAACGTCTAGCATCATAATATGTACGAAGTACGCGGACATTGGGTTCCAGCCTACTTTAGACATGTCTTCGCGGAAGGGTTCCAGCCTCCGATTTGGATTACGTTTCGTGTGGGAAGTGTACATTGTTATGTATGATCCACATTTACAAACTCAACATAGTTGGGCATTGTTTGCTATAATGGATGGAGACATTATGCTGGCCCTGAACAGAATTCGTCGAAAATTGCAGTTTAAATTTAGAATGTACTCAATAGGGTGATTTTAACATTTTATAATCGACTATAATCCGTCAATGTGCCCATAAAAACTGGTCATTATTTATTTCAACAGTGTTAATGAGTGTAGGGCAGGGAGGGGAATAATCAACATATGTAATTTCGTAATCTGAGTCTTTACTAATTTATCAATGCATCTTTCTATATAATGAAGCTCCCATACAATTGTTTCTGACGTGGAGATAAGAGGGAGAGTGAGAGAGATGAATAGTTCTTTTGAATTATTTGTTAAAGAAAATTGGAAACAAAATAAAGTTATTCTCATCATAAAAGATTCAAACTTAACTCAAAACATTCCAAAATGAAAGAAAACCAACTATAATTGATGTAGTATTTCTCCTCATGATAAGCCATTGATGATGCAAAAAATCATACCTCAATATTCCGAGCTCGAGCAACAAGCTAACACGAACTGGAATTCCGAATACCTGCAATAAAGGCGAGGAGGTGTGTCCTCGTCGCCCCCTCTGATGCTTAAATCAGTAAAGAGGAAGGGAAAATTTATGCAAGAGGCTATAAACTGGAAGAAATAATTATTGTCTACCTGAATTGTGATTGAGAGCCACGTATTTATAGAGATATCTAGACGAGTTATAATAGGACTGAAATACCTTTATTGCATGAGTCCTGTTAGGAATCATCCTCCTACTTTTTAGGGATTGTGTTATCAGATGTTGGATTAGGAGATAACATATATTCGTAGAAAACATATATTCCACATCAGATAGGGGACCCCACAACCGGTCGCGAGGACAACCTCGAGCAATTATGACCCCGACCAACATGTGCGCTTGAATATGCGAAGTAGTCCCTTGGGGGTGATTGTATCCTCGGGGTTGTCGCATTCGGCATGTGAACGATGTGTATGGTCGGGGTTGCTCCATGGTCATGCTCGAGAAATCTATTAATCGATGCTCATCAGCCATAATTTGCTACAAGTCAAGTGAGGGTCTTTCTTGTGTGGAAATCATACAATATTTTGTTTTCCCCCCCTTGTATATCCAAGATCCTACATCTCGTGTAATGGTAGTGAATAAAATGTGCAGAGATCTTAAAACTATACATGGTAGTAAATAATAAGTGCAAGAAATAATAAATTGCAGGATGCTAAATACCAGTTGAAACAACGGCAAAATATATCGCTAAATTTCGCAAAAAAAAAAAATAAAAATCGATACACACACGGTAATAATTTGAAATATAACTTACTCGATGTTGATATCTGATAATCCCAGGAGCATATTCAAATATTAAAGCTTGATTTCGGAGACCCAGATCTTAGATCGTTGCGTTATAGAGAGCGAGAGAGGGTTCTGCACAGAAGAGAGAGGGACCAACTTTGAGAGAGAGAGAGAGAGAGAGAGGGTTGTGCATGTTTATTTCCAATACAGAGGAGAGACAAATTAATTGGAAGTGAGAGAAAAAGTAACCAAATGTTTGGCTTTTGTTAACACAGTTTAGTTAACCTAAAAAGAAATGAAGCCTGGCCCACTGTCGCTCACATTAACGCATGAGCGCGACGCTCATGTGATCAAAAGATTCAAAACTTTCTACGTATAAACTTAAAATATTTCTCTCATTTTCAATCACACAATATTCTATCAATCACTATTCAAAATTCTTTATTTACCAAACAATAAGAATCAAACAAGCACATTGTTTTAAGATTAGGCTCTGTTACGATTCAAAATATGGATTATAAATCGGTTTATTTCATAAGTGAGTGATCAAAACTAACAATCAAACAAGCTCACTACATTTATTCTTTGAGTTATAAACACACTAAACATATATGACTACTATTTATTCATAAGTGAGTGATCAAAACTAACAATCAAACAAATATGGTATCTGTGGATATCCTACACTTGCTCAATTGCAGAAATAAATCAACCCCGTAATGTTTATTCCACTATTAATGCATGGTTTACCTGTGGGTAACACATAACGTAAGTAAATAAACTAACAATGATATTAATTAGTCTAACATTCATCAACATAATATGAGTCCACTGTGGTGAACACCAACCAATAATATGAATGTCACAGAGGATAATAATATACATGTACTAAACTAAAACCACTGTGGTGATTATCAATTTAGTATAATATATATATTGCTGTTCAAATCGTATGCGTAACTTAATAAAAGCATACAATATATCATTAATATTGACAAAATAATAATATTTTCCAAAACAATAAAACTTTCAAACCTTAAAGATTAAATAATCATTAAGTTGGAGGGTTAAATTGCAATTTAATTAAACTTAATTGACCAATTATGAAAGATTTTAAACTTTAAGGATTAAATTGCAATTTCCCCAACTTTAGTGGCCAATTTATTATAATCTCAAACTTTAGGGACTAAATTAGAAAATCCTCAAACTTTATGGGCTGAATTAGAAAATCTTTGACTTTAAAAGGCCCAACTTAAATAATTTTATAAATTTAGGGGCTGATTTTATAAAATTCAAAACTTTAAGGGCCAACTTAAATTCATTTTTAACTTTAGGATTTAAACATAATGTCTCAACAAACATAGAGGACCTGAGAGTGCAATCACTATAATGTCAAATATTGCAAAAGAAGTCCTTGGAGACTTCCAATTTCTGGCAGAGGTCCTTGCCTCAAATTGCAACAACTAGGGTTTAAAACCCCAGCTGCCGCTTCCGCCTATTCGGAAGAAGTAGCAGCCACCCTCCAGCGGCCCTCCTTCGAGTCGGTAGGAGCAGATTACCTGCGCGTCGTATGCAGCGCCAGCCCCGACTCTGATCGCCTGCAGCGCCTTCACCGCCGTTGCTCTCCTGCAGCGGCTACTCCGTGGCACCGGGTAGTTCATTCCCGGGAGTGCCAGCGACTGTGCAAACTCCAGTCCAAACATCATAATCCATACCAGATTTCGAAAATGTATACATACGGGAATTCAAATCTTCAATATCCAAAACCAAGTTTATAAACAACTCGAAAATCAGTTTTCCATTACCAGAATTCATCCATGCACAATTTCGTCCACAAATTCAATACCGAACAGCAGAAATTTATTACTCAAGCCTCAATATCCATATTCAAAAATCGACAGAAGTTTTTGAGGCAGTAAGAAAGGATAGATTTCAAACTAAAATTATATGTGCATACATGGTCAGAATAAATCTTTCATGTATACATATGAATTATCTGAAAATGCAGAAATATATGAGATCTTGTCATAACTTTAATTGAATCCCGAAGAAAATATTGATCTGAAATTCGCCTTCTCTCCCTTAACCTAAACCTTTAGTTGTGTTTCATAATCATGAACTACAATGATGAAATTTGAGTTCAGTATATATAAGTAGAGAGGGGCCAAATTTTTTATAGACTTTTAATCTCAACCGTCCATCAAAGTTGTAGTATTAATAGGAAATACTTCTAATTAAACCAGGTTTCTATTAATTCAACAGTTTATGTAATTAAACCAGGATATGTAATATGGACCACATAATGAGAAGATATTAATTTCTAACAACCTCTCCAAATGGAATATGAACCATCTAAACTATCTTCTTCAAATATTAATGAAGATGAAGGGTTAATACTTAAGGTGTTGAAAAGAAAATACAAAACATCCACACAGAAATTTCTTATGAAATACTAATTTATTTTTAAAATTTGATTTTTGTCTAAATCTTTTATCCATTGTGTAACATTACACTCTACCTCTTAACTTTAACATTATCTCTCAATATAAATGAATAAAATCACAATTAATTCAACTTATTTGATAATAAATTCATATCACATTCAGAACATTTAATTCCATATAATCACATTCAAATAATAAATGTAAAATATGGCATGAATGTAATGCATGAAGTGATATGCATGAGTGATAATGTTTTTCATTTTCTCATACCTTCTTTCTTTATTTTCTTTCTTTCTTTCTATGAAAAGTGACATGCATAAAAATAAATTGCTTTCTTTATAGCACAAGGTCATTGGAGTGTTCTTTTGCACGCACGAGTATGCTAACTCGATTTTCTTTAGAGCACTTCGCTCATGAGCATGCTAGCTCAAACGTGACTTTCTCCCAAGGACATCTAATAGCCCATGACCTCAAATAAAGACTTTCTCCCTAGGTGTACAACCTAAATAGGGACTTCTTAGTTGTTCACGATCATTTCTTGAAAACATCTTTTTTTTTCTTCAATGTTTAAATGATCACAAATGCTCATGATGTCATGATGTACATAGAACATTGATAATCATGCAAATCTTGCTTGAAAGGTCATGAACATAATTATTTCTTTGTATATGGCATTGCACATAATTGTTCATTCAAGCAGAGATTTCTATTTAAGACATCAATATCATACTATCATCACACGAAAATCCTTCACATAAACATTTATTCAAACTTATGATAACGTGTAATATCATCCTTAATTTAACACATAAGAGAGTAAGGATGAAATCCTTTATCATATCAAAAAGTTCTCCACATTTCATACACATAACCACAACATTAAAGTGATATGTCTAAGTACACAATTTTAACATAATTTTAAATCATGTTTATCTCATTTTAACATACTTTTTCCTCATATATGTTAGATATAGAACATATCTTAAACTTATAACAAGATTTAGTTATCAAGTCCAACATCATTTAGCCTCAAATCCCATTTTTTATGCACATAGAAATGGACATTTTTAATGGAGTAATCCCTATAGATTTTTAAACCCCATTTGGCACTTCTAACACACTTCTATTTATATGTGTTGAACATAAAATATCACTTACACTAATAAAACGTTTTAGACATAAAATTCAACAATATTTAATCTTAAAATCTATTTTTTTAAACACTTTCAAAGTGATAATTTTACGTGAGGATTTTCAACATATTTTAAAATCATGTTAAAGGTCTCTTAACACACTTCTAATCATGTGTATTGAACATAAAACATATAGCAAATTTGAATAAAGGATTATTTTTACCCTTGGATACTTTTTTTTTTAGCCTAAAGTTTGTCAAACATAATTTTTGACCAATATTTTAATTGACTACCTAAAATACACTTACCTATCCGTTTACCATACTCGTTCATTTCTCTCTTATTTCCAACAACTCTCTCAAAACCCTATCTCTCTCTCACCTTCTTCTTCTTCAACACAACGCCCCCACCCCCAGCGGAAAAAAAACACCTCCCCTACGGTGCCATATCGAACCAAACGGGTAATAATAGGTGGCGAATACCTTTTGATTCAATGGCATTTTCATTTGAAGAATCCTAGCTCAATTTTCTATCTCCTACTCAAACAATTCATTTCGCGATTCCAATTTCAAGACAGGTATGATGAACGCACAGAAACTCAGCATATGTAAGTATATACTTTTGTTGTATTTTTAGTTAATTATTACAGTTTATTGGTTTATATTTGCTCCAGTAATTGAAAAATTATTCTTGAATTGGAAGAGTACATCCACGAAATTATTCAAACAGACTTAGAAATAACTTTTTGAGAAATTTTTCCTTTGCAAGTTTCAAAAAATGTGCAATTTATTCTTCAAAATTTCGATAAGTTGAATTTCACCCTCAAAACTTGTGAGCTTCCTCATGTTGCTTCTGGACTTAATTCTAATTCTTGTACCTTTCAACAATGTAAGGGCTTCAGTCATTTGATTGGAAGTTGAGAATTGAGGAAACAGTAGAGAGATATTTGCTTTGGGAATACGAGAAAATTTTTACTGTTTTGATGTCGTTTTCTGTTTTTATTTTCGAAAACGCTAAAAACGCGTTCTCTTTACCATTTTCGAAAACGCATTTTGGAAAAAAAAAAATTTGTACACAAAACGCAAAACGTTCATAACCTCGTTTTGGGCGTTTTGTGTGTATTTCGACAAAAAATGTCCAAAACGCGGAAAACGCGTTTTGAGAATTTTTTTTTTTAAAGAATTATCTTAACTTAAAACTAAACTTAATATAAAGTTTTTATTTATTTATTTATTTATTACTTTTTTTAGAATTATCCTAACTTGGAACTAAGTCTAAATATTTTTATTTTTTTTTAGAATTATCCTAACTTGGAACTAAGTTTAAATAAAGTTTTATTGAATTCAATATCAACATTATAAAAAAAAATTAAGTGAGAATTCTTGTTATTATATTTCAAAAAATGCACTGATAAATGGATTCTAGTGGTTTTGAAAGAACTTGCATTTTTTGAATTTTAATAGAAGTAGAGCTTTTTCAAATCTCGAACCTGATCAAGTTGTGTTAATATAGACTCTTAATGCTCACATTAGTGTGTTGCATGTAACCATGTTTTCAGTGTATTGTGAAATGAAATTTGAGTTTGAATTAGTAGTATTTTGCAAGCAAATTAATTAAAAATAGTTTAAGTAGTATTCTGCAAAATCTCAAACAGAACGTGTTTTCCAGTTTTTTATTTTCAAAAACAGTTTTCAGAAATGATAAATCAAACGCGTTTTCAGCAAATTTGAAAATAAAAATAAAAACAGGAAATACAAAACATTTTCGAAAATGAAAATATAAAATAAAATACAAACAAAACGTCACCTAAGGTTTTGTTATGTGAAAATAACTTAAAAAGATAGTCTTTTTAACTGATAATGAAACTGCAACATTACTTTGAAATGAGCAAAAATTATCATAACAAACTTTGATACACTTGAAAGCGTATGATTTTGTGGTGAACGCACGTTGATCTTAAGTATATGGTGGGTGAACTGCATCACTATTTATTATTTTGTCTTTGTTTAGTGATTAGTTGTTATTGAATATTATGTTCTTAGGCAATTTTAAATTTATTCGTACTGAAATTAGTGTTGGTGATATTGTTGTTCCCGAAACGTAAACAACTCTTCTAATATGTTGTATACCAGATGAAGTACATAATTGACCCTGAAGATCGGATTCGTGCCAAGGTAACACAAATTTCATCATTAGAATCCGTTGATGACATCATTGGTCATCTCAACACTAAATACAAAGCGCTATTTCGAAAATGTTGTTTCGGGCATTTTACAAAAAAATGAAATGCATCCAATTCTTTGGGAAAATTATCCATAAGTTATTGCATCAGTTCATTATGAGTAAGAAAAAGAATGAGTTGTGGTTTTGGTTTGAAAAAAAAAAAACAGCTAGATTTTCAATAACAGAATGGACACTAATAACTGGTTTAAACGTGGGTGTTTAACAATCTAATTCAAAGATAGATGGGCTAGGTACAAGACTGTTAGACACATATTTCAATGGAAGGTCTTATCTTACCATTGGAGAGTTGCAATCCGTGTTTAAAAATGCTCAAATTTAGAGGACAAGTACAGACTTGGATTAGTACTTTTTATAAAGTCGGTGATATGTTGTTCGGGCAATGGAACATCTATTCAGATACCTTACTTGTTAATAGTGGATGACCTTGATCTGTTTAGCAGATATCCATGGGGGAAAGAGAGTTATACTCGCACTATTCAATGTTTCAAAAGGAAATGAGTTGACCAAATCAAGAAAGTTAAGAGTAAATCTTGGTTGAATCCTCTACAAAGATATACTTTTTATGGATTTCTGCTTGCTTTGCAGGTAATATGTTGTAAATTATGCTTTTTTATGTTTATTTTAATTTAAGTATAATTAATAACTTCTATGTATTATGGAATTAACGTATATAATCTTGACATATATGGGCTTACGAGGCAATACCATCTATAGGGAAACATAAAGTTGAGAAACTTCAAAATTAAGTCCCCAGAATATTATGCTAGATTCCAAGTGCAAATGAAATATGGATACTCTTAAACGATGCAAATGTGAGTCCATAATTACTTTAACTTCTTTTGTTTTTGGAATAAACCTATTTCTGAATCTTTTTTTTTTTTTTTTTATGTATTTCCAGCTTATTGTCTATTGCACTTTAAGTCCAACTACAGAGGAGGCTTCTCAATTGTATTACCGAGATCTAGTTGTATTTCCGAATGAAGAAAATGACCCAGAAGTGGATTTATTATTCGAGGACTTGGAGGATCGCATCAGTGAAGATCAAGTAGTAGGGGAATGAGAGGGACAAGCAACAAAGGATTCACCAACATGTAGTTTCCATAAAGTACCAAAAGTGTCGCAACAAATTTTTCAACCAGTTGATAATCTCAAGAGTACAATGAATAAAGAGATGAGCAATGGGCTTGTGTATTCACACATCATTGGAATGATAAAATTCTATAGGCAAATAACAAAATTGAAGCAACAAACTTCGCAAAAAATTGATGACCTGAAGAGTGAAATGAATAAAGAGGTAGTGGATTTTAGGTATGGTTTAGCTAGAGTAGAGAAGAGAAGAAGATTGATAGGAAGTTGAAAAAGAAGTTGCTTGCCTTAGTGCACATTCCCCTAGTAGTAGAGTCTATTCTCATGAGAAGGAATTTAAAATATACCCATAAGTTGAGCATAATGTTGTCTATGACAATGAAGGACGAGGGAAGAGGTCAAAAAACGATCAAATGTAATGAAATCTCCTTTCACAGATCCAACAAAATGGAAAAAATTTAGAGATGGGTCGAGACTTGACCATTCTCGGGATGTTGATCCCTCTAAGGTGAGTGAGTTCATACATTGACTAGAAAATGGACTGTCGAGGTACAAATTGTTGTACTTATACTATTATTTTAATATTTCTTTATTCCGTTCTTGAAATATCTTATTATCGTAATAACAAGTTAATGCAGCAACAAAGTGAACTTAATAGA
Source organism: Ligustrum vulgare (assembly GCA_963555705.1). Taxonomy (NCBI): domain Eukaryota; kingdom Viridiplantae; phylum Streptophyta; class Magnoliopsida; order Lamiales; family Oleaceae; genus Ligustrum; species Ligustrum vulgare. Next base: position 32,994,898 of record OY743171.1, on the reverse strand, counting down.
CATGATACATGCTGATAAGCAATGATTTTCTTTTGTTCAAACATCGGGAAAATGGTTAATTGATGAGGTTTGCTACACTTGAGAATTATGCTAAGGACTATAATATTACGAATTGTGATTCTTATTTATTTGTATTGTATCATTGTGCAGCATATCGACTTATCTTTATAGGGTCGAATTTTACACCTTTCATTTCATTCAATTTTTTTTGGCCCAATTATCGAGCTCAGTCTTTTGTTTCAAGAACTCATTTTTGGATGAATCTATTTAAAATTATTCTTGGTCCAATAATTTCCTTAAGCCCAAAGTATAGTTCAATATTGGTCCAATTATATTCAAATTCTTGAAAGGGTAAATTAGACAAAATCATACCTTTTAAATTGAGATTTTTTAAAACCAGATGATTCTAAACTACTTTGTAAAATCAGGTCACTCTTTCTCTCTCTCCCCCGCATGTTTCTGCTGATGCTAAAAATCTTTTCTAATGAATTACTTCACTCTGCTAATTAAATCTCTCAGGTTCTTGTTGTCCAAAAAAAAAAAAAAAAAAAATCTCCCAAGCTATTTGAAAACTCATCAGAGAGAGAGAGAGAGAGAGAGAGAGAGAGTTGAGGACGTCTAGGAGGTCAATCGACTTGCCGCCGACTTTGAAGAGCCTCCAGCACCTGTTCAAAGAGGAACACATGGACCGGCAGGTGACCCATGGGGCACTCCGTCAGACCTCTTTCTGAATGAATCCAATCGACGAGGTCTCGCTGTCCATGATTCCGATGCGAAGAATCAGACACTCTGGAAAGTCGTTGAAGTGAGCGATGTAATGGCGAGAGATTGGCGGAGGCAGTGGCCGTGAATTTGTTGACAGTAGATTGTGATGTTGTGAATTTGGTCATGAATTTGTTAGTGCAGGAGGCTACTGTGCAACGGTGTGTATTGTGGTGCGACGATGCGTTGAATGAGGTTGTGGCGACAATTGTGGTATCTTGTTGGCGATGATCACGCGATTCTAGCGACAATGATGTGGTTTCTAATGGCGTTAGCATGGTGGTGGGGAAGTAGAGTCAGAGATCTAGTTATCTTGTGCAATTTTGGCTATGGCAGGTTGCAGAATCTCATGTCTTCTCTCTTGATCTCTACCTTTGTTTGTGATACAAGAGTGAACTGTGTGTACATAAGTGATGGTGATGGTGGGAGACTGGGAGTGACTGTGAAGGTGGTGGAGGTGAGATGGTGCGGTGGGGTTTCTTTTGAACCTTGATTGCATTTGTGGTGTGGGTATCTTTGAACCTTGATTGCATCTGCTTTTGTTTAAATTTTTTTTGGTTGATGTAGTTGTGGTGGTGAGGCGGTGGTGGTGTTGTTGAGATGATGATGATGATGGTGGTGGTGGTGATGGTGGTTGTGGTGGTGATATTGAGATTTGATTGCATTTGTAATTAATTACAAACTTAAATAAAGTTACAATTGTAATTAATTACAAAATTGAAATAAGTTACAATTGTATTTTTGACGGTGGTTGTGGCAGTGACTGATTACAAATTAGGTGGTGGTGATGATGGTGATGGTATTAATTGCAATTGTAGTTGAATTTAAAATTGTAATTAATTACATATTGAAATAAAGTTCTAATTTATAAGTTACAATTGTATTTAATTATAAAATTGAAATAAGTTACAATTGTATTTTTCGATGATGGTTGTGGCGGTGGCTGGTTTACAAATTAGGCGGTGATCAATGACGGTGGCGGTGGCGTGGCGGTGGTGGTAATGGTAATTAATTGCAATTGTAATTAAATTTACAATTGTAACTAATTACAAATTGAAATAAAGTTATAATTCATAAGTTACAATTGTATTTTCGACGTTGGTTGTGGTAGTGACCGATTATAAATTAGGCGGTGACCGGTGGTGGTGGTGATGGTAAATAATTGCAGTTTTAGTTAAATTTACAATTGTAACTAATTACAAATTGAAATAAAGTTACAATTGTAATTAATTATAGAACCTTATTCTGAATTAAAAAAATACCTGATTTTAAAAATTATTTTGATACTTGTGTAATTAGTTACAAAATGTCTGATTACAAAATTATTTGGACCAACACGTCTCAGCTCCTCCCTCTTAAACACGTGGACCTCCTGCGCACTGTGACTAACAATTAATTTGCAAAGGGGGCCGAGATGGTTTCCGTTTGCACTCCGATGCCAAAGTCAGTGCTCATTTCAAGTGAATATAAATTGAGTGCGAGAAATATAAGTATGTAAAAGAGAGAAAATGGAGTGAGAATAAAATATTTAGTTCAGAGTATCAGATTGCTAACCCTTTACAAAGCGGGAGGAGTGCTCTATTTATAGAGGAATTTGTTGTTTTGGATCGCGACACGTGGAGGACTTTACACGTGTATTTACCCTAGCTTTTGGAGAAGTGGATCTTACTTTTTGACAGTAATCATTGCTACGTTTGGTAGGGAATGGGCGCCTGTCACTTTTTGATAAAGGCGACGTCTCATCTTTGACTCCATCCATTATCCCATCACTCATCCGAACTGTTATTAAGGAGGTCCTCTGTCTAAACATAAAACACCTCGGCTAGTCATAAACCAGTTCGGCTAAATAAGTTCACGTGCTGTACCACCTCGGCAATTGACCCAAGAAGACATCTTAAGCTTTAGCCATGGGCTAAGGTCCATTGGGCCTCTATTGGACCTTTGCTGGTGGATCACTGTACTCCTTTTTGGGCTTGGTCTCAACATTAGTCCCTCAAATCCGATGTAGTCATTCATGGACGGATATGATTTGTTATATGTTCGAAGCACTAACTTTGTTCTGATAGTGTTCTGTAATTATGCTGCTATGAGATTGCAGTCTTGCTCGAACTTCGTTATTTGTTACATCCAATATATTTTATAGTTATTCCGCCATCTGTCAGCTGGGAATTATCATATGACGCTGCAAGCTTAAGGCTCGTAATGACATTCCTTAGGGGGAGCTCGGATTCAAAGTAAGGCCGACCTTCTATTCCCGTTTTAATTCTCAGGTGAAAGTTGGAATTATACTAGCATGTCTCTTAGGCGGCGCATTTAATATAAAGGGAGGTTACTAATATAGGTTCCCAAGAAGCAGGAAAGGAATGAGAGGTGATATCTCTCCGCGTGTGGCGCCCATTATGGTAACTGAACGGTTTTCTCCCTTCTTTTGACAGTTGGCGCTTTGATTAATCCATCCTCCAAGAGACGTTGGTTACCTGTGTTAATTATGCGGCTCAAAGACCAAGGGTTTTGGTTTATTGAGTCCCCTATAAAGCCTTCTTCTTCTCAATGTTTCTCCTTTACCGTTTTCTTAGAATTTTTGCAGTAGCGTCTCCGCAAGAAGTTACAGCGTCTCTTCCATTATTGAAAATCTTTCAGTATCTCTTCAAGGTTTTTTTTTTTTTACATAGCAACTCATCAATATCGTTCTACACTCTTCATTGGCGCATTCTTCGCTTCGAGTATACAATCTTGATCATCCGTTTTTGAAAGTAAATTTCTTTTCCTTTGTGAGTGCAAAGAAAACCTTTTTTTTTTATTTCTAATCTTCTAGTGTGGATTTGAATTTTTTTTTGCATTTTGTTTTCCTTTCGGTGAGTCTTGCCCATTTTTAAGAATAAATGGAAAGAGTTGGGGGAACGGGTTCACTGGAACTGTTGGCAATGGCGATTCCTGTCAGAGGTTTCTGCCCATTGTCTTTGTCGGTTTTTAGCTCCCGCTTCTTTAGGGAGCAGATTAAGAGGAGGAATAGGAAACGCAGTGGTATAATTTATTTGGATGATTCTGACAGCGAAGAAGAAAGGACCAGAGCTACATGGCTCATCTATCATCCGAGGAAGAGACTTCTTTGCGGGAGCTTCCAAGCAAGCGGGACAGGGATTTGGAAAGAGGAGAGGCAGTAGGCTCTTCTTCCGGTCACCAGGACCTCGGATTAATTATAAGGCCCCATTTAGGGCACATAGGGAAGAGTTGGGGCTTCCTGAGGAGGAAATAGCCCAGGTTGAAGGTTGGGTAGACCTGGTAAATAAAATGTCAGGGTATCATGTAGACCCTGATCCAAATCCAGAGTCTTGGGAAAGTAGTGAGATTGCCACGGAAATTCGGGGGGTTGATTTGGCTGGAGCTTCAGCAAAATTCAGAATGCCAGAAGGGGTTCGTTGGTGTACCCTACACCTTTTTGCCGACCCTGTAGCCCTCCCCAGGTCAGGTGGCCGTGTGTTATGATGCTCTATCACGCGGGATGAGGCTGGCCCTGCACCCCTTTTCCAGGGCTCTACTTAGGAGTTACAACTTATGCCCCTACTAGTTGGCCCCAAATTTCTAGACGCAGGCGGTGGGTACTTTGGCTAGTGTGGCAGGAGGTCAATCCTGACTACCCCATCTCTCAACACATCATCCACACCTTATATACCTTGAAGAAATCCGTTAGAAGGGGGAAGGATGTGAGATCGGATGTCAAGGACTGGTACTACTTGTCTCCCAGAGGCTCATATCCTCCTATTATTACTGGTCATCCCACTTCGATAAAGAACTGGAGGAACCAATGGTTTTGGGTTGCAGGGGAGTGTCAAATCTCACCTGTGGACCCTAGTCCGGAAATCACCGTTCCCCGAACTCTTTCCCTACCTAGTGAGTCTTGTATTCGCTTTTCCGTCCTTACGTGTCGTGCGTCATCCACTTTTTATTTTATGTTCATCTTTCTTTACTTGTTTTTTACACGTTATTGGTTTATGGCAGGAGACACTTTTGCTTGCCTCCTCTCTGACGCGGACTTAGCGGCAGTGAGGCGCTTGTTTGCTTACAAGGGTACTTTTCAGGGGGTCATTCAACAAAATAAACTCTTTGTTAAGCACGACCTTATGCGAGTTATGAGTAAGTTTGTTTCCTTACTGCCTTCATATCTTATGCTTCGTCCGTTCATAGCCTCATTCTCCTTCTTTTCTTGTTAGGTTCCAAGGACTTTCCAAAGATTTCATTGAAGGGTCTTATGGCCAAAAAGATCTCTCCTGCCCTTCGCCACGACAGCGAAATTGAAAGAAGGCAGAAAGCAGTACTTGCTAATTTGCAAGTAGGGGTGGCAAAGGAGGCATCAGAGGCGTCCACTGCCCAACTTGAGGGTCCTCTTCCTGCATTACTACCACCACCCAGTCTGCTGCTGGTGGGTCCCCAACAGCCTAGCTTGGAAAAAGGGGCTGAACCTAAGAAAGTTACTATAACGGGAAGGAAAAAAGTTCAGATAGGGGCGGCTCCAAGAGGGAGAGGGAGTCTAAGAATGTTTCTGTGCCATCTCCCTTATTCGAGGATATCTCTAAGCACGTATCTGAGGAGGAACTCGCTCCTTTGAAGAAGCTCAGAAGGGGCAAGGAAACCACCTCTGCACCTCCGCCTCCAGAGACTCAAAACTTGGAGGATGAGCCTTCTGTGTCTATCTCAAACTTGGCTTACGAAGTGACACCCGCGGGAGCAGAAGAGCTCCAACAGATTAAAACCAGTGTTTTCCCCAAGGATGTTACTTTCAGTCCTTCCTTGTTTGACTCCCCCAGTTCTCCTCCTGCCAGGGCTGCCTTGGTCACTGAGCAATTCTGGACAGATGGTTGGTTTGCCTTCTCTTCCAGTGCCACTCCGTTCCGGAAGTTGCTTACTGCCAAAGCTATGAATGCTAGGGCACTAGCCCTTATTGACGAGGTGGAGTCTTCAATGGAGGAGGCGCAGCGGGACAAGAAGGACACTGAGATTGCACTCCGTCACGCGGACAATATGCTGAGGAAGATTAAGAACCCCAAGGAGCATATGTCCATCGCTCGCAAGGCCTCCTCAAAAGATAGGGTGATAGCCAAACGTTTTCAAGAAGACAGTGAAAAGTTAAAGTACGATCTTCATGCTTCCAAGGCAGATGTGGCGTCCCTCTGTAAGAAATTGGACGGCTCCAACCTGGCTCAGTCCATAACTTCTGAGGCCCTGACAGCAGTCAATGCGGCCAAAGCTAAGCTAGAGGCTGAGGTGGCAGCAGTCACTGAGAAATTGGGGAGAGAGGTGGAAGCTGGGAGAAAGGCGGAGGAGGATCTTGCCTCTCTGGAACGGCATATGCAATCTAGGATCACGGAGGTTCTGGAGCAGACCGTTATGACACGAGTGGAGAAAGCTCTGAGCGCCAAGGTGTCTGAGGCGATCCAGAATTTTAAAGACACTTTTGAAGATATACAAGAGTATGAGGCCATGCAGAGGGTCTTTGGGAATATAGGGGCCATGATGGCTTTGAGGGACGTGAAGGAAGTTTTCCCAACTGTAGACCTATCCTCCATCGAAGCCCTGTACCTCGAACCTCAAGATGCAGATAAGGGCGATTCCCTTGATGATCCCGCAGATCCTTTGGATGTACCGGCAGGAGCTCTTCAGAAGATGTCCCTCCTCAATAATCCTCTTTTCTATTTGCTTTGGTCATTTTGCATGTTGTATATTGTTCAGTTTTTTTCAAAATGTAAGTGCAATGACGCTTTAAATTGTAAATGTAACGACATTTTGAATTGTAAATACTTTGATTTATAAACATAGTGATTTAGTTTAGCACAGTGTTTTGGTTTGTACAACATTATTTGTTTAAGTGTGAATACTTCCAAACACAAAGGCCCCCTAAACGCATTGTATGAAGATAGGTAAACGTTTCCGAACACAAATGCATTGTATGAAGATATGTGAATAGTCCCTCAGATCGAAGTAGCTTAAGGCATTCATGATTGCTGGTTAGATCTGATTTTGACAAACATCTGAACATTTTTTATTTATACTCTGTAACACCTGCATTTATTAGTTTGGATGAACTCCTATTGACAGTGTTAATACGTTCAACCCACACGCAGTGATCGCATTGTAGGCTTCATAAAAGTCCCTTGTTTTAACAAAGTTCAAGCATAGTGAAGATGTATTATCCTATAAACAAAATAATGTAGGCATTTTTACTATCCGTTATGCTTACTGATAGCACTTGGTGCAATCCTTAACGTAACTCACTTAAGATTTTCATTAAATTATATGGAGACGTTGTGACCACCGAAGAGGAATTTGATTTTATTGAAAGTAGCGACGAAGGTGATCTGTGTTTCAAGGATTACACAAAGGTACCCCAGATAGGTCTTCGATCATGTACGTGCCGGGTACCACCTTGGAGGCGACTCTGTAAGGGCCTTCCCAGTTAGGACCTTAAGTCCCTACTCCTGGTTCTTGGGTAGAGGGAAGAACCTTTTTGAGGACTAAATCCCCAATGTTAAAGTGCCGACCCTTTACCCTTTTGTTGTAGTAGCGGGCCATTTTTCAATGGTACTTTGTCATTACTATCTGAGAATCACTCCGTTTTTCTAGGAGGAAATCCAAGCTAGCCCTCTGTACTTCGTTTCCCACCTCGTCATAATGGATTTGACGAAGAGAAGGCACCCAATTTCAACAGGACATACCGCCTCGGATCCATACGCTAAGGTCAAAGGCGTTTCACCAGTGGCAGTGTGCGAGGTGGTCTGAAGTGCCCATAGTACTTGTGGAAGTTCATCTACCGATGCACCTTTTTTGGATTCCAGCTTCCTCTTTAGGGTGTTTTTTATGGTCTTATTCACAGTTTCAACCTGCCCATTAGCTTGTGGATGATGCAGAGACGAAAATAATTTCTTAATTCCCAAATCTTCCCACAATTCATCTATGCTTCTGTTTTTGAACTGTTTTGCATTATCACTAACCAACGAGTGCGGTATTCCAAATCTGCATGTAACATTCTTCCAGATGAACTTGGTGGTGTTGGCCTCGGTAATCCTCATCAGGGGTTCCGCCTCGACCCACTTTTTGAAGTAGTCAATTGCCACTATTACAAAGCAATTGTTACTAGCACTCCTAGGCATAGGACCAATAATATCAACCCCCACTTGGCAAAAGGCCAAGGGCTAGTTACCACAGTCAACTTATGATGCTGCTGATGAGGTATGGTCGTATGCCTTTGACATTTATCGTACTTGCGGACGAAGTCATGTGAATCCTTTCGCATAGTCGGCCAAAAATATCCCGGTTTAAGGGCTTTTCGAGCCAGGGACAACCCCCCGGCGTGGTTTCCGCATATGCCATCATGGATTTCTTTCATCACATATCGTCCTTCCTCCGGCCCAACACATCTCAGCAAAGGAGAGGAGTAACTCCGTTTATAAAGTAGATCATCCAATAGTACGAAATTTGTGACATATCTTTGCATTTCTCAAGTTGCTTTCGGCTCGTCTGGTACTGTCTGATGCTTCAAGTATGCTAGTACGGGACTCATCCAGGATCCTTTTTTTTTCTATTGCCAAAATCTCCATTCCTGACTCAATAGAAGAGGTCATCAAATGCTCAATTGGAATCAGATTGTGGAGCTCGGAATCATTACTGCTTGCTAGTTTGGATAAAGCATCTGCATTAGAATTCTTATTTCTGGGAATATGCTGTAACTCCATTTTTCCAAAGTTCACGGCCAAATCTCTCATTTTTTTCAAGTAAGCAACCATGGTTGGTTCTTTAGCAGCGAATTGTCCGTTAAACTGGGTTACGACAAGCTGTGAGTCACTATTTGCCACCACAGACCTAATCTTTAAAGCTTTCGAAAGTCTTAACCTAGCTTAGAGTGCCTCGTATTCTGCTACGTTGTTTGAAGCTTTAAAGCCAAAGCGGATGGCACTGTGTAGTTTTTACCCTTCTGGACTCATTAGTAGTATGACGCCCCAGATCTTCCATCAGTTGAGGACCTGTCAAAGAAAAACTTCCACTCACGGCTATCCTTCGCGTTATCAATCATCTCCACCTCTGGCGGAAGGGTGATCTCAACTATGAAATCTGCCAAGCTTGACCCTTTATAGCAGTCCGAGGTTCATAATGCAGGTCGTACTACCCGATTTCTATTGCCCACTTTATTAACCTCCCAGATACATCTGATTTCTGTAACACCTGCCTCATGGGAAAGTTGGTGAGAACATGTATGTAGTGCGATTAAAAGTAGGGGGTTGAGTTTGCGAGCTGCTGTGATCAACGAGAGAGCAAGTTTCTCCATATCTGGGTAACGTGTTTCTGCATCCAGCATGTCTTTGCTTACATAATACACTGGGAATTGATTCACATCTTCATCTCTGATCAGCACTGAGCTAACAACCTCTTTCGATACGGCTAAATATAGATAAAGTGGTTCGCCAGCTCTTGGTTTTGATAACAATGGGGCCTGCCCCAAGAATGCTTTCAGGTCGGTAAAAGCTTGCTCACATTCTGGCGTCCACTGGTATCGCTTCCCTCCCTTCAAGATCTTAAAAAATGGCAAGCATTTGTCAGTGGACTTAGAAACGAACCGATTTAAAGCTGCAATCCTTCTCGTCAAGCTTTGCACTTCTTTTGGGCTCCGAGGAGATCGCATGTTCATCAAAGCTTTGATTTTATCGAGATTGGCTTCAATCCCTCTTCTGTTTACCATGAATCCCAGAAAATTTTCGGATGCTACTCCAAAAGCGCATTTCGCTGGGTTGAGCTTCATTCGATATTTCCTCAAAACATTGAAGGCCTCTGACAAATGGCGGATATGCTCTATGGCGACCATACTTTTGACTAGAATGTCATCAACATATACTTCCATGGTGTTTCCAAATTGTTCTGAAAACATACAATTTACTAACCTTTGATAGGTGGCTCCAGCATTCTTTAGGCCAAATGGCATAGCTTTGTAACAATAGAGTCTCCTCTCCGTAATAAACGAGGTGTGCTCCTCATCCGATTTGTGCATGGGGATTTGATTATATCCGGAGTATGCATCCATAAAGCTTAGCATCTCATGTCCCGCTGTAGAGTCAACTAACTGATTAATCCGAGGCAGTGGAAAACTATCTTTGGGGCATGCCTGGTTTAAATTCAAAAAATCAATACATACTCCCAGTTTCCCATTCTGTTTTGGTACCAAAACAGGGTTTGATACCCACTTCGGATACCGGGATTCTCTGATAAAGCCATTTTTCAATAGCTTCATTACCTCTTCTTCTAAAGCCTCGTATTTATCAAAACTCATCGGTCTTCTCTTTTGCCTGTGACCAGGACTTCTGGGATCGAGTTGGAGTCTGTGACAGGCCACTTTATGATCAATTCCAACCATGTCATCATATTTTCATGCGAATACATCGAGGATCTCAAGTAAGAAGCTTTTCAGCTGATATTTGTATTCAACCGACGAATCTAATCCAATCTGCAACTCCTTGATTGGTTTAAGTGGATCTACACCGAAGCATTCCAACCTTTCAGCTGGGGTAGATCAATTGTCTCCAGACATTCTTGGGTCTAGATCTGCCTGATCTTCTTCCAGCGTCATTGTAACATCCTCATTTTCCGAGGGCCCTCCACCCAGTCTTTCAGGGTCCGAAGCAGCTTCGGCCATTGCCACATCGCTAATCATGTTCAAGCTCCGATTTTGAAATTTTCGGATAGCGTTTGTGTAACAGGCTCGCGATTCAGTTTGGCTCCCCCTAACAGTTGCAACACCGTACTCCGTGGGGAATTTCATGCAAATATATTTCGTATGGGTTGCAGCCCCCAAGTCGATGAGACCTGACCTTCCAATCGAGCCATGATAAGAGGAGATCCTTTCTACAACCAAGAATTCCATGGGGATTCTTGATAAAGTTGGTGCTTGCCCTACCTCAGTCATAAGAGTTATGGATCCTCTGGAAGTTATGATGTCCCCCGTGAATATATATATTGGATCTAGAACTGGAATGAGTGGGGTGCTAATCCCCATCTTATCAAAAGTTACTCCGTAAATTACATTTATCGAGGCACCATCATCCACCATCATTCGTGACAACCCATTCCGAGCCACCACTACCCTGATAACCAATGCATCATTATGCAGAAAGTGTACCCCAATAGCGTTGTCTTGGGTGAAGGTGATAGATTCTGTCCGAGGCATCACAACAGGATGTGATAATTCACGTTGGCGGACTGCTTGACCTCTCTAATATATCTCTTATGGGAGTTATTTGTGCTTCCACCTGGATGGGGGCCTCCCAATATTGTGCTGATTTCACGAATCGGCGGATCATTTGCAGGCATAGGTGGTTCTCTCGTATCTTTAGCATGTGCTGAGGAGTCATCTTGACCCTTGCTCCTATCTCTTTGTCAACTGTCAATCCTTTCTTTGGTTGAGTTCTTCCATGGAGCTCTCCTGTCATCTCGGTTGAACTTTTGACTACCTGGTTTTTGTGTTTTCCCCTTGTCATGAGAGAAATCAATTCCCCTTCTTCTGTGTGCCTTTTGGTCCGCTAACATGTGGATTTCCGTACAATCTTCCGTTGCATGGCCATAATACCTGTGGTAGGCGCAGTAAGCCCCAATCATGGGCTGTTTTCCACTTCGACACTTTCCATTCTTCCTTGAGCCATGGGGGGATTCTGAGAGGGAGCGTTGGAGTGCAAGTTAGGGATAGCTTCTGTGATCTCTGGTGCATAGCTGGACCCAGTTCCTAGAAATGGACGTGGTGCTCCACTTCGGTTACTGCTGAACCTATCCTTATTACCTCCTTTCCTGAGGTTCGCTTCATTAGGATACCCAAGATTGTATTTCCCTTGAGGATGATTGTCTCTGGCCCTAGCCATTTCTTTTGAGACGATCTCTTCCTTCATCAGATCTACTAGGGCATTGTAATCCCTCGACTTTCTGCTTCGGACATCCCTCCAAAACATGCTCGTCATGTCTAGCCCCCCCTTTAACGCGAAAAACATCTCCGCCTCGGTGATATTCTCACAAATGTACATCTCTTCAGTGAACCGGGCTAGATAACTTTTCAGAGATTCCTCCCTTCCTTGCCTTAAGTCCTGAAGGCGTTGGAGTGGGATCTGGCCAGGCCTAGAGGAAACAAATCCATTTTTGAATGCTGCCTTCAAATCTCTCCAACTGTGGATGCTACCAGGAGGGAGTTTTTTGTACCATCGTATCGCACTTCCCTCAAGGGTTAAAGCAAAGACCTTGCATTTTAGTGCCGGAGTGGCTCCGGCTATTTCTATGCTAGCGAGGTAGTTTAACAGGTGATCGTCAGGGTCACCTCGGTCAGAATACTTTTCTATTTCTGGCATTTCAGAGTCATGAGGTACTGGGCACCTACGGATGCCCTCCGTGAAGGGGCTTATTTCCTCTTCGTCATCTAGCTTGTATGACGGTATTTCACTGTTCTCGTCATGACCGGAATATGTCGGGTCATGGTGTTGGTCGTAGGGCGGTGGAGCGTACTCCTGTCTTTGCGGTGGCAAAACTCGCCCGTAGTTTGGCCTTTCGAAGGTCGGAAGATCATTACGAGATTTTGTCCGAGCTGCTTATGCTCTCCTTTCCTGCCTATTCCTAGGCTCATGTGTGGGGGCTAATTTTTCTGCCCTTGTGTTATGTCGGTCTCCATGCATTTGGCTTCGCGACAGGGCTTCTTCAGGCGTCGCTCTCGCTTATTTCTAGGCTCGGCTGCATGGTGTTGACCTGGGTTAGTTCGGCCCCTTGTCTGCCCCGGAATAATTCCCATAATCGGCTAAAAACGCTACCAGACTTCGAAGGTGAAGCCTCCCTGCGGCTAATAGGGGTTGATCTTGTGCTCTTGGTGCTTCATGCACCGGGTCCTCTTCGTTGAAAGGAGCAGATTCTACCTCGGCGAATGCCTGTGGATCTTGATAATAATAGGAGGCAGTAGCTGCATCAGATGGTGAGTAATGTGGATGCGCGTATTACGGGGTCATCATGGGCTCGTTTACAACATACCCTCGAGTCATATAGGCATTCATCGCAGCAGTTTGTTCGATCTGCTGTTTATGCATTTCTAGCATTTGTGCTGCCATGCGAGTCATGTCTCGTAGCATGCGACGATTTCGGTGCCGGCGCGGAGGGTTAGATTGGACCATTCCCTCGTTTGCGTTCTCATGAGGCCTCTGAGGATCGTCTTCCTCGCTGTGTTGGCCGGCTCTACACCTACGAGGGTTAATATCATCGCCACTTTCATTCATGTTTAGAACAATTCCTTGGTTTTATCTTTTCTTTCAAAGATGGGTGAACTTTTATCTCAAAGTCCTAATCCTTTTCCAGGGTTGTTACACTTATATTTCAAAGTTTCACGCCTTTTTTAAGCTTAATAAACTTATATTTCAAAGTTTCACGCCTTTTTCAAGGTTAATAAACTTATGTTTCAAAGTTTCACGCATTTTTCAAGTTTAATAAACTTATGTTTCAAAGTTTCACGCCTTTTCCAAGTTTAATAAACTTGTGTTTCAAAGTTTCACGCATTTTTCAAGGTTAATAAACTTATATTTCAACGTACTTGCAGTTCTCTGCTCTTTTGCAAGAGGTTACTCGTCTTTTTTCAAAACTTCATTTCTATGTGTGGCTTTTCATCATGCGTTTTCGTGGTTAGCAGTATGGTTTCCCACAGATGGCGCCAAAATGTTGACCACAAAATCCGGCTGGACCTTGGACCAACACGTCTCAGCTCCTACCTCTTGAACACGTGGACTTCCTGCGCACTTGACAAACAATCAGTTTGCAAAGGGGCCGATGTGGCTCCCGTTTGCGCTCCGATGCCAAAGTCAGTGCTCATTTCAAGCGAATATAAATTGAGTGTAGGAAATATAAGTGTGTAAAAGAGAGAAAAGGGACTGAGAATAAAATATTTAGTTCAGAATATCAGATTGCTAACCCTTTACAAAGCAGGAGGAGTGCTCTATTTATAGAGGAATTTAATGTTTTGGATCGCTACACGTGGCAACTTTACACGTGTATTTACCCTAGCTTTTGGAGAAGCGGATCTTACTTTTTTTTACAGTAATCATTGCTACGTTTGGTAGGGGATGGGCACCTATAAAGGCGTCGTCTCATCTCTGACTCCATCCATTGTCCCATCACTCATCTGAACTGTTATTAAGGAGGTCCTCCGTCTAAACATAAAACACCTCGACTAGTCATAAACCAGTTCGGCTAAAGAAGTTCACGTGCTATACCACCTCGGTAATTGACCCAAGAAGACATCTTAAGCTTTAGCCATGGGCCAATGTCCATTGGGCCTCTATTGGACCTTCGCTGGGCCTCTATTGGACCTTCGCTGGTGGATCACTGTACTCCTTTTTGGGCTTGGTCTCAACAAAAGCAATTGTGGTTATTTTGTCCATGTTATTTCTTGATGTGTGATTTTTATTGTGATATAATGCTTTCTACATATGAAAAGGTTGCTAGAGACCATAAATAGGTTCGGAATCGAAATTGGGTCCTTGGGGTTGTCCCATAGCGCACACTTTTATTTAGCGATATTAACATGTTGTCAGAGATCGAAAATAGGTTCGAGATCGTAATTGGGTCCTAGGGGATGTCCCACAGTAAATTTTCAAAAGGAAATTTTGTATTGATATTATATTCATAATAATTCGATTTCATGTTTAGATTTAACTTGAACTAATTGTTATATATTTCCATTGAGTATAATTGATTATACTCATCCTACTATTTCCACACTTTTATGTTAAGGAGCTCGGCGATGCATGATAATGGGCGGAGAAATCTTGATTAAATGATAGAACATTAAATTTATAAATTTTTAAAATAAGTATTTTAATAGTTGGTTTCCGTTTTGTTAATTAAATCTCGAATTTTAGTATTTTTGCAAATTTTGGCACTTTGCTTATTATACTTGGTGTTGACACTTGATTGTGAGTAAATTTTTTAAAGAATGTTTCCGTATATTGTTTCTAATTTTCTATAGTTGTAAAAAAAAGAAGAAAGTATTTATGTATTTTGACGTTTATTGAAAATACTTATTTACAAGATATTTGGACTTTAGTAGCGTTCCAAGTTAACAATCAACCTCTCTCTTTTCCTTCTCAATTTTTTCCTACCTCTCTCGATCACTCTTCCTCTCTTCTCCCTGTTTTCCCACCGAAATTGAAGAAAGATGGGGCCTAAAATCAACTTTAATAGATACATATATGATAGATTTGTAAAATAGCCCCATACTTTCAAGTTTGCACAAGTTGGTCCTTATATAATTGAAAACTAAGTCTTCAAAACTTCATTTCTATCATCCAAGCCCTATAACTTTTGGTAAATAATTACTTCTAACGAAAACAAGTCGACGAACCAAACATACCCTTAAGGTAAGAGTAGAGGAATGAAAAGTGTCTCCCTCTTGCATTATTTTCATACTAAAAAATTTAGATTTTCTATTTCAAGGTATCACATTCGGGTCAATATTTGAAGGTCAAGAAGAAGTTCATTTAGGTCACTCTTTATACCATTGAAAAGTTTATACTTCAAGATTTGCAATGACTACACATGCATAAAAAATGAACCATTCCACAGCCTGTACCATTCATTCAAAAATGGTTGCTCGACTGGATTTTCATGCTTAGCCAATTTTCTACATTTTCTTAGCACTTCCACCATTTCAAGTATGGAACTTCAACTCAATATTTGAATCATTTCCGGCCTCAATTGTGCTCGAACTTGATACCAAAATCTAGATCTCAATATGAACTACAAGGTAATATAACATGCAAAGACACTAGAATACCATTTTGTTCGTATGATACTCTCAAACATGACTATTCGACCACCATTTTACACTTCGGAATATATTGATGAATTTCACCTTCTTATACTATTTCAACTACACCACTTTGGCTCGATCTTCCCAGTTTATCCGAATTCGAAAATGTGCAATCAAGATATCGATCTAAACATCTCCCTACAAACTTCTAGTTAATATTACAAAAATTGAGCTCAAACATTATTCATGACTTCATTTTATGTCAATTTAACCTCTAATATCACAATTCATGCAACTTTCTTATAAAGGCGTTAACATTTCAAGAAATTGGCTATTGGTTTTTTTTAAAAGAATTTAAGGTACAAAATTTTCAGGTTGTTACATCTGGTCACCGAAGTACACTATCTCTTTCGTCATTGGTCACTATTATCTCCCCAACTTAAATCGATGATCTTATAGCTGTAAGGTTTCGATACATATATGCACAGCGGAAATTAAACAAACACGAAACCATAGTCCGGATCAACCTTGCACTTAGATAGAATTTGTGATTAGAATAATACCTTTGACGAACGCTGTGAATCTGAAATCTGAAACAGGAGGTACAAACTTGTCACCACCAGCTGTCCAATTGTCCAGCCTCTAACAGAAATCCACACAGCGAGTTGATTCTGGAACTCAATCAATCTCCAACCTTTGGAATGGATTCGAGAGAATTGATTTTTCTCTTTGTGCTAGCAAGAGAAAAATCTGCGCTATAATATTATGAAAAGTGACTATATTTTCTCTTTACAATAGTGCACATATTAATATGTGCACCTCAAAACCCTAACCCTAATGACAATAGGGCTTTTAATGGGCCTTGATTAATTAATCTAATTGTAAAGTCCGGCCCAACAATTGGGCTTATACATTAATTCTAACAATCCCACTTAGACAAGATCCAATTCCAGATATTCAATTCTCGCCTTTTGTGTGTGACCCATTAGGTTCCATTCACGATGGCAAACGTCGTGATATGATTATTATTCCAATCTGATTGGAATAAGATGAATTTAAATCCCTATTTCTAATTCATCGACTCACCAAGATCGATTAATTCACGCCGCCGTCCTAGATTGACATCTAGCAATGTGTCAAGGCAATCCATGTGAAAGGAAAAGTCATGTGGCATGACAAGACCAGTTCATGTGCGGTTACTGTGGAAATACAATCCCTTCATCAATATAACCCAATTGGTTAAGAGATATGGATAGCGTCAATCTCATTTCAACCAATTATGTTATTCACTTCTTATCTTAGTTGATCTTGTTATGACTGAAAACACATTTTTCAACTCATAACTTCACCCCAACCGAGAAATTTACATCAACTTAAGTGAGTGAAATACAGGTTATAATCTCCTACTACCCAGGAGTGACGAATCCTCATATTGGACATACACAACCTTCATATGACTCTCACTATACCCGTATGACGTCATCCTGAAGACTCCTTCTCAAGAGCCAACATCAACGCTCGCCAAAGCATAGTAATCCTCATATAAGATTCTATGACGTCCTCAAGTCAAAGGACCAAATCCACAACCGCGCATTAGAGATTCACCACTGACGCTTGGATAGTTATCCATGTGGAATCTCTAGGCGGGTCATCCAATGCTTTGTTCATCTAACAATCCATCCACGTGTTCATTCGAATGTCCCTCTACATTCTAACTTGTGAGATAAGCTACTTTCTTCATAAGAAAGAAATATAACACATGCTAGTCTAATTGCAACAACAATATCCGTATCTTGCTGTTACTTCGACTAGGGACAATTTTAGAATAAGATATTAATGACTTGTATCTCACAGTCACAACACCTTGTGACTTACAAGTTAATTAAACTTACTATACGGACTCTATTATCTAAATAATGAGTTAAACTCAATTTAATAATAGATCTGCCTTTATTGTAACAATGATAATATGTGTTATGCTATCTCAACTATTGGATTTAGAGCATAACACTGACATTCTCCCACTCGATCCAATAACTCATGTATCTTATACATAACGAGTTCATGTGACAATCACATTCCCGTTGGGATAGTGGATTTACAGGTGGATCTTAGACATGTGACTCTTCACATATTCAACCTTTGCAAGGTTAGTGGGCGTGAATTCTATTTTTCTACAATCTTCGAATAAGATAGTAGCCCCTAAATACATACTTAGATCATCAATGAGACTCAGTTCCCTCGCTTGCGCGATGGCTCCATTGTCGTCACAATACTCATTACTGGAGCTACAATGCTAGGAACAGTTATAGTTCACTAATGAACTTAACGATCGATATTGCTTCACAAGCACTTATGTATTTGGTCTTGGTTGTATAGTTAGCAGTCTTTCTTGTTTGAACCATTTCAAACTGACCACACCACTACTATGAGTTAATTAACAATTAGACTGAATATTTCCTTCATCCCTTTCCGGACTAAAGGATGGTATCTATATACCTGAAGACTGTAAGTCTACATTTCTCCTCATGTCTTCTGTATTCTTAGTACTTCTCAAGTTCTCAATAATACAAAAGGTGTTGTACATAGTGTGGCGTTTAAGAAGATCTTATTGTCAAACAATCAAGTATCTTCTCCACATCATTCTTTCTCAATACGTGTTCTAAACACCATTTTGAAAAGATTAACCCCAAAACTTTTGGGATAGAATCCTACATTGGATTCACTCATGCTAACCCCATTAGCATTACATCTATGTACGTGGATTGAGAAATCAAAGTAACCTTCCTAATCTATCTCTATAGATTATGGTTCCCAAAGTAAAGGTTTTATTTCTCAAATCCATCATGGAGAAATTTAAAATTAATTGCACTTTCATTTTAAAGGTTAGAGACTCAACTTCTGATCAATAATATGTCATCTACATATAGTATCAGAAATATTGAATACTCCAACTAACCTTTTATATACACACATTCTTTATCTTCAAATTTTGATAAAATCAAACGTTTTGATTATCTCATCAAAATTAAGATTCTAGCTCCGTAAGGCTTGCTTTAATCTATAATAGATATCTGCAGCTAGTATACTATGTTTAAGGATTCAAAAATCCCATAATTATAGCATGCTGCTACTGCAAGCAGAATCCGAATTGATTCAAAGTAAACGCATTTACAGCATATGGGTCTTACCCATTTCAGGTGAATCAAACAAGTTCCAAAACTTGTTTTATCTCGAGTTCTATGGACTCCTGCCATCTCATTTAGTCAACACTTGACTTAGCTTCTATGTAAATATAGGCTCATTATCCTTGATGACTAATACAATGTTAACAATCAAGGATGTGTAACTCAATGGAGTATACATGATCCTAATATCTTTACATTGAGCTAGTGTGTTCTCAATCGTCACCACGTCCTGAGCAGCGCGCGTGTTCCAAGCATTGATCTATGCTTCATCCAATGCAAGTGCAAATTCTAGCTTATTTAATTGGTTAAGTATATGTGCAATCATGAACTCTTTCATGTTCCACTTCTACTCCCACTGTCTTCTCTTAGATGAACTGTTTCTCTAAGACATTGACAAAATTCGAGATATACTTTCTTTCTCGATAGAAATGTGGAAATAATATCCAACCATCTTTTGGATATCCCACAATATACATATTGGACTAAAGATATTGCTTATCCAAATTTGGTATACTTCTAATAAGTATTGAGGTCTTAAATCTTAACGCGAGGAAGATTAGACTTTTGAAATCCATATCTTATATGGACCTTTATCAACCGATTATCATGGAACATGACTAAGTGTGTAATATAAAGTTTTTAGTGCAAGGCTCCAAAAAACTGTTTTGGAGATTTTTGCGTGGCTTCATCAATGATTGCATCAATTACAATCTTGTCCTTTCGTATTCGTCATTGTGCAGAGACGTAAATGAAAGAGTTATCTATGCGAAAATTATGTTCTCATAACACAATCTTGAAGTCAATCACTTTGAAATATTTTTCACTTTGATCAAATCTATGTGCTTAGAATATTTTGCTCATTTTGGTACTCTAATTTATATCTGTATTATTTGAACATTTCAAAGTTACAGATTTAAACTTTATTATAGATAACAATGGCAATCATGGTTATCTAATGATTAAAGACCACTCTGACATATGCCCACTTACATCCAAATGTAACAGGCTCAGTGGATCAACCATCCCACATTTTCCTTTTCAAAGAAAATTGACTTATCAATTTACCTCCAAGGTGAGATATACATATATCTCTATTAATTGAATAAGTCAAGTGTCAGATTTCAGTGTGACTTCTTCTTTGCCAATATTCAGAATGTAGACTGTTTGTTATTTACCTCACTTCCACAATATCCCATTTAAGTTATCGAATAACTGTTATTCTTAATTAAAGAGGATAATCACTTCATGTCCAAACATGAAGTGGAAGTGTCGTTCTTCATAAGAACTGTAATTAACAATTGTCTAATTTTAAACTGAATGAGAAGGGAAAAATAGGTAATAACTTCTTAAGCTGTTCAAACAACATTTGCTTTATTACCTACAAATAGGTACATCACCATTTTTCGCAATTATTCTACTTTTAGCCATTGTATATTATCGATATCTAATACTCGATTGGCTAAGTAGATTATTTAACCTCTATCAAATAGAAAATTGAAGTAGAAGATTCTCTAAACTTCTCACTTCTTCAGTTCGGTTAAGGAAGCCTCGCAATTATAAATGTAGCTTCCTATTATTGGCATGTTCGAGAAGAGTATTCTCGATCATATCGTGTTTTTGAGATCATTTCTCAAGGGACGACGCCAATTCAAGGATTTCAGTCTAATGAACTCACTCAGTGTCAATTGCACTGTATAAGTTCACATAATAACTCAAATTTTAAAACTCATACAACAATAATAAATCAAAAACAGAATCACATATTATCATACATACATAAATCAATTTAATAAGGTCTTTTATTAAATCGATTGCTCCCACTGTTTTACTTGAATTAATGACCCTCAACATTAATTTCGTAGAATCTTGTTGGATTCACAGTAGGCTAGGATCCCGTTTATTCCATTAGAACCTTGAGTGACTCAACAAGGTCTAATGAGACATCTAGGTAGATACTCCTATCATTCACATCTCCATGTGACTCCTAGATCATCAAGTAGAAAACTCTTTGTCGCACACATCTTATGTATTTACTTGATTGTGCCTCCAAAATCTCATCTCCTTGAGTGACTCAACAAAAGATAGATTTCGGTTAAATTCTACCCATTGTTCAGAAACATCTTATGTTTCATAGTGATAAACACACCTTCCCACTTGCATCCTTGAGTGACTCAACAAACCGCATCGAGGGTGGATTCTGATTTTTCACTATAACAACGGAAGGCACTTTGCATTAACCAATTAATACGAATTTAATAAATTGCTTCCAAAATTATATCACTTTCGATTGATTCAAAAAGTGATATTGTTTTGGTTAAGTCTGACCCATTGTTCAGAAGTATCTAATACTTCATAATGAGAAACATATCTACCAGCGAGTAGCCTTGAGTGACTCAACAAGCTGACATCGATAGTAAACTCTGATTTTTCATTATAACAATGGAAAGCGTATGACTTAATATAATATTAAGTGAGGGGTTTGTCTCATCATTATTATATATATTAACTAACATCCACCATGCAATTAATCATACATACAATATTAATGTGGATGATTATGGACAATATCTATCTAGTCTTCTCGAGCCATGAAGAAAACTAGTTGGTCAATTCCTAGGGGACATTGCATTCGATCATCGAATGCTAAATGCAATAATCTCCATCTGCTGCTGCAACCTGTCTTCCTGTGACCAGCTCCAACCTGTATCCTATACTAGTTGGCACGCAGGCCTGTATCACAGGACGCGCAGGCCCATATATACAAACTAGAGCTCGCAGGCCCAAATAAATTAAATAATAGGCACGCAGGCCCAATTAAATAATAATAGGCTCGCAGGCCCAACCAACAAAGTAGAATAAATTAACCATACATTCAACCAATCACATGGGTTGAGTCCATAATCATCCACTAAATACACATTCATCATATAAATGTATTATAATATAATATCTAATATTATATAAACAAATTTCAAGTTTCTAGCAAGTTAGGTCGTCTAAACTAATTTAGATAAAATGGATCGGAACAATAATTAATTAATCAAATTAATTAATTAACTTTAGTTAGCGGGTCTTATTTAATTAAAATCATATTTTAATCAAATACCAAATTAGAGTCCAACTCTAATTCCAAAAGAGGCAAATTAGGATAAAACTCCTAAAATAAAATGAAATTCAATTTAGTAATTGATTAATCAAATTAATCAATTACTTTAATTGACGGGTTTATTTAATTAAAATCAAATTTTAATTAGATAGCAAATTAGAGTCCAACTCCAATTTCAAGATTCAAGTGCTAATTGAATTTAGGATCAAATCCTAAATAATATTTAATTAATAATCAATTAATCGAATTAACTGATTATTTAAGTTTAATTAAAATCAAATTTTAATTAAACACCAAATTAGAGTCCAAACTCTAATTCTAGAATTAGGGCAAATTGAATTAATATTTAAATTTAGGATAAAACTCCTAAATAAATTAAAATTCAATTTAGGGTCAAATTATTAATTTTGTTAAAATCCAATTTTAACATTAATTTAAAAGTCGTGAATTTTAAAATAAAATTTTGAATTGGGTCAAAATTAAAATTTTGGTCAAAGTTTTAAATTGGGTCAAACCAATTTGAAAATCCAATTTAAAACAAATTTTAAAATTACATTTAATGATATTTAGTAAAATAACATTTTAACCCAATTTTAAATTTTCAAACAGCCCCTACAATTTCACAAATTGCAGAAAGGCCCATTATTCTTTTAAAATCAACATTTGACCCCTTTTGTTAATTACAGATAGGGGCTCAAAATTTCAAAAATTTCAAAGAAGCCCCCGCCTCATATTTACCCAAATTCGGAAATTGCAATCAGGGACCTGTAATTTCAAAAATTGCAGGTGAGACCCCCACCCCCAAATCTGAACCCTAATAAAAAATTTCATATGAGCCCCTACAATTTCTAAAATTGCATAAGAGGCCCCCGCCCCCAAAATTCTCCCAACCGACTGAAAACACGAGGAAATACATGAAAATACCCTAAAAATTTTACCAATTTTTGAAAATACCCTAACAATTTTATATCTTTTAAAAATAGCCTTAATCACTATAAAATACTACAAATATCCTTATATATCATATTTCAACTAAACCCATTAAGATTTAGAAAAGTTACAACTTAGTCCTTGAAATTTTATTAATTTTGTTTATGATTTTATTTGATTTTTGTTCGCTCATAGTAGCACCCTCACTTTGGTATCAGAGCCATATGGCAGATCTAAAAGATAAATATTATATGACAAAAATTAAAAATAAATATATAATATATACATCAAGATTTATAATGCATACATTAATACTACCCGATAATTATAAAATAGAAATCTTGAGAACTTTAAAAGATTTAGACAAAGATATAAGAAGAGAAATATATGATCTAATAAATTTCGATATAATAAAAGAAGATTTTATCATAAACGAAATATTAGATTTAATCCACAAAGATATACTAGAAGAGTTATATAAAGATTATAGAAATGGATTATCATAGAGCAGATCCTCAATTAATTAGATATCTAGACATAGAAACAAATGAAAAATAAGATTTAATAGTAGAACAAAGAAGAAATTTAATGGACCAAATAAGAGAAGAAAGAAATATAAAACGGCAAGAAAAATTAAGATAAAGATTATTGGAGAAAAAGAGAGAATATTTTGATAGAATTTTAAAACAATTACCAAAAATTCAAACGATTTTAGAAGATAAAGAAAAAACTAGAAAAAAAAAAATGATAAAACAAACACATTGGAAGACTATCTAAAATATTATAGAATATATCATAGAAAATCAATGATTGGATTAATAGAAGAATATTGTGAATATCAAATAATGAATTATAAAGAAGCAAAATATGAAACAGAACTTATTTTAGAAACCGAACATATTAAAGGAAGAAATTAATGACAGAATTTCCAGAAATAAAATTTGAAAAACAAATAATAGAAAATATAAGACTTCCAGTTGGATCTTATCAAATAAAAGGAGCTAATACAACTATGTTTTAACCATTAAGCTCATGGGGAGAGTCTGATGGATTTCTTAACATGCAATTAAATTGGATAAGTGCATTTTTATGGCAAACATATAAAAACATAAATTTACAAGATAAATTAGCTATCGAAGAATTACAACAATTAAATATATAGGACATGAATATCAAAGAAAAATTACAGAATATTTAAAATAAACTAACAATACAATTTAAAGAATTAAAAGAAATGATAGGAGAAGTTAAAAATATAGATGAAGAAATCTTAAAAGAATTTCAAAGAAAATCAGGAGAATTAATTAATCAAGATAAAATTGGAATAATTATAGAAAAAATAGATAGGTTAAATGAAAAAATGAAAATGAAAAAATCATATCAATAGAAGAAAGAATCAAAAAGTTAGAAATAAAAATAGATGATATGTATGACAGACTATTTAAGGTACAAAAAACTCAAAACCCAAGAGTATAAAATGTCGATAAGTGAATATATTGAAGATCTAAAAATATTAATAAAAACATTAATAAGTGATGTACAAGAAGTAAAAAATGAATTAAAAGAAGTAAGAAATGATATAAATATACTAAAACTAGAGATTAGAGAATTTAAAGAAAATAATAAAAGCAAAGATAAGAAAATAGACAAAAAAAACTCATAGAAAAAGAAATACTTAGAATAGGAAAGAAGCATTTCGAACAAGAAAAAATTATTGGTGTGTTCTTTTGGAATTTAATTTGGAATGTTTTGTGTCAAATCAAGGAATTGAAATTATTTGTTGATTTATTTGTGTTTTCTAGATAAGATGAAGGGTTAAAAATTGGAGAGAGAAAATGTGAATGGTTAAAAAGTGGTATGGGAAATTGTGTAATTTAAATTTTTGTAATGATGGCAAATTAAATTGCAAAAGAACACACCCTATAATAGAAGCAGGAAGTATGGATGATGAATTTAGAAGAAACATATTACCAAAAATACTAGATGAAGAATTAGAATTACAAAAATCTATAGAAAAAACTTTAGGAAAATTAAAAGCTGAAGAAAAAATTGAAGAAGAACAAGACAAAAAATGAATGAAGAGTTAGACTTGCTTATAGAAAATTTTGACCAATTAAGTATAGAAAATTTTAATGAGTACCAAGTTTTAATGAATACTGGAGGAGCACCTAACCCTGCTCCAATAGGAACTTCCAAACAAGAATTACCAGATCCAGATGAAAGTTATGCACCCTTATATAGTAAACCACACCGGCAATATTATGATATAGTCAGAGATAGAAAACCACCTAGAGGGAATAAATATAAAGATAGATTTGAACCAAATAATAATTATGATAAACCTATTAATCATGGAGGAACAAAATTGGATCTTGATTGTAAAATAGATACTAAAAAAGCCTTATTAACTTGGGCAAATTCAATGATACTATTCTTTTTATACAATAAAGATGATACATAGGAAAATACTGATAGAATGATAAATTTTTTAATAGCCTCTTTTGAAGGACATGTTAGAAATTGGTGGGAAGGAATAAGTAGTGATACAAAGCATTAATAAGAAGAAATATACAGACAGAACTAATAAAATCAGATAGAAAGGGAATAGAAAAATTAGTAGATTATATTGCGGATGAATTTTTAGGAGAAAATTGGATAAGTAATTTTGAAGCAGAATCAATAAGAGAAAAAGATAATGCAAGAGTAAGATTAATAAATTTAACAATATGTGATATGTGTAAAATTAAAGAATATACTTGTGAATTTAAAGAATACTATTATGTCCAATTCTATAGTAATGAAAACCAAGAAGTATATAGAGATATGTATTACAATAAATTACCAGGTTCATGGGGAATATACTTTAAAATAGAATTTGAAAAATTTATTAGAGATAACCCTGGAACACCTAGAACATTATGATCAAGGATAAAATTCTTATTTGAAAGATTAGCATATATATATGTCAACAAAGACAATTATTAAAGAAATCAGGAAAATTAACTAGAATATGTTGTGAAGATATGAAAAAACCTACCCAATGGGGATGTAACCTTGAAAGAAGAAAATATAATAATAAAAGAAAATTTAAAAAATTCAGAAACTTCAGAAAAAGATATATAAAACCTAAGAGGTGATATTACAAAAGAAGATATAATCCAAATAAAAAACAGAAAAATAAAACTTATAAGAAAGATAAAAGCCAATGCAAATGTTGGAATTGTGGAGAAATGGGACATATAAGCCCTGATTGTGACAAAAAGAAAGTTAAAATATTACAAAATGAATATCTAGAAATAGAAAGTGAACTAAGTGAAATATCAGATATTGAAGAATACTATGATCAAGAAGTCTATATAAGCGAAATAGATTCAGAAAGCAATGAATCAGAATCAGAATAAAGAAATAGAAACAAATAAGAATATAGATAAGCAAGAATATGAAGGAATAGAAGGTTATGGATTAAAAGTAACTTTTGATAATAATAAGTTCAGAAAAATACAAAAATTATCTTTAGATTTGAAAATAGGAAAATGGGAAATATTAGACAGAATATGGAAAAGAGAAAAAGTAGCAATAAATGAATATCATAAAATTGAAAGAGCAATAGATGTTAGAACCACTCAAGGAACACACAAATTAAATCTTTTAACAAAAAATACAGTTGCAGAATTATTAACAATGATTAATAGAAAACAAAGTGAAAAGATTCAATATGTTTACTTAGCAGGTATCCAAATAATGTTTAAATCCCTGTTTAGAGAAGGATTAGATTCGCCTTTGACTGTAAGTTTACATGATGGAAGAATTATAAATTTAAAAGACAGTCATTTAGGAATAGTAGAAGGAAATCTAGCATATAAGAAACTAATATTTACATGTTACCCAAAATATTGTATATCATTAAAAGATAGAAATTTTAATGAAGTTTTAGGATTACATTTCAAATTACATAAAGATGATATAATGGAACTAGGAGATAAAATTATGACTATAGAATACAGGGCATTATACACATTTACTAATTCTAATTATGGAAACATTTATTCTAAAAAACCATATATTGAAATTCATAAAGAATGTAAAGATTTTGGTAAAGCTGTAGAACCAGATAAACAAATAAGTTTAGTTCCAAGAAATTATGAACTTACTATAACAAAAAATAAACCAGAAATCATAGAGTTACGAGAAGAAGAATACCCTAATAATAACATAACATTTGAAGATGGCAGATTAATTAGGAGATCAGCAAGTTTACCTAATAGAAAACAATTAGGAGAAACTAGTAATATAAAAGAAATAAAACTTAATAGAAATGCTGGAAATATGAAAATAGAATGTGAATATTTTAATGGAATAGAACATATAAAAGGATCAAATATATTAATTGACACAGGAGCTAGTGAATGTCATATAGCTTCAAATAGAAATAAAGGACTAATATCTCATAGAACCGATCCATATAAATATATAAATTTTGATGGACAAATACATATGACTGAACTTGAAGTAAAAGTACCAATAAAAATAGGAGGAATAAATCTCCTAGTACCATGTGATGTAGATAGTAGTATGACAAATCCTCATGTATTATTAGGTATGAGCTTTCTAGATGGTCTAGAAGATTATAGTATAAAACGTGAAGGATTATATATAACTCATAATGGTCAAACTATACTATGCAGAAAGGCTGAATAAATGAATAACCAAATAAGTTTTCCATTAGCCGTTTATATACAAGTTACAATTGTTGAAACAAATATAACAACATGTGCATTAATTGACACGGGAAGTGATATAACAATATTCAAAAGCTTCTTAATAAAATCATGGAATACTAATGGAAAAATAAAAATTACAGGAGTAACAGGAGAAAGTACTCATATAATTAATAGTGCTGATAAAATTGATATAATACTTGGGAGTAAACAAATAGTTGTAAATAAAGTATATAATTATAACAAATTAGAATGTGATATATTACTAGGAAATGACTTTATACAACAATTTCAATATTATAAACAAAATAATTACATGGTAATGTTACAAACACCTTGTACACATTTACTAAAAATACCAAGAGAATTTAGACCTTACAGAGTTCAGCCAACACAGCGTGGTGATAAATGGGAGAAAAAACCAATTATACAAAATGAAATAAAAAATAAAAGAATAATGTATAAAAAAGCCTTAAAAACAAACATACAAACAAATATGGAAAAAATCATTGATCAACTAGAAAAAATTTGTGGAGAAAATCCATTATTATTTTGGAAACCACATCATCCAAAAGCTAAAATAGAATTAACAGAAAATGTTATTATAAGAGTTAGACCAATGATGTATACCATACAAGATACACAAGAGTTTAAAACTCAGATAAAATAATTACTTAATCAAAAATTAATCAGACCTAGTAATGGACCCCATAGTAGTCCAGCATTTATGGTCATGAAACATTCTGAACAAAAAAGAGGAAAAGCTAGAATGGTGATAAATTATAAAGAATTAAACAAATATACTAAATTTGACGGATACTTTTTACCCAATAAAGAGGTACTAATAAATCTTGCAAAAGGAAAACAATATTATTCTAAATTTGATTGCAAATCAGGATTTTGGCAAGTAAAAATGGAAGAAGATAGTATTCAATATACAACATTTAGTACACCTCAAGGTAAGTATGAATGGATGGTTATGCCATTTGGTTTAAAAAATGCACCACAAATATATCAAAGAAGAATGGATAACATATTTAGAAAATTCAATGAATTCTTAATTGTCTATGTTGATGATATATTAATATGTTCTAATAATAGAGAAGAACATATAAACCATTTAATTAAATTTATAAATGAATGCAAAAAAGAAGGAATTGTTCTTTCAAAAAATAAAGCTATAATAGAAAAACAAGAAATTGATTTTCTTGGATTATCAATAGATAAAAGAGGGATAAAATTACAAACCCATATATCTAAAAAGATAGAAAGTTTTCCAAACAAATTAGAATCAAAAGAACAAATACAAAAGTTTTTAGGATGTTTAAATTATGCAGAAGGATTTATTGAAAATCTATCAAAAAAGAGACATAAAATTCAAATTTTACTCAGGAAAACAAATACCAAAGGATGGAGTGATGAACATACAGAAATTGTCAAATCACTAAAAGAAGAATGTAAAAATTTGCCAAAATTAAGATTACCAGATGAAAAAGATAATCTGATAGTTAATACTGATGCCTCGGATAAGTATTGGGCAGCAATATTAAAAACATATCTTAATAAAATTTGTAGATATTCAAGTGGAACGTTTAATCAAGCAGAAATAAATTATACCACTCATGAGAAAGAACTGTTAGCAATCATCAGAGGAATAAAGAAGTTTTCATTGTTTTTATTATCTAAGAAATTCATTGTTGAAACTGATAATTCTCAAGTTGCAGGTTTAGTAAAAAATAAATTACCACCAGAACCTCAATATAGAAGGCTCCATAGATGGCAAGCCTATTTGGCATTTTATAATTTTGATATAGTTTATATTAAAGGTGTTAATAATTATCTTGCGGACTTTTTAAGCAGGAATATTGAATTTGCAGATGGATAATATCAAAAGATTCCTAATAGATGCCAAAAAGCGAATGAACTTCCTCATGGAGGAAGCTGAAGATATAAAGCTTGGAATTGAACAACTTGCAGAAACTCTCCAAGGAAGTTTCAAGCAATTGATGGAAATCTCAACATTTCATCACAATTATACTAAAGAATTGAGCGATAACATAATTGAGATTGAATCTCAGTTTGAATCGTTGATTACCAAACAGGCTGATACCAAACAGGTTATACCAAAAATACAAACAGGTACATCTTCTGGAAGCTGTGGTGGACCAATAATTAAAAGAGATGAACCAAGTCCCAAAAAAGTTGTTATAAATGAAGCCAGTCCTCGAAAAATCACAATCAATGCCAAAGATGAACATACAAGGGTAGTCAGAATTCGTCCTGAAGAAGAAGATGATTCCCCTTTTTTACCAAAAGAAAACGAATATAAAACTACTGTTGAAGTTATATATGAACTTCAAGAATGTGATTGCTATTAAATTTCGTCTGGAGACCATGTATACCCACGATTGATCGTTACTCAGGGAGGAGATCCCGTCATGACAAAAATGGCAGCTGATTATGGATTCTTGGATCTTATCTATCCAGGAAAAGATCTGAAAGAAATCGAAAAATTTGATGATTTACTAAAAGGAGAAATTTCAAAATTTGCTCAAGGAAGAGCCATATATTTAAAATTTTATTTGATCAGTCCTGAAATTGATGGAAGGATATATTATCCTGCTGAGCATATTATCACGATTGGGTATGTTGCTCGAAATTTTCAAATTGAAGTTGGGAAAAATACCAAGCCAGTACCAAACATTACAAGATCATGGTTTAGATCCCGAAGGGTGTTGGGAATTAAAGTTCTCTACGACATTGCCAAAAACCTGTATGAGAAAAAATTCAAATGCATATGCCAGTACAATGGATGGACCTTACTCACTAATGGAGGAAAAGAAAAGTCAACAATCTTGCAAGAATACATCAATAAATTTGATACTCATCAAATCCATGGAAGTTTTGCCACTTTGCAAGAGGCGTGCATAGCTAGGAATTGCCCCACATGCCAAAGGAAGTGATGGACAGATGGAAGCCAATTGATAGATCTGATTTAATGGAACAAGACAGCACAATGTAAGGGCCATGAGAAGACTAAAAATAGAGGGATAGGTGTCCCTATAATATAGCCATGTGAAGAAATAAAGGGACAGCTGTATCCCTGTAATAAAGAATAGATGGACAGGTGTGTCCTTGTAGGTCCTTGTAAAATTCAAATTATTGTATCCATTACATAAGCAATGATGTAAGAGGTTGTATAGTGATACCTCGTGAAGTTGTATAAATAAGGATCTTCTGATTAGAAAAGAGGCAGAACTCTCTTGAGCACTCAGTTTGTGAGAAAGCCAAAAAATCTTCTGTCTTTCAAAAACTCTCATACCAATCCTTTGTCAATCTTTATATTATCAATAAAATCCCAATTTACTTATCATATTATGATGAGTTTCTAAATTCTTTTCTTCTAAATCCTATTTCCAAAAAGAAGATATATTATTAAGAAAACTCCCTACACTCTGTCCTAAAATATTTTCCATCTAAAGTGTTATACAGTGAAGGCATCCAGGTTTAGCTAATAACCCGTGAAGGCAGGAAGCCATTGGAGGGTGTGGAGCAGAAACCTATAAGCTTGAAGGTCACTAACAATATAAGGAAAATACAAAGGTACTGAGAACAGGAAAAGAGGTTAGTATTCTTAATATATCTATCTTTACGGAATTAGGAGGAAGTAGAACTTTTAAAATGACAGAATCCAGAATTGTTAAATTTAATTATCAAAACAGTCCTTATAATGATGAATATCATAGTATAATTGAACCTTTATTCATGCATAAACAGTTTACTAGACCAAATAATGAAATAAAAAAAGTTATATCATGTCTATATGCCATGTTTGTTAATTATCTTTCCAACTTTAAAAAGAGTATTAGGATTAGAAATTACAAAATCGATTATTTATTTTTGGCTTGATAGTGATAACACTGAAATAAATAATGAATTATATTTAGGATATGTTTTTAGTAGTGATAATGATTATGATCCTGTAATAGATTATGACAGTGATGGAAGAGATGAATCTTTCTTTACCAGTTTTTGAAAATCTTAATATCATGAATAACAGTAATTATATCATGAAAAAACCCAGAACTAAAAGAGGTCCATATAAAGTTCAAAAGTATATTAAAAGTAAAAAAGGAATTGAATATGAAAATGAAATTGATAAAATCGGATACCAAGAACAACTCTACGCATCACAAGAGATATTAAAAAATTTTAAAGAAAATTTAATAGAAAACTTTGCTAGAGGAACTGTAAGATCTATAATGATACATGATATTCAAGATATAATTGATAAATTAGAAAAAAGGAAGAAAAATATTTCAAAATATAATATATCATTTGAACCAAGTATAGATATCATGGCTGACATAGATATTATCAATTCTCAAACACTCATAGAATTTGAAAAATTACTTGAAACTTTATAAATTATTTATCTCTGTGTTTATAATGCCTGGATATACTATTGAAGGATTAGACAATTTGTTAGAAAAAATAATGGAAAAAATAGATAACATTATATCTCATTTAATAGATATGGATGAATCATCTGAACAATATTATATACTTTCAGAAAATCATGATCAATACATTATAGATTATTCTGACATATTAGAGATTAAAATAGATTTAGAAAATAAAATAATGACAACTACAGTCCAAACATAATGCCATGATATACAATAGAAGGATTAGGTAACCTTTTAGAAAAATTGAAAGATAAAATGAAAGATATTAAACATCAAATGGAAAATGAAAACATATCTTCTGAAGAATATAATAAACTCTTAGAAAAATACGAACAATATATTGCAGATTATTGTATTTTACTAGATCAAAGAATGGACTTATACCAGAGAATTTTGTATAATAATTTACCAACCCAATAATCTATGGATACTTCACAAGCATCAACCTTTAATAACTGTGATCATAAACTATATTTAGATAATAAAGAAATTTCATTTTTATTAGCTATTGCTGGAAAATCTAAAAATATACATTCTGTTGGACAATCTAAATTAAAAGAAATATACGAAGATATTGACTATGCTATCTTAAATAGAATAGAATTTAATTTTGTTGAAACAGCAAAAAATATAAATACCGTTCATAAAATTATAGAAGAATACGAAGATATAGAAGATGAAGTTTCAAATGGAATAGCATTAGGATATATAATAAAGAAAGAACATCCTAAATCTTTTGAGAAATTATCACAATATAGAGTATTTTTAGAAGAACTTAAAAGATTAAAGAATATGAATATAATAAAAAATATTGAATTAAATCAACCTGACTAATTCAGGGATATATCTTGTAAAGAAAATAACTCAATTCATTAAGGGTAATAAAGACATTTTGCTAAAAAGGGGTATTTTGAAAAACTAAACCTTTACCCAAGCTATTTCAATAAATCTCCCCTGAAAACACTTCCCTTTCAGTACAACGAGGCGCTTGTCGGCGTCGCATCCTCTATGCCGCGTCGTCGATGCGACGCGACGCTCTCCCTGAGATCTGCTGTCGCGAACAGCTGCGACAGCAGTAGCTGCTGCGCGCAGCGGCGATCGCCCCTGCGCGACTTTTGCTTCTGCTGCGCGCAGCAGCGAGCTTTCATCGCTGCTGCGCAGCGGCGACACTCGCCGCTGCCGTGCGCAGCCCTGCGTCGCAGCAGCGGCGACGATCGCCGCTGCCACGTGCAGCTGGAGGTGCTGGCGGCACCGCCTCTCCAGCAATTTTTTCGATCTGATTTTCCAATTCCATTTTCCGGCCAAAATATATTCTTCTCCAAATCAGATTTAGAACTTGAAAAAAAAAATAATTTTCTTAAAAGCCAGAAACAAGAAAAATTAATATTTATTCAATCATATTGAATCATCAAAGAATTAAACAAATTCTAACAAGTAACAAGGTAGTCTCTGATACCACTGTAAGGTTTCGATACATATATATACAACGGAAATTAAACAAATACGAAACCATAGCCCGGATGAACCTTGCACTTAGATAGAATTTGTGATTAGAATAATACCTTTGATGAACGCCGTGAATCTGAAATCTGAAACAGGAGGTACAAACTTGTCACCACCAGCTGTCCAATTGTCCAGCCTCTAATAGAAATCCACACAGCGAGTTGATTCTGGAACTCAATCAATCTCCAACCTTTGGAATGGATTCGAGAGAATTGATTTTTCTCTTTGTACTAGCAAGAGAAAAATCTGCGCTAGAATATTATGAAAAGCGACTATATTTTCTCTTTACAATAGTGCACATATTAATATGTGCACCTCAAAACCCTAACCCTAATGACAATAGGGTTTTTAATGGGACTTGATTAATTAATCATATTAATTAATCTAATTGTAAAGTCCGGCCCAACAATTGGACTTGTACATTAATTCTAACAATAGCATCAAATTAAAAGATATGGACCAATTTGGCAATTATGGCACCAGACATATACTCCCAAACCAATTAGGACAACCTTTTGGGGATGGTGGGTTCTGGATTTCCTGGGTGGGTTCCGACAGGTGATCATCGACTTCTCCAGGAGGCGTGCCGAAGCTGGATGTAACTGTGTCGAAGGATGGCGACAATGTCAAGAATATAAAAGAGGCGGTGGCAAGGATTCCAATAGAGAGCGAAACCAGATTTGTGAAAGCTGATGTCTATGGAGATGGAAGATGACCGCCATAATTTCCGAAAGCTCGGATTTTGTCTTTAGTACCCCAAATTTCTTCATAGCCACATTTGGTAAGTTTTATTTGCAGTAATTATTTTGTTTTACGTGTAATTGAGTCAACGATTATGAGTCTTTTTGATGGATAATCATAATGCTTCATGTCACTAGGAAACAATCTTGAAAGAAGGAAATGGAAAAGATTACTGAGCTCAAATCCTTCAGTTGTGAATGAAGGATCCCTAACAGTTGACTTACAGACAACAGCATTGCAAACGAAGTTGTTAAGGGACCGACCAGAACAGATTGCTTGAAGTTTTCAACAAATTGCCTAGCACTATCAAGGGAAATAAAGTCTAAATACATAACGATGTCGATGCAACTTTCCTTAGACATTCCAATTGATTTTTGCTACCCTCTCAACCTTGAGGAAGTCCTTACAGGCCATAATTACGTGCCATTTTCTAGTTTTAGCAAGAGCTTTTACCGTTACCAACCGTAATTCAGAAGGCTATGGTGCCCTACCCTGGGAAATCCAGAATCTACCATATCCAAAAGCTTTCTTCTAATGGGTTTGGGAGTAAATGTTTTATGCCATAATTGTCTAATTGGCTATTAACTTGTAACTTGTTGCTATACGGTCCTTGGTTTAGGTTGGGGAGATATCAAGACCAATGGTGAAAGGGTTTACTATTAGTGACCAACGTTGAAAGTTTGTAACTTCAGTGATTGTTTAGGAATTTTCTCGTAACCGCAGTGACTATTTGTGAAATTAATCTTTTTGCTATTGCAGCGACATCTATATAAAATCTCCTTATATTTTTAAAAAACTAACAAGTATATAACGTGTGCGATGCACATGATATTGTAATGATATTATGATATTTTTATTCAGGTATATATATATTTGAAATTAAATAAAAATTGTCAAAATTTTCTTACATATTTTACCTAAAAAATATTCAAAATATTAATTTAAACAATCTCAATATCGAACTCAATTTACCATAACTTTATTCAAATTTCTAAGTACGCAATATCATTATCAATAATACCATCATCTTTATTATAATTACTAATTGTTGGTTTATTTAAATTTTGTATCTCCTGAAATGTATTCTTAGACTACATTATTTGAAGAAACAGAAGTGTATATATAGTTCATTATCAATCCATTGCTGTAATAGAAAAAAAATGATAAATATCATTTGACAATTTATCAAGATTTTACAACCAAGATGAAAAAAATCAATTTCAATCTGACGTAAAAAGAATGCTAATAATGCATGTGAAATTAGAACGCAAAACAACATTTGATCATAAATGTTTGAGAAAAATTGAGATGTATCTAATCTAGGTTCCCTACTAAGGTATGATTATTTAAGACACGTAAGATATCATATTTAATTAGAGTAATGCTTGATCAGGAAAATTGTTTTAAGATCAGTGCCTTCTAATTTTTTGCTCAATAAATTGATTCACAATGGTGTGAATACTAAAGTAGCACGCACATTTCTTTAAATTGATAGAAAAAAAAATCATCGACTGATATTTTGCTACAACTTAATGACACGTGTTCATCGATTTGATGGAACAAAAACAATAACAATATGTTCTTGTAATTTCTTTTCATGTTTGACATAATAAATACATGATAATAAAATGAGTTCAGAAAAATAGTAAGGAGTCAAGGCGAACAAAATACAATACATATTTACAGAATATTAATTTATGGTTGTGCATACCTCTTAACATTTTTATAAATTGTAAAAACTAAAATTTCACTTTAAAATTCGAATACAAGATAAAAATATATAATATGAACATAAAACTTAAACAAATGATTTAGTCAAGAGATTTGCACTTCGGAATGTCAACGTAAAAATTTAATACAATAAGAATTTAAATTGATTGGAAAATAAAACTTAATTAATTTTTCATGCAACTAATATTTTAGAAAAACAAATTTACATGCATCATACTTCAAAAACTGACTTTCTGAACAAATAAGTGAATTTTCATAGTATTCTATTTTTATAGGTGTGGTAAGAATATAATCAGTATCAAATTAATATTTGACAAAGAAACTTAAGATTGAAATATGACTAATAGAGAATAAAATATTTAATGTACAAGGTGAAAATGATTTTCTAAATTATTATTATTATTATTATTATTATTATTATTATTATTATTATTATTATTATTATTATTATACAAGTAAGAAAAAAAAAAATAATAATTCAAGGAGTACACATTTTTCTCATAATAATTGAATGATGTTTATGAACTTTAAATTATCTGAGAGTTATTAGTTTTATTTAAAAGACTTTTAGTGGGAAAGTGAATAATTTAGATTGTGAATATATTAAAAATACTTTTTATTGACAATATAAAAATAAAATAAAATATTAAAAAAATTGTACATTAATTAAAATTAATTGTAAATTAACTGTACATTAATTAAAATTAACTGTACATTAATTAAAATTAACTGTAAATATGATATTATTAAAAAGTTTGAGGGTAAAATAATTAAAAAAAAAAAGTTTCTCCCTTTATACCTTTTAGAAATATTTTTTTAAAATTATTATATGGGTAAAAAAAGTTAATTCAAGGATTATGTATTTTTTTCTCATATTAATTGAATGGCGTATTAGAAATTAGAAATTATTTGAGAGTTATTGATTTTATTTAAAAGATTTTTAGTTAGAAAGTGAAGTGTTTAAATTGTAAATATATGAAAAATATTTTATTGACAAATGGTGAATATGAAATTATTAAAAAAAGGTGAGGGTAAAATAGTCCAAAAAAGTTTCTCCATCTAAGGAACTTTTAAAAGGAGTATAGATAAATAATTTAAAAAGTACGAAAAAATAGTTTTTACTCATTTCTACGCATGAAAATATATTATTTTGACATAAATCTTCATCAAGGATGAGATTAAAAAATTGAATATTAGAATTAAAAAAAAAAAAAAAAAGGGTTAGGGAATTAATTGCTACAATGAGCAAAAATTCAGGATCATAACTACAATTATAATGTAGTATAACAAATAAAAAATGTTGTGACAATATAACTACCTTTCGGTAAATAATATAAAACTAATATTTCTCCTGTGCGATGCGCGGAAGTTGTTATTCAACAATATCGATTTCGATGAGTATCTGTAAAATTTTAAAACTTATACATAATTTTTTTCCCGTATACAAAATAAAAAAAATAATAATATCATATTAAAATAATTATTAAAATTTTAAAAACAATAAAACTACTTCAAATTATACTAGATTATTTGAATAATAAAAGTCAATTTATCTATTTAAACAATAAATGATTATTAATTTTTTCAAAATAAAATGAAGCTATTTTTTTTAGAAAAATTGATATTGTTTTTATCGAAAATATCAGATATTTGCACACAGTATGAAGTTGCTTTGTTTTAAAAAATAGTTGATATTAAACGATTATTAAATAACAACAATAAATGTAAACAATTTTTTAATAGATATTTTGGAGGCAAAACATGTCATTTATAATATTATTGAAAATTACTTAATTATTATTACTTATAATTATTTTTTGAACATATATACAAAAAGATCCAAATCTAAACCTAACCCAACCCACCTATAGACTCGAACTCAAATGTTTTATCTAGTAAGGGGTCTCTCGGACTAACCTACATTGACCTTACTTTCAATCATTAATTATCATTCATTTTTTTTTTCACGAAATTCAAAATTTAGTTAAACGGACAATTGTTAAGTATTAAAATTAACCATTCTTAATAATTTCAATTTCATTTCCCATTACACTAAACGCGTCATCAAATGCAGTCAACGCATCATCAATAACATTAATGTAATTAACTATTTTATATGAGATTTACAAAATATATTATGCTATTTTCTTAAAATCTCACAACATCTTTATCTTTATCTTTATATATATAAAAGTAGAAGTCAGGAGAGAGAGTCATTTTGGGGGAAAATTTGCATTTAACGACCATCTCTCCTCACTTATATATATAAAGAAAAGATAAAGATTTTTGTAGGAAAGTTTATTATTTATTACATATTTAGTAAGAATTGTGAAAATACACTTATTTCTATTCTAAAAGTAGGATTTTATTTGTTTGTTTAAGAATATTTGCTATTTATTTAGTTAATATTGTTTGTATTTCATAAATAATCCAAAGTTGAGAAAACAAAGGAAATGAAGCAAAAACAAGTCATTTGGATGATAAAAGAGCTAAAGTGTGAAAATCAAGAGTTGATGAAGTAAATCAAAAGGGTCAATTGGAAGAAAAGTCAAAGAAAGAACCAAATTGGAAGAAATTAGGAGTTCAAGGACTAAAGTATACAAATCAAAAGAAGAAGGACCAAATTGCAAATATTCAATAGTTGATTCGGATCAAGATAAGATACTTGAGGACTTTTAGGAGTCAATTGGATGCAATTAGAAGGCAAAAAGGAATGAAATATGGTAAGAATATTACCATAAATTCATTTAAATCAAACAAGGTCTTTGGACAGATTTTTAGTCAGACTTTGAAACCTAATTTCGGGGCAATAAACGCTCGAATTGGGAAAATCATATTTCAAGAAGAATTGTAGCCCTTTACGTTATCTTTCTAACGGACTTTGAAGCACCTCAATCGGATAATTGAATAGAAAAATATGATCAAAATAATAAATAATGTGCAATAAAAGGACGATGACCAAATTGCTGAAATTTAAAGAAGAAAACTGTAGCTGCCGGTATAACCGTGCAGCCGCACGGTTGAAAAAGCGTGCGGTCGCACGGCCAAAAAAATCAGTGACTGAAGGTTGACTTTTCGAGGCTGCGATCGCGCACTTTTGAACCGTGCGGTCGCACGGTAGTCCCGATTGGGCCTTAGCTGGATTTTTTACGCGGAATTCAGCAGTTTTCTCCTCAATTAACCTAATTTTCGGGGAAATCTATAAATACCAGACCTAAGGCATGAGATTAGGGGTTCCCAATCTTCATAATTCATGCAAAAACGCTGTCAAAGTGCCGATGGATCCAAACCACGCCAAGATCAAGATTGAAGAACAAGGATCAAGAATATGAACGGGGTGACATCTTTTCTTACTTCTTGTGATTTATTTTCGATCATGTATTTAGGCTAGGTTTTAATTGTTAGAATTGTGATGAAACATTAATTTATTGATTCCATGTTTTGACTTTATATTTATATTATGCAATTTATGAGATTGATGCAATTAATGATGTTTTTATTCTCATCTATGATTGTTGACGCATAATTATTGATACTTGTGATAGATTTCTATGTTCGAAAGAGTAGGAATCCATTAGACCTTAATTAATTACCGCGATGTCCGATAGGGATAGAAATATACCCCTATGCTTCGTGTTATACTTAAAAGTGTTCATAATTTGTTAATGCTTTTCTACGTGCTTGGATTGGTCATAGAAATATAGGCTCGTCTCTTGTAGGAAAATGTGTTTATGCATCGCTCGAAAGGGGACATGAATAAATATAGGAACACAGATTTTCAATACTCATACCTTGTTATTAAATGTTTAAGTCAAATACATGGTTGATATGTTTAATGTGGATTCATAATTCTAACATATCCATCTCATCGTTTTCATAAATCAAATTTTCTTATTTTCTTTAGTTTAATTTTTAATTTATTTTTCAAAATAAAGATTTCCAAATCCTAATTTTTCTTGTTCCAGTTAAGGTTTTTAGTCTAAAATACGATTTAAAACAATCTCTGTGGGAGCGATATTTAGACTTAAAATCCACTTTATTACTTGCGCGACCCGTGCACTTGCGGAGCGTTATCAAATTGTAATAAATGTACTATGTGTAAATGTGTTACATTGAAAATGAAAAAAATTAGATTCATATATTTGAACATAAATAATGTGATATCTATGTAAATGTGTTGTGTAGGAAATGAAAAACATGGATTAATATATTTGAATATAAATAAATGTGATATCTATGTAAATGTGTTATTATGTAGAAAATGAAAAAATTGTATTAATACATTTGAACATAAATAAATGTCATATCTATGTAAATGTGTTATATTGAAAATGAAGATTTTGGATTAATATATTTGAAAATAAATAAATACATGCTTTATAAATTTGTTAAGTTAAAAATGAAAAGTTTTGAATTAATATATT
This sequence comes from Ligustrum vulgare, assembly GCA_963555705.1. Taxonomy (NCBI): domain Eukaryota; kingdom Viridiplantae; phylum Streptophyta; class Magnoliopsida; order Lamiales; family Oleaceae; genus Ligustrum; species Ligustrum vulgare. The sequence continues at coordinate 32,954,523 of OY743171.1, read as the reverse complement.
TTGAAAATAAATAAATAAAATAATTGAAGTCTTATTTCCATATATGTCAATAAATGAGTAGGTTCTTTAATAAGTATATTATAAAAATAATTAATTATTTGCTATCAAATTTTTACCACCAATGATAAATTTGTAAAAAATTTAATTATTTCGTCATTTTGACAAACATTGGTATGTTTAAAAAAAAGGAAAAATAAAATATATTAATTAATATATTGGATTTCGAATAAAATATATGTAAGCAACCAGTGGCTGATCCAGGATTTCCAACTAGACCGAGCTGAATTCTAAAAAGTGTAATGTAACAAAAGTTATATGTATTACAAAAATAGTAGTTACACCGAAATGTTCAACGAAATTGCAAACGACGAGGTTTCAAAGCATAAAATTCATCTATAATAGATTCTACATCTATTTTCTTAACTAAACATCGTTCGATGTGGATCGACAAACAATCTGCAAGAAAATCATCCTCCATTTTGTTACGAAGTGCCGTCTTCACATGTTTCATTGCTGAAAATGCTCGCTCAGCAGTGGCAGTAGAAAGTGGTAATGTCAAAATAAGATGAATCAATCTAGTCAACATGACGTAAATCTTTGACCTTCCACTCTTGGTCAACTTCTTGCTTAACTCAACTAGAGAGGATACCTGAAATTTAGGATCGGGTATCACATCGAGCCGAAAATGTCTCAACTCATATTCCAAAGCAATGATGTCTTGATCTATGAAATCTCCAGGATAGAAAGTCTTTGCAAGCTTGCATATATCATCACTGTTAAATGATTCAAAAGAATTTTTAGGATCCAAAGCCACCATCAGAGAAAGGAGTTCTAATGATGTGTCATTGAACCTCCTATTTAACTCTATCAGGATGTAATCAATTGCTTCATTGAAAACATCAAAGTGGTAATGATGCTCAACTGTAATTTGCTGACGAATGCGACCAATCTTATATAAACAATCCAGGTCCGGCACATCAATGTCATTTCTCGTGCAAAAAACTTTCACTTCCGAAAGTAATTTTTCCCAACCACTTTGTCTCATTTGTTGAAGAACGGCCTTTGTAGACTTGACAAATCTAATCGCACACAAAATGTCAAGAGATTTTGTTTGAAGGATTTACAAAGAACATCAGTAATTCTAAAGATCGCATGCATCAAATGCAAGACGAACACAAATTCGAACTTTGCCATATTTCCGTAAGTTCCACAAACTTCGGACTTCGAGCTTGCATTTGTAGAATGTTCTATAAGGTATTCAAGCACTTTGCAAGTTGCACCATACATATCTATCAAGCTCTTTATAGACTCGTAATGAGAGCTCCAACGAGTTGCTCCCGATCGCTGCAAATTACCCATTTGATTTAAACCACGTCCAGATTCACGCTCTCCAGCATTTAACATATTTTGAATTTCAGTTCTATGAGCAGCTTTCAACTCAGCAATACGCTTAGGAGAGGAAGTGATAATATTAACAACATTATCCAAATGAGAGAAGAATTCCCAAATAATACTTACATCCTTAGCTGCTGCAACCAAAGTCAACTGTAATCGATGGGCAAAGCAATGGATATAGTATGCATATGGGAAATCTCTAAGAAATAACGCTTGAAGTCCATTCCATGCACCACGCATATTGTTAGCACCGTCGTACCCTTGACATCTCAATTTCTGAACTTGGAGGTTATGAAGGACAAAAACATCATCTATCTCCTTCTTCAAAGTTAATGAAGTTGTGTCGCTGAAACTTTTGATTGCCAAAAAGCGTTCTTTTAGATCCCCATCTTTATCCACAAACCTCAAAATAATAGTCATTTGCTCTCGATCAGATACATCCTTTGCTTCATCAACAAGAATACAAAAGTATCCATCCCCAACTTCTTCACGAATCATCTTTCGTATTCTTCTACCCATGATGTTCAAAATATCTTTTTGAATATCTGGAGCAATGTATTGGGCATTTTTAGGAGCATTCTCCAATACAACTTTATCAATTTCCATATTCATTTATGCAAAAGCCTTCACCAATTCAATGAAGTTCCCACGGTTTGATGAAGATGCAGATTCATCGTGACCTCTGAAACAACAATTTTGAAGTGCTAGCCACTTACAAGACTTTATGGAAGTCTTCAAGCGCAAAAAAGCGTTGTCCTTTTCCTCTTGTGTTTGGGCAAATATGAAGTGTTCAATATGTTGAGAGGGCTTCATCAAATCCTCAGCCTTTCTGACACATGTCATATGAGGTGATGACAATGTACAACCAATATGTGTAAGAAACGCACATTTTTCTCCTTGGTTCACCCTTTTCCAATTTTTAAACCCTTCATTTGCCAGCGATGAAATATTACTCATTGAAACATCATTCAGAAAAAGAAAGCAATAAAAACATTAAGCCTTATTTGATGTAGGCGAATACTCCAGCCAATTCCACTTTTGGAACCAAATTTTCTGAAACTGACGTTTTTGAATTCCAAAAGTTGTACCCGGATACTCCAACAAGATTGGTTGATAAGGCCCAATGATTAAATATTTTCGTTTTATCTCATCCCGTAAATTAGAAGGATATGCACATATCTTCATTCGCTTCCCAGGATCCCTTTCAATAGAAGCAGATGATTGTAAATTTGAATTTGGAGATGCTTGATTTTCATTATGCGGAGTGGATGTTGAAGGATTTAGCATAGAAGGAATCGGAGTTGCTTCATTAGTTGCTTCACTAGGTTGATGATCCTTTTTTTTTTGAAAAATGAGGATATCAATAGTTCCGGTTTCTTGCCCATTTGGTGTCGTTCCATTTTGTAGCTAAGTTGCAACGAAGTTAATCAATATTAAAACTAAAAATCACATTCTATTATTCTAATATCACATTCTCAATTCAAAAATTAAAAATCAATATCACATTCTCAAATTATCTAATGATTATATTCACATTCACTGATTCACATTCTCAAATAGTTAAATTAAAAATCTGATTATCTAAATGACTGATTATCACATTCTCAAATCTCAACTCAAATCAAAAATTCAAAATCACAGATTCACAAATAATCAATATCAAATTAAATTCCAATAACATTAGGCTTTTTAGGCACTAACCTTTTTGTGATATTTATCAAGCTCAGGCTGCTCAGTGCTCAGCAAGACAGCAACTTTGCCAAATTTGAAATTTCTAATTTCTAATTCATTCTCTGCCTGCAGCAATTTCAAATTGATATTAACATAATTCATAAATAAGTATAAGTTAATATCAATATAACATTAACTGATTAAAGTTTAAACTAGCAGTAAGCAGTAGCAATTACAATTTACAAATAACAGATTATTTGCAATTACTAATATTGGCATTTCGCATTTGGAGCAGAAGAAGAACTGAATGAAGCAGCCAAGCAGGCAGACGGCAGAGTCAAGCAGAAGAAGTGAAGAAGAAGAACCTCACTACCTCAGTCAGGACTAGTCATGTAGCGACCAAGATTTTTTACGCAATTAATAATTATTTTAATATTTAGAAACTTGTGTCGCTACTATTTCACCCATTGTTTTGAAGTTAACGCCGCGACGAATTCGTCTAGCCAAGTCAAGAAATATCGAATTTGTTCGATTTTAAATTAAATGTCCGAATTTCTAAAATTATATTATTTTAAAGTATTATTTTCAAAATCATTTTTCAGTCCAAAATATATCAGTTTTAAATACTTTTCTTGATCGAACTTAGTCAAATTTTTAGTTGATTACCTTAAATTAATCCTACCATCATTTCCATAAGATTCTCAAAAAACATCATCATTATATATATAAAATTTTGTATCTATTTTCTATTTCATATACATCAGCCCCACCTCCACGTTCAGCTTCAATAATGCAGAAATTCCCTTCAATCACACAAAGTATTTCCAACTCATCTTGACCCAATTTCATCATCAAATCCACATCAAACAATTATGATGTTTTCCACCCTCTCACATTACCTAAATCTCCACTATCTTTCTTAATTAGCCAGCAAAACATATCATTATTATAAATTCTGATATCCTGCACCACCATTTCAGTCGACCAAGTTCGAGAAGAATAACCAACACTACTATCATTATCTCAAAGAGCCGGGATTTATGATATGTTTATGAGGATTTGGATCATATCCTATGTTATGATGAAAATGATCCCTATGTTTTCAAAGAGCTATTTTCAAAGAACTGTTTTCAAAGAGCTTATGATTTTCAAAATATGTCCCGTGCTGTAATGCACAATATGAGTTTTATCAAGAGCCATTTTATAAAGAAGCCCTATCAATGCCCGTTTTATAAAGAGCCGGGATTTATGTGTTTAATCATCTTATAAATTAATTAATTTGCGATGAGTCTACTGAGTATTTCCCCCATGAAATGCTCACCCTACTTTTAACAGTTTTGCAGATTTCGGAGACGGTGGCGAGCGATGAATGATGGTGGCAATAATCGTTAAACGGTTGAACGTTTGACATTAATGATTTCCGTATTTTCCAAACATCGAATAATTTAGAGAAGTTCATTTATTTGAGAAATTATGACATTGGCAATTTCTTTACAAAAATAAATGGTTCGATTTACTATTTCAAATGGTTTCATAAATGTTTTCAATTTTATCGGCCATTACAGTTTATTTAATGTTGCCAAAAATGAATTTCAATTATTTCTTCCGCAAAAAAATATTATTCGAAAAATTTAGACCAGTATATGACGTGATTAACCGGGTATACGGAACTCGGGGCGCCGCAACTTGTAAATTTTTACGCAATTAATAATTATTTTAATATTTAGAAAATTGTGTCGCTACTATTTCACCCATTGTTTTGAAGTTAACGCCGCGACGAATTCGTCTAGCCAAGTCAAGAAATATCGAATTTGTTCGATTTTAAATTAAATGTCCGAATTTCTAAAATTATATTATTTTAAAGTATTATTTTCAAAGATATTCATTTTAGTCCTTCAACTTTCAAAACATCAATTTTAGTCCTCAAATTATAATTTATCATTTTGAACTATATATTCGATAGACTAAAGTGACTTGTTGGCTAAGACGAAGCGTACGGAGAATTTAAAGAAATTGAAGTCATTCCCGCTCAACTTTGCACTCGTCGGATTTGAGGTAGACTCGCACTTATTAATTGATTTAAATTATGATTTCATATAAATGTCATGTGACTTGTGAAAGTCATTTTTATGAAAAGTAAGTATGTTTTATGAAAGGTAAATATACCTTATGTTTTTATGAAAAGTAAGTATGTTTTTATGAAAGGTAAATATACTTTATGTTTTTACGAAAAGTAAGTATACCCTATGTTTTTACGAAAATGTTTTATATGTTTTGGATCATTTCTATGAAATCAATCTCCCCAGATTGCTATGTTTTCAATCTCCCAAGATTGACATCAATCTCCCATGATTGCTATGAAATCAATCTCCCAAGATTGCTATGTTATGATGGAATAAGAATTCTTGCCACCTAAGTTCGGTAAAATTCTTGTGTATCCATATGTTTATGAGAATTTCGATCCTATCCATGTTTATGAGGATTTCGATCCTACCCTATGTTATGATGGAAATGATCCCTATGAATTTCAGAAATTATGTTTTGGTATACTTATTGATATTTTTATAATATGTTTATGAGGATTTGGATCATATCCTATGTTATGATGAAATACTTTGCAGGAAATGTGGTGACATTTAAGTAAATAATCTTAGTTATTTGGAAGATATTTGTTTACTGAATTTTGGGTTACAAATATTGGAAAGATAAGGTGATGATATTATGTTGATATGTTTGGGTATATTACGTAGAGAGAATATTCAGGTAATTCTTTGATTATTTTTGGAATATTCGATGATAAGAAGAAAGGAAAAATTATTATGATATGATATGTCAGTAAAGATTTGTTGAAATTTTAGAGATATATACGAATATCTGAGGTCACATGATACGATGATAAGTGACATGTTACATGAATACTACAAGATATGATGAAATTTTTACATACGATTGGGAATTGTTTTGATTATTTTGGGAATATTCGATGATAAGAAGTTTATAGATGACAAATTATTATTGTTTGATATGTCAGTAAAGATTTATGGAAACTTGAAGAGATTTTTTTTTTTTTTTATGGAATTACAGAAATTAGTAAAGAGACATGATGTTGTTTGGGATTATGTGAGATTATGATGATGGACGTAAGGTTAGTTGAATATAAATGTACAATAGAAAATTGTAAGGAATGATATGATGATGATAATTGAAGGTGATAATCTATTGATATTATGAAATAAGTTGATCATCTATGAATAAGTTATGTTGTTTTTGGTTCATAAAAATGGAATTCAAAGAATAGTGAACTTTCAGTCACTTACGATTCAGAAGAATTTTTGAGTAGACACATATGTCTATAGAAAAGTCCATGTTCTTGAGAAAACAAAGTGATGCATTTAGTCAAAGTCCAGTGGGTTAAATATGGTAGCGATGATGCTACATAAGAGAAAGAAGAAGAGATTCTGATTAAGTATTCAGAATTCATAAGATCAAGTAAGTTTAATTTCGAGGACGAAATTAATTTAAGGGGGTAAGATTGTAGCGACCAAGATTTTTTTTATGCAATAAATAATTATTTTAATATTTAGAAAATTGTGTCGCTACTATTTCACCCATTATTTTGAAGTTAACGCCGCGAAGGATTCGTCTAGCCAAGTCAAGAAATATCGAATTTGTTCGATTTTAAATTAAATGTTCGAATTTCTAAAATTATATTATTTTAAGTATTATTGTCAAAAGCATTTTAAATTCCATTTTCTTATTAAATTATTTTAAGTCCATAATATGCAATTCAATTTTTATCTCAAAATTATTTATTAAGAAAATGTATTTTTCAGTCCAAAATATATCTGTTTTAAAAGCGTTTCTTGATCAAAGTTGGTATCAGAGCTAGTCTGCGTTTCTGTAGACTGGAAAAATTTTCAAAATTTTTTTTTTTCAAGAAATATTTTCCATTATAAGATTTTTATGGATGAAGATTGCCACTGCCATCATTCGTTCCACCAACTCCGAGGTAAAGAAGTTTATGATGTTTAAAGTTATTTCAGTATTTCGGATACTTATGTTAATGATTTATGATGTTGTTATGTTTTTCATAACTTATATGCTTTAATGCATGAGTATGAGAAATTTTTCAGAAAGAAAACGAGTGTTGAGCATAATGGGAATAATATGATTTAAGAATGATTTTTAAATAATTTTTGTCCTCGAGTTAGAAATGTTGAACCCTAGATGGACTTTGCATAATTGATTTTAGACATGGCACTAAGTATGAGAAGTCAACAGAAAGGATTAGACAATATGTTCAGATTATCTATTGTTTAGATTAAACGAGAAATAGCAAGCCAGTTATGAAGTTGTGATAAGATGTTAAGATTATAAGTGATATGATTTTATTGAGACTTTTATGAGAAGCATTATGAAGTTAGAGATTTAAAGATTTGGTTCTTAGTTTTTGGTATTTAAGTAATGGATATTATGTTGAGTAAATGAATTATGTCTCTATGTTGAAGAGAAATTTATTATGAAGTTTGGGTTTGTGAATAAATTTTGGGAATATGATTTGTGATATATATTTATAAGTATGAGTAATCTTTTGAGCCAATTAAGGTATTGAAGGAAGTGATATTGTGATATTGAAAAATATGATTTGAAATTGTTATGTTGAGGAATTATGAATTGAATTATGGGATATTTTTGATGATATTGAAGTGTTGGAATCGTTTTCAATATTTTTAGATCGTTGTGATTAAATGTGGAGTTATATGTTATTGTTAGTTATGAAGTATACTTATGGTTTGGGATAAGTCCAAATTACAAGGGAGACTCTGTCCAGAATTTTATCATTTGGAATTAAGAGCATAGTAAGGTATGCAATCACTAAGAGAATTGAGTTTAGAATTGCAAGTTCATAAGCAAGATTGAGTAAATGATAAGTTATATTTTGAAAGACGAGTGAAGACAAGTATAATGGAATTATTGGGAAGAATCTTAATTATTCTTGGGAATGGATTTATCACTTGTAAGGAATGATCACTTGAATTGGAGAGTATTATAAGGATATGAATTTTGAGGAAAATAGGAATAAGATTTTACAGTGATGACTTATTTTGGAATGGTGTTCAGAAGAGGGACCACGGTAGAATCCAAGATTTTTTTTTAGTCTGAGAAATTGATATATAATATTAGTGATCATATTGACGTATAAGGTACGTGATAGATATGACGACTAGACGGTTAAAGAATGTTATGGTTATCCAGGGAAGAATCGTGTGAATATTGAGTTCGATGATCTTATTTTGATGGTTTATTGCATTATGGTGAAATATTATCTACGATTGAGAATTTTCATTTTTAGTCATAATATATGGGTTTATTTAAAGATTTAGCGATGCAGTTTCGATTAATTATTATTGGTTGTACTTTTGAAGTGAGTAAATATTTTTGCTACAATAATGGAAAATCTGAGATGATCAGTTGTGTGATTCTAAATTATGGGATTGTATCTTTGGGTTAAGCAAATTTGATGAGGAATCCTATATGATTTACAGAAGTCTTATTTAATGGTGATAAAATTAATCAGAGTATTGTTCATAAAGTGTGATATGAATTGAAGTTTGGGAGAATAGAAAATTTTAATTTTGAATTTCAGATTTGGGAAATTAGTGAAGTTTCTTAAGTTTGAGAATAACATATCTGATCCTTGTGATGCTGTTTTAAGTTAGTATCTTAGCTCTCAGCTAGAATGAGTATTTGATACCGAGTACTTGATGTATGATTTAAAGTATGGAATAGAAAAATGAAAAGTGGGAACAAGAGTTAATGCGCTGTTATTTTTCTCGACAAAAGAAAATTTGATGATAAGATTGGAGATATGGAATATTTTATTGGATTTTGGTAATGAGTATTTCCCCCATGAAATGCTCACCCTACTTTTTAACAGTTTTGCAGATTTCGGAGACGGTGGCGAGCGATGAATGATGGTGACAATAATCGTTAAACGGTTAAAAGTTTGACATTAATGATTTCCGTATTTTCCAAACATCGAATAATTTAGAGAAGTTCATTTATTTGAGAAATTATGACATTGGCAATTTCTTTACAAAATTAATGGTTCGATTTACTATTTCAAATGGTTTCATAAATGTTTTCAATTTTATCGGCCATTACAGTTTATTTAATGTTGCCAAAAATGAATTTCAATTATTTCTTCCGCAAAAATATTATTCGAAAAATTTAGACCAGTAAATGACGTGGTTAACCGGGTATACGGAACTCGGAAATAATTGAAATTCATTTTTGGCAACATTAAATAAACTGTAATGGCCGATAAAATTGAAAACATTTATGAAAACATTTGAAATAGTAAATCGAACCATTAATTTTGTAAACAAATTGCCAATGTCATAATTTCTCAAATAAATGAACTTCTCTAAATTATTCGATTGTTTGGAAAATACGGAAATCATTAATGTCAAACTTTCAACCGTTTAACGATTATTGCCACCATCATTCATCGCTCGCCACCGTCTCCGAAATCTACAAAACTGTTAAAAGTAGGGTGAGCATTTCATGGGGGAAATACTCAGTAGACTCATCGCAAATTAATTAATTTATAAGATGATTAAACACATAAATCCCGGCTCTTTATAAAACGGGCATTGATAGGGCTTCTTTATAAAACGGCTCTTGATAAAACTCATATTGTGCATTACAGCACGGGACATATTTTGAAAATCATAAGCCCTTTGAAAACAGTTCTTTGAAAATAGCTCTTTTGAAAACAGCTCTTTTGAAAACAGCTCTTTGAAAACCATATACTTATAAAAACATTTTAATTATGCCAAGCATAATTTTATTTTGAAAGCATAGGGATCATTTTCATCATAACATAGGATATGATCGAAATCCTCATAAACATAGGAGACACAAGAATTTTACCGAACTTCGGTGGCAAGAATCTTGTGCAGTAAGTATACCAAGCATAATTTTTGAAATTCATAGGGATCATTTGCATCATAACATAGGATAGGATCGAAATCCTCATAAACATATGGAGACAAGAATTTTACCGAACTTAGGTGGCAAATCCTCATAAACATATGGAACATAGGAATTTTACCGAACTTAGGTGGCAAATCCTCATAAACATATGGAGACACAAGAATTTTACCGAACTTAGGTGGCAAGAATTCTTATGTGTAGCGCTACTAAAAATCCGGTCCCCTTAACATCATCATAAACTTATCATATGGGACCCATAGCAATCTTGGTAGATTGATTTCATAGCAATGATCCAAAAAAACATTTTCGTGAAGCATAGGGTATACTTACTTTTCGTAAAAACATAAAGTATATTTTCTTTTTAGACATGTCACTAAGTATGAGAAGTCAACGGAAAGAATTAGACAATATGTTCAGATTATTTATCGTTTAGATTTAAACGAGAAATAGATAGCCAGATTATGAGGTTATGATGAGATGTTGAGATTATAAGTGATATGATTTTTTTTTGAGATTTTTATGAGAAGAATTTTGAAGTTAAAGATTTAAAGATTTGGTTCTTAGTTTTTGGTATTTAAGTAATGGATATTATGTTGAGTAAATGAATTATGTCTCTATGTTGAAGAGAAATTTATTATGAAGTTTGGCTTTGTGAATAAATTTTGGGAATATGATTTGTGATATATATTTATAAGTATGAGTAATCTTTTGAGCCAATTAAGGTATTGAAGGAAGTGATATTGTGATATTGAAAAATATGATTTGAAATTGTTATGTTGAGGAATTATGAATTGAATTATGGGATATTTTTGATGATATTGAAGTGTTGGAATCGTTTTCAATATTTTTAGATCGTTGTGATTAAATGTGGAGTTATATGTTATTGTTAGTTATGAAGTATACTTATGGTTTGGGATAAGTCCAAATTACAAGGGAGACTCTGTCCAGAATTTTATCATTTGGAATTAAGAGCATAGTATGGTATGCAATCACTAAGAGAATTGAGTTTAGAATTGCAAGTTCATAAGCAAGATTGAGTAAATGATAAGTTATATTTTGAAAGACGAGTGAAGACAAGTATAATGGCATTATTGGGAAGAATCTTAATTATTCTTGGGAATGGATTTATCACTTGTAAGGAATGATCACTTGTATTGGAGAGTATTATAAGGATATGAATTTTGAGGAAAATAGGAATAAGATTTTACAGTGATGACTTATTTTGGAATGGTGTTCAGAAGAGGGATCACGGTAGAATCCAAGATTTTTTTTTTTTAGTCTGAGAAATTGATATATAATATTAGTGATCAGATTGACGTATGAGGTACGTGATAGATATGACGACTAGACGGTTAAGGGATGTTATGGTTATCCAGGGAAGAATCGTGTGAATATTGAGTTCGATGATCTTATTTTGATGGAATATTTTCTTGGATTTTGGTACTGATATTTTTGATATAATAATCAAGGTATAGTGAGATGATACGGGAATACGTGAAAGTGAAATAAGGACCGTATTGAATCAGAATTCATAAGTATGTATAAGTGAAAGAAATACTTTGCAGGAAATGTAGTGACATTTAAGTAAAGAATCTTAGTTATTTGGAAGATATTTGTTTACTGAATTTTGGGTTACAAATATTGGAAAGATAAGCTGATGATATTATGTTGATATGTTTGGGTATATTACGTAGAGAGAATATTCAGGTAATTCTTTGATTATTTTTGGAATATTCGATGATAAGAAGAAATGAAAAATTATTATGATATGATATGTCAGTAAAGATTTGTTGAAATTTTAGAGATATATACGAATATCTGAGGTCACATGATATGATGATAAGTGACATGTTACATGAATACTACAAGATATGATGAAATTTTTACATACGATTGGGAATTGTTTTGATTATTTTGGGAATATTCGATGATAAGAAGTTTATAGATGACAAATTATTATGGTTTGATATGTCAGTAAAGATTTATGGAAACTTGAAGAGATTTTTTTTATGGAATTACAGAAATTAGTAAAGAGACATGATGTTGTTTGGGATTATGTGAGATAATGATGATGGACGTAAGGTTAGTTGAATATAAAGGTACAATAGAAAATTGTAAGGAATGATATGATGATGATAATTGAAGGTGATAATGTATTGAGATTATGAAATAAGTTGATCATCTATGAATAAGTTATGTTGTTTTTGGTTCATAAAAATGGAATTCAAAGAATAGTGAACTTTCAGTCACTTACGATTCAGAAGAATTTTTGAGTAGACACGTATGTCTATAGAAAAGTCCATGTTCTTGAGAAAACAAAGTGATGCATTTAGTCAAAGTCCAGTGGGTTAAATATGGTTGGGTTAAATATGGTAGCGATGATGCTACATAAGAGAAGAAGAAGAAGAAGAGATTCTGATTAAGTATTCAGAAATCATAAGATCAAGTAAGTTTAATTTCGAGGACGAAATTATTTTTAGGGGGTAAGATTGTAGCGACCAAGATTTTTTACGCAATTAATAATTATTTTAATATTTAGAAAATTGTGTCGCTACTATTTCACCCATTGTTTTGAAGTTAACGCCGCGACGAATTCGTCTAGCCAAGTCAAGAAATATCGAATTTGTTCGATTTTAAATTAAATGTCCGAATTTCTAAAATTATATTATTTTAAAGTATTATTTTCAAAATCATTTTTCAGTCCAAAATATATCAGTTTTAAATACTTTTCTTGATTGAACTTAGTCAAATTTTTAGTTGATTACCTTAAATTAATCCTACCATCATTTCCATAAGATTCTCAAAAAACATCATCATTATATATATAAAATTTTGTATCTATTTTCTATTTCATATACATCAACCCCACCTCCACGTTCAGCTTCAATAATGCAGAAATTCCCTTCAATCACACAAAGTATTTCCAACTCATCTTGACCCAATTTCATCATCAAATCCACATCAAACAATTATGATGTTTTCCACCCTCTCACATTACCTAATTCTCCACTATCTTTCTTAATTAGCCAGCAAAACATATCATTATTATAAATTCTGATATCCTGCACCACCATTTCAGTCGACCAAGTTCGAGAAGAATAACCAACACTACTATCATTATCTCAACCGCCGCCTGTACTCAATTTTCATTGAACCACCATTTCCCCAACTTCATTTCAGGCAATCACTTCAGCTTCATCCATTTTCACTCCCTGTCACTAAATTCAATCCACCACCAGAGTCTTTGAATCATCACTATCATCAACTGCCATCATCAGCAGTTCACAGCCGATCCAGTTCCACTGCCAAGTACCATCTCCAACTCACCTCCGATCTGTTAAACAGCCACCACCACTGCAATGTTAATCACAAACCATTATCAGCATCACCACCAGAAATTCATCACTGCCCAATTTCCTCAACTCCAAACCAATCTATGAATCATCACAGCCATCACCTCTAGCAACTCCAAGATCAAGTCAACACCCAATGCCATCGCTATCTTATTCACCATCAATAAGCCAAGAATCTTATCTCAAACCAAGAAGAAAAGAACCCAATAATAAACGAAGCCCAGTTACTTACCTCAATCGCCGCTCCCTTCGCCGGAATTTCAGACCCAAATCGCAACCCTAAATCTGAATCCAAGCCTCGTTTTATCTCTGATTTCGCAGGAGGTCTCTCCGGTCGCGTCTCTCTCTCTGGCTCTCTGATCTGAAGATTAGGGAAAGAGAAGGGAAATATTCTTATATTATGATTTTCAACAATTTCAACTTTAGTCCTGAAGTTTTAATTTGTTTCAATTCAGTCCTTTCAGCTTTAAATCTTTTTAATTTCAGCCCTTAAGTTTTAAATGAGTCTTAATCAGCCCTTCATTTTTAAAATCTATTATTTCAGTCCCCAAGTTTTAAAAATGTTTTATTTCAGTCCTTTCAGCTTTTAAAGTTATCCATTTCAGTCCCAAAGTTTTAAATGATTTTAATCAGCCCTTTCATTTTAAAAATCTGATCAATTCAGTCCCTGCTAATTTACTTTATTTGATTTTAAGCTCAAGTTTCAAAAGTATTCATTTTAATCCCTCAACTCTCAAAGTATCAATTTTAGTCCCTCAACTTTTCAAAGATATTCATTTTAGTCCTCAACTTTCAAAACATCAATTTTAGTCCTCAAATTATAATTTATCATTTTGAACTATATATTCGATAGACTAAAGTGACTTATTGGCTAAGACGAAGCGTACGGAGAATTTAAAGATATTGAAGTCATTCCCGCTCAACTTTGCACTCGTCGGATTTGAGGTAGACTTGCACTTATTAATTGATTTAAATTATGATTTCATATAAATGTCATGTGACTTGTGAAAGTCAATTTTTATGAAAAGTAAGTATGTTTTATGAAAGGTAAATATACCTTATGTTTTAAGAAAAGTAAGTATGTTTTTATGAAAAGAAAATATACTTTATGTTTTTACGAAAAGTAAGTATACCCTATACTTCACGAAAATGTTTTTTTTGGATCATTGCTATGAAATCAATCTACCAAGATTGCTATGGGTCCCATATGATAAGTTTATGATGATGTTAAGGGGACCGGAGTTTTAGTAGCGCTACACATAAGAATTCTTGCCACCTAAGTTCGGTAAAATTCTTGTGTCTCCATATGTTTATGAGGATTTGCCACCTAAGTTCGGTAAAATTCCTATGTTCCATATGTTTATGAGGATTTGCCACCTAAGTTCGGTAAAATTCTTGTCTCCATATGTTTATGAGGATTTCGATCCTATCCTATGTTATGATGCAAATGATCCCTATGAATTTCAAAAATTATGCTTGGTATACTTACTGCACAAGAATTCTTGCCACCAAAGTTCGGTAAAATTCTTATGTTTATGAGGATTTCGATCATATCCTATGTTATGATGAAAATGATCCCTATGCTTTCAAAAGAAAATTATGCTTGGCATAATTAAAATGTTTTTATAAGTATATGGTTTTCAAAGAGCTGTTTTCAAAGAGCTATTTTCAAAGAACTGTTTTCAAAGAGCTTATGATTTTCAAAATATGTCCCGTGCTGTAATGCACAATATGAGATCTATCAAGAGCAGTTTTATAAAGAAGCTCTATCAATGCCCGTTTTATAAAGAGCCGGGATTTATGTGTTTAATCATCTTATAAATTAATTAATTTGCGATGAGTCTACTGAGTATTTCCCCCATGAAATGCTCACCCTACTTTTAACAGTTTTTGCAGATTTCGGAGATGGTGGCGAGCGATGAATGATGGTGGCAATAATCGTTAAACGGTTAAAAGTTTAACATTAAAGATTTCCGTATTTTCCAAACCTCGAATAATTTGAGAAGTTCATTTATTTGAGAAATTATGACATTGTCAATTTCTTTACAATATTAATGGTTCGATTTACTATTTTAAATGGTTTCATAAATGTTTTCAATTTTATCGGCAATTACAGTTTATTTAATGTTGCAAAAAATGAATTTCAATTATTTCTTCCGCAAAAATATTATTCGAAAAAATTTAGACCAGTAAATGACGTGGTTAACCGGGTATACGGAACTCGGGGCGCCACAAGTCAGGTCCGACGGTCGGCGAGCTTTCTGGGGAGCTGGGCGCGGCGCCCCTGCGCGCCCTGCGCTGCTGCTTGCGCTGGAGCTGGCGAGGCAGCGAGCGAAGCTGCGTGCGGCGGATGGCGGACCGGCGATGGCGGTTGGCGGAGTTGAAGTTGAAGCCTGAAGCAGCGAAGCTGAAGGGCTTAGGGCGGAGCTTCAGCTGAGAGTTTCAGTCTCTCTTTCAGAATCAGAGGAAAGGAAGACTGGGGCGGATTTAGGGCCTTTACGCTTGGGTCAGTGGGTGGGAGTTGGGCTGCTGACTGAATTGGGCCGAATTACTAAGTAGTTTTTTTTAACAGGATCTGGCCCATACCAGGACTGGGCTTTAGCCCAGTATGGGCCAAGGCTAAATCCGCCCCTGTAAGCAACATATTAAAAAATAAAGTTAATTAAAAATTATAACATATTACAAGGAAAATGTCATATCATATCTATGTAAATGTGTTATATTGAAAATGAAAAAAATTGAATTAATATATTTTAAAATAAATAAATATATGCTATATAAATTTGTTAAGTTAGAAATGAAAAAATTGAATTAATATATTTTGAAAATAAATAAATAAATCATTGAAATTTTACTTCCTAATATGTCAATAAATAAGTATGCTCTTCAATACGCATGTTATAAAAATAATTAATCATTTTTTATCAACTTTTTAAAGATACATATTTCCTCTCTCCAATTTCCAGCCCTTACTTTTTACCTCAAAATCATAAATAAACAAGTTTATAAACCAAATAGTATTACCAAACGGAGGCTTAATCATTTCATCATTTTGACAAAAATTGGCATGTTCAAAAAATAAGGAAAAATAAAATATATTAATTCATATATTGTATTTCAAATAAAATATATGTAAGTAACACATTAAAAAATATAGTTAATAAAAAATTATAACATATTAAATGGGAAATAGGTGATGGGATGGGCAAATTTTCAAAGAAAAAAGTAAATAAAAGTTAAAAAAAAATTTATATAAAAAATTTAATTAAGTGACAAATTTTGAGGGGCGTGGTATACTTAATGTAACATTTTTTATTTTGATTAGTTTTGTCTTTTTTAAAATTTCAAATTCAATAACATTTTGTACTAAAATTTTATTTGAATTATGTTTTTTATTTGATATGATTGTATAATCAATATATTTTCAAAATTATGATTTAAAAATTACAAATTTCGTACATCGCACGGGTAGACAACTAGTGTATTTTAATTTAATAAGTTAAGAACGTATTAGAAAATGTAGAAAAAAAATATCATTAGACTCTTTCAACGTTATAAAAACAGGGATAAATTCCTATTTATTATGTGCTAATTAATATATTTTTTCAATAAAAAAATAAATCATATAAAATAAAATAAATTAATATTAGTTAATAGATTTTTAGCTAAAATCTTTGTTAATTTTAAGTTGAGATCAAAATTGTAACTTAAAAAATTGTCAATAATGTACACATAATTTCTTCCTTGATGTTTTTCTTTATATATTAAAGGGATGAGAAAGACTTTATATATTCGTAATACACACACATACACATTTTGCATTTACACTGATCAACTATCTTTATTTGCATTCACACTTGCAAACCAACTTCATATATTTTGCATTTACACTTGTCAAATCAGTTCCATAAATTTTGCATTTATACTTATCAACTATCCTTTCTTTATATATAATATAAATATAAAACTATAGATATTAAAATGTGGTGAGAAAAACAAATTGTGACAATATTATCCTTTTATATATGATAGACGTAGATTAAATCTTTTACTTGATTAAATAAAGTTAGAACTAATTTATTTCGACTACTTCTCTATTTGATAAAAAATATTTGTTTATAAGTAAAGAATATGATGTTTTTGTGATAGAATATATGATTGAAAAATAATCTGAAAAATGTATAAATTAAAAAATAATTTTGTAAAATACGTTATTTGTAAACTTATTTATAAACAAATTATCATTAACAAAAATATCATTTATTAAAATAATTTCGTTAGACTTTTGCATTTTAATATCGTTAGACTTTTGCAGTACATACTAGGGGTGGGCGTCGGTCGGGTTGGGTCGGTTTTTTGCCCAACCCGAACCCAACCCACCACGGTCGGGTTGATAAAAAATCAACCCAACCCAACCCAATTACGAATTCAAACCCAACCCAACCCACCAAATTTCGGTCGGGTTGGGTCGGGTTGGTCGGTTTGGGCTTTGGCCCAATTAGTAAAATTTTTGAAAAAAAAAAAAAAAAATACTCAAGAATCTATCTTTAATTCAAAATCAATTATGTACACTACAATAATCAAAAATACAATAAATTGAACACTTGCTAATAAAATTAAAATATGTTCAATCAATATTTAAATAAGTCAAGTTTCATTACTTAAAAAAAAAAAAAAAAAAAAAAAAAAAAAAAAAAAAAAAACGTCTTTTTTTTTTTTTGGTTGGGTTGGGTTGGGTTGGGTCGGGTTGTTCACCCAACCCGCAACCCGACCCAACCCGAAAATTTAAAAAAAAAAAAAAACCCAACCCAACCCAATTTTCATGAAAAATCGACAAACCGATCGGGTTGGGTCGGTTTGGACGGGTTGATCGGGTTGGATCGGTTTTTGCCCAGCCCTATTACATACGACGCTGGAAGCACATGGTCTTTGTAAGCGTGGTGTTGAAATTGAAGATTCTCGAGCGAATACCATTTGTCGTGACACGTATCGTTGTTTAGCATTAGCAAGAAGGGCTGCTATTGTTGTAAAGCATGGCCGGCCGGCCGGCGGACAAAATTGTAAGTCTTCTATTCTTTAAACAAATGTCATCATTACATTTATCTTGATTTGTCATGCTTGTAGAGTGCCAAAGCAATGATGATTTTTCCATGGTTAGTGGGCAACTGAGCGTTGAATTGGCTTCTAAGGCAAGCTTAATCATTGGATGTTGCAAGAAGTTTTACTTTTTTCTTTTTCCCTTCATTCCTTCACTCTCCTCTCTCTCCTCATGATAATTTGTTGGGATTTTAGTGGGGAAAAGTGGTGGTTGGATTGAGTGCAAAGCAATAATATTGAGCTAGTATGAAAATATCAGTCTTGATTTAGTGTGATCCCTTGAGAATTGTAGGTTTTTTGTGATCAGTTTTCTAGGAAGTGTAAAGAATTATATTTTCATTTGGAGAGAAATTGCAGCCATGGCAGCTTTCCGGCTGCTTTTCTGCAGTGTGGTTCTCTTGTCATGGATCCGTGCAATCTACGCTGGGACGAACCCTCAAGATGGTAAAGTCTTGCCTACATACTGTTTGTGTTTTTGTTTGAACCGAGAGTTGTAACTTCATGAATGTCTATTGTATACAAACTCAGCGGAGATGAGTTGAGATGAAATGAGAAAATCGATAGGAAGTGTTGATTGTTAATGCCAAAAGAAGTCCTGAGAGGGTGATCATATCATTATATAATGTGCACAATGAAGGGACTTGATGATAGAGTTTTTAGGATTCTTTTGGATGCATAGAGCATATTTGTGTTAATAAAAAATGAATGTTGATGCAGCTGCTGTACTCCGAGCATTAAAAGATCAATGGGGAAGCATGCCTCCGAGTTGGGATAAATCAGACGATCCTTGTGGAGCCTGGGATGGTATTTCCTGCAACAACGCCACCTTAAGGGTCACTGCAATGTAAGATACCTTATTCTTGTACTTACTCCTATTTTATTGTCAACAACAACACACTTGGGTGGGGCAAACACTGTCTCGTTTCTTAGTATAGTAGACAACTGAATTGGTAATGTCTTGATTTTTCAGAGGACTATCGACAATGGGACTAACAGGAACCATGACTGGTGATATTGGGGGGCTCACAGAACTAATTTCCTTGTGAGTTCTCTTGCATCTGAAATCCATCACTATATACAAGAAGAAATTTGAGGAACATCAGAAAGTTCAACTTTTCTTTATTAACTACCTGGTCTAAGATTTTAAGCTATTGATTGCAGGGACTTGTCATTCAACCCTGGCCTCACAGGTCCCCTTTCTCCACGGCTAGGAGATCTACGAAATTTGAACATATTGTAAGACCTAATGATTAGTTACTACTATAAATCTAAACTAGTCTCTTTTGCTAGTCACAGAAATCAATATGCACGTTTCTGATGTAAATTCTATATATCTTCTGCAGAATTCTATCAGGGTGTAGCTTTTCTGGCAATATACCAAATGAATTGGGAAACCTTGCAAACCTATCATTTCTGTAAGAATTTCTGGCATTGTCGTATTCAGCGATGTTCTGATGAAATCATCTCTTTATCTTACGAAATGAAACATGCCATGGCAGAGCGCTTAACAACAATAACCTAACTGGGAATATTCCACATTCCCTTGGAAAACTTTCCCAACTCTATTGGCTCGACCTAGCTGAAAATGAGTTGACAGGGTCTCTCCCTGTATCAACAGGATTAGTAGCTTCAGGGCTTGACCGCCTTAAAAAGGCAAAACACTTGTGAGTGATTTAATTTGTCAAACTTCCTTTAAATAATTTAATTCGTTTGCCACTCCCAAGTGTTCTGAGGTTATAGCTTTGCAGCCATTTCAACAAAAACAAGCTTTCAGGCAAAATTCCCGAAAAGCTTTTTAGCTCGGACATGTCTCTAATACACGTGTAAGTTTGAGGCTAATGCCACATGTTCTAATCTTGAAACCGTCTTTCAATTCTTATTTGTGGTGAAACAATGGCAGACTGTTCGACGGGAATCAGTTGGAAGGGAACATTCCATCTACAATAGGAGATGTTCTGACACTTGAGGTTCTGTGAGTATACTCCTTCAATAACTTCGTTTCTTACACCACATCACTTTCCTCTTTTTCACTTAATCACTTTATTATTCTGTACCTTGTTTTATGTGTCCAGTCGACTCGATCGAAATAGCCTGACTGGAAGTGTCCCGTCAAACCTCAACCTCCTCGCAAATATCACTGAATTGTGGGTATACAGTTTACGTCCAGTGAAAAAATAAATACTACTTGGAGGGACTATTGGTGATTCACTAAAATTGTTTGTCTTATAGGAATTTGGCTCACAATATGTTGACTGGTAAATTACCAAATTTAACAGGAATGAATCTCCTCGGCTATGTGTAAGAGATATGTTGGCACTAGTCCAGAAATATATATAAATCCTCTGATTGATTTTGTTCATGAACATTTGCTAGTTTTACATTTTTGCAGGGACTTGAGCAACAACTCTTTTCAGAAAACAGAAGGTCCTGAGTGGTTCTCAACTTTACAGTCCCTAACTACTTTGTGAGTAATTTATTGATGCAAAACATAGAAAGTTTATCAAACCGAGGACTCATTTTACCATGGTAATCAAGAACCAAAAACCATCTCATTTTGGAAATCTGATATGGTGTTAGGGTTATTGAATATGGACCGCTACAGGGATCGCTACCACCTGCAGTTTTTAGCTTAACTCAGATCCAGCAAGTGTAAGTCTACAACAATGTTAAAACAAATATTTTTATCTATCCACGTAAGAAGTGAAGTAAGCTTACTGGTATGATCTTGTAAAATACTGACAGGAAACTGAAGAATAATGGCTTGAGTGACAAATTAGATATGGGCAGTAACATTAGCCAGAACCTTCAACTAACTGATTTGCAGGACAACGATATATCATCAGTTACGCTTAGTTCTGAATACAAAAGTACATTAATGTAAGAGATTTCATTACTCATGGAAATTGGAGCAGATAGGCATGTTTGTTTTACCCTTAATCATCTAATCTCTTTTATGTGTTTCAGATTAATTGGGAACCCTGTGTGTGAGACTGCGCCACAGAATGCAGATTACTGTCAGCTTCAACAGTTGGCTAGGCCTTATTCGACCAGCCTAGCAAATTGTGGAAACAAATTGTGTTCCCCTGAAGAAAAATTGAACCCGCAAAGTTGTGAATGTGCTTTTCCATACGAAGGAACATTATACTTCAGAGCACCCTCCTTCAGGGAATTGACTAACACGAATGTGTTCCATTCTCTAGAAATGAGCCTTTGGTTGAATCTGGAGCTCTCTCCTGGGTCAGTTTCTCTGAGGAACCCCTTCTTCAATGTTGACGACTATCTTCAGGTGCAGCTGGATCTCTTTCCATCCGATGCAAAGTATTTCAATAGGTCAGAAGTTCAGAGACTTGGTTTTGCATTAACTAGGCAAACCTACAAGCCTCCAAAAGAGTTTGGACCCTACTATTTTACAGCAGATTCGTACATTTTTCCAGGTAAATTTTGATTAGTTTATAATTCTACTTCAAAGCAATTCATCAGCATCACATTAATCTATAAAATCTAGTAATAATAATAATAATAACGATCCAGATGAACGCCGAGGAACTCGTGTTAGTTCGGGTGTGATTGCCGGGATTGCTAGTGGCTGTGCATTTTTGGTTCTGGTGCTTGCAGGTTTAGCAACATATGCTCTGCGACAAAAAAGACGTGCTGAACAAGCCATATCATTAAGTAAACCATTTGGTAATTCTCAATTTTATGGTATTGGTTTTTGATATCATGGCTCTGTTGTTGATATGGTACCTTTCCAAATTTTCTTAATATCTTAATTCCCTGCATCCAGCATCTTGGGCTTCAAGTGGAAAAGATAGTGGAGGAGCACCACAACTAAAAGGAGCTAGGTGGTTCTCTTATGACGAGATCAAGAAATGCACCAATAACTTCTCTCAGAGCAATGAGATAGGCTCTGGAGGCTATGGCAAAGTACGTAATAAAGAATGACTACTGTACCTGCAGAACATTGATCAATTCTCATCTCTCATATTATTTGTTTTTGGGGATTTGTAGGTTTACAGGGGAATTCTCTCAAGTGGACAAGTAGTTGCAGTCAAAAGAGCTCAACAAGGTTCCATGCAAGGTGGACTCGAGTTTAAGACTGAAATCGAGTTGCTTTCGCGAGTTCATCACAAAAACCTCGTTGCCCTTGTGGGATTTTGCTTTGAACAAGGAGAACAGATGTTGGTATATGAATTTATAGCTAATGGAACACTAAGGGAGTGTTTAACCGGTAAGTCCGATAAAACATCATATACCGGCAACTTTGGCTGAATGATTATTTTGAATTCAGGAAATGAAAAATAAAGTACATGACAACCAAAAGGGGTAAAGGGATTATAGGATTTGGTTCCTGATAACTATACTTCTGATATGAGCTCTACAATTATTCAATCCACCGTCCATGAACATCTTTTGTCACAGGAACACTTCAATCTTCTTGCTAACTTTTTGGATAATGTTCTTGGAAAATTGAAAATGTGCATCTTATTTTCTGTCTGATTTACTAGGAAAGCTACGCATCATTTTTTATGAACTTCCCGTATGTTGTTGAACCTTCATTATGGCAAAGTAGAGATTTTTTTGGTAATGTTTGAGCACAATAATCTACCAGTTGGACAAACCAAAGCCAATTCTGATAATCACATGGCATTAATTGTATGAAATGAACAGGAAAATGTGGAATTCATCTAGGTTGGGAGAGGAGGATACGTACGGCACTTGCTGCGGCTAGAGGATTATCTTATCTACATGAGCTCGCTAATCCTCCAATAATTCATCGTGATATCAAGTCAACCAATATCCTCTTGGATGAAAATCTAACGGCAAAAGTTGCAGATTTTGGCTTATCTAAACCAATGTCAGATGGTTCCAAAGGGCATGTCTCCACCCAAGTTAAAGGCACGCTGGTGAGTACTACAATTTCTAGTAATAAGAGTACTCATATGATGACTAGAAGGAATTTCATGATCTAATGCTCATTCTTGTTCGTAGGGCTATCTGGATCCGGAATACTACATGACACAACAATTGACAGAGAAAAGTGACGTCTATAGTTTTGGCGTGGTGATGCTTGAACTGATAACTGCAAAGTTGCCTATCGAGAAAGGAAAATACATTGTACGTGAAGTACGAATAGTAATGAACAATAATGATGAAGTGCACTACGGATTAAAAGAAATGATAGATCCTTCCATAGGAAACACCCCAAATCTTATAGGATTCCCGAGGTTTCTTCAATTGGCAATGCAATGTGTAGAAGAACTAGCTTCAGACCGTCCAACAATGAGCGAAGTTGTGAAGTCCCTCGAAACAATTTTACTAAATGATGGCCTAAACACAAATTCAACATCTGCATCCTCATCTGCCACAGACTTTGGATCTGCAAAAGGTGCCCTCAGACATCCTTATGATGATTCTCTACCAAGGAAGGAAACCAATGAGAGTGATGCCTTCAAGTATAGTGGTGGATACACACTCCCACCAAAAGTTGAACCAAAATAATGGTACGACTATATGGCTTTTATTCTTTATATATAATTGCTGTTTTTGGCTAAAGAAAATTGGTTACATATGCAAATAGATTTACAAAGTTTTCTTGAGTGTTTAATCTTTGCTGAGAGAACTGTTTCATAACTTGTGGATTGTATTTATTTATTTATTTTTGATGTACATCACTCTAGAAAATGCGTAGAAGATTATAGACATATAGTTGGAAATTGGTTACAATTCCTTCTGGGATTTAAAGGCTTGTAGGTTATGTAAGTGTTATGCCCTAGGTCCAATCGTTTGACCAAACACTTACTAATACATTTGAAGCATTTAATAAATGGAAAATTTGTTATTTAATTGATTAATAATAATAATATTATTGCAAATTAAATCATAAGAATCCGTAGATTCAAATCTTGATAACTTGTTAATCATAAAGAGTTGTGATTATGAGATATAAGTTACAATTGAATCTTAAATTATCTATGGTCGTAAAGTAATATCGAGATACGGATATCGTTATTATGGATAGATCAACGTGTGTAATCTCTTACTCTAAAAGTAAGTAGTTGATATCATAAACTAAGATATAGATACAGATACATCTAAATGAATACATGGATCTTTTGTTAAGGGAACAAAACATTGGAGGCCTGGAACAGAGATTCTACAAGGATAAACTATTTGAGTATCAATGGTTAATCTCTAACGTTCGTTGGTGGAATTGATCCTTTAACTTGTAGTCATTATGATTTTCAAAAAAAAAAAATCTTGTAGTCATTATAGTACTTTATATGAGGACAGTCATACTTTGGTGATGTCGAATGTTGCTTTGAAAAGAGTTGCTAATAAGATGTCGTTCGGGTATGTCAAGAATCATATGAAGGTTATGAATGATCAATATAGGATCCGTCAATCTTATAGTAAGAGATTATGATCTATGTTTTATTTGATTAAGTCGATATCGAGATCCTTGGCCAAAGTGAAT
The DNA here is from genome assembly GCA_963555705.1 of Ligustrum vulgare. Classification (NCBI taxonomy): domain Eukaryota; kingdom Viridiplantae; phylum Streptophyta; class Magnoliopsida; order Lamiales; family Oleaceae; genus Ligustrum; species Ligustrum vulgare. The sequence goes on along the minus strand of OY743171.1, from coordinate 32,929,533 downwards.
TTATATAATCGAAAATAGTTTCGAAACTAATTGACTTAAGAGCGAAACAAAATATATGATCAATAAATTTGATTTATACATTTCTATACCTCGTAATTTATCGGATCATATTGACGAATATATTAGAGTTTCATGATAAACGAACAAGTTTGGTTTTGTCACACCATGTGACATTTTCCGTCATATGTATTTCTCTACACATTGCTAGATGTCAATCTAAGACAACATATGTGAATTAATTAATTTAGGAGAACTAATGATTAATTGTGAAGAGTATTAATTAATCTTATTTTGATTAGATCAAAATAATAATGTAAGTTGTTCGACATCATAATCGAGAATCTAGAGGGTTACACACAATGAGAGATCTAGAAGAATATAATTCGAATTAATTAATTAACAAGTGTTTAACATTTTTAGAATTAATTAATTATGTTGTTCATTAATAGTCTCAATTTAATTATTAGATTAATTAGTTTATATCCTAAGTTTAATTAATAAGATTAATTATGGGTCAAGCCCATTTTAACATATATTAGTAAGCAACAAGAGTTTAGAGATGCATTACCTAATTCATTATTCTCTTACTAGTACAAGAATATAAAAACTTTAATATCTCATTCTTGTTCTTTCGCGTGGATCGCCTTTAGAGGTTGGACATTTGAATAGATGTGATGTGCAAGTAGATAAGAAAGATCAAGATTCTCAAATCATTTTGTAGGAACATCAAGAGGTAATTGAAAATATTTTAAATTCCGCTATACATGATTAAGTAAATTCCAAACAGTGGTATCAAAGCCTACTTTGCATTTTTTAGTTGTTATATGAATTAATTGTTAATTGTTTTTGTTTCTTGTTTCTAGCGATTTAGAAAAACTGATTTTCATTTTTTTTTTTAAATTTGTTTTGAAAAGAAAATTAATATTTGAGTTGAAAAATCGGATCGGAGCAAGAAGGCGGAAAGAGTTGCCGACTGTAAAGATGGAGACGGGCGACCGCGTGCCTGCAGCGGCGCTCTTTGTCGCTATCAACTGCAGCGACGAGTGTCACTTTGTGAGATAGCGGTGCTTGGCCTCTACCGGCGTCAATTTTCTTTTGGGTATTTTGATTTGGTTGGAGGTAGGGCCTCACTTGAAATTTCAGAAATTGGAGGCCCTTGCCTACAATATAATATTCGGGTCAAAGTGCAATTTTAAAACAGGGGCCTTTTTCAAAAGTTAATTTACTTAAGGGATTGCTTAGTAAATTTCTAATGGGGTCAAATTGCAAAATTTAAAAAGTATTTTAAAGGTTTAATTTAAATTAGTTTTGGTTTGACTAGAATTTCAATTTTGACCAAATTAAAATTTATTATTTAAATTCATGTTTTTAAATTGTCGTTAAAATATTATTTTAACTAATTTAAATACTTTGACCTTTTGAATTTTATTTTATTTATCCAATTTAATGTTTAATTAAAAATTGATTTTAATTAAATTAATTTAATAATTGATTAATTTGATTATCTAAGTATTAAATTTAAATTCAATTACCCTAAAAATCATGATATTGGAGTTGGATTTTAATATATATATGTAATTAAAATTTGATTTTTTTTTAATTTGATAATTCATTAATTTGATAAATTAATTATTGAATTGAGTTTTATTTTATTTTGGAGATTTTATCCTAAATCAATTTGTTGTTCAATTTTCCCTTAAGTCTTGTAATTAGAGTTGGACTCTAATTCAATATTTAATTAAGACTTAATTTTGATTAAATAAATCAGGTTAATTAAATTAGTTGACTGTTTTGATTAATTAATTATTTAATTATCTCGATCTTTTTATCTAAATTGTTTAGACGGCCTTTAATTACTATAAACGTGAAATATATGTATTTATAATATTAGTTATTATATAGGGATGCATTTATATGATGCATGTTATATTAGTTGATGATTATGGAATCGACCATGTGAATGTGTTGAATGGTTAATTTTATCTGTTGTTGTATTTGGGATTGCGAGCCTATTGTAATTATGAACCTGCGAGTCCATTGTTATTTTATTATTTGAGCCTGCATGCTCAATTCAACTAGGCTTGCGTGTCAACTAGTAAAGGATATATGTTGCACCTGAATTAGTTAGAGATACAAGAAAAAGAAAACCATGGAGATGGAGCATTGTATGATCAATGCCATGTGTGTCTAGGAATTAATCAACTAGTCTTTCTCTTGGTTCGAGAGGACTAGATAAAATAAAGCCCACAATCGTCTACTATGTTTATTTGCATGCTATATATATGATAAATTAGATATGTATAATATTGATCAGACATTTGCATCATTAAATCCCTTAATTTAATATTAAGTCAATTTTATTCGCCATCCATCATTATAATGAAAAACGAGAGTTTCGTATCGACCTTAGCTTGTTCAGTACACTCAAGGCGGGTTTTACCAGGAATATGTTTGACACTATAAAATATTAGATATTTCTAAATGATGAGTTTGACTGAACTAAAATCTATATTTTGTTGATTACACTCAATTGATAAATTCTAGAGGCATATTAAGTAAACACATAAAATGTGTGAAGACAAATAATTGTCAGCTTAATGATCTAGGAGTTATATAGAGATACAATTGATAAGAGTATCTACCCAAATGTTTTATTAAGGTTTGTTGAGTACCCTCAAAGTCTTAATATAACAAATTGGATCCTATTTCATCGGGAATCAGAGTGTGAGTTCCATTAATTTATTTAAGAGGGGTCATAAATTTATTTTAAATAGTGGGAGCAAAATTAATTTAATTCAAGCCCATGTTAAATTAATCTTGAATTAAATTAATTGATACATCTTTATCTTTATTAATTCTTTATTTTTTCATCATTTATTATTTTGAATCTCAAGTATATAATCTTGAGAGGTATACTGGATGCCTCTTATTATAGTCCTTTCCAAAAGTTTCAACTGAGAAGTGAGAACTCAACTTCGGAAGAAGTGGCTACTTAACACAGTATTTACAATAGTAGTGCAATATACATGATGCTTGCAACTATTTCAACTGAGCTACAAAAGCAACATGAGAGTGTAGATGCTATCATTGTGATTATTCATAGTTATATGATATCCAATCACTTGTATAAATCAATGACATAACAATCTTCAATCAGTATAATATACTAAAGACGAATGTCTACATTGAGTAGAAACCTCAATTAAATTTAGTGATGGACCATGAACTAAGTAGTGACTTAGTTCTACAATCACTGCCAAAGAGCATTTAAATTCATTATGAGTTTTAACATGAATGAGCTCGAATGCACACTCCTTGCATTGCTGAATATGCTTAAAACTGTTGAGCCTAATGTCTATTTTTATAATGGGACTAGTCTTGGTCAATGATTCCTCTAAAATGGAAGTCTAAAAAAAGCTTTGAGAAAGCATCTAATAAGGTTAAGACAAACAAAACAATAATCAAAGTAATGAAGGACAATCCTAATTTCAATGACTCTTATTTTCATTTGGAATGAAAGGTTGTTGGAAAAAGAAATGCAAGGCGTAACTCGAAAGTTTGAAAGTAAAGAAGTCTTTTCAAGCTTCTATCACAAGTAATTCTGTTAAGGTTGATTTATCAATTTCTTTAGTTTCTCAGGTATTAGATACCAGATGTCAGATAGGGATCTTTCATTTGAATAAATATCTGCAGACTAGAGAAAAGTATACTAATACAGAATGAAGAAATTGACCTACACGATGGAAATGAGCAAGGGTTGTTGCATTACCTAAAGAGATAAAATTCTTGCCATTGCGTTATAACTTAGGATTAGAATTAGAGAAATGTTATTCTCACCATTACCGAGAGTATTATTTCAATTTCATGTTTAGACATGACTTGTTTAATGTCAAGAACAATCGTTGTTCTAGAGAATATATCAAATGGTTGTGGTGAATTACAAAATGATATTTATATTCTAGATACTAAATATTCTATTAAGAGTATAGAAAATTAAAGACATAAAGGGGTTAATCAAAATTATGTATCTTTGGCATCGCACATTAAGTCACAAAAATGAAAGTGCATTTCCAAATTACATAGAGTTTAAATTTAGAATGCAATTATTTTCAGCTCAAGAAATGCATGAACCTTGCGTCCTGTATTTATAGAACATTACTAAGAAAAAGGAATATACACCAGTACAATGGTACAACAGAATCCCAAAACTTCAGGGCCAAGCTTGTCTCTCAAGTAAATGAACCTTGATGAAGACAGAGGTTTGGTAAACAAGTCTGTCGTTTGATCTGCGGTTGGAACATAACCGACTTTGAGTTTTCTTTCCAAGATTTTGTCACTCACATAATGCACATCTAATTCAATGTGTTTACTTCGAGCATGTAGAACAGGATTCGAAGCTAGAGCACTGGCACTGAGATTATCTGTCCAAAGAATAGGAACTAAATTTGGTTTCAAATTCAATTCACCCAGTAAGGATTCAATCCAAGATATCTCTGCCACTGCTTGTGCTAATGATCTATATTCCGACTTTGTGGATGATCTAGAGACCACACTTTGCTTCTTTGAGGACCATGAAACTAAAGTGTCACCCAAATATACACAATATCCGACAGTCGACCTCCTACCATCAGGGCACGATGCCCAATCTGCGTCGGTTAATCCCTCTATGTCAAGACTGTCAAATCCTCTAATGATGACTCCAAGATTTGTGGTGCCCTTAAGATATCTAAACAATCTCTTCATTGCATTCCAATGAGCATCAGTTGGGAATTGTAAAAATTGACTTAATCTGTTGACAGCAAACATGATATCTGGTCTGGTATGGATTAAGTATTACAAACCACTAATAGCACTCCTATAAAGCTTAGGATATTTCATCAAATTTCCATCATTCTTAGATATCAATTTCCCAGCAATCATAGGAGTCTGACTGGGTTTAAGATTTTGAAAATTGAATCTCTTCAACAAGTTAATGATGTACCTGGTCTGAGACAAGTGTATTCCACAGATGTCTCTTTTGACTTCAATCCTAGAAAATGATGCAAATTTCCCACATCCTTCAATGAAAACTTGTGATTCATCTTTTCAATGAATGTTTTTATAAGTTTTCTATCATTTTCGGTTATAACCATGTCATCTACGTATACCAACACAAAAATGATTTGGTTCTGGTTGCAAAAGAAGAATAGTGAGCTGTCTACCCTGGATTTAATGAATTTCTAGCTTAGTAGAGTGTTCCTTAGTTCATCATACCAAGCTCTAGGGGCTTGTCTAAGTCCATACAAAACTTTTTCAAGTCTGCATACTAATTTCGGCTTGTCTTTGTCAATAAAACCACCAGGCTGCTTTATGTATACTTCTTCATCTATTATTTCATTTAAGAAAGCATTATTGATGTCAACTTGTCTAATACTCCAATTTTTAGAGACAACTAAGGTTAGTATGATTCTTATGGTTCTAGACTTTATAACAGGGCTAAACGTCTCATGAAAGTCTGTCCCAACCCTTTACAAGAATCCTTTTGCAACTAGTCTTGCCTTATACTGGTGTACCTTGCCTTTAGGATCATTCTTTACTCTAAATATCCACTTGGTGTCAATTACCTTTTGTCCCGCCTTAGGCTCAACTAACTTCCATGTGTTGTTTCTCATTAAGGCATCAAATTCTCTTTTCATTGCATTTCTCCAGTTAACATCAGACAAAGCTTCTAATGGACTATTAGGCACAGATACTGAATTATCTTCATCAAGTACACACTCTTTAGAACTAGCAAGGTAAGTTTAAGGTTTGAAAATACCTGCTTTACTTCTGGTCATCATGGGATGTTCTACTGCTCCTTGTTCAACTTGGGAAGTTCTTTGAGGTTCAGTTTCAGTTGTTGATGGCAGTTGATTTTCTTGAGTGTGTGCTTCTCTAGCACTATCATTTTCTTCATCAGCCTCAGTCAGATCATGTTGTTCATTCTCATTGTTGCTTCTTAAACTTTCTGTGCTTTCATTTTCAAGTTCTGGAGGTGTAGTTGCCTGAGAAGCTCTCGAGCTGGATGTATTAGATGAAATAGGACTTGACCTGTTATAGTTTGGGGTAAGATAGTATGGAAGATTTTGAAGAGTTATTTGTTCTGGTTTGTAGTTTGCTATTTTGTTCAAGAAACCACTTTGAAAAGGAAACTCAGACTCATTGAATACCACGTGTCTAGATATATAGATTTTTCCAGTTGAACTCAAACATTTGAATCCTTTGTGGGAGTTGCTATAACCGAGGAACACACATTTTATTGAGTAAAGTTAAACTTATGCTATTAATATGGTCTTAGACAAGGATAGCAAGCGCAGCCAAAGTCCTTGAGTTTGGTATAATCAAATTCTTCTTTGAGAAGTGTTTGATGAGGAGATTTCATGTTAAGGACAGGAGTAGGGAGTTTGTTTATCAAATAGACAGCTGTCTGAAACGCCTCATACTAGTACATCAGAGGCATTTTTGCTTCAGCCAGTAGTGTCAAGCCTATTTCAGCTATGCTTCTATGTTTCCTCTCAGCTCTTCAGTTTTGAACTAAGGTATAAGGACATGACATTCTGAGTTCTATGCTAGAGTTTTGTAGAAGGTTGAATTCTCCACCACCATCATATTGGAGTGCTTTAATTTTGGTATCAAACTTGTTTTCTACTAGATTTTTAAATTGTGAGAAAGCTGTATAGGTCATAGATTTTTGTTTTAAGGAATAAATCCAAGTGAACCTACTGAAGTCATCTATAAATACGACATAGTAATTAGAGCCTAAGTTAGAGTTGATTGGTGAGGGTCCCCATAAATCTGAGTGAATTAATTCCAAAGGATATTTTGTATGTGAATTAGAAATTTTGAAAGGCAGTGATGAGATTTTCCCAACTAGCAGGCATCACAGAATAGAGATGGCAACAGGGCTGGGCGGGGCGAGACGGGGTCGGTTTGCCCCACATCCCGCCCCATCTCGGATAATTTGCCCCTACATCCGTCCCGTGCCCAGCTTAAAGGCGGGGCGGGTCAAAGAGGGGGCAGGGCGGGTCGACAAATCGCCCCATTTAGTGAACCATTTATATTAGCGGTACAAGCGTTAGTTTCATAAAACTAAACTATTTTGAATCAAAACCAAATCACGAGCTTCACACACACACAAAAGGTTCACTACTTAGTGGTAAAATTGGTTTTTGCCATTATACAATGCATCAATAAAATTGCTTGAAGAAAATAATTAGACATCTACATTGCAGGTTTTTTTTACTGCAACTAACAATGTTGGATTGGAGAGATATATAGTAAACTACACTACACTACACTAGAGCAGATTGAATTATTTTCTTTAGGAGATTGACTTATTTTCTTTGATCTTTCTTGTCTGCCTATGCTTCCATAATTTATTTTCATGTTCAAAGTCATTCCACTGAATGAACAATTTTTTCTTACCATTCACTAAAAATGGAGGAAATGCAGAATAAAATAAAGATTAAGAATAAAAATAGTGAGATTCGTTAATTTCCACATGGCATTGATTTGTTAATTAGTCAAGCATACCTCAAATTTTATTTATTTATTTATTTTAAATTGGAAAACGAGGCGGGGCAAGGGAAAATCGTCCCTCCCCGTTTAGATCGGGGCAGAGATTTTTTTCCCCGTATCCATCCCACGGATCCATTTATGCGGAGCGGTTCTGCCCCTGATGGGGGCGGGGCTCTGTTGGTCACGGTTTTCATAGTTCGTTTTGCCATCTCTATCATAGAACTTAGGAATTTTATTTATGATGGAGGATTTGTTACAAGACTCTAGACAAGACACCGGCAGTAGGATGGCCAAGCCTCCTGTGCCACATACTAGACTCATCTTCATGACTCACAGGCTCAACAGAGAAAATGGATTGATACAAGCCATCACTAAGCCTCCCTTGCAACAACACCTCCTGTGTTGCTTTCTCCTTTACGACACAGAAATCAGAGTTAAATTCAAAAACATTATTCTTTGATGTAAGTTGTGACACACTAAACAAGTTTTTCTTAATTTGAGGAACACATAGCACATTATCAAGGGTCAAACGTTTATTGTTCAAAGCATTTAGGTGGCCAGTGCTAGTGTGTGTGATTTTAAGCTTTGTTCCATTACCAACCATTAATGATTGCTTACCACCTTATTCTGCAATGTCAGTCAAGTTGTCTGTTGCCCCTTTGACGTGATTACTAGCTCCTGAATTAGCAAACCAGGTTGGATCATTCAAGGTGAGAGATGAGGCTACCATAGCTAATGAATCTAATCCATTGATCCTTCCATTTCCACTGGATTTTCCATTTCCATAGTCTGACTTGTACCTATCCCAGTAGTTCTTAGCTATATGGCTCAACTTTCCACATATCAGACATGGACCTTTGGACTCATTTGTTGTAGTCTCAACTCTCCTTCCTCTACCTCTACCTCCTAGAAGGAGTTGTTTCTGCCTCCACGATAGCCTCTTCCTCCTCTGGTATAGTTATAGTATTGTCTTTGAGTTAGGTTCACTGATGCCATGCCATTTCTGAGGGCACTTAACTGCTCCATTTTGCTTTCATAGATGAGAAAAATTGACTGCAGTTTAGTCCAAGAAGTTTTTTCTATACTGTTAATTTGCACCACGATGGGAGTGTACTCCTCATCTAATCCGGTTAGGACATACTTCACCAGATCATTTTGAGGAACATTTTTTCCTGCGATTTCAAGATTATCCACCAACTGCTTCACATTGTTCAGATATTGATCCATTGCCAATGAACTCTTCCTGATTCTTTGGAGCTCACTGCTAAGAAGATTGATCCTAGATTTGTTCATCACACCAAATATTTCTTGGACTGCAGTCCAGAGTGTTGCCGAGTTTTTGGCACCCATAACTCTGATTGTAATCTCTGGTGTCATAGTAGCATATAGCCATCCAAGGAGCAGTTGATCAATTGAAATCCGTTTCTTGTATTCAAGATTTGGGCTCTGTTCGACAGTTGTTCCAGTTTCCTGTGTAACTTGAGTCGCTAGTGTCTCTTCAGGGCACTTTGATTCTCCAGTGATGAACTCCTCTAAGTTATGACCCTTGATGACTGGTAGCACCATATTTTCCCAGAGTAAGAAACTGTTTTTGTCCAGCTTGACGGAGGAGTTTGAGAAAAGGTTGCTCCAAAAGCTGAGATTTGATTACTTCCCAACGATGGAGGTAATAACGAGCTGGTTGTAGATTGTTGTGTCCCAGTGGTTGAATTTGCCATGGAAGCTCTGATACCAAGTTTAAATTTAGAATGCAATGTATTTTCAGCTCAAGAAATGCATGAGCCTTGCGTCTTGTATTTATAGAACATTACAAAGAATAAGGAATATATACCAGTACAATGGTACAACAGAATCCCAAAACTTCAGGGCCAAGAATAATGAATTCTAACAGATTAATTTGGCCGTTTCTTGACACTGTAAGAAGTGAGAAAGTTGAAGGTCTAAAAGACAATAATTACAACTTGCAAGACAATAAAAAAGTAGCCACTAGAAGTGCGCTTTTATCTTGACGACTTCTGTTGATCATATTTTTTATGGATTTCAACTTCATCAGTAATCTTGACACATGAGATGTAGATTTGAGGTCAATTGATTTAGAATCACTTGACAGATGTAATTCATGCCTCTTTGGCAAGATGACCAAATATACTTTTATTGAAAATAAGAAAGATCTAAATAATTAATGGACCTAATGCATAGTAATGTATGTGGACCCATATTAATTAATGTTAGATGTAGTTTCTCTTACTTCGTCACATTTACTAACAACCAATTAAATGAAGAAGTCAATTGGTTATCGAGACAAGAATATTTGAATCACAACCTAAACTTTGTGGTTACCATATTTACCTTCAAAGTATATAGGTATCACAAATATGGAAATAAGTACAAGTCAACACATGGAAAAATAGTTTGAAGTGTGGGTCTACCTGTGAAAGATCACTACAAAAAATTTCGTGGATGACTAGAACTTGATTACGATTAAGTTATCACCTGTAGGAGTTTACATTGCTACTGACAGATATTATGTAAAATGTTCATGATGAAGTATTTGAGAGATTTTACTAGAATTATGATTACATTCCAATGTTAAGTCTAAATATGGGAATGAAGAATATCGATTCACCAGATGAACACATCGATTAAGATGGTGAAAAGAGAACGTATGATAGAAGTCCTATTGATTATGATAATCGAATTAAACATGATGCGAATAGTGTACATATAGTACGATTTAAGCAATGATAGAGCTGACTCTTGTGAATATATGAATTTCAAAGTTTTAAGGTAGAAGAATGCGATAAAGACTGATATAACTACATGATAAAATTTTGAGGACGAAATTTCTTTAAGGGGGGAAGAATGCAATGACCAAAAATTCGTCCTGTTATTATATTAAATTGTTTACATTTAATGGGACCCACTTGAAAGTCAAATAGAGATTTTAATTTATTTGACTTATTTAAATGACCTATTTTGACAAGTCATAATTTTTGCTACAATTGACCATATTGTGTTTCGACAAGGATATGAGAAACTCGATCGTAAATATTCCAAGATGGTATATTGGAAGTTTAATTTCGATTGTAATAAAAGTACAAAAAATTAATAAGAAAGTAGTCACTTGAAAAGAAATCGAAATAAAATAGTTTTATGTGGCTAACTTTGACGAACCATAACTTTTACACCGATTATCGATTTTATAATCCGAAAATATCGTTCTGAAGTATTCCGTGAGAACTTCATATTGGCACCAAGAATTCTCTATTACGACTTCATATGACCCTATAATTTTTCGAGGCATTTTGATATTTTAAATATTTTTTAGGACTAAAAGATAAATCTTATATTTTATGGGACTAAAAGAGAAAATAAATAATTTATTTAATGGGTTAATTTTACTTAAGGTCACTGAAGTTTCAGGTAAATTTCAAAACGGTCACTGAAGTTTAAGATTTACTCCAATGGTCACAGAAGTTTTGAAAACTTACGACAATGGTCACTTTGTACACAAAACAGATCCACATTGGTCTTAAACTTTAAAACATTGAACAAAAACACATCCAAATTGATCCTAAACTTTAAAACAATGACGAATAAGTCCCCATCTTCAACACCACCATCACCACCACCACTTCGTCTCTCCGAAAACCTCATCCACCGCAGGCACAATTTTCAGGTGCGAAATCGCACCGGAGAATAGGTTCAAAACCGCTTCAGGTTCTCCGGAGGAAGGGGGAGGGGGGGAACTTCACCCCAATTGGTGCAATTTCCCACCAGTTGGGGGAGGTTTCTCCCCCCTTTTCAGGTGCGAAATCGCACTGGAAAATTGTGCCTGTGGTGGATGAGGTTTCCGGAGAGACGAAGTGGTGGTGGTGATGGTGGTGTTTAAGAAGGGACTTATTCGTCATTGTTTTAAAGTTTAGGATCAATTTTGATGTGTTTTTGTTCAATGTTTTAAAGTTTAGGACCAATGCTGATATGTTTTGTGTACAAAGTGACCATTGTCGTAAGTTTTCAAAACTTTAGTGACCGTTGGAGTAAATCTTAAACTTCAGTGACAGTTTTGAAATTTAACTGAAACTTCAGTGACCTTTAGTAAAATTAACCCTTTATTTAATTTTAGGATAGTCCTCAATAAAAACTATAAATAGGGTAGTCGGTTGAAAAAAAAAAAAGCGAAGCAAAGAGAGAGAGGCGCCACGAGGGGTCGACCCCCTTTTTTTATTTGGGGGGTCAACCCTCTCTCTGCAAGGTAAACATACTTTTTTTTATTTAATTATTATTATATTATATTATATATAATATTATTATATATATAATATTTATTATAATATAATATTATATTATATAATAAGTTTTATATTAATAATGTTAAAATTATTGATTTGGATATAAAAATTTGAATAATTTTTGTATGAGGTATGATAAACAGGTCAATCCCTTTAAAATAAAGTTGGTTCCTATAATTATTTTAGTTAAACATTTTATAGGAAATGGTCCACTTTAATTTTGTGGACCTTAATTTATATTTAGTAATTGAAATATAATATAACATCATGTGCCTACATTATGATTTATATATATGATAGGTAAGGAGCGATGATCAATCTAGTTTGATTCCAAGTGGATTAGTGATACAAATATTGAGTAATAAAGTCGTGAACTGTAGGATACTCAAGGAATGAGGTAAGTAACGTTTCAATTATAAAGCAAAACATAATATTTATATTATTATGTGCTCCTATGTGATTATATTAGATATATTGTTGGTGTAATTTATGTGAAATATGATGTGACAATTATTTGTATATAGTGAAAGCAAGCAAGACATGAATTGATGATATGACATATTAATGCACATAGATATAATTGGAATGTCATATTATGTGATTATATGGCGTATAATTAGTGCACGAGATATATGTTAGCATTCATGGGCATTGACATGTTTGGACTTAGAAGAATTCTTTCATAAATGGTAAAGAAAGAGATAAAGTGTATATAGAGATATATGGAGAGAGAATGACGTGGATGATAGTAAAATTGCCCTACGAGTGTACTGTACTTTACTTCACGTCCAGATATATACACTCACTTGAGACTCCTGACGGTTATTAAGGGTAGTCAAGGATGGGGCGTTGGTGGTCTGGCGCCAGTATAAGGGCAATGTCGAGAGGTCTCTTGGTTGCCTTTGGATTGCAGATCGGCACGCCGAGTGTCGTATATAATAGGCCAGGCCAAGCCAGGCCAGACCTGATTGATTTAATATAATTCCCGGTGCAGTATCTTAAGTCTTGGTGGGCGTCTATGGGTACAAGCTATGGAGTCTTGAGTCTCGGTGGGCGATGGTGCATGTTATCGACCATGTTGATATTTGAGCTCATACGGTACAATTTAGTGGGATTTGGGCCCAAGCAGGAAATGTGGATAAATTGAGATGAGGAGAAGGTGCGAAATTTGAGAATATGATCATTGTGAGAAAGTGAATCAAATCTCTTGATCATGATCATGCTCGTTGTTACTTACTGCGCATTATCCCATTAGTTTTGCATTGTAAGTGTGATAATGCATGAATTGGATGTTGGTGCTAACTCTCAAATGACGGGATGATTGTGTACTGGGTAACTGACCGTGGTTCATGGATCTCTCACCAGGAAACCCCGAAAATGGTCCAACTACTTTTATGTAGTTTTATTTCGTTTCAAAATAATTAAATATTTTAAATAGCAAATTCTTGACTATTTTCCATTATCTACTCCATGTTTCCTGTTTTAAACAAATATTTTTATATCAACTTATAACAATAGCATTTTTATATTATCATTAGTTTATTCTGTTTTCATCAAAACTAAATTACATGTGAAATTTCATAGTTATATACTTATTTTTTTAATAATGTCAAATTGTGCTTTAAATATAAAAGTTTAAATAGAGCGGGTTGATATATTATTATTTTATACATTTGAAAAATTAAAATATGGCAGGAAAATAAATAAATAAATATATAAAAATTGGAAATAAATTCGGGGTGCCACAACTTGTGTATTTGAAAGTATAGATTGTACACTATTAGATATGATACGATAAATAATATGCCATGCAAACCTTACAAAATCATTTTGGGTCATACACTGAATATTGCGTGCTACACACTAAATCGTGTCTCATCTAAATTGGTCAACAAAACTCTATACGAGTTATGGATAGGTAGAAAGTCTAGCTTGTATCATATAAAGTTTGGGGCTGTGACACTTATGTAAAGCACATTGAATCTGATAGATAGAGTCTAAATTCGATAAATGCACATTTGTAGGATATCTAAGAAAGAAAATCGGATACCAATTTTATAATCCCATTGAGAAGAAAGTCTTCATTTCTAGACATTTTGTCTTCTTAGAGAAATAGTTCATGCAAGGAGAGGACAATGGGAGGAAAATAGAACTTGAAGAAATTCAAGGATCACAAATTTAATTGACCAAATAGATAAGCCTGAGACTTACCATACACCAGCTGAGGGACAAACTTATGATTTGGAAGTAGATACTCCTGATAACACGGTAGCTCAACGTAAATTTAGTAGGATCATTCAACTTTCTAGAAGGAACGAATTCACGATTACTAATCAGGCATTACTAATTGAGGATAATGAGCCTACAAATTACGTAGAAGCAAAGTCAAGTGTTAACTTAAGGAGATGGAAATAAGTCATGGAATCCAAGATAAACTTGATATATGTGAACAAGGTATGAACCTTGATCGACCCACCTGATGGAATAAACCCCATAGGTTGTAAATGTGTTTACAAGAAGAAGGTTAACAAGGATGGAAGCATCCATGCATACAAAGTAAGGCTAATAGTGAAATGTTAAAAAAAAAGGGCAATATGTTGACTTTAATAAAACATTTTCATGTGTAGCCATGCTTAAGTCCATTTCAATTTTGCTTGTAAATAGATGCATGTCATGATTATGAGATATGGCAGAAGGATATCAAAACTGCATTCCTGAGACAGAATATGCAATGGGAAGTGTGCGTGACACAACCAAAAAGTTTTGAATCAAAAGATGCTAATAAGGTATGCAACCTTGATCAATCTATACATGGATTGAAACAAGCCTCCAGAAGTTGGAATATTCATTTTGATATGACAATCAAAACGTATGATTTTATCAAAATAAGACCTGTGTGTTTATAAAAGGTGAGTGGAAGCGGTCATATTCTTAATATTATATGTGGATGACATATTATTAATGAAAATGTCACCCTTTGGCTTCTTCACTAAAATTATGGTTGTAAAAGATTTCTTCATGCAAGATATGGAGAAGTAACTTATATCTTAGAGATAAAAATCTATAGGGATAGACATGAAAGATTGCTTCACTTATCCCAATCTAAATGCATAGATAGAATCTTAAGAAGATTTTAAATGGAGAAAATGAACTAAGAGTTCATGAATATACCAATGCTAATTTCTAGTTAGACTAGGAAGATAGCAAATATCAATATGTGTTTGCTCTTAATGGAGCGATTAGTTGGAAATGTTTCAAATGGAAAACAACCATTAATTCAATAAAGGAAGCCTAAAACATTGTTGTTTCAGAAGCAGTAAAGGTTGTGGTTTGGATCGATAAGTTCATTAATGAACTTGGAGTAGTTCCTAACATTGTTGATTCTATACTCCATATAGTGATAACAATGGAGCCATCGTGCAAAGCTAAAGAACTAAGGTTTCATCAATGATCCAAACATGTGTTAATGCAGTATCATCTCATCAGAGAGGTAATACAAATAAATAAAAAAAAGGAAAGAACAATTTCCCACAAGTGTAAAACATTGCAGATCCACAAACAAAGAGTTGTCGCGGAATAAGCAAGATCTTCATGTTGACTTTTATGGTATTAAACACACAAATGATTGAATCTAGTGCAAGAGTTGTAAGTGTTATGCCATAGGTCCAATCGTTTGACCAGATACTTATTAATATATTTGATGCATTTAATCAACATAGTTCATAGATTCAAATCTTGATAACTTGATAATCACAAGGAATTGTGATTATAAGATATAAGTTACAATTGAACCTTAAATTATCCTTGATCATAAAGTAATATCGAGATGTAGATATCGTTATTATAGATAGACCAATATGTGTGTCACCTCTTACTTTAGAAGAGAGTAGCTGATCTCACAAGCTAAGATGTAGAGACATTTAATTGAGCACATGTGTAGTGATCGAAAATTTTTCAGTTGATTATAAAATAATTATTTAATTTCTCAAAAATGTGTTGCTATAATTTCACTTATTTTTAAATTAAAGCGTGTTCATCTAGCCATATTAATTATTTCGAACCAATAAAATGTAATTTGAGTCCAATTCGATTTCCTAGCCCAGTTTCATAATTTTAAATATTGTCAAAGTCCAAATTTATTTAAGCCCCAAAATTATTATTTATTTTAAATTCAACTTATTTTATGTCCAAAATTTCAAAGTTCAATTTTATTATTATCCAAATTTATTTTTAATCCAAGTCTTATCTTGTAAATAATTATTTTTCAATAAAGTATTCTATTCGCACTCGTATTCTTATATCCCAAGTTTTCACAATCTTATTCTAAATCAAACGTTTTCATATCCAACATTCCACAATTCTATTCCAACTACAATACTTCTCGTACCAATCTACACACACACACACACACACACACACACACACTTCCTCAATCCAATTCACGCACAAAATCATCAACACTTTTCAAAGTTCAATTTCTCTTCTCGACAAGTTCAACCAAACCACAAATCCAGAAGGCACCGTAGGCTACAACCACATCACCACTAACATCAGAATCCGACCACACAAACCGGCCAAGAATCACATACCATCACCAAGAACACATCCAACCACCAACTATGAACCGAGCCTGCTACCGTTAATCACCAAATTCATACATCCCACGAGCGATAAACAATCTATAATGTAACAAGGAACACCCCCACTACTGCCCTTCACCGACTGAGCCACTACCACCACCAGAGTCCCAAAACTCCATAGCCAACCAGCCCAAAACAGAAACGACCATGTTCCTTCACCGCTGGAATCATCACCGGCCAACATCGCTACGACGAAACACCACCTCCAAATCTGCCACATGTAAGGATTTTAATCAATCGTGTGGGCTTATATGTGAATTATTGTGTATTGAATAAAAGGCTATCAAATTTGGTTAAGCCCATTTAAAGTGATCTAATAAGGATTTTATATATATATGACTTTAATGCATCTAATTAAATGTATGGACTTTTATGTGTAGATACCAGGCCATTACCTAATTTATGATGAGTCGGATTAGGTTAACTGGCAATACAGTATATAAAGTCGGTTATGGTCCCTGAATCGTACGCACTGTTCATTCTGTCTGACATCCCATAATCAGAGAGAAAATTAGGACTACGTATTGATTTGGAAGATCCAACCAACCGAATCGTTCATCGTGAATCATGTTTGATTAAGGTACGCTTCCGCTTCAGTTATTTAATTCTTGATAATTCAGCATGATGATTTATTTTGGATCATAGATGAATAATTATCTGTGATAAATTTTCTAACAAGTGGTATCAGAGCCAACATCGTGTTGAATTATCAGATCAATTTTAAGTGCATATACGTGAAATCAATATATTATGTGCGTATGATTAAGGGTTCTGATTTCATAAAATTGGAACATGAATTTGGTTATTATGGTTGAAGCATGAATTCTCTACTGGGTTTGGTTCCTGCATATATATGACTTCGAATTTGGGATTAAAATCTGGAAATTGCGCTGTGAATTTTGGATAATATTTTGTGTGATGTATATGCATATCTGTCTGTTTCCTCATGAATTCAGTCGGATGATTTTGAGTATTTTGATTTGGGGATTGAATATGGATTCCATTACTGCCTGTGAATTTGTGGATGTTGGGGATGTGTATTATCGATTAAGGATGGTTTTGAGTTGGCTTGGGCACGCAGAGCGGCGGACTTGGCTGCGCGCTGCGTCGCGCGCGGTGTGCTGCAGCGTCGTACTCAGCGACCCTGTTTCTGGAATGCAGCGCCGGAGATGGCACTGTAGGCGGTTCCAATCGCCAGTAGTGGTGCCGCGTTCTGCCGGATTTGGGGGCGACGTAGGCGCGACGGATAGGGTTTCAAACCCTAGCTGCTGTAATCGGTTTTAAGGCAGGGGCTTGTCTTGGAAATTAGAAGTATATAAGGGCTCCTTTGCAATTTTGGATAATTATGATTATTTGTACCTCCAGTCCTCTATGTTTATTGTTTATAAAACTTAAATCTTGAAGTTATAAAAATTATTTAAGTTGGCCCTTAAAATTCTGGAATTTATAACTTCAGCCCCTAAAGTTATAAATTATTTAAGTTGGGCCTTTTAAGGTTAAGGGCTTTGTGTTTCAGCCCCTGAAGTTTGAAAATTTTCATTTTCAGTCCCTTAAGTTTGAAAATTTTCTAATAAAGCACCTAAAGTTCTGAAATTCTCTAATTTGGTCCTCTAAAGTTTGAAAATTTTCATTTTAGTCCCTAAAGTTTGAAAATTTTCTAATTCAGTCACTAAAGTTTGGAAATTTTGAAAATTGGTCCTTAAAGTTTGAATTTTTTTTTAAATTAAGTCCCTAAAGTTTGGGAATTTTCTAAATTGGCTCCTAAAGTTTGAAAATTTTCAAAATCAACCTTTAAAGATTGAAAATTTCCTATTTTGGCCCTCTAAAGTTTGTTTTTCTTTCAAATTGGGACCTAAAGTTTAGAATTTCTCTAAATTGGCCAATAAGGTTTTGGGAAAATTGTAATTAAGCCCTTCAAGCTTAAAATTTTACAGAATTGGCCACCTAAAGTTTAAGAATATTGCAATCGACTCTTTCAACTTAAGGATTGCTTTATTCTAAAGTTTTGAATTCTAAAATTCAAATCCTAAAGTCAAATATAGATGCAAATCAATGGATTTCAGTTTCAAATCTTGGTACATCGGAATTTTTTGAGAGATATAATATTCGAAAGTAAGTTAGTTGAAGCAACATGTTGCCAAAGCAACCTCTCTTGTGGATATTAATTAACTTTGAATATTAGAAGGTATTTGTGTGTGTTATTCATTGCGGATATTGATCGGCCCAAAGGAAGGTCAATATTTGGCTCGAATTTCACATGCACCTGTGGTGATAAACACCTGGCAATTATTTGGTTTAACGTGTGACCCATAAATCGGTCCAAAGAAAGGTTTATTGGTTAACATGTCTTATTGCCAGTGTTTGATCACTACACCAAGGGAAAATTAGGTGTTTGTGTATTATTTCATGCGGATATTGATCGGCCCAAAGGAAGGTCAATATTTGGCCGGAATTTCACATGAACTTGTGGTGATAAATACGTGACGTTTATTTGGTTTTACGTGTGATCAATAAATCGGCCAAAAGAAAGGTTTGTTGGTTGACATGTCTTACTGTCAGTGTTTGATTACTACACCAAGAGTACCACTTACAAGTCAATATTTCTGTCCAAAGACTAAATATTGATGTTGTGCTAGGTATCTTGTGATGTGTCCTACCATTATTTGAAAGTATGATTTGCATAATAAGGTATTTATGTGAGCTATTTTGTTTAAGTGTTCTCTATTCGTTTTCAAATTCTGCTAGTAGTATATCTACAAGCTCAAATTTAATCCCTGTATTTATGGAACAACTTCAATGATCAAAACAAGAACATTAAGTTTTCGGTGGCTGCATGGATCTAGACCCTGTACTAAGGATTGAGCAACCTGCTCCTCTTACGGATGAAAGTTCATCTAATCAAATGAGGAACTTTGAGAAGTGGGATTGCTTAAATTACGTGAGTCTCATGATTATTAAGCGCGGCATTTTGGAAGCCTTTAGTCGTACAGTATCTGAGGAGGTAAATAATGCCAATGAATTCCTTGCCAAAATTAAGAAACATTTTACGAAAAACGATAAGGCTGAAACAAGCACGCTTATGCAAAGCTTGATTTCAATAAAGTATAAAGGAAATGGGAAAATAAGGGAGTACATCATATAGATGTCTCACATTGCTTCAAAACTTAAGGAACTAAAATTCGACTTGTCTGATGACTTGCTCGTGCATTTGGTATTGATATCGCTTCCTGCACAATATAGTTAATTTAAGGTTAGTTATAACTGTCAAAGTAGAAATGGACTCTCAATGAGCTCATTTCATAGTGTGCAAGCTTCTTGCACAATTAAGTCAATTTAAGGTCAGTTGTAACTATCAAAGGGAGAAATGAACTCTAAATGAGCTCATTCTATTTTGTGTGCAAGAGGAAGAAAAGTTGAAGCAGGACAGAATTGAAAGTGTTCACTTGGAAAACACTTCTAAAGATAAGGGCAAGAAAACAAATAAAGAAAATAAAGTTGTTAAGGGTTTAAAACGAAAGAAACCACATAAAGACATTAAGGATTGTTTCTTTTATCAAAAATCTGGACATTTAAAGAAATATCATACATAATACCAACTAAAGCTGCTGCTAAAATACCTTAAAAGCTTTTGACAGGCAGAAAAGCTTAGTCTAAAGCGTTTTCACATTTGGGGATGTCCAGCTAAGGCTAGGCTTTATAGGCCATATAAAGAAATTGGACTCCAAAACAGTCAGCAGCTACTTTATTGGTTATTCTGAGCGTTTAAAGGGCTATTAATTTCATGATCCCACACTTAAGTCAACTTTTGAAACGGGAAATGCAACATTTTTCTGAGGATGTTGAGTTTGGGGGAGAAATAAGGTTAAAGATATTGTCTTTAAGGAAGAAGTTGAGGAAGGATCGGTTTCGATTCCTACTATTGCTTTTGACAATGTGCAAGTTTTTATGCATGTCATTGATCAATAAGTATATCCGAAACCTCAATTCGACAATATTGAAGAACCTCCCATCCAAAATAAGGTAAATTTCAGAAGTACAAACTCAACAACCTCAATAACTAAAGCCATTAAGGAGATCCACGAGAGAAAGAGAAAAAATGCTATTCCGAATAATTTAAATAGTATTTTTCCAAGAACATAAGGAAATAATGGAATGGTGGAAGATGGTCCAATCAATTCCATCAGGCCATGCAGGGTTCTAACTCTCAGAAGTGGATTGATGCCATAAATAAGGAGTATAAGCATATGCAAGACAATAAAGTTTGGGATCTTGTCCCATTACCAGAAAGTGTTGGTCTTAAATGGACTTTTAAACCAAGAGGGATTTGAAAGGTAATGTAGAAAGATATAAAGTTCGTCTTGTATCTGAATGCTTTACATGGAATGATGACATTGATTATAAAGAGACTTTCCCTTTGGTTTCTACGAAAGACTCTTTCAGGAAAGTTAGGTTGTTGCACATTTTGACCTCGAGTTACATCAAATGGATACTAAGGTGGCGTTTCTCAATGGTGACATTGATGGGACGATCTATATGGTGCAATCAGTAAACTTTGTGTCAGTAGACCCAAAGAAAATGGTTTGCAAATTAAAGAAATCAGTTGTGTACTCAAGTCAGCTTCCCGTTAAGGGTAATACAAATTTTATCAAGCAATTATCTCATTTGGTTTTGAGATTAATGTTGTTGATGATTGTATGTATTACAAGTTCAGTGGGAGTAAATGTATTTTCCTGATTTTGTATGTTGATAACATATTGCTTGCCACTAATGATATAGGCATGTCACATAAAAATTATGAGATTTTTGTCAAGGAATTTTGAGATTAAAAATCTAGGTGACGTCTCTTTTGTATTAGGAATTCAGATACACAGGGATTGTTCTCAGGGTATTCTTGAATTGTCACAAAAGGGCTATATCGATAAAGTGCTTAAGAGGTTTGGCATGCAAGACAGTAAATCAGGGGACACCCCTATCGCTAAGGGAGATAATTTAGTCTCAACTAATGCCCGAAAAGTTATCTTGAAGTTAAAGAAATGCAGAGGATCCCATAGAGTTAAGCTATAGAAAGTCTGATGTATGCTCAAATTTGTATGCGTTCGGATATTGCATACATTATTGGGATACTAAGGAGATATTTAAGTAACCCTGGGATGGATCATTTGGAAAGCAGCCAAACATGGGTTATAAGGTATTTAAAGAGAACAAAAGATTACATGCTCACATACAGAAAATCGGATCAGTTGGAGATAATATGGTATTATGATTCCAATTTTTGCTAGATGTCAAAACAGTAGAAGATCCACATCAGGCTACATCTATCTTCTGGTTGGAGGAGCTATTTCCGGAAGGAGTGCTTGACAAACACTTTAGCTTCTTTCACTTGGCAGCACAGTTTGTAGCAATTTTGGGAGCATCTAATTATGGAATATAGCTGCGAAATTGTCACTGGGCTGCATATTCTGTACGGTATAGAAAGACTACTAAAGTTATATTGTGACAATAACTCAGCCGATTTATATTCCAGTAACAACAGGAGCTCAACTAAGTCAAAATACATTGACATAAGTTCCTGGTTGTGAAGGATACAGTTCAGAGTGGACATGTGTCAATAAGAGCACATTGGGACAAACTCCATAATTGCGGATCCGCTTACTAAAGTATTACAACCCAAGGTCTTTCATGAGCACAATGCTCATATGGGTGTTGTATTTCTTAAGGATATTTGGTTTCAGTGGGAGTTTGTATTTTGGGTGCATTAGACACATTTATTGTCCTTTTGAATACAGTTTAAAGTTAAAGTTATTTACAGCTGTATGGTTTGAGGTTTATTATCTCTAAACTCGTTTGAGGATGATCTCACTAAAGTTGGACCAGTTGGAAATAGGCATGTTGAAGATCACATTACATGTAATTTCCATGCTACACATCCATACTTGATCCATGTCATTCAGTGATGTCGATATACGTGACCATTAATAGGTTTTGTTACGATTAATGTAGCGAAAGCCGCTTTGATCCTATGTTGATATAATTGATGGACCGGATTGTTTGGGGATGCATTCAGTAATGATAGCAAAATTCTTAGTACTCATAAGGTTATGATTGATACACAATTGTAAGGTTACACATATAGCCCAAGTGGGAGATTGTAAGGATTTTAATCAATCGTGTGGGCTTATATGTGAATTATTGTGTATTGAATAAAATGCTATCAAATTTGGTTAAGCCCATTTAAAGTGATCTAATAAGGATTTTATATATATCGGGATTTAATGCATCTAATTAAATGTATGGACTTTTATGTGTAGATACCAGGCCATTACCTAATTCATGATGGGCCGGATTAGGTTAACTGACAATATAGTATATAAAGTCGGTTATGGTCCCTGAATCGTACGTACTGTTCATTTTGTCTAACATCCCATCATCAGAGAGAAAATTAGGACTACGTATTGATTTGGAAGATCCAACCAACCGAATCGTTCATCGTGAATCATGTTTGATTAAGGTTTGCTTCCGCTTCAGTTATTTAATTCTTGATAATTCAGCATGATGATTTATTTTGGATCATAGATAAATAATTATCTGTGATAAATTTTCTAACACCACAGCCCCACCTCAAATTTACCCAAAAAATCAATCCCAAAACCAAGAAAATAAATTAAACCATAAGCTCACCTTGACCTCCGACGGGTTAGATCGAAGTATGACCGGAACGAAGCTCCAACCCGCCACTTCTTCCTCTCGGTTCGCACATCAATTTCACCAAACCATCCTTCCGCCGCCCCTACGCCCGCCGTCTTCGCCGCCCCTCAATGGCGGTGTCACCGCTTGCGAACGCCGGTGAATGCACCGGCGGCCCCGTCTCCATCTCGTCGAGTTGTTCGACTCTCCTATCCGTTGAGCGAAGTGAGAGAGAGAGAGAGAGAGAGAGAGAGAGAGAGAGAGAGAGAGAGAGAGAGAGAGAGAGAGAGAGAACCGAAGTTTTGTTTTTAAAAGTTGATTTTATAAGATTTACCTTTAAGCCCCCATTCTATGATAGTCATTCAAATCTGATCCCGAGTTTTTAAAAATTATTTTACTTCAGCCCCTTCTTTTCTAAAAATGAGTTCTTCATCCCAAAAATCCTTTTTAATCCCAATGAGTAGACTCAATTGTTTTTAAAACTTGTTAGTCCCAGCAAAATTAGATGTCCTTTATTTTTTTGATCCAAATCTCAAAACAATGTATTTTGACCTTTGATTTCTACTTAAATTCCAATTTGGCCAAAAAACTTTCGGAGTTGTCAAAACAGTCCTTAATTCCAGCTATTTGCACGAATAAGTCCTTTGATTTTAAAATATTTATATTCAGTCCCTGTGTTTTTGAAATATTGTATTCAGCTCTTAAGTTTTGCAATCATTTAATCTCAGCCCCAACTGTTTTGAAAATAAATTAGTTAAGTCCCCAAGATTTTTAAAACGTATGAGTTAGCCAAATAGTTTTCAAAATCATCTATTTTGGTCCCAACTTTGCTAGATTTTCAATTTAAACCCTAAACTTTTTTTTCCCCAAAAAACTCTTCTTTTTAAAAACCTTTGAATTCCAAAATACTAGTTTAAGATTTATTTTATATATTGGCTAGACGAGGCGTTTGGTCGTTTAGGAGATTGACGTTTTTTCCGCTCAATAAACTCGAGAAATAAGGTAGACTCCTACTACAAACTTATTTTCTAAAATGCGCACAAATAATTATTTGTATTATAAATCTTGCATGTATGATTGTGTTCATAACAATTACTTGTCTTTGGACATGACAATTACTTGTCTTCGGACATGAGACTACTTGCCTCCGGGTATGACAATTATTTGCTTGTTTAAGAATGATGTTATGAGAATTTACTTGCTTAAGTGCATGAGACTACTTGAATATCATGATTATTTGCTTTATTTGTAATACCAATTATTATTATGCGCCGAGTTTACTGAGTATTTCTATGAAATGCTCACCCTTTCTTTAAACTTACAAATTTTCAGATTTCGGAGTTGGCGACGGAGCGCGCTATGGTGGCTATTGAGGAATTATTAATTATGTTTTGATAAAATAAATTGAACACGTTTATCTCGAGATTTCGAATTTCCTCATTATTATCTACATTATTTTTGAAAGTTGAATTATTGATCGTTGGAGTCAGTTTTTATAAAATAATGCGATTGGAATTTCAATAAGTTTGCGCTCAATCATTATTTTCGAAAAACCAATTTGAAAGGATGACGTGGTGTTCCGGGTGCTTAGAACTCGGGGCGTTACAACGTGGATGTTTTGTTCATAGAAAAAATTATTGGAGACCTGCAATAGAGATTTTACAAGAATAACTATTTGAGTATCAATGGTTAATCTCTAACATTCGTTGGTGGAATTGATCATTTAACTTGAAGTCATCATAGTACCTTACATGAGGACAATCATACTTTGGTGATGTCGGATTTTGCTCTGAAAGGAGTTTTTAATATGATGTTATTTTGGTATATCAAGAATCATAAGAAGGTTGTGAATGATAAATATATGATTCGTCACTCTTAGATAGTAAGATATTATGATCTACGTTTTATTTGTTAAGTCGATATCGAAATCCTTGGCCAAGGTGAATTAATAAACTCAAAAATAGTTTCGACATTTATTAACTTATGATCAATGAATGAGATTCATACATTTTCATATCTCGTAATTGATTCATCATATCGACGAAGAGATTAGAGTTTCATGATAAATAAAAAGTTTGGTTTTTTTATAGCACGTTGCATTTCCCGTCATATGTATTGCCTTGATACATTGCTAAATGTCAATATGGGACAACATACGTGAAATAATTAATCTAGGAGAAGTAATGATTAATTAAAAAGGGAGATTTAATTAATCTAGATCAAAATAAAATTTCACGTCGTTCAACATCGTGATCAGGAACCTAGAGGGTCTCACAAAATGGGAGAACTAGAAAAATATAATTAGAATTAATTAATTAACAAGTGTTTGATATTTTTAGAATTAATTAATTATGTTGTTCATTAATAGACCCGAGTTAATTAATTAGATTAGATTAGTTAAACCATATGGATCGGGTCATGTCTTGGGGGGTCAAGCCCGCTTTGACATATATTAGTAAACAACTAGGGTTTAGAAACGTATAACTTAATTCAATATTCTCTTGTTAGTACAAGAATAGAGAAATCATAATCTCTCATTCTTGTTCTCTCGTGTGGATTACAATTGGAGATTGGAATAACTGTGACACCTAGTGTACTATAATTTTTTCCTTTTCCACCACCTCTCGTCCCATGTAGACTGAGATCTTAATACTAGAGGTCTATCTACTGGAGCTATAACTGAGATTGTAGTTTCTTCATGTGTAGTTGTGTTTTCTATTGTAGTAGTTGCACTTTGAATGAAAGGTTATTTTGCATGAATGGACTTGAGTCCGCATTTTGATATAGGATTGACCAATGATCCATCCCCATCGCCCCATCAGTTGGTGCTTCATTACTGTGATTATATTGTAGAAGTTACAAGAAAAACATGGAAATTTATCTTTTTGTGGTTAAATATTAGATATTTTTGGTTATGTATTGACTATTACTTTTTGTTGAAAGTGCAATTACAATTTACCTTATCCAACACAAATTCTTGTTAATTTGTTTATTGTTCTTATCCTCAATCTTGTTAATTTAAATGTGGCTATCGAATGTTGAATTGAAACTTTGGACAAAATATTAGCAGGTACAAAAATTTGGTTGCTAAAGGTATTTTATCGATACAAGATTCAACAATCAGAGTTTGGTTGGTAAATGCCTTTTTGCAACCAAATTTTTGTTGTTGGACCATATTAATATATATATTTTTTAACATTCACTTATCAATTTTGTAATTGTTGAAGCTTATGAAGAGAATCCTTCAATGACCAAGACTTGGTCGCAAAAGTTATACTTGTAGCGATCACGCATTGGTCCAAAGAAGTTGCCAACATTCACAAACCAAATAATTTTGGTTCATGTAGGTAACTCCAGGGACCAAATATTGGTCATTGAAAGGTAAGCATTAGTGACCAATTTTAAGGTGGTCGCTAAATGTACATTTTTCCATTTGGTCACTGTCGTTATATATTAGTGACCAACATTTGGTTGGTCGCTAAAACATTTGGAGGAAAATTTACATGATTTTTGTGATGTTTCAGCGACCAACCATCGTGGTCGCTGAAAAATTTGGTGGCTGAAAGGTAAGAATTAGAGACAACACTTTGGTTGCTGAAAGGTAAGCATCGATGACCAAATTTAAGGTAGTCGCTAAATGTGAATATTTTACAACCAAATATGGTACCTTAATTTGTTATATATAGCGACCAATTCAATAGAAATATTTGGTCAATGAAAATTCAAGTTTAGCGATCATCATGAGTTGGTCGCTAAAGACTTTCAGCGATGATGAATTAGCGACCATCGTATGACTACGATTTATTGGTCTTCAACGACCAATTTTTTTTGGTCGTTGAGGACCTTTTTTTTGTAGTGTATTATGATTTCTATCTAAACACAAAGCATCTCAACATGTGATACATTCTCAAATTTAAACCTTTTTAAATAACTTTTTCCGCAGTGATGAAAGTTATAAGCAAATATTATCAACTAGATCAATAACCGAGGTTCAACCCAACTAACACCTAAAGCAAGTGAATGTGTAATATACACAATTAAAAAATTAACGAACAATAGCATGTAACAAGTCAAAATTATTATATCTAGATTTATTTTATTAAAACTTAATAGTAATCAATCATAAATCAAAACAAAAAGTTAATCTATATCTAGATTTGGTTGTGCAGGAAAAACCATTGAAGAACTATTCAAGAGAAAAAAGCTTTGGCACTCTTTGCTAGTAAAAGATCCATTAGAAAAGATTCAAGTTATAGAATTGGTCCAAATAAAACTAAGCCTTTGTTTGGTACCCATTAAATTTTAATCTCTCTCTCTCTCTCTTACTTTTAATCACACATTCTCCAATAAAATAATATTATACTTTTCCCTCTCTAATTTTAAATCACACATCCTTTCAAAAATCACTATTCCAAAATATATTTTCCCAAATAATTTGATTATAATGGGGCACAAACAAGAATTAAATCTTAGTAGACTCTTATCTCAATCTTTAATTACCAAAGAACTCGTCGATTGTGTACTTCAACATAAGCTCGATGACTTCTTTTCCATTTTTGGGTCACCAAGAACAAACTTGTTCCTTTCAAACTGAAACTCTAGTCACCTCTTCAGAACTCTGAAGGCTTTTGGTAATTGATTTTATTGGTGTTTGATCTTTTGGTATCATGGTGTTTTTGATCTTGTTGTTGAGTCAAAAGATTTATGGATTATATAATTGATCTTCAACAAAGTGTTCTCTCAAATGAATAGATGTTCAACATAGATTTGGGATGAAATATGACTGGTGAGTATTTATAATATTAAGTATTTGAGGTTGTAAAAAGTTTAAATATTACGAATTAGGGTTTCAACATGTAACACAATCGCTCGAGCGGACATCGACGCTTAGACATTGTAAAAATCGCTTGAGCGGCCAACGAGCGCTCTCCGAACAGTTGTCAGTATTTTTTGTCATATATTTTAGCCTTTATTCCATCACAGGAAAAATTACGAGGATATATCCTTCTGTGATAGTTCACTTTTCTCCTAACATATAAATACTTGGAGATCTCATGGTTTGGACTCCTGCACACTTTCGTGGGGCTGGCTATTTGATGGGTTGGAGGTTCGAATACCAATTGCTAGTCATTGGGTGGTAAGCTTCCCATTGGTTTAGAATCATTCTCTTCGGATTCCTAATTGAAATCCAACTTTGACTTTGAAGGATTTACTGCCATTTATGGTAGGGATGCATTCTCAGCTATCGATGTCCAATTTATCTCCTGTATGGTAACTTTCTAGGGCCCAAAAGTGATCTACATACACAGATCACTTTCAGCAAAGCTCTCTATTCAGCAAAGCTCTCTACTCCCACGCTCTGACTATCATACCTTTACCTTGATCTTTTCCCACTTGAAAGACTGATATGACTACTCTTGCCTTTTCTAGTAGATGACAGGCAAGACCTGCTCTTAGTTGTTGTGGTTTATCATTCTTATTCCTACCGCATTCTTTTTGGATTGACATGCTATCTTGGTGGTTCTTGCTAGGCTTGATAGAGAATTCCATTCTAGCAATTTATTTGAACTTGACTTGTTATCAAACAATTTTCTGGCTTAAATTTTCATAGACGGTGTTAATTTTTCGACCTCAAAAGCCAGATCAAAAGTCCCTTTCACGTGACAAATGCTTTCTCTCCTGAAACTCCAATGAAAATTGCTAGAAATTAGAGTTGATAAGGACACATGGCATCATTACATAGTGAGTTTTTAACTATCTATTACCTTTTCACATTTTATTCACCATACCATGCCTCTGTTTGACCCTCATTTTTTTAAAACAAAATTTACTCAACACTCAATCTCAACCATCCATCTTAGTCAAGCTTATAATTTTTGACTTTTCAAACATTTTTTAACTACACATTCTCCCAAAAATGCTATTCAAAACCACATCACTCACAAAATAAAAGGAGACAAACACACGCCACATGTTCTTTTTACTCTTTGGTTATTATATCACTTTTAAAAAGTTGAACATTCTTATTTGAATGTGTTTCTATTGACATACAAAAATGAGGCTCAGGTAAATGGCCCAAAGAACGAGGCCCAATTAGGGATGGGCCCAAAGGAGACCATGTACAAATCCAAGGCAAGACAATAGGGCAAAGGCCCAACATTGCTCAAATGTGCAAGACACGAAAAGTTTGGGCGAATGGAACATTTCAATGTCATTTAGGTGACAGTTATTGAAATAGTTAATGGGAAACCTTATCACATCCCCACGATCCAAGAAATTAGGCTGAGTAGTGGGATAACGGCAACAGTTTTTGGACAAGTCATCCATTATAGAGAAAGTGGGCGGTTACATGGTGATAAAGCGATTAGCAAGTGGTTTTGGAAGAGGAAGACTGTTAAAGGAGTATAAAAGAGAAAAGGGAACATAGAAGAAAAGACCGATCAATGAACTCTCAAAAGAGAACTATGTAATTTACTTTCATTTCAATTTCCTTGTCAACTTTCATTTAATTTGTGTGCTTGTACCCCTTGGAGGCATTTCGGTTTCATTGTAAATCTTCGTAAATAAACACCCCTCATTGGGACTTTGTCTTGAGAGGTTGTTGTTCCTTTTACATCATCTTAATCTCCTTTTAATTGTTATCTATTTCTCTCGTGAAACAATTTGGCATGCTCAGTGGGACGACTTTGGTGTTTGAAGATGCAAAGACTGAAACAATATGACTTATAAGAACTCCGATAAGGAGGCAGCA
The DNA here is from genome assembly GCA_963555705.1 of Ligustrum vulgare. Taxonomy (NCBI): domain Eukaryota; kingdom Viridiplantae; phylum Streptophyta; class Magnoliopsida; order Lamiales; family Oleaceae; genus Ligustrum; species Ligustrum vulgare. Next base: position 32,899,630 of record OY743171.1, on the reverse strand, counting down.
AGCCATCAAGTCCAGTCTGTGATCGAGAGATATGAGGAGCAACAAAGTACTCCAGAAACAGAGGGACAAAGTCAGAGCTGTTATGAACCAATGGCAGAATTAAGTCCTCGAACCATGCATGCACTACTTGGCGAACTTACCCAAGATGTGGTTGAACAGGTAAATCTGTAATATGTTCATAACATGAAAAAGTTTATTCAAAATGAAAGAATCCTCTATGACAATATGGCCAAGCAACTAAGAACTTTACATGACACCATGAATAAGTTAACGGGCCAAGTTTGTCAGTCAACTTTTCCAAACACAGGACACCATTTTCAAGCTAGAATAATTGTGGGACATAATCGTACAGTTGTTTTAGCGCCCCGAGTTCCGTATACCCGATTCACTACGTCATTTTCTGTCTAAATTTTTCGAATAATATTTTTGCGGAAGAAATAATTGAAATTCATTTTTGGCAACATTAAATAAACTGTAATGGCCGCTAAAATTGAAAACATTTATGAAACCATTTGAAATAGTAAATCGAACCATTAATATTGTAAAGAAATTGTCAATATCATAATTTCTCAAATAAATGAACTTCCCTAAATTATTCGATTGTTTGGAAAATACGGAAATCATTAACGTCAAACTTTCAACCGTTCAACGATTATTGCCACCATCATTCATCGCTCGCCACCGTCTCCGAAATCTGCAAAACTGTTAAAAAGTAGGGTGAGTATTTCATGGGGAAAATACTCAGTAGACTCATCGCAAATTAATTTAATTTATAAGATGATTAAACACATAAATCCCGGCTCTTTATAAAACGGGCATTGATAGAGCTTCTTTATAAAACGGCTCTTGATAAAACTCATATTGTGCATTACAGCACGGGACATATTTTGCAAATCATAGGCTCTTTGAAAATAGCTCTTTGAAAACAGCTCTTTGAAAACCATATACTTATAAAAACATTTTAATTATGCCAAGCATAATTTCTTTTGAAAGCATAACATAAGATAAGATTGAAATCCTCATAAACATAGGGAGACACAAGAACTTTACCGAACTTAGGTGGCAAGAATTCTTATACAGTAAAATCATAATAACAGTAAGTTTTCATCATAACATAGGATAATATCGAAATCCTCATAAACATAAGAATTTTACCGAACTTAGGTGGCAAGAATTCTTATGTAGTAAGTATACCAAGCATAATTTTCTGAAATTCATAGGGATCAATTGCATCATAACATAAGATAGGATCGAAATCCTCATAAACATATGCGACAGGAATTTTACCGAACTTAGGTGGCAAATCCTCATAAACATATGGAAACATAGGAATTTTACCGAACTTCGTGGCAAATCCTCATAAACATAGGAGACACAAGAATGTTACCGAACTTAGGTGGCAAGAATTCTTATGTGTAGCGCTACTAAAACTCCAGTCCCCTTAACATATCATAACTTATCATATGGGACCCAAAACAATCTTGGTAGATTGATTTCATAGCAATGATCCAAAAAAACATTTTCGTGAAGCATAGGGTATACTTACTTTTCGTAAAAACATAAAGTATATTTTCTTTTCATAAAAACATACTTACTTTTCATAACAACATAAGGTATATTTACCTTTCATAAAAACATACTTGTTTTTTCTTAAAAATTGACTTTCACAAGTCACATGACATTCATATGAAATCATAATTTAAATCAATTAATAAGTGCGAGTCTACCTCAAATCCGACGAGTGCAAAGTTGAGCGGGAATGACTTCAATTTCTTTAAATTCTCCGTACGCTTCGTCTTAGCCAATAAGTCACTTTAGTATATCAAATATATAGTTCAAAATGATAAATTATATTTTGAGGACTAAAATTGATGTTTTGAAAGTTGAGGGACTAAAATGAATACTTTGAAAGTTGAGGGACTAAAATGAATACTTTTAAAACTTGGCTTAAAAGTAAATCAACAGTGACTGAAATAATAGATTTTGAAAATGAAAGGGCTGATTAAAACTCATTTAAAACTTAAAGGACTGAAATGATAGTTTTTTGAAAACATAGGGACTAATTTGAAAACCTTTTAAACTTGAGGACTAAAAGGTAATTTCCGAAAACATAAAATATTAAAATCAACATTTTCTCTCTCAAAACCACTCTCTGTCTCACGACCTAACCCTCTCTCACTCGCGATCGGAAAGACGGAAGAAGGTCACTGTCCGACGGAGTTGCCAGCGAATACTCCGGCGCAGGTGCGGCGAACTGCGGGAGGGGTGGTAGACTAAGTTTTTATGCGGTTTAGGTGCGAGATATAGCTAAACCGAGGCTTGGAGTTCGCGATTGGGTTTTGAGATTTCGGCGAAGGGAGCAGCGCTTGAGGTAAGTAACTGGTTTACGTTAAATCCTGGGTTTTTGGTTTGGATTTTGAGTGTTTGATTTATGATAGTGGGCAGAGTTTGGTGGTTGGACTGCGGTGTGGTGGTTGGGTGATTTCTTGAATTGAGGGCAGTGGACTGGTGATATTCATGATGCCGTCGAGGTTTGGTTGTGGCTGCGAAGGGTTGTAAGCGGTGAATTGATTTGATTGTGGTGATTGCTTCCGGTGGAGGTTCTGGTATTGGGGGGGAAATTCTTGGTTGTGATGATGATTGGTGATGATGAAATGTGGTGATGCAGTGACAGTGTGAATTGTGATGAAGGAGGGCTGAAGCAGATAGTGGAATTTGGCAGCTTGGTGGCCGTGACTTAGAAAATTGACTAACTTTGATTAAGAAATGTATTTAAAACAGATATATTTTGGACTGAAAATAAATCTGAGAATGGATGAATTTTGAGATAAAAATTGAATTACATATTTTGGACTTAAAATAATTTAATAAGGAATATTGGAATTAAAATGATTTTGAAAATGATACTTTAATTAAAATAATATAATTATAGAAATTCGGATTTTAATTTAAAATCGAACAAATTCGATATTTCTTGACTTGGCTAGACGAATTCGTCGCGGCATAAATTTCAAAACAATAGCGACTCAATTTTCTAAATATTAAAATAATTATTTATTGCATAAAAATTCTGGGTCGCTATAGTTGTAAGTCCAAATCAAGGAATAGAATCACTTTTTAGACAGTCTACTTCCGACCTGAGGGGTAGTGGAATGGCAAACTTTAGTAATGGTAATGAGATGCCAAACTTGGGGGGTAACCTAAATGTAAGGGACAATGTCCAAAACAATAGACAAAATAATCGTGTGTTAATGATAGGGGTAAATATTCAGGAAAATGGTAACAATGGTTTAAACAATGGCATTTTCACTGGAAATCCGTTGCCAAACCTAAAGCCTCAGGTGACACCACTAGGAAACCAACCCATGGGTGTCCCTTATGATCCCAACGTCTTTTGAGAGATCAAATCGTCGAGATAGTGCGAGATCAAATGGCTGTTGGATGCGTCCTTGTATTAGGCCGACTTACACAAAGTCGTACCCTGATTGGGTAGATCAAGCATATTCATGACCTAGTGGGTACAAAGTACTAGAATTTTCTTTGTTCACTAGCCTGGGAGAAGTTTCTACTCTAGAACATACAGTGATGTGATCCCGGGAGGGGGGTCACAACGAACACGCTGAATTAAAAAAAATAAAGATAGGACCTGGACCCAACAATCACGACGCAATAAATTGACGATGCGGATTGAAGAACTGAGGTTTTCGAAACGCCACAAGGGATGCCAAACTCCTTGATAAGTTTCTGATTGGAACGCCACAAACATTCAAGAAAATATTTGATAAGTTCTAGGAATTGTTCTTCAAGAACAAGAAAAAGGAATCCTCCTTTTTGAGAGAGAAAATTCTCACATTCATTCAATAATGTCAAAGTTGTTGCCTCATAATGAAAAACAAAGCAAGATAATGTAGAAACTGACCTAACTAGGGTTTGCCACTAATTTGGGCCCAAAACATAAAAGTAATTAATAAAAACGAAATTAAATTAACAGAATGCGAATTCTGGAAAATTAGGTGTTACGGCCGTAAAAATGTCACTTACGGCCGTAAGTGACTTTCTGTTAGTGAGTTACGGCCGTAACAAGAGTTCTCACGGCCGTAAGTATCAATTTTGCTGAATTGCTCAAATCCATCAGAGAAGGAGTTACGGCCGTGAACTGTAGTCTTACGGCCGTAAGTAATAAAATCCTGGAATTCTTGCTTTTGACCCGAGGGAATGTTACGGCCGTGAACAACAGACTTTACGGCCGTTAATGTGTCATTGGCCTCCAAACTTTGCCCCTTTGATTTGGCTCGACCCCTTTGTCTTCTCGGCTCGCTTCCAACATGAAACTTGTGCCGTTTCTTGCGTAGATCACTGTCACATTGCCCATAGGTCGACTTTTCCTTTGGTCTCCTACTTCGGATCACATCATCCCCCCTTTCTTGGAAAGGATTCGACCTCGAATCCGTATATGGCCTCTCCTTTATGTATCTCTTTCGTTGGTTCGATTGACCTGTTCCTGTTTTGTGCAATGCATCATCCTTTGGGGTTGTCCTGTCCGGCAATTAATTTTCCTTTTGGCCTTAGTTTTGTAATTTGATCGTAGTACCTGCAAAACAGAATTAGCCAAACTAGGGAGGGATGTGTTAGCAAATGTAAGTAAACTCATTTTTGTGGGTGACTCTCTTCTCTTTTTCTTTTCTCTCTTGAGCTCACCTTTTTCTGAGGTCGTGGACTCAACTCTCTTGTTTTCAATTTTCACACCCTCTCCTTTTTCTGAGGTCGTGGCCTCAACGCTCGTATTTTTCCCCTCAAACTCGCTCTTTATTTTCAATTGGTCCTCTTGGACCTCTTTAGGCGTTAGTGGAGCAAGTGTGATCCTTTTTCCACCCTTCACGAAAGAATATCTATTTTTGAACCCATCATGCACCACTCTCCTATCATGTTGCCATGGCCTTCCCAATAAAATATGCCCAACATGCATAGGGACCACATCACACACCACCTCATCTCTATAACCCCCAATGGTGAATTTAATATTAACCTGCTTGTTCACCTTAAGTTCTCCCGACTCGGTTAACCACTGTAATTTATAAGGGTTGGGGTGTTTCACCTTAGGCAAGCCCAACTTCTCCACCAATAATGTGCTAACCACATTAGTACAACTTCCTCCATCAATTATCATCCCACAAACCTTTTTCCCCACCAAACACCTAGTGTGGAAAAGATTATCTCGCTGTTCATCAATTTCAACCATCTTAGTTCAAGAATTTAGGACACGTCTATTCACAAGGGACCCTTTCACCGCATAAGTTAACCCCTCTTCATCGCTACTAGTAGCCCCAACATCCACTAACTTAGGCATTCCCTTAAATTCATCCTCAGAACTAATTTCACCGTTATCACGCAAGAGCATTACTTTCTTATTTGGACACTGCGATGCTATATGGCCGGACCCCAAACACTTAAAGCACTTAATATTTCTATCCCTAGGAGGTTGAGAATCAGGAATATTTTTACCTTTAGTTGTAAGTTCCTCCTTTCCCTTCGGGACGTGTTCATCATTGTGATCCTTCCTCGGTTGTGATGTAGGATAAGTTCCCGGTGATTGTTTAGATGTCCCCTTTCGCCTTAATTTCCTTTCCACCTTCATTGCCATGTGCACCATGTCTTCCAGTTCCACATAATGTTGTAACTCATCGATGTTTGCAATATCTCTGTTCAGCCCACTCAAAAATCTAGCAATTGTAGCTTCCCGATCCTCCACCACGTTGGCCCTAATCATGGCTACCTCCATGTCTCTATGATACTCCTCGACACTCCTAGAACCTTGCGTGAGCCCCTGCAACCTTTGATAAATATCCCTATGATAATGGCTTGGGACAAACCTCTTCCTCATGATGACTTTCATCTCACGCCACGTATCCACCGGCCCTTCACCATTCCTCCTTCGATCCTTCACCAACTGATCCCACCAATTAATCGCATAGTCAGGGAACTCAACGACCGCTAACTTCACCTTCTTTCCTTCAGAATAATTGTGGCAATCAAACATCAATTCTACCTTCTTCTCCCAATCTAGGTAAGCCTCCGGATCACTCCTCCCATGAAAAGGTGGAATAGACATTTTTATTTTACCTAGATTATCATCTATCTCATCCCGATCACCACGATCTCTTCTATTATTCGCCCTTTCATCCCTATCTCCTCTACCCCTTCTCCTCCTTACACTAGCCACAGGTGATTGGACACTACTTCCTTCACTTGCAAACTCTTCATCATCAAACCCGTATCCATCCCTTGGATTACGCCTCCCCCTAGGATCTCTCCGGTCTTCCCTCCTAGCTCTAGGTCCCGCATGATTTTGTTCCCTACGCAACTTGTTAATAGTTTCCTCCTGCCTATCCATCCTAGTCATCAACCTCTCAAATTGCTCATGTAAAGTCTCCATCACACCTACAACATTATTATTCACCCTATTCATACCTTCAGGTCGTTTGTTGTGGCTCGTTGATGAGGCTACTGGCTCCCTTCTGTAAATTCCCTGATTGTCCCCAACTGATGAAGATGATGAATCCTGTCTGCTAGACATTATTAGTCTTCACAGAAATAAGTATAAAATTCCTCACAAAAATATATCGCTCGTGTATCACTCAAAAGAATCCCCCTTCCAAGCGCTTCAAAAATAATTCCAAAACTCAATCAAGGGTAGGACACGATAGTCACGAGTAAGAACAAGAAAACTTGAAAATTGAGACAAATTCGGAATATTCGGGGATAAATATGAAATTTTCGGACTTTTTTTTTTTTGAATCCGAAATTCAACTACAAGTGCAACGTAACAAACGGAATTGAATTCGGATAAGAATTGACTAAAAGAAACAAGATTGAATTTTTTGTGGAATTTTATATGAATCGAACAAAGGAAAAAGTTACTGGCATGAAGAACACGAAAATCAAGAACTGAATCTAGATCCAAGCTCTGATACCAGATGATGTGATCCCGTGAGGGGGGTCACAACGAACACGCGGAATTAAACAAAATAAAGATAGGAAAGACCCAGATTCAACCAAGAACACAAGATCATAATAATTAAAAATACTGGAATAAATAAAACTGACGATAGGACCTGGACCCAACAATCACGACGCAATAAATTGACGATGCGGATTGAAGAACTGAGGTTTTCGAAACGCCACAAGGGATGCCAAACTCCTTGATAAGTTTCTGATTGGAACGCCACAAACATTCAAGAAAATATTTGATAAGTTCTAGGAATTGTTCTTCAAGAACAAGAAAAAGGAATCCTCCTTTTTGAGAGAGAAAATTCTCACATTCATTCAATAATGTCAAAGTTGTTGCCTCATAATGAAAAACAAAGCAAGATAATGTAGAAACTGACCTAACTAGGGTTTGCCACTAATTTGGGCCCAAAACATAAAAGTAATTAATAAAAACGAAATTAAATTAACAAAATGCGAATTCTGGAAAATTAGGTGTTACGGCCGTAAAAATGTCACTTACGGCCGTAAGTGACTTTCTGTTAGTGAGTTACGGCCGTAACAAGAGTTCTCACGGCCGTAAGTATCAATTTTGCTGAATTGCTCAAATCCATCAGAGAAGGAGTTACGGCCGTGAACTGTAGTCTTACGGCCGTAAGTAATAAAATCCTGGAATTCTTGCTTTTGACCCGAGGGAATGTTACGGCCGTGAACAACAGACTTTACGGCCGTTAATGTGTCATTGGCCTCCAAACTTTGCCCCTTTGATTTGGCTCGACCCCTTTGTCTTCTCGGCTCGCTTCCAACATGAAACTTGTGCCGTTTCTTGCGTAGATCACTGTCACATTGCCCATAGGTCGACTTTTCCTTTGGTCTCCTACTTCGGATCACATCATCCCCCCTTTCTTGGAAAGGATTCGACCTCGAATCCGTATATGGCCTCTCCTTTATGTATCTCTTTCGTTGGTTCGATTGACCTGTTCCTGTTTTGTGCAATGCATCATCCTTTGGGGTTGTCCTGTCCGGCAATTAATTTTCCTTTTGGCCTTAGTTTTGTAATTTGATCGTAGTACCTGCAAAACAGAATTAGCCAAACTAGGGAGGGATGTGTTAGCAAATGTAAGTAAACTCATTTTTGTGGGTGACTCTCTTCTCTTTTTCTTTTCTCTCTTGAGCTCACCTTTTTCTGAGGTCGTGGACTCAACTCTCTTGTTTTCAATTTTCACACCCTCTCCTTTTTCTGAGGTCGTGGCCTCAACGCTCGTATTTTTCCCCTCAAACTCGCTCTTTATTTTCAATTGGTCCTCTTGGACCTCTTTAGGCGTTAGTGGAGCAAGTGTGATCCTTTTTCCACCCTTCACGAAAGAATATCTATTTTTGAACCCATCATGCACCACTCTCCTATCATGTTGCCATGGCCTTCCCAATAAAATATGCCCAACATGCATAGGGACCACATCACACACCACCTCATCTCTATAACCCCCAATGGTGAATTTAATATTAACCTGCTTGTTCACCTTAAGTTCTCCCGACTCGGTTAACCACTGTAATTTATAAGGGTTGGGGTGTTTCACCTTAGGCAAGCCCAACTTCTCCACCAATAATGTGCTAACCACATTAGTACAACTTCCTCCATCAATTATCATCCCACAAACCTTTTTCCCCACCAAACACCTAGTGTGGAAAAGATTATCTCGCTGTTCATCAATTTCAACCATCTTAGTTCAAGAATTTAGGACACGTCTATTCACAAGGGACCCTTTCACCGCATAAGTTAACCCCTCTTCATCGCTACTAGTAGCCCCAACATCCACTAACTTAGGCATTCCCTTAAATTCATCCTCAGAACTAATTTCACCGTTATCACGCAAGAGCATTACTTTCTTATTTGGACACTGCGATGCTATATGGCCGGACCCCAAACACTTAAAGCACTTAATATTTCTATCCCTAGGAGGTTGAGAATCAGGAATATTTTTACCTTTAGTTGTAAGTTCCTCCTTTCCCTTCGGGACGTGTTCATCATTGTGATCCTTCCTCGGTTGTGATGTAGGATAAGTTCCCGGTGATTGTTTAGATGTCCCCTTTCGCCTTAATTTCCTTTCCACCTTCATTGCCATGTGCACCATGTCTTCCAGTTCCACATAATGTTGTAACTCATCGATGTTTGCAATATCTCTGTTCAGCCCACTCAAAAATCTAGCAATTGTAGCTTCCCGATCCTCCACCACGTTGGCCCTAATCATGGCTACCTCCATGTCTCTATGATACTCCTCGACACTCCTAGAACCTTGCGTGAGCCCCTGCAACCTTTGATAAATATCCCTATGATAATGGCTTGGGACAAACCTCTTCCTCATGATGACTTTCATCTCACGCCACGTATCCACCGGCCCTTCACCATTCCTCCTTCGATCCTTCACCAACTGATCCCACCAATTAATCGCATAGTCAGGGAACTCAACGACCGCTAACTTCACCTTCTTTCCTTCAGAATAATTGTGGCAATCAAACATCAATTCTACCTTCTTCTCCCAATCTAGGTAAGCCTCCGGATCACTCCTCCCATGAAAAGGTGGAATAGACATTTTTATTTTACCTAGATTATCATCTATCTCATCCCGATCACCACGATCTCTTCTATTATTCGCCCTTTCATCCCTATCTCCTCTACCCCTTCTCCTCCTTACACTAGCCACAGGTGATTGGACACTACTTCCTTCACTTGCAAACTCTTCATCATCAAACCCGTATCCATCCCTTGGATTACGCCTCCCCCTAGGATCTCTCCGGTCTTCCCTCCTAGCTCTAGGTCCCGCATGATTTTGTTCCCTACGCAACTTGTTAATAGTTTCCTCCTGCCTATCCATCCTAGTCATCAACCTCTCAAATTGCTCATGTAAAGTCTCCATCACACCTACAACATTATTATTCACCCTATTCATACCTTCAGGTCGTTTGTTGTGGCTCGTTGATGAGGCTACTGGCTCCCTTCTGTAAATTCCCTGATTGTCCCCAACTGATGAAGATGATGAATCCTGTCTGCTAGACATTATTAGTCTTCACAGAAATAAGTATAAAATTCCTCACAAAAATATATCGCTCGTGTATCACTCAAAAGAATCCCCCTTCCAAGCGCTTCAAAAATAATTCCAAAACTCAATCAAGGGTAGGACACGATAGTCACGAGTAAGAACAAGAAAACTTGAAAATTGAGACAAATTCGGAATATTCGGGGATAAATATGAAATTTTCGGACTTTTTTTTTTTTGAATCCGAAATTCAACTACAAGTGCAACGTAACAAACGGAATTGAATTCGGATAAGAATTGACTAAAAGAAACAAGATTGAATTTTTTGTGGAATTTTATATGAATCGAACAAAGGAAAAAGTTACTGGCATGAAGAACACGAAAATCAAGAACTGAATCTAGATCCAAGCTCTGATACCAGATGATGTGATCCCGGGAGGGGGGTCACAACGAACACGCGGAATTAAACAAAATAAAGATAGGAAAGACCCAGATTCAACCAAGAACACAAGATCATAATAATTAAAAATACTGGAATAAATAAAACTGACGATAGGACCTGGACCCAACAATCACGACGCAATAAATTGACGATGCGGATTGAAGAACTGAGGTTTTCGAAACGCCACAAGGGATGCCAAACTCCTTGATAAGTTTCTGATTGGAACGCCACAAACATTCAAGAAAATATTTGATAAGTTCTAGGAATTGTTCTTCAAGAACAAGAAAAAGGAATCCTCCTTTTTGAGAGAGAAAATTCTCACATTCATTCAATAATGTCAAAGTTGTTGCCTCATAATGAAAAACAAAGCAAGATAATGTAGAAACTGACCTAACTAGGGTTTGCCACTAATTTGGGCCCAAAACATAAAAGTAATTAATAAAAACGAAATTAAATTAACAAAATGCGAATTCTGGAAAATTAGGTGTTACGGCCGTAAAAATGTCACTTACGGCCGTAAGTGACTTTCTGTTAGTGAGTTACGGCCGTAACAAGAGTTCTCACGGCCGTAAGTATCAATTTTGCTGAATTGCTCAAATCCATCAGAGAAGGAGTTACGGCCGTGAACTGTAGTCTTACGGCCGTAAGTAATAAAATCCTGGAATTCTTGCTTTTGACCCGAGGGAATGTTACGGCCATGAACAACAGACTTTACGGCCGTTAATGTGTCATTGGCCTCCAAACTTTGCCCCTTTGATTTGGCTCGACCCCTTTGTCTTCTCGGCTCGCTTCCAACATGAAACTTGTGCCGTTTCCTGCGTAGATCACTGTCACATTGCCCATAGGTCGACTTCTCCTTTGGTCTCCTACTTCGGATCACATCATATAGGGAGATTTACATTGCAATGTGGTGAAGTAACTGATTACCATAAGATGAGACTATTCCCTAGATCACTAATAGTAGTAGCTTTCTCACGGTTCATTAATTTTCTAGAAAATTCTATTCAAACACGGCAACAGTTGGAATAATTGTTCCATGCTCAATTTTATAAAACTGAGTCTAAAGTGACTTTGGCCGATTTGGCCAATTTACATCAAATGCCCAACGAATGGGAAAATGGTTTTCTTTAAAGGTTCAAAACTGCTAGAAGCAAATGTTTTGTACCTTAACCCGAAAAAGAATTTGTCAAGATAGCTCAAAATCATTTGAGTTTTGATTTTAAAAGAAGTTCAAAGACAGGGAATTTCCCGACCTATTTCAGTTGAGTGCTAATGTAATTAGGTATGAACGTTTAATAGAAGAAGAAGAACAAATGAAAAATTCTAGTAAAGAGACTTACTATAGAGACCGTGGTTGACGACGAATATTATGACCAGACTGAAGTATGTTTGGCCGAACTGGTTAAGGGAGATGCGTATGCTTACCCTTTAGCGGCAGAATCAAACGCAACGGGAAAAAACGAGCCTATGGAGGATAAAAACGAAAAGGCAAGGGTTTTTTCATTTCATGTGATTAAAGCTGACCATATATTTGACAAACTCTATAAGGATAAGAAAATAAAGTTAAGCGACAAGAATAAATTGCCAAGCTCTGAGCAAATAAAGGGTAAACAATATTGTAAATGGCACAATGCATGGTCTTATATGACTAACAATTGCTTGATTTTTCATCACGTGTTACAAGATACTATCGAATCTTGGTGAATCACTTTTGGAGCAAAAAAGAAGATGGCGGTGGATGAAATCCTTTCCCGCAGCTACTCAAAGTTAATATGATAAAAGTTGGCTTAAAAAATAAGTTGCCAAAATTCAAGTTGGTCATTGATGATGGAGAGGAAGACCCAAAGCCTAATCCCAGTGTTTTTGAACATCTAAAGGGAAAGGAACCCAGAAAGGATGAAGGAATATTATGTACTAGGTGCAAGGAAGAGGTGAATGGGAATATTAACAAAATAGGAATATGGGAACGTCATCATCGCCCTAATGTGGTTCCAAATTCTCATCCTAATGGAGGATGGTACATGCTATACTATGAGAGACAACCTTTGAGAGGCAGTTCAAGCCAATCCACAATGGTTGGACATTTAGGACATAAGCTCATTAGCCAAATGTATGGCACTCATTCCAGTATAGTGCAAGAAGGGTTGTACAATTTAATGAAATGACTAGAACCCAACAAAGGCATTTTCAACGAAATTATGGGTGAATGATAATGCAACAACAAGGATTGCCACATCCTAGGGCATCTAAATTACTTAGGGTGACTAATCAACTGTTTTTAAAGATGGTAAAGAAGTCAGTGTGGGAGAATCAATGGAAGAATTTCCAGAAAACTCTTCTGGGAAGTCAAAATTTGAACAAGGAAAGAAGGACGAAGATGAAGAAGATCCAGAGCAATTTGTCATCGTTCAGTTTGGAACACTACCTCCGGTTATGGATAATAACTACTTGTTAGCCAATGAGTTTAAAAGTAAAGCAAAAATGAAGAAGAAGTAGAAGACAATGAAGAGGAAGCCTGCATGTTAGATTTTGGAGAATAGTCAGGTCAAACATCTTAGGAGATGTATGAAGGAGGAAAAGATGATGGTATGACTGACACTGAAGAAGAAATAAATTTAGAAGCAGAAAGGAAAATGAAGGGGAGTATCATGCAATAAACTGCTGAAAAACTATATCTAGAGGGTGTTCGAGAAGTAGATTTGTTGGGTGAGCCATCTGGCCGTTCATTTGATTTTTACGTGTTGTATGGATAGCCAAAAAAGAATGTCAGGGTACCGCGCTCTAAAAAAATATGGATCTCCACCTAAAATACTACCTCCCCCTACATGTTGGCTAACAGATGAAGAATTGCGAAAAAGGAGTCAAAAGGGAACCCAAGATGCAGGAACTTCAAACGAAACATTGCAGATTGATGCGAAATGAGAAGTCAATTCAGTGGAAGAAGAGCAAGAAGTAGAGATAGATGCACCTGAAAAGGTCATTTTTAGAAAGCCTTTTGTGAAGTTAACCAAACATCTAAGGCCGTTATATGTGAAGGCCTTGGTCAATGGTATATCTGCCTCGAAAGTACTTATCGATAATGGGACAGCCATAAACACCATTCTGTCCATAATGATAAGGAAATTTGCAAAGTGATATGATCCAACAGAAGTTATTCTCACGAGTTTCAATGGGGGAGCTACTTCAGCTAAGGGGGTGATGCCATTAGATATAAGTGTGGGAACAACTACTAGGACCACCATTTTCTTCGTGATAGATGGTCCTACCTGTTACAATGTACTATTAGGAAGGGATTGGATTCATGGGAGCCACCAGTGCCTAGTTTTCTGGAATGATAAAGGAGAAGCAGAAGTCGTGCAAGTAGACCACATGCTTTTTGTTGCAGGGCAAACTCCTTGGAAAGGTTCATGTATGAAGGGAATTATAGATCTGTCAGAGTAGTTCAGGATAGGGAAGAAACATAGATTGTTGCGCAAAGTGAAGAGCCATTTTAAGTAGGCGCACTTACTGGAATGTTTAGTGAAATGAGGCCAAATATAGTGGCCCTTGAAAAGCCAATAATTGGAAAAAAGATGATCAACGAATTATGATAAATTGTTAACAACAAAAAAAATCTAGCTTTATATTTAGGCCTTCAAAGTCAAACCGATGGCTTTCAATAAGGAATGTAGAGCGAACATGGAAGAAGCAACAACAATAATGATAATAAGGGAAAAATTAGCAGTGTTTGAGTTGGAGCAGAACATTAGTCGAGAGGTCAAAAAGGTGGATTGCTTGGAAAAAGAAATGCTGGTGACGAACTTGGACGATAAAGTAATGGGGATCGCAAAGCCTGGGCATGCTCAAGCACAAGGTCCTTTGATAAAGGTGAACATTGGCGACGAGGGGAAAGATTGCCCAACATTTGTCATCCAAGCGCTTATTCAAGGGGTAAGTGGTAAATTAAACACTTTGGTAAAAGAATACAAAGATTGTTTTGCTTAGGAATACGAGCATATGCCAGGAATATATAAAAATTTGGTAGAACATAGATTACCAACTAAACCAGCTTTTAAACCTCAAAAACAACCTCCTAGGCGTTTTGCCCCTAGCGTATTGCCAGAAGTAAAGAAAAATGATTATTAAAATCAGGTTTATTAGAACAACCAAGTATGTTGAATGATTTTCAAATATAGTACTCGTGTTAAAAAAGAACGGCAATATTAGGGTGTGCATAGATTTTGGGAACTTCAACTTAGCAACACCTAAAGATGATGCAATATAGGCTCTAGAGCTCTCTCCACAAGCATTCCATGACTAATTTCTCTTCTAGATGGTGCTCCTGCACGCTCGACTTCTCCAACACAAGATGGGGGGAAAGAATTCTGCATGCACGACCTAAAAAAATAAAAATAAAAAATGGATTGTTAAAATTCTTGAAATGATCATGACCTTAATTCTGCAAACTCAGCAAACTAATCAGAAAATAAGATAGAACTGGGATATAGTTAACAATAAAGGAAACCAAAAGGCTAAAGGAAACTCTGTAGCGACCCAGAATTTTTATGCAATTAATAATTATTTTAATATTTAGAAAATTATGTCGCTACTATTTCACCCATTTTTATTAAGTAAACACCGCGACGAATTCGTCTAGCCAAGTCAAGAAATATCGAATTTGTTCGATTTTAAATTAAAATCCGAATTTCTAAAATTATGTTATTTTAATTATTTATTCAAAGTATTATTTTCAAAATCATTTTGAATTCCAAATTTATTAAAATATCTCAATTTTCCTTATTCAAATTATTTCAAGTCCAAATACGTAATTCGATTTTATCTCAAAATTTATTTATTCTCAAATGTATTTTCAGTCCAAAAACATATCTGTTTCAAATACGCTTCTTGATCAAAGTTAGTCCAATATTCATAATCAAAATTTATATTACATAAATTTCCCTACACATGTTGATTTTCTTTTTCCATCTAATTGCACCCCACATGTTTTCTTCTTTATCACCAAAGCAAATATTCCCCAAATTTCATCATCCTCAGCACATGCACGCCGAAAGCCACACCTCCAATTCTGATTATTCCATTCAATGATTCCCCCTTCCCAAATTATTATGTCTCCACTAGTTCATTACTTTCCTCTTTCTTTTCCATTTCATTTCATCAATTTAAGATCATCCTCCCAGCTTCACTCATGGCATAATTAACAAACTTCAGGTTGGATTCCATCCTTTACAAATCAAACCAATCACCTATGCTGCAACCACCAATGCAGCCACCACAGATTACCTTCCATCCTCACTACCCCAATGCAGCCTGCACCCCAGATCAGTTGCAGAACCCAAATCAATCCACCACAGCCATGGCCAATTCACCATTATCAGATTTCCTCAAACCAACAGACTGCCTCAATCGAATACACCACATTTAAATCAAGTCTGCACAACTTCGATACCCAGCATCACAACAATCACCTAAACCACAATTTTTACCAAAACCAACCACCACTACCGAATCAATACAGAACCAAGCAACCACTGTTTCATCACTGCAATCAACCAAGAACCACTGCAAATTCACCAATCACCAGAATTCCTCACGATTGATCATCACCACCCACCAACCCTTGCAGTCAGAATCATCACAATCGCGGCCAAACCTAGTCCCAAATCAATCATCCAAAATCAAAACCCAAACCAGTAATAGATAAACCCCGACACTTACCTCAATCACCGCCGTAAGATCACAGCACTAAGTTCGAAATTTGAGTTTCGGTTGCACTTTGATTCTGCGCCAATCTCGCATCTAAGCCCTCCAATCTGAATCTTACTCTGACCGACACCAGTCACCGCACCCTACGCCGGTGTGCGCCGGTGAGTCACCGGCTGAAGGTCGGATTTTGGCTTGAATCGCCTCTCGCCCGTCTCTGCTCTTGTCCTAACTCTCTCTCTAGCGTTCTGAAAAATAGAGAAGATAAAGATCTGATTTATTTATTTAATTTCAAAATTTGCGCGTCAGTCCCTGAAGTTTTAAAGTTTCAAAATCAGTCCCTGACGTTTTAAATTGTTTCAAATCAGCCTCTTTCACTTTAAAGGTTTTCAAATCAGTCCCCAACTTTTAAAGTTATCCATTTCAGTCCCAAAGTTTTAAATGATTTTAATCAGCCCTTTCATTTTAAAAATCTGATCAATTCAGTCCCTGCTGATTTACTTTATTTGATTTTAAGCCCAAGTTTCAAAGTATTCATTTTAATCCCTCAACTTTCAAAGTATCAATTTTAGTCCCTCAACTTTTCAAAAGTATTCATTTTAGTCCCTCAACTTTCAAAACATCAATTTTAGTCCTCAAATTATAATTTATCATTTTGAGCTATATATTCGATAGACTAAAGTGACTTATTGGCTAAGACGAAGCGTACGGAGAATTTAAAGAAATTGAAGTCATTCCCGCTCAACTTTGCACTCGTCGGATTTGAGGTAGACTCGCACTTATTAATTGATTTAAATTATGATTTCATATAAATGTCATGTGACTTGTGAAAGTCAATTTTCAAGAAAATTAAGTATGTTTTATGAAAGGTAAATATACCTTATGTTTTTATGAAAAGTAAGTATACCCTATGTTTTTACGATAATGTTTTATATGTTTTGGATCATTGCTATGCACATAAGAATTCTTGCCACGAAGTTCGGTAAAATTCTTGTGTCTCCATAAGTTTATGAGGATTTGCCACGAAGTTCGGTAAAATTCCTATGTTTCCATATGTTTATGAGGATTTACCACCTAAGTTCGGTAAAATTGCTGTCTCATATGTTTATGAGGATTTCGATCCTATCTTATGTTATGATGGAAATGATCCCTATGAATTTCAAGAATTATGTTTTGGTATACTTACTGTTATTATGATTTTACTGCATAAGAATTCTTGCCACCTAAGTTCGGTAAAGTTCTTGTGTCTCCCTATGTTTATGAGGATTTCAATCCTATCTTATGTTATGCTTTCAAAAGAAATTATGCTAGGCATAATTAAAATGTTTTTATAAGTATATGGTTTTCAAAGAGCTGTTTTCAAAGAGCTATTTTCAAAGAGCCTATGATTTGCAAAATATGTCCCGTGCTATAATGCACAATATGAGTTTTATCAAGAGCAGTTTTATAAAGAAGCTCTATCAATGCCCGTTTTATAAAGAGCCGGGATTTATGTGTTTAATCATCTTATAAATTAATTAATTTGTGATGAGTCTACTGAGTATTTCCCCCATGAAATACTCACCCTATTTTTTAACAGTTTTGCAGATTTCGGAGACGGTGGCGAGCGATGAATGATGGTGGCAATAATCGTTAAACGGTTGAAAGTTTGACGTTAATGATTTCCGTATTTTTCCAAACAATCGAATAATTTAGAGAAGTTCATTTATTTGAGAAATTATGACATTGTCAATTTCTTTACAAAATTAATGGTTCGATTTACTATTTCAAATGGTTTCATAAATGTTTCAATTTTATCGGCCATTACAGTTTATTTAATGTTGCCAAAAATGAATTTCAATTATTTCTTCCGCAAAAATATTATTCGAAAAATTTAGACAGAAAATGACGTAGTGAATCGGGTATACGGAACTCGGGGCGCTACAAACTCAACAATAATTATTAGTCCCACCATAATAATTTGCAATAGTTCAATCAAGTTTAGCATTTCAAAGAAAAAGGAAACCAAAAGGCTAAAGGTTAAAATTCAAATAGTAAGGCACAGAACTCAACGTCCATTTCCATTTTATCCTATAACAATATTAAATAAGGTCCCTCTAACTGTTGCAAGATAATTAATACCTTCATTTTTTCAAGTAATTTTTTTAACCAGTTAAATGTTAAGGCCAAAGATTTCTTTTAGGACTCCATTATGACAATACATCTTTTTTAAAAGATCATCATACCTCCTAATATTTATCTTTGGAACTAACTTGAAAATATCAGGTACTTATAAATGTAATATCAGCCATCGAATCTATCCTTCTCTATATATTACATGTTCCAATGTTCACAATCACGCTTCTTTGAAATTACAGAACGGAAAGAACAAAATTTCATGCACAGACATACAATACATTCAAATTGCACAATGCCGAGAATGCAGCAAGTGGACTCTGTCATCTTCTAAAACGAATGCCAAAAATTTTTCATTACAGGAAAGCAAATGAAAAAGGATTAAAAAGTAAACAGTTTCTAGCATTTAATCAACAATGTTGAAGCAAAAAGACATTTAGAAGCATGAATGTGAATGAGACCTGCATGATTTTCTCTTAAAAACAATAGGAACAGTTAAATACTGTAATTCTGTGAAAAGAAGCAAGTGAAATCAACTTACAGGCCATAATGGCCTCATCAAGCTTCCTGGTGTAATATTGACTCACTACAAAAGTATCACTTACACGATCAACTCATCACCATCGAAATGAGCTAAAAATTAGGGTTCAAAATCAGGGGAATTGCAAATAATTACAGTTACAAATGAAGGGAAATGCGAAAAATACAGTTGAACAAAGTAATAAATGCAGAAGAATGGATCGAACAACCCTAATTTCTTCGAAGGGGACAAAGTGAAAAATTTAGGGCTAAAACTTGATTAAAATCAAATAAGATAGAATCATTGAAAAACGTGAACAAAATCTTATTAATATTATAAAGGAGGATAGTGGCCCAAGATTTACCGCCTAAAATTCCCGCCTGATGAAGATTTACCAATGAATTTCTTATTAGAGAATTCTACTATTAGACTTGAGAAAATGGCATCTCCTGGAATTGTTCCTTTCTCAAGAGTTTCTCTTGATCCTCCGTCTATTGTATACCTACAAACACCATGTTGTCCATAAAAATGAGAAAGAAATAAAAGTAGTTAATCATTTACCATAATCAAAATTGAAATGATACAATTTAGCCACGTGACATCTTTATTCTTATGATTTCCAGGAAGTGAACATGCTAACTTAATAGACCCTGAAGAGAGCAGATTGATGCCCATTACCTTCATATGACAATTGAGGCCAAAATATTGGAAAATAGACCATGTCCATTTAAACTAAGAAGCAGCTTTTCAACTCTTCATGTAGCATAATAAGAAAAGTTACTTACAATATTATATCATCTCCAAAGTGTCCTCGGATACCTGCAAAGGTTGATCAAGGAACAGATCCGAAAAGGATCTTGACATACATATTGGTAGTCCATCACGTTCTAATTATACTGCAAAGAATAAAAATATAAATTACCTCCCTAAAATTTTATAGTGGAAGACAATATCTTTAGAAGACGGTAAAATAAATATAGTACATGATTGTCAAGAGATACAGTGCTGGATGCCCACAAACAGATCAAAATGCAATAGACAACCATTGTGCAGTATATTAAAGCTTGCACTCATCATTAAGGTCAATTAACTCAAGCAAGATAGGATGGCGCAAACTGCAAAGTATAGTTGAAGGATAAAGAATCTTTACCTCTTCACATGATTTTCCAGTAGCTTCAAGCAAAGCAGCATTGCAACTATTCAGTTCTATGGAAGCGCCAGATAATACAGAGGCTTCCTCCTCCCATCCCCTATTATGTCCCATACATCCGAACAATTACTCAAAGATCAACACCATTCGAAAATAAACCCCCCTTTCATGATTCTAATTGACATGACACTATCTTAGTTCCTGTTCCTTGTGGGATCGACCCCTTGCTTCCATTACTACATTCTTAGTAATAGTGAACGAGGAAATTGAATTTAATTTTGGTGCATCATGACATGCAATAAAATTTTTGGCACCGTTGCTGGGGAATGGTTAACCAATTTAGTGTTAATTCATTTTAATTTTATTTTTCTGCATTCATTTTACTTTTCTCTTTATTTCTATAATTTTCACTAAACATTGCTTGTCCTCTTCTTTGCTTGTATGCATAGGACTCAATCAACTAATTTTGAATATTTTGATTTTGACCCAGAGATCGAGAGAGCTTTTCGACAGCAAAGAAGGGCAGGACGACAACCAATGGCAACATCAAATAACAATCTGACTCTCAAGCAACTAGGTACCCTGGATGTTGCTCAACAACCTCTGTGCATCACTTTTCTGGTAATGGAAGAGAATAAAACTTTTGAGCTCAAATATGGACTTATTCATTTTGACAAAATTTCAAGGACATGCCGGTGAAGACCCATACAGGCATATCAAGGAGTTCCATGTGATTTTTGACAGCATAAGACCAACATGCATTACTGAGGAACAAATCAATATGAGGGCCTTCCCGCTCTCACTGAAGGATGTTGCCACTGATTGGTCATATTGTCTATCATCCGGACCAGTCACCACCTGGAGCAACGTGAAGAGGCTATTCCTACAGAAGTACTTTCCTGCATCTAGAGCTGGCACAATCCGGAAGGATATTTGCGACGAAACATTGTATGAGTATTGGGAGTGTTTCAAGAAGCTCATCTTGAGCTACCCCCATCATCAGATCAGTGAGTAACTCTTAGTACATTATTTTTATGAAGGACCGGCACCGATGGATAGGAACATTATAGATACTGAAAGTGGAGGTGCACTAATGGACAAAACACCGGAGCAAACACGAGCTTTGATCTCCAATATGGTTGAGAAAACTCAGCAATTCAATTCAAACAGGGATTTGCAAGTCCTTCGCGTGAATGAGGTAAGTGGTTCCAATATAGAAAACCAATTGCTTGAACTAACAAATCTAGTAAAACAACTTGCTGTAGGGAATTCACAACAAGTCAAAGCATGCAGGATATGTGGGAACTTTGGTCATGCAACGGACACGTGCACGAATTTGCAAGAAGAGAACACTGAACCAGTAAATGCTACAAGAGGTTTCCCCTTTCAAAATCAACAATAAAATCCATATTCCAATACCTACAACCCTGGGTGGAGGGATCACCCCAACTTGAGCTACATAAATAACAAGCCCCTGGGTTTCGTCTCCAACAACCCTCAAGGGAAATTTCAACAAGGACCTTCCAACCACAGGGGCAGTATCAGCAAAAACCTCAAGGCTCAGGTTTGTCTCTTGAAGACATGGTAAAAACACTAGCAACTAATACTCTACAATTCAACAGGATGCAAAATCCAGCATTCAAAATTTGGAGAACCAAATAAGCCAAATGGCTAAGCCATCAACAGACTGGAAGCACAATCCGGAGGGAAGCTACCATCTCAACGCAAGGTAAACGTGTAATGACCTGGGTCCCACTTAACGAGCTATCCCGACCGTTAGATGACGATATACTATCCCCACTGTACCAACACGAGTCTTTTCAGCATGCTTTGTCCTCACTCATACGTTCTCCAAGAAAACTTCCCAGAAGGCCACCCATCCTAGAATTTCTCCAAGCCAAACACGCTTAACTTTGGAGTTTCTAACAATAGACTTCAATAAAAAAAAATGTGCACCTTTTTGGTATGAATAGTATGTATAATTTCTTTTAAACTTTCTTAGTCAGGGTATTACAATCACCCCCTGTTAGACTCGCGACATCCTCGTCACGCTTAACCCATCTGAGGATCTGTTGCCAGGCGTTGGGATTCTAGAGGTGGCTCCCGCCCTATGACATAACACTTAGTTCTCGAATTTCGGCCTGCGGCCGGCTCTGATACCATTTGTAATGACCCGGGTCCCACTTAACGGGCTATTCCCGCTGTTAGATGACGATATACTGTCCCCACTGTACTAACACTAGTCTTTTTAGCATGCTTTGTTCTCACTCACACGCTCCCCGAGAAAACTTCTCAGGAGGTCACCCATCTTAGAATTTCTCCAAGCCAAGCACGCTTAACTTTGGAGTTTCTAAAGATGGACTTCCGGAAAAGAAGGTGTACCTTGTTGGTATGAGTAGTACCTATCATTTCTTTTAAACTTTCTTAGTCGGGGTATTACAAAACGTGAGTGCCATTACTCTCTGAGGGGGAAAGGAGGACGAGGGGCCACAAATGAAACCTCCCTCAGTTGAAGAAGAAGAAGACAGAGAGAGAGAGAGAGAGAGAGAGAGAGAGAAGTCAGAGAGAGAGAGAGAGAGAGAGAGAGAGAGAGAACACCTTACAAAACTTAGGTAAAGACTCACTCCACTTTAAATGTTAAACTAACTCCACCTCCCTTTCCTAGCAGGTTAGCAAAAGAAAACAAGGAAGGTAAGGAAAAAAAATTCTGCAGATGTTTAGGAAGGTGGAAATCAACATTGCACTGTTGGATGCAATCAAGCATGTGCCCCGATATGTAAGGTTTTTGAGGGATCTATGCATCAAGAAGCGGAAACTAATGGGGAATGAAAATGTAAGAATGGGAGAGACTGTGTCGGCACTCTTTCAAAGAAAACTACCTTCCAAGTGCAAAGATCTGGGTATGTTTACTATACCATGTCAAATAGGTAACCCTAAGGTAGACCTTGCATTGATAGACTTAGGAACATCTATAAGTGTAATGCCTAGATCTACTTACACTGCATTAAAACTTGCCAAAATGACTGAAACTGGTGTTATCATTCAACTAGCCGATCGTTCCAATGCTTATTCGGATGGGGTAGTTGAGGATGTTCTAGTGCAAGTATTCTGGTAGACTTTTATGTATTGGAGATCACTTCCCCAACTCTACTCCTATTCTACTAGGAAGACCATTTTTAAAAACATTTAAGACTAAGATAGATGTTAATTGTGGCACACTTACCATGGAGTTTGATAATGAAATTGTTAAGTTCAATATTTATGACTCCATGAAGGACCTTGATGATGCTAACCATGTTCATTCTATTGATGTGATTGACTCTTCAGTACAGGAAGTTTTCGAACTTAGTGGAAAAGACTATCTAAAATTTTCCTCCCTAAGTACTAATTTGCAAGATGCTATTGATATGTTTACTGCTTGTCTAGAGTCACCACAACCAGGTAAAATCCCTTGTTCCACCTTACCAGTACTAATGAGAAGCTTCCCCCTGTTTTGTAGACCCTGATGAAGAACATGAAAAAGAAATTGAGCTTTGGGAAACCAGTTGATCCCGGTTGAAGGAGGAAGCTTCCCGTCGAGCCAACAACAGTAAACAGAGGCGCTGCTTGGGAGGCAACCCGAGAGGGAAGTTTCTCTACTCTCTCAATTTTTATTTTATTTTTCGTATTTGCATTTTTTTTACTCTTGATTATTCACTTATTTACTTCAAAAAAAAAAAAAAAAAAAAAATTGAGACAGGACCTAACTTACGGCCGTAACGTCCATAGTTACGACCGTGAATGTTTCAAACCAACTTCTATCCAGTAGGTTGGTTATGACCGTAACTTTATAGATTACGGCCGTAACTCCATTTTCATAAATTTGGCCCAACAGCTATATTACCTCCGTAATAACCTTTCTCACGGTCGTAATGAACTCCTATTTTTTTCATCAGTGTGATACTTACGGCTGTAAAGACATTTCTCTCGACCGTAAGTTGCACGTATTTTTAAAGTGCATTCCCACATTTTCCTTTCATTTTTCATCTCTCTTTCAAACCCAAACCTTGACACTTCCTTCACATTTTCTGTAACGACCCAAATTCTAATAGAATTCGATTCGTACCAATGTTCATTTATTAGAAAAAAGAATTATTTTCTTAACAATTTTACTCAACTATTAAATCTCTTTCAACTAAAAATCAAGAAAATCAAATAATTGACATTGTTATCTTTTAAAAAAATATTTTCGTATATATAATGACCAATTTCATGTCAACACTCGATTAACGTAAATCCAACCACTAAATAATCAATTAAATAAATACTACGCCTAACGTCTCTACTCAAAATATACCACTATCCTGGGATTAATATATGCTTAAAAATTAGTCATATTACTCGGAACCAAAAATAGGATTTTGGGTGCCGATTATTCAGCTTAACAATTACAATTGGCCCAAATATCAAATACATAGAACATATATAGTACGTGTCTATATATATCCTAGTAAGTGCCTTTAGCATATGTATAATAAAAGTCCACGATTTTTAAATGCATGGTTGACTAAAGTATACCATTTTAAGAAAATTCAAAATCATAAAGAGATCGTAACAGAAATTATGATCCATGGAAATTTCGTCTGACACAATAAAATCATCAACGGAAGAAATTCATGAATTATTTTGAAACGTAAATAATCGCTATAGCAAATGTTTAAATCTTGTTCCAAATTCATAATCTCAAATAAATAAGACAGAGATTCACAACTTGAATAAAACAAAATACTGCTAGAAATAAAATTGTCCAATCAAAAATTACTTCGGATTTAGTTATTGAAATCCATAGATCTTGGCATCAAGACAGCACCGCATCAACCGCCAATCAACGACCTGTTCTAATATGTAAAATAGTAGGGGTGAATATATAGAATACTTAGTAGGACACGAAATTCATGGTGCTATCTCGAATAAAAATATTCAACACATGTGCCAAAAATATCATATCGTCATCATATCTTTAGAAACCGGTAAGCGCTCAATCATATCATATTTTTGGTACCGGATGGCCATAAAACATTATATCATATCATATCATTAACTTTCATAAGCATGATAAATCAACAACATAAAAAAATAATTTAAACGGGATAAAATCAACCGCACCTCGTTATCCTACCTTAAGCCTTTGAAAGCAAATATGATTCGTACTTGGCACATTTCAATTCTTTTTCTTAAATTTCTGTGCAAAAGCGTATACTTGATTTGCGGCTAAAGTTCGTCTAAAAAAAAATCTTTTCTGTGACTTAAATGGTTTTGGCCAAGATCATGAGTTGTGAGATATTAACTAGTGCCAATCACGGTTACATAACGGAGTTTAGTGGAAATAGTGGTATGTGAAAATTGAAATTCCAATTCATGTTAATATCCGAAATCAAAACAAACTCTATCTCTTATGTACACACGTGGAAGGTGATGGATTATCAACAATCCAATAAAAAACGTAATAAATAACATTTAATCACAACTTCTTTAAACTTCAATAACTTGGGCTACATGAATCCGAATCAACTTTTTCTCGAGCCTAATATATGATTAATTACTAGCTATCCAACGATCCCAATATTGACATACTTATCATTTTACTATAAAAACCTAAATAATCGACAAGACAAATTTGAAATTAATATATCTGTCAATTTAGTCCCTAACTTTCAAGGCTTGTATAGCATATGAAGAAAATAAATTTTACTTTATGAAAATATTTAGGGACTTTACATTTTCCCTTCTTATTCAATCGTCTATTTTCCATTACTTTGTGCATCAAGAAAACATCGTAGGATTGTGCACTTCTCATTTCACCATTCCTCACAAGACTTAAGGTAAGAAATCTTCAACCATTGAATTTTCCTTGTTTCACCCATGGTGCATATAATCTTTCGCTTTATCGGAATCTTCTCATGTTTTGTGTTATTGCATAATGTTGTTGAGTTAATTTGTCTATGGGTATGTTTAATGGTTCCACATAACACAAAGAGGCACCAATTCAAGCATGCACACCATATGTTCGATGAAAAGTTTAAGTGATGTTTAATTGCTTCTGTACTTGCTTTGTCACTTTGTATCTCATTACTATGCAATTGTGATCATATGGAAACCATGATAGGGGTTCAAGTGAGGAGTTTAAAGCACATAAATGTGATCTCTTGGAAATTGATGTTTAGACATTTTGAATCTTTTGCTTAGTTGCTTGACATTGAGGAATAATTGGATATTTGAAAATGCATTTGAAACATTCTCTTGATTTATGTGCGCATTGTGTTTGCCTACTTAGTTCTCCCATGGTTAAAATTTCGGGAGTATTTTAGGTAATTTTTGTGAGATCGACTCATGATGAATCTCTTTGTGCATTGTGTTTCCTTCATGCCTACATTGAATTTGTGACTAGGTCAATGAGCCATGATTGCTTAAATGTATTAGCCTAAAGAATTGATTAATGTAAGTGTGTAAGAGTCAGTGTGTGTATGCCATACCAAATGCTTGAGATAAGCTTTGATTCCTCTTTTTCCCTGATATATCCTATCACTCGACTCATATTACTCATTCTTCATGCAAGATATTCTATGGCTCCACCACAGAAAAGGGAAGCAAGTAGCAGAGGAATCATCATTTGAACCCGTCGAGAGAAAGTTCAATCCAAACAGTGCATCAAAGAGAGGTTGTTCTTGTGGGAATATTTTCAGGAGATGCGGAACTCAGAAATAGTCATTGCACCTTGGCCCTTCTGGGCCCGCTTTGTGGAATTCGACTGGGTGAAGTTTTCCAGCGATCTACCTTTTGGGAACCCCTCGCTCGTGTTTGAGTTCTACACACAATTCAACAAGAAGATCAATGATGAGGAATCTTCGGACTATCAGTACACAAGAGTCGTGGGGAAGCGGATTAAATTCTCTAAGGGAGTGATCGAGAGCTACCTTGGAATTGATAGCATGGGAGCTTTGCCTCTGACCTTGACTGCTGGAGCTTTCTTCTCAGACCAAGAGGTACTCCATTGGGCTCTAAAGCCTAAACTTCACGACACCCAACATGTCGTCCATCCCCAGTACAAGAACAGGGACTTATAGATGGTTGCCTGGTTCCTGCATCAATGGGGGTCGGGAAGTCTATTTCCATCTACCAGCCTCACCACTATCTCTATCCGATATCTCTGAGCTTATTATGCCATAACCAGGGGAATTAAATTTAACTTGGGGCAGCATATCTATGACACAATCTGCACATATGCTAGTCTGATGCCTCAGAAGAGAGGTATGCCCTTCCCGTGCTGCTCACTGCACTATATTGAGCTCAGAGAATCCTTGCATTGGTAAGCGAGGACACGCTGGGACACGACAATCGCCTCACTAAGGCTAGTCTAGAAAATGCTCGTAGGCAGATTGTTACGAAGTGGGATCGAGGGGAGGAAGGACCAAGAGAGTCAGATGATGATCAGGGCGCCGAGGAACCCACCATTGGGGAGGGGGTACCACCGGTTCCAACTAACAACCCTTTGAGCGGCAAATGCTGGAAATGATGCAAGTATTTCAGACCTAGATGAATGCTATGCAAGATGATTAGCAGTTGATATTAGAGGAGTAGAGAGCCACGCGAGCTGAAAGTCGAGAAATTTGAGAGGCGATCCACCAATTACGGAGGCCCCATGACAAGCCACTTCCACATTAGACCTCCAGGGGAGTTTTCTATCCCCCTCTGTTGTTTTGAATTGTTGTCTCCACAATGAGGACAATGTGGAATTCAAGTGTTGGGGGGGGTGATTTGTCTTTTGTCTTCTGCTTTCTTTCTTTCTGTTTTATCTTTCAGTTTTTGTTGAGTTAGTTAGCTTTTGTTGTGTTCAGACTCAAATTTTGGTTTAATAGGAAACAACCCCACTTATTATTATTTTTGAACCACCAACTTTTTAAATTGCATAATCGGACAAAGAATGAGCAGATAGAAATGAGTTTTCCAATAATTTCTGAATGAGTTTGAAAATGGGGGCAAATTGAAAAATTCCTGCATCCTCATAGAGTCAAATCAAACATTGATATGATAAAATACCACCCCGAGTAACCTAATTCTATCCTTGGCAACTAGATTTTGACTTCGAAACCAAGACTGAGCAATGACCTATACTTCATAAATGGATGGAAGCAACACATATAAATCGTAATTTGTGAGCTTTTGAGCCTATGAGCTACTTTTACTCTTTATATTAAGCTCTTATTTCTTTGATGTGTGTCCTGCATGGTTGGTTTATTCTTGGATGTGCTTTCGTGTACATGCTGTTGTAGCTTCTTGACTCAATTGCAAAATATAGTGAAGGCATTAGGTTAAACCAATTTGACTTCTAAATTGGCCCACCACAATAAATTTACTAATAGAAGTCCCTTTGAGCCGGAGCCTTTCATTGAAATTTTTAAGCTATGCTACAAACCATGAATACCCCTTCTTTCATGTTATCTCTATCTTGAACCTATAGAGAAGGAATTCAAAAGGTTGTGTTGGTTGAGAATTGTGTGGAGGATTAAGTTTCAAATTTGGCAATTCTATCTTGTGTTGATTAAGGATTGTGGGGTGATTTGACCAAAAGAAAAAGTTGCAGTATATCTTTGAAAAAAAAAGGGAAAGAGAAAAGATCAGTCCAATTTTCAAATTACTGGATCTAGAAAATTTGCTAGTGAAGGAAACAAACTCTCAAGTTGTGCAAAGTCGAAAATCAAGTGTTGAATCACTTGGATAGTGGGAAATCATGAAATTAATATTGAAGGAGAAGGACAGAATGTTTTTGTTGAACTGATTTGGCTTGTGAAATTCCTTTCCAACTTAGCCTAAATGTTTCCCTTTTATACTACTTGACCCGAAGCCCCGCTACAACCAAATAAAGATATTTACTTTGTACTTGTGTTATTGTTGGCTCCAGTTATGATATTTTAGCATTCTGTGGTAATGAATCATCCATGCAGTGATTTGAGTGAAATTCTTACCCTTATACACTTTGTACGAAGAGAGGAAACATCTGGTGAGGGTGTTGACTCCCATTACAAATACTTATGGGTGGTTTGAATTGCTTGGTCTATATTCTATGCTTTTGATTTGGAACATTGTATTGACTAAATTCACACCATGGGCAACTCGCGATAGTCGGGTGATTTCTGCTGGAGTTGGGCAAAACTGATCCCCTTGTAGTAACTCATTGATAGATGTTGAGAGCATACTTACAAGAGGTGAAAGGATATAAACCACACTGGGTTATGATTTGGGAGTATTGAATTCTTGTATTTATGTTCAGAGGATATTGGATGATGCATCTCTAGCACACACTAACACTATCTGATTATGCAATAAAAATTCTTATCCTAAAGAAAAGTGGGCTGTAACCTTGAATCTCCAAACGATAGGTCTATCTATCTGCTTGAGTCCTATTTCCTTTCTTTTCCATCACTGTTCGAGGATGAACAATGGTTAAAGTGTGGGGGGATTTGATAAGTGCGTTATTAGAACTTGTTTGGTTCACTTGTTGTCCTATTTTGTTATTGGTTTGATCCGATTTAAGTATTGTTTAATGCATTTTATGTTTTATGTTATGTAGGATCATAAAGGACGAGAAAAGGGGAAGAAAGGACCAAAAATCACTCAAAAATGAAGTTCGGGGACCAAGACTGCAAATAACGTATGGCCATAAATCAATATTAGGCATAAGTGAAAAAAAACTGCAGAAATCCACTTACGGCCATAACATCCAAAACACAAAGATTTCCAGTAATGCATTTACGACTGTAAGCTCCAAACTTACGGCCGTAACCTCCCCGCGGAAAGTTTCCTTGGGACCTATTAAAGGAGAAATTCACCACAAAACAAGGGTTGGAAAATATTGTTTGAGAGGGGATTTGCTTGGGGCTTTGAGGAGAAGATTAATTCCATCAAGAATGTGAATCAAGAGCAAAAATTCTGTGTTTCTCCATGACTTTGCACTGCTAAGCCTCTCTACCTAGTTCAAAGGCAATGTTGTATTTCATATCACTTGTTTATCACTTTTCCAAGCTAGTAACATAGTTCTAATTTCTTTATTCTTGATTGTTGGATTTTTATATGCTTTTAATTCAATCAATACGATGACTTATTTGATTAAGGCCTTATCTTATAATTTATTGTATTGAGATTTGCTATATTGAATTATTGGATCCGTATTTGTCTTGTTGTTCAATTCATGGTAGCAATTGGGAATTTTGTATTTCCATAGAAAATCCAACTTAGGTTAATTGTCACGAGCTTGTGTGATTGATAATCTAATTCGCCCTAATTCTTCTCGAGCTCATATAGTTGTTGCCTTAAATCTAAAGAGCTCATTTTAGGTTATTCAACAGCTAATGTTTGGTTAGAGAATTTATTCTAATTGAATGCAATTAAGGAAGAATCGGAATAATTAAAGTTTATTAATTATTTATGGGTGATAAATCAAGAGAGAAATTGGACAGGCGTTACTTGGAAATACAACCGAACCTGAGAACTAGGATCCATTAATATTTGATCTTTATTCCAACCATTTTAATTGTTTATTTTATTATTCAGTTCAATTAAAACATTCGAAAACAAACCCCCCCTTTTATGATTCTAATTGACATGACACTATCTTAGTTCCCGTTCCTCGTGGGATCAACCCTTGCTTCCATTACTACATTCTTAGTAATAGTGAACGAGGAAATTGAATTTAATTTTGGTGCATCATGACGCGAATCAACAAACCAGAGAACAAAAAAAAAAAAAGGATAGCATTGTCGCATAAATTTAAATTTAAAATGTCCTTGCAAGTGTATATCAAAGAAAAGAGCTGCTTACAGCTTCGGTTAAATATAGAAGATACTCACCATTAAGCAACAACAATCAATTATAGCTGAAAACCAAATTTTATAGTCAACAGTAGAAGAATATTATGAAAGAAAGCTATACTGTCTTCGTTCTATGCATATAAAAATGGCCTAATGTCTCTTATGATTGGATCTCAAGAGGCATGATGCACACATAGTACTTCATCTACAATGCTACAAAAACAAAAGAAGTTGTAGAGTCAGCAGAACTCACATGACAGTAAGTATATCATTCTTTGAGTATTTATAGATAGCCTGCTGAAGATGCTCAGCTATCTGTCCATGATTTAATTATTTGACTATAATAAGGAAATAAAAAGTGGAACAAAAATTGAGTTTTTATAATGGAATAGCAAGAACCAATTATCATTATAAATTTCACTCATAGTAAACCCAAAATTGGGCAAGTCAGCAGTAGCACATATGCTTAAGCAATGTTTAAAAAAATGGTAATCATCAAGAATAAGAAAGGTAATTTTAATTACTTACGGAATAACCAATTTTGCAATGATACATATATAACTTACCATTAAACAAATGCGAATGGCCATTCATCAGTAAGAACCACTTAATCAAACTGAAAACGCTTTGAAAACTTCATTGTCAAAAGACTTAGTGCTTAACCAAATCCCAGGGCACATCATTTTTAAGTCCTGAATTCCTTCAAATTTTATCCATAGTCCAACAAAACAGTGTCCTTTCACTATTCTTCTTCCAGTATCATGTACTTGTATAGAATTAAATAAATACATATATAAAAACTCCATCAAATATTTACAGAAAACTAAAATTGAAAAAATGGGATGCAGAATCAAAGGACTACCAAAAACACAAAAAGAAAAATTCCATGGTCAATAATCATGAGTTTATAACCTGTTGTGAAACCTATAGATGAAGTGTTATGGGATTCCTTCACCTGTACACCGAAGGCCACCAAAATTTGTCGAGATGGAAGAAAGGGAAATATCAGAGAGAGAGAGAGAGAGAGAGAGAGAGAGAGAGAAGAATCCAAGGTCGTGGATTGACGAAGCAGTGAAAGAATTGAAGAAATATGACCAATGTTGGTGATGGAGCCTTTCCAAAAAGCAACCTGCAGTCATCTCCACAGAAGCGGCGCTAGGGTTTTTCAAGAGAGAAGAAGAGATGGAGGCGTTTAGGGTTCGGGAGAAATTAGGTTGTGAAGCGAATTGTTTGTTTTATCAAAAACCCAGAACGACGTCGTTTCAACATTGGGCGGGATTTCTTGAGCGAGAAAAAATTGAACAGACATTGCTACTATTAAATAGATTCATAATTAGGCCCAAATACATTTTCTGTGTTTTACTATCTTTCAGGAGTAAAATAAAAAATGCGTTTTCCTCATTACAGAAAAAGTTTGATCAGATTTTTTAATTCATAAGCAATTTGGAACGAAGTTGATTCCTAACATTATTTCATTTATAAAAATGGAAATACAATGTCAATTTATAAAGACTAGTAACCAATGAAAAGGTGATAACTCATCAAAGTAAAACAACTTAAAGGAAAGGAAAGGAAGAAACGTAAAATGAAAAAGTAAACTAAAAGAGTGAAAAATGTGCCAAAATCCCAATGCTATTCCTTCCTGATTCAATGTTGATTGAATACTGATTCCTTCTATTATGTTAGAGTTTGTTGAACATTATCTGTTGATTCTTTCATGCCCCCTCAAGTAAGAGGTGGTGCAAATTGTCCACTCCCAACTTGGACAGAATGAAACCAAATTGAGGGGCAGCGAGAGGTTTAGTAAACAAGTCAGCAAGTTGTAGATAAGAGGAAACAAACTGAGGAAGCATAAAACCAGATTTATATAGATTACGAACCAGATGGCAATCAGTGTCTAGATGTTTAGTTCTCTCGTGGAAAACTGGGTTTGCAGTAATATGTAAGGTTTCCTTGTTATCACACCATAAAGGAATTGGTGTGAATAAAGGAATTTGCAAATCACCGAAAATATAAGAAATCCATTGCAATTCACAAGTCGTGCTCCCCATACTCCTGTACTCCGCTTCAGCTGAAGAACGTGAAATAGTGGTTTACTTTTTGGTCTTCCAAGATATTAGTGATGCTCCCAAATAGTTACAATAACCAGTAAGTGACCTCCTCGTGTTAAGACAAGACCCCCAGTCCGCATCAGAATAAGGTTCTAACTGAAAATGATTAGAAGATGGAAAGAAAAGACCCTTAGAGGGACAACCTTTAAGATACTTGAGTAAATGTATAGCAACTTCCAGGTGTGTTTGAAAAGGATCCTAAACAACTTGTCTAAGTTGCTATGCCCCATATGTAATATCCAGCCTTGTAAGGTTCAGGTAGAGAAGACGTCCCACTAGCCTTCTATATCTCTCTGGATTAGGAAGTAAGGATCCTCCTTCTGTGATGAGTTTCGTCCCTTTTGGAATGGGAACAGGAACATGTTTAGCACCAATAACACTTACATCATGAATCAAATCAAGAATATACTTCCTTTGATTGACATACATCCCATTGGAATTGCGTGCAATCTCTAATCCCAAAAAATAATTGACATATCCCAAATCTTTAATGGTAAAGGCTTTATGCAAAAATTGTTTTGCTGCAAGAATGTCTTCTTCATGTGAACCGGTGATAAGTACGTCATCAACATAGACCAAGAGGATGAGAGATTTTTGTGAACAATGTTTAGTAAATAAAATTGATCATGCTCAAACTGTTTGAAACCAAAATTTTGAAGCTTAAGATACAACTCTATATTCCACTAACGTGAAGCTTGTTTTAAACCATAAAAGCTACGTTTAAGCTTACAAACCTATCTAGGTAAAGCTTTGGCATATCCCTCAGGTGGCTGCATGTAAACTTCTTCTTCTAAGCTTCTCAGTGCTGGTTCGCGAGAAAATGCGACACCAGTTGGTGTCGCTGCAGCGTGCGGTGATTCCTTAAGAGAACTACCGTCGCATGGTCCTGGAAGCGGCGATGGTACCACTGGGTTACCCTCTCGATGACTGGTGTGGTGAATCTCCGGCAGTGGATTTGAGAAGATTGAACGGCGGATGGGCTGCGTTTTTTTTTTTGTTCTGTTGATTTTCAGAAATATCCATTAGATGAAGAGAAATTAAGAAGTGGGTCTAATGGATTGGGTCAGCTTTTATGTTTTCTCCACGTTGGGGCAAATTTGGATGAACTTAAATATGGCCCAGAAATTGTAAAATTAATCTATTTTAATTAATTGCAATATGGGCTAAATCGTTTAGCTGAGCCAACGCAATGCTGACTAAATTTTACAATGGACTGGAATATTTAATTGGATCATCGCATTTGGAATTTGGCATTTGGGCTGAAGATTGTAACTTTGCAGATTGGACCAGTTTGATGATGGGCTGAGAAATATTATTTGAAGAGTTCAAGTAATGGGCTAGACACTTGCAAATAGAAATTGAAGAATTGGGCCTGGTTGTGGCTCAATAGACTCTTTAATTTATTTGTAATTTTTTGTGTCTAGGTTTGGCCATAAATTATGTTCTTGTTTATTTTTTTATCGAATTTATTTATTGCTTTAATTAAATTGTGAATGAATGTCATAAATAACATATCATGTAGATCGCATAAACACCGCTCTAGGTACTATACTGTCATGCATTGTTTTATATATTTTATTTTCTTTTCTAACTATTAGATTAAAAAAAAAATATATTTATTAATAATTAAATTGATTTTAAGAGTTAAAATTGATTGAGTAATTATTAATTAAAATCCAAGAGTTCAAAATATTAAGTGAGCGAGGGTGCAATTTTTGAACCCACGGCCTCCCCTATTAGTCCATTAGTAAAAATCTGTTTATGCCTCGTGCTAATCTAATTAGTCTCCCTATAGGAGGGCTGCACTGTTTTGGTTACTGGATTGGGCCCAATTAGGTGATGATTTTTTTAAGTGTAAATTAATCATGATTACCCTATAGGTGACATAATTAATTTGGTACTTGAAATATTATTAATATAGGGGTTAGACACTTAAATCAATGACATCGTGGGGACTTCCTATAGAATATCCAAAAGATGTCAATGATGGCCAAATTTTAACGACTATAAATTAAATATTGCATGAGATGCTAGATATATTTAATTTAGTGGGAGGGTCTCAGCCTAGCCATAAATCACATTTATTTCTCCTATAGAGAAATGTGTTTAAGATTTTGGGGTTTTAGGTTGTCGTCATATTATAGTAGTTTTGGGTCTACTTGTGCATAATTTTTATTCATGCATCATATATGAAAGTATTCATCATTTATGCAACTCGTGTTTAATACATTTATTTTATTTGAATGTCGTATTTCCACAACTAGTTATATGTTTAGACATCACCAACTAATTTGCGAAAACTGTAACATGTCTCGTTATAATTCTTTTCACTTATTACATTTGTTCGTGCTAGAAGATCCTTGTTCAAAAATAATTATAAATCTTCCAATGAAAATGGTTTTATTTTTATGAAATGGTTTATTACATAGTTTTAATTCTCACGTCAAGTACTTCGCAATAAAAACATCAAAATAGGATACCATATTTATTTTCTAGATGGAAAGGTATTTATGATAATTTGAATATTTTAATTATGGAGTTATACAAAATATGCTATCAAGCTATAATATATCTCTACTTATGAACTGATCACGATTTTTACAAGAGACCATTTGGTAAAACATGATTGGTCACTTTAACGTGGTGGAGGTTTCACTTGCAAACATTAATTCATGTGACATAATGCTTGAGAAATCTTTTAAGATGATCTCTTGCGGTTCAGTGTGGACTAAATTCACCAGGATGAACGTGTCCCTGAAAGGTTCAATGTAAGCTGTTCATAAAGAAGAGATTATTTTAAAGCAACGGATAGTATGGTAGGCCCTCTAACCTTTTTGCTTTTGAGCAAAGATATGATTAATGAGGAAGTAGCCTTTCCTGGAAACTCTATAATATAGTAAGACTCTATTCATTGTATTATGGTTAGTAATTGAGTCTATCTTGATTATAGATTCTAGAGTAACTAATCACTATTGCAAGTTGTTGCAATATGGTCCTAGGTGACCAAATGACACAATGAGATAGAGTATAAGGATAAGCACGTGTATGGTAATATGGAAAGAGCCGTTGGGCTTTTATGTTTGCGAAACAATTTGATTGTTATTTTGTCTCTTTATTATTTGAGCGGAATTATTTAGCACTTAATCTCCAGTTATTAGTTGGAATTAAGTTAAATAATGCTCTTATTATTGCGAGACAAATGGTTAACAATTTCAAAGTATTGTAAATGGTTCTAAGTGTAATATTACTACAAGTGATAAGGGATAGACAACTCCTTGTATTAATGAACTCTTTGATAAGATCTTAAGATAATCATATTTATCTAAATAAGATTGAAAGACTAGTAAAGATAGCATCTAAGTATTTTGGAGGTGGAATCTATGTGGGCTTTTGAATTTTATTTAGAGGGTAAAATGATTAAGATCTTATGCTTGGTCACACTTATCCAAAACTCGATTCTAATACTAGTAAGGGATGGACCTCAAAAGGATCTGAGGTGGAATCTATATTGTTTTCTGAATCTTGTTTAGAGGATTAGATAACCAGGAGTCCTTATACATTAAATGGACTTAAGAGTTTGGGGATTAATACACTTCGATATGTGTGGATTCTTTGGTACTCAAGATATGAGAGAGTATGAGTAATTCATCACTTTTATTGATGATCACTCCCGATCTCGATTCTATACTTAATATCTCATTGATCTGAAATGTTGAAGAAATTCTAGAATTTTGGATAGAAGTTGAGAAGTAATTAAGAGAATCGAAATACTTCGATTTTATCGAGGTTTGTGTATCTCTCATATGAGTTTAGGAACCATTTATCGAAAAAGGAGAACAAGGTAATACCAAATCAACAGAGATTTATCCTCATTACTAGTTTCATTTGGGAATGTGCACCAGAGATAGTCAGGTTCCTTCATAGCCTAGTACCATTAATTCATTTCCTGAAATACCCCTAGTTTTGTGGCATGGGTGCAAGCCCAGTCTATACCACATTCAGATTTTGGGAATTTTGGCACACTAGCTGAAAGCAAGGATTGACGAGATATAGGCAACAATGAAGGTTTGATTATAAGGCATGCAACGAAACTAGAAATTATTTCTTCTATAATCCTCTGGTCAAGAAAGTATTTGTTGAGTACAAATGTAGCTTTCTTAGAGGATAAGGCATATAGAAGAATACAAATCAACAAGTAAAATTCTATTGGATGAGATGTTAGAACGTGGTTCAAACAACTTGATTCCAGATTTCCGCATAGAATTAATCTTGATGATTTGGAACTTCCTACGGAACTGATGGTTGCTGATCCTAGTGGGAGAATGGGCAAGTGGTTCAACCACTATTCTTGCCTGGTGATCCAAATGGACAGGGGAAAACCAAAGGTTGTAGTCGAAGTTGTTCTCACTGTTCTGTCTCTTCTTTATGTTCATAAAGAGGCAGTGAAGAGGTTGATCCCAATTAGGGATATACCAAGTAGTGGGAGAAGAGGAAGGGACTCTGTTTGGACATAATGGAAATACACTTCCAGCGACTAATTGGAGTGGGAGGGTTGTAAGACCACCTTCTTGACGCTTATTCTACGGATAGTCTTTTTAGACAGTCTCTAATGAAATAAGAGAAGAACCCCTCATTTAGGGAAGTGGTAGAAGTTATAGACTTGAAATCATGGAAGGTAAATGTAAACTCGGAATTAGATTCCTAGTAATCCAACAAGTTCGGATATTTGTAGACGCACCCAATGGGGTCAAACCTATAGGGTGTGATGATTTTTAAGATGATAAAAGAATGGTAGATGGAAAGGTTGATACCTTTAGTGCAAGGCTTATGGTTGTGGGTTTGTGAAACCCTTCTCGCCAATAGCCATGCAAAAGTTTACCTGGATCTTTTATCCATTGTCGTTCATTATGAAAATGAGGTACGAAAAATGGATGTCAAGATGTTGTTTCTTGAATGCATCTTGAGGAAATCATTTACAAAGTGTAATCTGATGAGTTCATATTAAAGACCATGAAAGTAAAATTCATGACTTACAAGTTTCCAACTTTGGATTTGGGTAATTGTTCAAGATATGGAATATAGAATTTGATAGAACCATTGTAATACATGTTCTTGATCAAAATCTTGATATATCTTAAGTATACTCGTGTATACAGAAAGATGAGACAGTTTTCGTGACCATTTATGACACTCTACTTTTGTGTGAGAGTATTTTCATTTAATAGTAGTTGGTACCAGCAATTAGACTTGAAGGACTTGTAGATGACCGTCTATTTTTCTAGACATCCGTACTTTTCGGAGTGGGAGAAAAATGGAATAGAATAGTCTCAAGTTTCATGTAATAATAAGATACTATCTACATTTGCAATATTGAAGTCTTGAAAGGAATAATATTCTTTGTGGACTTTATTTATCTTATGAGTATTCTCCTAAGACTCACAGTAAGATAGAGAAGGTTCCTTATGCTCCGGCTATAGGAAGCCTTACTTTGCACTAGATAGGTCATATCTTATGCTGGGGATATTGTTGGTGATTATTAGTTTAATCCAGGATCAGATCATTGAATAGAGGTAAAGCATATACTAAAGCGTTTTCAGAAAACGAGTAAATATTTGCTTATCTATTCAGTTGGTGATCTGATGGATTAAAACTAATTAAGATCTAATTTGACTAGGACTCTCGAGATTCGTCAAAATTGGAATATAACTGG
Organism: Ligustrum vulgare; assembly: GCA_963555705.1. Lineage (NCBI taxonomy): Eukaryota > Viridiplantae > Streptophyta > Magnoliopsida > Lamiales > Oleaceae > Ligustrum > Ligustrum vulgare. Next base: position 32,861,019 of record OY743171.1, on the reverse strand, counting down.
GAGATAATATGGTTAATTCGTTGGGTATAACACAACCTTGGATTGTTTGTTATACAACCTTGACTTACATTAAAATGAGTTATCATCTTGGTTGAGAACATAATCATTAATGTAATGATGATGTTGACAAGATGGATGATTCGATGTTTCATGTATACTCTAAGGGCAAGTGGGAGATTGTTGAAATTATATATGCCCATAGAGTATAATTCACGACATTTAAAATAAAATATTAATTGATTGTATTAATATGAAGTTGCGTTTGTCCACCGGTCGATTTGATATTACAAATTGAGTGTTTAAGTTGTTAAACATAGAAAGATTCAATTTGTGATTCGATCTAAAATTAACGTTCACGATCCGTAAATAAATATGGACAATTTATTTTGATAAGATCGTCTCGATTTTATTAAAGTCTATCTTTGATTTTGGTAATAAAATTGAGAGTACGTTTGGAACCTATTGGACGGGACCACGTGAAATTAAATTGTGACATTGGCCATACAAATTTAATTTCACTTGAATATCGTACGTGGGACCTTAATCCTAATCGGATAATGGACTTCGATTACTAACTTGAAGTTCTTTGAGGTATCAATGGGTGAGATCAATTTGCTGATCAATATCTGGGTACTTTGGGAATTAAAGTGAACTAACGAGGAACATATATTCGTATTATGGAATCCGTCACCTTTTAGGTATGATCATAATCTCACTGGTTCTTCTAGTGGACAGTTGAATTTGAGCTCAGTAATTCGACAGTGACTGTTGAATTTCATGATGTGATGGGATGACATCGAACCGTCAGATAGAAGATGAGAGTTGAGAATTTATGAATATTCGGAGAAGGACATTTTGGTCATTTTAACTTGCTCCGAATATTCGAGTTGATCGACGGGGGTAACATGTAAGAACGATAAGTCAGATGATATAATTATTGATTAATTGTTTCAGTAATTTCAATTTTACTAAGAGTGCAATCTCGTTCTTTTAGTGGAATAGAACGTGATTAATAAATTAATTTTGACTGATCAAGAGTTGATCGGGTCATAATTAATTTATTGGAGCTTAATTTAATTGGGTCCGATCAGGTTCCCTCGGTGGCTTCACTATAATTGGTTTATACAGGCTTATTACATGTATTGGGTTGTGCAGAAATGGGCCTGGGTTATGGTACTAGGCCTGGTAGGGTTTTGGAGTGTAAAGAGGTTACAAATAGTCTCCCAAGACTATTTTTCTTAACCTAATTAGAAAAGTGGCGAGACACACACTAAAGTGTGTAGTGTATGTTTCCTCTTTACAAAGAAACCCTAATCCTAGTTTAACCTGGTCTTGAGAAAGGTGACCACGCACCTGCACAGCTGCCATTAGAGAACACCGAGGAAAGCTTGAGGGTTTGAAGCTTTGGTGAAATCAAGAAGCAGCGAAAAGAGATTATTGTAAATCACGCTACAAGGGTAATATCTTTTTCATTTTGTGTGCACAAAATTATTTATTCCAAGTTGAATACATAGAACAGAAAATCCTGCAACGAGATGATCTATCACAAGAAATCAATTTTTGTGAGTAGAACAACCCGGGTTCCCAACAAAGGTGACAACTCATCAAATTAAAACAACTTAACGAAAAGGAAAGGAAGAAACGTAAAATGAAAAAGTAAACTAAAAGCGTGAAATGGAAATGTACCAAAAGCCCAATGCCGATTCCTTCATGATTTAATCCTGATTGAATGTTGATTCCTTCCTAATTCAATGATAATTGATTTAATGCTGATTCAATGATGATTGAATGCTGATTCCTTCTACTATGTTAGAGTTTGATTAGCATTATCTGTTGATTCTTTCAAAATCGTTTCTCAATTCTTCTCCAGTGTTTCTTCTAGAAGACTCCTCTTTTGTTCTTGTGTAATGCGTCGTGTAGGGTTTTCGATCTTCATTTCATGGTGGGTTTCAATGGTTTCTCCATGGTTGTCGTCATTTTCGCCTTCTCAATTTACTTTTCCCCTTTTTTGTTTCAGACTCTTCTTCAGAGCTCTATCCCTGACCTTTCCATCGTAATAGAGTATTTTTTTTAGTCTAGGACATTTTTGCAACATCGATCCAAAAAAATCAATATGTGTCTTAGCCAGAACCCTAAGAGCTCCTTCAACACTTTCCAAAGTTTTTTTTCGTGGTTTCTCTCCATCCCTTACAAACCATCATAGCCAACAACAACTCAACCGGAGGAAGCCTCCTCAACACCTCCCATAAACAACTCACTGGCACATTCCCCTCCACAACTGGATACATATCTAACCCGTAACACCCCAAGAGAATCGAAATCAAAAGATTTGCAAATTTCATGGCATATCTCTCTTTCTCTCGTGCTTGGTAGACAATTTTTTTGCTTTCGATTTGGCTTCTACATGCTTTAGTTTATTCAAGAATCGAAATCAAAGACCCTTCAAATTTCATGGTAAATTTGTAGTTTGCCTTATCTTTTTATAACTAAGAATTGTGTGAACACAGATATTTCTTATTTTGGAGCTTGTTTATGAATGTATGTAGGAGGTATCGAAATAAAGGAGATAAGAGAATGGCTTACTTCACCTTGGAGAAGCTTAAAAAATTATCTGATGGTACAAATATGTATAAATCCATTGGTTGAACGTGAGTTTTTTTATAATTCATTTCTATAATGATATTAATTTATTCATGTGTGAGATGAAATTGATTAATTTGATGTAAGTTCACGTGGGGCAGATTTGCTCTGGAGCCCAAGTTAGTTTTAGTGGAAGAACAAGAACAAAAGCTCAAAGATAGTGAAGGCACTCTTGCTTCTTTCCAGGTTAGCTTTCATTTCTTGTTTTGGTAAAACAAAGAATCTGTTCTCTTTGCTGTTTACTTATGTATTTTGGAAAAAAAAATTCTGAAAATAAAAAAAAAAAAAAAAAAAAAATTACAAACAAAACCCAGAACGAGAAAAACTCGTTTTTGGGTGTTTTATGTTCAAAATATCGAAACGCACGTTTTGGATCCAAAACACGGTGATTAAAAGGGAAACCAAGACATTAGGTAAACAACCGACACATCTCTCTCTCTCAACACCCTCTTCCCTACGGCGACCTCTACCATTCCTTGCTCCGGCTTCCTTATCCTGCCGGTCATCCATCCCGCCGTCAATTCCACCGGCGACAACGTAAGTTTCCCTTCGTTGGCTATCGATTTCTTTGATATTTTCTTTAATTTTTTTTGTTGGTTTTAGCATATTCTTCATTTTTTTTGCTATTTTTTGCATTGCCAACTCTATTTTACAGATTGAGATGATTTCGTATCAATATTGTTTGAATCCATTGATTTTCCCGTAACAAAACATTATAGACCAGATTTTTCAGTTTTATTTTATACTGCTTAAAATCTAGTGCAAATTATTATTAATCCGAATTTCTTGGTGTAGAAAAAGAAAAAGAAAATGAAATGAATCCAAATTTTACTATGTCTGTAGCTGAGTTCTTAGGATTGCACTAGAGTAGGGGATCTCGATCGTGACAGAGAGAAGATGTATTTGACTATGCTATTTTTTTGAAAGGAAGTGGAAAAATTTCAAATTTCGATAACCTGGTGCTGGATTATATTGTTAATTACGTGTTTATGATCAATTTTCTATCTATCCATCTATGTGTATGTATAATAAGTATATAGTTTTACATAATATACATAGATGTATCACTTGATTAATGAAGACAAAGACCATTTCTGTGAAAGTTTTTATTATGTACTCATTAGCTTTCTTTTTGACGTTTCCCTTTTGAATTGTTTGGAATACATGTTTGGAAGAATGAAATTTTTCCACAAGATATAGTGGAATTTCTATGGGTATCGTATCTGTATATAAATTGGTTGTACCATTGTCCTCGATAAAGAATTGCATTTTCCAACCCGGTACTCACAAAACGGTTGGGGAATGGAAGGAGCACTTGTCTTATTGGCAAAGTCCTACCAACAACTTGATGTGATTTATACACATTTTTTTCACATTCTTCCACAAATCAGAGCTCTGTTAAATTTATCTTTTGACATCAGATATGTATCAATAGTTTATGTGTACATTTCTTTGTCTCTTCAACTTTTAATTTTTTAGCACTTCAATCTCCATAGTCATGTACAATAAGTCCATTAAAGTAAAAGGCGCCAGCGAAAGGATTGAACCATGGGAACGAATCAGCTTCATGTATGCCATTTGTCAAGGCTTACACCTCTATTTGAGAATTGCTTCAATGCCAAGTCTCAATGTAAAAGCTCGATTTATGCCATTGGTCAAGGCTTACACCTCTATTTGAGACTTGCTTCAATGCTAAGTTTCAATGCTGCTGAGGTGGGTGTACTCTTATCTTCTCATTTTTTGTTATGATCAGTTCTCTGTAATTTTACAATTTATGGAACTATCTTAGTAGGTAGTGTTGATAATGGACATTTAGAGGCAAATAATATGCTTATAAATGGTAATTAAAGGGGCATGGGTTGTTGCATTAGTAAGAGCGTCGATTCTAAAGCGGGTCAGGTGACTTGGTGGCGGTCCACTAACATTTTTGCTTTGCACAAGTGCAAATTGAAGTCATGTTTTCATTTCATTACCTTATTTCTTTCAAATGTCTTGCTTGTCTTTTAATTTATTTTTCCAATAAGGATTATAATTAGCAAAGTTAATTCGAATTGCCATTGATTAAATTTAATAAGGGCTTTAGCCATGGAATATTCAGATAAAATATCAATGGAGTTTTAGTATTGATTATATTTTTTTTGGTTTTCCATTGTCGAGGTCTCAAGCAATTCTGGATGAAATTATTGACTTAGAATGATATGTTCACAGTTGTATATAGTAGTGTCGTTTGTCGAGAGTTACAAATCGTGTTGGTATTTGATATGCGTTGACGATGAGAATCCAACAAATGTGACAACTAATGTTTTGTATAAGAAGATTTTTGAAAACTTGTAATACTCAATGCTTATTATTATTTAGATTGACACCGACTTTTGTTAGTTTTTCTAATTTGTTTCCTATTGTTCTGTTTCAGAACATTATTTTTTGTCAATAGAATATGGCCGTGTAATACATGGGTACGAAACTAGTTGAACATGAACCTCGCTGTGATAATAACAATTTTATGCTAGTCAAAGAGGTCAAATGGCACAAGTCACAGATGAGATATCTACGCAAATGTGGAATGATTATTCCAGGGGACGCGTTTAATTGCATTAAAATAATTTGTTTTTTGAATTAACTTTTTTGTATAAAAGATGAATTGTGCTTATTTTGCCCATTGACAGTGGCATGATACTATTACAATTGAACTACTCTCCAATATATGAACTAATATATATATTCATTAGTTTAGATTTCAAGTTTTAGTTGTTGCTAGAGTAACAAATTGTTTATTGAATAGAGAAATGACTGATTTATTGACATTAAGATTAATGTAATTCAACAAATCAATCACTTTTTACATATAAAATATCACAAAATAAGTATATCAGAAAATTACGAAGTAAACACATTTTTCAGTTTTCTATTTTTGAAAACAGTTTTCCAAAATTACGAAGAGAACATGTTTTCAGTAATCCCAAAACAAACAACAAAAATCCAAAACTCAAAACTCAAAATCGAAACACAAAGAGAACGGCCCCTAAGTTTTTCATTTTTTATTTCACTTACGGTAATTAGGTTAGACAATCTAAATAAAATGGGATTTATTTCACTTTCTTCCTTTCTACTCAGCGAACCGAGCCTTTCATGTGCCCTTTCTTGAAGCTTCCAGTTCTCCGTTGTCCATTCGACCTACAGTTCACCGATCATCACCAGCTACACTAGCGAGGCTCTCTTTACTCAAAAGTTTTTTTTGACATCTATTTCCTACGCTAGGGTTCTGACCATCGGTTGTGTTTTGTGTTTTTAAGGTTTCCTTTGTTCCCAAACATTGACACAAAGAACCGGCTTCGATGACTGATAACTGGTACCAGATTTCATCTTGTTACTGTTTGAAGAATCTATGTCAAAATTTGTGTATGAATAGATAGAATAAAGAAGAATAATTTGTAGTTTAGGAAATGCGGAAATGCGACTTCAAGGACTTCAACACCTTTATCTTCTCATTGTAACCTGATTGAATAAAGATAAACTTTTCTCCTATATTGTTTTACTTTCAAATATGTCGTGAGTTTGAAACTAGCAACGATAACCATCATGTGATCACTTCTTTCATCATCTCCCTTCAAGTTGGAAGTTGGTGAATATCCGCTAAACCCAACTTGGAGATCAAAAACTGAGATTTTGAGGGAGCTAACACCTTAGTAAAAACATCATCAAGTTGCAAATGTGATGCAAGAAATTGAGGGATAAGGAAACCATCCTCGAACTTATTACGAATAACATGACAATCTATTTCCAGGTGTTTAGTCTTTTCATGGAAGATCAGATTTGCAGATATATGTAGTGCTTCTCGATTATCACACCACAAAGGAAGAGAGACATGTAGGAGAAGATAAGTGAGAAAATAGGATATCCACTGTAACTCACAAGTGGTAGAAGCAAGACTTCGACATTCCGCTTCTGCTGATGATCTGGAGACAGTATTCTGCTTCTTGGTCTTCCAAGAAATCAGTACATTACCAAGGTAAATGCAATAGCCTGTCAAAGATTTACATGTGTCCAAGCAAGAGTTCCAATCGACATATGAGTAACCTTCCAATTGAAGTGAATTATGTGAGGGAAAGAACAGACCTTGAGATGGACATCTTTTTTAATATTTCAATAGATGTATGGTAATGTCCCAATGATTTTGACATGGTGCATTAACAAGTTGACTTAACTGCTGAACGACATAGGTGATGTCTGTTCACTAAAATAACACAAGTGTACGGGCCGTGACATGTAATAAAGTGGACTTTAAGAGTCTACGTTATCGTACCCACAAGGACTTGGATTAATTACCAAAGTTATTTTAATTCTCACTTTATTTGAACAACAAATAATTGAAGATGTGATGATTCTAAAAATTAAGCTAAAAACAATAAATAATGAATAAAAGTGTGTTTTTAAATCAATTGATGTAGAGTTGGGATTTCACGATTTCGCGTAGTTAATACCTTTAACCTCACCACTCAAGTTTTATTCTCCAAATATAATCGAATGCACATGAAATTCTCCTCTTGGGCTTAACTTAACTCTACCTAATTAGTCAATTATATTAACGAACAGCTGGTTGTAATGATTAGGTACATGGAATACAAGAACTCAAATAAGACTGCAATAACAATGAACGTATATCTCTGTCGCTCATTCAATTACCGAGTTTTATTCCTAGGTCTAGATCATTAGCTCACCTCTTGGATTATGAAAACGATCCAATTAATCAACGAATTAGTGGTGAATTAATTCAAGCATTGAACACAAAATAAAACCCTACACATGCAATCAAACCGTAAAACTTGAGTAATGAAATGAAAAGCATAAAACCACTCTACATTGTTTAATCCCAATAAATAGTTTAGTTATTCATAATGAAAACAATAAGAACGCAATAATAATCTAAACTACACACCATGAGTAATTTGAAGAGAAAGTAAAAGAACTCTTGCACCAAGATTTGTCTTCTACAAATTGATCTCCAAATCTTCTCGCCCTTTGCCTCAAATTGAGCCTCCAAAATCTCCAAGCTTTGATGGTAAATTATGACTCTAGAGTATGTGCACAAAGATCTCTTTTATGTGCATGATATGTTGCTTAAATTGATTCCCCACGAAACCTAGGTCAAAGAATGCTGAAATCTGTGGATGGGCTTTTTCTCTCGCTGGGCTATATTACTGCACGGCCGCACACGCTAACTTGTGGTGGCCGTGCAGTAGACTAAAAATAGGTTCTGTTAATTTGAAGATTTTAGCAGGGTCACGAAGTCTCGGGTTCGTGGCCACACAGTTCAAAACTTGTAGCCTGTGCTTTATTTACACGCGAGTCCTTCATCTTTTGATTGTGACAACTAGATCCCTGAACTCTCAAAACTCTTCAAATCTTCTTCCAAACTTCAATCCATCTTCAATTTAAGCTCTCGAACCTTCATTCTTTCACTTAGCTTTCATTGGAAATTTCGGTTGACGATTCCATCATCGATTTTGCTTCTTTAAGCTTCAAATGACATCCAAATGTCCATTTTTCCACTTTAGTGCTTCATTCCCATGACTTTAGGAAAATTCCTGCAATGTAAACAAATATAAAGGAATTAAGTAGTAATTATTCAAGAATGAAAATAATATAATCTAATTTAGATATATAAATAAGTGTATAAAATGCACTTTTCATTGTCTGGTCTTGTGAGATAAGATTAGAGATGGCAAAAAAATCCGATCTGCCCCGTCGATCCGTCGACCCGATCTTAAAAAATCCCAATCTGTGGATCGAAGGATCGAAATTTATGTGATCCGCCCTGATCCGAAAATTCACGGAGCGGATTTGGATCGGGGTTGATCCGATCCGCCCCGATCCCCGATACAATTTTTTTAATATAATTTTTTTATCATGTATAAAAATCTAATATGTAAATTTTGTAGCAAACTTTAATTTCTGGGAATAACCTGCAATCTTTGCATTTTAAAGAAAACACATTTTTCATGTTCTTCATTTGAAGAAAGAATTCCAATAAGTGATGGCAAAAAAACTCGATCCGTTGAATCGACGATCGGACCAAAAAAACTCGGGGCGGGGCTGATCGGGGTCCGATCCGCCCCGATCCGCCCGTTGCCAACACTAGATAAGATAAAGTAAACGTCCCACCAAACGTCTATACTTTTCTGGATTTGCAAGCCCCCTAGCTCTATTAGTTTAGTTCCTGTAGGAATAGGAATACACACTAGCTTAGCTCCTGCCAAGCTTGTATCTTGGATAATGTCTAAAACTTATTTCATTGATTGACATACATTCTTTCATGAATTCTAGCAATTTCAAAGCCCAAGAAATATTTTGCAAATCCAATATCCTTGATAGTGAACATATGTTCAAATATCCTTTAGTTGCTAGAATTTCTGATTCAACAGACCCCGTGATAGTACATCATATACATATAAGAGGAGAATCAAATTACCTTGTGATCCATGTTTAACAAATAAGCAATGATCATTTCCCGACTGATGAAATAAAAAATTATTAAGTTTCAAACAAAACTTTGTGCTCCACTGGCGATATGCCTGCTTCAGTTCATACAGACTGCGTTTCAACTTACACACCATTCCAAAAGTTGCTTTGTGATAACCTGGAGGAGGAGTCATATAGTCCTCCTCATCCAAATAACCATGTAGGAACGCATTGTTAATGTCCAATTGATGGATGCTGCAGCTATGGCTAGAATCAGTCTTATGGTTACTACTTTGGCAACTAGTGAAAAGCTATCGAAATAATCAACTCCCTGTAGCTGATGATAACCCTTAGCTACAAGTAATTCCTTGTATCTATCCATTGTTCCATCCGGATGCAATTTTACTTTATAAACCCATCTAGATCCAATAGCCTTTGACACATTTTCCAGAAAGGTGGTATATGCATGCTGTAAATGAGGAGATGTAACAAATGGATAGGTTGGTGGTGTGTAAGGGGAAGAAAGAGATCTTTTTGTTACCTTGTAGTTTGAATCATCTGTAGCAGTTGGTATCGACTATTTAAGAGATACATTTGTTATAAAATCTTGCATCCATGAAGGAGTATATTTGATTCTAGTACTCTGTCTAAGATTAACAGAAGGCTAACTGGGAATAGATTCATTTGGAGATTCTTGTTCATCAATGATAGGAACTGATATCAAGGGTAGAGAGTAATTGTCAGTGTCATCATCAGAAGTATAATGTTCATAGGCATTGTGATCCACATTTTTTAAATTGAACTTTGAATTAGATTTTGAGGAGGATGAAGTATTGTATGGAGAGGTATTGTCAATTAAAGGTGAATTGATGTCTTTGATAAAAGGATCATCTTCAGTAGGAATTATCAAAGGAAGTGGTAGAGTACTATATGTTCCCTTATCTTGTTTAAAAGGGAGAACACTTTCGAAATAAAACAACATCTCTTGAAACATGTATTTGTTTGGTAGAAATATTAAACACTTTGTAACCTTTCTGACCAGGGTTATATCCAAGAAAAATACAACTATGTGCTCTAGGTTCAAATTTTTCTTTATGGGGTTTTGTGTTTGTAATATAACAAAGGCAACCAAAATTTTTGAACATGGTATAATTTGGTTTTGCCCAAATAACTTCTCATAGGGAGTGAGCCAATTCAGAAATGACAGAGGTATCCTATTTATGATGAAAGTTGCCATGAGCAAATAGTAGGACCAGAATTTTTTTGGTAAATTGGCTTGGAATATTAAAGACCTAGCAATTTGAAGTAGGTATCTTTGTTTGCGCTCTACAACTCCATTTTGTTGTGGGGTGTAAACACAAGATTCTTGATGTAATAATCCCAAGTTTTGCAAGAGATTTTGATACTCAGCACTGCTAAACTCAGTCCCATTGTCTGTTCTTATACTCTTAATTCTCTTATCAAACTGAGTTTGCACCATTTTAAAGAAGGAATCAAGTGTTTTGACAACATGTGTTTTGTGTACAAGAAGAAGGGTCCAGGTTGTCTTGCTATAATCATCCACCAGGTTAGCATAAAAGGGGTAATAGTAAGGGAGTACTGCCTATATGGTCCCCAAACATCAATGTGTATCAAATCAAAAACTGCATCTGAATTGGTTTGACTAACAGGAAAAGGTATTTTAGATTTTGTGCTTTTCAACAAACATCACATTGTTCTAACATATCAACATCAGTTTTGTTGGAAGCATCTTTAAGGAAAACCAAGTGTTTCAAGGCTTGACTTGAGATGTGACCAAGTCTACTATGCCAACATGTAAGAGAATCAACAGAAGCTTTATTGATAGGAATAGAATTGATACAAGAATTCAAATCATCAACTGATGCAGGTCTTTTAGAAAACTGATTAGAAAAATTTGAAATTTCCTTATGAAAATAAGACTTTTCTAACAAATATAATCTCCCTAAAAGTCTAACAACTACCACAGTTTCTTCACTCTGCAGGTCATGCACAAGGCAATGAGTTGGACAAAAAAGTGAATTTTACATGAGCTGTTTGTATAAGTTTAGGCACTGATAAAAAATAATATTTGAAGGTGGGGACAAAAAGTGTATTAGTCAAAATAGGTTGTGAGCAAGCTAAATATCTCCAACATTTTTAACTATTTTCATAGAACCATCTAGAACTGGAAGACACATGCATAGAGCATTTAGGGAATTTAGGATATGTTATCAGACACAAATTATTGCAAATGTGATTACTATCTCCTGTGTCAATTATTGATTATTGTCCAATTTTACGTATTTTAGATAGGTAAATAAATGAAAAATACAATTTTGGGATATAAATTTTGTAATTTAGAGTAAAACTTATAAAAGATTTAATTTTAATTCTTAAATTCTAAATTGGTTTTATTTGCTAATAATTTCATTTATTTAATTGCAAGTACATTTTGGACAATTTTAACTCAAAAACTCCTAGCTTGATTAACCCGAAAAAGCCCAAAAGTAATAAATACACACTCAAAAGCTGCTCCAGCCTATATGCATTCAACAGCCCAAATCAATTCTCCAGCCCAACCCTCTCACCAACCTACAAGAAAACCAACTCTCACGCATCCTCTGCCTTCTCTCAATTCCTTCAACCATTCAGCCGCAGTCTTCCCTCACCATCTCTCTATAAACCAGCCGCAACCCATTCTCTGTATCGATCCCTACAAAAACCCCCACTCACGCAGGCAGCACCAGAAAAAAATCGTCCACAGCCTCCCTCACACAACTCAGCCTCACAACCCCTCACGTCTCTCTCTCTTTCACCTTCAACAGCTGCCAATTTCTCTCCTCACACACGCAACCAACCTCTCCATCCCTAATCTTTCAACTCTTTGCCTCACGAACGGCTCTCCCTCTCAACTCCCTTGATCCGAACATCAAACCAGCAACAACCTTCAACCGCAATCCATTTCTCTCACGCCAACCTCCAACTGGAACGCAGCCACAACCTCTCTCCTTCACTGTCTTCTCTCAACTCCCAACCGAAGCTCTCACCTAGCTACACTTCTTCTTCCATAACCAGTCGCTACTCTGTCACCTCACGAACCGGAACTCCATCAACCATTCAGCCGCCAGCCGTCTTCCTCACCAGCTTTCCGCCGCAACCTCTCCTCACCAACCTCTCTGTCAAACACCATAACCTACAGCAACAACCAGCAGCAGCCCCTCTCTATCTCTGTCTTTAGCTTTCACCTTCAACCGCCCTCACTCAACCAGCGGCCTTCAACGCGGCAGTCGAATTAGCAGAAAGGAAGAATAGTCTTGTGGCTTGAAAAGGGAAACTGAAATTGGTGTTTTTGGGTGATTTGTTCTAGTTTTTTTTATCCTATTTTGTTAGACATTTAGTTGTTTTAATTATTAGTTTATTTACAATATTTTAGATTATTTATTTTATGTTGGATTTGAGATATATTTTGGTTGTAGAGTTTTTAGTTTCAAAATTTTGAATTTTACTTTCTAGAATGGTTATTTTTTATTTGGATTTTATTTCGTTTAATTTAATTATGTTCGGCTAAATTATATTTGAGGGGAGTTATTCTCAGCTTCAATGGGTATGTTTTAATTCTTTATGGATGAATTCTTGTAATTGATAATAATTAATGAGCGTTTTAAATTTTCAAATTGTTTTACTTCGATTGATGTCGTTGATGTGGTATGTATTAAATATGCACACAACATGCTCGATGAAATACCGTAAAACAAATTGATTAATTTTTCTTACTAATATGTTTAAATCTTATCGATCTCAAGAAATTCACACTAATCTTGTTTGAAAAGCCCAATTGATAGCGAAAGAATAACTCCACTCAAATTTCTTTTTCATTGCAATTTAATTATATTCTCTTTTTATAATTTAAGTAATTTCGAAATCATAGTTTAAGACTTGAATTTAGAAAATATTATGATGCCAATAAAATCCCTAGAAAGAATGACCCTGGTTTATTGTTAGGCTATAACTTGACCCCTTTATACTTGGAGGGTAGATTTAATATCGAATCAATTATCCAAGTACCTAATCTCATATCATCAAGACTACTAAAATTTGAATTCACCAGTGTCATAGAATTCATACCTGCATAGTTCTTTATATGTGGAAAATTCATCTTATTTTCATCAATTAGCATTTTGCCTTTCAAAGCCTTTACTAGCTTCTGCATTACTATGTCACTGATATTTGCAGATGAGCTATTAACTCCTTTTGATCCATTGTACTCCATTTCTGCATCTAAAAGTGAATCAACCATGTTAACAATAAATCTTCCATTATAGGGATGACAATAATAACCATGAACCCGAAACCCGTTGGGTACCCGACACAAATGGGCAGAAATTACCCGACCCAATGAGTTTGTGGGTACTGGGTAGGGTATATGTGTAGATTTAGAAACCCGACATGGGTATGAGTAGAGTATGGGTATTGTAGAAAAACTCATACCTGACCCATATACTCGTTAATTTCTTTAAAAAAATTATTGTTTTTAAATTTTAAAAGTATATATTTTTGGACAAGTAGACTCTTTGACATTTGCTTATTATATGAGTATTTATGTGTACACACACACACACATTACCAACGCAATAAATAAATAAATTATTATAATTAAAATACGTAATGAGTTTTAAATGGGTATAAAAGTATATCCGCACCCTACCCGTACCCTATTTGCAGCACCCGATTTGCCACTCTTAAGTGGGTATACGGGTAGGGTATGGGTATTATAAATCTCTAGTGGGTACAGTATGGGTTTTCCAAACTCGACCCATCCCCTACCCATTGCCATCTCTTTTCCCGTATCTCTAACCTTAGGATTCTTATACCAGTTCGGATATCCATGTGTCTTAAAAAAATTCTCCTTGTTGTGTTGAGCAACATTACAATGATCACAATACATATTCTCTTTGTCCATAGAGTTACATCTGCGGGTACTTCCTCTTCCTGCTCCAAAATGACCTCTACCAAAACCAGATCTGACATTCCAACTCCCTTTGTTGTATTCAGTTGGAAGATCGTCTGCCATTGCTTAATTGATTTTCACAAATGTATTTTATGAGCAACCTACTCTAATACCATATTCGATTGATTCAGATCAAGAAAAAGAAGAGAATTATTTATTCAGCTTAGCTTGAAAATGAAATACAGAAAGAGTATTTAAAGAAAAGAAAAACAAACTAAGAACAATCAGAGGTTGACACCTAAGCAAGCTAAAAACAAACCACATGTTTGTTAATTAACTAAAACATAAAAAAAAGAAACGAAAAGATAAGGAAATGATAAATTGCGACTTCAAGGACTTCAGCACCTCTATCTTCTCATTGTAACGTGATTGAATTAGGATTGAATCAGAATAAACTTTTCTCCTATATTGTTTTACTTTCAAATAGGTTGTGAGTTCGAAACCAGAAGTGGTAACCATCATGTGATCATTTCTTTCATCATTTACCTTATTTTTTTCTCATTTCGGTTTTTGAAAAAATCTCTCTCCCATCTCGATGCAAAAATTATCCCCCCTCCGGAGACGTATAATTTCACCAACGATTTGACCTTGCAAGTTTTTATATTAGAAGTAAATAATGGTCATTTAATTGTGTTGTTTAAAAGTATTTTTTTAGGTTTTCCCAACAGAGGCTTAATTCACCATTCTATTGGCTTTCTACATCTACTGAAAGATTGAGTGCATTCAAATATTTCTCAACCATTTAGTGTCATGTTAATTTTGTATTCTATGCTATTTTATTCTCATAACTTGATGTTGTTACACTTTTCAGAATATCAACGGGATGACACAAATAAAGCTTGCTAAATATGGGGTAGTTGACATGGACTTCATTTTGGAAGTGGGAGGTTATGATCTCAAGAGGTGAAAAGATTGAGAAGAAATATGTTCCTTTTTAATCAAGATGCTTAGTAGGAAAGGATAAACCATATCATGATTTCTAACTTATAGTTTCTGTGTATCATTCTAGGTTAATAGTGTGAGGTTGCCTCGACATGTTGTTGACAAAAGGTTGTTTTGCAGAACTGCCCTTATCGAGTTCTCCACTGAGGAAGATGCTGCTAATGTTTTGAAGCAAAGCTAGAATTATGCAGGGGTTGAATTTGAACTGAAACTAAAGCAAGAAAATCTTTCCTAGCTAGGGTGTTGGTCGCTATATAAATTCATTTGCTTCTAATTATTGAGGAAAGTATTCAGAAGGAACTCTGTTAGGTCCAAATTGATTGTGGATGTTTCCATGGAATACCAAACACTTCCTTTCAATTTAGAGCAAAATTGTTAGCCAAACCAACAGCTTCGTTGTTATAATATTAAGCCTATGTTTGATTGTCATTTTTTTGGCAAAAAAATAAAAAATAAAAAATAAAAATTGAATAATGATTGATAGAATATTGTGTATGATTGACAATGAGAGAAAAACTTTGGGTTTATGTTTAAAATGTTTTATTGATAAAATGTTGTTAAAATTGGGGTACCATAGAAAAATGAGTGAAAAATAATGGGGATCAAATAGAGGCTAACAATGGTTTATATGGTACATTTCCTTAACTAAAAACACAAAAGAATTTAGTGATGGATAGTTAAATGGTTCTACACGTCAGTGACGGCTTAAAGTTCAGAAAGTTTGAAACAACTGTTCTATCTATTTAGTGTCCATGAGGACAACTTTAATTTGTTAAAAATAACGATGAACAAAAGGTTGACGTGATGATGATTGGGGGTCTTCTCTAGCAAATCATAAAATACAGTAATAAGCATATATTGGTCTTTCTTATTCAGGATTCTTGATTGGTTATGATTTTATGTGTATCTCATGAACTGTTCTGGTTTATAAATTTAGCTGGGGATTTGGAAAAAGGCTAGGGGTCTTCATGAAACATTCAGTAATTGGTAGTGTTACCATGACATTTCAGAGATCTATTTTTTTGCTGATGGTTTCTGGTTTTCCTATTGCATTTCACAATCTCACTAGTAAGAGACACTTTAATTCAATATGAGATATTTTCTTTTGAAAAGAAATCCAGTTAGAAAGTTGATTAATTTTATACAAATTTATATTTAAAAACAATACTTTGAATCACATTTTTCCATCAGCTTCTATCAATTTTTATGTAATCAATTTTTCATACCCCAATATATATGTCCGAATATATATTTTTCTATGTAATCAATTTTTTATACCCCAATATATATGTCCGAATAACAGTTTTTTTAACTTTCAATCTCACACGAATCAACACAATTATGAAACGTCACGTGCAACACACGTGTCCGTCTACTAGTATATATACACACACAATGGTTTCCAACAGAGTGAGTTGACTAATAAGAATAATTTTAGTTCAACAATCACATATGTGCGTTGTTTATTTTACAAGAACTAAACAAACAAAAGCAATTAGAAATTCTTCCACAATTTACTTATAATTAGAGTTAGATTTGATCACTGTTCTAAGAAAGTGCGCTTAGGCGTTGTCTAGACGCGTGGCATGGGTAAAACGTGCCGCTTTGGCCAAAAACATGCAAAAAACGTGCAACGAGGTGCAAAAACGTAAGAAAGCGGAAGAAAAAGTGTGAAAAGCGCACCTAAGCATGCTATTTTGAGCACACCGAATTCAATTTTTTTTTTTAAATCAATTTAACAATAATTTTTAAAGATTTGTTTTGTTAAATTATTTTTATCAATTTATTAAGGTTTATTTGATAAATTATTATTATTATTATTATTATTATTATTATTATTATTATTATTATTATTATTATTATTATTATTATTATTATTATTATTATATCTATAATGATTTATTTTAACTTTAAATTACTTTAAAGATTATCTAATTTTTGTCTTTTGAAAGCATAAAAATTCTATAATGTTTGGAATTTTAAGTAAATGTAGTATTTAAAATTTAATATGTTTTTTATATATTATTTTAATTATTTAATAATTGTAGATTGATTAAAAAATTTAAATATTACTAAAATTGGAAAAAAATGCGTTTTAACGCTTAAGCTTCGCCTAAGTGCACTTAATACAAAGCTTGAAACTTGATGTGAACGCTTCGTCACGATTTACGCTTTTTAGAACACTTAGTTTGACTCAACTTATAAACTCATTGTTTTTATAATGAAGGATGATTCAGACATAGCGAATTCTCGATAAGTGACACCCAACAAAATAGGTAAGAATCATGATATAAGATTGACATAATGTTACACTAGCTTCTTTTATGTAAACTAAAATTTGTTATCGGAAGCGTAGATGGAGTTAGTTCTGGAGAATGTTTTTCGAAAGACCATTTGTAATGGTGTAATGGAGAAGGTGTCAATAAAACGGGGACCATGCTACACACACAAAATTGATGACAAAATGAATTACACACCCCTCACATAGGGGGGTCCACATGTAGGTGAGTCCCCCTCCATGTGAGAGGTTTGTCATTTATTTTGTTATTTATTTTGTGTAAAAGGAATTATCCATAAAACGGAAAACCCGCTATCTAGTTCTAGTTTTTTAGTAAAACTGTAAAAGACCCATTTTATCAGTAAAATGACTACTATAACCTTCTAAAAAGGACCTTAAATATTTCTAAAAATATAAGCCACTATTCTCTTTGCTGTTTTGAGGTCGTTTTCTGTTTTTATTTTCGAAAACGCTAAAAACGCGTTCTCTTTACCATTTTCGAAAATGCATTTTGTAAAACAAAATTTTTTTTTTACACAAAACGGAAAACGCCCGAAACATCGTTTTGGGCGTTTTGTGTGTATTTCGACAAAAAATGTCCAAATCGCGGAAAACGCGTTTTGGGAATTATTATTTTTTTTTAGAATTATCCTAGCTTGAAACTAAGCCTAAATAAAGATTTTTTTTTTTTTTTTTTTTTTTTGAGAATTATCCTAACTTGGAACTTAGTTTAAATAAAGTTTAATTGAATTCAATATTACAAAAAAAATTAAATGAGAATTCTTGTTGTTATATTTCAAAAAATGCAATGATAAATGGACTCTGGTGGTTTTGAAAGAACTTGCATTTTCTGGATTTTAATAGAAGTAGAGTTCTCTCAAGTCCCGAACCTGACCAAGCTGTGTTAATATAGACTCTTAATGCTCACATTAGTGTGTTGCATGTAACCATATTTTAGTGTATTGTGAAAGGAAATTTGAGTTGGAGTTAGTAGTATTCTGCAAGCAAATTAGTTAAAAATAGTTTAAATAGTGTTCTGCAAAATTTCAAACAGAACGTGTTTTCTAGCATTTCATTTTCAAAAACAGTTTTCAGAAATGACAAACCAAACGCGTTTTCAGCAAATTTGAAAACAAAAATGAAAACACAAAACACAAAACATTTTCGAAAATGAAAATACAAAATAAAATACAAACAGAACGCCACCTAAGGTTTCGATACACACATGAACAGCGGAAATTAAACAAACACAAAATCATAACTCGGATCAACCTTGCACTTAGATAGAATTTGTGATTAGAATGATACCTTTGATGAACGTCATAAATCTGGAATCTGAAATAGGAGGTACAATCTTGTCACCACCAGCTGTCCAATTATCCAGCCTCTTACAGAAATCCACACAGGGAGTTGAATCTGGAACTCCATCACTCTCCAAATATTGGAATGGATTCGAGAGAATTGATTTTTTCTCTTTGTGCTAGCAAGAGAAAAATCATGCGCTAGAATATTACAAAAAAACGACTCTATTGCAACTCACACCCATTCTTTACAATGTTGCACCTATTAATATGTGCACCTCAAAACCCTAACCTTATTCGCAATAGGACCATCTATGGGCCCAGATTAATTAATCATATTAATTAATCTAATTGTAAAGTCCGGCCCAACAATCGGGCTTGTACATTAATTTTAACAATCTCCCACTTGGACAATATCCAATTCCAGATATTCAATTCTCGCCTTTTGTGTGTGACCCACTAGGTTCCATTTACGATGGCAAACGCCGTGTTATTATTATTCCAATCTGATTGGAATAAGATCAATTGAAATCTATATTTCTAATTCATCCTCGACTCACCAAGATCGATTAATTCACGTCGCCGTCCTAGATTGACATCTAGCAATGTGTCAAGGCAATCCATACGAAAGGAAAAGTCATGTGGCATGACAAGACCAGTTCATG
The DNA here is from genome assembly GCA_963555705.1 of Ligustrum vulgare. Classification (NCBI taxonomy): domain Eukaryota; kingdom Viridiplantae; phylum Streptophyta; class Magnoliopsida; order Lamiales; family Oleaceae; genus Ligustrum; species Ligustrum vulgare. The sequence continues at coordinate 32,841,726 of OY743171.1, read as the reverse complement.
TGTGGTTACCGTGGAAATATAATCCGTCCATCAATATAACCCAATTGATTAAGAGATATGGATAGTGTCAATCTCATTTCAACCAATTATATTATTCACTTCTTATCTTAGTTGATCTTGTTATGACTAAAAACACCTTTTCAACTCATAACTTCACTTCGGACGAGGAATTTACATCAACTTAAGTGAGCGAAATACAGGATATAATCTCCTACTACCCAGGAGTGACGAATCCTCTTATTGGACATACACAACCTTCATATGACTCTCACTATACCCGTATGACGTCATCCTGATGACTCCCTCTCAAGAGCAAAAATCAACGCTCGCCAAAGCATAGAAATCCTCAAATAAGATTCTATGACGTACTCAAGTCAAAGGATCAAATCCACAACCGCGCATTAGAGATTCACCATTGACGCTTGGATAGTTATCCATGTGGAATCTCCAAGCGGTTATCCAATGCTTTGTTCATCTAACAATGCATCCACGTGTTCATTTGAATGTCCCTCTACATTCTAGCTTGTGAGATAAGCTACTTTCTTCATAAGAAAGAAATGCAATACATGCTAGTCTAACTGCAACACAATATCCGTATCTTGTTGTTACTTCGACTAGGGAAAATTTTAGAATAAGATATTAATGACTTGTATCTCATAGTCACAACACCTTGTGACTTACAAGTTACTTAAACTTATTCTATGGACTCTATTATCTAAATAGTGAGTTAAACTCAATTTAATAATATATTTGCCTTTATTGTAACAATGATAATATGTGTTATGCTATTTCAATGATTGGATTTAGACCATAACATTGACATACTCCCACTAGATCCAATAACTCATGTATCTTATGCATAACGAGTTTATGTGACAATCACATTCCCGTTGGGATAGTGGATTTATAGGTGGATCTTAGATATATGACTCTTCACATATTCAACCTTTGCAAGGTTAGTGGGCATGATTCTATTTTTCTACAACCTTCGAATAAGATAGTAGCCCCTAAATACATACTCAGATCATCGATGAGACTCAGTTCCCTCGCTTGCGCGATGACTCCATTGTCGTCACAGTACTTATTAGTGGAGCTACAATGCTAGGAACAGTTATAGTTCACTAATGAACTTAACGATCGAGATTGCTTCACAAGCACTTATGTATTTGGTCTCGGTTGTATAGTTAGCGGTCTCTCTTATTTGAACCATTTCAAATTGACCACACCACTACTATGAGTTAATTAACAATTAGACTGAATATTTCCTTCATCCTTTCCTGGACTAAAGGATGGTATCTGTATACTTAAAGACAGTAAGTCTACATTTCTCCTCATGTCTACTGTATTCTTAGTATTTCTCAAGTACTAAATAATATAAAAGTATCGTACATAATGTCGCGTTTAAGAAGTTCTTATTGTCAAATAATCAAGTATCTTCTCCACGTCATTATTTTTCAATATGTGTTCTAAACACCATTTTAAAAAGATTAACCCCAAAACTTTTGGGATAGAATCCTACATTGGATTCACTCATGCTAACCCTATTAGCATTACATCTATGTATGTGGATTGAGAAATCAAAACAACCTTCCAAATCTATCTCTATAGATTCTAGTTTCCAAAGTAAATGTTTTATTTCTCAAATCCATCATGGAGAAATTCAAAATAATTGCACTTTCATTTTAAAGGTTAGAGACTCAACTTCTGATCAATAATATGCCATCTACATATAGTATCAGAAACATTGAACACTCCCACTAACATTTTATATACACACATTCTTTATCTTCAACTTTTGATAAAATCAACCATTTTGATTATCTCATCAAAATTAAGATTGTAGCTCCGTGAGGCTTGCTTTAATCTATAATAGATATCTATAGCTAATATATTATGTTTAAGGATTCAAGAATTCCATAATTATAGCATGTTGCTACTGCAAGCAGAATTCGAATTGATTCAGAGTAAACGCATTTACAGCGTATGGGTCTTACCCATTTCAGGTGAATCAAACAAGTTCCAAAACTTATTTTTATCTCAGATTCTATGGCTTCCTGCCATCTCATTTAGTCAACATTTGACTTAGCTTCTATGTAAATATAGGCTCATTATCCTTGATGACTAATACTATATTAGCAATCAGGGATGTATAACTCAATAGAGTATACATGATCCTAATACCTTTACATGGAGCTAGCGTGTTCTCAGTCGTCACCACGTCCTAAACATCGATAATGTCCCAAGCATTGATATGTGCCTCATCTAATGCAAGCACATATTCCAGGTTATTTAATCGATTGAGTATATATGTGTAATCATGAACTCTTTCATGTTCTACTTTTACTCCCACTGTCTTCTCTTAGATGAACTGTTTCTCCAAGATATTGACAAAATTCGAGATAGACTTTCTTTCTCGATAGGAATGTAGAAATAATATCCAACCATCTTTTGGATTTCCCACAAATATACATATTGGACTAAGGCTATTGCTTATCCAAATTGGTATACTTCTAATAAGTATTGAGGTCTTAAATCTTAACGCGAGGAAGATTAGACATTTTAAATCCATATCTTATATGGACCTTCATCATCCGATTATTATGGAACATGACTAAGTGTGTAATATAAAGTTTTCAGTGCAATGCTCCAAAAACTGTTTTGGAGATTTTGGGTGACTTCATCAATGATTGCATCAATTGTAATCATTCTCCTTTGAGATACGCCATTGTGTCGAGGTGTATGCAAAAGGGTTATTTATGCAAAAATTATGTTCTCATAACATAATCTCGAAGTCAATCACTTTAAAATATTCTTCATCTTGATTAGATCTAAGTGCTTAGAATATTTTTCTCATTTTGGCCTTCTAATTTATATCTGTATTATTTGAATTTTTCAAACTTCCAGATTTAAATTTCATTATAAATAAAAATGACAATCATGATTATCTAATGACTAAGGACCACTCTAACATATGCCCAGTTACATCCGAATGTAACAGACTCAATGGATCAACCATCTCACTTTTCCTTTTTCCAAGAAAAATTGACTTATCAATTTACCTCCAAGGTGAGATATACATATATCTCTATTAATTGAATAAGTCAAGTGTCATATTTAAGCGTGATTTCTTCTTTTCCTTATCAATATTCAGAATGTGGACTATTTGTTATTTACCTAACTTCCATATTATCCCATCTAAGTTAACGGATAACTATTATTCTTAATTAAATAGGATAATCATGTTCATGTCCAAACATGAAGTGGAAGTTTCGTTCTTCATAAGAACTGTAATTAACAATTGTCTAATTTTAAACCGAATCAGAAGGTAAAGAAATGTGATAGCTTCTTAAGCTGTTCAAGAAACATTTGCTTTATTACCTACAAATAGGTATATCACCATTTTTTGCAATTATTCTACTTTTAGCCATTGTATATTATCAGTATCTAATACTCAATTGGCTAAGTAGATTATTTAACCTCTATCAAATAGAAAACTGAAGTAGAAGATTCACAAACTTCTCACTTCTTCAGTTTGGTTAAGGAAGCCTCGCAATTATAAATGTATTGTCCTATTATTGGCATGTTCGAGAAGAGTATTCTTGATCATGTCGTGTTTTGAGATCATTTCTCAAAGGAGGACCCCAATTTAAGGATTTCAATCTAATGAACTTACAGAGTGTCAATTACACTCCATATGTTCAAGTAACAACTCAAATTTTAAAACTCATACAACAACAATAATAAATCAAAAATAGAATCACGTATTATCATACATAAATCAAATTAATAAGATCTTTTATTAAATCGATTGCTCCCACTGTTTTACTTGAATTAATGACCCTCAACATTAATCTCGTAGAATTATGTTAGATTCACAGTAGGCTAGGATCCCGTTTATTTCATTAGAACCTTGAGTGACTCAATAAGCTCTAATGAAACATCCAGGTAGATACTCCTATCAATCACATCTCCATGTGACTCCTAGATCATCAAGTAGACAACTCTTTGTCCCATACATCTTATGTATTTACTTGACTGTGCCTCCAAAATCTCATCTCCTTGAGTGACTCAACAAAAGATAGATTTCGGTTAAATTCTACCAATTGTTCAGAAACATCTTATGTTTCATAGTGATAAACATACCTTCCCACTCGTAGCCTTGAGTGACTCAACAAACCACATTGAAGGCCGATTCTGGTCTTTCAATATAACAATGGAAGGCACTTTGTATTAACTAATTAATACGAATTTAATAAATTGCTTTCAAAATTATATCACTTTTGATTGACTCAAAAATGATGTTGTTTTGGTTAAGTCTAACTCATTGATTAGAAGTATCTGATACTTCATAATGAGAAACATATCTACCATTGAGTAGCCTTGAGTGACTCAACAAGCTGACATCGATAGTAAACTCTGGTTTTTCATTATAACAATGGAAAGCGTATGACTTAATATAATATGAAGTGAGGGGTTTGTCTCATCATTCCTATGTATATTAACTAACATCCACCATGCAATTAATCATACATACAATATTAATGTGGATGATTATGGACAATATCTATCTAGTCTTCTCGAGCCATTAAGAAGACTAGTTGGTCACTTCCTAAGGGACACTGCATTCGATCATCGAATGCTAAATGCAATAATCTCTATCTGCTACTGCAACCTGTATCCTATACTAGTTGTCTTATTGTGGCCAGCTCCAACATGTATCCTATACTAGTTGGCACGCTGGCCTGTATCAAAGGACGCGCAGGCCTATATATACAAACTAGAGCTCGCAGGCCCAAATAAATTAAGTATTAGGCACGCAGGCCCAATTAAATAATAATAGGCTCGCATGCCTAACCAACAAAGCAGAATAAATTAACCATACATTCAACCAATTACATGGGTCGAGTCCATAACCATCCACTAAATACACATTCATCATATAAATATATTATAATATAATATCTAATATTATATAAACAAATTTCAAGTTTCTAGCAATTTAGGTCGTCTAATCTAATTTAGATAAAATGGATCGGAACAATAATTAATTAATCAAATTAATTTATTAACTTTAGTTAGCGGGTCTTATTTAATTAAAATCATATTTTAATCAAATACCAAATTAGAGTCCAACTCTAAATCCAAAAAGAGGAAAATTGAATTAACATCTTAATTTAGGATAAAACTCTTAAAATAAAAAAAAAATCAATTAAGTAATTAATTAATCAAATTAATCAATTACTTTAATTGACGGGTTTATTTAATTAAAATCAAATTTTAATTAAATACTAAATTAGAGTCCAACTCCAATTTCAAGATTTTAGGGCTAATTGAATTTAGGATTTTATCCTAAATAATATTTAATTAATAATCAATTAATCGAATCAACTAATTATTAAATCGAATTTAATTAAAATCAAATTTTAATTAAATACTAAATTAGAGTCCAAACTCTAATTCTTAAATTAGGGCAAATTGAATTAACATTTAATTTAGGATAAAACTCCTAAATAAAATAAAGTTCAATTTAGGGTCTAAATTATATATTTTGTTAAAATCCAATTGTAACAATTTCATTCCAGGAAGCGGCACACGCCGCTGCTGATGGTAGCAGCGGCGAAGGAATTCAAAAGCCACAGTGTGACTGCGCTCCCGACATCAACAGTTGCCGCCACTTCGCCGGAGGCCGCCAGATCTCCATCCACCCTTCTGAATCCAATTTTTCGACCCAAAATTAATTTTCTTCTCCAAATCAGATTTAGAATAAGAAAAATAATTTTCTCAAAAGCCAAAAATAAGAAATCAAAATTCAATCATATTGAATTTATCAAAAGATTAAACAAATTCTAACAAGTAACAAGGTAGGCTCTGATACAACTGTAAGGTTTCGATACATACATGCACAGTGGAAATTAAACAAACACGAAATCATAGCCTGGATCAACCTTGCATTTAGATAGAATTTGTGATTAGAATGATACCTTTGATGAACGTCGTGAATCTGGAATCTGAAACATGAGGTAAAATCTTGTCACCACCAACTGTCCAATTGTCCAGCCTCTAACAGAAATCCACACAGCGAGTTGAATCTGGAACTCCATCACTCTCCAACTATTGGAATGGATTCGAGAGAATTGATTTTTTCTCTTTGTGCTAGCAAAAGAAAAATCATACGCTAGAATATTACAGAAAAACGACTCTATTGCAACTCACACCCATTCTTTACAATGTTGCACCTATTAATATGTGCACCTCAAAACCCTAACTTATTCACAATAGGGCCATCTATGGGCCCAATTTAATTAATCATATTAATTAATCAAGGGATAATTGTATAGATTACTTACTTTAGATAATAAAACTGATTTTTACTACCCAAATAAAAAATTTTGAAAAATACTTCATTGTTACTAAAAAAAAATTGAAAAATATCATAGGTATCATACTGTGATACTAACATATTTGAGAAGTATCAAAAGTATCAGATTGTGATACTTCATGTGATTATGAAGTATTTTTCAGTTTTTATGATTTTATTATAAGTAATTTTCAATTTTTATAAAATTCAAGTAAATTTCAATTTGATCCCTAAAAGTAGTGTAATTATGTGAATAGCCCATTAATCAAATTGTAAAGTCCGGCCTAACAATTGGACTTGTACATTAATTCTAACAAAAAATTCGCATCAAGTGTCGACACTAGTACCTATTAATGTCGACATATAAGTAACATTTCGGAATTCTAACTTATTCTGTGCTTGGTTTGGTTATTTTAGGATCCCACAACTCTATCGTATGAGTTGTGAGTAACATGTGAATCGAGTTGAAGCTTTCTATAGAGCTTCTTGGTTTAGTACTAATTTAAGCTCCATTTGGCGGCTGAATAAACGAAATTTGATTTATAACATGTATTATTTGGATTTTCTAGATAAGATGTAATTAAAAATTGGAGAGAAAAAATATATGTGATTAAAAAATGATTCGAGACACTTAAAAAAAAAGAATTTAAAAAATTGTACCAATTATAATCATAATTTGTATTATAGTGCTCAACCGAACACAGCCTCAGAATTTTTTTTTTCCTTGTTATGGCTCGAGTATGAGCATCACTTGTTACGAGTCTTTCTAGTTTCTACCCCATTTTGCCTTGTGTGTTGCGTTGGAAGAAGATTTGTGAGACGGGTGATAGAACGACATAGTAGCTTGTGGTGTTTTGAGATCTTGGTAATGGTCAGTTCAGATTAATGATCAACACCTTCTTGTATTGGCCACTTAAATTCTTGATTATCTTGTGGTGTTAAATAGTCCTTGAGATAGAATAGAAATAGGAAGTTGAGTGAGCCCACATTTGTGCATGTACACTTGCTTGAAGATATATTTGTTTTTCATTACATTATTATTGACGTGTTCTGTATTTTTTGTTAGATCATGTAGTGGGAACACGTTCGAGATTGCATCCCAGAGCTGGACGTTTTCGAAGGATGGAGCTGAGACATACATACATCATAGAAGTTGATACTTGAGTTACTATATCCGATACCCATATCGCTACCCGTTTCATGCAGAAAATGAACTATCGCTAACAATTAAAGGGATTCACAAGATATGTGAGGAACAACAATCTTTTGTGACAAAGTCCCAATAAAGGATTTTTATTTACGAAGATTACAATGAAAAGAAAATGCCTCCAAGGGACACAAGCACACTGAATTGCAAAGTAAACGAAACTTAACAAGAAAAATTAAAAAGAAACGGAATTACACAGTTCTCTATTTTGAGAGTGATTGATCGGGGTCCTCGTCTCTATGGTTTTTTTTTTTTTAATACTTCATTGATAGTTTTTCTTCAACTTCATTCACAAACCATTCATTACCCAGTAACCACCTATTTTCTCTATGATGGATGACTTGTCAACAACAGCCGAATTAACTGCTGTCATTACTTCCAATATCCAATTGTTTGTAACCAAATTTCTTGGATCGTGGGATGTGATAAAACTCCCCATTAATTATTTGATAACCATCGCTTTAAATGATGATGGGCTGCTCCACTCACCCAGGCCTTGGGTGTTTCTTAGATCTGAGCGATATTGGACTTTTGCTTAATACTTCTGTTTTAGGCCTTTACATGACCTCCTTTGGACTTCTTAACTGGGTCTCACTTTTGCATGTCAACAATTACCCCCCAATATGGTTAAATTAATATATTATTAATCTTGTGCCATATTCATCACTTTACACTTTTCTTGCGACATTTGAGGTCCAAAAAAGGTGAAAAATTCTAATCATTCCTTTTGTTTGGTGGTGACCTTCTACATCCCAAAAGGCACATCGTCACGTCACAACATCACGCAACCCTCTATAATCCAAAAAGAACACCACTTATATTGCACCATTATATACACGTTTTGCTCCCATCGCTTCGCCACATCTTCCTTACTCTATAAAGGACACAGTTCATCTTCTTGTTTCATTACTCAAACACTAATACCCCCAAAATCTTTGAAAAAACTTACAGTCTGTGATAAATGGCAACTTCAAAGAACCTTTCGACAACTCTATTAGCTACGAAGACCTCCAAGAACTTCTGGACAAACCCTGCGTAGACCCAGCTTGCCTTTTAGCATCCAAGCCTGAACTTCATGAGTTTTATATGGGTCTAGCATTTAATGATGCGGACTCTATTGGTCGAGCAGCTTGGTCCAACTGTTTCCTTGGACTCAAGAACCTCCTTTCTTGGAGCCTTTCCCAATAAAGCCAATTAGCGACATGGTATTCGTACTTGGCCCAAAGTTGACACAAATTTCCATCTTTGCATGCACGTATGATGAAACACAGTTCCACTAAAGAAATTTTTTATCATGCTAGAACTTCTGACCTTTTAGAAATTGCTACACGCCCCAAATTTACGATAGTGTGCTTTTTCCAACGACCTTAAGTTTCTAGTCCTCTGAATACAATACCTTCATTTTTCCACTTGGCCATTGTCTCACTCGGAGGGATGTTGGTGCTCTATTCAATCTTCCACCTTTGGGGAACACCATCTTTCCTGCCATGTTGCTCTCTTCTGCTGCTCCAAAGTTCGACAAGAAATTTGCTACTTCCTATTCGGGAATGCAAGAGCATTACAACAATTCTAGTAGTGAGCCAACCCATGCAGAGCGTATGGCCTTTCTTCAGGTTTGGCTTTGTAAGTATATCCTTTGTGTGCCTAGTCTCAAACCTTTTATGACTTATTTACCCATTGCACATGAACTGGCACATGGTAGGTATTTAAAACTATGTTTATTGTTTTTGGATGCCTTTTATGGAGGTATGGCTTATCTTTAATTCCAACTAAGGACCAATGCATCTTCTACTGGTAGTGGGCCTCTCTGGCTTGCTCAATTGTGGTTAAGAGCATATTTCCAACAGTTTGGTGTCCCATCAGCACCTCCTCGGTCAGTTAGTTGTTACGGGCTAGTTATCAACCAACTGTGCCCCATTGATATGTTGAATAGAGATGTTTTTACCTTCTTTTATAATTTGAAACTCAATTCTCACCTTTTTTTCCTTTCTCAGCACACCAAGTCCCAATCTATGTGCAGCCTCCTCCCACTTTAAATGATGTGAATACTTTTTTACCCGTTTGGGCTCAGTATTTAGTTGGGCAAGAGTTTTCCATGATATTCTGACCGGAACAAATGCCAAGGCAGGGGTTGAAATTTATGCTCCCCAATTCCTTGCCTGTCAACTTAGTTTTGGCCAAACTTGGCCTATTCCTCCTTGCTACTCCAAAAGTCTCAAAGAGCATTTTTATACCATTAATAAGGTAGAGGCACAGGCCGGTGATGCTCAAAATGCTCTTTTGACCAATGGTTTTTCTTTGGCCCCTTTTAATCCTACATCTACTGTTCATCCTCTTTTCGAGCAATTTTGGTCGTCGATGAAACGTAGGTTGTTTGCTACCAATGTCAACCACGAAGTCAAGAACTTCTAAGACTTCCACTTCTGCTCCTATTCTTGTTGTACCTATATTTTCCAGACATCCTGCTTCTCCTTTGAAATCTCCACCTGCTCGTACTAAATGCCTTGCAATAACTTCTCCTCGATCCAGTTCCCCACCTCCTCAAACTGGGGCTATCAAAGATGCTTCCAGTCGTAAACAGCTAACTTTAGACTCACTAGAGCAATCTGATGATGATGATGATGATGCTCTCATCATCAGGAGAAAGGTACTTCGAGTATATGATCTTTTGTTTACTCTTTCTGAGAAGATTTATATGAAAAATCCAAGTACGCTAAAACTTTAATTGCATTTTTTTCAGAAGAGTTCCATCTCACCTTCAAAGAATCCTTCTTTGTTGGCTCTTGCTCAACTTCTTCCTTCAAGTCCTCCTTCTTCTATGCCATCCAATGAGGGAATTATGCCTGAAGATGAGCCTAAAGGCCAAGAGCCTCTAATTATCTAGCCAGTCGAAGAACTTTCACCTTTTCAGGACGTTGATCCTCGGCTCGTAGAACCAGAAGGTAATGCATACATTTATGGTTTCTCCCTTGTTGTAACATTAATCTATTACTTACCATTACTTGTTCCTTGCAGAAACACCAATAGATTTGCCCGTTGTGAAAGAACTTGCTCGTCTAGATAAGGGGAAATCACAATTGGTTGAATCATCCAGTAATATACCCCACATTTCTTCTTCCAAAGTTACTGATGAGGTTACCTTTATTTTCTCCATCATATTCACTTTACTTACTATAATGAAAATGCTAAGTAATTGTGTTTTTTTCTTTACAGGATGTTGACGCCATTTTATGCTTCATTCAGGATTTGTTCAATTCTTGGTAACAACTTAAGGCAGGCAGTACTCCTCGTTCTTCTTCATCCAGTCATCCTTCTGCTGTATCTACTACATTCTCCATGGAAACATGAACATTCTCAAGTAGTCAGTACTTGAGTATACTTCTTTTATGGACATGGATATAGTCGTTGCTAATGCTGACAACCAATGGGATAAACTTGAGCGTCTAAGTGATAAATGGCTCAAGCACTTGAGCTTCCTTCACTCAAACTCCTAGTTGATATTAAGCTAACTTTGAAGAGTATCCATTCTGAGAAAAGCTCTCTATTGGCTAACAACGTGGGTTTGAAGTTCAAAAAGACTCAATATGTACGTGCTTCGAATGAAAAAGAGTCTTTACATCATGAAATTGAGAAAGCCAATAGCAGCCTAAATGAGATTTCTTCTGATGTCATGGTTGACGACTCTTTGATGATGAGCTTGACTTCTAAGATGAAGGAACTTCAAGCAAAAATGGATGACTACAAGGCTAGGTTGGCTGCCTAGAAACGTAATGCTTCCCAGGAAGTTGAACGCACTAAATCCTTGCTTGAGCCTTATTCTAGTGTAGAGGTAAATGAGGAACTCATGGCTGAATTATCCACTGCCTCTATTGACCAGCGCGATGAATGGGAAAAGCATAGGGAGCAGATGTGCTCTATTTTGGGTAGATTATGATTAAGATGTTAATCGTCTTAACCTTTTTTGTTCGAAAATTTTATCCTTTATTTGTTTTGATTTATTTATTCCATTTTGTAATGGCAGCCAATTTTATTAATGAAATGAGTATTTTGTTCACTTGCATAATTGTTTTGTATATTAAATTCCTAATCGTTCAAAATCCCAAACTGAAGGAACATACTTCTTTAAGTATTTACCATTAATAAACCTCATGTGCCTTGTACTATCTAAATCTTCTAAATGGTAGGCTCCTTTAGGCAACACATTTTTCACTTTGTGTGGTCCTTCCTAATTAGGCGACTATTTCCCATAAATTGGATCTTTGCTTTCCAAAGGGAGTATTGTCTTCAATACTAAATCGCTGATAAGTGTATTTTATACACTTATTTGTATGTCTAAATTAGGATTAATTATTGTCGTTTGAGAATATTTTCTATTTAATTTATGTTTATTTGTTTACCTTTCAGAAAATGTCCCAATTGAAGAAGAATGAAGCAATTAATGGAAAAATGACACGATTGGATGTTAATTGGAGCTAAATTGGACAAGTGAGGAGTTTGTGACAACAACCGGGAAACATGCTTGGTGCCAAAGTGACTAAATCAGAGGTTGGAGGACCTAATTGAATGAATTAAGAGCTTTAATGGTCAAATCGAGAAGAAGATAAAGTTTGGGGCCCAAAGTGCAACAATTGAAAGTTGAGGACTGAAGGTGCAATTAAAAGTCAGGGACCAACTTGCACAGCCGGAAAGAAGATGAAGTCGCGATCACTGGTTCCACACCAAGCGATCGCGAGAAGATGTAAAAAATTAACCCGAGAGTTTTAGGGTCAAGCACGTGATCGCTAGGGTTGAAGCCAAGCGATCGCGTGGCTTTCCGGCTGGGCCGACTGTGGGCTTTTTCTCGCGATTTCTATCAGACTTTTCTTGTTTTGACCTAGGTTTTCTCCAAAACCTATATATACAACATAAGAGGCATGAGATCTGAACATTTGCCTCTCCATAGAACGAGCCACAATCGAGAAATCAACATTAAATTCTTAGAGATTCAAGCATCGCAGAGGGGCGTGAATTGAAGATACTTGAAGAATTGATAATTGGTGCAATCTTTCCATTCTTCTTTGTTATTTTCAATGAACGTTATATTTTATTGTTTTTGTTTTACAATCATGATGTATAACTAATTTTAACGTTGGGATGAACGATGTAGCCTAGTTAATTATTTTAAATGCCATATTCCTTGTTTTAACGCTTTAATGCATGTGTTGATTTATTATTGCGTTTAATGCGTGAATGAACTGGCCACTTATTCATGATTTCATGTGTTATTTCCATAATCCGAGAGGTGAGTTAATAACATAGATCTAGGTAATAAATCCGGTAATTGAACGAGAGATAGAGATATACTCTGGTAATTATTGCGGTCGTGTGTGAATTCTTGTGTGTAATGCATCTAGTTAAGGAATATTCGGACCCGCTGTAGAGATACAAGGTTGACTTATTTAGGTAGGATTGATTTAAACTCGAGAGAGGAATCTCAATTTAAATTAGTGAATTCGACCGAACACACAAATAGGAAATAAAACTGGAATTGGAATTGATTTAATTGGCTAGGTGAAATCGTGAATCCCAACTACTTTACAATCATCTTTTAAAAACAAAACAAATTTCACAATTTAATTATTTAATTCATCTTCTTAGTTTTAATTTAAAACCACAAATTCTATTTCGTCTGTTCAAATAAAATTAGAACTAAAACATTTCGGTACTTAGTAAACAGTCCTCGTGGGAACGATAATCCGGACTCTAAGGTCCACTTTATTACTTAATTGCGATATCGTACACTTGCGAACTCAAATGCACAACAATCGCCCACACTAAAAAACTTAGCGATAACTTTTTATTATAGTACTTAGCCATTTTTCTTTTTTGAACCTGCAATCTATCTAGGATGTCCAACTTTAGCTCATCTAATTCTAATAAACTTTGGGCTAACGATTCTTTGTAATCATCATCATTTAAGTTATTACGTAAGCCTACTCTAATTGATTGCACATTAATCTCCATTGGCAACACTGCCTATTGTCCATAAATAAGATGGAAAAGAGTTACTTTGGTGTTTGAGTGTGGAGATGTTCTAGAAGCCCACAAAGCTTTATTTAAACACTCATGGCAATTTCTAGCATTTTCATCTATCATTTTTCTTATGATATTCTTCAAAATCTCATTAGAAGATTCTGCCTACCCATTAGATTGAGCGTAATAAGGTGTCGAGTTTACTACCTTAACTCCAAATTAGCTCAAGAATTCCTTCACTTGATCTCCATTTAAAGAAGTTCCATGATCCATCATTAAAGTTTGTGGTATCCCAGTGATCATGAATGAATTTTATGATATTTTTCTGAGAAAACTCCTTTAAAGGTATCGCTTCCACACATTCGATGAAAAAGTCTGTTGCAACTATTATAAACATGTGGTTCTTAAACGATGGGGGATACATTTTCCCAGCAGATCTATTACCCAACCATTAAATGGCCAAGGCCTAATAATGGGTTCCATTTCTCTTGTTGCCACTCTTTGAATTGAACCATGTTTTTGGCATGCTAAGCAACTTTTAGCATATTGAACGCACAATTCAACCATCTCAGGCCAAAAATATCCGCTCCTAATAATTAACCATCTCATTCTTTGGCCAACTTGATGAGCTCCACATATTCCTTCATGTACTTCAGCCATGATTATTTTTTCCTCTTGCAAACTTACGCGTTTTAGTAGCACACCATCTGAACGTTTCTTGTACAACTCCTCATCTAACAGTACATAGTTCAATGAGCATAACTTCATTTTTAAACACATTTTTATTTCTTCTCTCCAATCTATTGCATCTCCGTTTTGTATGCAATGAACATCAATTCTTCTCGCCCTTCGTTCTACAACGAGCAATATCACTCCATATTCACAAGTAGAATCCAAATTTAGCACCTTTGAATAGCCCGAAGCCATTTGATCTAACTCATTTGCTAAGTCCTTATACATTCTGTTAACGTATTGAAGTTCCACTTGATCAAATTCTTCCAACAATTCCTGGGCGATTTCATATTAGCTTATGACAGAATTACTTTGGGATTTAAAATCGCCAGTCAATTGATAAATCACCAATTGGGAATCACCCCTGATAATTACATTCTTCTTCCCCAACTCTATTAACAATTCTAAACCTACAATCAATGCTTCGTACTCAGCTTGATTATTGGTACACATTTTATCCGAAGTAAAAGCAAATTTATAATAAACCCCCAATTAATTTATTAACACTACCCCTACTCATGCACCTCCAGCAGTTTTCTATTTGTTAAAGTATAAAACCCAAGGCTTTATTTCAAATGAGTCAACTTATAACTCAATTTCTTTAGGTACATCAAGGCATGGATGATTGGCCAAAAAGTTAGTCAATGCTTGATTTTTAACAACCTTTTGGGGGTATATATTGTATTTCAAATTTCGACAAACCTAAAGTCCGAAGACCAATCATTTGATGTAAAATAGGATGAGAAAATAGTACTTAACTAAATTTATTTCGAAACCAAATAGACAGTTACACGTCGCAAATAATCCCTTAGTTTTGTCCATGTAAAATATAAAGCAAGATATAATTTTTCAATAGCATAATAATTACATTCACATTTTGTTAACAGTCTCCTAAGATAATATATCAGGTCTTCTTGAGCGACCATTCCAACTATTGATTATTGTTGAGCCAATATGTATACCTTCATTGGCCATCATTGGATGGGTGAGACTTGTTGCTAACTGCAATTGTATGGATCGCACAATTAATAAAGTGGACTTAGAGTTTGGATATCGATCCCACGAGGATTGAGTATATTTATGTTATAGACTAATTACCTTAACCGAAATGAAAAATTGATGTGGTTTTGAAGTTTTGAATAAAATAAACTAACAAACTAAAATGAATAAAATCTAATAAAAAGAGTTGAAATTATGATTTTCTTAAAGTGATGTTTAAATGTGTTGGGACATTCGATTTCACATAGGTCAATACTATTAATTCTAATCGTCAAGTTCTACTCCTATCAATGTGCTCGACCGAATTCACTTTGCATATGAAATTCCTCTCTCGAGTTTAAATCAGCTCTACCTAATTAGTTGACTATGTTTCTAGAAAACAGGTCATAATGACTAGGTGCATGGAAAACAAGAATTCATTTAGCGGTCGCAATACTAATAAACGTATATCTCTATCGTTTATCCAAGTACCGGATTTTATCCCTAGATCTAAGTGTTAACTCACCTCTCGGAATATGAAAACACTCATTATATCGTGAACAAGTGAACAATTCATTCACGCATTAAAAATGAAGATAAAATCAACACATGCAGAATTATATGTAAAACTCAAGTCATGAAATTAATAGCGTAAAACTTATGCTACATCGAATATCCCAACTAATAACTCGGCTACTTATCACAAAATAATTAAAAGCACAATAATTCAATATAAACACAATGAGCATATCTAATTAACAAAGATAAAAGGAACTTTTACACCAAGAAATCCTTCCACTGTTGATAATCTTCAATCCTCTTCCTTTGCCTTGATTATTGCCTTCCAAGATTTGAATGATAAAACCAAGAATTATTTATGGAATAGGCTATGCAAAAGTCCAATTTATGTGCATGAGAGGTAGTGTATATAGGTTGTAGAAGAAACCTAGGAAATTGACTCAAGAAATCGCGTATTGGCCTGTTCTCGCGTTGGGCTGGACTGCTTGGCCATGCAGAAGAACTTTTGGTGGCCATGTAGGTTGTCGAAATTGTTAAGTAGGTCCCCCGCCCTTTAATTTCCTACAAGTCCTTCATCTTCTAATTGTTGCCAATCAGTCCTCAAACTTTCAAATTTCTTCAAATCTTTCTTCCAACTTCTCTTCATCTTCAATTGAGCCATCCAACTTTGATTTCTCGAGCTTTCAGCTTTAAAAGAGGGGAAAAAGCTTTTGTTTTCCCTGCATAATTAGAGATAAAACGTCTTAAAAAATTCACTTGGCCTAGAAACTTTTACAATTCCTTTTCATTACCAGGTGGTTTAGCCTCTAGAATGACCTTTGCTTTATTTTTATAAAGTTCAATTCCTCTTTTGTGCACTAAAAAATTAAGAAAATATCCTACATTAACACCTAATGCGCACTTCAAATGATTCAATTTTAACTTGTATTGTCTCATTTGCTCAAATGAGCTTTTTAACTATTGAAAATGATCTTCTTCTTTAAGTGATTTGACCACCATATCGTCCACGTATACTTCAACAAACTTTCCTATCATATCATGAAAATTCAAGTTCATTTCCCTTTGATAAGTAGCCCCTGCATTGTTCTAGCTGAAAGGCATAACTATCCATTCAAAACACCCTAAAGCACCAGGGCACCTAAAGGCAGTTTTATGTATATCTTCTTCAGCTATATAAATTTGATTATGTAACGTCCCGAGTTCCGTAGAGCCCGGAACGTCACTTTTCTAAAATTTCAAATAAACTTATTGCGGAAATTGACTAAATACTAAATAGCTCATTTAATGGATATAAATTTAGCGACAATTCAGATTTAATAAAGTAATTCTTACAACTTATAAAAATAAAAATTCTTGATAAGATTAAATGTTTATTTCGAAAATCCACGACTTAAAAATAATATCCAAATTATATTCTTCGCCATTGCCCATCACTCGCCTCCGTCACCGAAATCTGCAAAATTTGTTAAAACAACGGGGTGAGCATTTCAAAATGAAATACTCAGTAGACTCAACTCCAATAATTAACCTATAAGATAATTAGACAAGTAATCATGCAAATAATGTAGTGATGTTCTTTTCTTATCCATAAGCATCATAAAATGAGTGCAAATGAACACATTCTTTTCTTGGTATCATACTAGCAGATAAGTTATGACATGCATAACATAAATTCTCAAATTTATCTCATACGAGATATTCTTTTCTTTTCTCATGCAATTAAGCATACAAAATCACACAAATCCACATAATCACGAGCAATTATAAAATAAATCAATTAGTGGGGGCGAGTCTACCTTTAACTTTACGAGTTCTCAAAAATTGGAGCGGGAAGTACGTCAATCTCTTAATTCTCCAAATGATTCGTCTAGCCAAGAAAAATTAATTAAATTAGTATTTTCGAAAATTAAAGGACTCATTTAAAAAAATGCTGCTTAAAATAATTAGGGACTGAAATAACAGATTTTTAAAATTAAGGGATAGAGTTTTAAAATATTTGATCTCATGGCCGAAATGACACATTTGAAACATTGGGGATCAAGGTGCAATTTTCCAAAAATCAAAATATTAATACAAAACATCCTTCTCTCTCTCTGGTTCACAACGCAGAGAAGAGAAAGGGGGTGCGACTTCCAGTCGCACCTATCAAATCCGGCGCCATCGCCGGTGATCTGCCGACGTAACGCCGCCGTCCAGTGGCGGCGAGTGCGCGGGACAAGAAGAGGTTAGGTCTAAGGGGTTTTTGGCTATTTATGGGTGCGGTTTTTGAGGCAAACCGAGGGGGAATCTGAGGCTGTTCGTGGGTTTCCGGCGATGGTTCGGAAATAAGACGGCGGTGAGGTAAGAAATTGGTTTTCTGGGTTTATTCCTTGCTCTTCTTGGGTTTTGATTTGTGTTTGGAAGAATTTTGGGAGGTGGGCTGTGGTGTGCAGTCGAGGTGTTGTCTTGATGAGGGTGGCTCGCGGTGGTGATAATGGTTCCGCCGGTGTTGGTTGATGGCGATGATGGTGGTTCGTCGGTGAGTATAGTGGGCATGGTCGGGCAGTGGCGATTGAGGTGTTGAATTCTGTTGATTGGGTTATGTGGTTTGCAGATTGGTAGGGTGCGTGATGGTTTGGGTTGTAATTTGGTTGTATTGGTGCACGATTGGGGAGTAATGGAGATTGGTTTGCACTCGGCTATGGAGGTTTGAGGTGTGTGTGTTTGGTTCGTTACTGTAGAATTGTGGGTGGTTGGACATCGTGAATGGAGGCTCGATCGGCAAGGACACTGGCTGCCAGTTTGGTGGAAGGTTGGTGTGGGATTTGCAGTAAACTGGGCAGATTGATGATGGGCTCGGTGGTGATGATGCAGAAACAGAAATTATCGATGATGATACCTGAATTCAAAGGCTGAGTCGTGAAAAATCTGATCATGAAGAAGAGTTTAAAATAGCTGGGGATTAGTCTTTGGTTTGAATTGGAGTTGCAACCGGGGAAGATTTCTTGTGATAGACTTGGTTGAGTAAATATTGGTTAGGATGATTATCATGATTTGTCAAGATAAATGCTGAATTTAAAATTTGAAGTGTAATTATAATGATAAACTCAGTTTTGAAATAAAATTATCTAGTGATTTAATTTGAATAAATAAATAGTTAAATAATAATAAAAAAATGAAATTGGATTTTAAAAAAAATAGATTTTGAAATTATTGGACGTAAAATCAAATTGGACTGAAATTTATTATTTTCAGCTCCAAATTTATAACTTGGCTAAACGAACACTCCTTTAAATAAAATTG
Source organism: Ligustrum vulgare (assembly GCA_963555705.1). Taxonomy (NCBI): domain Eukaryota; kingdom Viridiplantae; phylum Streptophyta; class Magnoliopsida; order Lamiales; family Oleaceae; genus Ligustrum; species Ligustrum vulgare. Next base: position 32,822,638 of record OY743171.1, on the reverse strand, counting down.
GAAAAGTCGTAGCGACGCGCATCTAAAGTTTTAAAACTTTTAATTTAAAAGAAATGAAAATTCCCGGTCGCTACAGATTATATCCTGAATACCCATCCATAGAAAAATACATTACATGTCTGGTAGTTGAATCAACTAAAGAATCCACTATTGGAATTGGATATTCATCTTTGGGCATTACTGAAGTTAAATTTCTAAAATCTATGCACACCCTAATACTACCATTCTTTTTTAACATATGCACGATATTAGATAACAACTCAGCATATCCGGTTGTCCTAATAAAACTTGCCTTTAACAATCGTTTTGTTTCTTTCTTTACTTCAGGCAATACGTTAGGGGCAAAATGCCTAGGAGGTTGTTTATGAGGTTTAATATTTGATTTAGTTGGTAATCTATGTTCTACCAAATTTTTATCTAAACCAGGTATGTACTCATATTCCCAAGCAAAACCATTTTTTGTATTCTTTTAATAAAGCAATTAATTTGTCACTTACTTCTTTGCTAAGCATTTGGCTGACAAATATTGGGTGATCTTCTCCTTCATCACCAATGTTCACCTTTATCAAAGGATCTTGTACTTGAGCATGCTCAGGTTTTGCAATCCTCGTCAAATCATCGTCTAGATTCTTTGTAGACATCACCTCTAAACAATCTACCTTGTTAATTTCTCAGCTAATATTTTGCTCTAACTCAAACACTACTAATTTATTCTTTAATTTCGTCAATACTGCTTCTTCTTCTATTTTTCCCTTGCATTCTTTATTGAAAGCCATCAGTTTGGCTTTGAAGGCCTGAATATCGGCCAAATTCCTTTGCTGCTGACAATTTACTAGATTTCCTTGATTGTATTTTTGCCAATTATTGGCTCTTCAAGGGCCACTATGTTAGGCCTCATTTGATTGAACATTTACGAAGGTGCGTCTGTTGAAAATGGTTCTTTGCAATGTGTAACGATTTGAGTTTCTTCTCCATCTTGAACTACTTTGACAGGTACATGATTTTCTTCATACTTGAATCTCTCCACTGAGTTTGCTTCTGCGACAAAGGGTCTATGATTTGCTTGTACCACCTCTTCTTCACCTTTATCATTCCAGAAAACCAGGCATTGATGGAACGATGAAGGTATACAACGACTCCCATGAATCCAATATCTTCCTAATAACCCATTGTAACTAGTAGGAACTTCTATCACAAAGAAGGCTGTAGTCCTAGTAATAGTTCCTACCGTTATGTCTAGTAGCATCAATCATTTGGCTGATGTCGCTCCATTGAAACTCCCGAGAATGACTTCTATTGGGATCATATCGCTCTCTATCTTTGAAAATTTCCTCATCATCCTGGATGGGATAGTAGTTATGGCTAATCCATTGTCAATGAGTACTTTATCCACCAGAATGCCATTGACCAAAGTCTTCACATACAATGGCCTTAGGTGTTTAGTTAACTTCACAATAGATCTCCTAAAGATGACTTTTTCAGTTGCACCAATTTCCACTTCTTGCTTATCTTCTATTGAATCAACTTCTTGTGACAGGTCTACGTGTAGTATTTCACATGGAGTTTCTGTATTTTGAACTCCCTTCTTACTTTACTCTTGTGCTTCTTTTTCAATTATCCAACCTGTAGGAGGAGGTACCTCGTGGACAACTTTTTGATACAATTGTTTCAGTAGATTATTATATGAAACTCCCCTTCTTCTTCTTTCTACTTCTAAGTCAATTTATTCTTCAACAACATTTATACCATCATCTTCTTCTTCATCACACACCTCTTGAGATGTTTGACCAATTTCTTCTCTATATTCCAACATGCATGCTTCCCCCTCATTATATTCCCTTTTTTCCTCTTCATTTTCTTTACTTTTGAATTCGTTGGCTAGCAAGTAATTATTAGCCATAACAGGAGGTAAAGTACCAAATTGAATAGTAATGGATCATCTTGGATCCTCCTCATCTTCATCCTTCTTACTACGCTCAAATTTTGACTTTAAAGAAGAACTATCAGGTAATTCTTCCATTGATTCACCCATACTGTCTTCTTTCTTATCCTTCAAAACATTTTTGTTAGCCACCTTAAGTAAATTAGGCATTTTAGGACGTGTTATCCCTTGTTGTTGCCTCATCATTCGTCCATAATTCCATTGATAATGCCTTTGTTGCGTCCTGATAATTTCATTAAAGGGCACAACCCTTCATGCATTATACTGGAATGAATGACATACGTTTGATTGACAAGGTTGTGGCCTGAACGTCCCACTTTTAAAACTAGTCGTTACCATATTAATCCCAAGTGGTTGTGGAAATGATTTTCATCCACTGCCATCTTAGTTTCAAAAGTGATTCGCCCTGATTCAATAGCATCTTGTAATACATGATTAAAGCCAAGCAAGTTAGTCATATGAGACCATGCATTGCACCATTTAAAATATTTTTTACCCTTAATTTGTTCAGGATTTGGCAATTTGTGCTTATTGCTGAATTTTATTTCCTTGTCTTTATATAGTTTATTAAATATGATATCAACTTTGGTGACATCAAACGAGAATGTCCTAGCCTTTTTGTTTTCATCCCTCATAGGCTCGTTCTTGACCGATGTTCCTAATTTGGTCATCAAAGGACAAGCATATGAATCTCCCTTATCCAGTTCGGCCAAGCACATTTCAGTTTGATCATAATATTCATCAACGGTATGAACATCCAAATTTGGGTCTCTATGATAAGTCCCTTTGCTAAAAAAATTTATTTGCTTTTCTTCTCTTATTAAAATTTCATATCTAATCACATTAGCACTTAATTGAAAAAGGTCGAGAAATTCCTTGTCCTGAGATTTCTTCTTTAAATTAAAGCTTAAACAGCTTTGAGAAATTTTAACAAATTCTTTTTCGGGTAAAGATACAAAATATTTACTCCTAGCTTTTTTAAACCTTTGAAGGAAAACTTCTACCCATTAATTTGGAATTTGACGTAAATTCACCAAATCAATCAAAGTAACTTCAAATTCAATTTTATAGAATTGGGCGTGGAATAATTGTTCTAATTGTTGCCATGTATGAACATAATTTGCTGGAAAATTAATAAACCACGAAAAAGCTACCCTTGTTAATGAACTAGGAAATAATCTCATTTTGTGATAATCAGTTACTTCACCACATTGCATCAATGACAAGGTATGCAGTATGATTATTGATGTTGGTAGTTGTACTAATATTGCTAGCACTACACTTGTCAACAAATTAGGATTACCCTTGTTGAAGCATCCTAAACCTTATAGGCTTCAATGGTTAAATGATAGTGGTGAAATTAAGGTGAATATGAGGGTGTTAGTGAATTTTTATATTGGTAGCTATGTGGATGAAGTAATGTGTGATATGGTTTCTATGCATGCAAGGCCATTATGTTGGGTAGACCTTGACAGTATGATAGGAAGGTGATGCATGATAGATATAAAAAATTAAAAATAGGTATAGCTTCACCAAATGTGGGAAAACTATTACACTTGCACCATTGATATCATCACAAGTGTATGAAGATAAAATAAAGTTGAAAAATGATGAAGAAAAAAGAATGAAGGAAAATGAGAAAAAGAGAGTTGGGGCCACGACCGCAGAAAAAGGAGAGGAAAAGAGGGTTGGAGCCACAAGTCCGAAAAAAGAGAAACGAGAGAAAAAAAGAGTGTTGTGGTACATACCTCAAACAAAGGAGATGGACTGAAGAGTGCTAGAAAAGAAAAAAATAAAAATGAGTTTCCTTACAAAAGGGAGTGAAATAAAGAAAGTCCCCATGAAAGAGCGACAAATGGTCCTTTTATTATACAAGGATTCATTCTTTGCAATGGATGAAACTAAAAACGTCCCTCCCTAGTTTGGTTGTTTCTTTATTGCATAAATTTGAAGATGTGTTCTTGGAGGACATACCTAGTGGGTTACCACTCATTCGAGCTATTGAACATCAAATTGATTTCGTACATGGAGTAGTCATTCCAAACCCCCCTCACTTATCAAAGTAACCCCGAGGAGACGAAGGGGCTTCAAAAGCAAGTGGAGGAATTGGCAAGGAAGGGGTACATAAGAGAGAGCATGAGTCCATGTGCTGTACCCGTGTTACTTGTGTCAAAGAAAGACGGGACTTGGAGAATGTGTGTTGACTGTAGGGCCATCAACAACATAACGGTAAAGTATCATCATCCTATTCTTATGTTAGATGATATGTTGGATGAATTTCATGGCTATAGCATATTTAGTAAAATTGATCTTAAAAGTTGTTATCATCAAATTCACATGAGGGAAGGAGATGAATGAAAAACTGCTTTTAAAACTAAATATGTGTTGTATGAATGGTTGGTAATGACCTTTGGACTTACTAATGCACCTAGCACATTTATGCGTTTAATGAATCATGTTTTACATGCATTTATAGGTAAATTTGTTTTAATTTACTTCTATGATATCTTGGTGTTTAGTAAAAATTTAAATGAGCGTGTGGAACATGTTAGGTGTGTGCTTGTGGTATTGAGGGAAGAACAACTTTATGCTAATTTTAAAAAGTATACTTTTTGCATAGAAAAAGTTGTATTTCTATGGTTAGTGCTAAGGGGATAGAAATATATGAAGAGAAAGTCAAAGCTATTAAAGAATGGTCACACCTAAAAAGCATGACTGAGGTTAGAAATTTTATAAACGCTTTGTTAAGGATTTTAGCACAATTGCCACACCACTCACTGAAATTGTCAAGAAAAATGTAAGTTTTAAATGGGGTGTATAACAAGAGCATACATTTGAAACTATCAAAAACATGTTGTGTAGGGCACTGGTTTTATCACTTCCTAATTTGACAAACCTTTTGAGATTGAGTGTAATGCATTAGGGCAAAGTATTGGAGCTATTTTAATGCAGGATCAGATGCCAATTGCCTGTTTTAGTGAAAAGCTAAAAGGGGCTGCTCTTAATTACCCCACATATGACAAGGAGTTGTACTCACTTGTCCGAGCATTGGAGATATTGAAACACTGCCTATGGCCATGGGAGTTCGTGATTCACACCGATCATGAGTCCTTGAAGCACTTAAGAGGCCAGGATAAGTTGAGCAAGAGACATGCAAGATGGGTGGAATTTGTTGAAACATTCCCATATGTTATCTAGTATAAACAAGATAAATAAAATTTGGTAGCGGATGCTTTGTCTCGAAGGTATGTACTTTTGACTTCCTTAAGTGACAAATCGCTTGGTTTTGAATACATTAAGGACGTGTATGCCAGTAACCCGGATTTTTCTATTATATATGATTCAAGTGGTAAGGGGACTTTGGATAGGTTCTGTAAGCATGATGATTATTTGTTCTGGGAAAATAAATTGTGTCCATAAGTGTTCAACGAGTGAGTTACTTGTGAGGGAGGCCCATAGTGGAGGTTTGATGGGAGCATTTTGGGATTAAAAAGACCTTAGAGATACTAAGTGAGAATTTTTATTGGCCTAAGATGAAAATTGATGTGGATCAGGTTTGTAGTGGATGCATCATGTAAGAAGGCTAAGTCTAAAGTCATGCCCCCATGGATTATACACACCTTTTCCCGACCCTAGTGAACCTTGGGTTGATATTTCTATGGATTTCGTTTTGGGTTTGCATAGGACTAAGAAGGGGAGAGATTCGATATTTGTGGTGGTAGATAGATTTAGTAAAATTGAACAGTTCATACCATAACACAAAAATGATGATGCCACCAACATAGCGGACATTTTAGGTAGTGCGTTTACATGGGGTTCCTAAAAGCATTATCTCCGATAGGGATGTTAAGTTTCTTAGTCATTTTTGGAGAGTTTTATGGAACAAGCTAGGCACTAAACTACTCTTTTCTACCACTTGTCACCCCTAAACAGATGGAAAAACCGAGGTCGTTAACAGGACCATGATTCAATTATTGCACACTATAATCAACAAGAATCTAAAATGTTGGGAAGAGTGTCTACCATTTATTGAATTTGCATATAATATGGCTACACATTCTACTACTTTTTGTTCACCCTTTGGAATTGTTTATGGTTTTAATCCACTAACACCATTGGATTTGATTCCTTTACCTATTAATGAATGTGATATTTTAGATGGAAAGAAGAAGGCAGACTTGGTTAAGTCACTCCATGAAAAGGTGAGGTTGGAGATTGAAAAGAAAAATGAACACTATGCATCACAGGCCAACAAAGGAAAGAAAACATCGTCTTTGAGTCCGGTGATTGGGTTAGGGTCCATTTGAGGAAGGAATGATTTTCGGAGCAACGCAAGTCAAAGTTGCAACCACGAGGAGATGGACCATTCCAAGTGTTTGAAAGGATCGGCAACAACGCATATAAGCTGGATCTTCCTGGTGAGTATAAAGTTTCAACTACAGTTAATGTGTCTGATCTTTCTCTATTTGATGCAAGTGCATATTCGAGGTCGAATCCTTTTGAAGAGGGAGGGAATGATGTGATCCAGATCACAGATACAAGCCCATGTAAAGATCCATTGATAGTCAAAGGAGGGCTGATGACTCGATTGTGGACTAAGAAGGTCAAAGAAGCAATGGGCAAGCTTGTACAAAAAACAATGGATAAAACAATATTCTTGGCTAGAAAAGTGAAGTCGAGCCGAGAAGACGAATGGATCAACATCATTCAAGTAACCGAAGAAGATGAATGTGATTAAGCCAATTTACGGCCATAAAACTTGATTAGTCATGATCGTAACTGTCTCTCGGATGAAAATAGGAGTTCCGGGAAGAAATGACTTACGACCGTAAATCTATCTCTCATGGTTGTAACTCTAAATCCGTAAGCAACTTACGGACATAAGCTGACTTGTTACGGCCGTAACTTTATCGCGAGAAATTTCCTTTTTTATTTTCTTTCCATATTTGAACCAAATTACGTTCCTTATTGTTTTAGGGCTCTTAAGCCCCTTTTTAACCCTATTTAAAGGGTTGTAATCTTCATTGCTGGTTAGGAAACTTTGAAATATTATCGTGAGGCTTTATTGCTTTCAAAAACTATTCTTCATTGAATAAAATTCGAATTTGTGAGTTCAAACAATTAGGTGAGATTTACAATTCTTCTGATCAAGAGGTCAACATATCCCGTTGATTGTGTTGGTTGCTTGGTTTAATAATTTTGAATCAATCTCTAAACTTTGATCTATTGACTTTCTTGGGTTCGTTCCAATCTTTTATGGGTTGCGTGGCTACAATTGCAATGTGGTTTCCATCAATATGGCTTCTATAGGTCTGCCTAATTAAAGGTCGCATCCCAAAAGCCAATTGATCTTGTACTATCTCTGTGATTTGATTTCTCAACAGAACATTGGGATCATATGGGACACCTATAGGTTGGTTTGCTAGCGGTATCACTCGAGGCCTAATATTTGGCCATGGATTTGTGGCAAAAGTACCATTATTTAAACCATTGTTGCCATTGGCATGAGTATTTCCCCCATCATTAACGTGTGTGGCATTCTATCCATTGTTCTTGGCATTGTCTCTTGCATTTGGACTACCCCCCCCCAGGTTTGAAATTCCATTTCCATTACCCAAGTTTACCATTTCACCACCCCCAAAATTTGAAGTAGACGGTCCAAAAGGTGGTTGTATTCCCTGATTTGGACATAAGACTGGGAATTATGTCCTGTTCGCTACAAACACACCGCAAGTGTACGAGTCGCATACAAGTGATAGTGGACTAATTGAGTCTGGTTTATCGATCCCACAAGGATTGTCTATTTCAACTACACTCTAGTCTAATTAATTTTAACAAGAAACACACACAATAAAAGTTTGTTTTGGGAAAGTTTTAGTACTAGAATTAAAGTTACAATTATAAATAAATAACTAGAAAAATGGTGATGAATAGATGATAAAGGAGTGTTGGGATTCTTGATTCCACTTGACCATTACCTAATTGAATTATCAACAAGCAAATAGAAATGCAATTCATTAATCATGTTAGACCCGATTTTCCAAGCTTAGCCAATTACCTCTCTCGAGTGAAATCAACCCTAATTAGTGGCATTAACCTACTATATCTCTATGTCGATTAAAAACACACCAATTGCATTAGACCTTTGTGAAAATAGCTCAATGGGTCATCTAGGGTTTTAGGTATATTTCTATCTTAAACAAGAACCTAGAGCAAATATTGTATTGATCTAGAATACACAACAATTTCTCAATAATTGCACATTCCATGAAACCTAAGCATAAATGTGGCCACAATAAATGCTAGTCAATAAATACAACAATAAATGCACAAGATAATAAAAAGCTTAAAATCTAAATACAAGCATTAAAATCAACTAAGCTAGGTCAAGCTTCATCAACATCCCAACACAAAATAGTTTAGCCCATAATGAAATAACAATAAAATCCAAGAATTAAATACATTATTTCAACAATGGATTAAAGTAAATAGAGAAATATGAAGATTAAGCAATAAATACTTCCCTCAACCAATGATTCAAGCTTCAAAATATCAACATTCTTCCACAATGACTTTGGTATTTCTCCCCTTAATCAATATTCATCAACTAAACTATTCAAAATCAAGAAAAATTACAAGATGAAAATGGATGAAAAATAGAGAAAGAGAGAGCCTAGGGTTTTTTCTTCTTGAAAAGTGTCAAGAATGTCTTCAAAATACCCAAAATCACTCAAAAATACACCCAAATCGCGTAGATCCGCGTGTTTCAGCATTTGGGCCGAACCGGGTCGCACCGGGTCGGCCCAGATTTTCTGTCAAGATTTTGACCACGCGATCGCGTGGTTGTTTGACTCGCGATAGCGTGGTTGCCCCTTTTTAGTCTCGGGTTGAATTTGTGCATGACTTCGCGAACGCGACTTGCGCATGACCACGCGACCGCGTGGTTGCAGCTTGGTCCTCAAACTTTGACTCTTTGATAAATTTGACTCTTTTCTCCTCAATTTCTTCAAGTATTCATCCATTTAGATTCTTTCTTGTGCTTTCTCCATGAAGTTGATAGTTAAACCTATTTAACCAAAAAATATGCACAATTAAGTAGGTATTTGTCCAAATTGCTCAAAAAGTATTACTAAAAATATATGAAATATGCATGTAAAATGCACTCAACATGTCCCACAATCGTTCTATCTTGAAAGTGATTTCCTATACTTGGAAATTTTGGTTGGAAAATCTAGCCCACTAACTATTCATATGTTCGTTTATAGTACTTAGTTGTTTGGCCATGTTGTCATAGCGTATATTTTCATTTGAGTAAACATGATGTGATCCAGACCACGGATACAAGCCCGCACAAAGACCCGTTGAAGATCCGACGAGGGCCGATGACTCGATTGCAAACAAAGAGGGCCAAGAAAGCAATGGACAAGCTAGTTCAAGAAACAATGGCCAAAACAATGTTCGTGTCATCAAAAGAAGCAATTTCCATGTTGGAAACTAGTCGAGACGACGAGTGGATCAACCTCATTCAAGCCGTCGAAGAAAATTGTGAAATCTTAAATTTACGGCCGTAACAAATATTATTCACGGCCGTAACGAGTCTACTGTGGAAAAACAGGAATTTTGAAGAATTGAGTTTACGGGCGTAAGAATCTTTTATCACGGCCGTAATGCAGCCTCGGATAAAAAACAAGATTCTCAGAAAATAAGATTTACGGCCGTAAATAATTATGTCACGGCCGTAACTGTTAAACAGAAACCATGTTACGGCCGTAAAGGGAAGGGTCACGGCCGTAATTCACCATACGCGTAAATTAGGGTTTTTAATTATTTCCTTAATTTTAGTTATTTGTTTCCTTGTTTAATTAGAACTCTTAAACCTAGTTTTGACCCTATTTATAGGGATGTAATTTTCATTATTAAAGACACAACTTTGATATTATAATTAAGAGGTTATTCTGCTTTCACAATCTTATTCTTCATTGAATAAAATTCGAACTTGCGAGTTATTCTTGTTTGTTCAAATCTCAGTGAGAATTATTATTGCTTGTGATCAAGAGGTCAATATATCCCAGTGATTGTATTGGTTACTTGGTTCAATTAATTTTAATTGGATCCATAAATCGTGGTTCTTGGCGTTCTTGGGTCGATTTCAATATTTTGTGGGTTGCGTAGCTACAATTGCTACGTGGTTTGCATCATTTGGTATCAGAGCTTAGGCTCCAAAAATCAAGGTTATATCTTTTGTTTTTCTTGAGTCGTTCTTTAATCTTGTTCTTCGTGTTCTTCCAGTTCTTGAGTCTCTAATCCAAAAAAGTGTCATAAAAAATTCAATAGTCGTTATTTCCTTTGTTTGTTATCCAAATTAAATTTCGTTTGTTTCGTCTTTCTCGAAGTTGAATTTTCGAGAAATCTAAAAAAAAAACGAAAATTCTCAGTCCAATTACAATAGCAGTTATTTGATTTCCAAAAAAATATATTCTTGACTCAATCCTAGTTTCCATAAAAGTGTCAAGTTCTATATCAAGTCAAATCCCATTCTCTAAAGGTCTTCTTCAAGTTTTCCAAACAGTTCATAGAATTCTCACTTTTACTCGATTTGAATCATTCGGGCTTAAACTTGTTTGAGTTCGGGTTCGTTCTTTGAAGCAATTGGGGTGAAGGCAATTGAGTGGAAAAAGGCAGAGAGGTGAGATCAATAGAGGGTAAAAGCCAAATTTGAGTGATACACGAGCGAAATACACGTGAGGCATATAATATTTAGTTTTAGGATGTCTGAATAATCTGCTACTACAAAAAACAACGATCAAGTCAACATGACGGAAGAGATGGTACAACGGTTTGAGCGGTTGTTTGGGGATGTGATAGGTAGGCTAGAAAGGCTTGAGCAACCTCGGGAAGTGCCTAATGCCCGTAGGCAAGGTGGGCAAGGTCGTAGAGTAGAGGGTGTCGATGAGAATGAAGAAGGTAGTGATTTTGACGATGGGGTAATTGTGGATAGAGTAATTAGGCATGGAAGAAGGGATAGAGATCTTGGTGGCAATAGGATGGATGGTAGTATGAGCAACATCAAAATGACAATTCCGTCATTCAAGGGTAGGAGTGACCCGGAAGCATACCTAGAATGGGAAAAGAAGATGGAATTAATTTTCAATTGCTACACTTATTCGGAAGAGAAAAAGGTTAAGGTAGCTGTACTTGAATTCTCCGATTACGCTATTACTTGGTGGGATCAATTGGTGACTTCTAGGAGGAGGAATCGCGAGAGGTCCGTTAGTACTTGGGATGAGTTAAAAGCTATCATGAGAAAGAGGTTCGTTCCTAGTCATTACCATCGGGAGCTTCATCAAAAATTACAAAGTCTATACCAAGGATCAAAGAGTGTGGAGGATTATCATAAGGAGATGGAGATGTTGATGATTAGAGCCAATGTAGAAGAGGATAGGGAGGCTACGATGGCTCGATTTTTGAATGGGTTGAATAGGGATATAGCTAATGTGGTTGAACTGCAACATTATTTGGAGATGGAAGATATTTTGCACATGGCTATAAAGGTGGAGAAGCAATTAAAGAAAAAGGGAACATCAAGGTATCCATCTGGTTCTAATTCTTCTTGGAAGCCGAAGTGGGAAAATAAAGGAGATGGGGCTGTTTCTAAAGGAATGTTTTTAGCGCCAAAAGGGAAATTTGAGGCACCAAAGGGGAAGGAGGAACAAGCTAATAAATTCGTACCTAAAGGGGAACCTCAACCATCTAGGAGTAGAGACATTCAATGCTTCAAATGTTTGGGGAGAGGACATGTGCCATCTCAATGTCCTAATAGGCGAGTGATACTTGTGCGAAAGGATGGAGCCATGGAGAGTGATAGTGAGGAAGAGGATTATAGAGATATGCCGGCGTTGGAGGAAGTATGTGATGATGAGGATGTATTATCCGGTGAGCATGGCGAGTTATTGGTGGCAAGGCGAGCTCTTAGTGCTCAAGTCAACACGGATGATTTGGAGCAGCAACGGGAGAACATATTCCATACACGATGTCGCATTAATAACAAGGTATGTAGTATGATTATTGATGGTGGTAGTTGCACTAACGTCGCTAGTACTATACTTGTTGAAAAATTAGGATTACCTTTGTTAAAACATCCTAAACCTTATAGGCTTCAATGGTTAAATGATAGTGGAGAAATTAAGGTGAATAGGAGGGTGTTGGTGAGTTTTTCTATTGGTAGCTATGTGGATGATGTTATGTGTGATGTGGTTCCTATGCATGCCGGACACATTTTGTTGGGTAGACCTTGGCAATATGATAGGAAGGTAACGCATGATGGGTATAAAAATAGGTATAGCTTTACCAAAGGGGGAAAGACCATTACACTTGCACCATTGACACCGTCACAAGTGTATGAAGATCAAATAAAATTGAAAAATGATGAAGAAAAAAGAGTGAAGGAAAATGAGAGAAAGAGAGTTGAGGCCACGACCTCAGAAAAAGGAGAGGAAAAGAGAGTTGGAGCCACGACTCCAGAAAAAGGAGAGGCGAGAGAAAAAAGGCTTGTTGGGGTACATACCTCATAAAAAGGAGAGGGAGCGAAGAGTTCCAGAAAAGAAAGAAAAATGAGTTTCTACGCAAAAAGGAGTGAAATCAAAAAGGCATTCATGGAAGAACGGCCAATGGTTCTTTTGCTATACAAGGAATCATTCCTTGCATTTGATGAAACTAACAAATCCCTCCCTAGTTTGGCTATTTCTTTATTGCAGGAATTTGACGATATATTTCCCGATGACATACCTAGTGGGTTACCACCCATTCGAGGTATTGAACATCAAATTGATTTTGTACCTGGAGCAGTCATTCCGAACCGCCCCGCTTATCGAAGTAACCCCGAGGAGACGAAGGAGCTCCAAAGGCAAGTGGAGGACTTGATGAGCAAAGGGTATATAAGGGAAAGTATGAGTCCTTGTGCCGTCCCCGTGTTACTTGTGCCCAAAAAAGACGGGACTTGGAGAATGTGTGTCGATTGTAGGGCCATCAACAACATAACGGTAAAGTATCGTCATCCTATTCCTAGGTTAGATGATATGTTGGATGAATTGCATGGCTCTAGCATATTTAATAAAATTGACCTTAAGAGTGGTTATCATCAAGTTCGAATGAAAGAAGGAGATGAGTGGAAAACTGGTTTTAAAACTAAGTATGGCCTGTATGAATGGTTAGTAATGCCTTTTGGACTTACTAATGCACCTAGCACATTTATGCGTTTAATGAATCATGTTTTACGTGCATTTATAGGTAAATTCGTTGTAGTTTACTTCGATGATATCTTGATATATAGTAAAACTTTGAATGAGCATGTGGAGCATGTTAGGTGTGTGCTTGTGGTTTTAAGACAAGAGCAACTTTTTGCTAATTTTAAAAAGTGTGAATTTTGCATGGAAAAAGTTGTGTTTCTTGGCTATGTGGTTAGTGCTAAAGGAATAGAAGTAGATGAAGAAAAAATCAAAGCTATTAAAGAATGGCCAACACCTAAAAGCATAACTCAGATTAGGAGTTTTCATGGCTTGGCTAGTTTTTATAGGCGCTTTGTTAAAATTTTTAGCACGATTGCCGCACCACTCACAGAACTTGTCAAAAAAGAGTGTAGGTTTTAAATGGGGGGTAGAACAGGAACATGCATTTGAAACAATCAAAAATATGTTGTGTGAAGCACCGGTTTTATCACTTCCTAACTTTGACAAAGCTTTTGAGATTGAATGTGATGCCTCAGGGCTAGGCATTGGAGCTGTTTTACTGCAGGATCAAAGGCCAATCGCCTATTTTAGTGAAAAACTAAAAGGGGCTGCACTTAATTACCCCACATATGACAAGGAGTTATACTCACTTGTACGCGCTTTGGAGACATGGCAACATTACTTGTGGCCACGGGAGTTCGTGATACACACTGATCATGAATCCTTGAAGCATTTGAGGGGTCAAGCTAAGCTGAGTAGGAGACATGCAAGGTGGGTAGAATTCATCGAAACATTTCCCTATGTCATCCGATACAAACAAGGTAAGGAAAATCTGGTGGCAGATGCATTGTCTAGGAGGTATGTTCTTTTAAATTCTTTAAATTCTAAATTACTTGGATTTGAATACATTAAGGACATGTATGTTAGTGATCCGGACTTTTCTAGTATTTATGATTCATGTGGTAAAGGGGCTGTGGATAAATTCTTTAAACATGATGATTATTTATTCCGAGAAAATAAATTGTGTGTCCCTAGGTGTTCAATGAGGGAGTTACTTGTGAGAGAGGCCCATAGTGGGGGTCTAATGGGTCATTTTGGAATTAAAAAGACCATCGAAATCCTAAGTGAACATTTCTATTGGCCTAAGATGAAAATTGATGTGGTTCGGGTTTGTAATAGATGCATTACTTGTAAGAGGGCTAAGTCTAGGATTAAACCCCATGGATTATATATGCCTTTACCCGTCCCTAGTGAACCTTGGGTCGATATCTCTATGGATTTTGTTTTGGGATTACCTAGGACTAAGAAGGGAAGAGATTCAATTTTTGTGGTAGTAGATCGTTTTAGTAAAATGGCACATTTCATACCATGCCACAAAACTGATGATGCTACTAACATAGCTGAATTTTTCTTTCGGGAAGTCGTACGCTTACATGGGATTCCTAAAAGTATTGTCTCGAATAGGGATGTTAAATTCCTTAGTCATTTTTGGAGGGTCTTGTGGAACAAATTAGGTACAAAACTACTTTTCTCTACAACTTGTCATCCACAGACCGATGGACAAACCGAGGTAGTAAATAGGACAATGATTCAATTGTTGCCACGATAATCAATAAAAATCTGAAAAATTGGGAAGAGTGTTTACCATTTATTGAATTTGCATATAATAGGGCTATACATTCTACTACTTCTTATTCACCATTTGAAATTGTTTATGGTTTTAATCCGCTAACACCATTAGATTTAATTCCTTTACCTGTGAATGAACGTAGTAGTCTAGATGGAAAGAAAAAGGCTGAGATGGTTAAACCACTCCACGACAAGGTGAGGTTGGCGATTGAAAAGAAGAATGAACATTATGCTTCGCGGGCTAACAAAGGAAGAAAGGGCGTCATATTTGAACCCGGTGATTGGGTTTGGGTACATTTGAGAAAGGAGCGGTTTCCAGAACAACGCAAGTCAAAGTTAAAGCCGTGAGGAGATGGTCCATTCCAAGTGATCGAAAGGATCAACAACAATGCCTATAAACTCGATCTTCCTGGTGAGTATAATGTTTCGGCTTCATTTAATGATTCTGGTCTATCTCCGTTTGATGCAGGTTCAGATTCGAGGTCAAATCCTTTCGAAGAGGGAGGGGATGATGTGATCCAGACCATGGATACAAGCCTGCACAAAGACCCGTTGAAGATCCGAGAAGGGCCGATGACTCGATTGCAAACAAAGAGGGCCAAGGAAGCAATGGACAAGCTAGTTCAAGAAACAATGGCCAAAACAATGTTCGTGTCATCAAAAGAAGCAATTTCCATGTTGGAAACTAGTCGAGACGACGAGTGGATCAACCTCATTCAAGCCGTCGAAGAAAATTGTGAAATCTTAAATTTACGGCCGTAACAAATATTATTCACGGCCGTACCGAGTCTACTGTGGAAAAACAGGAATTTTGAAGAATTGAGTTTACGGTCGTAAGAATCTTTTATCACGGCCGTAACGCAGCCTCGGATCAAAAACAAGATTCTCAGAAAATAAGATTTACGGCCGTAAATAATTATGTCACGGCCGTAACTGTTAAACAGAAACCATGTTACGGCCGTAAAGGGAAGGGTCACGGCCGTAATTCACCATACGCGTAAATTAGGGTTTTTAATTATTTCCTTAATTTTAGTTATTTGTTTCCTTGTTTAATTAGAACTCTTAAACCTAGTTTTGACCCTATTTATAGGGATGTAATTTTCATTATTAAAGACACAACTTTGATATTATAATTGAGAGGCTATTCTGCTTTCACAATCTTATTCTTCATTGAATAAAATACGAACTTGCGAGTTATTCTTGTTTGTTAAAATCTCGGTGAGAATTATTATTGCTTGTGATCAAGATGTCAATATATCCCAGTGATTGTATTGGTTGCTTGGTTCAATTAATTTTAATTGGATCCATAAATCGTGGTTCTTGGCGTTCTTGGGTCGATTTCAATATTTTGTGGGTTGCGTAGCTACAATTGCTACGTGGTTTGCATCAAAACATTTCCATATTATGAACATTTTTTAAATTTACATGTTCAACAACATCTTGTGTGATTTCACAAAACAGTGCACGCATGGTTCGAGGACTCAACTCTGTCATTGGTTCATAACGACTTTGATTTTGTTCCTTTGAACCTGGAGTACTTTGCTACTCCTCATATCGTTCGATTACAGACTGGAATAATTGTTGGCTTGATGGCTCCTTATTAGAATTCTTATGAGGCATATTTCTTCACTTTTGTATCTTTGAACACCGAAGTTGTCCCACTGGGCATGCCAAATTTTTGTTTGCAGAAAATGAACTATCGCTGACAATTAAACGGATTTGGACGATGTGTAAGGAATAATAACCTTTTGAGACAAAGTCCCAACATAGGGTGTTTTAATTATGAAGATAACAGTGAAAACGAAATACCTCCAAGGGGTACAAGCACACTGAATTGAAAAGTAAATGAAACTTAACAAGAAAAATAAAAACGAAATGGAATTACATAGTTCTCTGTTTTGGGAGGTATTGATAGGGGTCCTCGTCTCTATTTTCACTTTTTCCTTTTATACTTCATTGACAGTTTTCTTCAATTTCAATCACAAACTATTCATTGCCCAGTAACCACCCATTTTCTCCATGATGGATGACTTGTCAACAACCACTGAATTAATTGCCACCATTACTTCGATTATCCAAATGATTGTAACCGAATTTCTTTGATCGTGGGATGTGATAAAATTTTCCATTAATTGTTCAATAACCATTGCTTTAAATGATGATGGGTTTCTCCACTCGCCCAGGCCTTGGGCGTTTCTCATATCTGAGCGATATTGGACTATCGCTTAATACTTCTGTTTTGGGCCTTTAAATGACCTTATTTGAACCAATTCTTTGGACTTCTTAACTCGGCCTCATTTCTACATGTCAACACTACCAATTTTATTGGGCACTTTACCATGTCAAACACTATGAAGATGACACTTTTCTTTACCTATTCACCAAGAGATAAGTGCATTTTATACACTTATTTAGCTTCTAAAATTAAGCAATTAAAACATCATTTTGTGAAAGTAGTTTGACCTCATGTGCTCTACCTTATTCCATCTGCTATTCCTTGTTGGATGATCCTCGAGATTCTCTATTATATAATTTTTTCCGACCCTTCTATGGCTTCTGGAGTTCCTGCTTTGGGATGGATTGAGTAACAACTGGAAGATCTGGCGAAGATCGTTCAACTGTTTTCAGAGTTCATTAAAGACTCCTCGACTTACAGGTCCACTTCCCTGGGGGGGACTTGCTGACCTCTGATCTCTTGAATTTCTTCGAGATGGGGATGGTTGTATTTGTCCGAAGGGCAGACACTGTGGATGTGGATGGGCGAGTTTTTCGAATATTAACCATGACTATTGGTATCAATTGCCACAGAAGGAGGAAATTGATGCTACAAGAATCATTGACCTTGACATGGCAAGACCATAAACTTTTATATTGTTGAAAAAGATGATCTGACTGTGCTCCAATGAACTTGCAAAAAAGGTAGTGATGGTATTCCTCATTGCCCATTAGGTGTGAAGATTAGTTTTATGGAGATGGAGAAAAAATAATATGAAAATTGAATAGGGCTGTGAGTTTTTATGAATATGTACCTTTAACTTCAAAAAAAAGGAGCTTTATTTATAAGGTTCAAAATAAGTCTCCTTATCCTAATTGGAAAAGAAATCCTTATTGGAAGAAGTTATCTTATATAGAACATTCCTCGTGTGACTTGGACTCTCTTTTGGTAAGAAGATTTACATTGATTTGTTAGTATACGAAGCCCAAATACAGTTCATCGGCATTTTTAAGGAAAAGGGGATGTCCCAATATAAGACCATGACATATTCGTGAATAGGTTTGCCCTTAGACAGGGCTTACCCCATGTTTGTTAAGGGTTTGAAGAAACAGGCAGGGCAAATAGGTTAGCCTTGTCCCAAGGGAAATTTAAATTAATTATAGGTATTTTTGGCCCAATATCACAGTACGCCGAGAAGAGGCTCGTAAGGTGGAATACCCACCTTGCAATGCTAGATGTACTATTTTTTTACTGAAGATCGCAGCTCGCCACACGAACTGGGCCATTTTGTTATGTTATACATTCAAAAGAGAAACTAAATAAATAAGGAATACAATGAAGGAGAAAGGTAAGGAGGAAAAAAGTAGGTATATTCCACACAAAAGAGATCTCAGGATAAATTGAAATGAAGGAGAAAGGTATGGAGAAAAAAAGTTTAGTATTATGGGGGAAGTACCTCCGCTCTAGAAAAATGGGTATCAGAGACGACATATTTGCGATGAAAAAATAAAGTCTCAATAAATACAATTTTTAGTGACGACTTTGGGTTGTCATGTCTAAACATCCGAGACAACAAAACATCATCTCTACAAAACAATTGTCTTCTCAAAAGGTTGCACTTTTAGAGACAACAAAAATGTCATCTCTATACATTACATCAAAGGAAAGAATATTTCCCGCCCTAATAATCTATACCTATCAGAGACGACATTGTCATCTCAATAGGTGTACAAATAGAGAGGACGGTCGTTTCGTCTCTAAATGTATACCATTAGAGACAACAGAATTATAGTCTCTAAATTTACTCATTTTGAGATGACAATTGTTGTCTCTATATTTGAACATTTAGAAACGCCATAGTTTTCGTCTCAATAGGTTCGTATATAGAGATGACTAACTTGTCATCATAGTAGATTAACCTATAGAGACAACAATGTCAGCTTTGATATGTTGGGATATTATCGGGTTCTCATCTTTGTTTTAAGGTATAGAGATGATATTATTTGTCATCTCTATTTATGAACCTATAGAGGCGACATATTGTCGTCTCAGAAGATTAACCTATAGAGACGAAAATATCGTCACTTTAGCTTTAATCAAAGACGAGAATATTTCCCACCCCATTATCCCACCGTATTAGAGGCAACAACCTTCGTCTCTATACATAACATTTAGATACGACACTTGGTCATTAGAGACAACATATGCTTAGATGAAATGGCGCGAAACTTTGGTGCGTTTTCTTTTGTGCATCCTTTATAGAAACGACAACTAGGTATTTAGAGATAACAAATGTAGTCTCTGTAAGGCTACCACATAAAAGCAAGCAACTAGTTTCAGTAATCATTTATTTCATTCTCAGGATTCAAGCTTCTTAGCGAATTTCATCTTAGTTTTAGTGAGTGATTTTTATTTATATTTAATTATAAGTTAACTTTATAATTTTTTTATATGCTTTGTACACTTCATTGCACTTTCATAAACAATAGAATGTCGTTTGAAGATTAATTTGATAAGAACACATGTCCTTATCCAGGATCGTGATGTTTACAAATTAATCTTTGAATTGTCCCATTTTGGACAGTTTGATATTGATTTGTGAGTTACTAGTTGTGTTATGTTATATTTTTCCTGCAATTTCCTAATTAGCGCTTGAATATTTCGACAATGTTTTCTCTTTTATTCTCCGGGTGTGGAGTATGTTTAACATAGTGCACGCACTTAGGAGAATAAAAGGGAGATGCTACCGAAATTTACGTGTGGAACAAAGGCAATAATAGGATAAATTAACACGTGTAATTCACATATCAATGTTGAACGGCTAGGGCCCATACCTGAAATTAGTATTGGAGTAATAAAGGGTTATGGCATTCTCATGTCACTCGTATATTTTTCTTCACATTTATTTGTGATTTTGCAGCTATTCGTACTGACAATGAAAATTGATAAGAGTTGGATTAAGCTTAAAAGAATATGTGTAAAGTCAGAAGTGTTTTGGAATGGTCTGAAATCTTTTATAAACATGATTAGGCCACTAGCAAATGATCAAGGGATGATTACTTGTCCGTGCAAAAGTTGTGTAAATAGATTAAAGCAGTTAGTGGATATTGTGGAGAATCACATATTTTGGTACAGTGTTTTTTGGAAAGTTATGATAGATGGATTTATCACAGAGAGAGCGAGGATGAATATGTTAGCATACACTGGTCAAATGCAGGGTCAGTTGATGAAGATGAGATGATAGACGTTTTGAATGATGTTTTTAGCGATGATCCAACATCGACTTCTTTTGACGTCCATTACGAAAAATTATTTGAGGCTCTTCATTCAAAGTTGTACCCTGGAGTATCTTCATTCCCGTCACTGAACTTTTTGACAAAAAGTTGATGCATTTGAAGGTGATAAATAAGTGGATGAATAAGTCAATGGATGAGATATTAAAGTTGTTGAAGTTGGCATTCCCCAAACTAAATCTCGTTGATTCTCACTATGAAGCTAAGAAGCTGGTGTCAAAATTGGGTCTGGGATACGAGTCTATCCATGTTTGCAAGAACAACTGTGCACTATTCTGGAAAGAAAATGCATCCAAACAAACATGTTCGGCCTGTTCAGAAATTTGTTGGAGGAAGGTAGCTGAAAAATCCACTAGAAAGAATATGCAGTACAAAGTGATGCGTTATTTTCCATTGGCCCCCATTTAAATGTTTGTTTGGTACATTGCATACTGCCAATCAGATGAGATGGCATAGCACTTGAAGGTCGAGAGACGAGGTTGGTAACATGAGTACGACTTATAGCATGTAGCAAGTTGTTTTTGATAAATTGTGCTTCAGTTTTTCCTCTTATGTACCTCCACCTTAGTGTGCAAGTTGTGGTTTATTTTTGTGCATGGGAAGGGGTGGAAAGGCATCAAACATAGAAGTGAAGGGGGTGGATTGAGGAAGGATTACAATTGAATACACGGAGGCCAAAATGTTTTTCGGTTGGGTGTAGACGTACCCATTTGCAGGGGATAGTTGAGAACAAGAGATGAAAGGATATAATAAAACAAAAAGTTGTGACTCCATACATTCAACTGTATGCCTATTTAAGGTAGTAATTCAGAAATAGAGATTGACTATGAATTAATGTTGGATAAATTATGACAAATTGGAACAGGTTTTACATGTTTATTATGAATGAAATTTTTTCTTAATTTTAAATTTACTTTTCCTTTACACATTAAGACGGAAAAACAATTGCACGCCAATAGATATGAATAGTTATGAAGTTGTTACTGTACTTGGTAAAATGGAAATAGCTCGAGGCACGAATTTAGCTTAGTGCAATGTTTCTCTCATAGGTATGACTAATGTTATGTCTCATGGAGGTGATGGCGGTGGCGAGCCACCACTTGGAGGAGAGCCCAGGGTGCCGGTACCGTGCCAGAGCTATAAGTAAGAACATTATTTTAACTTAATTAGCATCACTTAATTCGAATTTTTGTTGCACAGTATCATAATATTTTTCTTTCAAAAGCTCCATCAAGGAGAAAGAGAGGGTTAGGTCAAAGTTCAAACTTACAGGCCGCCTTTGATATGAATGGTTAGAAGCCAATTCCAATAAAATTCGAAGACAAAGAAATGACTTTCTACCCAATTGGGGGTAATGAAAATATATTCATTAGTTTCGTTGGGGGACAAATACGCTACTACGTCGTCCCATGCCACAACAAATGGAAAAATGTTCCTGAACAACTAAGAGCTGCCGTTCAGAAGCGCGTGGAGGTAAAAAAAATTGAAATTTTCATTATTAATAATTTCATTCATTCATTTCATAACTAATTGTTTCAATGTTTTTTGTGGCTTTCTTAGGGGTACTTCAACATTTTTTGTAGTGTTGAGCCTCATCTTCGTGAGCAGGTTGAGATGGGTATTGGACCTCTGTCGAACGATATAAAAACTGCAAGAATAAGGTGCATGACCACTTCTTGAAGTTAGTCCTTGAGCGTCCGTATTGAGCTATTAGCGGGCCGATTGGCAGAAGTGTGTAGATCATTTCGCAAATCTGCAATTTTGAGTAAGTGCTTTTTCTGCAATTAATTAGTTCATTTTTTGTTTTATGTTCAAACTTATTGCATTTTTATATTTTCTGAAGGCTTGTTCGGAAAAAAAATGAATCGGGGTGGATCGAGATATCAGAGCTTGTAGTGCTCGAAAAGTATAAACATAAAGCGACACGCAAGAGTAAGATTTAAATCATAAATTCTTTTATCACATTTTCTTATTATTACTTGTGAATGTTCTACTAATTCTTCACATTCAATATTTTTAATAGAGGGATCCCGTAAGTCAAAAGTTGCCACCAATTATAGATTCTTTGAAGGACTTACACACTCAAAAGACTAGCGAATGGGTCAATGATCTTGTGGCACACGACTACGTAAGTACATACTACTTGATTTAATTACATGTTTAATACACTTGAAATTTGTTTATTAAATTCGATACTAATTACTTAAAAAATGTAAATTTAGGAAGAGTTGATCAACGAGAGGGAGAAGCAGACACAACAAGCAGCTTCCACCAGCGTACCGATAGAAGAGCATGTTGTTGTTAAACAAGTGCTTGGGGAGAGGAGGGACCATGTCCATGGTTTCAGACAAAAATTGAAGGGTGATTCTCCTTCGTTATCATCAACTAGAAGATCACGGTACTCGTCTGAGGTTGGTCAGATTTTAGAGCTTGAGGCTAGAATGACGGCTCGTATTGATGCCTACAACCATCAGATGACCGATTTTATGCAGCTACTAATGGGTTCTATTAAGATAGTGTTTCCAGAAGTACAACTACTGTCGATACAACCAATGCCGAACCTTTCGAACGTGTTCGATGATGATGATGATGATGTTGAAGGGGTGGATGAAGATTTAGGATATCCTTAGTATTTAATAGCCTTTTGTTCTTATGTAATTAAACTTGCAAGTGTGCTTGGATCCTAATATTATGTTATTTACTTCGTATTTTTATAAATTTGCACGTAAATTTTTTTAGTTTTATGTTTGATATTTTATAAACTATTTTAATTGTTTATTATTATTACTATTATGTGAAATAATTATTTACAAAAACATATTAGCCCAACAGAGACGAAAAATGTTGTCTCTAAAGAGCTCAAAAATTAAAGAGCCGACAATTTCATCTCCAAATGTGGAGAACTTTAGAGACAATCTTAGTCATCTCTAAATGTGGAGAACTTTAGAAGAAGAAGAAGAAGAAGAAGAAGAAGAAGAAGAAGAAGAAGAAGAAGAAGAAGAGATAGGCTAGACAGAATGGGCAAGGAAAAAGTGGATGAAATAGTGACCACAAAGAAAAAGAAGTTGAGTACAAGGGTAGATGCATCTACTGCACTAGATGAATCTAGTTATGATCCATTGTCATTTGTTAATAGTCCTACGCAGACTGCTAAAGGTATGTTTACACCTTTTAGTTTTAAATTTTGGTTGTCTGGTCCCTATGCTAATTTTCAAAAACATATATCTGGTAAGAGATTGCATTATGAGTCCCGTATATCAGTGGATGAATTTCATGATTTTGAGATTGATGATATTGTGAGTCATTTTGGCTTGGTTAAATTATCAAGATGTAAAGAGAAGATTAATGAAACTTTGGTCAAGGAATTTTTGCAAACATCGCAATTGATTTCAACTCTAAAAAATGCATGTTTACAATTAATGTGTATATTAGAGGTCAATTGGTGAAGTTTACTATGAGGGACCTTAGAAAGTGGTTAGGTTTGAAATGAGATTGTTCGAAAGAGGATGATTCGATTAAGGCCACGAATGATGAGATTTCCATTAAATTAAACAGGAGGGGAAATACCATGTCCGGTTAAAGGATTGAAACAATTGCCTAGATCTGAACTGTCTAAAAAATATCAAATTTTGTACAAGATTGTTATGGAAAATTTTGACCAACTTATTCATGAATCAAGTTTTGAATGTGAGTATGCTTTGACTCTTTTTCTCCTCGGCGAAAGCGGAATATTGATTTAGCTACTCGTATTTGGAGCTCCATTATTGGTCGTGTTTTAAGTAGTGGTCCCCTACAATGGAATACTTACTTTCTAGTTTATCCCTAGGTTATTTCACAATATATGGCTAATCAAGGTGTCAAGAGATTTGAAATTGATTTGGTCATCACACCCAAGTAACTGAATAGGGTAAAACATAAGAAGACTCTTGACACACAAACTCTTCACCGAAAATAGAATTAGCTACAGATGAAGTTGGAAAGTAGGATACGTTTGGACATGATGGCAGAATAGGGCAACCGGAAGCAGAAGTTTTCACTCGAAAAGTCGAAGTCGTTGAACTCAAAACTATTGTCAAAAAGCTTGAAGACAAACTGAATATGATGTCTGCAGAATCTTCCAGAGCTGAGACCTCAAGGCTAGCACTCAAAAGAAGAAGACCGAGCTCAAAAAACCCACTGGAGCAAAAAATTAGAAAAAGAACTGAGATTCATCTTAGTAACAGAGCCTCAGTCCAGAAGCATCCGACCTCAATGATTTTGAAGTTTTTCTAGATTTTCTAAAAACTCTACTTTTTCCAATTTACTTGGTCTGTAACCGAATATTGCCTATTTTTTTGTCTCTTTTGCTTATTTTGGCAGGTTACAAAAAAAGGAAGGCTTCCCCTATTTCTTTCAAAAAGGGGAAGTAGTAGTTTTGTCATCTTTTTCGGAATTAATTGATTGTTAAAGTAACTTTTGATTTATTTGGATGCTCCTTTATGTGCTTATTTTCTCTCGTTGGATGCATAATATGGTTGAAGTGACCTTATTATGATGCATAACTTGAAGTGGAGAATTTTGATAAGGAGAACAGTATGGTTGCTTGTTACTTCCACATATACTTGTGAATCGATGACTAGGTTTTGAAAAATAGAAAAAGTCGAAGGATGATACTGATAACTTATTTTAAGTTGACATTTTCTATTTTCCTACGGTTTAATAATTTAGTAAATTTAATTTAGTTACTAAATATTTTTGTTTAGAAATTTATTAAATTTAATTAAATTACTAGTTGTTTACTTGGACTTGAATTTGTATTTATATCATATTCTAAAGATATTAATTTATTACTTGGAGATAAATTATGAACTTGCTACACTTATCTCTTATTAATTAAGATAAATGTTTGTGTGTGAGATAATGTTTTAGCTTTGCCAATATTCTTGTTGGCCAAAAATTTTAAAATGTTTTTTTTTAGAGTCCAAGTTTATTTCTATCACTTTGTTGGTAAGTGACTCAATTTAGGTAAGATTGTTTTTATTAAATTATTATCTTATCTTATCTATATTAATTTATAATTATCTTTAATATTGCAGGAAACAGAGATCTTGCATAACTAGAACTCTTGGTGTATAAGAAACTCGAGTGTGCATATATAGAACAACAACAGGGGACGATTTCTCCTAAGTATTTGAAGCCGAAAAATAGTAAGTGCACAGAATATACACAACTTCTTCATTTGTGACTTCTACATTTGCATGATCATCTTAAAGACTTAGAGCTTATTCATTCATGCAAAATAAATCTTCAAACGACAAATCTATAAGGTTCTCCAGGGGGAGTCTCAATCACTAAAGTAAGGAAAGATCTTCAGGAAACAAAGATCAAACAGGAGGTTTGGATCAAGATCGAACGGGGTTTGAATTTGCTAAAGTATTGTACATGCCATTGAAGAATCAAGGAGCGATTCATTTAATTCCATGAGTGTTTGATAAATTTATGCATAAATTTGTTCTGTAGTTTCATTGAATTGTGTAACATCTTTTTCTTATTAGTGATTGATTTTTGTCCTAGGGTGCTGGCACGTGGGTTTTCTCTGAAATGATTTTTCCCACGTTAAGCTCAAATATTGTGTTCCAATTGCTTTACTATTCAGAAAAATCTGTGACAATCAGTTTCATTCAATTAATCACACTAGTACAGAAACTGGAATACGCGTCGGTTGGAAAACGGAATACGCGTCGGTTGTAGCAGCGACGCCTATGACGCAGACGCGTAAAGTCTCGACTTTAGGCATCAGTTGTAAACCGACACCCAAAGTGAGTTTTGGGCGTCGGTTCTAATTTAGAACCGATGCCTAAAGTCAAAAAAAAATAACTTTGGGCATCGGTTTTAATATAAAACATACGCCCAAAACTTTTTTTTTCATTATATGACTTTCAATGACCATGACACTGCAGGTCGTGGCTTACAGTGACCTGGACGTGGTCTACAATGACCCAGGCCACTGTAAATCGTAGCCTGCAGTGACCTGGACGTGACCTCCAATGACGCAGGCCACTACAGGTCGTGGCCTGCAGTGACCTGGACGTGGCCTGCAATGACCCAGACAACTGCATGTCGTGTTCTAGACGTAACCTGCAATGACCCAGGCCACTGCACGTCGTGGCTTGCAGTCACCTAGAAGTGACTTGCAATGACCCAGGCCACTGCAAGTCATGGCCTGCAGTGACCAGGACGTGGCCTGCGGTAACCTGAACATGCACATCACCAAATATATATATAATCGGCATATACGTAATAAAATTAAATTAACAACAATTATACTTACAAAATTGTTAATTTAATATACAAATTAAATATATATGTAAATGCAAGTTTGATTACGCTTCGATTTACACAAATCTATGAACAAAGTATTTTGCCCATAAGTTTTGAATCTCGATTACTTCCTCCATTGAATAATATTCTTTAAATGCCTACAAACAATCAAAATGAATTATTAGTTATTTTTTCATAAAATATAAAGTCATTATTAAAATTCTCATTTTCAATGACTTATACATTTTCTAACGAAGTAAGTTGAAAGTGTTCTGTGACTATCTCATACATATTTCTCATAACATAGTATCTACACTCAGACCCTCCAGGTTGTTGAGGACACTGAAATATTCACATTGAAAACTAACAATATTTGTAACGCCCTGGATTCCGCGGAGCCCAGGACGCCACTTCGTCCTTTAAAATTTACTTTATTGCGGAAAATCAATTTAATTCAAAACGTCACATTCATTATTTGAAACATCAGCGGAAACTTAATTAATTGAAATATAGAACAATACATAAAAACTTGTGTCTCAATTTATTTAGATGAAATTAACGATAAATAATCCAATCAGTAATATTCGTAAAATTGACTAAAAAATTTCATCATTTATTAAATTTTCCACCGCTGTCATTTCATTCGCCGCCTTCTCCGAGATCTGCAAAAACTGTTAAAATAATGGAATGACTATTTTGAAAAATACTCAGTAGACTCATCGCCAATAATTAATTTACAGAATAATTGAACACGTAATTATGCAATCATACAGTGACATCATCATCATATTCTTGGGCTCTTGTATTTTCAAAATCAAGGATGTTAAAATCATAGGGTGTGTGTAGTCTCGTCTCGTGCACTTAAGGCACATAAGTTATGCATAACATCATCATTTCTCATCTTATCTCATAAGAGATATTCTTTTCTCGTCTCATGCATCAAAGCTTGTAAATCACGTAATTTCACATAAGACATGCAATTATAATTTAAACTAATTAGTGGGGGCGAGTCTACCTCAAATCATGAGTCTGAAAGTTGAGCAAGAAAGTTCACGTTGTTCTTCTAAATGTTCAAGCGCCTCGTCTAGCCAATAATAAATAAACCTTAAAGTGATATTTGAAAATCAAACGTTTTAATTGAAAGAGTTTTAAAAGAAGAAATAAAACTTTAGGGGTTGAATTAAAATATTTTAAAACTTGAGACTGAATTAAAAGGCTTTGAAAAAACATGAGGGCTAATTAATAACAACTCTCTTTTAAAATAAGGGCTAAAATAACATATTTTAAAATTAGCGGAACTAAAATAAATACTTTTAAAACTTGGGCACTGAAATAAATGATTTTAAAAGTGAAAGGACTGAAATTGACACATTTATAAAACTTGGGGGCTTAAACATTAAAATTTCAAAAACTATAATATATATAAAATTTCATTCTCTCTCTGTTAAGTAACGGAGAGAGACGATCGGGAGGGGGAGACAAATTTCCCCTCCTTCGAATTTCGAATCGTCGGCAGCGTAGCCGGTGATATTTCCGCCGCTGTGTGGCGGTGACCGGGTTTGTTGGTGGTTGGTCAAGAGGAGTTATTTTGGGGCGATTTTGGTGCAAGAAATGAGGTAATCAGTGGCTTGGGTTCGAAAATTGGGAATCGCGATTTTCGGCGAATGTGGGGTCGAGCACGCCGGCGGTCGAGGTAATAGTTTGGGCTTGTTTATTTTTGGTTTTTTGTTGTTTGATTTTTGGGGATTTCGAATTGTGGTGGTGTTGGCCGTGGAATGGAATTCGCATGCGGTGGCTGAAAGGGTGGTTCTTGCAGGTTGAGGTGGTGACGGTATACTTGGTGCTACAGGCGATTGGATGGTGGATTGATTGAATGCATTGGCTGTGGTTTATGGTGATTTGGTTGTGGATGGTTGGCGGCGGATGTGGTGGTTTTGGTGCTGAGGTTGAGGTTGAGGTTGAGGTCTTGGCTATGGCAGTGGCAGTAGTGATTTGTGGTGTGTTGAAAATTCATGTTGGTTGGGTGAAAGGGCTGTGGCAGAGGCTGTGGTTTGACTGTGGCGTGCTGGGGTGGTTGGGCAGTGGTTGATTGGTATCAGGTTAGATGGTGGACCGATGGTTCGATCGATGTTGGTTGATTACAAATTGGGGTTGGATGATGGTTAACAAGAAGGCAGTGGACAAGGGCAGAATTTGGAGTTGGATGATGGTGGTGATTCAGTGTTGATCACGAAGGAGGTGATGGAGGTGGAGTTGTGAAGTTTGAAATGTTTGGGTGGAGATTTAATGGTGATGGTGAATTGGAATTGTGGTTGGTGGATTCATAAATGGAGATTTGTGGTGGAGGATTAGGAGGAAAATGAAATGGAAAGTGGTGTAAAGTATGGTGATTGATGATGATGAAATGGGTGGAAAAGAAGAAAACGTGGGATGTAATTAGGTTGAATGGCTAATTGTGAGGGATTGGGTAGAGATAATGGGGAAAATGTGCTTGAATATGAAAATAGAAGTTGGGGAGGAAATTTTGGTATTAAAATGAATGTGAATTGGGGATTTTTTAAAATAAATAAAAATTTGAGAATGAATTTAAATTGGAGATAAAATATTTTGGATTTAAATAATAAAAATTTGGATTAAAATACATAATAAATAAATAATGGAAATAAGATACTTTCATAAAAATTGAAATTGAACTACAATAAATTTAAATGATTTAAATTTTAACTTAAATGGTTAGACGAAATTGTGTTTAAAATAAATGGGCCAAAGTCGTAGTGACTCATCTTTTAAATAATATTTATTCAAAATTAGTCTCGAAAATTCTTGGTCGCTACAATATTAGTAATCAAACTAAATAAAATATAGAAATAATTCAAAGGTTTTTAATAAAATTTAAATCCGTGTTTTCATACTTTTATGTTTTTCCACGTTGTATTGGATTTTGTCATCATGCCTCCAACTGTCAAATACGTTTTGAAAACCCTAAAATTTCAATAAATTATATCAACAAGCTACAAAATAATAATATGACTCAAATTTCCTATAGAAGTTTTGGCAAAGTCTCCCCTATAAATTGAACTTATCCAACCTGTAGGGGGACCCTGCTATTCAAAAATATCAACTTCTCAACAATCACAACATAAATGCATCAATTTTACCACAACTTCACAATCAATTTCACCACAACTCCACAATTATTTCATGAAAAGTTTCCTAACTTACGTGTTCAATATCGGCTTGATATCCAAGTCACGCTTAGATGCAGCAGCTGAATCTAAGAAGTACACCGTATTCTTCTCAGGAGAAATAACTAACAACATCCAGTGATTCCTACTTATTATGAATGTGTAAATACAACTTCAAATATTATATCATTCAAATTAGGTTAAAAATTAGAGAATATCAATGGTCTTACTCCTGAAAATACGGTGTTAGAATGAATTTCTTAGTTTTCATTGCCTTCATGGTGCTGGCCAAGTAATTTATAACACAATTTGCATTTGTTCTTACTGAAACCGATGCAATGTGTGTTGGAGACATGAATCCAATCGATTCAATACCGTATTCCTGACACAACTCATGGAGGTACCTAAAAAATAATAATACCAATAAATAGATATAAAATAATGATTTAAATTGAAGTTATAATTTTTGATCAGAAGTCTTACAATGAAAACACTTGTAAGATAGATGTATCCAACCATTGCATCGTAAGCAAGTTGGCGATGTGATGTGATCCGGACCAGGCATCGAAGGGCGAAGTCGAGCCATCGGTAATATGATAGTGATCTACGTGCAAAACGGAGTAAGTTCCGTGTTGGGGTCGAGCCGAGAAGAGGGACGAATCGAGCCGAATCGAGTAAAAGAAATTATTTATGCAGAAAATCCATTACGGCCGTAAAAGAAGACCTTCACGGCCGTAACCCCTATATTCACGGCCGTAAATCTTACAATCACGGGCGTAATCAATTAACGAGGAAAAATGATGAATTTTGGCAGAACGAGGCTTACGGCCGTAAGCCTGGAAGTTACGGCCGTAACATGCATACTGAAGGAATTTCACGGTCGTAAGCATTGTGTCACAGCCGTAAAGAATAACATAAGTTTAATCAGAAAGGCCTTTACGGCCGTAAGAGATTTCGTCACGGCCATAAACAAGCAGCGCCAGATTTTCCGGAATTTTATAATTATTTTATTTCCTTTTTTTGGTTTTTAGGTTATTTTCCTATTTTAGAATTTTAGTCTAATTAGAATTCTATTTTGAGTAAATTAGATACTATGTTATTTTGCATATTTATACTCCTTTCCATTCATTGTAAAAAAGAGTTAAGTTGAGTTTGATTAATAAAATTTGTGAGAGGATTCTCCAAAATTGAGAGGTTGAGTTTATTCCCTTTTTCTTGAACTTATCAAAGATCCGATCTTTGTGGCGTTCTTCCAGCAAACTTATCAAATATTCGCAAGAATATTTGTGGCGTTTCCGAATTCGAAACTTATCAAGGAAATTGACAAGTCCTTGTGGCGTTCACCAATCTTGGTTCTTCAATCCGCATCGCCATAAATTGCGTCGTGATTGTCGGGTTAAGGTTTTACCGTCGTTCTATCCTTATTTTCGTTGTTTGTCTTGTGTCAGTTCTGATTTAGATCTTTCCTAGGTTTTAATTGTCGTTATTCCGCGTGTTCTACGAGATTCCCCGACCGGGATCTCATCATCTGGTATCAGAGCTTGGATCTATTTCAGATTCTTGCATTTCTTGATTTTTTTTCGTGTTCTTCGCGTTCTTCGTGTCAGTCATAATTTTCTTCAGTTTGATCCATAAGAGTCAGTCCCAAAAATTCAAAAGTGTTTTTCTTGTTCGTTTTTCGTCCAAATCCAGTTCCGTTTTTTCTACCATACTCATAGTCCAGTTCTCTGGCATATTATTAAAAAAAAATTCGAAAATTCCCAGATATTCCCAAAATATTTCGAATTTCCTTGTTCGTGTCTTAAAAATATCGGATAGAAAGGTTTCCGCATCTTCATCTTCTATTGGAGACAGGAAACAGCTCAGGGGTGTGAATAGAAGGGATGAACATGGTAATGATAAAATTGCAGCAATGAGAGCACAATTTGAGAGGTTTATGGCTCAGATGGAGAATCGAGGTACAGAACGTGAACGACGACCTCGGGATCTATCTCATGATGGTTCTCGGGTTAGGAGAGGTAATAGACGTGAGGTTGGTGTGGATAATGAAAGGCCATTGAAGCGAAAAGAGACATCAAAACGGGAGAGTAGTGATCATGTTCACAAAAGGAGGGAGAAACCGACAATCAAAGGTAAAAATAATTTTGATTCCAAGCCTCTTAAGGATAAAAATATTAAGTGCTTTAAATGCTTGGAACGGGGTCACATTGCACTTGATTGTCCACGTAAAAAGGTTAGGTGTGATAGTGAAGGGACGAAAAGTGTTGTGGTGGATAAGTCAATTATTGATAGGCATGCTCTTAGCATTAACCGTAAGGCGAATGTTTTGGAAAATGTGGATGGGCAAAGGGATAATATTTTTCGCACTAGATGCTTAGTGGATGAAAAAGTTTGTAGCTTGGTGATTGACGGGGAAAGTTGTACTAATATAGTTAGTACAATGTTGGTGGAAAAATTAGGCTTACCTTTAATGAAACATCCTACACCTTATAAATTACAATGGTTGACTGAGTCAGGGGAAGTTAAGGTGAAGAGATAGGCCTTGGTGACATTTTCTTTTGGTGGGTATTCGGATGAGGTAATTTGTGACGTGGTACCAATGCAAATTAGTCACATACTGTTGGGGAGACCTTGGCAGCATGAAAGGGCTGTGCTACATGATGGGTATACGAATAGATACAGCTTGGTAAAAGGGGGGAAAAAGTTTACTCTAATGCCACTATCTCCAACTGAAGCGTTGAAAGATCAATTGAAAGTGAAAAGTGAGTTTGAGGGGAAAAATAAGAGAGTTGAGGCCACGACCTCAGAAAAAGGAGAGGGAGAGGAAATTAGAGAAAAGAGAGTTGAGGTCACGACCTCAGAAAAAGGAGAGGGAGTGAAAAATAAAGCAAAGAGGGTTGAGGTTCAAACCTCAGAAAAAGGAGAGACTGAGTGCAAAAAGCAAAAGAAAAGAGAGTCTACCACAAAAATGATTCTATTTGCACTTACTCATGCTAACACACCCCTCCCCAGTTCTTTAAAATCTGTTTTACAGGTACCGAAGTCAAACCATGAGCTTAAAACAGGAAAGAAACTTGTTGGCACAAATGAACAGCCCAAAAGGCCGAGAAAGTTGAAGGAGAAAAATGAGCAGCCCAAAAGTCTAAAAGATCGCACGAAGCTTAGAAATGATCATCGAGCCCAGGAAGGCAGGAGGAATTTGAAAATCCGACCAAAATTGGATTCGAGGTCGAATCCTTTTCAAGAGAGGGATTATGATGTGATCCGGACCTGTAGCGCCCCGAGTTCCGTATACCCGATTCACTACGTCATTTTCTGTCTAAATTTTTTCGAATAATATTTTTGCGGAAGAAATAATTGAAGTTCATTTTTGGCAACATTAAATAAACAGTAATGGCCGATAAAATTGAAACATTTATGAAACTATTTGAAATAGTAAATCGAACCATTAATTTTGTAAAGAAATTGACAATGTCATAATTTCTCAAATAAATGAACTTCTCTAAATTATTCGATTGTTTGGAAAAATACGGAAATCATTAACGTCAAACTTTCAACCGTTTAACGATTATTGCCACCATCATTCATCGCTCGCCACCGTCTCCGAAATCTGCAAAACTGTTAAAAAGTAGGGTGAGTATTTCATGGGGGAAATACTCAGTAGACTCATCGCAAATTAATTTAATTTATAAGATGATTAAACACATAAATCCCGGCTCTTTATAAAACGGGCATTGATAGAGCTTCTTTATAAAACGGCTCTTGATAAAACTCATATTGTGCATTACAGCACGGGACATATTTTGCAAATCATAGGCTCTTTGAAAATAGCTCTTTGAAAACCATATACTTATAAAAACATTTTAATTATGCCGAGCATAATTTCTTTTGAAAGCATAACATAAGATAGGATTGAAATCCTCATAAACATAAGGAGACACAAGAACTTTACCGAACTTAGGTGGCAAGAATTCTTATGCAGTAAAATCATAATAACAGTAAGTATACCAAAACATAATTCTTGAAATTCGTAGGGATCATTTCCATCATAACATAAGATAGGATCGAAATCCTCATAAACATATGAGACAGGAATTTTACCGAACTTAGGTGGTAAATCCTCATAAACATATGGAAACATAGGAATTTTACCGAACTTCGTGGCAAATCCTCATAAACTTATGGAGACAAAAGAATTTTACCGAACTTAGGTGGTAAGAATTCTTATGTGCATAGCAATGATCCAAAACATATAAAACATTATCGTAAAAACATAGGGTATACTTACTTTTCATAAAAACATAAGGTATATTTACCTTTCATAAAACATACTTAATTTTCTTGAAAATTGACTTTCACAAGTCACATGACATTTATATGAAATCATAATTTAAATCAATTAATAAGTGCGAGTCTACCTCAAATCCGACGAGTGCAAAGTTGAGCGGGAATGACTTCAATTTCTTTAAATTCTCCGTACGCTTCGTCTTAGCCAATAAGTCACTTTAGTCTATCGAATATATAGCTCAAAATGATAAATTATAATTTGAGGACTAAAATTGATGTTTTGAAAGTTGAAGGACTAAAATGAATATCTTTGAAAGTTCAGGGACTAAAATAGATATTTTGAAAGTTGAGGGACTAAAATGAATACTTTTAAAACTTGGGCTTAAAATCAAATAAAGTAAATCAGCAGGGACTGAATTGATCAGATTTTTAAAATGAAATGGCTGATTAAAATCATTTAAAACTTAAGGGCTGAAATGATCATTTTAAAACATAGGGATTGATTTGAAATAACTTTAAAACTTCAGGGACCAAAACGCAATTTCTGAGAATTAAAATATTAATATTAAAAATATGAATCAGTCTTTTACTCTCTCTCTCTTTCATTCGTATCAGAGACAGAGAGATGGGCGAGAGAGGCGATGAAATCGTGAGCTGAGGGAAATCCGGTTTCTAACCGTCGACTCACCGGCGCAAAACCGGCGGAACGTAGGAGTAAGGTGCGGTGAGGGATGGGATTGAAGTAGGTTAGGTTTGATGCGCGAAACCGAGGCTAAAGATTGAAGTTGGGTTCGTGATTTGGGTTTGGAATTCCGGCGATTGGAGCGGCGCTTGAGGTAAGTAACTGGCTCCATTGATTCTTGGGTTTTGATTTTGGTCTTGGGTGAGGATTTGGATGATTGATTTGGGACTAGGTTTGTTTCAAAACCGAGGTCTGGGATTGGATTGAAGCTGCGATTGTGATGATTCTGACTGCAGGGGTTGATGGGTTGCGATGGTGGCCGTGACTGAGTACTGCAGTGGTTCAATGGTGCAGTGGTTATGTAATTGGGGTGATGCCGCCAATGTTTTGGATTGTGATGTTGCAGAGAAGCTGGTGAATTTGATCTGAATGAGGCAGTGGTGGATTGGAATTTATGCTGTTTGCTCGCTGTATTCAGAACTCTGTTTTGGTGGCTGAAATAAATATTGTGGGATTGAGGTAAGTGGAATTGGTGGTCCAGCAATGAAGGTGAAGGTAGCTTTCGGCTAAAGATAAAGTGGTGCTGAGGATGATGATGTTTGGGAAATATGAGGATGATGATGTTTGGGGAATATTAGTTGTAAAGGTGAAGAAAAAAAAACGTGAATGTGATTAGCTTTAGATTAAATAAGATTAGTTTAGGATAATTAACTAAAAATTTGACTAACTTCGATCAAGATAGTATTTGAAACAGATATGTTTTTGGACTGAAAATATGATTTTGAAATAATACTTTGAATAAATAATTAAAATAACATAATTTTAGAAATTCGGATTTTAATTTAAAATCGAACAAATTCGATATTTCTTGACTTGGCTAGACGAATCCGTCGCGGCGTTAACTTCAAAACAATGGGTGAAATAGTAACGACACAATTTTCTAAATATTAAAATAATTATAAAATTGCGTAAAAATTCTGGGTCGCTATAATCTTACCCCCTTAAAATAATTTCGTCCTCGAAATTAATCTTACTTGATCTTATGATTTCTGAATACTTAATCAGAATCTCATCTTCTTCTTCTCTTATGTAGCATCATCGCTACCATATTTAATTCAACCATATTTAACCCACTGGACTTTGACTAAATGCATCACTTTGTTTTCTCAAGAACATGGACTTTTCTATAGACATATGTGTCTACTCAAAAATTCTTCTGAATCGTAAGTGACTGAAAGTTCACTATTCTTTGAATTCCATTATTATGAACCAAAAACAACATAACTTATTCATAGATGATCAACTTATTTCATAATCTCAATACATTATCACCTTCAATTATCATCATCATATCATTCCTTACAATTTTCTATTGTACCTTTATATTCATCTAACCTTACGTTCATCATCATTATCTCACATAATCCCAAACAACATCATGTCTCTTTACTAATTTCTGTAATTCCATAAAAAAATCTCTTCAAGTTTTCATAAATCTTTACTGATATATCAAACCATAATAATTTGTCATCTCTAAACTTCTTATCATCAAATATTCCCAAAATAATCAAAACAATTCCCAATCGAATGTAAAAATTTCATCATATCTTGTAGTATTCATGTAACATGTCACTTATCATCGTATCATGTGACCTCAGATATTCGTATATATCTCTAAAATTTCAACAAATCTTTACTGACATATCATATCATAATAATTTTTCCTTTCTTCTTATCATCGAATATTCCCAAAATAATCAAAGAATTACCTGAATATTCTCTCTACGTAATATACCCAATAACATATCAACATAATATCATCAACTTATCTTTCCAATATTTGTAACCCAAAAATTCAGTAAACAAATATCTCCCAAACTAAGATTCTTTACTTAAATATCACCACATATCCTGCAAAGTATTTCTTTCACTTGTATATACGTATGAATTCTAATTCGATACGGTCCTCAATTCACTTTCACGTCTTCCCGTATTATTTCTATACCTTGATTATAATATCAAAAAAATCAGTACCCAAAATTCAAGAAAAATATTTCATATCTCAGATCTTATCATCAAATCTTCCTTTATCAATAAAGTAAACGGCGCATAAACTCTGTCTCCTCTTTTCATTAAAATAATCCTGCGCTTTCTTGCTGGACACAACATCACGCGGATTCACTCATATCCTTAATGCTTTTAAATAGTTCATACTGGGAAGAGGTTGAATCATCAAACAATGGATATCATCCTTTCTAACATTCGCAAGTATTATTCCAATCTTCCTATGAATGATCTGAGAAAGATCTATAGAATAAGGCTCGAAAGATTGAGGTTGCTGATGACTCATGATATTCCAGAAGATGTTCGCTGGTTGATAGAAGCAAAGGTTCAACTATCTGGTGAATTACCATCAACATTTCCTAAACACATGCCTGGTTTAGGCAAAAGCACGTTTGCAAAGAAACGAAGAGCAAAAAGACTGGGTGGTTGCTACAAATGTGCTCGTTGGAACTGTAATACTCGTTGCAAATCAGTAGGATATTCTCCTACTAATCGGGATGATAAAATCGAATTCATAAAGGGTGGACTGAGTAAGGAGTCTTTGGATGATATTCGACTGACTCTTGAGACGCACCCAAGTGGTTATGTGCAACGTGAACTTCTCTCCTTATACGCTCAGTTTAACGAGGACAAAAATCGTTATAGTCTCCAAAATATAATAGCAAAAGATCCTGTTTGCCAGTCTGTTTTACAAAATGAGGCTTCTGGCAGTTCAGCAATGATATAAGGTAAATATGGCTTCCGTCGTTATATCCTTATTTTCGTTGTTTGTCTTGTGTCAGTTCTGATTTAGATCTTTCCTAGGTTTTAATTGTCGTTATTCCGCCTGTTCGACGAGATTCCCCAACCGGGATCTCATCACGATGTCTTTGACTATAACATAAAAACCATCCTCGAATGCAAAATTGAACAGGGGGGCATCAACAGGCACCTGGTAGAAGTCATCACCAACAGGCAATTGAATGACCAGAGTGTGTAACATTTTACAATCATCACCATGACGTTGCAACGTCTCATCGTCAACAATCGCAGGTCGCTGTATGGATGACATTTCGAAATATTTTGGGTGGTCATGTGTAATATAATCATGAACCAGCCGAGTCTTGAAATCTTTCCATCGCATCTCCGCAACTTTCAACACCTTTTTTTTGGTTGCGTCCTCGGGGATTTTGAACTCCCTCTAAAAGAAGAATATAATATGCGATGTTATAGAAAAAAATTATGAGACGTTATCAATTAACCATGTATGAAGTGATAGTACCTTTATTTCTTCCCACATCATGTCCATAAGGCCGGGATCAACCTTGTGCCAATCACTGATATTTATGTCAACGTGAATACAGGCCAAACACCCGACATAATTTTTGAAGTTCCCCTTGCCTGGTCTGATTAGCCTATGTTTTTCATCGAACTCGATGATATTCACTTCCCCATCCTTCTTCATGTTTTTGCACATTGTTTGCCCTCTAGTCCTTTTTATACTGGTAGTACGATGATCATCTGAAGATGATGAAGACTCGGCCATTATATTGAGACCACTGTGAACGTACCTGCACATATAACAACGTGTATATATATATATATATATATATATATATATATATATATATATATATATATATATATATATATATCAAATTATTGTTATCAAAATCACAAATGAAATTATTAACAATATATAGAGCATATATGAAAAATAAAAGAAAGTTATAAGCAAAGACTGTGTAAATAAACTCACACTATTAATAATCAGGAACGACTGTCAATCCATAATCCTTCTTCATGATCCCAACGCATATAATTTGATTCAATCTTATCTTCCCCTAAAGTTGCACTCCCTTGTATACCGATAGAAAATGGAGTGGTTTCATCGAAGTGATCATAATCTTTTTCATCTACTACATCACCAATCCCAACAATGCGTCTCTTGGCTTGAAGGACGACTGACCACATATTATCGACAGGATCAAGAACATAAAATACCTGTTTGGCTTGTGATGCAAGTATGGATGGCTCGTCTAGATAACCCAACCATCCAAAATCCACCATAGTGAATCCTAATTCATACACCCGAACACCCCGGCGGTTATCAACCCATTTACATTGGAAGAGAGGAGCCTTGAACTCCCTATAATCAAGTTCCCAAATATCTTCAATGATACCATAATAGGACATCGAGGCATCTACTGGCATGGTATCTTTAGCATTTGAAAAATCTCTTGATAGTGCTACTTGTGTCACTCCACTGTTTCGTACCGTACTCTTATCATCTTGAAGTTTAGTGTAAAACGTATACCCATTAATGTCATATGCTTCATATGACCTCACAATCGTGCTAGGACCGTAAGCTAACCACTTTACCGTTTCAAAAATGGTATTCGGCGTTTGTGACAATTCTTTCATGACTTTATCTTTGAACCATTTTGCAAATGAACGATTATGTTCATTAGTTATCTACCTTTCAACTTTTGAATGATTCTGCTGCCTTATGATGGACATATGCTCGTCCAAATATGGATGAACTTCAAGAAGGTGTTGTAATACAAGGTGTTCTTTATCTCACAATTCAACATTGGGGACGATTGACTTGCATCCAATAGTACCTTTACCTTCAAGTCTTCCATCATGCCAAGATTTAGGAACACCAATATTCTCAACGTCATCCAAGCAATCAGTACAAAATTCAATAGCCTCCTCAGCAGCATAACCTTCAATGATACTGCCTTCAGGTCGAAATCGATTTCTCACATATCATATCAATATACCCATGTATCTCTCAAATGGATACATATTGATGAGATTCGAAGCGCGGAATAAACGTCGAAAAGTTCCGAACCCAGGTTGTGGTCGGACGGATGAATCATGACCCGATATTCACGACGCGATGGCTCGACGATGCGGAATAAAGAACCACGACTTTCGAAACGCCACAAGATAATCAATCTTGATAAGTTTGGGTTTGTAATGTGAATCCACACATTAAACAATTGAAAAATATTCAATCTCTTTTTTATTTAATCATCAAAGTCCTTTTTTACAATGAATGGAAAAAGCGTATAAATAAGCAAAATAAAACCCTAGCCGCTAATATACTCAAAATAGAATTCTAACTAACCTAAAATAGCTAAAACTGATAAGGAAATAAAATAATGCGAAATCTGGAAAAATCTGATCCGTTAAGCAATTACGGCCGTAAAGATGACACTTACGGTCGTAAGTGTGTTTCTGTTTAAGGTTACGGCCGTGATCCCTTATTTACGGCCGTAAATCGAAAATCTTGAAATTCTGCATTTTAACCCGAGGGGAGGTTACGGCCGTGACATATGTTGGTTACGGTCGTGACAGTCCTTCTGCATAATTTTCTGTTCTTTTCGACACGGTTTGATCTTCAAAGCTCGTCGAACCTGTTGAATTCTTGTTTTAACTTGAATATTTAAATTTTCCCGTCAAGCCTGTTATGACTCCGATTGTCGAGGGTCCAGATCACATCACATATACCTAAAGAATACTAGACCACAAATCTTAATTTCTCTCACCAAGTGAACAAGTGCACCATAACGTCAAAAAATGATGACGTAAAATACATTTCAAATTGACATAGAGTGATAACAATATCGGCATGCAAATCATCCAACGCCTCTGGGTCAACAACTTTGCTACAAATTGCATTGAAGAAAAAACAAAGTTTGATAATGACTTGCCTAACATGTTTTGGGAGAATGCCTCGAATTGCAACTGATAACAATTGTTACATTAAGACATGACAATCATGAGATTTCATACCAACCATTTTTAAGTCCTTCATCGACACAAGACTTTTAATGTTTGATGAGTACCCAGATGGAACCTTAATAGCGTGCAGGCACTCACAAAAACTTGTTTTCTCTTTTCTCGACAAAGTATATCAAGTTGGGGGTAAATAAGTACGCTTTTCCGACTCTTGCGGTGCTAATTGATCACTTATCCCCATTTCTACCATGTCTTTCCTGACTTTAATATCATCTTTCGTCTTTCCTGGAATGTTCAACAATGTCCCAATGATGCTATCACAAACATTTTTCTCCATGTGCATTACATCAAGACAATGCCTTACAGATAAGTGTTGCCAATAAGGTAGATCCCAGAATATGGACCTTTTCTTCCAAAGACTCTTTTGAGGAGGCTTAAAATTTTTTCCAAAAGAAACATCAAAATTTTTAACTCGTTCATATACCTCACCTCCTGTTAATGGTAAGTGAGCTGTTCGAGCCTCGATCTTTCCATTGAATGGCTTTTTCTTCTTGTGATAAGGGTGGTCAATAGGGAGAAATCTTCTGTGACTCATAAAGACATTTTTCTTGCAGTTTTTCAACCAAAGATCAATCATGTCTTCTTCACAAACATGACATGCTTTAGGTCCTTTGTTAGTATAACCGGACAAGTTACCATAAGCTGGAAAATCATTTACGCTGCAAAATAACATAGTACGTAAGGTGAAATTCATCTGAGTATATGCATCAAACACAGACACTCCTTCATCCCACAACAATTTTAAATCTTCAGTTAGTGGGGCTAGATAAACATTTATGTCATTCCCCAGTTGTTTGGGCCCTGATATTAACAAAGATAACATGATATACTTGCGCTTCATACATAATCAAGGATGAAGATTGTAAATCGTCAAAAGAACCGGCCAAGTGCTATGTCGACTACTCATATTACCGTGTGGCTTCATCCCATCTGTACATAGTCCCAACCTAAGATTTCTATCTTCGCCCCCAAACTCGGGAAACAACCTATTAATATTCCTCCATTGAGGAGAATTAGCCACGTGTCTTAGTTTTCCATCTTCTTTTCTCCCGTCGGCATGCCACCGCAAGTTCTTTGCATCCTTTGCACTGGCAAATAAACGATTAAATCTTGGTATTACAGGTAAATACCATAACACCTTTGCCGGAGGGCTTTTCTTATCACCACAATTATCATTCACGTTCTTTCATATATCGTGATGCCCCACACTTTGGACATAGACGCATGTCCTTGTAATCATTTCAATATAGTATACAATCATTTGGACATGCATATATCCTCTCAATCTCCATTACCCATCGGGCACAACAATTTCTTTGCCTCGTAGATTGAACTAGGAAGTTCGTTATCTTCCGGAAGCATATCTCGTAACAGTCCCAATAATGTCATGAAACTCTTATCACTCCACCTATTGCTTGCTTTCAAGTTATACAATTTTAGTACATCAGACAATTTAGTGAATTTATTACAACCAGAAAAAAAAAAGGCTTCTCAGAATCGTTGAACAAGTTATCTAATACATGAGGCTTTTCAATGTATTCCCCTTGTATATCACGCATCATTTCGTCTATCATATCATTCTCTTCATTTTCCAAATCATTCTCACAAATATTGCTTGAATTATTCTCCTGCTGATCACCAACATCGTCACCAGTGCTCATCCTGGGAAGCATACTCTCACCATGTCATATTCATTGTGTATAACCTTCCTTAAACCCACAACGAATCAAATGACTCTTCACTTGATCAAAACTACAAAACTTTCTCAAATTCTTACAATCGTAACAAGGACACAAAATCATTGTTTCACCTTTCTTTCTCTTGTTTTCATCCGCACAGTTCATAAACTCTTCAACACCTTTTACATATTCATATCTATTACGTCTGCCATACATCCAACCCCGATCCATATCAATGACCTATATGTAAAGATATAATTAAAAAAAATTTATTAGTTTTGAGTTAATATTTTTCATGATACATCCTTAAACCAACTATATATTAATATTTGAAATCAAATACGATACTTTTTTAGGTTGAAAACTTCGTAATTTTATTACAATGATTATGTTCCATGTAATTATTTATTTAGTATGGTCAATTCTGTAATAGTGAAAATCACTTTAAACTATAATTTTCATTTTTTATTTACAAAATTTTACAAAAATTTCGACAGAACATCCCCTATAAATTGGACTTAGCCAACCTGTAAGAAGAATCAAAATGCCACAATAAACCAAAATGTTCAACCTCGACATATTCAAAAATAAATAATACAACTCCAATCAAACTTCAACATCATCAACTACTCCAAGTTTAATTCGAAATCCATTCTCAATTCCTAAAAAGTCAAGTTAAGATTTCATAACTTAATATCTCATAATTTTAACTCCAATAATTAAAATATTAAAATGTATATATCTACTAACTTAAAATCAACAATATAAATTTAACACCAAAATTTATATATATTAAAATTTAATTAACACATTTATACATATTAACATGTAATTAACATATTTATATACATAGATTAACACACACACACACACACACACATATACACACACACGCACAAATATATATACACATGCATAGATATACACGCACACACATATATATATAGGGTTAATAGCACAAAACATCCCTACCTTTGACATGTATTGTGCAAAACATCCCAACGTTTTGATTTTTGACGCTGAACGTCCCAACATTTACATTTTCTTGTTGGAGACGTCCTTTTCTTTATATTTAACCCTATTTCAACGTTAAATGTGGGGCATTTTTGTCCAATTCCATTTTTAATTCATTTCTTAAAAGTAATTGGCACAAAACGTCCCTACATTTGACACTCATTGTGAAAAAAGTCCCTACGTTCATTTTTATGACGAATAACGTCCCTACCTTTAAATTTTCTTGCAGATTAGTCCTCAAAATTTAATTTTCTTTCAATTTAGTCATTTCGTATTTGATTTAAAGGTTATTGTCTTCAAACGTGTATAACTTTTGATCTACAACTCCGAATTGCACTCCATTTTTTGCGTTGAACTCCAAATTCAACCATCTTTCTTATGATGTATCATGTGCTCATTTATTAATAGGGGCTAAACATACCAATTTTTAACCAGATATTTTACCTTAAAAATAAAAAAAGTCAAATAAATTCAATTTATAAATTTCGTTGGTCGTCGAACACACACTAAAATTAAAATTTCATTGTTTCAATAAAATTTACAGAAATCAATTTACATTAATCAATGATGCCCTAACAAAATAAGTATCAACAATACAAAAAGTCAAAACGAAATGTTTAATAAATGAGAACATGATACATCATAAGAAATATGGTTTAATTTGGAGTTCAACGCAAAAAACGGAGTGCAATTCGGAGTTGAAGATCAAAAGTTATACATGTTTGAAGACAATGACCTTTAAATCAAATACGAAATGACTAAATTGAAAAAAAAGTAAAATTTGAGGACTAATCTTCAAGAAAATCTAAAGGTAGGGACGTTATTCGCCAAAAAAATGAACGTATGGACTTTTCCCACAATGAGTGTCAAACGTAGGGACATTTTGTGCCAATTACCCTTAAGAAATGAATTAAAAATGGAATTGGAAAAAAATGCCCCTCATTTAACGTTGAAATAAGGTTAAATATAACGAAAATGACGTCTCCAACAAGAAAATGTAAAGGTTGGGACGTTCAGCGTCAAAAATCAAAATGTTGAGATGTTTTGCACAATACATGTCAATGGTTGGAACGTTTTGTGCTATTAACCCCATATATATACACACTCATAGATATACACAAATATATATATATATATATATATATATATATATATATACATATATATATATATATATATATAAACGCACATATATATATTTCTACAGACACATATATACACACATAAACGCACATATATATATTTCTATAGACACATATACACACACATACATATACACACATATATACCAAAATGAGAATCGGGTCTTACAATGTAGGAAGTGGCGGGGGTAGAGGAGTGCCGGGCGGTGGAGGTGGCGGCGGGGGGTGGAGGTCCGGCTTCGTGGTGGTGGTGGAGAGTGGAAGAAAAATTCAAAAGGAGAGAGAGAGAGAGAGAGAGAGAGAGAGAGAGAGAGAGAGAGAGAGAGAGAGAGAGTGAGTGAAGATATATGAAATTATCCCGAGAAATAAATAAGGAATACACGTCGGTTTGTCCTAAGAACCGATGCGTAAAGTCGGACCGGCCGACTTTGCTCGTCGGTTCATTTTGAACCGACGCGAGAAACCTAAGGTTGGGTTTCTCGCGTCGGTTCAAAATGAACCGATTGAACCGACG
Organism: Ligustrum vulgare; assembly: GCA_963555705.1. Lineage (NCBI taxonomy): Eukaryota > Viridiplantae > Streptophyta > Magnoliopsida > Lamiales > Oleaceae > Ligustrum > Ligustrum vulgare. The sequence continues at coordinate 32,777,678 of OY743171.1, read as the reverse complement.
AGCAAAGTCGCCCGATCCGACTTTACTCGTCGGTTCTTAGGACAAACAGACGCGTATTCCAAAAATAAAATTACGAAAATGCCACCGTCGCTCTTTACACGTCGATTTTTTGAAAATTTGACGTGTATTCCCCCTTTTTTATGCTTTTTTGTACTAGTGTCACAAGATTAGACAACTACAAACTTTAAATAAATATATTTATAACACACTAACATAACACAAGCTTAAAGTTGGAGCATGCTATATGTACAAAATAGCTATTTGGAGCCCTTCCATGTGAGGGGTTTGTGAACCATTTCATCTTCTCCAATTTTTATAACTAGAATTATCCTAGTTTTAAATATGTTCTCTCCCAACTAGGTCGTATACATTTCTTTATAATTTTTTACTCTCGTGCAATTTGAACTAATGATTATTTGTGCTCTGATACAATATTAAATCACTTTTTGTTGATTAAAAAGATACTTTGCCTCATTTTGGTAATATTTTTAACAAAATATTATCACGTCACCATTTATAAACAATAATTTATAAATAGTTTACGAAAGTGAGTCCAGCTAAAAGCGAGTGGCTAATGTTTGTGAACAATTATAATCTAAATTTTTATCAAAATTAAATTAAATTAATAATTTTAACCACGCATTTTTTGAATTCCATAACTATTCAACCATATATTTTATTATAATCAAAACATGAGGGCTGAATCTCTTTATTTAGGGTAAAAATAAAAGGGTAATCAAAAAGGTAAAAAGGAAGTGTCATGTCACGACACTAGACAACTCGCTCTCAATCTCTGTATTCTGAATTTGTAAGTGAGACGTAGTGATTATACCCCAACTACATGCTCATAAATAATTCTTCCAGAGTAGAAATATATACACAATACACTATACCCATATTCATATACTCAGTTTCTCTTTGCTTTCTCCGCGTTTCCATAGCCTCTGCTCTTGGGGGACTCTCTCTCTCTCTCTCTCTCTCTCTCTCTCTCTCTCTATATATATATATATATATATCACATGTATGTATATCTCCATGAGATGAGATAAGAGTCTTCCTGTTCTTTCGTGGCGCCTTCTTTGCACCTTCTTTATCTAAGGAAGCTAAAAGATTGCCAGTGCAACAAGGTCCTTTTGTGTGATTTTTCCATAAAATAAAGGAGACAAAAGGAAGATACTATGCAAACTTCAGTAAATAACTGATAATTCTCTCTGTCTCTTATAGAAGCAAAAAGGGCCACAAAAAATCTCTGAATACTGAGGAAAAAATTCTTTATATTTTTCGAGATCCAAACTTGCGTTTCTTCTCTTTGTCAAAAGAAGAATATTTGACCGCAGATATCGAGGCACATAATTTTTCAAGAAGAAGAGGATTACAGCCAGTTCTTTTGTTTATACAAACTTGATTTCTTTAGTATTTTCACTCCCAAGTACGTGTTCGCCACATAATTTACATTTTTTCTATTTTTTTTGGTGTGTATATATGTCAAAAGTCTTAGTTTTACATGTAAATGAAGTAACCTCTCTCCATTTTCAAGATTTTTCTCACCCACTCACGTGTATGAATGATGAATTTTAAGCAAGATCTGTTTAACAGTTGTATAATATGAGACAAAACAACCCTTGACTTTGACGAGATCCCTTCCCTAGAACTTTCTTCAAAATCTTACACTTTCATTTTTCAAGAACCCTAAATCTCTCCAAAGAAACCCCATTTTTTAGGTTTATTACTAGTCCATGGATGATGAATATACTTTTCCTTTTAAAGTTTTTATATTTATGTGGTTTTCAGTTTGACAGTTCAAAACTTTGATAATGATTAGCCGTCTAATTGATTGACAGATCATATGTAGAGAGTAGGTGATTTCCAGATTTTTTATTTCAATCAACTTTTTTTTTAATCAGTTTCTTTAAAGCTGTCAATGATTTTGTTGGACTAATAACTTGTGTTAAATGATGCTCTCAAATCAAATTCCATTCAATGTTAAAGCATATTTGTTTCTTGAAATAATTAAGAACTATAAAAAGCATGGAATATATGCCATATTTTCCTTCCAATTTGTTACTGAATTTTTTCCTTTTAATTTCGAGACAATTTCATGAATTCAGATATGCAGATCCAAATTCCTTGAAGGGCACAAGTTTCTTGAATTAGTTTCATTTATCTTAATATTATTTTTCATTTGTTTAGTCCACTTTCTCTTAGCTTTTCAGGGTTAAAGCAAATTCCAAGACCAGATAATTAGAAGCAGACTATTAATGGCGTCCTCATCCAACTCGCCATGTGCAGCATGCAAGTTCCTCCGCCGGAAGTGCCAGCCAGAGTGTGTATTTGCCCCGTACTTCCCACCAGATCAGCCGCAGAAATTCGCAAACGTGCACAAAGTATTCGGCGCCAGCAATGTCACGAAACTCCTCAATGAGTTGCAACCCCACCAGCGCGAGGATGCAGTGAATTCTCTAGCTTATGAAGCCGATATGCGCCTCCGTGATCCGGTTTACGGTTGCGTTGGAGTCATTTCACTCCTCCAACACCAGCTCCGTCAGCTCCAGATGGACCTCAGCTGTGCCAAATCTGAGCTCTCCAAGTATCAGAACATAGGTATAACCGGCCACGGCATAATCGCGGCTGCTGCTGCCGCCAATCACCACCAGCAGCAGAACCTGGGAATCAGCTTGATTGGCGGCGGTGTTGGAGCCCGGGACCACCCTTTTCACCACCAGTTCTTCCCTAGTAATCAGCAACAAGTTATTAGGTCATTTGATGGAGGAAATGCATATGATGCCAGTAGCCTTCTTGCCATGAATGTTTCGGCAAGTATTGGCCAGTTGAGCCAGTTTCAGCAATCCAAGGCTACCGGGGCAGCTGATGGCCTGCGTACGCCGGTCGAACCCTCTTAACTAAACTTTTTGGTTGAATTCCCGGCCTCTCTGCATTAAAAGCCAAGAATCAATCATAGGAGAAAGTGAAAAACTTGCATCACTGTTAGTTTTCTTGATTTCAGGGCTATAAATATTAATATTACACTTGTGTGTGCTAATTTTCCAGAAGTAGTTAATTTTAATCTTATTATATTATTATTATTATTTTTCTATAATTTTCATTGCCATGTAAATATTTACCCCAGAAAAATTTTTAAAAAAAATAAATAAATAATAATAATAATAATAATAATAATAATAATAATAATAATAATGGCAATCAAGAATGACTATAAAGCATTACATGCTCAAAATAATATGCTTGATAAAATTATTTATCCTAAATACCTAATAGGAAGACTTAGCCCATTCGAGAGGGATTTTTCCATCAATTTTATCAGATTTTGATAAAACTAGCATGATATAATTGACTTTTCTTACTCTGAAACTGTGGGCCCAATATTGTATATTACAATTTTGCCCTGCACTCATAAGTCCTCAAGCAAATATATGTAGATAAAAAAAAAAATTTGAATTTATCAAAATTTGATAAAATTGTGAAAAATCCCTCCCAAACAGGTGCTTAAATTTCTGAGCAATAATTTGATGAACTTATATTCTATTTGATGAACTTACATTCGATACATAAGTTTAGTATAATCTTAGAGAGATAGTTCAATGAGGTTGTTTTGAGCGTATTTTAGTCTACCTTAGCTTAAAGTTAAGTCGAGTTTTCACTCATAGTAATTAGTAGGAAAATTCGAAATTTCAATATAAGTAATGGTAAAATTTTAGGGAGATAGTTCGATAAGCATACATTATTTTTACTCCGTTTGGTAAACTTATACACTGTTCGTATAGTTTAAAATTTTTTTGAGTATTTTTTTTTTCACGGATCTCGAGATAAATGCATGGTTAACAATTGAAGAGAAAAATTGTGTGATTAAAAAGTGCATTGAAAATTGGAGCGATTATAAACAAAAAAAAAGCACTTGTTACCGAACGAAAGCTTAGGTGGAGTTCTGTTTGTATTTTATTTTGTATTTTCATTTTCGAAAATATTTTATGTTTCCTATTTTTATTTTTATTTTCAAATTTGCTGAAAACGCGTTTGATTTGTTATTTCTGAAAACTATTTTTGAAAATGAAAATCTGGAAAATACATTCTGTTTAAAATTTTGCAGAATACTACTTAAATTATTTTTAATTAATTTGCTTGCAGAATACTACTGACTCAAACTTAAATTTTTTTTTCACAATACACAGAAAACATGGTTACATACAACACACTAATGTTCATTAAGGGTCCATATTAATACAGTTTGATCAGGTTCAGGATTTGAGGAAGCTCTAGTTATACTAAAATCTAGAAAATGCAAGTTCTTTCAAAACTTTTAGAGTCGATTTATCAAGACATTTTTTGAAATATAACAAGAATTTTCACTTAGTTTTTTTTTCATAATGTTAATATTGAATACAATAAAACTTTATTTAATCTTAGTTCTAAGTTATGATAATTCTCCAAAAAAAAAAAAAAAAAAAATCTTTATTTAAGCTTAATTTCAAGTTAGGATAATTCTTTTAAAAAAAAAAGTTATATTAAGCTTAGTTCCAAGTTAGAATAATTCTTTAAAAAAAACCAAAAAAAAAAAAAAAAAAAAAATCCCAAAACGAGTTTTCCGCATTTTGAACATTTTTTGTTGAAATACACACAAAATGCCCAAAACGTGGTTTTTGTGTACAATTTTTTTTTTTTTTTTGGTTTTCCAAAATACGTTTTCGAAAATGGTAAACAAAACGCGTTTTTAGTATTTTCGAAAATAAAAACAGAAAAAGACCTCAAAACAGCAAAGAGAACATGGCATTGGCGTTCTGTTTGTATTTTATTTTGTATTTTCATTTTCGAAAATGTTTTGTATTTTGTATTTTTGTTTTTATTTTCAAATTTGCTGAAAACGCGTTTGATTTGTCATTCCTGAAAACTGTTTTTGAAAATGAAAAGTTGAAAATCACGTTCTGTTTGAAATTTTACAGAATACTACTTAAAATATTTTTAATTAATTTGCTTGCAGAATACTACTGACTCAAACTAAAATTAATACACTGAAAATATAGTTACATGCAACACACTAATGTGAGCATTAAGAGTCTATATTAACACAGCTTGGTCAGGTTCGGGGTTTGAGAAATCTCTAGTTCTATTAAAATCCAGAAAATGTAAGTTCTTTCAAAACCATCAGAATCCATTTATCAAGGCATTTTTTGAAATATAACAACAAGAATTCTCACTTAATTATTATTTTTTTTTTTTAATATTGATATTGAATTCAATAAAAATTTATATAAGCTTAATTCCAAGTTAGGATAATTCTCCAAAAACAAATCTTTATTTAGGCTTAGTACCAATTTAGGATAATTTTAAAAAAGTTAAAAAATTAAAAAAATAAAAATAAAAACTTTATATTAAGCTTAATTCCAAGTTAGGATAATTCTTAAAAAAAATAAAAAAAATAAAAACTCGTTTTCGCTTTTTGAACATTTTTTATTGAAATATACACAAAAAGCCCAAAACGAAATTTTTGGGTTTTGGGTTTTTTGTACAAATTTATTTTTTATTTTTCAAAACGCGTTTTCAAAAATGATAAAGAGAACGTGTTTTTTTTTGTTTTCGAAAATAAAAACAAAAAACGACCTTAAAACAGCAAAGAGAACATGACCTTAGTTTTTGTTTGATTATAGTTAAAATGAGTTTTTTTAAAAGAATAGTAATTTTTGGAAACTGAATTACTGAAATTTGATTGAAATGTCAAGTATTGTGGGCATGATTTTTAATAAATGGTTGGTATTGAGTACTGTAGAAAAATGAGAGAATTTTAATGAGAAACAAACAAGGGTTTATTTATAAAAAAAATGTATAAATACATTTCTGTAAAATATTTTTTAATCTCACACATTTTTCAAAATATATTTTCAACCACATATTTTATATAAACAATTTTTTTTTACCAAACTAAGGAAACTTACGAGGAAATCTCTTGAATAGTCTCGAGTTACCAATTTTGTCTGAATTAGAGTGAGAAAAATACAATTCTCAGTAGTACTTTTCCCCTCCTTTTCGGTAGGTTTTTTTTTTTTTTAAACCAACTAGTATTTTCATCCGTGCAATGCACGAAAATATGTTCGTGACAGTGATTTCGATCAAAATTTATGAAATATCTTAATTATACAATCATATCAAATAACAATATAGTACAATAATATTTTAATACAAAATATTATCAAATTCAAAGCTTTTTAAAAGACAACTAATCAAAATAGAAAATACAACATGTACAAAACTAATCAAAATTAGGAAATTTTGATCTATATAGAATTTTTTTTTTTCATTTAATTTTTTTATTTATTATTTGTTTGTTGGACTTTCTTCTTCTAAATAAGTTATTTTTATCTTATTTTTTTATATGTTAAATTATTTTATTTTGAAATATAATATAATATAATAAAATTAACAACCATAAATCTATATTTGTTATGAATTGATAATTTTGAAATTAAATAATATTTTTATATTTTTTGTATATTTATTTTTATCTCCAAATGTGTAAATGTTGCTTTATTTCTAAAATAACTTTTTTTTTAGAAAATTTTGTGACTTTTGAAATAATGATTAATTTTGAATTAAAATCGGTTCAACCTCGATTTGACTTGATTCAACCTTCGACCTTGACATTTGCCTTTTTTCGGATTGAACCGATTTTGGGTTTTTAGAATACTGGATATTATATAACTTAAATGATATAATTTAAAATGAATGAGATATTAAGTCTTACATTTGATCTTTGTGACTTTTACAGATAAAGTATTTATAGTTTGCTCTCACTTGTTATGTTGTATTAAACTTCTCGTTGAGATCTTCGATTTAACATCCATATTACATATTTTTCCGACTTCAAAATAATACAATAAAAAGTCATTTTTGGGAGGGAAAAATATTTTGACTTTTGATGAAGTTTATTTTTAATGTATTGGTTAGATATAATTTTATATTTGTAGAATTTTTAGTAGTATTTTTCAAATTGAAACATAATCATTGTACAAAAAAAAAAAAAAAAAAATCAAGAATAATATAAATGAACACTGTATTTCAAAAAATATAAAATATTCAATCAAGTATGAAATTATTCGATCTGAAAGAAAATTATATTCAATCAAGTATGAAATTATTCGATTTGAAAGAAAATTTCTGGATTAGTCATTTAATTTTTTTTATATAATCTAATTGGAAAACTTATAAAAATACACAATATAAGGAATGTTCTTAAATTCTTTAAACTAAAATATTTTTTGTTCTTTAAACTAAAACATTTTCGGGTTATTTAAATATTTTTCAACATATTTTGTACTATAATTTTATATCTATAGAAATAATTTAATATTACTTTACCAAATTAGTTACATTATAATTAAGTAGAACATTTTTTAATAAATCTAACAAAATTTCTAAATTACAGATTTTGAGTACTTTTTTTTTTTTATAACAATTGAAAATTATCTATTTATTTTTCAATTTAGACTTATGATGCTTTTGATATAATTTTTTCACATTTTTCAAAAAAAAAAAAAATGAAGTTAGGATGCATAATAGGATTAATAATTATTATTAAAATTAATCATCCTATTAAGTATAAACACATTTGTTAAAAATAAATAAATCAATCAAATCAAATTGTCCTTTTATGAAATTGGAATGAAGCATTTCTATTTGACGAAATATTTTTAAACGACACATTTTTAAACTACTTTTTAATCACACAAATTTTTTCTCTCCACGTTTCAACCTCTAACTTTTCCCTCGAAAATATCACATTTTTTGTTTTTAAACGACAAATTCTAACTACCATACTTTTTATATAATTTAAAAGTGCTCAAAATGTTTTTTTTATATATATATATATATTTTTATTTTTGGAAACAAATGTATGTAATGCTCAAAAGTGTAATTCAATTTACAATCATTACACTTTGTAGTTTGAGTTGTTCAACCATTACATTTTGAAATGTTTTCAATTCTCATTGCCCTTTAATGGGTTTTTTTTTTTATTATTATTCTCTTGTTTTTGGTAAAAAATTTCCAAATTTAGTAAGTGATTTTTGGCAGGAAAGTGTGTGTATATTTTTGGTGATGGTTACTTTATTTTTAATATAGATAGATTTTTAAACTACACAATTCCTCAAATCAATATCTAACCCTACACATTTTCTCTCTCTCCACTTTTTAACTATTCATCTACCTAAAAAAATAACAAAAAAAACCATTTTTTTCTCTCACCAGCCGCCGAACATGTGCTTAGTTGTTTAATTTTCTTTTCATTTACTTAATGTATTTAACTAAAAAAATTACCGAATATAACAAAAGAAAAGCAAATTGATTTTTTAACCAACAAATATAGATCATTGAAGTAACTTAGTGTCATGAAGAGCTTTATGCATCAAAATTTACCAGTTATAAGGGATCATGCTACAAAAGAGTTGTTGGAGACGAAACTGCAACCAGATAAAATAAGTTAGGAACTAACGATGCAATTCTATTATTGCCTCTATTCAATTTTTTCTAAAAAGTTACTTCATTCATCCCTTGAAAATAGACTAGCTCATATTTACACATAAATTTATAATTGTCAATTAATGAGATAGGAAGAATATACACTCATTTTTCTAATATATATATATATATATATATACTCAAATTAATCTAGTTGTACATCCAAATCATCCAGATCCGTGTACCAATGGTGTGTTGAAAAGTTTGAAGTTGTTGATTTAAGAAATGATATGTGATGGGTCAGTTAATGCATATTTGCCAAGTAGTGTATATGTAACACAATTGGTATACAGTTATGTATAAATTAGGTTGACTCTATATACCCTTATTCAATAATTACTCATTGATAACAAAGCATATTAAATAAGTATATATTACGAAATAAGAAAATTATATACATGCTAAGCAATTTAAGTAAATTATAATTTGAGAGAGATAAATAAGAAATACAAATCTATCTTTATGAAATAGAGTGAGTACTATTAATATATATATATTTTTAATCCAATTACAGTGAAACATTAATTTCAATGTACGCTTTCATAACTACTCATTATTATGCAAACATTCATAATTACCACACATTTAGTTTATATTTGCCCTCATTTTAAAAACTCGTTTTTAATCATGTATTTCATTAGATCCACAATTATTAACTTTCAACAACATATTTTACCAACTTTTATAAAAAAAATACTCCTTCCGTCCCGTGAGATAGACCTGTATTCCTTATTTGTGTGTCTGAGATTATAGTCTTCGTATCTTGTTAAGTTCATACTCCTTCTCATTATTATGTGTGTCTTAGATTATAGTCTGCTTACCTTATTGAGTGTATACTCATTATTATGCAAACATTCATAATTACATCACATTTGGTTCATGTTCGCCCTCATTCTCAAAACTCGTCTTTAATCATATATTTCATGGAATCCATAGCTTTTATTAACTTTCAACAACATACTTTACCAAATATTATAAAAAAATTACTAAAAAATATACTCCTTCTGTCCTATGAGATTATAAACTTATATTTCTTATTTGTGTGTCTTAGATATTAATTAGTCTTTACCTTGTTGAGTGTATATTTATTTTTCTCATTTTTAATATGCCCTAATGTAATTTGCTATAACTTGAATGAACTTATACTGTTTCAAATGTTTGGGAGATTATATGAATTTATTATGCATTAGTTAAGTATTGTTGGCGTCAAATTAAAAGTTTAATGAGTCAATTAATTTTCTAAGACTGCGTTTGATAGCGATTGTAAAATTTTGGTGGAAAGAAAATGAATTGCAGGGAATTGAATTGAAGAGAACTTGTTTTCCTGGCAATTGTCAATTAAGTGCGTTTGATTGAGTTATTTTCTACCTAGAAATTGTTGAAATTTTTCAAGTAATTATGTTTGATTATGTTCATTTTCCGTGGAAATTGTTACTTTTTCCAAGTTGTTTTGTTTGATAGTCATTATTTTCCCAGGAAATCATCACAAATTCCATGAAAAGTTTTGGGGAGAAAAATAAAAAAATAACCATTCGTAATTGTTAAAATTAAGTTTTAAACTGATATTATTCACTTTTCAACCATTAATTTTATAAAACCCACCATTTTTTCAGAATTTTAAAATATATTATTGCACCTAAATATAATATTTCAAAGTTTCATGAAAAAGAAGGCTCAAACATTCTCATAACCATCTCTTGTCGCATAAAGGCCACAGTTAAAAGGTCATTTAGCAATGAAGCACTTGTACCTTATCTCCCTAATTATTGCGCTTTCAAAGTTCAAATGTACACATAAGAAAATGTTCCAACACATTTGATAAATGATAAGTGCGATTTTGCACTTATTTCTATGCTTAAATTTGCACTAAGGTAAGTGTTTTAGAATATGATATTTCTAAGTTGCGAGTTAATTTTAATTGTTTCAAGAATAATGCGGATTGAAATGTGCTTTAGCAAAAAATGAGTAAAAAAGGACTAAAAGACTACAAAATATGAAGTCTGGGTACTAATTTGGTAATGGCAGGAAAATGGAGGACCTGAGTTGCAATTCTGGGAGGACTCCATTAAAATAAAAGTTAAAGTTTGGGACTGAATTGAAGAAGTCAGAAACTTGAAGGACGAGAAGGACTGAAACGCAAAATTAAAAACAGTGGAGAACCGCGGTGAGACGGTGGTTTCACGCAACCTTGTATGTCGCGGTTTGCAAACCGCGGTAAGACCGCGGTTAGGCTAATTTTCACAAATTTTAATTCCGTCTTTATTTCTTTTCTACTTTTTACGTGCCCAACTTGTAAAATCTCATCTTGAATCTAGTCTAACCTATATATAAAGACCAAAACAATAAACATGACAAATGTGAAGATAAATTATTCAAATTACAAATAAGGTGGCATCCATTGTTTTCATTACAAACGGGATCAAACCTATACATAAGACACGAGGACAACATTTTTCCACCAACATGCAACACAAAATATGGTAAATGTACACGACAACAAAAGGAGGCATACTAGTTACAAATCCGACCTGAACCTCAGTTAGACAGACCCCATTTTTGCAGCGGACATATTTTGACAAAAAACAAGTATGCCATATGTCAAAAGTCACCTAAAACATACTAGTTATTACATATTTACGCCACTCATAATGTTTAATCTAGGGTCATGGAGGAGGATCACGACCAATCTGCTCATACACCAAAGCACGCATGATTGTTGCATTAGTCAAGCTCATAAATACCTTTGCCAAATCACCGTCCGATCAAAAAGCTTTCATGACTTTCATGATGTCAACCAAGTCGAGATCCATGGCTTCCAGCTTTTCGGTAATCAACTGCTAGTTGACGTGATTCAGTGTAAAGCTTGAGCAATTGAATTCGATGACTAAACTATGGTCAATAAGGAACCATGAAGCTCATCAAAAGGTTGTGTGCGTTTACACCAAACTTTGGTGGTCCCTTCATCTGCTTTTCGTTCACATGAGGGAATTGGGCTTGGATCAATGTCCTCATTTAGAGTGTCAAACTCGTTAACACTTTCTTCAATTTGTATTAAACAGAATACAAATTAGATTATTGCTAGTATATTGCAATATGAATAACATATATCTTTTATTAATAAAAGACAATTACCTTGTATCGGTGAGAAATTATCAAAGCCCGATACAGTCCGATCTCCTGTAGCCGTGTCGTTTCCAAAAATAGCCTCCATTTCATCATAATGACGACATAGTTTGGTCCTCCACTTTTCAAACTCAGGTTTTCCCTACCAAAATATAGAAAATACCTCATATTCGTGCACAATAAAGTGTAAGAAATCATTGGACTAAGTTGAGTAGCTAAAATATTATCGATGATAATCATACCTTGACAAGCTCATCCCAAGCTAGTGAATCGGCAGTGATCCATCCAGTTTCAGCATCCCATCCAAAGCCACTAATACTTCATAGCTGGCTGGCTTCGGCATATTCCCTCTTCAAAGTCTTCAATCGCGCCCTTACATTCTTCTCTGACACGGCCACTCCGCACCCCTTTGTTACACTTTCACTTGCTTTTGATACTTGAAATGAGGTGAACCCGTTGTCACTTCTTTTGTGGCCGGACAACACTTGATGGACTAGTGCATTAATCATAATTCCATCCATTTCATCATTCCAACGTACATGTCGAGTCTTAGTATTAGGATCAACCTAGGTAGTGACCGTATCTATGTCCTCCGTGTTTAAAGCAATAGTTAGTTTTGGTACTCGCGATGGGATTGCAAAGCTTTGTCGCTGATGCGCCATCAATTATCTGTACTATCTAACAAAGAGAAATTCAAAAGAGAAGCGTTACATCCATCGATCAAAATAAGTATACTATCAATAATACCAAAGGAAATCAAAAATTGCACTCATGAATAAAAACAAATTGAAATCATAGCATGACAGTGATTACACAGATGCAATGTGTTCATAATTAAAATACAATCAACAATACTTGTTGTATTACATAATATTCAGGTACAAGAAATTTAACATAACATTTAATCGAAATCAATTTCAGCATCGGCATTAGGATTATGATTAACCCACATTGATTGTGCAATTTCATCCCTATTATTTTACCGCGCTGCTTCAGCGGTGAAGGATATATGAGCATTTGGAGTCGCTTCTTCAGGAACATCAATTGGAGTAGGGTTAACCTCATCATCACTGCTATCCGCGTCCTCCTCGCAGACATCCTCTGCATCATCAATCCTTAGGAAGTTGTGAATAGCACAACAAGCGAGGACTAACTTTGATTGTGTGCTAATGTCGTGAAATGGTTGATGCCTCAAATAAGCAAATCCTTTTTTAAGCAGACCTATTGTTCTCTCGATCACATTTCGTAGAGATGAATGCCGAAAATTGAAGAGTTCCTTACTATTTGCTGGGCGCTGACCCTCGATATCCCTACGATGGTAACTGGTTCGATGATAGGGTGAAAGAAATCCCAAAACAAAAGGAAATCCAGCGTTGGCAAGGTAGAATTTACCTATGAAATGATTAATTTACGCATTTGTGAATTTCAATTAAAACACATCATCAAAATGCTATGAAATTTAAAAACTCACCCATAGGAATTGTTAGCTTATGTCCTTCACGTAGAATTACGCTTCTTAATAAGCGACCATCGTGTGCGAATCCCTCCCAACCGGCAAGCACATATGTAAATTTCATATCAAATGTGCAAGCCACCAACACATTTTGAGAAATGACTTACTTCCTATTGCGGTATCTAACTTGTTCCTCTACAGGGACATTTGCAGCAATATGTGTACCGTCTATTGCCCCTGCAGCATCCTAAAATCAAAAAGGCGTAGTGTATTAAGTACTATTTTTTTATATATATGTAGCTTCTATAACATATAATGAAGTAGCTATGAACACCGAACCTGGAAATACAAGTACCATTGCTTCACATTATCCTTCTCATATGGGGAATTATTGATAGTGGCATTGGTCACAACTTCTCTATAAAGTCCTAGACAAGCATGCAATACTCTATATTGTATATCCAGATCTGAAGATAGCAAAACTTTCAGCGTGATTACGTTGGTCATGCCTAACAGTATTGAGGAAAATAGCCACTTGTTCCTCCACTCGTACTGATCTACTATCAACCAATCCGAAGGTTCGCAGACGAGCACATAATCTTTCAAATTGACCTATTTTCATCTTAAGAAGGTCACGGCATATTCTGTCGCTTGTGCCAAACATTTGTGTAAGTGTCATTTCTCTCTCAATATCCTAATTTCTATGAGGAGCTCTAGGAATATGTCGGGCACAACTTCTAATACCAAAGGAAATCACAATTGCCTGGATTACCGTATTCCAAAATAAGCCCACACGTTGTAATTGGCGCCGACGTTACCTCCTCTGTGTATCCATGACACTCACTACCAAGTAATATCAAATACTTAAAGAAAACATAGACAAATTAGCACGTATAGGTATATAATACTGGCTAGTTCGCTGGTTTTGCTCACCAAGATAATCCACAAAATAATCTCCATAACAAATGAAGTAGGTGTAATTTTCCTTGGTCAAATGTTGAATCACTAATATAAAATTGAAGCGGTAGATAATGCAACATGTATATATAAACAGGGATAACCTTAGATGAATAGGATCATAACTTGACTCTTAGAACGAAAATTGACATGGAAGTCTAACGAAGCCAAAAATAAATTCCAAATATAGCCAGGGTAAAATAATCAGGACGGATTCTTGAAAACAATAAAAATTAAGATTGAATGACAATTATTTAGAGAGTAGCCCCATTCCCGTTGTAAAATTTCTGAATATTTGCAAGACTCAATCACAAAATCTAGCACACGGTTAAAGATAAATGCTAAAACAATCATGCTTAACTATCAGCAACATACTATAACAGTATAACAAACCATATTAAAAACCGATACACAAATTTCACATGGAAGGCATAACAATGAAATGAAATAATAATTCCATGCAGTTCTTCAAATGTTCTAGTGCATAAAAAAGATTCAAAAACGTTAAAACAATCAGACAGCTGGGCATAAAGTTTCTTCCTCAGGATACTAATGATATTTTTTGCATTGAAGATTCTGACATTAACCAATGAACATCTAAATAGAAACTTTCAGGGGGCAAAAATATCATTAAAATCAATAAGCTCTGAGTTCCAAAGTGTGGGGAAACTAAAAATACGAAGAACAGAGCACAGATTAACACCTGGAAATAAAGACATACAACAAACTCTAAGCCAAACTCGCATAAAATTTTAAATTGTTGTAGATGAATCATTTCCACTTCAGTCCATTACTACATGTAGTGAAAGATCTACTGAACCAATTCCTTTACAAAAGCATCAAACTATGTTAATCTTAATCCACCTATCGAACTTTTATCCTATTTTAGTGAAAGTTATTAAATTAAAGAACTGCAATGTTAAACCATTATAACTCGAATGATATTTTCATCTTACCTTCATTGTGATGAACTTTGAAACTGTTACTTCAAGAATCAAAATCTTCAACCACTTGACAAAAATAAGACATTATATATTCGTAATTATAAGCAAACTATGCACCTAACAGCAAGGCATTACAAAGACACTCATGACAAACAATTGAAGGGGAAATCAAGCAATAATATTCGTTAATAATTCTAAAAATGCTAAAATCCTTCATATAGGCATTACAAAGATATATGAAAAGGAAAAATATCAAAAGGTTCCAAAAATAATGCAAAATTAAGATGGAAAATACTAAAAATAATGATTTGACTACTTAAACGTAGGAATTTGGCTAAAATCCCGAGATCTTGGGTCTTTGCCTCGAGTCCAATTTTTCGGGCTGTTTCCAATCAACCTGCCAAATTTCAGCCAATTTTGACATCGTCACAACAAATGACCAAAATACCCTTAATCGCGGATTGAAAACATAATTTGGCTCGTCCTACATCAAAACTAGTTGTTTGTATAACTTCTATATATCTATCTCTTCACAGTATTACTTGCATACCCTAGCCTCTCATACAGATATATATATATATATATATATATATATATATATATATATATATATATATATATATATATATATATATATATATAATGGTTAGACAAATACATTAAACATATATACATATGTTCACAGGAACAGCTTTATCTATGTATGACACTAAATCATCCAAAGCAGTTCTTGAACTTTAATATATATATATATATATATATATAATGGTTAGACAAATACATTATACATATATACATATGTTCACAGGAACAGCTTTATCTATGTATGACACTAAATCATGCAAAGCAGTTCTTGAACTTTAATAGAAAATTTGGTGCATCAGCATATCCCAATTGGTGGAGACGGTTCAATGGGTAGACAAATACATTATACATTTATACATATGTTCACAGGAACAGCTTTATCTATGTATGACACTAAATCATGCAAAGTAGTTCTTGAACTTTAACAGAAAATTTGGTGCATCAGCATATCCCAATTGGTGGAGACGGTTCAATGGGCAAAAAAAAAAAAATTTTTAAAAAAAAGAAGAATTTGGAGGCCCCCTAAACCCGCCACTGGTGGCCTCATGCCAGGGCATTTTTGTTCTGCTGCAACTTCAAGTAACAATCAACAGAAAAATATAGATCTCATTCATTTAAATATGCATATGCCTTTTCCAATCAAGCAAGTATACATGATACAACAACCCATATTGAAAATTTTAGATCCAATCAACAGTTCAAATTCCAGAATTTTAACTACCATCAACACAGTGCTACAGGAAAAGCATACAAAAACGTAAGAAAAATTAATGGATGAAGTGGATTGCAGAATTTGATAAATGAAGGAAAATCTCCTACTTCGGAATTTTGATTGTAGTTATATAAAAAATCTTTGTTTTGCTTCAACATACCAAACTGAAAGCTTCACAACTCCCACACTAAAACCCCCAAAAAAATTCATCAACAAGAGCAGATTTTTTACGATGCAGGCAGCAATTTTGGAAAAAAAAAATATATTCACAACGAGGCAAAAGGGTGTACCTTGTCTTCTTCAGTCCGTTGTCTTCTTCAGTCCGTCGTCATTGTAGCTTGCCTGATACGGTTTGATTTTGCTTGAAACCTCACTCAGCCGGTTGTGTCCGTTTTGAGAGAGACGTAGGAAGGCTTTGTGTGAGATTTTGTCAAGAAAATAAAATCACCTACCTGGACAAGAAAGGGAGTTCTCGGTTTTGAAGGAAAAACCATCACGTGACCTGGAAAAAGGAAAATGATTTCTATAGAAAATTTTGCCAATCAAACATCACTAAAGCTGGAAAATTTGTTAAAATAGTGAATAAAACACAACCTAAATTTCCCATTCGCCATGAACTTTATTCTTGTCTAGAAAATGACTCGGGTCTTACACTCTTACATCTTATATCTTATCTATATAATATATAAAAGTAGCTGAGTCAACCCCAGTCAACTTCACTGTTTCCCTCCAAAACTCTTGTACTATGTGCAGATTTTATTTATCTCTTTATTTATTTTTCCAATTTTTGGGGACTTCAATATTTATCATGTTCACAATACTTATATCCCCTATCCAATAATCAACTTCAAAACCACTTAAAAAATAGTTGAGCCTTCAATATTTATTTATTATTTTCAAAATCGCTAACGTCTACTTACAGTCTTTTGTGTTTACATGGCTTCTATTTCCCGCCGCCTAATTACACTGGAAAGCCAGTTATTTTCTTCTTCTTTTTTTCCCTTTTTCGCTTTTTCAAAATTTGTTTCATTTTTATCCCATTTTTCAAAATCTGTTGATTCATTTTTGTTTTCTATATCTTTTTTTTTTCATTTCCCTATATACAATCTCTTTCATTTCTGTTATATATAATTATTATGAAGATATATATACACAATAATAAAAGATTCAATTAAAGGGTTATTTCTTTGAAAAAATGTGTATTGTTTAACATGACCGCTCCACTCCATCTTCTATTTATCACGTTTTATGATTCAAAATTTCTGGTGCGGTGGTAATGCTTATTATTTATTAATATTACAAATCAGTTGAAAATAAAAAATAGTAAATTATTTTTTGAAAAAGTAAAAAGGATTGACATTACTCTTTTCTTTAAGACCTGTGATATTTTGAGTCGTTGAACATAAATTTTGGTTTCTAACAAAAAAGAAAAAATATTAAAACAATAATATTGTAGATAAAGCTTCGAAAACAATATAGAATGCAAAATTATTTTAGACTAATAAGAGAATTTGTTAATAGTCTATTTATATTATATTCTAGATTTCTCTGTTGGGGTTGTAATAAATGTTAACTAATGTTGGGAAATTTAGAACAGTTTTGGGTTTGATAGATATGTTAATGGTTTCGGCCGTTGAGTGAAGAAAAAACATATTATTCATGGGTCAGTATATATATTTGATGAAATTGTATATCACAATATATAAAAAATAATAAAAATAAGAAACTATAATTATTTATTTTTTTAAATTTGCTTTTATCGAAAAGTTGTTTTTTATTTTTTATGATATAAGAACGATAATTTGTTTGGTTTTACTTATTTATATTTGGTTTTTTGTGTCAAAACCTCTCTTTTCATAAAAAAAATGTGTTCTTCGAACGTTTTCAATCTTACAAATAAATATTTGTGTTCATTAATACAAATCTAAAGTAAAATTTTCAGTTAAAAATTATGTTGAAATTTTATTACTAGATAATACTCTCTCTGTCCTACAAAGATAGTCCACTATTTCTTTTTTGTCCGTCTCAAAAAGATAGTCTACTTTATTTTTTAAGAGTGAAATTAATATTTTATATTCCATTTTGTCCTTAATCTGTGTGAAAATGAGTAGATGACTATCTTTATGGGATAGAGAGAGTACTAAATTATAAATCACATCATCCATATAGTATTTTTTTTATAAAAATAATCTTATTTTTAGTTATTTAGTACATCTAAAAATTGGAGCTTTTTTTATAGTGTATTATTATTAAATATTTTTATAAATAATTACATTTAATACGTAATTAATTTCTTATAATAATTGTGATATTTTATTGGTCTTAATTTATGGATAAATATTTGGTTCAATCATACAGATCCAATGTCAAATTTTCAATTAAAATTATATCTAAAATTTATATACATTCGTATTTTTATAAATCACGTTGTATTGAAACTTTTATAACTAAATCCTATTTTTAAGTTATTTATTACATATAAATATTAAAGTTCTTTCCTATGTTGCATTATTTATCAAAATTATTTCAATGACAATTACATTTAATTCTTAATTAATTTTTTATTCCAAAAAGTCTCAGATCACATTTTTTAACATTAACAGTTAACAAATTTATCTATATTGTTTGAAATGATATAGTTATTAATGGTTTTTTTCCTAACTGTTAATTTTAAAATTTCAAAAAGTAATTAACCATACCAAGATATTCTTTGTTATATTTTAATTCAAATTTTATGATATTTTTTCACAATAATATATAAATTGTCTCCCAATTTACTTAACTAAAAATTGAGATGATCAATATTAAATTATAATTTCAATCAGAAAATAATTACGTTGTATAAATATTGAAAACCTAAAATATCATAAATTTGATGCAATATCTTTGTCAACCTCGCAATTTATTATTATTATTATTATTATTATTATTATTATTATTATTATTATTATTATTATTATTATTATTATACATGTTGTTTTTCATTGTCAATTGTCAAAATATTGAATTTTATCTTTTATATGAATGGTCTCTATTATTAACTTTTTCATCTATTATTTGAATGTTCAGAGTACATGAACACTGGAGATCCTACATTTAAGTGTTCATTTTGCAAGGCGAATTTTTGGTTCGAGGAGATAGTGAATAATCTTTACAAAACTTGAAGATCATATTCTATAAGGTCAAATTCTATCTGATAGTAATGCAGGATACAGGTTCTTTATTCCAAGGATATCGTTGAGCCATTCGAATTTTAGGATACTTATTAGATTTCAAAAAAAAAAAAAAAAACATTTTCATTGATGGTGTCATATGTCATGACTATCAATAAGAGTCAGGCACAATCATTTTCGCATGTACGACTTCTCCCTAAAAGGTTGATGTTTATACATGAAACTAATAAATGATGAACTTATTTCTTATTTGTTAATGTTATTTATTTTGTTTAAGAATTCATTTAATTTCGAATATGATTATTTTTATTTAGAAGTTTCTTCCCGTGCATCGCACGGGATGATTCACTAGTATATATAATAACAGGATAGTTGGCCCCTGTTTTCCCGCCAAAAATTGTTGTCATATTTTTTTTATTTTTTATTTTTTATTTTTAAAAAAAGGGTCAAAATATGGCTTTTCGTTGTCTGGTGCAAGATCATTAATTAATAAACTATCATTAATACCAATTGCACGCGAATTAGTGCATTGATACTGACGAAATGTTTAATCATATTTTTTTACCGTAAATTTTTTTTTGATCGTATAATTTTTAATCATTTGTATAATGCAAATGGTCCATGCACGTTAATGTTTACTGTATGTTATATTATGGAGCAGTTAACGTCCAATGAGTGTTGAAAATATTTCTAACTAAAATTTTCTATATGGCTGAAAAATTAAATATATATATTACGTTTATATAAAATAATGCAAGTAATAAAAAAATATTGTTATTTTCAATAACATGGTTTTTTTTTTCTTTTTTCTTTTTTCTTTTTTTTTTGGTGGGGGGGGGGGGGGGGGGGCGCTATGGGCATCCTTTATGCTATTAAAGCTTTGTATTATTTAATATTTAATATCCATTTTTTATTATTTATTTATACATTTTTTTTCTCGAGGTTAATGTTTACTGTATGATTTATTATGGATCATTTAACATCCAAATAAGATGAATAATTGGACTTTCCACCTACCAATATAACTATTTCTATAAGTTTAATTTTATTATTTAAACTATGCTTTCAACCACATAATTTCGAAAATATGCAATGTCATACAAATAATCGAATGAAGAGACGACGTCTTCAGTCCAAATACAATAATATCATCCAGGATAATATTTCTGCTCATTCAACTTTATAAAAGATCTCTAATTTCTGATATGAAAATGAAAAGATGAAAATAAGCATCATATAGTTGGATCACCAAATTTTTTATATTGATTTGAAGAACATATTATGTAACATTCATGAATAGGAAAAAAAAAATTATTTGTGTGTGTAAAATATATAGAAATTGTTTCTTACTTTTATTTCTTCTTATCATTATTATATTTTGACATTACTAAAAAAAGGATTATTTGTAACGTTGAGCAACACTAACATAATCAATAAAAAATCATTGTGAAATAAGAAGAAATAAATTAATTTATTAAAAATGCATATATATTTTTTAAAGAAGTGTTTCGTAATTTACATTAAATTTTGCTGTTGAATACCTTTTTGTTTCTTCATATTGTTTCTGATAATATTTAAATTTAATTGTTTGCGTTATATATTTTCCACATTTTCATTAATTATTAAATATATTTAATTACTTATTCATTAATTAATTGTTATAGTTTTTTTCCGTGCAATGCACGGATGCGAATACTAGTAATCTTTATATATATAAAAGTAGAAGTGAGGAGAGAGAGTCATTTTGGAGGGAAAATTGCATTTAATGACTATCTCTCCTCACTTCTACTTTTATATATAAAAAATAAATAAATAAATAAAAGATAAAGATTTTTGTAAGAAAAATTATTATTATTATTATTTATTACATATTTAGTAAGAGTTGTAATAAATGTACTATGTATAAGTGTGTTACATTGAAAAAAAAAAATTAGATTAATATATTTGAACATAAATAATGTGATATCTATGTAAATGTGTTATGTAGGAAATGGAAAAATTGGATTAATATATTTGAAGATAAATAAATGTGATATCTATGTAAATGTGTTACGTAGAAAATGAAAAAAATTGTATTAATATATTTGAACATAAATAAATGTCATATATATGTAAATGTGTTACAATGAAAATGAAAATTTTGGATTAATATATTTGAAAATAAATAAATAAATACATGCTATTTAAATTTGTTAAGTTAGAAATAAAAATTTTGAATTAATATATTTTGAAAATCATTATATAAAATCATTTAAATTTTACTTCATAATATGTCAATAAATGAGTAGGTTCTTCAATAAGTATATTATAAAAATAATTAATTATTTGCTATCAACTTTTTACCAACAATGATAAATTGGTAGAAAATTTAATCGTTTCATCATTTTGACAAAAATTGATATGTTTAAAAAATAAAGAAAAATAAAATATATTAATTAATATATTGGATTTCGAATAAAATATATGTAAGCACCATATTAAAAATAAAGTTAATTAAAAATTAACATATTAAAAGGAAAATAGGTGATAAGGCGGGTAAATTTTTAAAGAAAAACGTAAATAAAAGTCAAAAGAAACTTTATATAAAAAATTTAATTACATGTCAAACTTTGAGTGACGTGCTATAGTGAGTGTACATGCATAATTTTTTATTTTGATTAGATTTTTTTTTTTAAAGTTTCAAATTCAATAACATGTGTTATATAGGAAATGAAAAAATTGGATTAATATATTTGAATATAAATAAATGTCATATCATATCTATGTAAATGTGTTACATTGAAAATGAAAAATTTGGATTAATATATTTTAAAATAAATAAATATATGCTTTATAAATTTGTTAAGTTAGAAATGAAAAAAATTGAATTAATATATTTTGAAAATAAATAAATAGAATTATTGAAATTTTACTTCCTAATATGTCAATAAATGAGTAGGTTTTTCAATACGTATGTTACAAAAATAATTAATTATTTTCTATCAACCTTTTAACCACACGTATTTTTACTATCCAATTTTCAGCCACTACTTTTTACTTCAAAATCATAAATAAACAAGTTTATAAATTAAACTTTATTACCAAATCGAGGTTTTATCATTTCACAATTTTAACAAAAATTGGCATGTTTAAAATACAAGGAAAAATAAAATATATTAATTAATATATTGGATTTCAAATAAAAAATATGTAAGCAACATATTAAAAAATATAGTTAATAAAAAATTATAATATATTAAAAGGAAAATATGTGATGAGGTGAGCAAATTTTAGAGAAAAACGTAAAAAAAAAAAAAAAAAAATTTAAATGAGTGTGAAATTTTGAGTGACGCGTTATACTTAGTGTACATTTATCCTTTTTTATTTTGAATATTTTTGTCTTTTTTAAAGTTTCAAATTGAATAACATTTTTGTATTGAAGTTTTATTAAAATTATGTTTTTTATTTGATGTGATTGAATCAAGATATTTTCAAAATTATGATTTAAAAATTATATATTCCGTGCATCGCACGGGTAGACAACTAGTTTTTTCAATAATAAAAGTTGAAATCTAACTTGGCGGTAAACTCAGATTTTTGTTGGGGGTGGGTGGGGGTGGGGGTGGGGATCCTTAACATATTTGAAACCTTTTTCCTTGGCTCAAAACTTGAAATTTCTTACAGTTGTTGGCTTGGAAACGTCAAATTATTCCTTCAATGAATTAAACAATTAATGTTCATCTTATTCTAACAATTGAATGAATTGACATCATTAATATTTTTCATAATAATTTAATGACTATATCAATTTAAGATTAACCAGTGTTACACCCGTACGATACACGATCATTTGTTACTCATATATATTGAATTTAAATGTTAATATATGAAATAAATATTGAAAGAAAAATGATAAACGAAAGAAGACAATTTGCATAAATATTCAATTTTAATGATTATTGACATAATTAATCTTTTCAAAATACAATCACAAATTAATTTCATTTCATATTTGTTTTAACATTACAAATTAAATATATGTGATCCTTTATTTAAATGAATGTAACAAATTGCGCAATATGAAACGTTAATTTTAATTAATTTTTTCCGAACGTATATTGTAAATATATTTAGCTTTATATACCAAAAAATCATATATGCATCTCAATTTATAAAAGTGGCACGAATGTTTAACACACAAGACATAATACTCTACTACTTACCCATTTGGAATTGGTTTTTCAAGAATCAATTTTTCTGAACATTCATTCTCAATCACAAGTCAAATATTCTTTAAAAAATCATATTTACAATTTTTCATATTAATTTTTATCTACACAAAAAAAAGTCACTTTTCACAAAATGAATTCTCAAAAATTCAAAATCAAATTATCAATTTTTGTAAATAGGACATGGTCAGATGAGATGTCAGACATATACAAAAAAAAAAAAGATAAAAGATAAAAGATAAACTAAAAAAAAAAATTAATCTACATATCATTAAGAATAGAATTTAAATATGGAAAAATATTAAACAAATAAAAGTATTAATCTAGTATCATTGAGCAACATTGGATAAAACTTTCATTGTCCTCAAATGACTTCATAGCTTAATTTGTAATCAATTGTAACTAAGATTGAAAATACAAATTTACATATTGTGTATGTTGGACAAAATAATTCGAAGGTGCAAAAAGTTCATAGTCGATGAAAATCTGCCGTATGACATACCATTGAAAACATATCTTAATTCGATAAATCAAATATTACAAATTCAGTTTTGAAAATACCGTAATGTTAAAAATACAAAAAAAGAATTGTTAAAAAATATAAGTTCGTCTACGCACATTCTAATATTAGATTGTGATTTTATTTTATATTGTTTAGGTGAAAATCATTTTTATTCAATATTTTATTGTTTTGTAGTCATTATTTTCTACATCTTTAATCAGTTTTTATTACGTTAAAAATCAAGGAGACAAAAATTTTAATTTTACCATTCTTAATATATAAATCATATCTTCAACATACTTATAACTCTTTTTTTTTCTCACTTGATTTAAATAAAACAGATCTGATGTGATCCGAAGTAGGAAACCAAAGGAGAAGTCGACCTATCGGCAATGCGACAGTGATCTACGCGAGAAACGGCACAAGTTTCATGTTGGAAGCGAGCCGAGGAGACAAAGGGATCGAGCCGAATCAAAAGGGTTAAGGTTTGGCGACCAAGACCACATTCACGACCGTAAAACCAGTGTTCACGGCCGTAACTTTGCTAACGCACGGCCGTAACTCCAGATTCACGGTCGTAACCAAGTTATACAGTTTTTATTCAGAAGGTGTCTTACGGCCGTAAGAATCAATGTCACGGCCGTAAGACACAAAATCAGTTTGGACCCGAGGGTCAATTACGGCCGTAATGTATATTTTCACGGCCGTAATTCCAACGCGTTTTAATTTGTGTTTTTGCGGCTAGGTTAATTTTGAATGCGTTTTTTTGGTTATATTATGCTTTCTTTATCATTGTAAAAAAACAACTTTTGAATTATTGAATGAATGTGAGATTTTCTCTCTCTAAAAGGAGGATTCCTTTTTTCTTGTTCTTGAAGAACAATTCATAAAACTTATCAGATATTTTCTTGAATATTTGTGGCGTTCCAATCAGAAACTTATCAAGGAATTTGGCATCCCTTGTGGCGTCTCGAAAACCTCGGTTCTTCAATCCGCATCGTCCATTCTTGCGTCGTGATTGTTGGGTCCAGGTCCTATCGTCAATCTTATTTTAATTTCCGTCTATTTATTCGTGTTCTTGTTAATTTTCTTGTCAGATCTGATTTAGATCTTTCCTAGGGTTTTAGATTTATCGTTATTTCCGCGTTTCGACGAGATTTCCCGACTGGGATCGCGTCATCTGGTATCAGAGCTTGGATCTATTTCAGATTCTTGCGTTTCTTGATTTTTCGTGTTCTTCGCGTTCTTCGTGTCGTCATAATTTTTTTCCAGTTTGATCCATAAGAGTCAGTCCCAAAAATTCAAAAGTGTTTTTCTTGTTCGTTTCTCGTCCAAATCCAATTCCGTTTTTTTCGTCATATTCGTAGTCAGATTGTCTAACAGTTTAGGAAAAAAAAATTCCATTATTTTCCTAAATATTCCGAATTTGTTTCTGTGAGGACTAAATAATGTCTAGCAGACGAGATTCATCATCTTCATTAGTTGGAGACAACCAGGGAATTTACAAAAGGGAGCCAGCAGCTCTATCAACGAGCCACAAAAAACGACCGGAAGGTATGAATAGAGTGAATAAAAATGATGTAAGTGTGATGGAGACGATACATGAGCAGTTTGAGAAGTTGATGACTAGGATGGATAAGCAGGAGGAAACTATTAACAAGTTGCGTAGGGAACAAACTCGTGCGGGTCCTAGGGTTAGGAGGGAAGACCGGAGGGATCATAGGGGGAGATATAATCAAAGGGTTGGATATGGGTTTGATGATGAAGAGTTTGCGAGTGAATGAAGTAGTACCCAATCATCTGTGGATAGTGTAAGGAGGAGAAGGGGTAGAGGAGATAGGAATGAAAGGGTAAATAATAGAAGAGATCGTGGTGATCGGGATGAGATAGATGATAATCTAGGTAAAATAAAAATGTCTATTCCACCTTTTCATGGGAGGAGTGATCCGGAGGCTTACCTAGATTGGGAGAAGAAGGTAGAATTGATGTTTGATTGCCACAATTATTCTGAAGGAAAGAAGGTGAAACTAGCGGTTGTTGAGTTCACCGATTATGCCATTAATTGGTGGGATCAGTTAGTGAAGGATCGGAGGAGAAATGGTGAAGAGCCGGTGGATACATGGCGTGAGATGAAAACCATCATGAGGAAGAGGTTTGTCCCAAGCCACTATCATAGGGATATTTATCAAAGGTTACAGGGGCTCACGCAGGGTTCTAGGAGTGTAGAGGAATATCATAGAGACATGGAGGTATCCATGATTAGGGCCAATGTGGTGGAGGATCGGGAAGCTACAATGGCTAGATTTTTGAGTGGGCTGAACAGGGATATTGCGAACATTGTTGAGTTACAACATTATGTGGAACTAGAAGACATGGTTCACATGGCAATGAAGGTAGAAAGGCAATTAAGGCGAAGGGGACATCTAAACAATCACCAGGAACTTATCCTACATCTCAACCTAAGCAGGAATCCAACGATGAACATAACCCGAAAGGGAAGGAGGAGCCTACAACGAAAGGTAAAAATATTTCTGATTCTCAAACTACTCGGGACAGAAATGTTAAATGCTTTAAGTGCTTGGGTAGGGGTCATATAGCATCCCAGTGTCCAAATAAGAAACTAATGATCTTACGTGATAACGGTGAAATTAGTTCCGAGGATGAATTTAAGGGAATGCCTAAGTTAGTGGATATTGGGGCTAGTAGTAGCGATGAAGAGGGGTTAACCTATGCGGTGAAAGGGTCCCTTGTGAATAGACGTGTCCTAAGTTCTCGAACTAAGATGGTTGAGATTGATGAACAGCGGGATAATTTTTTCCACACTAGGTGTTTGGTAGGGAAAAAGGTTTGTGGGATGGTAATTGACGGGGGGAGTTGTACTAATGTGGTTAGTACATTATTGGTGGAGAAGTTAGGATTGCCTAAAGTGAAACACCCCAACCCCTATAAATTACAGTGGTTAACCGAGTCGGGAGAACTTAAGGTGAACAAGCAGGTTAATATTAAATTCACCATTGGGGGTTATAGAGATGAGGTTGTATGTGATGTGGTCCCTATGAATGTTGGGCATATTTTATTGGGAAGGCCATGGCAACATGATAGGAGAGTGGTGCATGATGGGTTCAAAAATCAATATTCTTTCGTGAAGGGAGGGAAAAGGACCACTCTTGCTCCGCTAACGCCTAAAGAGGTCCAAGAGGATCAATTGAAAATAAAAAGCGAGTTTGAGGGAAAAAATAAGAGCGTTGAGGCCACGACCTCAGAAAAAGGAGAGGGTGTGAAAATTAAAAACAAGAGAGTTGAGGCCACGACCTCAGAAAAAGGTGAGCTTGAGTGTACAAAGAAAAAGAAAAGAGAGTCCACCACAAAAATGAGCTTATTTGCATTCGCTAACACATCCCTCCCTAGTTTGGCTAATTCTGTTTTGCAGGTACTACAATCAGATTACAAAGCTAAGGCCAAAAGGAAAATTAATTGCCGGACAGGACAACCCCAAAGGATGATGTATCGCACCAAACAGGAACAGGTCCCTCGAACCAACGAAAGAAAGAGTTACATAAAGGAGAGGCCATATAAGGATTCGAGGTCGAATCCTTTCCAAGAAAGGGGGGATGATGTGATCCGAAGTAGGAAACCAAAGGAGAAGTCGACCTATCGGCAATGCGACAGTGATCTACGCGAGAAACGGCACAAGTTTCATGTTGGAAGCGAGCCGAGGAGACAAAGGGATCGAGCCGAATCAAAAGGGTTAAGGTTTGGCGACCAAGACCACATTCACGGCCGTAAAACCAGTGTTCACGGCCGTAACTCCAGATTCACGGTCGTAACCAAGTTATACAGTTTTTATTCAGAAGGTGTCTTACGGCCGTAAGAATCAATGTCACGGCCGTAAGACACAAAATCAGTTTGGACCCGAGGGTCAATTACGACCGTAATGTATATTTTCACGGCCGTAATTCCAACGCGTTTTAATTTGTGTTTTTGCGGCTAGGTTAATTTTGAACGCGTTTTTTTGGTTATATTATGCTTTCTTTATCATTGTAAAAAAATAACTTTTGAATTATTGAATGAATGTGAGATTTTCTCTCTCTAAAAGGAGGATTCCTTTTTTCTTATTCTTGAAGAACAATTCATAGAACTTATCAGATATTTTCTTGAATATTTGTGGCATTCCAATCAGAAACTTATCAAGGAATTTGGCATCCCTTGTGGCGTCTCGAAAACCTCGGTTCTTCAATCCGCATCGTCCATTCTTGCGTCGTGATTGTTGGGTCCAGGTCCTATCGTCAATCTTATTTTAATTTCCGTCTATTTATTCGTGTTCTTGTTAATTTTCTTGTCAGATCTGATTTAGATCTTTCCTAGGGTTTTAGATTTATCGTTATTTCCGCGTTTCGACGAGATTCCCCGACTGGGATCGCGTCAAGATCATTTATTTGGACACGAAACATACAACATTTTAAATTTTAAATTCCAAAATTGATTTAGATTCATTTGTCAAAATTTGTGCACTTTCTTTCAACAAATATGACAATTATGAGTATTAAAGATGTGTTTGATATTGTTTTAAAAAAATACTTGTGATTTTGAGTGGCGATTTTTAGGAGAATGTGTCATAAAAAAAACTAAGAATCGTTTTTGCATTTTTGTGTAATATTATATTATTGTTAAATGTGTGGTTGAAAAAAAAGAGATAAAACCATGTATAAGGAATAATAAATATCAAACTAATATTAAAATTGGTTTTCATAGGATAACATGAACTTTCGATAACTCTAACATAAAAATAAATAAATAAATAAAAATAAAATAAACAAGAAATTTAGCTACAAATATTTCACGTTACACAAAATCAAAACCGGAAACTTTTGGACCACTTCTTCAACCAAGATCAAAACTCTTGTATACCTTTTTCATTTTACGCTAAATCACATCTAGTTAATATGATTTCGGATCGTTTGATAAGATGGAAGACTTAAAAAAGTCATTGATTAGCAAGGTTATGGTCAGATCTAGACATTCAATCATGGAGAAAAACAAAAAAGGAGTCGAGCGTGACGCCGAAGGTATCCTTCGTTTCTTTCACGAGAAAATGGGAAAATCTAAGGTGGCGTTCTGTTTGTATTTTATTTTATATTTCATTTTTGAAAATGGTTTATATTTCCTATTTTTATTTTTGTTTTCAAATTTGCTGAAAATGCGTTTGGTTTGTCATTTCTAAAAACTAATCTGAAAATGAAAAGTTGGAAAACACGTTCTATTTGAAATTTTGCAGAATACTATTTTGACTATTTGTAATTAATTTGCTGTAGATTAGGCTTATGTTCTTTAGCACAATTATTACAATTCATAACTCAATTTATAATTAACACAAATTTTCAAATAATTTTACATAAAAAATATAAATAAATTTATTTATAACTGTTATAGTGTTGCCAACAGGGCCTAAATTATAAAATTTATTGTTTTTTAAAGATTTACTCTATATTGTAAGAACTCTTTTTCATATGTTATAAGAAATTAGATTATCTAGTTTTTTGTTGGAATAATTTAATAATTGTTAGGAAAATGTTACAAAAAATAGATAAAGCTAATATATATATATATATAGCAATTTTGTTTAAAATGTTTTGAAGTCTTCCAAGTTATGTTAAAAAAAAAAAAAAAATTATACAAAGTTGCCCCAGCTTTGGATTCGAACTGCCAATCCGGACACAAGCATAATTAAGTAAGGATTGCATTTTCCATGTTTTGATATTTCCGGAATGTATAACCAAAAACGCCCAAAACAACTTTTTCCTCATTTTGTGTTTCCTTTACAATTTTTTCCTTTGTTTTGGAAAATGCATTTTCGAAAATAGAGAAGAGAACGCGTTTTCACTATTTCAAAAAATAAAAACAGAAAATGGCATGAAAATAGTAAAGAGAACAGGGTCTAAATCTCTTGTATATTTTTAATACAAAAAAAAGAAAAGATAATGTATACATACATTGACAACTTTTTTTTTTTTTTGGGTGATCTTATCAGCTAGTAAGCTTTTATTTTCATGAGATTTGTTTAAATAATGTAGTTTAAAATGCTTGAAAGCTTAAAATGGAGAGAAAAAACTACACATAAACAATATTTGATATATGTATTTATGTATGTATATGTATCTCTGATATGAAGTATGAAATTTAAAAAATGAGGGAAAAAAATTGAGAAAGAAAAAATTAAATCAGTGAATAATCATATCGAATTTTTTAAACAATTACTTATTGTATATGATATAAATAAATGTATCTGTTATATTCTCTATCTAATTATTTTTTACTTTTATGAATCTAAATAAATTGTAATTGGTTTTCATTATTGGGAAATAATTTTTGATATTTAAATGCATGGTTTCTGAAGTTTAATCAACATTATGTACTTGTTTTTCCTAATTTATTGAATTAGTAAAATATGTGGTTATCTCATTAAATAAATTCATTCTCTTTGATTAAATAGTGGCAGAAGTGTAGATGCTAGATGAAAATTCAGATATTAAAATGATGTACAAATAACTAAGGGTCAATATCTACAATCAATGTGGAAGGAAGGCCATAATTGTATTCTGGAAAGCGTACCTCATTCATGGTTACACATTAAAAAATGGATTTACTTTATGAAAATGTATTTTAACAAACTTGTTTGATCAAAGAATACAAATACTTTGCGATCTGAATATATAATATGCCTTGAACAGATTCAATACAGACTAATATGCATTACACTCTTTTTTCCTTAGTTAAGGTTTTGTCACATAGAGTTTTCCTAATAAGGTTTTTAATGATGTAGCTATTATCAATGTCTATTGATATACTTTCCTATACTAGACTAGACTCTTGAAGAGATCCAAGATATGGATAATTCAATAGAGGTTGAATTAGGGGAAGTAGTTATATGGGTAATTCAATTTAGATTGAATCAAGGGGAGTAGCCGTATTCATTTTTTTTTCCTTCTTTCAGGTATTGTCCCACTGTGTTTTCTGACAATGTTTTAACGAGACAATGTCAAAATACTCCAAAATTTTCAACAAATTCACCCAAGTGACAATATAACTAATTTATCCACAAAAGTACTATCGACATCTACATTCAAGAAATCAGTTCACAAGATTGAGATGCATCGACTCGATGATTTACAGTGATGAACACTAGGGGGAACAGCTGTACTCTTTTTCCTTAGTCAAGATTTTGTCCCATTGGATTTTCTTGGCGAGGTTTTAACAAGGCAGCTTTCATTTTAATACTCCAAGAATAACTATACTCTTTTTTCTTCGCTTGATATTTTTGTCCCATTGGGATTTTTATCAAACAAGGTTTTAATGAGAATGATATTTTGTAACATGTTATTCAAGAGAGAGTGTTGTAAATATTATATTGTATTGGTGAATGACAATTGCACCATTGTAACCTTAGACACTTTGTATATCCTTATTCTCCCCTATATATGGGGTTCTGATTCGTAATAAAATACACGAGTTTATTGACATCTTTATTTCTTCTCTCTTTTCTTTCTAATTTATGATAGGTAGGAATATATATGATATATAGAGCTAAATATATATGAGTAAACTAGTCATTCAAAAGTTTATCCTTTATTTTCTCTTTTCAAAAAATGTGTAACCCACACCTTGAGAGTTCGAATCGATCTTTCTTTGGGTCTTGATTCGAATGGTAAATTGCAGATTGTGCCTCCTAGAGCCAGAGTGGAGGGTATTGGTAGCTACTACGAATGGTGGTGACTCTCGCTTGTCACATGACATAAATTCATTATTTTAGGATTTGAACATTGTAACTGACTGCGCTGAGATGTTTTTTGTCATCCCTTTTATCATTGGGTGATATGCCTTCGGGATTCATATAGTGTAGTATGCAGATGTAGCCGTAAATTATTAATTCTAATTCTTGACTTCAGATGGAGAATAAAAGGGTTCAAATTTCGAATTTTTGTCTCGTGAGTCGAGACAGTTCGGTATTAATGACATTATTATTCATATCTCTATCTTCTGAAATCAATTAATGCTCTTCAATCACTGCAAACAGGATTTTTTTTTTTCTTTTTTTCGTTTCTTTGAAATAAAAACGTTACCATTTTTGCTAAATGAAAACTATTGTTATCAAGGAGTTGTTTGACCAACTTGATAAAAAAATTTTACAGATCTTAGAAGTAATATTGATGAAATATATTTAATGAAAAGTTGGTAAAAAATTATGGATTAAAAATGTGTAATTAAAATTAAATGTTCGTTTTGACTTTTATAAATTTTTAAAAGATTCCACTTAGGGAAATATGGAATTGAGCAGTATTCTAAAAAGTGTGAAATATAATAAAAAGTTGTGTCTGAGAGTTAAGCTTTACAAGCTTAAGCATTAAAAAATGTTAAAAAATGTGTACGAAGCGTGACGAAGAGTTGAGCTTGATGGTCAAGCTTTACAAACTTAAACATTAAAATATGTTTTTCAATTCTTTCATACAATTTAAACTTTACACATACTTTAATGCATTAAAAAAAAAAAAAAAATAGCGTAAGTACACTTTTTTGGTCGAATTAAAGTTGCGGCCTTTGACAGCGTTTTTAACGCTTTCAATGAATTGCCGCATGAGAGGCATGCCTTGTGTGTAGTGAGTGGTGCATTTTCAAACATTGGGATTCACTACTTGAAAGTCGGTTATCAGTGACGGATTTTTTTCCGACGGACATAATTTGACTGCGTTTTTAATGCTTTCGATGAATTGTCGCGTGAGAGGCATTCCTTGTGCGTAGTAGTAGTGCGTGTGTAAGCGACACATTTTTGAACATTGGGATTGATGTATTCAATGTAAACTTTTATGGACATTTTGAATTCCTTAAAAATTCTTCGTATATTAAATTAAGACATTTTAAAAGTTTAGCTTAAAAAGCTACGGCATAATCAAAATCTCAGTGATTTTTAATGGCTTTTATAAATATTTAATGTAATATTTTTTTGTTTTAACTACATGTACATGATCACTACTTACATAACATAATGACATAGATACATATGATACGGTGAAATATGATTGAATCATAATTCCTTTAACCAAATAAAAATTTTAAAAAATTCCACCCTCTTCTTTATTTTTTTGAAAAAAAAAAAAAAAAAAAACCCTTTTCTTGAAAAAAAAAAAGGCCAACCTTAGCACCCCCACCAATTTGGTGCGGTATCTATATTTACTATATATAAAAGGAGAATAGTTGATTAGTGTGAATGCAAAATACCAATTTGGTTATGGGTGGATGGGCCCACTGCCCACCCACCCATAGGAGGGGTGGTTGTGGGTTTTATAGCATACCCATTATGGGTTTTATATCAATTCCCCCCCCCCCCCCACACACACACACACACACACACATATATATATATATATATTATTTTATGATAAATACTAAATTATGGTTAATATTTTTTTAATAATTTTTAATTTTAATAATTATGCAAAGATTATATAATATAATAATTTCTTGATATTCAATATTGTTCAATTGTCGTATATTTGATGAGTTAAGATTAAAAACATATTTATAGTTTATTGCGATTTTTGAACAAATATTGAGAAAAGTTAAATATGTGAGGCAAATTCAGATATTATATATAATAAATATATTTATATCTTTAACAATCATCAATATTTTTACTGATAATATTACATCTAACATAATATACAATTAAAAAATTGCAAAATTTGCATTTATCATTCAATGAAGTTTTCGATAATTTGGATTATTTATGTTGTTTTTAAATTTTAATAATTGTTGTAATAAAAATTTATTTTTGTATCTTTTGTATTTTGTGTTGATTATGTATAATTATTAAATTTTATGAATGGTTGTCTATATTGCAGATAATAATTTCAGCTCATCGCACTGGTGAAAATATATACTATATATAAAAGTAGGATAATTTGACAAAATGTAACTATTAAATTCTTTATATTTTAGTATTATAGTAAATAATTAATATGATGTTATTGTTCTTTGTATATTTTGGTTATAATAATAATTATTATTTTTATTATTAGCATTAATATTGAATGAGTTCAATCAATGTTTTTAGTTATCAGTATTAAAACTATTATTTATTTAATTAATGATTATTTATTTATTTGTTATTCTTAATATTATAAATCATATGTGTAGCCATCAATAATTAAATCGTGTTTTAATTATTAATAGTCAAATCATTTGTTACCTTCAATATTAAAAATCATATTTTGTAAAATATGAATTATATATGTATTATTATTAAATATTTTAATAAATTAAGACTCTGTTCAGCAACTATATTTTGTTTCGAGGTAAAATGTGTGGTTGAAAAATAGTTTTGAAAAATATATGATTAAAAAGTGGGTTTAAAAAATGTGCTGCTTATAAATAATTTATAGAAAAAGTTATTGAACGAAGATTAATATATTGAAGAGTTAATACTTTGATTTTTTTAGTTAACAAATTTTTTAAAGATTATAGGGTATAATTTTCGATATAATTTCGCAATCTCCAACTTTACTCGGTTGTTGTATCATGATAATCGCTAGATTTTCAAAATTATTATTTTGACTAATTTTTGTAAATAAAGTCTTATTGGTTAAATTCAAATATTATGACTATTTCTTGTTTAATTATTGTGATTAAAGTTTATGAATGAAAATTAAAATATACGTTAAATACAAGAGGCAAATGTAGAAGTTATGAGAAATACGCTAATACCTTTCACATGCATCAATATTCGTGCAGATAATATTATATCAAATATGATATACAATTTAAAAAATACTAAATTTATATTTTCAATGAAGTTATTAATAATTCATAAAAATTATTGAAATCAATAATAATTTTTTATTTAAATATATAAATTGACGTTTACTATTCAAAGAATTTTTTAATAATTTGAATTACTTATGTTATTTTTTAAATTCTAATAATTATTTTAATAAAGAATTTTTTTTTATGTATTTATATATGTGTTGATTATGTATAAAAACTAAAATTTTACGAATACTTATTGAAATCGATATTGTGGACAATAACTTTCGTGCATCGCACATGCGAAATACTAGTTCAATGTAAATTTCTGTGTGTACAAGTAGCATTATTTCTAATTTTTAAGTAGAAAATACAAATATAAAATTCCATATCTCACGTTCACCCCTAAAGATTTGAGAGATTTTTCTTTTATGAAAAAGTACTTTTCCATTTATAATATTTTCTTCCTCTTTTACTCTATAAACAGCCTAGAGTTATAATACAACAAATCAATATTTTTGCAATAATTCTAGAGAAACATTTATTTTGAACATTTTTAAGTGACGGTGTGATGTGTCAATTTCTCATTAAGTGATGAAGATGTGCATTAAATAATAAAATTATCACTAAATGAATTATCACCCAATAAAAAAATGACACATCACAATGTCAATTTAAAATGTCCAAAATGAACGTCTCTCTAAAATTACTCATATTTTTGTCTCGTCAAATAGATAATATTATTTTGATCTTTTCAGTATTCCGTTTTCTTTTTATTCCCTCTCTTTCTACCTTATTCGTCATTTTTTTCTTTTTTTCTTTTTGTTATACGGACAAGAACTTTTAAATTAAAATTCTTATAAGATATCTCTCTCTCTCTCTCTCTCTCTCTCTCTCTCTCTCTCTCTCTCTCTCTCTCTCTCTCTCTCTCTCTCTCTCTCTCTCTCTCTCTCTCCAACGTTTCCTTCAAGTTGTCTACGGAAAAAGATCAAGTTTTAGTTAGAATTTTATGAAGAAATAGAATAACTTGTAATTAAAATTTATATATTGATTTGCTTAATTAATTTAATAACTTTCTACATGTTTGTACTTATTGTCAGTATTTAAAATTAGAGATTTTTCCCCCCGTGAAAGAGTATATATATATTGCAATGTTATTATTTTTCTTTTTGTATATTTGATTGTTTGGGATGTCGCATATTTTTTATATTCGTTTAAAATATTTTATTGACATGAGAAATACAATTTTATTACTATTTCTGGATCATTTGACCAAACAAGTAGCGATCAAAATATTATTACAATATTGTAGTGTCTAAATAAATAACTCAATAACTCAATAAAAAATTATGTGTAGTAAGTTGTATAAAATATAACTTTATATAGATGCAAAAAAAATTTCTCAACTGAAAGTTCGTGAAAATTAAATAAGTTCTAAAAATGTCTTTAATTAAAAGTATAGAAAAGTCTAGGAAAGAATTTCATGATTATAGGAAAGTTTATAATAAGTCAATTAAAGTTCATTAAATCCTATAAAAAATCATTTCCTTTAGAAAAGTCTGTTTGATTAATAATGAAAAAGGAAAATATTTTCATTTCCATCTAATTTTTTCCACCACGATCCACAAGAAAATATTTGATGAAAATTGGGCCAAAACAACCTTTAAATGGTTTTATATAGAAAATATTTTCCGTGGAAGAATTCTCAATCAACATGAAAATATTTTTTTTGATTTGACATTTTCCATGAAAAATCTATCCAATCAAACGTGTTTTTTATAAAAGATGGAAAAATGAAATTTTTTTGCACTCTCCATCTTTTATTTTCTCACCTCAAGCTAGAGAAAATATTTGACCACAAATGGGGCAAAACATATTTGAACAACTTGTACCTAAAAAATATTTTTCATAGAAATTTTGTCAATCGAACACGAAACATGTAAAACATTTTTCTTGATTTGATATTCTTTATGAAAAATCTATCCAGTCAAAAACTCTTGTGCTTGTTTTATCGGCAAAGTAAGAATTGAATTTGTTTTGTATGTAAGTTGGAAAATAAAAGACACCACACCTCATAAGAAATAATTGTCCACGAAATTGACAAAAAAATATGATTAAAGTAATTGAGTAATGGAATTGAATTTCATTTCCATCTTCCAATCAAAACACAGTCTTTAGTGAAATAAATGACAATCATCGTCTTTTGATTGCAACATAATCGATTACGTCGGTCGAAGTGACGGAATTCCACGGAGGTACCCAATTGAATTTACATTAGAAAAACGTCATTCTTAATCAAACAAAATTGAAGTACATTTATCTAATTGAGATTAAGTGGAAGTATGTTACATAAAACGGAATTTACTCCATTAAGATTATCTGCATTGAATATGTTAAATTTAACTAGCTACTTATGTAAAAACTAGACGTTAAATGACATGTATACATTTTAAAGTTAGCATATCCATTATTGCCACAAAAGATATGTTAATTTCTAGCTAAATCCAATGAATATGATAAATACTTATTTTAAAATCGCAAAATTTATATATCAATATGGTACTCATTTTAAAGACCTCATTAAATTATATAATATATGAAATCAGCAAAAAAAAATTATGGTTGTTAAAAAATTTAAGAAGAAAATGAAAATGAATAAATAAGGGATTGAGAGTGTGAGTGAGTGAGGGAGAGGGTGCGATGTATTTACCTTATTAGAGAATTTTAACACAAAAGTGCTTTGGCACATGTTAAAATACTATCTAAATTTAACAACAAAATTAACTTATTGTTAAAAAAATTTCTTTAACAAACAAGTTAATAAATTCAATGTAAACATAAAATTAACTATTATTTAACATCACAGACTAATAAACACTTTAACACATCCAATCTGGATGTTCAAGATCATCCGCATTGGATATGTTAACTTTAGATAGTCACATAGACAAAAAATAGATGTTAAATGATATGTATACATGTTAAAGTTAACACATTATTTATTGTCATATTCGATGTGTTAATTTTTTGTTAAGTCATAGAATATGATAAATATTTATTTTTAAAATAGAAAAATTAATATATTAATATGGTACTCATTTTGAAGATTTCATTAAATCATATAATATGAAATCAATAAAAAATTATTTTGTTTTATCGATGTTAAGAAATTTAAGAATAAAGAAAAAAAAACGAATAGGGGATTGGGTTGGGGGTGGGGGTGGGGGTGGGGTGGGGGGGTTTGGGGTTTGGGGATTGACATCCACCATTGGACATTTTCAAACATTTTTCAATTTAAAATTGTCATAAATTAAAATGTTTGTTAAATTTAACAAGAAAGTTAACACTTGGTTAAAAAGATTCCCTTACCTTGTATTTTAACATATATTCAATGTAGAAACTAATTTAATCTCTTATTAATTTATGTGACTAACATCTACTTTAATACATCAAATACAAATGCTCTAACATTTATTTTAACACATTCAATACGAATGCTCTAAATAGTTACATTGTCTAACAATAAAGGCACATTAGGCGTGCCTAGATATGATAATAAAAATAATTAAAGTAATCATATCTAATTCTTATCTTGTGTTTGGTGGAGAATTACCACCCGAGAGATAAGAGTTAAGGACAAATTATATTTGATTTCCCTAATCATTCTCCATATCATAATATGTTGAATCTAACGTTTCTCATCTCGACCATGTTATATTATAAAATCAAGATGTTAATGTTGTTAATTCTCAGTTTGGTAAATATTTTTTTATTAAATAAATAAATAATGTGATCTTTTTCTATGTAAAATATATGATTAAAATGCGCTTTGGAGTAAAATATGTTTGGAAAACTGTTTAAAAACGTATGTTGAATGTAACGCAAATTATAATATGTTGAACGTCACACGATTTTTTAAATTACTTTTTAACAAAACACATTATCTCTCCACTTTTCAATCATATATTATACTTCGTAAACATAAAAAAAAAAATTTAATACAAAACTTTTAACAAATATAGCATTAAAGAAATGTGTTGTTCATAAACTTTGCCCTGTTTGGGATCCATTATTAAATAAAGTGGTTTGTAACAATAGATTTTGGAGAATGTATGATTAAAAAATAGAATTTTTTTTTTTTTTTTTTTGAATTTATGTGTAAATTGTTTTCTTA
Source organism: Ligustrum vulgare (assembly GCA_963555705.1). Classification (NCBI taxonomy): domain Eukaryota; kingdom Viridiplantae; phylum Streptophyta; class Magnoliopsida; order Lamiales; family Oleaceae; genus Ligustrum; species Ligustrum vulgare. The sequence goes on along the minus strand of OY743171.1, from coordinate 32,738,530 downwards.
ATAGAATTTGTGTATAAAAATGAATTTTGAAAAAAAGTGAAGTTTGAAATAATAAGTACTCAACAGGAGCTTAATTTGCCAAATGAGGGCTAATACACCCCAATCTCCAAATTCATATAAAAAATTGACCCATAATTGAAACAATCCTTTGAACTGATAATCATGCACAAAATCTGTCAAATCTTGGGAAATAATCTTTTCATTTTGTCCTTCATTTTTTTATTTTTATTTTTATTTTTTTTGTGGAAGGATAATATTTGTGTTTGGTTCAAAGTGGTGATTCAAGAAGAAGAATGCATGACAGAGGTGTGTAATTATGGTCTGGCATTTATATTTACATTTGGCAGTGGGTCACTCTCATGCATCAGGTATACATGTGACGATTCAAGCCTGGGCAATGGGCATGCGTTTGTATGTATCCAATGTACGTCTATGTATTTATATATATATTGGCGTGAGTTTCTTGGCCATTACCCAATCAGAAAACAAAACAGCGTCACTCCAATTCTACCCGTATTTTGGGGTCTAGCTAGCTACTATCTACTTGGTCTTATTAGGTCAGATCAGCGTATATTACTGGGGAAAGAGAGATACAGAGAGATAACTATATATGTATATATAGAGAGAGGATTGATTGACTCTTCCTACGTAAGAAATGCAGATCCCTAGCTAAAGGATATAAAACAGTGTCCATAATTTTTTTTGGGAGAATTGCAGCCTGAGTCCCAAACATTTCAATTGTTGTAGATTATACCAAAATCTTTTCATTTTGCACCAATGTCCCAATCCTTTCACCGCGATTGCAGCTGGAGGACATATGGAAGGAATCGTCCATACCTCCATTAGTTGACTAATTAGGTAGAGTCGATTTGAATCCTAAAGGAAAATTTCATATGCATAAGTGAACTCGGTCGATCACATTAGTAGATTAAAATTTGAATGGAAGAATTAAAAGTATTGAATATATGAACTCGTGAAATCCCAACTTTTCATTCATTGATTAAAAACACATTTTTTTTATTGTTTATTACTTTAAGTTTAATCATTAAATTCATCACAATCTCAATCATTTGTCATTCAAATAAAGTGAAAATTGGAACACCTTTGGTAATTAATCATAATCCTTGTGGGACGATAATTCGGACTTCTTTGTCCACTTTATTACTTGAATGCGACATCGTACACTTGCGATTAGCAAGACATCAAGTTTGTGGCACTGTTTTCCGGGATTATTGATTAATATCAATATCTTTTAATTTTTGCTTTAATTTGAAATTTACTTTTCGCACTTTTATTTTTATTTCTTTTATTTTAGTTGATGTTAAGGAGATCTAAGAGTTGTGATTTGTTTCCTTTTGGTTCGAATATCGAGCGTACTTTAAGATAAAGGCATAGACAGCAAGTGGAAGTAGCTTAACAACTACATTTAAAAATGGAAGTAGAGGGGGTTCCAAATAACCACGTGATTCCTAACAATCCTTTGATTCAAAACAATCAACCAAATGCGGTACTTGAGCAGCAGCAGCAAGTTCGAGGAGCAAGACCATTGAGGGAATACATGATCCCGCATGTGGGAAATATCATGATTTGCGTGGTACCACAAGCTATACCAGCAAACAATTATGAAATCAAAATTGCATTGATCCAACAGTCAGCAGTATTTCATGGGTTACCTTCAAAAGACCCTCATGCGCATTTGAGAGCATTTCAAAAAATCTGCGACATGCAACGCATTAATGGAGTTCTAATAGAAGCTGTAGAAATGAAGTTTTCATTTTCTCTTGCAGACAAGGCCAATGCATGATATTACTCATTGCCAGCTAATTCCATTCCTTCCTGGGCAATTTTGAGTCAAAAAATTTGTGGATAAGTTTTATCCACCGAGCAGAATGTCGAAGCTTAGAAGAGAAGTTTTGGCCTTCACTCCACATCGAGGGGAATCAATATTTGAAGCTTAGGAGAGGTTTAACGAATTGCTTGGGAAATTCCCTACACATGACATATCTGATTGGATATTGGTTCAGCAGTTCTACAAAACCTATGAAAATGCAGGTGGATCATTGATGGATTTGACCTATGAGGAAGCATTAGCAATTTTGGAGAAAATGACTGCTAATAGTTACCAGTGGTACTCAGATCGAGCAATGCAAAAGCCTGGGGGAATTCTGAAAGTAGATGGAATCACTAAGCTCAATGAAAAAGTTGAGGCATTGGTAAAAAGATTGGACAGTTTGGGTAAGCAACTAGTACACACGTTGTACATGCAAATCAAGTTTGTGATATTTGTTTTGAAAATCATGTTGGGAACCCGGGTTGCTCTAATCACAAAAATTGATTTCTTGTGATAGATCATCCCGTTACAGGATTTTCTGTTCTATGTATTTAACTTGGAATAAATAATTTTGCACACAAAAATGATTTTGAGAAGATTACCTTTGTAGCGTGCTTTACAATAATCTTCATCAACTGCTTCTTGATTCCACCAAGCTTCAAACCCTCAAGCTTTCCCCGGTGTTCTCCAATGGCAGTTGTGCAGGTGTGTGGTCACCTTTCTCAAGATCTAGGTTAAACTAGGTTTAAGGTTTCTTTGTAAAGAGGAAACACACACTACACACTTTAGTGTGTGTTTCGCCACTTTTCCTATTAGGTTAAGAAAAATAGTCTTGAGAGACTATTTGTAATATCTTTACACTCCAAAACCCTACCAGGCCTAGTACCATAACCCAGGCCCATTTCTGCACAACCCAATACAGGTAATAAGCCTGTATAAACCCATTATAGTGAAGCCACCGAGGGAACCTGATCGGACCCAATTAAACTAAGCTCCAATAAATTAATTATGACCCGATCAACTCTTGATCAGTCAAAATTAATTTATTAATCACGTTCTATTCCACTAAAAGAACGAGATTGCACTCTTAGTAAAATTGAAATTACTGAAACAATTAATCAATAATTATATCCTCTGACTTATCGTTCTTACATGTTACCCCCGTCGATCAACTCGAATATTCGGAGCAAGTTAAAATGACCAAAATGCCCTTCTTCGAATATTCATAAATTCTCAACTCTCATCTTCTGTCTGACAGTTCGATGTGATCCCATCACATCATAGAATTCAACAGTCACTGTCGAATTACTGAGCTCAGATTCAACTGTCCACTAGAAGAACGAGTGAGATTATGATCATACCTAAAAGGTGACAGATTCCATAATACGAATATATGTTCCTCGTTAGTTCACTTTAATTCCCAAAGTACCGAGATATTGATCAGCAATTTGATCTCACCCATTGATACCTCAAAGAACTTCAAGTTAGTAATCGAAGTCCATTATCCTATTAGGATTAAGGTCCCACGTACAATAATCAAGTGAAATTAAATTTGTATGGTCAATGTCACAAATTAATTTCACGTGGTCCCGTCCAATACGTTCCAAACGTACTCTCAATTTTATTACCAAAGTCAAAGATAGACTTTAATAAAACCGAGACGATCTTATCAAAATAAATTGTCCATATTTATTTACTGATCGTGAACGTTGATTTTAGATCGAATCACAAATTGAATCTTTCCGTGTTTAACAACTTAAACACTCAATTTGTAATATCAAATCGACCTGTGAACAAACGCAACTTCATATTAATACAATCAATTAATATTTTATTTTAAATGTCGTGAATTATACTCTATGGGCATATATAATTCCAACAATCTCCCACTTGCCCTTAGAGTATACATGAAACATCGAATCATCCATCTTGTCAACATCATCATTACATTAATGATTATGTTCTCAACCAAGATGATAAATCCTTTCGATGTAAGTCACGGTTGTATAACAAACAATCCAAGATTGTGTTATACCCAACCAATTAACCACATTATCTCCCAGTTATATTCCAATTTTGACGACTCTCGAGAGTCCTAGTCAAATCAGATCTTAATTAGTTTTAATCCATCAGATCACAAACTGAATAGATAAGCAAATATTTACTCGTTTTTCGAAAACGATTCAGTATATACTTTACCTCTATTCAATGATCTGATTCTGGATCAAACTAATAATCATCAACAATATCTCCAGCATAAGATATGACCTATCTAGTGCAAAGTAAGGCTTCCTATAGCCGGAGCATAAGGAACCTTCTCTATCTTACCATGAGTCTTAGGAGAATACTCATATGATAGATAAAGTCCACAAAGAATATTATTCCTTTCAAGACTTCAATATTGCAAATGTAGATAGTATCTTATTATTACATGAAACTTGAGACTACTCTATTTCATTTTTCTCCCACTCCGAAAAGTACGGATTCTAGAAAAAAAAATAGATAGTCATCTACAAGTCCTTCAAGTCTAATTGCTGGTACCAACTACTATTTAATGAAAATACTCTCACACATAAGTAGAGTGTCATCCAAATAAATAGTCGCGAAAACTGACTCATCTTTCTGTATACTCAAGTATACTTAAGATATATCAAGATTTTGATCAAGAACATGTATGACAATCATTCGATCAAATTCTGTATTCCATATGTTGAACAAATACCCAAATTCAAAGTTGGAAACTTGTAAGTCATGAATTTTACTTTCATGGTTTTTAATATGAACTCATCAGATTACACTTTGTAAATGATTTCCTCAAGATGCATTCAAGAAACAACTTCTTGACATCCATATGTCGTACCTCTTTTTCACAATGAACGACAATGGATAAAAGATCCAGGTAAATATTCGCATGGCAATTGGCAAGAAGGGTTTCACAAACCTACAGCCATGAGCCTTGCGCTGAAGGCATCAACCTTCTCATCTACCATTCTCCTATCATCTTAAAAATCATCACACCCTATAGGTTTGACCCCATTAGGTGTGTCTACAAATATCCAAACCCTAGTGTAGTACAAGGAATCCAATTCCGAGTTCTTGTTCACCTTCCATGATTTCAATTCCATAACTTCTACCACTTCCCTAAATGAGGAGTCCTTCTCTTATTTCAGTAGAGACTGTCTAAAAAGACTCTCCGTAGAATAAGCGTCAAGAAGGTGGTCTTACAACCCTCCCACTCCAATTAGTCGCTGGAAGTGTATTTCCATTATGTCCAAACAGAGTCCCTTCCTCTCCTCCCACTACTTGGTTATATCCCTAATTGGGATCAACCTCTTCACTACCTCTTTATGAACATAAAGAAGAGGCAGAACAGTGAGAACAACTTCGACTACAACCTTTGATTTTTCCCTGTCCATTGGGTTCACCAGGCAAAAATAGTGGTTGAACCACTTGCCTTATTTCTCCCACTAGGATCAGAAACCATCGGTTCCGTAGGAAGTCCCAAATCATCAAGATTAATTCTATGCGGAAACCTGGAATCAAGTTGTTTGAACCACGTTCTAACATCTTATCCAATAGAATTTTACTTGTGGATTTGTATTCTTCTATATGCCTTATCCTCTAAGAAAGTTACATTTGTACTGAACAAATACTTTCTTGACCAGAGGACTATAGAAGAAATAATTTCTAGTTTTGCTGCATACCTTATAATCAAACCTTCATTGTTGCCTCCATCTCGTCAATCCTGGCTTTCAGCTTGTGTGCCAAAAGTCCCCAAATCCGAATGTGGTGTAAACTGAGCTTGCACCCATGCCACAACTCTAGGGGTATTTCAGGAAACGAATCAATAGTACTAGGCTATGAAGGAACCTGACTATCTCCGGTATACATTCCCAAATGAAACTAGTAACGAGGATAACTCATCATTGATTTGGTATTACATTGTTCTCATTTTTCGATAAATGGTTCCTAAACTCATATGAGAGATACACAAACCTCGATCAAATCGAAGTATTCCGATTCTCTTAATTACTTCTCAACTTCTATCCGAAATTCTAGAATTTCTTCAACATTTTGGATCAATGAGATATTAAGGATAGAATCGAAATCTAGAGTGGTCATCAATAACAGTGATGAATTACTCGTACTCTCTCGTATCTTGAGCACAAAAGAATCCATTCATATCGAAGTGTATTAATCCTCAAAACCTTAAGTCCATATAATGTATAAGGACTCTTGGTTATATAATCCTCTAAACAAGATTCAGAAAAACAGTATAGATTCCACCTCAGATCCTTTTGAGGTCCATCCCTTACTAGTATTAAAATCGAGTTTTGGATAAGTGTAACCAAGCCTAAGATCTTAATCATTTTACCCTCTAAATAAAATTCAAAAGCCCACATAGATTCCACCTCCAAAATACTTAGAGGCTACCTTTACTAGTCTTTCAATCTTATTTAGATAAATATGATTATCTTAAGATCTTATCAAAGAGTTCATTAATACAAGGAATCATCTATCCCTTATCATTTGTAGTAATATTACACTTAGAACCATTTACAAGGCTTTGAGATTGTTAACCATTTGTCTCGCAATAATAAGAGCATTATTTAACTTAATTCCAACTAATAACTGGAAATTAAGTGCTAAATAATTCCGCTCAAATAATAAAGAGACAAAATAACAATTATATTGTTTCGCAAACATAAAAGCCCAACGGCCCTTTCCATATTACCATACCCGTGCTTATCCTTATAGTATACTCTACATCATTGTGTCATTTGGTCACCTAGGACCATATTGCAACAACTTGCAATAGTGATTAGTTACTCTAGAATCTATAATCAAGATAGACTCAATTACTAACCATAACATAATGAATAGAGTCTTACTCCATTATAGAGTTTCCAAGAAAGGCTACTTCCTCATTAATCCTATCTTTGCTCAAAAGCAAAAAGGTTAGAGGGCCTACCATACTATCCGTTGCTTTAAAATAATCTCTTCTCTATGAATAGCTTACATTGAACCTTTTAGGGACACGTTCATCCTGGTGAATATAGTCCACACTGAACCGCAAGAGATCATCTTAAAAGATTTCTCAAGCCTTATGTCACCTGAATCAATGTTTGCAAGTGGAACCTCCACCACGTTAAAGTGACCAATCATGTTTTACCAAATGGTCTCTTATAAAAACGTGATCGGTTCATAAGTAGAGATATAATATAGCTTGATAGCATATTTTGTATAACTCCATAATTAAAATGTTCAAATTATCATAAATACCCTTCCATCGAGAAAATAAACATGGTATCCTATTTTGATGTTTTTATTGCAAAGTACTTGATATAAGAATCAAAACTATACAATAATCCATCTCATCAAAATAATACCATTTTCATTGAAAGATTTATGATTACTATTGAACAAGGATTTTCTAGCACGAACAAATGCTATAAGTGGAAAGAATTATAACGAGACATGTTACAGTTTTCGCAAATTAGTTGGTGATGTCTAAACATATAACTAGTTGTGGAAATACGACATTCAAATAAAATAAATGTATTAAACACGAGTTGCATAAATGATGAATACTTTCATATATGATGCATGAAGAAAAATTATGCACAAGTAGACCCAAAACTACTATAATATGACGACAACCTAAAACCCCAAAATCTTAAACACATTTCTCTATAGGAGAAATAAATGTGATTTATGGCTAGGCTGGAACCCTCCCACTAAATTAAATATATCTAGCATCTCATGCAATATTTAATTTATAGTCGTTAAAATTTGGCCATCATTGACATCGTTTGGATATTCTATAGGAAGTCCCCACGATGTCATTGATTTAAGTGTCTAACCCCTATATTAATAATATTTCAAGTACCAAATTAATTATGTCACCTATAGGGTAATCATGATTAATTCACACTTAAAAATCATCACCTAATTGGGCCCAATCCAGTAACCAAAATAGTGCAGCCCTCCTATAGGGAGACTAATTAGATTAGCACGAGGCATACACAAATTTTTACTTCTGGGCTAATAGGGGAGGCCGTGGGTTCAAAAATTGCACCCTCGCTCACTTAATATTTTGAACTCTTGGGTTTTAATTAATAATTACCCAATCAATTTTAACTCTTAAAATCAATTTAATTATTAATAAATATATTTATTTTCTAATCTAACATTTAGAAAAGAAAATATAATATAAAACAATGCATGATAGTATAGTACCTAGAGCGGTGTTTATGCGATCTACATGACATGTTATCTAATGACATTCATTCACAATTTAATTAAAGCATAAAATAAATGCGATAATAAAATAAATATGAACATAATTTATGGCCAAACCTAGACACAAAAATTACAAATTAATTAAAGAGTCTATTGAGCCATAAGCCAGCCCAATCCTTCAATTTCCATTTGCAAGTGTCCAGTCCAAATCTGCAAAGTTTCAGTCTTCAACCCAAATGTCAAAATGTAATGATCCAATTAAATATTCCAGCCCATTGTAAAATTTAGTCAACATTGCATTGGCCCAGCTAAACGATTTAGCCCACATTGCAATTAATTAAAATAGACTAATTTTACAATTCTGGGCCATATTTAATTTTACCCAAATCTGGCCCAACTTCAATTTAATTCAACAGACCCAATTAGCAAATCATTTAATTCTGGCCCATTTCCTTAATTCCAAAAACCGGCCCAGAAGAATTCAAGGCCCAAATGATGATCCATCTTCTTCTCTCTGATGCAACCAAAACCACTTCTTCTCCTTTCTACATGGTGACACAGAACCTGGAGGAATTTCAGTCACCGTCAACCGAGGCTGCCAACGATGAAAAAACCGGACCTTATGGTGGGATTCAATAAAGTCTTCGGATACCATCTTCGTCCCCACGATGGCTGCCGCTCGACCACCTCCGTCCCACGCACAGGCGCGATGCCAAAATTGCAACGGTGCTGTGGCCTCTCTGCCATCGCCTTCCTCGTCACGCCGGAACATCACTGCACCAGTCACCAAGAGGGTCACCCAGTGGTACCGTCGCTGCTCCCACGACCACAGACGGCAGTGCTCAAGGCACCGTCGCATGTGCGCTCGCTGCAGCGACACCACCTGGTGTCGCGATTTCTCACACAGCTGCACCTATGGTACGTCGCGCTCCTCCTTTGCTGCTTCACATGCGGTACCGCCGCCACTGCAGTCGAGAGTGGAAATCAGCGCCGTCGGTCGTCGACAGCAGTGGCATCACCAATGAGTCCCTCTGATTTTTTCAAATTTTTAGCAAAATTGCATTGCCAACCCTTGCGCTTTTGAAGAAGATGAAGAATGGTCCTTGTTTCGAAATTGCAGTAGCAGTCCTCCGAATTTTGCAGAAGAAGTCCCTTGATTTGGAAACTGTAAATCTGGTCATCTGATTTTACAATTACAACAAAAACTACACAAACCCTAATTCTATTGCAAAATTAAAATCAAAGGGGAAAACATGGAGTCGTAATCCACCCCCTTTGTTACATGACTTGATAATACAATACAAGATTTTACAAAATAAAATCTAAGGCCATAAATTAGTTCAATAAAAACGTCATTCATCCAATAACAATCAAATCACATAAAACCTAACACCGCCCTTTACTAGCACATGCAATGACAAAAATATTTATTCCTAAATACACAAAACAGTATCAAAAACCTGACGCTCTGATACCAATTGTTGGGAACCCGGGTTGCTCTAATCACAAAAATTGATTTCTTGTGATAGATCATCCCGTTACAGGATTTTCTGTTCTATGTATTTAACTTGGAATAAATAATTTTGCACACAAAAATGATTTTGAGAAGATTACCTTTGTAGCGTGCTTTACAATAATCTTCATCAACTGCTTCTTGATTCCACCAAGCTTCAAACCCTCAAGCTTTCCCCGGTGTTCTCCAATGGCAGTTGTGCAGGTGTGTGGTCACCTTTCTCAAGATCTAGGTTAAACTAGGTTTAAGGTTTCTTTGTAAAGAGGAAACACACACTACACACTTTAGTGTGTGTTTCGCCACTTTTCCTATTAGGTTAAGAAAAATAGTCTTGAGAGACTATTTGTAATATCTTTACACTCCAAAACCCTACCAGGCCTAGTACCATAACCCAGGCCCATTTCTGCACAACCCAATACAGGTAATAAGCCTGTATAAACCCATTATAGTGAAGCCACCGAGGGAACCTGATCGGACCCAATTAAACTAAGCTCCAATAAATTAATTATGACCCGATCAACTCTTGATCAGTCAAAATTAATTTATTAATCACGTTCTATTCCACTAAAAGAACGAGATTGCACTCTTAGTAAAATTGAAATTACTGAAACAATTAATCAATAATTATATCCTCTGACTTATCGTTCTTACATGTTACCCCCGTCGATCAACTCGAATATTCGGAGCAAGTTAAAATGACCAAAATGCCCTTCTTCGAATATTCATAAATTCTCAACTCTCATCTTCTGTCTGACAGTTCGATGTGATCCCATCACATCATAGAATTCAACAGTCACTGTCGAATTACTGAGCTCAGATTCAACTGTCCACTAGAAGAACGAGTGAGATTATGATCATACCTAAAAGGTGACAGATTCCATAATACGAATATATGTTCCTCGTTAGTTCACTTTAATTCCCAAAGTACCGAGATATTGATCAGCAATTTGATCTCACCCATTGATACCTCAAAGAACTTCAAGTTAGTAATCGAAGTCCATTATCCTATTAGGATTAAGGTCCCACGTACAATAATCAAGTGAAATTAAATTTGTATGGTCAATGTCACAAATTAATTTCACGTGGTCCCGTCCAATACGTTCCAAACGTACTCTCAATTTTATTACCAAAGTCAAAGATAGACTTTAATAAAACCGAGACGATCTTATCAAAATAAATTGTCCATATTTATTTACTGATCGTGAACGTTGATTTTAGATCGAATCACAAATTGAATCTTTCCGTGTTTAACAACTTAAACACTCAATTTGTAATATCAAATCGACCTGTGAACAAACGCAACTTCATATTAATACAATCAATTAATATTTTATTTTAAATGTCGTGAATTATACTCTATGGGCATATATAATTCCAACAAATCATGGGGTTGATGAGTGTCCTACTGCGCTTCAAGATTAGACAGTTGTGGAGCAAGCAAATTATCTGGGTAATAATCCAATGCAAAAAGGACCATATTCTTATACTTACAACCCCGAATGGAGGAAGCAATCCTAGTGGAGAAAACTGATCAGGTTGTTGAGGAAAAGAAAGAGGAGAGTCCAAAGGAGGAAATCCAATTTGAAGAAGGTAAGAGGACCACAGTTGAAGAGAAAAAAGTAAAGCAGCAAGTGAAAGCCTACGTTCCCCCTAATCCATATCCTCAAAGGGCAAGAAAGATAATGAAGACTATCAGTTTTCGAAATTTTTAAAGATGTTAAGGAAGTTTCATATTAACATTCCTTTCATTGATGCAGTAAAGGAGATCCCGAGCTATTCAAAATTTTTGAGAAAGTTGATGTCTAAGAAAAAGAGGCTTGAAGATTGGGAGATGGTGTCTTTAAATGAAGAATGTAGTGAAATCCTTCAAAACAAGTTACCACCAAAGTTGAAATATCCAAGGTTTTTCTCTATCCCTTATTTAATTGGTGATTTAAAGTTTAATAAAGTTTTATGTGATTTAGGATCTAGCATTAACTTAATGCCTCTCTCTGTCTACATGAAATTTAACTTGGGAGATCCTAAACCGAAGATCGTTATGTTGCAGCTGATTGATAGATCCATCAGATACTCATATGGGGTGATTGAAGATTGGTCAAGACTGACAAATTTGTGTTCCAAGCGGACTTTGTGATATTGGACATGGAGGAAGATGAAAAGATGCCATTGATATTAGGGAGGCCATTCCTAGCAATTGAACGGACGTTGGTTGATGTCGAGAAAAGGGAAGTAATATTTAAAATGGAGGAAGATAAGGTTATATTTAACCTTACACAAATGGAGAACAATAATTCCAATCTCAAAAATTGCTCAATGATTGAAGTGGAATCAAGTTTGAAAGACAAAGGGAAAAATAAACAAGAGGCCTTAGGGTGTGTGAAAAAAAAGATCAAGAATGGAGATATTGTCTCAACACTAAATCATGAACCACCTTGAGGAAACTTACCCAAAAGGCAAGCTAAAATTCTAAGTGGAGAGCTTGTTGGGAGGCAACCCAACTTCATATCCTTTTCATTTTTTGTCATGTTTTATTTATGGCTTTATTATAATTTAGGATTTAATTTTTTTTGTTGACATCATCGAGTTCTCATTCTTACGTTGCATCTTTGCTTCACATTAGGGTGTTACCACAAGCATGTTCCTTGCATGAAGTGTAATAGCATCAATTTCATCATAATTTTCTGGCCAGAAGTTTGAAAACATAAGATGGTGCACATTGACATTCAAAAGCATGTTCATTCATTTGAGTTTTTCACTTCCATTGCATGCTTGAATTGTAGTGTGGAATCATAAACTCATACATGAATCCTTTGTTCATAATAGTAAGTACATTGATAATAAAGTGTTTTGGGGGGCAAGAATTTAAGTTTGAAATCAAAATTGCATAAAAGTTGGCTTTAGTTGATGAACTGCGCAGCCACACCCATACCAACAGGTAGTTGCGTGAGTGTAACAATTTTTAATAGATCTTATAGGTTTTAACCATGCAACCACCAGATTTTCTTCAGCGTGGCCGCGCGGTTATCTGTAGGGTAAAAATGACACCTTCTTAATGCAACAGGTATTTTCACAATTTCATAACTTTAAACCTCATTTTTTTTCTCCCAAAATTTACCCAACATAGCATATTACCCAATTTGCATCAATTCACATGGAATTGAACATCATGCAAGCTTGCATCACATTCCAATCATCCAAAATGTATGAAATCATTCTTTCCTTTACAATTTCGCAAAATTTTGAGATTTTCTTAGATTTGGATTTTATAGATTATTGAGTTGTGGAATAGGCTAGAAGTTTATGTTTATATTGATTGTGAAAAATAGGGAAAAACTTTGGGATAACTTCTTGCCTCCAATTTCATGATTTGTCTTCATATTTGGGAATGCACACAATGCGTTTGTTAAAATGTCTAAGTAAAACTTTCATCAGATTTTTGCAAATTCTTTTGATCAAAAATCTTCACTTCATGTTGTACATTGACTATGTGTCATCCACTCATGATTTATATCATCACAAGTGAACAAAATTGAATTTTAAATCATAGGCACACTTAGGCACAACACCAAGGTCACTACAGGGGTATTGCCTTAATTTCAGCATGGAGTGACCACTTTGTCACAAGCACTTAAAATGACCTGAATTTTGGATATTTTATTGACCACATTACATACTTTCATGTGTCCGAATATGGCTTGGATAAATTTTGATTTTTCATAGCGATGTTGGGGGCCGAATATGGGTAGTTGACCACTTTCAAAACAAATTCAGATTTATGTTTTGCTTTAGTTTGGGGGTTGTAGATATGGTTCCTATATTTGCTTGTGAAATTGATGTGGCTAATGTATGTATTTCACGTTTGTGACGAACACACCTTAAGGGACACATCAAAATCAAGAGTGGAACAAATTGGAATCATCCAAGTTTACATTCAAAGGAAAGCTCTAAATTGAAGAACTTGCATCCTCAAACCCGAGAAATACATGACCCCCTCTTTGTAGTATCTATTTAATTTTCTTTCATCACATATCTATGAAATACATTGAGGGCAATTTATAGTTCTAGTTTGGGGGAGGGAATTCCATTTCTTATATCATGCTTCATATGCTTCATGTGCATTCTAGTATAAGGGATAAGTAAAAAGAAATATATATATATATATATAATTTGAAATTTTTGTTGACGTGTCTATTGCCAGGATATACTATGGATACTCTTGTGCTTGAGCTTGAATGTTGGACAACATCAAAACATGAATTTTATTGTCTAGTTATAACTTGCTTGATTTCATCTTCATGTGCACATAGCCATTGTTAAATTACTACTTGTGTAGGGATTATTTGATACATGTGGGGGCATATTTATGCAACTTGGATTTAGGAATGACTTGTTAATCTCTAAACTTAGAACTTTAGACATTTCGTCCCTAAAATAAAACCAAACAACTCAAAAGGCAGTTTAGGGTGGAATAGTTGGAATGTGCGTGTATTGATGGCTTGAAGGTTTGATGTTCTTGGTTTTGCAATTTAGTTAAAGCAGTTTGGTAAACAGGTACAAACCAAAACTAGCATAAAACAGAAAAATGCTAAAGGTCTTATTCTACTCTTCGTATCCTTTTTTACTCAAGCAAGTAAGCTTGTAAGTGTCTTGAAACTTGATACCCTAAATTCAACTGAGTTGGGTGCTATCAACCCAAAGCTCTTACATGGTCAATTAGAAAGCTTAAGAGAGAGTGAACTTACAATAAGACAATCAACAATCTTTTTACTTTTCTTTGTCGCCTTTGTAACTTGGGTAATTAAGTCCGATGAGTTCTCTGAACCTGGTGCCCTAAAGTCGTCTAAATTGGGAGTTACCGACCCAAAACTTGCTAAAGGGGTCACATAGAAAGCAAAAGAGAAAAAAATTATACAAAGATGATAAAATACAGGGACAATAAAAAGAAAAATGGTCCAAAAAATGAAAGAAAAAGTGTATGGTATAAGTCATGTTGACTGAAATTGTGATCGAAAGTGTAAAATTGAGGATTATTTACTATTGATTTGTTGTGCATGCATATCTCTAATTTTGACTATCTAGCATGGAAAAATACAAATGAAATATGTCTAGAAACCACTATAGATGAAAACCAGGGATGTGAGAAAAATGGTTCGTTATGATCATCCATGAGTGATAAAAGGAAAATCTTTAGGATTCATAGATTGACCAAATGAGATTTGGAATTAATTTTAACAAGCTATACAGTGTTATGTACCTTTGCATAAGTATGCGTTTAACCTTGGCCACACACACACACACTTGAAAATATGGTATGAGATAACTAGAACTATTTTTACTTTTTTGTTCAAAACTCTAAGCTAAAGCATGATATGATTTGGATTATTGAGGCTTATGGTGAACATGTTAACATCACAAAAACATTTGTTACTTTGCAATTTTTGATTCATTAGTTTAATTCTAGATTGTTCAAGGACGAAAAATAATTCTAGTTTGGGGGTATTTGATAAGTGTATTTTGATAAGTGTGCTTTACACACTTATTTAGTTCCTAAATTAGCATTTTAATTGACAGATTGAGCAAATTTCTACTTATAAATTGTGTTTATCTTGTACAATTAGGTACAACCTCAACTGGAATGAAAATGGATAAGATCGAAGAGCAATTGAGCTAAAAGAAAAGAAAATTTCATGCCAGGGACCTAATTGAAAGAAATCAAAAGTTTGGGGACTCAAATTCAACTCTCAAAAAGTTGGAGGACCTATCTTGCAAATATTTCAGGGGTATACTTGTAATGAAAGTCAAAATTCAAGGGCTAAATTGAAGAAGACCAGAAGATGAAGGACCTGATTGCAAAACAATGGAAGCTACCATGTTGACATCACTGCGCGGCCGGCGGTATTAACAGACATGTAGCTGCGCGACACTGCCCAAAATGGGAGTGTCATTTTCCGTGGCTTGCGAGGTCGCTGCATGTGAGCCTACTTGGCCGCGCAGGCCATTTATGCCTAGGTTCCGAATTTCATTTTCTGTTTTTATTATTTTAACCTAAGGACGTGTTTGGCTCGGCTTGGACGTATTTTTGAGACTTTTTAGGTCAGATTTTTGTGGAGTATTTATACTCCACTTCTCCTCATTTCAACCTAACACCCAAAGACACAAATTTTCTCTCCAAAGCCTAGCCTCTCTTTTCCCTTTCTCTTCTTCTTTGTTTTCTTTCCTTTCCTTTCTTTGTTTTTCTTTAGTTTGTAGTTTAGTTTGTAATTTAGTTTTTGATTCCAAGTTGTAATCACCATTGAAGCAAGGAAGCAAGAAGTGAGGTGAAGATTCAAAGCATTATCTAAGAAATTTTGGAGTAAAAATCAAGGAAAGTGATTTGTTTCATTATCTTGTATTTTAATCTTTGATTTCTATATTTTGTGATGTATTTTTTCAAACCTCAACTTTTGTGCAATATTTATATAATGGGCTAGTTGTTTTATATTGAGATGATTGATGTAGCTTAATTTAGTTTAAGTAATTTTAATGTTTATTAATTTTGAGCTTATTTCATGTGTCTTTATTATTGAGACTATTCCATGTGTTTCATTGATCACCAAATATATGTTTTATGAAGTGTATGATAATCGAGATATATTGTGTATTTTAGACCAAATAACCAATGCCTAGGTATTAATTTAGGAGATAGAGATATACCCCTATCTATAGGTGATCCATTGAGCTATTTTCACAAATAGTTAATATCCCATTCTGGAGGCCATTACACAGATCCCAAGTTATACCAAGTAGTTGAAAAAGATGATGTCAAGTAAGAAGAAGCTTGAGGATCTCTAAGATGTATCTGTGAACTAAGAGTGCAGTACAATCTTGGAAAAGAAGCTGCCACCTAAGCTTAAAGATCTAGGGAGCTTTCCTATACCTTGCATCATTGGAGATTTACAGTTTAATAAATCTTGTATGATCTTGGTGCAAGTATAAATTTAATACCTCTATCTGTATATAGGAAGCTGAGATTGGATGAGCCAAAGCAAAGTAATATCAGGTTGTAGTTAGCTGATCACTTGACTTGCTATCCATATGGAGTCGTAGATGATGCATTTGTTAAGGCTAAAAAATTTATATTTCCTGCTGACTTCATAATTTTGCACATGGAGGAGGATGCTAATATTCCATTGATCCTTCATTGACCATTTCTAGCCAGTACAGGAGCATTGACCGACGTGAAAAAAGGAAGGTGATGCTTCGGGTTGAAAATCAAGAGGTAACTTTTACGACAAAGCAATTGAATGCTCATGATCCAGAAGAAATTTTTTCCAAAATTGATGTGGATCAAACAATTCACTATTGGGAGCAGTTTGAGTATAGGCCCAGAGAAGATGATAAGGGCTCAACATCAGATTTCAAACATCCCTTATTATTCTTGCTATAAATTCGAGCTTTAGGCTATAAACGAAACGCTTGTTGGGAGGCAACCCAATTTCTTAAACCATTTTACTTATTTGTTATATTTCAAACTTTTGAGTTATTCATTGCTTGACATTGCATTTATTTGAGTGCTAGTGTGCTTAAAGTGCATGCATTGACATGTTGTATGTCTTAAGTGTTACTTGTGCTCTAAGTTAGGGGTATCAAAAAAGTTCGTTGGCTCGGGTAGCTCAGGCTCGGCCCGCAAAAAAGCTCAAGCAAAGCTTGGTTCTTGGATTGGATGATCTAGTAATGTCAACGAGCCAAGTCGGCTCGCGAGTCGAAGTTTAAGCTCAATTTTTTAGGGATCGAGCATTTTTTGGCCTGAGTCGAGCTGAGCCGAGTCAAAGCTCGGCCAAATTGTTTAGGCTTTACTTGAGCTTTTGACTCGGGCTTCTTCGAGATGAGCTGGCCTGTATTTTTTTCTTTTTTAACATATACACGTGGCAAATGAATCGTGTTTAGTTAAAAATACAATATATACAATAAATGTAATACAACTATCAAACATAACTTTTATAATGCACACGATAAAATGAATAAATGTAGAACAAATATCAACACGGGCCAGCCCATGTGGCTCAATGGGCCATACGAGCTAGCATCACCTCGAGCCTTGTTGTATTTTTGAGGCTCGGCTTGATCCTCCAAACCACGAGTCCAGCTTTGCTCAAGCTTTTTGTGGGCCCAGTCTGAGCTACCCTAGCCGACGACCTTTTTTTGACACCCTTAGGAAGATCGAGTTGAGCCTCAAAAATATAATAAGGCTCAAGCTGAGGCTGGCCCGTCGAGCCACACTAGCCTGCCCATGTGGCAGGCCAAAATTCGCCCGTGTTGATATTTGCACTACATTTATTCTTTTTATCGTGTGCATTATAACATTTATGTTTTATTTTTGTATTACATTTATTGTGTGTATTATATTTTTAACTAAATACAATTCATTTGCCACATGTATACGTTAGAAACAAAAAAATACAGGCTGGCCCTGCTCGGCCTCGGCTTAGCTCGAAGAAGCCTGAGCCAAAAGCTCAAGTCGAGCCTAAAAAGTTTGGTCAAACTTTGTCTCGGCTCGGTTCGGGCCAAAAAAAGGTCGAGCCTTGATCTTCGGATTGCAAGCCGGCTCAGCTCAGCTCATTGACATCCCTACTCTAAGTTAATTTCTTTTTTTGACATTGTCAGCATTTTTATCCTCTGTTCGGTAAACCCTTGTTTTTCGGGTTTTTTTGGTTTTTAAACCAATTTTTAAACTATAAAATTCCCCAAATTAATCTCTAGCCCTACACATTTTCTCTCTCCACTTTTTAACTATCCATCTACCTAAAAAATCACAAAAAAACTGTTTTTTTTTCCTTCAAAGCCCCCGAATAGTGGCTTAGTTTTCATTGCATTTTTGCTTATTTTTATAGGTCATCAACACAATCATCAACATGACACGCTAGTCTAGGACATGAGCATAGTGTTTCGAAGTTTGTTGCACACATAACAAGACATTTATGGGTTGAAAACTGAGTAAAAAAATCAAAACCACAAAAATCTTGCCTTTTGCCCGGAAAAGGCTTACGCGGCCACAAGATTGTGCAACCGCACAGTCGCGCGCTTTTAATCTGAGCAGTTTGCCCAGATTATGCGGTATACGGGTTTTTATTATGTAACAACTCAAACTCGTTTTCTATCTCTTAAAGGTGTCCCTAATCATCCCCTAATGTTTGCACATCATATTTAATCAATTTCATGACTTGTATCACATCAAAATCAATGCAAAGGTATGAAGTTTTCACAATTGTATGAGATTATGTATGATTCTTGAGTTCTTCATGCTTTGTATGAAATTTGAAATTGTGTATGATTGGTGCTGTATTAGGATAGAAATTGGATCATTAGATTGTGATTATTCAGGTGAAATTTTTTAGCTCGATCCATGTATTCATATCTATGTTTTGTTTTGTTTTGAATTCTTCACATGCACGCCTAGTGTTTGGTAAAATACCACAATGAGTTTTTTGTTGAGTTTTTGCAAATCTTTTTTGATGATGACCTCTAACACATGTTATACATTTATGTGCATCATTCATTCATTCATTCATAGTTTACACTGATTTAAGGCACTAAACTTGAGTGGAACACCATAGCACCTCATTGCAAGGTTACTGCAGGCACATTACACCCATAACACCTAATTTCCAGCCTCTAGTCACTACTTCACCACATGTTTTCACGACCTAAATGAACTCCAAATGTGCTGAATTTTTCATATGTTGTAGATAAGGTTATATACTATATGCCTAGAGGTTGCCCAAGGAAATTCTGATTTCTCGAGGTGATGTTAGGGTTTGAACATCAGTGGTAGACCATCTTTTTCAAAAATTTCAGAATTTTTCTAAGTCCTAGTTTGGGGGTGTTTGGTTGATTTATTTATTTCGGTCCTGATGCGATATTCATGCATTCTAATGTTGTTTGTCCCTCTTTTGCATGAGACACGTTATGAAAACACCTCAGCCAAACATGAAAAGCTAGAAAACAGGTCGAATCATCCAAGTTGCAACACAAGGGAGCTTTAAAGAATGACATCTCCTCTCCAAACCCGGGAAATACTTGACCCCTTTTCTTTATTTTGAGCTTATTTATTATATCTTTTTTACATACATTAAGGATAATGTATATTTCTGGTTTGGGGATGAGAATCTCATTATTTTGCATTCATTCGTAGGGATGGCAAAAAACCTGGACGACCCGAGACCTGGAAGACCCGAGACGCCCTGCCCCGTAATTGACTCGCCCCTCAGGTCCGTGGTGCGGGTTCGGGCTCGATTTTCTTTTTATTGGAATGAGAAATTAAAAAATAAATGTAATGAAGTCAAGAAGATTTGAACCTTGGTGGGACTTAGGAACATGAGTATACACAACCACTACACAATTATTTTGTTTTTGTTGATTTATTTTTCCTTCAAATATATACATATTATCTTTAAAATTCAAACTTAAAAACTCTAACTAATTCGACGCCAAAAATTTCATTACTAATTTTGCAAATATATATATATATATATTTCAGGTCATTGGCGGGGCGGATGGGTAGCCCTACCCCGACCCGCGACTAGTCGATCGCGGGGCGTGGCAGAGCGGGGCGAGATGACATATTTTAGGTTCAGGGCGGGGTAACCCCGAACCCGCCCCATTACCATTGCTATTCATTTGATTCTTTGGGGAAAAAATTAAAAATTCATAAAAACCTAAAAATTTTTAAAATTTTTGTTTATTTGTTTATTATCTAGGACATAGTTCGGATAATTTTTGTGCTTTAGCTAGAGTAATGAAAAACATTAAAACGTGGTTTCTATTTTTACTATTTATCCATATTAGACTTTATTCATTCGAGCACATAGCCATTGTCAAATAATTACTTGTATAGAAATATGTTTGATATTTGTAGGGTATATTTATGCAACTTAAACATTGGAATGACTTCAAAATCTCAAAAGTTAGATCTATAGACATCCCGACCAAAAATTAGAACCAAACCTCTCAAAACTTAGTATATGCGTGTATTGATGGGTTGAGGGTCTGTTGTTCTTAGTTTTACACCTCCGGTTGAAGGGCTTTGGTCAACGGGTATAAGACAGCACTAATATAAAAACAAAAATAAATATATGTTTTATTCCACTCTTCTAGCCTTAATTACTCGAGCAAGTAAACTTGTAAAGAGTGTTATTAAAACTTGGTACCCTAAATTCAATAAAATTGAGGGTTATCAACAAAAAGCTCGTTGCATGGGTCAATTAAAAAGTTTAAGGGAGATGAGACTTACACATAAAATAATAAAACATTTTAACTTTTCTTTGGATTTTATGATTCGGGTAATTAAGTCTGAGGGGGTTATCTAAACGTGGTGCCCTAAAGTCATCTAACTTGAGAGTTATCTACCTAAAGCTCGCTACAGGAGTTATATAGAAATCAAATAAGAAAAATATTGAACAAAGATGGTAAAAGACAAGGATAATAAAAGAAAAAGTCATCCATGTAAAAATAAAGTGCATGGTATGAGCTTAGTTGACTGGAACTTTTGAAATTGAAGGTGTGGAATTGGGAATTGCTTATAAGGTATTTGTTGTGCATGCATGTAACTAATCTTGACTATCTTGAAAGGAAAATAATTAGGAAATCATAGTTTGACCATATGAGATTCGAGTTTATTTATTGTATGATTAGCAACACGATGTTAAATATATTTTTATATGAGTTTGCATTTGATTTTTGGCTATTCGCACACACATTAAAGGAATTCAAAAGATGAAATTACATGCAAGCCGGTGAACCACATGGCCACACGTGACTCTACTGCATAGTCCCGCGACAACAACTGAAATCTGCAAAACAAAAATTACACCATTTCGTGGCCGCATGAATTTGTATTGTGGGACCGCGCGCCTTTCCGAGTGGGCCGTCAACTACGTTTTTGCGTGGAATTCAACATATTTTTCATATCTTAAACCTAGGTTTCGTGAAAACTTATAAATACTTGATGTCTTGCACGTTTCTGGGGTTCTCAACTTGTGATATTTCATGCCAAATTACTGTGCAACTGTCAAGGGATCCTCGTGAAGCAAAAAACAAGATTTAAGATACAAGAGCAAGAAGATGAATGGGGTGATTTCATTCCATTATTCTTGTGATTTATTTTCATTTATGTATCTAGGCTAGACGTTTTGTGTTTGAATTGTGATAAAGCTTTAATTTCTTGATTCTATGTTTTGACTTTTGTTTAATTTATATAATTCGTTCATGGGTTTGAGTAATTAAATCGTGCTTTTATTATTATATAAATTTCTGGTCAACGTTTGTATAACTGTTGTGACGTTATCTTATATTGAGAGAGTAGAAATTCTTTAAACATGTTTTAATTACCACGAAGTTGAATATTAGATAGAGATATATCGACTATTCTTTGTATTATCCTTAAAAGTGTTCACAAAACTAAATGTTTTTCTAATGTTTGTATTCGTCATAGAGATATAGTTGGGTTCCATTTAGAAAAAGGCTTTTATGCATCCTCGAGAGAGGACTTAAATAACATGAAGGACACGGATGTTCAAAATCTCATGAATTGTAGTTAAACGATTTAGCCAAAATATAGATGATGGAGTTAAAGAGGATTCTCAATTCTAACACGCTCGTTTATTTTTATTTTATAAAAATCAAATATTTATTGTTATCTTAGTTTAATTTTTAATTTAGTTTAAGTCACAACATTCTCAATTGATTTTCTTGTTCCAGTTAAGGAATTGAATCTAGAATACAATTTACTCAATCCTCGTGAGATCGATATCTGGACTAAATAAATCCACTTTATTACTTGTGTGATCCTCATAGTTGTGGTTAGCAATATTCATAGCTAACTTTGAGGTAAAAAGGATTTTGGCTGACAACAGCACAATTAATGTATTCACATGAGGCCTTCACTAAAATGGAAATATCAGCAAACATTCTTAGACCCATCAAAACTCCCCTACCGGGCTTCGAGGGTGGTGTTATCATGCCCTTGGGCATTACAGAACTTCTCCTAACATTAGGGTTGGACCCCAAATATGTAGCAAAAATAACCATGTTCCATGTGCTGCACGCCCCGATGACATACAATGCTATCTTAGGTCGACCACTAGTGAATAAGATCAAAATAATTTTGTCAACTTTCCACCTCTCCATGAAGTTTCCAATAGGGAAGGAGATAGGAATCCTTCTTGGAGACCAAACCATAGCAAGAGAGTGCTACGTTACTTGCGTCAAACGCCTCTCAATAGACATTGCATAGGTTCTGGCACTTGAGCCCGACCTCGAACGAGGAGGAAGGACTTCCCCAATAGAAGGACTTTTGAAGCTCGAGCTAGAGCCCGAAAAGAAAGTCAACATTGGTCGGGATCTTGACTACAATCTAAAAACGATATTTACACATTTCCTAAAGCAAGATATTAATGTATTCACATGGAAAGTAGAGGATATGATTGGAATCGATCCTGAAGTCGCAATGCATATGCTCAGTGTAAATATAGACATACGGCCTGTCAAACAGAGGAAAAGACAGTTCGCTCCAAATTTTTGTGCTATAATACGAAAAGAGGTAAGGAAGCTCACAAGGATGGAGTTTGTCAGAGAAGTTCAACACCAAGAATGACTCGTAAATGGTCTTGGTTAAGAAAAGAAATAACAAATAGCGTGTTTGTGTGGACTATACAAATCTTAACAAGGCATGCCTCAAAGAATGTTACCCCTACCATGAATTGACAACCTCGTGGACAACACCTTGGATCATAAACTGTACAGCTTATTCAATGCATTCTCCAGTTATCACTAGATTCTAATGGCCGAGGATGACGAAAGAAAAAAACATATTTTGTAGTAGATTCAGCGATATATTGTTACGATGGCATGTCCCTTTGAAAAGACCATAGGAGAATCCTATTAGAGGTTATTCAATAAGCCGTTTCCAAGCTTAATAGGGAAGAACTTCGAAGCATACGTGGATTATATGGTGGTCAAGAGCAGAGAGACCAATATGCACATCCAAGATCTCGAGGAGGTATTCTCCACACTTGGAAAGTACTGAATGAAGTTGGACCCAACCAAATGTATATTCGGTGTATCCTCAAAAAAAAATTTGGGCTTCATAATGACTTATCGGGGTATAGAGTCAAAACCAGATAAAACACAAGCCGTAACTTCTATGAAATCTCCTAAAACTAGAAAAGATATTCAAAAGTTGAGGCGTCGAGTGGCAGAACTTAACAGATTCATGTCCAGGGTAGCGAACGAGTGCTTTCCTTTCTTCAAGGTGCTTAGGAAACCAAACGTTTAGTTGGAAGGATGAATCCAAGGGATATGCTATCTCTATACTTAGCAGTCTCTTGGAATGTAGTCAGTGGGGTCCTTGTCAGGGAAGAAGGCCAAGCCCAATAGCCTATATATTATATGAGCAAGATTTTGCTCGACATCAAAACACGTTATACATTAGTAGAGCAATTAGCCTTAGCACTAATGGTGGCAGCACAAAAATTAAGAAAGTATTTCCAATCTCATACAATCATGGTACTCACTAATCAGCCCCTCAGACATATACTGTTTATAGATGATAACACAAAATATTATTTTGTGTATTTGCTTAAAAGTAAAGATGAAGCAATATAAAATTTTGTTCTCTATAAGGAAAATGAAAATCAACTCAACAAAAGGATCAAAGTATTGAGAAGTGATAGAGGTGGTAAGTACGAGTTACCGTAATACAGAATTAAATATGAAACAACAACACCTTATTCACCTAAACAAATGATGTTGCTGAACGAAAAAAAAAAAAATTGAACATTGAAAGAAATGATGAATGCAGTGTTGTTGATTCTGGGTTACCTCAGAACATGTGGGGGAAGCTGTGTTATCAGCTAATTATCTTTTAAATAAGGTGCCCAGAAAGAAAGAAGATAAGAGCACTTACGAGTTATTGAAAGGAAGGAAGCCTTTCTATAAATACTTATGAGAGTGGGAGTGTCTTACCGAAGTAGATGTGCCTACACCAAAGAAGGTGAAAATATGACCAAAAACTGTTGATTGCATATTTATAAGATACGCACATAACAGCTGTTCGTATTGATTTCTTGTGTTTATTTCTAAAATTTCGAATATACACAAAAACACAATAATGAAATCGAGAAATACGTCATTTTTTGAACATGTATTTCCATATAAATTCAAAGATAAAGCAAGCTCTTCTAAACGAACATATGAGACTATGATTGAGAATAGTCAGGACCAAGAAGTAGAAGTGGAAGTCGAGGCTGAATCAAGACGTAGCAAACGAGAAATAACAGAATAATCTTATGGCTTTGATTTTCTGACCTATATGCTAGAAACTAAAACTCAAAGCTTCAGAGAAGCTGTAAACTCTTTAGAATTGTCTCAATGGAAAGAGACCATTAAAAGTGAAATAGATTCCATTTTGTACAACTTTACTTGGGAGCTAATGTATCTTCGTCCGGGAAGCAAATCATTAGGCTACAAATGGATTTTCTATCCATTTACTGTTTAGCTTGCTGTAATTTATTTACTACAGTTTGGTTAATGCTTACCAAGAAATTTTCCTATAATAAATTATAGTGTTATCCCTATGTATGATCTAGCTACTCATAACAATGAAATGAATAACGATAAAAAAAAGGAACAAAGTTCATGATCAAGTTTTAAAATCTTGAAAAATGAAGGAATTTAATCTTGCACCAAGAATCTTCTTCAATCAAAAAAATCTTACCAAGTTTTTTTTACCATTTGATCTTGATGTTTTGTGTATTTTTCTCTCTAAAACTATGTATCCAAAAAGAAGGGAAAAAATCACTGTAGTAGTACTACACTGAGGGGGCATGTTTGTACAAACAACATTGCTAAAAAATTTATACATATATAATAATAGGATAACCGTCACCATCTTACGCATATAGTTTCCCGCTCATTTACACTTGACATTTTAGGAAATTTTTTATTTTTATCAATTTATTTTAATACATGAATTATGGAAGTTTAATTAATGCATATAATAAATAATTTTTGGATTTTTGGAAAAAAAAAATAACTATAAAAAGTCAAATTATAGATTTTTTTTCTTTTGATAATTATTGCATTATTTTGAAGTCGAAAAATATGCAATATGAGTGTCAAATCTAACATATCAACAAGAAGTTTAATACAAATTAAGAAATGAGAGCAAACTCTAAACATTTTATTCGTAGAATCACTTTAAATACTAAATGTAAAAGTTTTAGTTATACTTTTTACATTTTCCAACATTCAATCTTTTTAATTTATCTCATTTAAGTCCTAAACTGATACCTAACATTTTTTACCAAAATTCAATTTGACCTAAATGATTAATTTTGAATCTTTTTCTTATCAAATTGAAAGAAATAATAGATATTCGATCTTTCTAAATAAAGAAATTGAATTAAATCATTTAATTCTCTCCAACTTAGATTCTGATAAACTCACTAGTTCAATTTGTAAAATAGAAGGTGCTAGCAAAATCATTCTATTTAAAAATAGAACATGGTCAACACGTTTATTTAACATGCACAAAAATAGTATGTGCAATTATGAAAAATTAGTTTTAAAGAATGTGTGATTGAGAATGAACATTGAAAAAAACTATTTTTGAAGAATCAATTATATACGAATAAGTGATAAAATCTTATGTCTTGTTGATTAAACCCCTATTTATAAATTGAGATGTATGGATGATTTTTTGTATATAAAGTTAATTATATTTATAATATTAATTCAATAAAATTTAATTAAAATTTGTATTTCATATTATTTATTTGTTACATTCATTTAAATATAGGACTGGGTATAAATTTGTCATGTATAAATTAACAAATTACAACATTTAATTTAAGTTTGAGCTAACTTCATATACTAAAATCAAAGTCTCCGTTTGGCAAACATGTTTTTTCTTACACGATTCTTCAAATTACTTTTAATCACACACATTTTCTCTCTTCATTTTTAACCATAAGTTTTACTAAGGGTGGACATAAACCGCCAAAACCGACCCAACCCGATAGGTTTGAGTCGATTTTTCATGAAAATTGGGTTGAGTTTAAGTTTTTTTTAAGCCAACCCACAACCCGACCCAACCCAACCCAAACAAAATAAAAAATCAGTTTGTGTTTTTTTTTTTTAATGAAACTTTACTTATTTAAATATTAATTGAACATATTTTAATTTTATTAGCAAGTGTTCAATTTTATTGTATTTGATGTTATTGTAGTGTACATAATTGATTTAGTTAAAGATTGATTCATGAGTTTTTTTTTTTTTTTTTTTTTTCAATATTTTTTTATTAATTGGGCCAAAACCCAACCCGTCCAACCCAACTCGATCGAAATTTAGTTGGGTTGAGTTTGAACTCTTAATTGGGCTGGGTTGATTTTTTATTAACCCGACTTTAGTGGGTTGTATTCGGGTTGGGCACAAAATCGATTCAACCCAACCCACGTTCACCTCTAAGTTTTACCAAGAAAATATATAAAAAAAAAATTAAATAAAAAACTTTTAACAAATAGAGTCAAATTGATAAACCAAAAGATTGTAGTGAGCAGGATATAGCCGTTAAGGTGGTCGTCGAAGGAAGGGTCAGAAATCGTGTGAATAGATAAAAAGACACGAATAGGGTTTGAATTGAAAGTTGAGAGGAAAGAGTGCTTTGAAAGGGACAGTTTTAAAGGTAGGAGGATATCCCGACAGAGGCACGCCTTACGAAAACGAAAAGTAGCATTTATTTCGGGTTGTCCCTCTTCTGCAAAGAGACATACTTCTCTCTACACGCATATACAGAATATTGACGTCAAGTCAATGGCAAAATTATCATTTACTTCGATGGAGGTGAGTACTAGGGTTCAACATGATTTAATTTGAACAATTTATAACGAAATTTCAAATCAAATCGTTTAGAAAAATTTGAAAAATTTTCAAATCAAATCAAATCAAATTAAATCAAATCATTTCATTTCTTAAACCAAACCAAACCCTGTTTGCAGTTTTGTGCGATTTGCAATCAAATAAATTAGTAAATCATAAACCAAAGCACATTCTTATGCGATAATGCAAGAATGAATGAATAATTAATCTACCAATAGCAAAGATCACAAATTTCGCAATTAATACATAACATTGAGTAAATGATTAATACCAACTTTATGGTCGATAATTAAGAAATATCAACTGACAATTACATAGATTACGTCAAAAGGTGCTCCTGAATTTTTTTTTCACGATACAACTCACATTGGCAAGAGGATTAATCCGACAAGTTTGCAACTACAATGAGATTTATTTGTTCAAAATCATTCACATAAATAAAAGACAACACACTATATTACTACAAGATTATTTCTTCTATTTAGTATGCTATAAATACGTGTCCTAATGAATCGCTTCTAATTTGTTTATAAAGTTCTTCAATGAAAAACTGCAAGCCTCATTTTAACTTTTTTGCGGCTTTCAACGGTTATAGTTGAGAATGAAGTTGGACTGTTTTTAAGAGGGATCAAACATGCATAGATTAGAAGATAGCTTTATTCCTGAAAAATTTCACATTTTTTTGCAATTCACAAAGAATAGAAATCTTTCAAGAATAAGTCCAGATTTTGATAAAAATTGAATCTATAACTCATTTCTACTAGAAAAAAAACCAAAACAGCACTCAAAATGACTTAAAGATTTCAATGACAGTTTGAATTTGATAAGCTAGTTTTGCACTCATTTTTTTTAATTTTTTATATAATTTGTTTAAAACATAGCGGGTTGCGATTTGAAACCGCGGGTTCGACAATTAAAACTTAAACCAAACCTTTTAAAGCAGTTTGGAATTTTTTCAAACCAAACCAGACAATTTCACGTTTGAAACCGAACCAAACCAAAACATTTGTTACGGTTTGATTATGTTTAGCGGATTGACGGTTTATTTGTTCACCCCTAGTAAGTACTGCGGCTACTTTTGAGGGGAGTGTAACATTATTGTTATTGTATATTAGTGTTATACCAGTGCGATGTACGATCATTTGTTACTAACATATATTGAATTTATATGTTAACATATGAAATGATTATTTAATTAAAAATGAGAGGCGAAGGAAGACAATTAATTAAAAAAAAGTACAATTACACATACCTTAATTTTTTGCACAGTTCGTATGCTTAAGGAAAAGAAAAATAGATCAATGAAGACTCCTATTTCATTCTCTTTCATTTTCTATTTTTAAAGAAAAATATTTATGTGATACAAACAACGTTTTACAGAGCATTTGGCGGCTAAGCCGACTTTTTTTTTGTGTTTATTTTAGTGTTTTCTAGTTAAACGTGTTGTTGAAAATTGGAAAGAGAAAATGTGTGTGGTTAAAAATTAGTTTGAAAAATTGTATTATTTATAAATTAATTTATAAATTGTAATCATTACGTAAAAGTACGGTGTTTTATTTTTATTTTATTTTTTTCAGAAATTTTTAAAAAATTGTAATTAATTTTCATATGTTAACATATGAAATGAATATTTACTTAAGAATAAGAAATGAAGGAAGACAATTAATTACAAAAAAAGTACAATCACACGTACCTTAAATTTCTTTTTACGTTTTGTATGTCTACATTTTCAGGAAATTTCTTTAAATATTGTAATTTAAATTAATTTAAAACTTAAGTAATAAAAAGGAAAGAAAAAAATAGGCCGATGAATGCTACTATTTTATTCTCTTTCATTTTTTATTTTTAAAGAAAAATATGTATATGATATTGACAACGCTTTTTTTTTCGAATCTTAAAAAAAATTTAATTGATTTTCAAGAGCAGAAGGTAGACCAATAAATTATGGGACGATTTGATCTTTTAGACGATTTTACGGACAATATATTTTCAATTTGCTCTTACTTGTTATCTTGTATAAACTTCTATTTGAGATCTTCGATAAACACTTATATTACATATTTTTTCGACTTCAAAATAATACAATAATTATAAAAAGAATAATAATTAATATAAAAAATAATTTGCAGACAGTATTATAGAACTTAAATGATATAATTTAAAATGAATGAAGTATTGAGTAAAATTAAAAAATATAAAAAATTTTACATTTGATATTTGAAACGATTTTACGGACAATATTTTTACGGTTTGTTCTCACTTGTTTAGCTTGTATTAAATTATTCGCTGAGATCTTCGATTTGACACCCATATTACATATTTTTTGACTTAAATATAATAAAATAATTATCAAGTGAATAATAATTATTACAAAAAAATAGTTTATACATTAAAATAAATTAAAATTTTGGTGTCATTAATAATATAACACGAGTTCTAATTTATGCATCACAATAATTACTAAAATATTTATTACATTTTTTTTATTTATTTTTTTGCATATATTTCAATATTTAGAAAGTCATTTTGGACGGAAAACTATATGCATGTTATTTTTGACATGAACTTTGTTTTAATATATGTATAGATATAGATGATTTATGCAAATTCATTATGTGCATCATATGCCAAATGCCCCCTCCGTATTTGACACTATGAATTTCAACCAACTATCACTTTAGAATAATTTTTCCGAGAAAGTTACATTAATTTTTATTTGAAAATTAACTTTTAAAAGGTCTTCTTATTCGAAATTGATTTTTACGGGAAGTCACGTTGAACTAATTTCTTTGAAAAAAATTCTATTTAGAAGAAGCGTTTCATAAAAATACTTCCTTCGTCCTGTGAAGATATATTTGTATTCTTTATATTCGTCTCAAATTATAAACAACTTTCCTCATTAAAAGTTTAGATTGTTATCAAAAAATATAAAATAATTATATTTATTATTTTATTTAATGTATGAATATACTACCTCCATCCCACAAAAATGACCTCGTTTTCCTTTTTTATTTCCCTCAATTCCCAAATTATAAGTCACTTTTTTTGTTGAGAGTATATTAATGTCTTAATTTTTTAATTTAATATGTATTGGTATCAATAAATATGAACTACACATTATTAAATGTACGATATATTAGGTAAAATATAAGTAAATTTATAATTTTAACATATATTAATTATGTTTTCTTAATTCGTGTGAAAATTGAAATGAACCTATTTTTATGTGATGGTGAGAGTATTACTCCCTTCGTCTCAAAAAGATAGTTCTACGGTTATTTTCACACAGATTAAGAAATGATAGTTGTATAGCTTGGGTATTAAATTTTATCAATGTTTTTTCATTTATACATTTTATCCCTTATTTATTGTTTTAAGTGAACTCACTTCGTTTCCCAAAAAAAATTTGAAAATGCATTAGCTAACTTAGCTAATGTGTATTATACCAATATACATTAAATAAGGCTATATGTGAAAATGAAAAATTTAATACATGCTCAATATGAAAATAAGACTACTTTTTTGGGACAGAAAAAAATAATATACAAGACTATCTTTTGGGTGGGAGGGAGGGAGGGAAATGTAAGAAAAATTATATTTTTAATTACATTAATTAATTTTTGTGAAAAGATAAGGGGTAAACAGCACAAATGGTCCACTGCCTTTGTATTTTTTGCGAAAATGGTTCCAAAAGTTTAGGTGGCGTTTTATTTGTATTTTATTTTGTATTTTCATTTTCGAAAAAGTTTTATATTTCCTGTTTTTATTTTGGTTTTCAAATTTTCTAAAAACGCGTTTGGTTTGTCATTTTTGAAAACTGTTTTTGAAAATAAAAAGCTGGAAAACACGTTCTGTTTGAAATTTTGCAGAATACTACATAAATTATTTTTAATTAATTTGCTTGCAGAATACTATTGGTTCAAACTTAAATTTTCTTTCACAATACACTGAAAATATAGTTACCTGCAACACAATAATGTGAGCACTAATAGTCTATATTAACACAGCTTGATCATGTTTGAGATTTGAGGAAGCTCTTGTTCTATTAAAATTCAGAAAATGCAAGTTCTTTCAAAATTACCAGCGTCCATTTATCAAGGCATTTTTTGAAATATAACAACAAGAATTTCCACTTAATTTTTTTGTAATGTTGATATTGAATTCAATAAAACTTTATTTTAGACTTAGTTCCAAGTTAGGATAAAAAAAAAAAAAACTTTATTTTAAGCTTAATTCCAAGTTAGGATAATTCTTTATTAAAAAAAAATTCTAAAACGCGTTTTCTGCGTTTTGAACATTTTTTGTTGAAATATACTTAAAATGCCCAAAACGAGGTTTTGAGCATTTTGCATTTTGTGTACAAATATTTTTTTTCCCAAAATGAGTTTTCGTAAATGGTAAAGAGAACGCGTTTTTAGTGTTTTCGAAAATAAAAACAGAAAACAATCTCAAAACAGCAAAGGAAACATGGCCTTATATTTTGATATTTATACTTTCAGAATCACCAAACGTTGCGAAAATGAACCCTACCGTTAGGTTCCGTTAGTTTTCACCTTTAAAAACGTGTAAATAACACAAATGGTTCGTAACTTTTGAATTTCTTGCGATAATAGTTCATAACATATTAAGGTCATGTTTGTAAATCTAACGGTATGGACCATTTTTATAACGTTTGGTGATTCTGAGGATATAAATACTAAAATCTAGACCTCGAGGATCAATTTGACAAGAAATTCAAAGGTTTGAAATTATTTGTGCTTTTTACCCAAAAAAGAAGTAAGCATGTCTTTGGGTCTCAGAAAACTGTTGCTGACTTCTCAAAATCATACCAAACATATCTCTCCGCCTTGACTAATCAATTCTATTCTTTCTTGGAGTTTGGCATGCACAGTTTCCTACAAGGTTTGAGAGAGATGGGGTGGGTATGAAAACAACATATCAAGAACATTTCTTACACATTTTCCTAAATTACTACTATACGCCTTTTGTCTCCCTCACTTTGAAAGTCTTGCACCGACTATAATTTCGTACACAGTAAAATACAACTATTTGTATATATGTACATTGCAAAAGAAATTTCCATATTCGAATTTGAATTCTTCTTAAGGTCAACACAACTTTTACTATTTGGTCAATTTCCAGCTTACGTCCAGTACTTTTAACAATGAATTTGTTAAAAAAAAAAAAAAAAAAGTGTATCACGGCCAATGCCATTGGTTCGAGATTGTAAATTCAGATTATACCTCCCAGGGACCAGAGTGTAGGGGATTGTGCAAGTATGAACATGCCTCAATAACTCGCACTTGCAACAAAGTCAATTCCATTTTGCGAGGAATCGAACTCTGCACACTGTCATGCTGAACACTTACCACCCATCCCCTTTGCCACTGAGAGATTTGCTCTATGGGCTGTTAATTTGTTTATAAACAATTTTATAAACCCCACACATCACTAAAACAGTTTTTAATAAAACATCTTTTAAAATTACTTTTTAATTATATATGTTATCTAAAAAATAAACAAAATATTTTTTGTTTATAAAAAAAAAAATAATAATAAAATTGGCCGGCTAAATACAATTTTTTTTTAAAGTCTTACAATTCTCTTGTTTGGAAAAGATTTAATTCTTGATTTGAATCAAAATCAACAATTAATCTTAATCATATATTTCACGAAACTCACATTTTTTAATTATACATTTCATCCACTTTTATTTGAATCTACTAAAAATTTCTTTTTAACAATACCTATTGAAAGGGATTACATAAAATAATAATAAATGAAGCGAAGTATGCAATTAAAAATCTCCTTAAAACGACTTTTGCCCATGTACTTTTATTAATAGAATTAACTAGCCATCTGTCTTTCAAGATATAACACCTTTCCAAAATTAATATATCACAATAATAATTTTACCGGGCAAATCAACTTTGACAGTAAACTTAAATATCAAAACCGAAACTTGAAATAATTTGAAACTTATTTTGATGAAATTTAAAGAATTAAAGAAATTAGAAAAGCTGTTATTAGAACTGATTTTGAATTAACCATATAGAATTAAAGATAATCAATTTATAGATTTATTGTGCCTTTTTTCGAACCGGTGCATCTTATGACATAAATTGATATGTATCATCATATCACCTTTTCGGATTGAGATTTGATTGGTTATTTATATGTTAAAAATATGATATGTTGTTATTTTAGAATAAAAGTTATTGATTAAGTTTTTATTTGTTTATATTTTAGAAATAATTAAAAAGTTGAGAAATGATGCAATTGAAGTGAATAAAGAGCAAATTGGATGATAAATGATGCAAAATTACACACATGAGAAGCTAATGAAGTCAATCATGGTGCAAAGTGAAGCTAAATTGGAAGAAGAAGAGGTTCAAGGGCCTAATTGATGAAATCAAGATATGAAATGAGTAAATTTAATGAAATCAGAAGTTCGGGTACTAAATTGCTCTAATCGAAAGTTGAAGAACTAGAGGTGCAATAAAAGAATGAGGACCAACTTAAGCTAAATAAAAGATGAAAATTGCATGGAATTAGTACAACCACTCGATCACGCCTCATAAAAACACGCGGTCGCGCAATTGGTTACAAAATAAGCAGATCGAAATTGGCTAACTACGCGATCGCACCACTTTTGGCTATGCGGTCACGCGCTTCTCTAGCTGGGCTGCAGGACCTAGACTTCGCCTAAACCTATATATACTCATCACAAAGAAGGGTTTTGGGGTTCCAAATTCTCTATAATTCACACCAAAACTCTATCATCTTGTTGGAGGACCAATTGGCAAAAGATTGAATATTGAAAACTCATGCAACAAGACAATAATTTCTCCACCCGAGTTATGAATTCTCTGAATTCTTGTTGTGATTTATCTTTGATCAGTTTTCTAGGCCGGACTTTTATTTTATAATTGTGATGAAGCTTTACATTCCGGATTTTATGTTTTGATTTATGTTTAATTAATGCAATTTATGAGACTGGGCAATTAATTCTGTATTTCACGTTTCTACAATTTTCAAGCTAATTATTGTATAAATTTTGTGATGGTATCTTAAGTTTGAAAAATTAGGAATTCACTAGACATGTTTTATTTGCCATAAGTTCGATAGGGGATAGAAATATACCGCTATACTTTATGTTGTTCGTTTTCAGAAACGTTAAGGATGCGTTCTCTTTGTATTTCAGTTTCCTATTTTCATTTTCGAAAATGTTTTCTGTTCTCCATTTTCTGTGACTTTTTTCGAAATTGCTGAAAACGCGTTTGGTTTGTTATTTCTGAAAACTGTTTTCGAAAATGAAAAGCTAGAAAACGCGTTCTGTTTAAAATTTTGAAGAAAATTATTTCATATTGTTTGTGAATATAAATGAAATAAAGATATCATATTTTGAGTTACACAACAAAAATAAATGAAATAACCCCTATCACACAATTTGGTTATACCAAAAAAGTTCAAAAATCCATGTTGTCCTTCTAAAGTAATCCTTCCACATTTGAGTAGTAATTTTCCCTTCTAAAGTAATCGTTCCATTTAATACTTTATATAGATACATCCTTCTAGTAAGAACTCATAACGTTTAAAATTTAATAATTAAGCACATGATACATCATTAGAAAGATGGTTGAATTTGAAGTTCTATGCAAAAAACAGAGTGCAATTCGGAGTTGTACATCAAAAGTTATACATGTTTGAAGACAATGACCTATAAAGCAAATACGAAAAGGACTAAATTGAAAGAAAAGTAAAATTTGTGAACTAATGTGTAATAAAATCTGAAGTTGAGAGACCTAAGTTGCAAATAAATTAGGATATTTTCGAAAGAAATTTCAAAATTTGAGGATTAAAATGACAAGTTTTGAAAATCAGGGACCAATAATGTAATTAAAAATGATAAATTTTGACAAATTTCAAATTTTTTTTGATTATTTTAATTTTTTTTTTTTTAAGTGGAAAACGCGCGTTTTCCGCATTTTCCACTTACAAGACAAAAATTTCGGAAAATGCGGAAAACGTAATTTCCACGTTTTCCATTTCCTTTACAAATTTTGAAAACGTTTTCGAAATTTTTTTTCGAAAACGGCGCAAGAGAACGCGTTTTCCGCGTTTTCGGAAATGAAAACTGAAAACGGCTGAAAAACGCCAAAGAGAACGCAGCCTAATGTTTTTCTATATGTTCGCATTCGTCATAAAATATATTCGGATCACATATAATAATATGATTTAATTCATCGTTCAAAAGAGGATTTTAAACAAAATATGATAATTGATATTCAAAATCTCATGAATTATAGTTAAACATACAAATTAAGGCATTAATTAATGAAATAAATTGAAGTCTCAATTCTAGCATGTTTTTCTCATTATTTTAATTATTCAAAATATTTATTTTCATTTGTTAGTTTAATTCAAATTTCAAAACAAATTGATTTTCCAGTTCCGGCGAAAAATTTTAATCTAAAATAATAAATTACCTTAATCTTCGTGGGTATGATAGTTGAACTCTATTGTCCATCATATTACTTGTGTGATCCATGCACATACGGTTGAAAATAGCGCAACAATGGTCGAGGTTGCATCCTTTACAAATGTTTATGATTTTTTTTATTATGCATCTCTTAATCATACTCAGTTCGAAAAGTTGCGACTCTTTAATATCTGTCTTTTTTTATTTTTCATTTTTAAATATTCTGAAAATAGGCGTGGGCGTTTTTGTTTTCGATTTGGTTATTGAAGGAACCGGAATCGAACCAAAAATTTTGGTTCAGTTTCAATTTTGGTTCTCCAAACTTAAGAACATATTGATTTTGGTTCCGATTCGATTTCGGTTATTTTTCGGTTCTTTGTTTGGCTCTTTTATGAAAAAATTCAACTTTGAATAAATGTGAAAACGTGTGCAAAAAACAAATAAGTTTTTGAGTCAAAATTCCCAAACGAATTCATCCACGTGGTAAAATATTCAAGTTGAATATATTTAGGTTCTAAAGATATTAAATACAGTTATAATATTCTGTATATTCC
Organism: Ligustrum vulgare; assembly: GCA_963555705.1. Classification (NCBI taxonomy): domain Eukaryota; kingdom Viridiplantae; phylum Streptophyta; class Magnoliopsida; order Lamiales; family Oleaceae; genus Ligustrum; species Ligustrum vulgare. Next base: position 32,701,994 of record OY743171.1, on the reverse strand, counting down.
AGTAGCTACTAGAAATGTAGGATCATCATCTTTTGTTATTTTATCTACCGCTTATACTGGAATTCCCGGATCATCCGAACTAAAAAAAGATAATGATGGCATATAGACACATTTACCATAACATAAAATCATTTAGGTCATTTGTACTTAGGTATGTTTCGAAGATAACAAACGATTTTTAATGAACTCTTATCTCAGACTTCAATGTAAAATCGCAATTCACTAATACACCTCTACAAAAGTCACATACATGTCAAATCATACATTCTTTCTAAAATTAGTTCAGTACATATCAACACAATAGTCATTACCTTAATTTGTAAATACTGCACCAAAAGATGTACTGAACCAGTGTGAGTGAGAGACCCGATATCCAATCTTCTAAAATTGGTGCAAGAAATATCATGTAAGATCTAACATGATATGAACAATTCAAAAATTATCATAATACATCAAAGCAAGTTGGATTTGTACAATCTATCATGTAAAGCAACACAGAAAATGTCAAAAGTGTCACGTTGACTTAATTTTTAAATTACGAATATTCAGTTCTCGATTCGATTTTCGATTTTCAAATAGGGACCGATCAATTTTCGGTTCTCCATTTTTCGGTTTCGGTTCTCATTTTTCTCCTAAAGAACCGATCGATTTCGGTTTTTTTTATTCAATTCCGGTTCGGTTCTCTCGGTTCCCGTTTTTTTTGTCCATCCCTAACAAAAATGCAAAACTGAAAAACATGTTCTTTTTGAAATTTTGCTACTTTGACTATTTGTAATTAATTTACTTGTGGGTTAAATTATAAAGAAATTGTCTTTTGAAGATTTACTTTCTATTATAAGAAATTAGTTATCTAATTTTTATTCGACTCATTTAATAATGATTAGAAATGTTATAAAAATAGATAAAGTCATTATTGGTCAAGTCCCAAAAATATTATAAGAAATTAGCTTATCTAATTATTGTTGTCACATTCATGTTCAAGTCACAATTAAACATGAGTTCATGTAAACAAAATAATCACATGAAGAGTTTGACTCAATAAAATGGATGCAAGTGGTCCTAAACCAAAATAATCACACATAGTCCATGTTCAAGTCATATATTTTTTAATTATTATCCTAAATTTAGAGTTTAATGATCTAACCTCATACACAAGGCCAGCCCTCAGTTTTCTGGGGCCCAAGCGAGTCTCTAAACTAAAAAAATTATTGGGGTCTAGGCTATAAATAAGTATGACAAAAAATTGATTGCAAATGATTTAAAAAATTAAAATATGTTGGCTTGAAGGATTGAACCTGTGACCATGAAAATCTTTTCAACCTTATTTCCTCCCCTCAACCAATTAAGTTAAATAATTTAATGTTCATTGCTTGTTATTCAGAATTTATATATTTAAACTTTTGGTTCGGGGGCCTTTTTGCTAGAGTTATGGTCGGGGGCCCTAGGTGGCCGCCTTGCCCGCCTAGTGTCGGGCCGGCCCTGCTCATACATAAAAGCAAAATAATTCATGTTTATAATGTTGAGGATTCTATATTTTTGTAATATTTTTTGCCAATAGAATTTTTTTGCAAAAAAACTCATGTTTTTTTCCAACACAATAATAATAAGAATTTCCACCGAATGTTTTTAATGTTGATATTGAATTCAATAAAACTTTATTCTAAACTTAGTTCCAAACTAGGATAATTCTAAAAAAAAACGTTTTTTTCGCGTTTTGAAACTTTTTTGTTAAAATACACTTAAAATGCCCAGAACAAGTACAATTTTTTTTCTTTCTAAAATACGTTTACGAAAATGGTAAAGAGAATGCATTTTTAGTATTTTCGAAAATAAAAATAAAAAACGGCCTCAAAACAGCAAATATGTTATGAAATAGAGAGAAAGAGAGAAGAAAATAAAGAGGCAAATAAACTTGTGTTTCATTAAGAATTAGAGCCCCATATATATAGGGGAAGAAAGGGATATACAAAGTAATTATCACTAGGGTTACAGGGGTATGAATGTCATTCACTAAATAGTATAATATTTATAACACTCCCCCTTGAATGACATATTACAAAATATCTGCATCGTTAAAACCTTGTTTAATAAAAACCCAATGGGAAAAAAATCAAACGAAGGAAAAAGAGTACAGTTATTTTGGAGTATTACAATAAATGCTGCCTCGTCAAAACCTTGCCAAGAAAACCCAGTGGGACAAAACTTGGGCGAAGGAAAAAGAGTACAGCTACTCCCCCTGATACTGATCACTGTAAATCTTTGAGTCGACGCATTCCAATCTCATGAACCATTTTCTTGAATGTGGATGTTGGCAATGCCTTTGTAAATAAATCAGCTACATTGTCACTCGAGCGAATTTGTTGAACATCAATATCCCTAGTTTTCTGAAGCTCATGCGTGTAGAAGAATTTTGGAGAGATATGCTTTGTTCTGTCTCCTTTGATGAATCCTCCTTTGAGTTGTGCAATACAAGCTGCATTGTCTTCATACAAAATTGTTGGGCTGTCTCTAGTTGAAGTTAATCCGCATGATGCTTGGATATGATGGGTCATGTTCCTCAACCATACACATTCTCGACTTGCCTCGTGGATTGCAATAATTTCTGAATGATTTGAAGATGTTGCTGTCAAGGTTTGCTTCACGGATCTCCATGATATAGCTGTTCCTCCACGTGTAAACACATATCCTGTTTGCGATTTAGCTTTATGTGGATCAGAGAGATAACCTGCATCTGCATATCCCACTAAAGAAGATCCCAATTTTTGAGAATAAAATAATCCCATATCAATAGTACCCTTTAGGTATCGAAAAATGTGTTTAACACCATTCCAATGTCTTTGAGTTGGTGTAGAGCTATATCTTGCAAGGAGATTTATAGAAAAAGCTATGTCAGGTCGAGTACAATTTGCAAGATATGTTAGCGCTCCAATTGCACTAAGATATGGTACTTCAGGACCAAGAATTTTTTCTCAATCTTCAGGTGGACGAAATGGATCTATTTTCACATCAAGTGATCGAACAACCATAGGGGATGCCAATGGATGTGCTTTGTCCATATAAAAACGATTTAAAACTTTTTCTGTATAAGAAGATTGATGAACAAATAATCCTTCAGAGAAATGTTCAATTTGCAACCCAAGACAAAACTTAGTTTTTCCCAAATCTTTCATCTCAAATTCATTCTTTAAATAATCTGCAGTTTTATTGAACTCTTCAGGAGTTCCAATCAGATTTAAATCATCCACATATACTGCAATAATTGCAAATCCACTATTTGTTTTCTTTATGAAAACACAGGGACAAATGTCATCATTTTTATAATCCTCCTTCAACAAATATTCGCTAAGACGATTATACCACATGCGTCCGGATTGTTTCAATCCATATAATGATCTTTGCAATTTAATAGAGAACATAGTTCTCGGGCATGTATTATTTGCTTCTGGAATTTTGAGTCCTTCAGGGACTTTCATGTATAAGTCACTATCAAGTGAACCATATAGATAGGCAGTTACTACATCCATAAGGAGCATATCAAGCCTTTGTGACACAGTCAAACTAATTAAGAATCTAAAAGTGATAGTATCCATTACGGGAGAATACGTTTCCTCATAATCAATTCCTGGTCTTTGAGAGAAACCTTGAGCTACAAGTCGAGCTTTGTATCTTGTAATCTCATTATTTTCATTCCTTTTCCTTACAAAAACCCATTTGTATCCTACAGGGATTACATTTTCAGGTGTTCGAACTACAGGTCTGAATACTTTTCGTTTCTCTAAGGAATTTAACTCCGCCTGTATGGCTTCTTTCCATTTTGGCCAATCATTTCTATGCTGACATTCTTTCACAGATAGTGGTTCAGGATCCTCATCTTTCATTATTTCAAGAGCCACATTAAAGGCGAAAATGTCATCTATGACAATAGTATTCCTTTCCCATAGTTTATGAGATACTAAATAGTTTATTGAAATCTCATTATTTTCGGATACTTGTGGTTCTGCAGGAACCATATTCTCAATATCCGATTGATCAATCTTTTCAAATACTAATTCTGCTGAAGTTTTTGGTTGGTTTTTCTCTTGTACTTTTCTTTTTCGAGGTACAGAGTCTTTAGCACCAACTGGTCGACCACGCTTCTGGCGTATTTGAGATTCATTTGCTATAGCATCGTCCTTCAGGGACATCAATTTGTGCAGGGATATTTTCTGCTGGTATATGTGACTTTGTCACTTTTCTCGTGTCAACAAATACATCCGGTAATTGATTTGCAACTCTTTGCAAGTGAATGATTTTTCCAACTTCTTGCTCACATTGATTGCTGCGGGGATCAAAGTGAGACAAAGTTGTTTCATTCCATGAAATTTTACCATGTTTTTCAGGATGTAATTTTGTTCCTCCCAAGGTTGGGAAAGTCATTTCGTCAAAATGACAATCTGCAAAACGTGCAGTGAATAGATCACCCGTTAAAGGTTCAAGATACCTTATTATTGATGGTGAATCAAAACCAACATAAATTCCAAGTCTTCGTTGGGGACCCATTTTGGTACGTTGTGGGGGTGAAATTGGGACTTGGACGGTACAACCAAAAACTCGTAAGTGAAAAATATTAGGCTCATGACCAATTGCAAATTGCAAAGGAGAATATTGATAATACGCAGTTGGTCTTAAACGAACCAATGATGCAGCATGTAATATGGCATGACCCCAAACAGAAGTTGGAAGTTTTGTTTTCATGAGTAATGGTCTGGAAATTAATTGTAGACGTTTGATAAACGACTTAGCTAATCCATTTTGTGTATGGACATGAGCAACCGAATGTTCAACCTCATTTCCAATTGACATACAATAATCATTGAATGTCTGTGATCTAAACTCACCAGCATTATCAAGACGAATTTTCTTGATTGAATAATCAGGGAATTGAATTCGTAATTTTATAATTTGAGCAAGTAGTCTAGCAAAGGCTACATTCCTAGTGGAAAGTAGGCAAACATGGGACCATCTAGTAGATGACCATAAAATACCGAAATGGTCCACATGGTGGGTGTATTGGCCCACATATATCTCCATGAATTCTTTCCAAGAAAGTTGGAGATTCAATGTTGACTTTTGTAGTTGAAGGTCTAATGACCAACTTGCCTTGTGAACAAGCAGCACATGGATAATCATTAGGTAAAAGAATCTTCTGGTTCTTTAGGGGGTGTCCATGTGAGTTGTTAATTATTCGGCGCATCATTATTGTTCCTGGATGTCCAAGTCTATCATGCCAAAGTATAAAACTTTTTGGATCAACGAACTTCTGGTTCGTGATAATATTTGATTCAATCATCTTTATAGATGTACAGTACATGCCACAAGGGAGTGCCGGAAGTTTTTCTTTTATCTGCTTCTGGCCAGATATAAAAGAAGTTATGCAAAGATATTCTGCATTATTTTCATGCATCGTCTCAATGTGATATCCATTGCAGCGAATATCTTTAAAACTAAGCAAATTTCTTCTGGATTTGCTAGAATAAAGTGCATCGTCAATATATAATTTTGTATTATTTAATAAAATAATACAAGCTCTTCCGGAGCCTTCAACGATTTTTGATGCACCTGATATTGTATTAACATTATTCTCTGATAATTTTAAGTTCAAGAAATACTTTTTGTCTTGAAGAATAGTATGTGTAGTTGCACTATCGACTAAACAGATATCCTGATCATTCATCCTGAATTTATAAACAAAACAAAATAAATATTCTAAAACTTTGATTTCATAAAAAGAAATTTAGCGACATTTTTAATCAACTAAAAATGCTTAATAATGTAAATGTCTCTAACTTCAAAAAAATAAGTAAAAACATAATTCATACTAACTTTTAAAGAAAAAGAACAATTCAGATACTGAAAATTAAACTAATCAATATTCTCAATTTTTTGCCAGATATGTCGAGTGCAACAAACTCGAGTTTAGTGATGTTGGCCATTTGTATAACTACACAATAAATAAAAAAAATACAATTAATTTCGAAGAATGTGATTAAACCACATAATAATAAATCAAATCATCAACATCACAAAAGTTGTATGTTTTCCTTCAGGGATAAACATTTTGACATATTCTTCGATATATATGCTACTTAGGGAGCATGTTGTATTTTTCCATTATTTCTTCAATAATAGGTCAAATATTCTTCTGGAATATTGACAATTATAATTTATACTCTTCTGGAGCAAATAATAATCTTTCCTGAATATTATAAAGTTGTGCTACTTCAGGAGCAACAACAAACTATTCATGATAGTCATATTAATATTCTTCTGGAATATTAATTATATACAGTTGTGCTACTTTAGGAGCAACAACAAATTATTCATGATAGTCATATTAATATTCTTCTGGAATATTAATTATACAGTTGCGCTACTTCAGGAGCAACAACAAATTATTCATGATAGTCATATTAATATTCTTCTGGAATATTAATTATATACAGTTATGCTACTTCAGGAGCAACAACAAATTATTCATGATAGTCATATTAATATTCTTCTGGAATATTAATTATACAGTTGCGCTACTTCAGGAGCAACAACGTAATGAAAAAAAAATTCAACAATAATAAATTAAACACATATATTAATATTCTTCTGGAATATTAATTATACAGTTGCGCTACTTCAGGAGCAACAACGTAATGAAAAAAAAATTCAACAATAATAAATTAAACACACATATTAATATTCTTCTGGAATATTAATTATACAGTTGCGCTACTTCAGGAGTAATAACGTAATGAACTACTAATTTAAATGATAAAAAAAAAGGCAACAACAATTATAATATATAAATTAAACATAGTCATATTAATATTCTTCTGAAATATTAATTATACACAGTTGTGCTACTTTAGGAGCAACAACAAATTATTCATGATAGTCATATTAATATTCTTCTGGAATATTAATTATACAGTTGCGCTACTTCAGGAGCAACAACAAATTATTCATGATAGTCATATTAATATTCTTCTGGAATATTAATTATACAGTTGCGCTACTTCAGGAGCAACAACGTAATTTAAATATAAAAAAATGAAAATTCAACAACAAAGATAATATTATATAGATTAAAGACATATATTTAAAACTATTCAGAGCTATCAATTTGAATTCATAATTGTTTAATGCTGAACGGAATAGATTTGGAAATAATTGAAAGGTCAAAGATTTGTCATTGAATTGAACGAGCAATTGAAACAGGTTTCTGCAATTAATTTGAACATATTTGAATTGAAGAGAAAAAAAATGATCAGTTTCGTTTCTTCTCATTAATATCGGAAAACAATCTAGAAAAAATTTAGAAACTTCAAAACTGATTGTGATTCAAAACTGATTCAGAATATTTCAAAGAATTCACGTGTAATCAAATTAATTTTGATACACATGATAGATGATTATGCTAAAAAAATTACCTTCTAATAATTTTAGAGAGTCGTGCTGATAACGTGTTATGAAATAGAGAGAAAGAGAGAAGAAAATAAAGAGGCAAATAAACTTGTGTTTCATTAAGAATTAGAGCCCCATATATAAAGGGGAAGAAAGGGATATACAAAGTAATTATCCCTAGGGTTACAGGGGTATGAATGTCATTCATTAAATAGTATAATATTTATAACAAAATAGAACTTGTTTTCAATTTTCAATTTTGATAATTTGATTTTAGATTGCAAAATATGTTTGGTTTGTCATCTTTATTTATTTTTTAAATTAAAAAACTAGGAAATTCGTTTGGCTTAAAATTTTGAAAAACTATTTTATGTAGATTTTTCCATGAATGAAATTTGATTATTATATGTTAATATACCATAAAGTAATATATACATTTTAAAGATAGTGTTTGATAAAAGATGTAAAATGACCTTTTCCATATTTATTTTTCCAAGTCTAGGTAAAGAAAATATTTGGCTTGAAATAGAGTAAAACATGCATTGAAAACTTGTAGCTAGGAAATATTTTGTATGAAAAACTTGTCAATCAAACAAGAAATATAGAAAATAATTTACTTGATTTGACATTTTCCATGTAAAATTTGATATATCAAACACACATTTTTTTTCCCTTGCTACAAGTGAAATAAAAATTGAGTTGGCAAAATATAAGAAATAAAAATAAAAATTAATGATTTGTACTGATAATATTTTATTTTTGCTCATTTTATTTTATTTTTATTAAGAGCTTGAAGAACTTTATTTTTGACCACTTTTAATCTTTTTTTTTTTTTTTTTAATTTAGTTTTAATTTAAGAATTCATGTTTTTGAATTTTAGATTCTATTTTTTCAAAAACTTTACTTTTTAACTTTTTAGTCTTTTTATAATAATATAATTTTTTTTATATATTTTCTACAATATATTCAGAATAATTAGTTTTAAAAATTATTAAATAAATTGTATATAAAGCATGTTTTTCATATTTTGAGTATCTTTTAGAATTTTCACGAAAATACTCAAAATGTAAAAATGTATGTAGTCTTCAATGGACCCTGCAAAGCAACAAATGCAATGATTAATTCAATTAAAAAAAAGAAATAATTACACTAAAACAAAAGAGGAAGAAACTAGGTTAGAGATTTGGATTTTTCCCCTTTTTGATTTTGGTTCAGAAAATCATTTCAACACCACAAGTGCAACACCACAATTTGGAGAATTGTACAACCACGAAGGAAGTACGGGTAATCAAAAAACCGAAACCGATCACACAGATAGGCAACCCACAAAGGTCACGAAGAGCACTGAAAATTCACGAAGAAGGCACGAAGGAAGCATATAAGATTTCACACAGAAAAGCTCGAAGAATACAGGGCTGGGTTCGGTCTCTTTTATAGAAGAGTCAAACAGAATGGAGGAGATCGGGGAGAACGAATGAGGCATATCCACAAAGAGATAAAGATAAATAATAATAACCAACCGAGGATAAATAGATAATGATAAGCTTTGATAGGTTTTATCTCCTTTTTCCGACATTATCTCCAAAGTCGAGTATCGAGCACCAATCCCAATTGGGTTGACTCCCTCAAGATACCCGACCAAGTGGGCTACAAACAATTGTGGTGTGGACTTAACTGATCTTCAATATTGGCTTATAAAAGCCTGAAGTTAAAACGGGCATCGATTTTTCATCATCGCCAAAGGGGTTTAATTTTGGTAACACATTACCTAACAAACCTCCACCTTGTTACCAAACTAACCTGTAAGCTTAACAAGGAAAAACATAACAAGAAGAAATTGTAGCACAAAAGAAACTTACATACCTGTACCAATATTTAGAAGACTAAGACAACTTCTAAATTTTACCAAAGGAAGCACCCTAGTGCCCATATCTGCAGGGTTGTATTTTGAAAGAACTTTCTCAAGTTTTACCAGTTCTTGAGAAACCATATCTCTAATAAAATGTAATCTGACATCAATATGTTTAGTACGTTCATGAAATACAGGATTTTTACACAGATGAATAGCAGATTGACTATCAGAATATACTGTCACATTTCCATCAAGAACACATAGTTCATTTAATAGACCTTTAAACCACAAAGACTCTTTAAAGGCTTCAGTAGCAGCAATATATTCAGATTCAGTAGTGGATAATGCAACAACGTGCTGTAGCTGTGATTTCCAACTAACACATGAATTACACAAAGTAAACACATAGGAAGAAGTTGATTTCCTATTATCTCTATCACCAGCATAATTAGCATCAGTAAATCCTTTCAATTTTAATCCTTCAGTACTAAACTTATATACCAATCCAACATTACAAGTTTCTTTCAAATATCTAAACAACCATTTTAAAGCTTCCCAATGATTGGGACCAGGATTAGACATGTACCTGCTAAGTGTACTAACAACAAAAGCTAATTCAGGTCTAGTACACACCATTAAATACATCACAGATCCAATGGCATTAGAATATGGAATTTTCTTCATATATTCTTCTTCTTCTTCATTAGTAGGTGATTGTTCCTTTGATAAGACAAAATGATTGGCTAAAGGCAAAGTAACAGGTTTACAATCAATCATGCCAAATTTTCTCAAAATTTTCATAATATATGGAGTCTGATACAGAAATAGAATTGAATTGAATTTGACCTATCTCTTTCAATTTCCATGCCTAAGATTCTTTTAGCATTACCTAGGTCTTTCATGTCAAATTCATTACCCAACGTGGTTTTTATTTCATTCAAGAATTTCAAGTTAGGGCCAACAAGCAACATATCATCAACATATAATAATAAGAACACAAAGTTATTATTAGCACTCCCCTGTTGATAATACAAGCAATGATCAAATTCACTCCTTTTAAAACCAATGGTTTGCACAAAAGAATCAAAACGTTTGTACCATTGTCTAGGAGATTGTTTTAAATCATAAAGGGAGCGTTTAAGAAAACACACATTATTAGGTTTTAGTTTATTTTCAAAACCTTTTGGTTGATCCATAAAAATCTCTTCATCAAGTTCACCATGCAAAAAAGCAGTTTTAACATCAAGTTGTTCAAGTTCCCAATTAAAATGTGCAACTAATGCAAGCATAGTCCTAATAGTGGTATACTTAACAACAGGAGAAAAGATTTCATTATAGTCTACCCCTTCCTTTTGTGTGTAACCTTTAGCCACGAGTCTAGCCTTAAACCTTAAAGGCTCTCCCAAAGTATTTCCCTCCTTAACTCTAAAAACCCATTTGCACCCAACAATAGACTTGTTTTTAGGTCTTGGGACTAACTCCCATGTTTGATTTTTATAGAGGGAACTCATCTCTTCATTCATTGCTTTCACCCAATTCTCAGCTTGTTTACTCTCTAAAGCTTTTTCAAAAGTATTTGGCTCCCTATCAACTAATTCTTGATAACTAGCATAAGCTAATTCAAAATCAGACTCTAACCTTTGAGGCACCCTATGTGTTCTCCTAACTCGGTCTCTAGCTAACTGATAACCAGATAAAGGGTTTTGTTCTACTTGATGTTCCTCTACAACCTCATCACTCCCAACATTTTCATCCTGATTTTTTTCTACCTCTAGATTTTGATGCTCCACCTCAATTTGTGTAGTGGGGATTTCAACACTTACAGTCTCTAAATCCTCTTTGGATTCGCCACTAGTGTTTTCTTGCTGTTTTTCTCTCACAATGTCATTCTCTAACTTTAGACACGGCATCTCAATTTCATTAAATGTAACATCACGACTTATGATGATTTTAACTGCAGTTTGACTTCTATCCCAAAGCCTATATCCCTTAACTCCTTCAAGATACCCTAAGAAAACACATTTCCTAGCTCTAAGTTCTAGTTTCCCCTCATTTTGATGAGAGAAAGCAGCACAGCCAAAAGTTCTCAACAAAGTATAGTCAGCACATTTACCATACCATTTTTCATGCGGAGTATCACCATTTAATGCACTAGAAGGTGTCAAATTAATCAGATAACATGCAGTAACAACAGCTTCACCCCAAAAATATTTAGGAATACCAGAACTCAACATCATACATCTAACTTTATCAAGTATAGTACGATTCATACGTTCAGCAACCCCATTTTGTTGAGGCGTATATGGAACAGTTTTATGTCTAGTAATTCCACTTTCCTTACACATATCATCAAAATCATTATTACAAAATTCAAGGCCATTATCAGTTCTCAGATATTTTATCTTCTTGCCAGTTTGGTTTTCAACTTGCAATTTCCAAATTTTAAATTTCTTAAAGGTCTCAGTTTTATCTTTCAACAGATAAACCCACACTTTTCGAGAAAAATCATCAATTATGGATAAAAAATATCTATTACCACCCATCGTAGGATGAGTGGCTGGCCCCCACAAATCAGAATGAATATATTCTAAAACTCTTGTAGTTTTATGCACAACAGATGAGAAAGATAACTTATGATGTTTACCAAGCACACAGTGATCACAGGATGGCATGTCAGATACACAATCTTTTCCAAACACACCTTTTTCATTAAGCAATTTAAGTCCTTTAATGCTTACATGAGCTAATCTATTGTGCCACTTGTGTGTTTCATCAGTGTTGGCAGAATTAATAGAGGAATTAATCACTTCAGCAATTGTCACATAAATACCATTTCTTCTGATACCTTTACACGTGACCATGACACCCTTAGTCATTTTTAACATGCTGTTTCCAATTTTACCAGAAAAACCCTCTGATTCTAAAGCTCCTACTGAAATAAGATTTCTAGCCATTTCAGGAATATATCTGACTCCACATAATTTGAGCACATAGCCAGTATCAAATTTTAAAGTGATATCACCAATCCCAGCAATTTTATAAGCATGGTTATTACAGAGAATAGCATGACCACTTTCAGATTCTTGCATATTTTCAAACCAATTCTTATGAGATGAAACATGAAATGATGCACCAGAATCAAGTATCCATTCATGCAAGTGTGATTTCACAGTCATATTCACTTCAGTAGGTTCAGAATTCAATAACACATAGACTTCACAAAGTTCATTGTCAGGTGAAGTAACAACATTTGCCGCATCACGTTTTTCTCTTTGCTTATTTTTCTCAATATAGCAATCTTTAATAAAATGTCCAAGTTTACCACACCCATAGAATTTTCTACCTTTTGTTTTACCTTTTGACCTGGACCGACTTCTACCTTTCTCTTTACTACTAGATGCATGTCCACTTTGGTTATCATATGTCCTAAATTGAGACCTACCTCTCATCATATGGACCTCACCACTTTTTCTTTCAATTTTCTCAGCCTTTAACTCCAACTCTTTACTCCTTAATGACTCGATGACAATTTCAGTAGTTAAAGTCTCTCTCCCGTATTTAATGGCACTTTTAGCCTCTTTATAAATATCAGGAACAGCATTTAACAAAATAACAACTTTATATTCTTCAGGAACTTTTTCACCACAATTAGTGATATCTTGCACAAGTTTATTGAAGACATCTAAACTGTCATCTAAGTCTTTGGAATGATCAATTTTAAAACTGAAAAAACTTTCAAGCAGAAAAAGTTTATTAGGAGTAGACTTTAACACATAAAGTTCCTCCAATTTATCCCAAAGTTCTTTAGTGGAGTCTAATTTACCAACTTTTCGTAAAACAGCATCAGACAAATGTAAAATTATAGAAGTGTATGCCAAATCATCTAAGTCCTTTCTTTCTTCCTCAGTCAAATTTGAAGAAAAAGTGTTATCAATAGCATTCGAAACTTTTTGTTGAACAAGAATACCTTTCATCTTTTGTTGCCAGATTGAAAAATCCCCCTTACCGTTAAAGACCCCCATCTCAAAATGATGCGCAGACATTTTACCAAAAAATGCACAGAATACAAATTCAAGAATGTAAAAGATCAAAGGACACACAGATTACACAAAGTAACCAAGAACAATATTCCTATGGTTTTACAAATATACGCTATTCTAGAACCCCAGGATTCCGTGAGAATCAAGTTCTCAGGTCAAGGGAAGAAACTAGAATAGGAGTCTGGGACAAGGTCTAGGTAAATAAGAGATAACTATAAGCAACGGATTTCAACAATCAAAGAATATGATAATAATCTCACACAGAAATTTAAAGAACTCAGATAATGCACGTAGTCCTAGGTTCTAAGCAATGGCTACCAAGCAATGGCAGCCCCCAATCCTATTGACCACCCCACACGATGGTCTGCTAGTGCGAAAAAATTAAATGAGTTCCAGCCAATTTACCAGAGCGGACTGTCTGTGTCCGTATATCGAGAGATGCGAGTCCCTAGAGTTATTTTTTCAAACCCTAGGGTTCTGGAAGCATTTAATCCTTAATTCGACTTTGACACCTCCAAGACAGTTATGGCCAAATTTAACTGCTGAAACAGAAAAACACAAAACTAACAGCACACAGTTGTTAGAAATAATAAAATAAAGATTCTGGAAAAAAAAAATATTTCTCCGGAATCACGCGCCGCCGCCGGAAGATCACGCGCCACACACCCGAAACCGCCTCGACCTGCTGAGTAAGGAGGTGGTCTCCGTTTCACAATCCGGTCACTGGTTTGGCCGGAATTGGACAAAATCAGTTCGAAGTTTTCGAACTTCCGCCGCTGTTCTTCGAAAATTCAGAATTTCTGGACCAAGAAATTCTTCACCAACAGCTCTAATACCATTTGTAGTCTTCAATGGAACCTGCAAAGCAACAAATGCAATGATTAATTCAATTAAAAACAAGAAATAATTACACTAAAACAAAAGAGGAAGAAACTAGGTTAGAGATTTGGATTTTTCCCCTTTTTGATTTTGGCTCAGAAAATCATTCCAACACCACAAGTGCAACACCACAATTTGGAGAATTGTACAACCACGAAGGAAGTACGGGTAATCACAAAACCGAAACCGATCACACAGATAGGCAGCCCACAAAGGTCACGAAGAGCACTGAAAATTAACGAAGAAGGCACGAAGGAAGCATATAAGATTTCACACAGAAAAGCTCGAAGAATACATGGCTGGGTTCGGTCTCTTTTATAGAAGAGTCAAACAGAATGGAGGAGATCGGGGAGAACGGATGAGGCATATCCACAAAGAGATAAAGATAAATAATAATAACCAACCGAGGATAAATAGATAATGATAAGCTTTGATCGGTTTTATCTCCTTTTTCCGACATTATCTCCAAAGTCGAGTATCGAGCACCAATCCCAATTGGGTTGACTCCCTCAAGATACCCGATCAAGTGGGTTACAAACAATTGTGGTGTGGACTTAACTGATCTTCAATATTGACTTATAAAAGCCTGAAGTTAAAACTGGCATCGATTTTTCATCATCGTCAAAGGGGTTTAATTTTGGTAACACATTACCTAACAATGTATTTTGAATTTTACGTTATATTTTATGTGAAAACTCTCAAAAGTCAAACGCACATTGGTGCTTTTGCTTAGCGAATTTAATTTTTTTTTTATTTTTTATTTTTGGTAAATTACCCAAAACTTGTTTAGTCCTTTACTTTTTAAATTACATTTTAAAATGGATTAAACTTATAACATAAATCTCAAAATGTGTTTTTGATGTTTTCAGTTAGGTTTGAGAATACTAAAAACATAAAAAGTAAAAGTTTAATTAAAACTTTATTTACATAAAATATTTTGCTAACAAAATTTGTTATCTATTTTTGTTTACGTTTCATAACGAAAAATAATATTGTAAAATTTATCAACTTTATAAATGGAAACGAGCCTCTTCAAGTTTTCAATTATTGAGCCTCAAAAGATACTTTGTGATTTATATTGGGCTGCGCCCTTTGTGCTTCATTATCGCATTCCGTAAAACACGTCAAATAATACACTTTTAGCTTTCGTTTCAGAACACTTTTTTCTTCTTCTGCTTTTCTGTAGGCAGTTTTTACTTAAAGTAGAAAAAGCTTATTTGCTCAAGACTACCATGCCTTGGTTACACCTACAAAATCAGAATGAAGTAAGCAAGGCATAAT
The DNA here is from genome assembly GCA_963555705.1 of Ligustrum vulgare. Taxonomy (NCBI): domain Eukaryota; kingdom Viridiplantae; phylum Streptophyta; class Magnoliopsida; order Lamiales; family Oleaceae; genus Ligustrum; species Ligustrum vulgare. Next base: position 32,686,508 of record OY743171.1, on the reverse strand, counting down.
TAGACTCTTATTTGACCATTATTTTCTTCAAACTCATTTGACTTCGACGTTTTTCAATAAAATAATTTTGCACATGAATTCATAAATTTATATACTTTTGATCGCTTAGTTTCCGAAATATTAATTTTTACAAAATCTATTAGGAATATTATACACGATATTTTTTAATTGAATTTTAAGAAGTCTAAAATGAACGGTTTGGTTGGTCCAACCAACCAAGAAATGTTTGAGAGTCTTTCATTGGTGGGTTCTATTGCAATGGAGGTTGGTGGGAGAAGTGATGAAATTTTAGCATGATGGAGAAAGAGCATAACCAAGAAAAAAGTAACAAGAAGAAAATGGAATAATAGGAAATTAACAAAAAAGGTTCGACTGTGTAGAACGTTATCTTGTAACTATATTCACCATTTCAAGATACTTTGGAGTGCTAAATGACTGCTTGGCAAATGATTTTTAGGATTAAATCAAACCAATAGAAGAAACTTTAAAGCACTTTAAGTTTCTTTTGAGAACTTTAATTAAGAATACAAAGTTTGGAAATGACATAGTATAATTTGGACAAAGTTTTATTTATTTATTTATTTTTTTATTCACGAGGGAATTCACGGCAACTACTATAAAAATTTAATATTTTTTGCTATCATGTGTACAAGTTGGTCAATTGTTTATAGATTTTCAGACACTTTTACGAAATGGTTCATGTGATAACATGAGAAATCATGCTCTTTCCATCAAAAGGCATGGAAATTCGATTTTTCAATTTTCCCAATGGTCATTTTTCGGACAACCATGCGATGGCATGATTATAATGCCATGCAATCACAAGGCACAAAAAACTTCAAAAAAATAAACCAAGCAATCGCTTTGTTATCCATCAGGTGATAGCTTAGCTCTCCTAAAAAAGAATTTGCATATTAAAATGTGACACATGCGATCACTCAGCCTTTGACCTATGCGATTGCTTGGCTATAAGAATGCATTTCCTTAATTTCATCTTCATTTCTATCAACTTTAACCAATTTTTCAATATTTCTTTAAATATGATTTTTTTTCCAATAGGAGCCGTGTGCCTATGAAGACTTCTGAAAAAACTGTTTTATCCCAACAATCTGGATAGATAGAAAAATCTTAACGTGAAAATTCTATGAGGTAGATTTTTTTTTTTCAATTCAGTAATTGAAATTATATGTATTTGGAGCTACAAGAAGATAGACTAATATTAGAAGTCTTCTACTTGAATAATTTTGCTAATTATATTTATCTTCTTGACACTAGAGCCATCCAATTCCTCTTGCTTTCAACGAGAAAAAAGTTTTGTTACATGTACAATAAGAATGATAACATGCATAGGTGGCATGATCCTGTTCTTTCACTTATCACATCATTACCAGAATCAAAGCTTATAATCTTGCCATATCAATTTTTATCAATCTTGTTGTCAACAAGGTGTAACAAGTGTGTTTGACACCTACGTTTTCATCTATGTACCTCTTTCTTCAATTCTCCTTTAGTAATGATCATTTTCAAATGTTGCACATTTTTCCCTTTTAAGTGAAAACCATCATTTCTCATATTGTACTTACATGTGTCATTAGCCTTCGTATTTATATCCCGTTCTAGTCTACTCTAACTTAAGTGTTGGAATATTTGCGATTTTGTTCACTCAACATAATAGGATACATAGCAATCATAATGGAAAAACTTAGAACACCAAGAATTTATGCCGGAAGGTTTGAGTTCACCAAACTCCGACTACTTCTCATTAAAGACCTACTTAAAGTGGGTACGACTTCGATGCTATTGCAATATTCACTGAAGAATCAAGAATAATCCGTTACAGAACCTAGATCTGAAAGATCTCAATCAAAAAGACCATAACCCTAATAATTAACCTACATAAAGTAGACCCAATACGTCAAACCTCACTACAACCACGCTCAAATCTAACACTTTTGTAAAAGAAATCATAGATTTCCACTGAATCTCACAAAGAAAACATATGCAGTTAGAAGAAGGCGAAGAGAGAGAGAGAGAGAGAGAGAGAGAGAGAGAGAGAGAGAGAGAGAGATTAGAATAATCTAACCCTAAAAAAGCCTCAAAGCCTTCCTTCTATATCAGCATCCAAGGGTCCAGAATAGTGGAACAAATCCAACTGCCGAAAATGAGCCAAGCCTTAACACGATTTTGCAACTAATAGAAGCTTGCTTTGTAAACATGTTTTACCTCCAATGTCAGATAATTTATCATATTTCACAAATAGGTGGCAAAATCTTGTTATTCCACACACCACATCATCACCAAAACCAACACTTACAATCTTGACACATCTTTTTTTTTCCATCCATGTTGTCAACAAGGTGAACAAATAACATAAAGAATGAGAAAAGTGACAAGTACATTTTTCATCTATATACCTCTCCCTTTCATTCTCCTTTAGTAGTGGTCATTTCTCCAGTTTAGCAACTCTATGATGCAGTTGAGATTTCCAGCTAACACATGCATCACTAATAGTACACACACATGAGGTAATAGATTTCCTGTTATCCCTATCACTAACATAATCAACATTCACAAAACCTTTTAAATTTATTCCTTCAGTACTTCTCCTATAGGTTAAACCTAGATCTGCGACCTCATTAAGTATCTAATTAACCATTTTAAAAGCTTCCCAATAAATTGGACCATGATTAGACATATATCTACTCACTAGGTTTATGGAATGAGCATTATCAAGTCTGGTACACACCCTAGTGTACATAATGGATCCTGCAAAATTTGAATAAGGCACCTTTTTCATATATTCAAGTTCCTCTTCAGAATTTGGGCAATTTTTTTACTTGGAGCAAAAAGTTTGCTAAGGGAACTTTAAATTTTCAGCATATGACATAGCAAACTTGTTCACAATCTTTAAAACATAAGATATCTGAATTAATCTAAGCAATTGTGTTGGCCTATCTCTTATGATTTCCACGCCTAAGATTCTTTTAGTGTTTCCTAAGTCTTTCATATCAAATTCAGAGAATAGTGCATTCTTCATAAGCTTGATTTGTTTAATGCAATAACTTATAAGCAACATATCATATCATCCCATACAATAATAAAAATACACTTGCATCATTTTTAGTTTGTGACTTACAATGCAAGCAATGATCATATTTACTCCATTCAAAATCCAAAGACAAGAAGAAAGTATCAAACTTTTTGTACCATTGTCGAGTCTACTCCCTCCTTTTGTGTAAACCCTTTGACAACTAACCTAGTCTTAAATCTTACAAGTTTAGTTACGGTTAAAAGCTCTTCATATGTTTTAGGTTCAGATTCACACAGGTCTTGGTAATTTAAGAAAGCAAAGGTAACATTGTCAGTTTAATCAAACCTTTGAGGATCCCTAATGTTTATTCTAACTTATATCTGGCCAACTGATAATTGCTCAGATCAGTATCACAGATTTCATTTTCAACTTCTAGACCAGTATCATGAGTTTTAGTTAGAGGAGTTTGTTGTTCATTTTCATCTGTTTCCTATTCAGTGTTATTAGGCTGCACCTGGTCATGTTCACTAGTAATAGGTGAGTTTATGGCATAAATAAAAGGAATGCTATCCTTTTCTTGACTTGTATGTCTGCATGTTCCTTAGAGGCTAGACATGACACTATTTTCCTTAAAGGGTACATCTTTGCTTATAATAACCTTAACTCCACCTAAATCTCCATACCACAACCTATATCTTAAACACCTAAAGGATAGCTAAAAAAAACACATTTTTGAGCCCTATGTTGCCATTTACCTTCATTTTGGTGTAAATAGGCTGCACACCCAAAAGTCTTCAAATGTGAGTAATCTACAAGATGATTACTTCTCATTTCAATGTGAGTTTTATCATTTAAAGATAAAACAAAAATGAGTTTCTTTAGGAGTAGATAATTAATTAAAAGGAAGATCCTATCATGTTTTCTTAATAATTCAATCGACACTAGAGTGGATATATCAATCACAAATAAATCATTCCTTGTGGGATCGACAATCCAGACTATTTGAGTTCACTTTAGTACTTGAATGTGATACATGCATTTGCAGTACACAATTCTAGCGAACAGTGGGAATCTCATTCATTTGCTTATATATGCATTCATTAGATTTTTAGTGTATATAAAAAAATTGAAAACTTCAAAATTTTGTTGATATGTTTATTGCCTGTGATGTAGTTCAGATTGATTTTATGCTTTAATTGGAGTAATGGAATCCATTAAACTTGAATTTCTTAACTATTTATCTATGTTAGACTTTAATAACTTGAGCACATAGCCAATATCAGATAATTACTTGTGTGGAATATGCTTAACATATATATGTGGGTATATTTATGCAATTTGACATAGGATTGACATTATAATGCCTAACCTTATATCTATAGATATCTCAAGCCTAAATTAGAACTAAACCATTCAAGAAGCAGTTTGGAGGTGGAAATGTTTGTATAGGTAATGGGTTGAAAGCCTAAAGTTTTTGATTTTGTACCTTTGGTTGAATGGGTTTTGGTCAATGAGTATAAGCCATCACTAGCAAATTATATAATAGTCTTATTCTTCTCTTCATAGCCTTGGTGACTCGAGCAAGTAAGTTTTTAAGGATCTTTAAAGCCCGGTACTCTAATTTATTTGAGTTTGTAGTTATCAACCCAAAACTCGTTATATGGGTCACTTAGAAAGTTTAAGGGAGAGAGGACTTACACATAAGATACAATAACATATTTTACTTTTCTTTATAGCCTTTGTGACTCGGGTAATTAAGTCTTTAAGGGTTCTCAGAACCTAGTGCCCTAAAGTCATCTAACTTGGGAATCACCGATCCAAAACTCGCTACAAGGGTCACATAGAAAATAAATGAGAAAAGTATTGCAAAAAGAAAAAAATAAAGAAAAAGAAAAAGAAAAAGAAAATAAAGTGCTTGGTATAAACTTTGAGACTGGGACTTTGGATGCCGGGGTGTGGAATTGAGAACTGCTTACCATTGATATTTTGAGCATGCTTATATTAATTTCTAACTACCTTGTGCAGAGAAATGCAATGTATAAATGATTAGAAACCACATTAATAGAAAAAGACCTTAGGATATGAGAGAAAAAAAGTAAGATTGTGATCATCTATGAGAGTTGTGAGGAAAATAAATAGAAAATCACAGTTTGACAACATAGGATTCGGGCTTGTTTATGCATGATTAGCCACATTGTGTTAGGTATATTTTCATATGAGTATGCATTTGATTTTTGGCTATTCGCACACACACATGGAAAGTCGAGCATCGGATGAATAGAAATAATTTTTATTGTGATGTTTAGCTTTCTTTCTAAAGTGAAATATTGATTTGAACCTGAGGTATTTGGTAAACACGTTGACAAAGGAAAAATATTTGTTATTTGCATTTTTGTTGTATACTTTAATTCTATTTTTGTTCGATGATGAACAATAATTCTAGTTTGGGGGTGTTTAATAAGTGTATTTTATACACTTATTTCCATCCTGAAAATGAGATTTATTGTTATGATTTTAGAATAATTGCTACTAATTTCTTTATTATTTGTCTATATTTGATAAATAATTCAAAAGTCGAGAAAATGAAGGAATTGAAGCATTTACATGACAATTGGATGATAAATGATGTTAAAATGTATATATGGGAAGTTAATGAAGTTACTGGAGGTGCAAAGTGGAGCTAAATTGGAAGAAGGAAGAAGTTCAAGATCCTAATTGAAGAAATCAAGAGAATGAAGAATTCAATTTGAAGAAATCAAAAGTTTAGGGATTAAATTACTCTAATCGAAAGAAGAAAAACCTGGGATGAAAATAAAGGTGCGTGATAGCCAGCCTTTCAAGCGAGTCCCAAAAATATGTAGTTTAATTTTGATAAAGGTGCGCGATCGCCATAAAATGAACCATGTGGTCGATTGAGCTTTTTCCCATGATTTTTAATAGATTTCTTTCCCAATTTTTTCAACCAAGTCTATATATATACCATATGTTATGCACATTTTAGGGGGTTCCCAATCAATTTCTAACCATACAAAATCATACAAGAACGTTTCCCAACATCAAGGGAACCAATAGATGCAAAATTCAAGATTGATGATTTCTACAACAACAACATACTTTTGGCGATAAATTGCAATAACTCTTGTTGTTTTATATCTTTTATCAAGTATATAGGCTTGGTGTTTATGTTTGAGTTGTGTTGAAGCTTTACTTTCTTAATTTTATGTTTTGATTGTATTCGTCATAGAAATATAGTAAAATCGCATATAGAAAAACATTTTAATGCACCGATCGAAAGATGATTTTAATAAAATTAGGAACATGAATTTTCAAAACCCCATGAATTTTTTTTAAACGTTTAAATCAAGGCTTGAATGATGGAAGAAAATTTGATTATCGATTCTAACATTTTTTTTCTTCATAAATTAAATTATTTCGCTTTTTAAGTTTATGTTAATTTAGTTAAATTCATAAAAATCCTCAAATCATATTTTCTAGTTACGTTTAAGGTAATTTGTAACATCCCAAAATTTCATACCTCTATATCCATCACTTATTTAAATCTTTCTTAGAAGATGCCTAGATATGTGCAATTAGAATGAGCATATAGAGAGAGATTTATTCAAGATGCATACCTAAATTTATGAATTTAGAAACTTTGAGGACCCCAAATGGAGCTAAATGTAACATTAGGGGCTCAATTGGACGGAATCCCATAAATAGGGTGCTAAGCTGAAATAATTGAAAGAGTTCACCCTATTTACAGTTTTGCCACTATTTGAGTTGCTACTTTGAGGCTATAATAAATCACGTACCTCGACCCTTAGGGGAGTTGCAAGATATATCATCTTATAGACCTCAACTAGATGAACAAAGTGGCATTCAGTTTTGCCTTGATCGAGTTTAAGAACCTCTTCAAATATGGAGTGAAAGTAGGCTATCAGATTGAATGGAAGAGGATAGGAACCCAGAATTTTTCCAAGTGTTGGAAATTGGTCGAACAACCATCTTTGAACGATCACCCCAACTTGTAGAATTACTCGTTTCTTTTGCATGTATGCTCTTTTTAAATCTTGAAAAGTGATCTTTACAACGGTACCAAGAGCACTCAAAATAGACACCATTTCGACCTCCAAAAGTCGACCAAAACATGGTATCTCAACAGGGAAAATGACCAGTACATTTTTGCATGCATAACACTTGGAGAAAACTTATCACCACCTATGCATTTCGTTTGGCTATGTATTGTGAGTCTACTATACATTCTTGTGTATGTATTCATATAATTAACTGTCATACTGATAAAATGACGTATAAAATATGTATTAAGTCATAGTCAAGTTTTTAAATTCTTCCAAACAGTCCTTAACTGTCACAACCCACTTTAATTTTACAAGTCAAATAATTATTTTATCAAGTCAACATTTATTTTTGACCAATTTAGTCAAAGTGGGGACCAATTTAAATGAGTGGATATTTTGAGGATCATTTAAATTTGGTTATAAGTTGATGGACTTAACTTATTATCATTTATATTTGGAATTTTATTGGAGTGATAAATGAAGGACCAAGCATGCAATTACTATCAAACTTTACAATGTATTCATATTAGGGGACAAACAATTCAACTACAAACGCACTCCACTCACACATACACATTACCAGAGAAGGAGCTCGGAAGAAGGGAAGAAAAAAAACGGTGAAAAAAAAAAGAGAAAAAGAAAAGAAAAGGAAGGAAGAAAAAAGAAAAAAAAAGGGGGGGGGGATTTTCATTCAACCTTCAAGACTTCATTATCACCTTCAAGAGGTAAAGCAATACCCATTTATTTGAGATATGGTGTTGATTTCAGGGTTTTGATTTTTGAGTTAAATGCTAGATTTTGGATGGATTTATAGTTTATTTGAAGATATTGAGCTAAATATTCAAGTTTGGTTGAATTCATTGTGGTTACATGCTAGGGTTTGAAATAATAATGGATTAAATTCATGATTTGGGCAAGATTAAGTTATTAGAGCCTATATTAAATCATTTCATGCTTAAATGCTTAATTTGGTGATGTTTATTTGGAGATTAAATTATCCATGTAATTAAGTTGAAGAATTAGTCCATTACTAGTTTCTTGGAAAGGGGTTTTGGTGTCTATGAGCATTCCATTGAGGTATTGGTTAAATAAAGGAGATATTAATTATAATGAAGCTATATTTCACATAAGAGAAGGTTGGTTGGATGTAATGTTGGAGGCGTATGAAATTTGTGGTTATTGTATAGGATGTTATTTCATTTTGGGCATTTGTTAAATATTTGTAACTATTGGAGTTGATCCAAGGTTTTAATTTAATTTTCAGGAGGCGACACGGAGATTGGCCAGGCCTATCAGCCAAATTAGGTTTCAGTCACAATCTCTGTGAGTGGAGAAACTTATTTTTCCTTAAAGTTAAATTTTAATATTTAATAGCATAAATTTTCCATACGACTCATGATTTCAATTAAGTAGACAAGTTACAGAAATTATTACTTTTAGCACATACATGTTTAGAAGCATGATTTTAGACTTCTTCTTTTAAAATTTCAAGTTAATCAAATTATAAATTTAGTACATTATTCTATAAAAGAATTTGTTACATGCAAATTATTATTGTGAAAAACCATCAGAAAGTATCCAGGTGATATTACCCGCTCTGCACTGATGTGAATTCGTTTCCACAGTGTATGACCATATTATCAGATTATCAGAGGTCTTTGGGACCCACTGTTGTGCACATATAGGCTTTGGGCTGTGTACTAGGGTGGTTTAGCCTTTGGGACAGTCTATACGCATATGACACAGTTTATCAGATGATCAGCTTATCAGATTTGAATGGCTTTCCCTTGTACATCGAGAATACTCTGTACTTGAGTAAAGTTGTTCATTGGGTACACTTTGGTGTGATTCTTTTCAGTGAAGTATGATATATTTATTCATAGAAAAATATTTCAGGTTCTCAGTACAGTTCAACGAATTTTTAGTATTATCAGACAGTTATCACAATTTATGCCATGGTTTCAGTATTTATAAATTCTCATTTCAGCTAGATGTACTTTTCAGATAAGTAAAATCTTTTCTTATGTCAATCAAAAGTTATAGTTACAAAACAAATAATGATTTTATAAAGAATTATAAACGAGAAAAGTGTGACTAGTTTTCAAACACTCCACTCACTGAGTTAAAATCTCATATTTTTGTAACATGTTTCCCTACCAGGATACTTTTGAGTTTTAAGAGGAAGTTGGAAAGCCTGCCACAGACCCAAAGACCATTTAATTGTATGTTCCTAGTCTTCATCATTCTTTTGGGATCCATGTATATATATATATTTAACTCGGTACATTCTCGAGTTATTGTTTTGTCAAGTACTTAGTTGATTAGAATTATATGTTGATGTATCAAATGTAAGTAGAATGGATGATATGTAGTAAGAACTAGATGGGCAGGCATAAGCTCTTTTGATTTTTGATATGATGATGAGAAGGGATATGGATCCCCAGTATTTTACATGTGGTTGTTTGAGGATTTGTTGATTTTGTTACAGAGAGGTTATATCCAATATTTAAAGGGAACTCTGTCAATTTTTTTTTTAAATCATGGGGTATTACGAGAAGTTTTATAGAATTTGAAAAGTTTCAGTAGCCTTGGTGGTGGGTCCAGTATCTAGCTGGCATTCATCATCGGCGCACGCCACGTCTCGGGTCCACATAGGGTGATTCGAGATGGGGTCGTGTCAAGTGGTATCAGAGCATGGTTTTAGAGTCTGTTGGGTTGTATTGCATATGTATTGATCTTTTTCTGTCAACCATTGTAGAGAGTTATGGCTCATGGTGGTAGGACTCGCAGGCAACCAAATCCAGTTCCTTAAACTCAGAATGCTCCTGATGGTGGACGTGTAGGGGAGGCCGGTGGGGCCGCAGAATCAGTTCACCAATCTCAGGTGCATCCCGAGGTACATCCTCCAATGCATCCTCAGGCACAAATGCAGGAACATCCTGACCCTGTTACTGATAGGATCGTTGCAGCTATTGCTTCCCTCCTACCGCACACAGAAAAGGATAATCTCATTGAGAGAGCTATGAAACTTGGAGCAAAAAATTTTATTGGTACATCCAACCCAGCTGATGCTGAGCTTTGGATGAAATCTTTGGAGAATATATTTGATGTAATAGAGGTTCCTGAAGGCAAGAAGTTACGTCTTGCTACTTTTCTGTTGAGGGGAGAAGCTGCAGATTGGTGGGCTTCATATCGATGTAGGTATCCAGACCCTAATGTTATTACTTGGGCTATGTTCACGGATGCTTTCAATGAGACCTACTACCCTCCATTTTATCGCGATGCAAAACGTGATGAATTTTTGAGATTAGTTCAAGGATCCATGTCTGTTGCCGAGTACCATTTGAGGTTTGTAGAGTTGTCCAAGTATGCTAGTAACTTAATCGCTGATGAAAGAGAAAAATGTAGGCGATTTGAGCAGGGGTTGCGATCAGATATTCGGCCTTACGTGACAGTTCATGGGCATCAAAATTTCGGGTCATTGGTAGAAGGGACCTTGAGGGTCGAGACAGCTATCATAGATGGACGCAACCAAAGGGCACAGCAGACTGGAGGGAGTCAGAGTTCTATACAGCAGACTGGAGGGAGTCATATACATCCACAGGGCTCTATGCAGAGATCTCAAGGATCAAGGCCTAGTCAGAGTTCTAATTTTCGTAGCTTTCCACAGTGTCAGTCTTGTGGGAAGTTTCATCCAGGAGAGTGCTTTAAGGGAGTTGGAGTCTGTTATCAGTGTGGTCAGACGGAACACGAGAGGAAGGATTGCCCAATCAAATCTCAGCAGAGTAGCGGACCACATATATTATTTCCTCAGCCAGGTGTTAGCAATGCGGGGCAGAGTCAGAGTCAGAGAGACATCTCAGTAGGGTCGACTGGCGGTGCTCAGTCTAATGTTGCTAGAGGTAGTACTGCTAGATCGGGAGCTCAGACAAGGCGTAACAGGACTCAGGGTAAGGTATTTGCTATGACCCAGAAGGAGGCAGAAGAGTCACCAGATGTGGTTATTGGTATGTTATCTATTTTTGGTAGAGATGCTCGCACATTAATTGATTCGGGTGCTACACATTCTTTTATTTCTTATGCACTTGCTAGTCATGCTGAGAAGAAGTTAGAGCCTTTAGATAATGAATTAGTTGTAACAACACCGGTAGGAGTATCACTTTTGGCTAGTGATGTGTATTGAGATTGTATGATAAGGGTGAATGATCATCAATTACGGGCAGATTTAATTCCTCTTGATATGCATGATTTTGATGTTATTTTGGGGATGGATTTTCTCTCTGAACATCGGGCTACAGTCGACTGCTTCCGCAAGGAAGTGGTGTTCAGGAAGCCAGAAGAACTTAAATTTGTTATCGTTGGAGAACGCAGAATCTTACCATCATGTGTTATATCCGCTTTGGATGCACGAGAATTGCTCAAAAAGGGTTGTCATGCATATTTAGCTAATGTGATTGACACTCGACTCACTAATCCGAAACTTGAGGATATCCCTGTCGTGCGAGATTTTACAGATGTGTTCCCAGAGGATCTTCCGGGACTACCACCAGATAGAGAGATTGAGTTCTCTATTGATTTAATTCCAGGGACGACACCTATTTCACAAGCACCATACAGAATGGCTCCAACGGAGTTAAAAGAACTGAGGTACAACTGGAGAAATTAGTTGATAAGGGTTTCATAATACCCAGTGTTTCCCCATGGGGAGCGCCAGTCTTATTTTTGAAGAAGAAAGACGGTACGATGAGACTGTGTATTGATTACAGACAGTTGAATAAAGTTACGATTCGTATCAAGTACCCGTTACCTCGCATTGATGTTTATTTGACCAACTTCGAGGTGCTGCAGTATTTTCTAAAATTGATTTGCAATCAGGGTATCATCAGTTGAAGATCAAAGATGCCGATATACCAAAGACTGCTTTTAGGACTCGATATGGCCATTATGAGTTTTTGGTGATGCCATTTGGGCTTACTAATGCCCCAGCTGCATTTATGGATTTGATGAATAGAGTTTTGCATCCTTATCTGGACAGATTTTTGATTGTTTTCATCGATGATATTTTGGTATATTCTCCTAGCAAGGATGAACATGCAGAGCATCTAAAAATTATATTGCAGACCTTGAGGGATAAGCAATTGTATGCAAAATTCAGCAATTGCAAGTTTTGGCTGGATAAAGTTGTATTTCTAGGTCACGTGATATCGGAAGAAGGTATTTATGTAGATCCGATCAAGACAGAAGCTGTGATGAAATGGGAACGCCCTTCTAATGTGACAGAAGTGCTAAGTTTTCTTGGGTTAGCTGGTTATTATCGTCGATTTTTGGAAGGATTTTCCAAAATTGCTCTTTCTTTAACTATCTTGACTCGAAAGGATTCAAGGTTTTTGTGGACACCAGAATGTGAGAAGAGCTTCCAAGAGTTGAAAAATAGATTGGTTTCTGCTCCTATACTTACTCTTCCTTCTCCAGGCGAAGAGTTTGTAGTCTACAGCGATGCATCACGCCAAGGTTTGGGCTGTGTTTTAATGCAGAATGGAAAGGTTATAGCTTATGCTTCTAGACAATTGAAGAAGCATGAACTAAACTACCCAACTCATGATTTGGAATTGGCAGCAGTGGTTTTGGTACTAAAAATCTGGAGACATTATTTGTATGGCGAAAAATGCCAAATATTCACGGACCACAAGAGCTTGAAGTATATCTTTGATCAAAAAGAATTGAATTTGAGACAGAGGCGATGGTTAGAACTTATCAAAGATTATGATTGAAAAATTGATTATCATCCGGGGAAAGCTAATGTAGTTGCTGATGCTTTGAGTAGGAAGGTCAGTAGTCATTCCACCAAATCTAGTGCGATGTGTTCTGCTTTAATTGGTGAATTTAGAAACTTACATGCTCAGTTGTCCACAACTACTGCAGGGGCACTCTTAGCTCACTTTCAAGTGAGGCCTACTTTGATAAACAAAGTTAGAGAAGCTCAATTGCAGGATTTGGCATTGAAAACTTTGGAAGCAGAAGTTACTGTTGGCTTGCGAACAGACTATGAAATCAGGGATGGTGCATTATTTAGGGGAAATAGGCTATGTGTTCCTGATATTCCAGAATTGAAGAAAGAAATATTGGAAGAAGCACACAGTTCAGGTTATGCTATGCATTCAGGTAGCACCAAAATGTATCATACCCTGAAGGAGCATTATTGGTGGCGTGGTATGAAAAGAGAAATTGCTGAGTTTGTATCGACATGTTTTGTCTGCCAACAGGTGAAACCCGATCACCAGAAAACAGCTGGACTTCTTCAGACACTGCCTATTCCTGAGTGGAAATGGGAGCATATTACTATGGATTTCTTATTTGGTCTTCCTCACACTCAAAATGCACACGATGGTGTTTGGGTGATTGTTGATCGTTTGACCAAAACTTCAAGATTCTTGCCGATCAAAGCTACTTTTTCTCTGAGTAAACTAGCAAAATTGTATGTGGATGAGATAGTCAGTTTTTATGGGACTCCAGTGTCTATTGTATCTGACAGAGATCCTAGATTTACTTCTAAGTTTTGACCTAGTTTGCAAGATGCTTTGGGTACTAAACTACAGTTCAGTATAGCTTTCCACCCACAAACAGATGGTCAATCAGAGAGGACCATATAGACCTTAGAAGATATGCTAAGAGCTTGTGTTCTAGAGTTCAAAGGAATTTGTGATTCTCTTCTGCGTTTGATGGAGTCTGCTTATAATAATAGTTATCATTCGAGTATAGAGATGGCTCCTTTTGAAGCACTGTATGGCAGGAAATGTAGAACGCCAGTTTGTTGGGGTGAAGTAGGCGAGAGGAGATTAGAAGGACCAAAATTTATTCAGATAGCCACAGAAACAGTGAAAGTGATGAAAGAGAAGTTAAAAGCAACTCAAGATAGACAAAAAAGTTATGCAGACAGACGCAGGAAAGATCTTGAATTTTCTGTTGGGGATAGAGTTTTCCTTAAATTGTCTCCTTGGAAAGGTGTATTGAGATTTGGAAAGCGAGGGAAATTAAGTCCGAGAGATATTGGACCTTATGAGATTGTGGAAAGAATTGGTCCAATGGCTTATCGTTTAGCATTTCCAGATGAGTTATCTAGGATTCATGATGTATTCCATATTTCGATGCTTCGTAAGTACATTCCAGATTCATCTCATATTCTCGAGCCACAGCCAGTGGAACTTAAAGAAAATTTAACTTACGAGGAGGAACCATAAGGGATACTTGAACGAAAGGAACAAATTCAGCACAACCAGATTATTCCATTGGTCAAGGTTCTTTGGAAGAATCATCCAGTGGATGAAGCTACATGGGAAAACGAAGATCAAATTTGAGCCAAGTATCCTGACCTTCTAAGATGGTGGTTGATTGAATCTCGAGGACGGAATTCTTTAAGGAGGTAAGATTGTCACAACCCACTTTAATTTTACAAGTCAAATAATTATTTTATCAAGTCAACATTTATTTTTGACCAATTTAGTCAAAGTGGGGACCAATTTAAATGAGTGGATATTTTGAGGATCATTTAAATTTGGTTATAAGTTGAGGGACTTAACTTATTATCATTTATATTTGGGATTTTATTGGAGTGATAAATGAAGGACCAAGCATGCAATTACTATCAAACTTTACAATGTATTCATATTAGGGGACAAACAATTCAACTACAAACACACTCCACTCACACATACACTTTACCAGAGAAGGAGCTCGGCAGAAGGGAAGAAAAAAAAAAACGGTGGAAAAAAAAAAAAAAAAAGAGAAAAAGAAAACAAAAGGAAGGAAGAAAAAAGAAAAAAAAAGGGAGGCATTTTCATTCAACCTTCAAGACTTCATTTTCACCTTCAAGAGGTAAAGCAATACCCATTTATTTGAGATATGATGTTGATTTTAGGGTTTTGATTTTTGAGTTAAATGCTAGATTTTGGATGGATTTATAGTTTATTTGAAGATATTGAGCTAAATATTCAAGTTTGGTTGAATTCATTGTGGTTACATGCTAGGGTTTGAAATAATAGTGGATTAAATTCATGATTTGGGCAAGACTAAGTTATTGGAGCCTATATTAAATCATTTCATGCTTAAATGCTTAATTTGGTGATGTTTATTTGGAGATTAAATTACCCATGTAATTAAGTTGAAGAATTAGTCCATTACTAGTTTCTTGGAAAGGGGTTTTGGGGTCTATGAGCATTCCATTGAGGTATTGGTTAAATAAAGGAGATATTAGTTATAATGAAGCTATATTTCACATAAGAGAAGGTTGGTTGGATGTAATGTTGGAGGCGTATGAAGTTTGTGGTTATTGTATAGGATGTTATTTCATTTTGGGCATTTGTTAAATATTTGTAATTATTGGAGTTGATCCAAGGTTTTAATTTAATTTTCAGGAGGCGACACGGAGATTGGCCAGGCCTATCAGCCAAATTAGGTTTCAGTCACAATCTCTGTGAGTGGAGAAACTTATTTTTCCTTAAAGTTAAATTTTAATATTTAATGGCATAAATTTTCCATACGACTCATGTTTTCAATTAAGTAGACAAGTTACAGAAATTATTACTTTTCGCACATACAAGTTTAGAAGCATGATTTTAGACTTCTTCTTTTAAAATTTCAAGTTAATCAAATTATAAATTTAGTACATTATTCTATAAAAGAATTTGTTACATGCAAATTATTATTGTGAAAAACCATCAGAAAGTATCCAGGTGATATTACCCGCTCTGCACTGATGTGAATTCGTTTTCACAGTGTATGACCATATTATCAGATTATCAGAGGTCTTTGGGATCCACTCTTGTGCACATATAGGCTTTGGGCCGTGTACTAGGGTGGTTTAGCCTTTGGGGCAGTCTATGCGCATATGACACAGTTTATCAGATTATCAGCTTATCATATTTGAATGGCTTTGCATTGTACATCGAGAATACTCTGTACTTGAGTAAAGTTGTTCATTGGGTACACTTTGATATGATTCTTTTCAGTACAGTATGATATATTTATTCATAGAAAAATATTTCAGGTTCTCAGTACAGTTCAACGAATTTTTAGTATTATCAGACAGTTATTTCAATTTATGCCATGGTTTCAGTATTTATAAATTCTCATTTCAGCTAGATGTGCTTTTCAGATAAGTAAAATCTTTTCTTATGTCAATCAAAAGTTATAGTTACAAAACAAATAATGATTTTATAAAGAATTATAAACGAGAAAAGTATGACTAGTTTTCAAACACTCCACTCACTGAGTTAAAATCTCATATTTTTGTAACATTTCTCCCTACTAGGATACTTTTGAGTTTTGAGAGGAAGTTGGAAAGCCTGCCAAAGACCCAAAGACCATTTAATTGTATGTTCCTAGTCTTCATCATTCTTTTGGGATCCATGTATATATATATTTAACTCGGTCCATTCTCGAGTTATTGTTTTGTCAAGTACTTAGTTGATTAGAATTATATGTTGATGTATCAAATGTAAGTTGAATGGATGATATGTAGTAAGAACTAGATGGGCAGGCATAAGCTCTTTTGACTTTTGATATGATGATGAGAAGGGATATGGATCCCCAGTATTTTACATGTGGTTGTTTGAGGATTTGTTGATTTTGTTACAGGGAGGTTATATCCAATATTTAAAGGGAACTCTGTCAATTTTTTTTTTTTTAAAAATCATGGGGTATTACGAGAAGTTTTATAGAATTTGAAAAGTTTCAGTAGCCTTGGTGGTGGGTCCAGTATCTAGCTGGTATTCATCATCGGCGCACGCCACGTCTCGGGTCCACATAGGGTGATTCGAGATGGGGTTGTGTCATTAACCCACCCAACATCTATAAATAGGAGAACCACCATTCTTTTTATCTCCCAGCTCGTGCGAAACTAGTAGATAGATAGAAACCGGTTGGTGAGAAGAAACTCAAGTTCAAAATTCAATAGTCCTTTCTAAAGATTCGGTTCTCCTAAATCATCTTTGATTATGAAAGTAAGAACTACTGATGATTTGAGGAGAATTTTTTCCTTTGCACTCAATTGAAAATTGATTGTTGAGGATCATAATTTTGGAAGGTTGAAGTAAGAAAAATCTAGAAACTTAGGGCTACGGGTAGCCCTTAACTTTGAAAAATTTAAGAAATGATTTTGAAATATGAAGCTTTCAGTAGCCTTAATCTCAGTTTGGATTCGGCAGTGTATGTAGATAATTCTTGATAATTCATCATAATTGTTAAAAGGGAAACTGCCAGAATTTGTAGTGTTGTTTAACCCTATGAAGTCTTTACTTTCCATGTTCAAATCTCTAAGGAAAAAGCTTGAAATTCAATGAGTAAAGTATATGTATTTATGTGCTTAGTTGTTTAATTTTAGATTTTCTTTATGATGAGTATATTGTGAATATAAGGGCTGATTACCTTGATGACTGTTATTAGCTCATAATATTGGATATGAAAAGAGTATAGTTTGAGATTTAGCCAAAAATGTTAGAGGAATTGAAAGATCGTTTGTATTTAGTTCACCCGTGGAGTTGTGTATGTAATTGTTGTAAGTAGAAAGAATTTAAAACCTGGATAGTTACGTATGCTAATTTTAAAGAGGGTTGATAACTAGAAACGTTAAAATTTAGGATGAGTTTCAATAATTGTTAGCTAATGATTTTATGTGATACGGATAAATCTAATTGTTGGCATAAATGGTATGATGATGAACATATGAGAAGATTAAATTGATGGTAAGAGTTTCTTGAGATATGACTTATTAATAGAAAGGATATTTTATTTAAACCGAGAGTTAAGAATAAGACAATTGGTTTAGTAAGTTTGAAGTATAAATATTATTGAATGAGATTAAAAAGGGGTTAGTGAGAGTGATGTATTAATAATTGTGTTACCGTGAATAAGGTTAAAGTATTAGAAACTAGAAATACTGAAATGTATTGTGTTAAGGAAACCGATATACATGCTTCTCATAGATTCCTTGGATAGTGATGAAATGTTATGCTAAGAATTTTGAATAAGGAAATATACAAAATCCGGGTACAATCTGTCATGTTTATGATTTATGTGGAAGCTTGGAAAATGTGATGATTTGGTGCTTATGGTTGTATTTCATAAAGAAGATGAAAGTTTTTGATGATACCATAATCCTTATGTGAACATAAGTTTGACTAAAAGTGTGATCTTCACGTTCTTAGTGTCTAGAATTATTTATGTACAAGTTGTGAAAATCCATGAAGAGGTATATGATTAATCTGCCATGTTATGTGCATAAAAGAAATTTTAAGTGTAGAGCAAATGGATTCCAATACTTATATGCATATAGTCATGTTTCTTATGGAGTAAAGAGCACGGGTCGCATACAAGTAATAAAGTGGATTTTTTGAGTCCGGATTGTCGATCCCACGAGGAATGTATACTCTAGATTATATAACTTTAATTAATTTAATTCTAACAACAAAGAGAAACACACAATTAAAAGATGGATTTTTATAAATTCTAAATTAAAGAACCTAATTTTAAACCAAATTAAAATAAGGAAAATGAAAGATAAAATAGTTGAAATTCATGATTTCACTTAACTCTCGCTTAAGTAATTTCTCAACACATGCAAATTAATAAATTACTCATTTACAATGTTAGACCCGATTTTACAAGCTTAGCTAATTACCTCTCTCGAGTGAAATCAACCCTAATCAATTGGTCTAACCTACTATATCTCTATATCGATTAAGGCCAAATCAATTGCATTAACTCTTAGTGAAAATAGCTCAATGGATCATCTAGGGTTTAAGGTATACCTTTATCCTTAACAAGAACCTAGAGCATTTGTTATTTGGTCTAAAATGCATAATATCTCTTGATTATCATACACTTCACAAAACATATATTTGGTGATCAATCAAACACATGGAATAATCTCAACAACAAACACACACGAAATAAGCTCAACATTAATAAACAAACATTAAAATTACTTAAACTAAGTTAAGCTACATCAATCATCCCAACATAAAATAACTAGCCCATTATATAAATATTGCACAAAAGTTGAGGTTTACGAAAATACATCACAAAATATAGAAATCAAAGATTAAAAATACAAGATAATGAAATAAATCACTTCCCTTGATTTTTGCCCCAAAATTCCTTGAACTTTGTTTTGAATCTTCACCTCACTTCTTGCTTCCTTGCTCCAAATGGTTGCTAGTAACTTAGAAACAAAAATAATTTACAAACTAAATTACAAACAAAACAAAAACAAAGAAAAGAAAAGAAAAGAAAAGAAGAAGAAGAGAAGAGAGAAGAGGGGGCTAGGGTTTGTCAAGAATTGAGATTTTTGGTGAAGTGAGAAGTGGGGTATATATACCCCCAAAAATCTGACCTAAAAAAAGTCCAAAAACGCGCCCCTTACGAGCCAAACACGCCCTTGACTCAAAATAAAAAAAAAACAGAAAAAAAATCGGAACTGGGTCAGCATTCAGCCACGCGATCTCGTGGCTGAATGCCTAGCGATCGCATGGTTAGGCTGCAGACTCTCGGGTTGATTTGTGACCTGATCTCGCGAGCGCGACCTGTGCTTAACCACGCGATCGCGTGGTTCAGCTGAGTGAGTGTTTGTGGTCTGTCCTTCAATTAATTGCCATCCAGGTCCTCCAAATTTTGGTCTTCTACAATTTAGTCCTCGAATTTTGGCTTTTATTACAAGTATGCCCATGAAATATTTGCATCGTTAGTCCCCAAACTTTCTGAGATGTTGCACTTAAGTCCCCAAACTTTTGATTTCTTTCGATTAGGTCCTTGGACATCAAATTTGCTCCTCTTTTAGCCCGATTTCACTCCAATCTTATCCATTTGCTTTCCAATTGAGGTTGTACCTAATTATACAAGATAAACGCAATATATAAGTAGATATTTGCTCAATTTGTCAATTAAATTGTTTATTTAAAAGCACAATAAGTGTGTAAAACACACACTTATCAGTGCACATAAAGGTGAAAAAGATATTATACATGCTTGATGAAATAGATAAGATAACTTATGTTGAGTGGCGAAAAATATGATTCTATGAGCTATGAAATTCAAAATTCAGAGGTAAAGTTTCTTAACCTCGTCCTTTAAACCAATGTTATCTTATATGCTTGTTTGTATATACTTTGCTCACTAAGCTTCATGGCTTATAAGTTGTTTTATGACTTCGTGTAGGAGACGGCTCGTGAACTATATAAAATTGTAGAGAGTTGGGGAGAGGTGTCAAGGGATGGCCACGAGTATCACATTGTCACAAGATACGAAGTTTGGGCACATTATCCATATTGGCCTGGCATATTCACAAGAGAGAAAGTTTACGAAACTGTGCATCTCTATGATGCATATACCTACGAGCCTTTGGGAATGTTACTTTTTATCTATTAATATATAGTAAGGAAGAAGTAAAATTTTGACTCTTTTGAATGTTTTAAGTTGTAAGTAATATGGAATGACTACAAGGTAACTAGTATGCTTGTCATGCCTTCTTTTGTTCTTAGGATGACAAGGCAGGAAAAGAAATGTTAAGAAAAATGTGTTTTGAAAATGAAAGGCTCAAAGGTGATCTTTCGGGCTATTTCACACCATATATAGCCCCTGTTTGTTTTTCCATTAAAAATCAGTTTTCTCGCATTACTCTACAGTCATTATATTAAAATACTATCTCAAAGTACTGGGGCTGGGAGAAGAATGATTACAGTGCAGAAGCTGTTAAAATTTTTTGGATTGCATTATCCTTCAATGACACACGTGGTGGCACACTGAAAATCAGGATACCAACCATTTGAGGACAAAATTGGAAAGTTAAAAAATCAGCCGACACTTTTTGCATCGACTTTAATTGCTGTGGAAATTTCTAAGTGAGGGACCCATGCTGCAATAATAGGATTTGATAGAAAACTTGTTAAAATGAAAAACAAACACACACATAATATGAAAAGTATGATTTCCTAAGTATAGCATGAACGAGTTACATTTAATTAATTTTCCTTAAAATCATTTATTAGACTTGTAATCAATGGATATATTGTAGTTGGTTATGTCAAATTCAAACCTTTAAAAGAAAATTTGTTTCCACTGAATGATACTAGTAGCTCGCTAAATTCTTAAAACAGTCCTAAGTTATGCTAGTAGCAGCACAAAATGAACAAAAACTTTTAAGGAACTTTTAATGCATGGCATAATTAGTCCAAAATATAATTTACTCAATCCTCATGAGAACGATACTTTGATTCACAATCCACTTTATTACTTGTGCGATCCGTACACTTGCAGTCGAAAATTAGCGCAACAGGTGAGAATAATAGAGGGAAAGGGCCAGATTTGAGTGATACACGAGCATAAATACATGAGGCATTTATTACTTAGATTAGGATGTATGATGACTCTACTTCAAGCAAAAACAACAATCAAGTTGACATGAATGAAGAATGGGTACGATGGTTTGAGCGGTTCTTTAGGGACATGAAGGATATGTTGGATAAGCTTGAGGGGAGAATGGAGAGGCAAGATCTTGGTAATTTATGTGGGGAATAACCTATGGGAGTGCCCAATTCAAGGAGGCAAGGTAGGTGGGAGCCTCGGGTTGAGAATGAAGATGAATATGGAGCGAATACTGATGTAGATGAGGGTACATTATTGGATGATGTGTTAGGAAGAGTAAAGAATAGATGAGTTAGTTATGAAAGGAGGGATAGAGATCTTGTGGAAGATAGAATTGATAGTAGTATGGGTAATATCAAAATGGTAATTCCTTCATTCAAGGGAATTAGTGATCTAGAGGCATACTTGGAGAGTGAAAAGAAAATAGAGTTGATATTTGATTTTTACAACTATTTGGAGGAAAAAAAGGTAAATGTCGCAGCACTTGATTTCATCGATTATGCTATTACTTGGTGTGATCAAGTAGTGACATCTGCGAGGAGGAATCGTGAGACATCTATTAGTACTTGGGAAGAATTGAAGGCTATCATGAGGAGGAGGTTTAGTCTAGTCATTATCTATAGGGAGTTTCACCAAAAAATTGCAAATTCTCTACCAAGGATCTAAGAGTGTGGAGGACTATCATAAGGAGATGGAGTAATTGATGATTTGGAAGAATGTAGAAGATGATAGGGAAGACAATGGTAGGTTCTTGAATGATTTGAATAGGGAAATAACTAATGTAGTGGAATTGGAACACTATTTGGAGATGGAGGATATGCTACATATGGCTGAAAATAGATAAAAAAAATTGAATAGGAAGGGGATAGCTAGGTATCCTTGGGTTCTTCGAGTTCTAATCCACCTTGGGAAAAGAAGTGGGATAACAACAAAGGAGATGAGGCTATTTCAAAGGTTATAATGGAGGTACTATGGGGGGAAGAGGAAAGTGCTAGAAAGGCCGCACCCAAGGTGGAATCCCAGCCATCTAGTAGTAGGGACATCCAATATTTGGGAAGGGGACACATCTCTTCTCAATGCCCAAGCAAAAGGGTAATGGTGTTGCGAGACAATGGAGTACAAAGCAAAAGTGAGGAGACATACCAGCATTGGAAGATGCTAATGATGGTGAAAAACTTTAGTATGCAGTGGGCGAGCTATTGGTGACGAGGTGAGCTCCTAGTGGTCAAATCAAGAAGTATGACTTGGAGCAACGAAGGAGAACATATTCCATACATGGCGTCACATCAATAGCAAGGTATGTAGTATGATTATTGAAGGAGGTAGTTGTACTGATGTGGCTAGCACCACACTTGTTGAAAAATTGGGGTTGACGTTGTTAAATCATCCTAGACCTTGTAGACTTCAATGGTTAAATGAATATGGAGAAGTTAGTGTGAGTAGAAGGGCGTTGGTGAATTTTTCTCTTGGTAGCTATCATGATGAAGTGATGTAGTTCCTATGCATGCCAGACACATTTTATTGGGAAAACCATGACAATATACTAGGAAAGTAATACATGATGGGTACAAAAATAGGTATAGCTTTACCAATGATGAAATGTCTATTACCCTTGTGCCATTAACACCGGTACGAGTTTATGATGACCAAATTAAATTGAAAAATGAGGAAGAAAAAGATTGAGAGAGATATAAAAGAAGGGAGATAAGGCCACGACCTTAGAAAAAAGAGGAAAGTCATATAAAGAAAGTTGGAACCACGATCCCAGAAAAAGGAAATGAGAGTAAAAAAAACAGAGGGTTGAAGTTCATACCCCAGAAAAATGAGAGGGAGTAGAGTGTGTCAAAAAGAAATTGAGAAAAAAAGAAAATGAGTTTCTTTGCAAAAGGAGGCGAGATCCGGAGGGCTTTCATTGAAAACCAATCAATGATCATGCACTACAAGGACTCCTTCCTTGCACTTGATGAAACTAAAAATTTCCTCCCTAGTTTGGCAACTTCTTTATTGAAGGAATTTGAAGATGTGTTCTCGGAGGACATGCCTAGTGAGTTTCCACCTATTGAAGTCATAGATCATCCAACTTACTTCGTACCTGGAGCAATCATTCCAAATTGACCGACTTACTGAAGTAACCATGTGGAGATGATAAGTGTATTTTGTACACTTATTTTCATGCTAAAAGTAGGATATTATATTGTTCTTTTAGAGTGAAGTGAACTAGTGTTACACCCGTGCGATGCACGGTCATTTTTTACTTACATATATCAAATTTATATTTTAATATATGAAATTAATATTTAATTAAAAATGAGAAATGAATGAAGACAATTAATTACAAAGGTATATTACACATACCTTAATTTTTTAAAATTTTTTTTTTACGGTTCATATGTTTATCGTTTTTAGAAATTTCTTTAGATATTTTAATTTGAATTGATTTAATACTTAAAATGGAAAATAAAAATTACATTTAAATAGAATTTGAAATAAGTAGAAAAAATAGATATATCTATGATATACGCTCAACATTTTATTCAAATGAAAAGGAAAAGAAAAATAAAAATAAAAATAAATTGATGAATGTTCTTATTTCATCTCTTTCATTTTCTATTTTTAAATAAAAATATTTATGTGATATCGACAAAGTTTTTTTTATTATTTTTACGAATTTCAAAAAAATTGTAATTAATTTTCAAGAGGGAAGACGGACCAAGAAATTTCGGGACTTGAAAAATGCAACTATTTAAAAATCTGCATTCAATTGGATAATTTTAAATCTGAATTTTGTTCAAAATGAATAATATATAGTGAATTAATACTATTAATTACCATTTTAGGAAATGAGTTTAATGATTTTTTAGAGAATATATACTTAAGCACCTGATTGAGACTCACTATTTCAAATTATGTAGTTCGTAAAAGTAAAATTTGGTACAATGAGCTATTAAAAAGTATGTTTTTTTTTTTATTTATATGTAGATTATTTTATTAATAGAATATGTTAGTTGAAAATGACTTTTTAAAAAAAATGAGGGTTTCAATAAAGTGTACTAAATAGGGGCCAATTATTATTATTATTATTATTATTATTATTATTATTATTATTTTACTAAGTTTCCATAATTGTAATAGTTAGGAACTTAAATAACTTACTACTTAAAAAAAAAAAAAACTTCAATGATCATTTGCATAACTATTCAATTTTAATGATTATTGATGTAATTAATCTTTTCAAAATATAATTTCTCAATTATCAAAAATAATATATCACTATCCGAATAGCATTATTAGAATTGATACTAACTATTTTATTACAATATTTGATATTTAAATTTGTTAAACAAATATTTCATTTCATATTTACTTTAACATTACAAATTAAATACATGTGGCCATACATGTAAATGAATGTAGCAAATTAAGTAACATGAAATGTTAGTTTTGATTAAATTTTAATGAATGTATATCACACATACATTTAACTTTATATATTAAGAAATCATCTATGCATCTCGATTCATAAAAGAAGAACGGTTGTTTTACTCACAAGACATAGTACTTCATCCATATGGAATTGATTTTTCAATAATCAATTTTTCTGAACATTCATTCTCAATCACACATTCTTTAAAAAAATTATTTTTTTATAATTTTTCATACTACTTTTTAACTATACATTCTAAAAAATCACTTTTTGACAAAAACAATTCTCAAAAAATCAAAGTCAAATAGCCAAAAATCGAGTAAAGTTGGAGATCACGAAATTATACGAAAAATCTTATACCCTATAATCATTAAAAAAATTTTAAAATTAAGAATGACTAAAAAATATTAATCATTCTATTGATATTATTAACTAAAAAGAAATCAAAGCATTAATTATTCAATATTAGTCTTCATTTAATAACTTTTTGTATAAATTATTTATAAGTAGCGCAATTTTTTACCACATATATATTTTAGAAAATATGATTTTTAATATTAAAGATGACAAATGATTTGACCATTATAATAATTAAAACACAATTTTTATAATGATGGCTACACATAGAATTTATAATATTAAGAACAACAAATAAATAAATAAATAAAAACACTAAATGATAACTTTTATACTGATAACTAAAAATATTTATTGAACTCATTTAGTATTAGTGTTAATAATAAAATTAAAAATGATTAAATATATATATATATAGACACACACACACACACTCTATAATTAAGGCATTAAATTCGTTCATATTTATTTAGATTTTGCATTCACATTTGGCATACATCCATTTTGCATTCATACTAATCCACTTTGCATTCAAACTGCTTAATTTTATGAGAACTTACTATATACGGAAACTGAAAATGGGCAAGAAATTGTTTTTAGAAACTACCCAACCTTTATATATTATAAAGATGCTATTAATGTCTTTGTTATTTGTTTATTTTTAAGAAATCATCCCAAAGTTGAAAGAATGAAGAAATTGAGGCGAATAACGAGAAAATGGATGATAAATGGATGCTAAATTACGTACATGGGAGGTGCATGAAGTCAATTGAGGCAAAAAAATAATCTAAGGCTGTGTTTGATTTGCTTCCAATTCCAGGGAAAAGAATTCATTTCCCTACTTTCTCCAATTTTGGCTGTTTGATTTGCAACATTTTCCCTGGAATTCAATTTCTAGCTTTGAATATTTTGCTTGTTTTTAAGGAATTCGTTTTCCCAGGTAGGTAGGAGGTTTTATTTTTCAGGTAAAATCTTGTTCCATTTTCGTTACGTTTGATCATTTTCGTTATTCTTAATTGATTTATTTTTCTCCAAAAATTAACATTATTATTATCAAGTGCAAATGTGTTAAAAAATGTTTTTTTTATAATTAAAATAGCTAACTTTTGTTTTATTTGGCATGGAAAATAATGCCAATCAAACAACAAAAGTTAGAAAATTTTCAACTTTTTTCACCTAGAAAATTAAACCAATCAAACACAATAAACTTCGAAGTTCCAGGATTTCAATTTCCTGGAATTCATTTTCTTTTCACCCAAATTCCACAATCGCTATCAAACGTAGCCTAATCAGAAAAAATCCGAAGTTTGGGGACTAAATTGATCTAATCAGATGTTGAAAGACTTGATGTGAAATAAAAGAAAGAGGACCAACTTACACGGATTGAAGATGAATGTTTAGGCCAACGCTTAAACTACACAATCGTGCCACATATTAGCGCGTGATCGTGCAAACGTTTCGAAATTATGCACGAGACTAGGGTTCCTCACTCTCCATATTACATAGCAAAACTCTACATATATAATTCTTGAGAGAACCAATTGGTGAGTGAAGGAGGATTGAAGATCATTATAACAAGAATATTATTCAGGTGATAAGCTCCAATTAATTTTTTTCCCTTATCTTTAACCATATTTCTAGGATAGTTTTCTTTATGTTAGGATCTCGATGAAACTTTAATTTCCAGATTTCATATTTTGATTATTGTTTGATTTACTGTAACTTATGGATTTGAGCAATTAATTAGAAGTTTTATTTCCCTACAATTACTTGATCACTAATTGTATAATTGTTGTGATGTTTTCTTAAGTTTGAAATATTAGAAATTCATTAGACATGTTTTAATTGCAATAAAGTTTGATATGGGATAGAAATATACCCCTATGCCATATGTTATCTTTCAAAGTGCTCACAAATCGTTAATATTTTTCTATGCGTTCGCATTCGTCATAAAAATATAGTCAAGGTACATATATAATTAAGATTCAATTCTTGTACGAAAGAGGGTTTTTTAAAAACAAAATAGGAACATTGATATTCAAAGTCCCATGAATTTTTGTCAAACGTTTGTATCAAAGCATGAATAATGAAAAAAATAGTGGACCTCGATTTTAGCATGTTTTTCTCATTGTAAGGCAGGGGAATTTGGTGAAGGTTTTGAGGCGATCGCACCTAACAAGTAGTTAACAGTTCTGACATTATTTGGCTTTGCACCTGTTGGCTTTGGTATTTCTTAACTTTATTATTTCAAAGTGGTTATTTTCAATTGTTAGTTTAATTCCAATCACAAAAAATTATAATTTTCTAGTTTCAGTTAAGGTTTGTAATCTAAAATAATAAATTGTCTCAATCATCATGGGTACGAAACTTGGACTCACAATCCACTTTATTACTTTTTCGATACACATTTGTGATAAGGAAATAGCTCAACAAGTTTTTTGCGTCGTTGTCGGGGATTGTTGTTTAAATTTATTTTTAGATTATTATCAGTAATTCAGACTTTTTATTCACTTTATTTATTTATTTCTATTTATTTATTTTATATTAGTTTTGGTCCATTCACTAATTCTTGTATTCCTTCTTAGATTTGTGTATGCAAAGTTTGAGAAACGGAGATCTTGTAGAAGTTGATCCAGAGATTGAGATTACTTACTCTCCATCATAGACTAAGAGAAGAAAAGGAAATAGATAAACAAAAATACGAAAAATAGAAAGCTATGGCAAGTAATAATCGAGTGATACAGGCAGATGAGCCAATTGACAAAGGGAATACGGTTGTTGGTGAATTTTTTATTCTTCAAATTATTAGAATCTCTTAAGCATTGTTTACCCACCTTTTGGTCATGCAAACTTTCAATTGAAAACCAATGTCATCAACATGGTTCAAAACGGGAAACAATTTTATGGAAAACTTGATGAGAATCCACACACTCATATTTTTATATTTTTGGAGATGTGCCAACACTTAAAATATCAAGGTGTATCAGATGATGTCACTAGACTTCGATTATTTCCATGTACCTTACGAGGTAGAACACTAGGATTGGTTAGATTCCCGTCCCATGGCAAGCATCACGACTTGGAATGATTTGGTCCAGAAATTGCACAAAAAACTCTTTCCACCAGTCAAGGTTGCTAAACTCAAACACGACATCACCAAATTCTAGTAGCAAGAGCTAGAAACATTTGATGAGGCTTGGAACATGCTTAAAAATATGCGTAGAAAATGTCCCAACCATGAGATCATAAAGGGACACCAAATACAATTCCTCTATATGGGTCTCATTCCCTAATAAAAGAGTTTGGTAGACTCCTCATCAAATGGTTCACTGACTTCTAAAACTGTATATGGGGCGCTAGAATTATTTTAGAGGATCGCAAACACTAATTCCATGTGGGCTTCTCACAGGCTAATGCAAAGGAAGCCAGCTAGGGTCTATGAAGTAGACAATATTACAACATTATTTATGTAAATAAACTCATTGGTGAACAGATAGAGAGCATTGCACAATCCAGCCACTGGACGAAAAATGCAAGGATGAGCTGTGAAGAATGTGGAGCAAATAATCTGACGATAGAATGTCTCATCTTGGCATGTGTAGTTGAGCAGGTTAACTTTATACAAGGGGGACAATGTCAACATAATCCATATTCCAATACGTCTAATCTGGGTTGGAGAAATCACCCTAATTCTGCATGAGGAGAAAATCAGCATAGTTTTGGATCACTTGTACCTCATTTTCAAAATTAGGAGAAGAAGCCTGCACTTGAAGAGATGTTTGTTAAGTTCATGGAGAAGACTGAGCAGTTTATTGGTAACATTGAGCAATTCATGGGTAAAACTAACCAATTTATGTGAAGGATAGAAACTACTCTACAAAATCATCCGGCTTCAATAAAAAAATTGGAGATATGGAGGGGCAAATAGCATAGGTTTTAACAAATAGAGCACCTGGCACACTTCCAGTAATATAGAAACTAATCCTAAGGAGCAAGTCAATGTAATTACTACTCGAAGTGGCGTTCAACTTCTAGAAATTCTTGTCAAAAGACCGATTGCAAATAAAGGAAAAGAAGCTAAAAAGAAAAGAAAAATAGGTTGAGGTGACTGAAGGAAAATATGAGATAAATGGAGAAATGGATTAGATGAAATCAACAATTAAGCCTTATGAAACTCCTTTTTCTTTTCCACAGCAGTTGAAGAAAAATATTGAGAATTAGCAGCTCAACAAATTCTTAGAAATGCTTAGAAAGTTCTACATCAATATACAATTCATCGATGCAATAAGGCAGATTCCAAGCCACTCAAAGTTCTTGAAAGGGATGATCTCTAAAAAGAAGAAGTTTGAAGGGTTCGAGATAGTATCCTTAACTGAGGAGTGCAGTGTAATATTGCAAAAGAAGTTGCCATACAACCTTAAGGATCCATCCAGGGATTTTTTCCATACCTTGCATTATTTGGTGATTTAAAATTTAATAAAACTTTGTGTGATTTTGGTACAAGTATTAATTTAATACCCTTATCTGTCTATAGGAACCTAGGATTGGGAGATCCAAACCCATGTCACTCATATTGTAGTTGGCCGATCACTCAATTAGACATCCATATGGGATCATTGAAGATGTTTTGATAAAAGTGGACAAATTTATATTTTCAGCTAACTTTATGATCATGGACATAGAGGAAGATAGAAAAATGTCTTCGATTCTAGTTCGACCTTTCCTTGCAATGGGAAGAGCCTTAATCGATGTGGAAAAAAAGAAAGGTAACATTTAGAGTGGAAAATGAAGAAATGACATTCGATATGACACAAATGGAAAATTGATATCCACTTCTTGAAAACTGCTCCAAAATAGAGGTTGACACACAGTATGGCCATGGGGAAAGTTTTTAGCACAATGTCAAAGCAAAGGACAATGCCTCAACATCTTGTTTCATGCCACCTTGAGGATTTTTGCGGAAATTCTATCTCTAAACTATAAATTAAGTGCTTATTGGGAGACAATCCAATTCTCAAACCCTTTTATTTAATATGCTTAATTTACTTCTTTGATATTTGCTTGAGATCATAGTTGTAGGATTGCGTGCATACTGCTTGCATGTTTACATCTTTGATATATTTTATTGATTTTTAGTTCATTGGTTAGTTTATCATGATCACTAGCACACACTAGAGCCCAAAACATGAAAACAGTGTTGGGAGGTAGGTGTTGAGCATCACAAACTTCATCGAATTCGAAAAAGTTATGAAAACAACTTGGAGTTAAACTTTCTGTTTTACCAAAGGACCAAATGATTTCTCCCAAAATCAACGTGCGATTAGGTGGCCACACATAAATATAGTAGAAGTTATAGAAATTGACCACGTGATCATGCCAAGGTGCACTACGAAATTGAGCGGTTTAATTCGGGCAAATTTTTTAGTTTAAACAGGGCGAAGGTTTAATTCAAAATCACAACTCTAGGCACTCTACTCCCTCAAATCCTTCCAAAATTTGAAATTCAACCACTCACTAAGGATTTCACTCCACATTGAGTTCAAAATCAATGTGAAAATAACTTTGAAATCGGATTCAAGTAAGTTTTCTTTATATTCTTGGAGTTTTTTAAGAAATGTCCTAGTTTGGGAGTGTTTTTTTTTTTTTTTGTCAATATCTATATGGTGTTTATGCTACTAATGTCAATTATTTCTCATATGCAAGGAATACACTAACTGAAAACATCTCAAACTGAACAAAAGAAAGTGGTTGAATCATACAAGAGATGTCAACGAGAGAAGCTCAAATGATTGCACCGCACCTATAAACCCGGGAAGTACTTGACCCCTCGTCTTTGTATTTTTTATAATTGTTATATCTATTTATTATACATTGAGGGCAATGTAGTTTTCTAAGTTTGGGATGAGTGTCTCATTCATTCGCTGTTTTACGTGTGCATTTCATTTGACTTTTGAGATTTAAAAAAAAAATCGAAATTTCAAAAGTTTTGTTGATTTTTTTTATGCCTATGATATTATTCTGATAAAATATTTTGATTTAGTAGAATAATGGGCAACATTTGAACTTGATTTTCCATTAGCCATTTATCCATGTTAGACTTTATGAATAATAAGTGTAATTTATACACTTACTTGTATGTCAAAATTAAGACATTATATTTTCTTTTGAGAATAAAATTTACTTAATTTGTTCTTATTTGTTTATATTTTCGATTTAATCCAAATATCAAGAGAATGAAGCAATTGAAGAGAATAAAGGTCAATTAGATGATAATTGAAGCTAAATTACACAATTGAGAGTTGATGAGGTCAACCAGGAAACATAAGTGGAGCTAAAGTAGAAGAAATCAAAAGTTTGAGGACCTAATTGAAGATATCAAAGTTGGAATGAGTTAATTGAGAAGATTCAGAAGTATGTGGACTAGATTGCTCAAATTAGAAGATAAAGGACTTGAAGTGCAAATAAAGAGTAGGGACCTACTTAAATGGATTAAAAGATGAAATTGCATTGGAAGGACATGACCTCGCAGTCGCGCCTGAGACAACCACCTGATCACGAGGCTGGTTTAAAAATCAATAGTGCCGAACTAATGTAACCACACGATCGCACTTATTTTGCCTACGCGGTCGCACCTCTTTACGACTAGGCTGCGTTTTGGGCTTTTCGCACTGATTTTGACAGTTTTCCTTAACACCTGTTTAAGGAACATGTGAGGTACAAATTTGGGACTTTTGCACAACATCTCTTCCACATAATTCAACGTTTATAATATCAAATTCTTGGGAGATTATTGGAGAAAAAGGCTTGGGAATTGAAGATCAATAACGAGGAAACGATTCTTTGTGCAAGATTTCCTTTCTCTTTATTAATTTGATAAACTCAACATATTATTTTGTTATATTTTTTGCATTTTTAACTCTTTTGCAATGAACAACTAGATATTTAGTTGGAACAAATGATGTAGCCTAATTAATTACTATTAATTTCATAATTCAAGTTTTGCATATATATTGCATCTGTTGATTTTATTTTGTGTTTAATGCGTGAATTAACCGGCTACTAATTCATTGATATTGTGGATTTATTTCATAATCTCAGAGGTAAGTTAACAATCTCGATCGTAGAATAATATCCGGTAATGAAATAAAAAGTAGAGATACACTTTAGTTATTATTGCGGTCATTATTTGAGTTCGTGTCTCAAGCACCTAATTAAGGAATTTGTACTGATATGTGGTTGACTTAGATAGATTTTGACTTAAAGTTGAGAGAGAATTTTCAATATGCATTTGTGAATTCGATCAAGCATATTATTAGTAATAAAACCTGAGGTTTGGAATTAGAAGTATTAATTATGATGAAATCGTGAGTTCCAACACTTTTAGCACGACTATAGATTTTCATCTATTTATTTCTCTACATTGCTTTTAATTAGAATAATTGTTTATTTTTGTTTTAATCGAAAATCACCATTCGTCTATTCAAATAGAGTTTAGAGCTAACACATTTTAGTACTTAATTACAATCATCGTGGGTAGGATACACGGACTGTTTGATTTACTATATTACTTGTCACGATCTATAAACTTTGCACATTGCAAAGTAAGTTAAGAAGTTTTTGACGCCGTTGCTGGGAATTGTCATATTAATATCGATACCAATTAATTTTTTCTTTAGTTTGAATTTATTTTAATTCTTTTTGTTTTAGTTGATTTGTTATTATTTTTAGTTCATGTTAAGAAGTTCTAAAAGCTACAAATTGTTTCCTTTTGATTCAAATATTGAATGCACTTTCAGATAGAGGAATCGACAACAGTTGTAGGCATCATAGCAACTAGATATAAAAAATGGCAGAAGACCGAGTCCCTAATGATCCCTTGAATCCAAATCACCAACCAGGTGATGTGAATAGTCATCAAATCTTGGGGGACAAACTTTGAGGGAATATATAATTTCCCCCCAGTGGGTAATATTATGACATGCATGGTTTCGTCGACGATTTTAGCGAATAATTATGTAATAAAAACATCATTGATTTCATTAATTCAACATACGACGGTATTCCATGGTCTACCTTCTGAATATTCCCATGCACATCTAAGAGATTTCCAGGAAATCTGTGATATTTAGCGAATGAATGGAGTTCCAACTAATGATGTTAAAATGAATCTCTTCTCCTTCTTACTAGTTGACAAAGCAAAAGATTGGTACTATGCACTACCAACCAATTCCATCACATCATGGATGATATTAAGTAAAAAATTTGTTGGTAAATTCTTTTCACCTGGCCGCATGTCAAAACTCAGGAGAGAAATTTTGTCATTCAATTAACTCCAATGAGAATCCATTTTCGAAGCATGGGAGAGTTCAATGAGACAACAACGTCCAACTCATGGGATAGCTAATTGGATTTTAGTCCAAACATTCTACAATGGATTGACATATGACAAGAAAAGGCATGCAGATTTAGTAGCAGCAGGATCACTCAATGACATGACATGTGAAGAAGCACCTGAAATTTTTGAGAAAATGGCAGCTAACAGTTATCTGTGGTATTCTGACCGTTCAATGCCAAAGACTGGTGCAATTCATGATGTAGATGCGATTGCAGCACTTAATGCAAAATTTGATGCTTTGGAAAAAAATTGGCAATCTAAATAAATAGCCAGTACATGCGGTTCAGATAGATCTAGACATCAATGTCAGCCAGTTATTGAACAAGCTATTTTTGTTGGAAATAATCATAGGCAACAGGGGGTCCATATTCTCAAACGCACAATCCTATCTAGAAGAAACATCCAAATTTCTCTTGGTCAAATAATCAGAATGTCCAACACCCTTCGAATCTCTGACAGTCACAACAGGTAAAAGTATTTCTAAGGAAGATTTGATTTTATAGTTGTTGTAGAGTCAACAAGCTGAAATTAAGGAATTAAAAAGTTGGATGGGGGCAGTAAGCAATAAATCGATTGGAAAGATCACAAGGGCAATTTCCTAGCAACACTAAAACCAACCCAAGAGAGCATGTAAACGCATTAACAACCAGAAGTGGGATTCAGTTGCCAAAAATCTAGTGAAAAGGCCAGATAAATTAAAAAATTTGGCAAAGGTAGCTTAAGAAAAAGAAGAAAAGTCTGAGAAATGAGGAGTAGATAGTTATATAAGAAAGAGAAATTGAGAAAGGAACAACAAATTGAAAAATCAAAGTGAAGCCTGAAAAATTTGCAGATACATCTCAACCTCTTGACAAAGCATGTATGTTACCAATTTCCTATCCTCAACGAGTGATGAAGCACCAGCTAGAACAACAATTTGGTAAACTCTTGGAAGTGTTCAAGAAACTGCACATCAATATACTATTTGCAGATGCTTTGACTCAAATTCCGCTTTACCTCAAGTTCATGAAAGAGATGTTATCTAAAAAGAGGAAGCTGGTTGAATTTGAGACTGTAGCCTTAACTGAAGAGTGCAGTGGAATTCTACAATACAATCTGCCACCAAAACTCAAAGATCTAGGGAGTTTCTTTATCTCTTTTCATATTGGTAATTTTAATTTTTACAATTTTTTGTGCGATTTAGGGGCAAATGTTAATTTAATGCCTTTTTTTGTTTACAAGAAACTAGGATTGGGAGAGCTAAAACCAACAAACTTCACATTGCAGCTAGCTGATAGATCAATAAAGTATCCGTATGGAATAATAGAAGATGCTCTAATCAAGGTGGATAAATTGTTCTTCCCGGATGACTTTGTGATTCTTGACATTGAAGAGGATAGTAGAATGCCCCTCATATTTGGTAGACCTTTCCTTACCACTGGACGAGCCTTGATAGACGTTGAAAATGGAGAGATAAGGAGGGTGCAGGATGAACAAGTCACTTTTACTGTCACTCAATACTCGAACAAATATTATCAACTAGAAAGTTACTTCAAGGTGGAAGAAGTAGTACAGAAATGAGATGAAAGTTTGAGGCACGAGAAAAAGTTAGAGGAAGCTCAACTCACAAATCATGAATTCATCAAAGTGAGAAAAAAGGTTGAGAAATAAAAGTGAGAAATTGCAAACAATGCAAAGCATCAAGAGCCTCTTTTTTGCCACCATAATAAGAGTTGCCAAAAAGTTGGGCTTAAGACTACAAACGTAACGCTTATTGGGAGGCAACCCAATCCTCTTACTTTTTTTCTTTATTTGCTTTATTCTTAGATTTTTAGTCTTGAATATATCCGTAGTGCATGTTGACATGAGTTTGCATTACACTTAGTATTAGGCCTTCATGCATTCATTTTGTTCCACATTTTGTCCTTAGTTGCATTTTTGTCATTTTTGGTCCATTACACACAAATCATCATCATATTCACTAGAACAATTTTAAGCCTTGAACATGAAAATACTGTTTTGGGGGGACATGACACATGTCACGAGGTGGTTTGGGGGGTTAAAAATGGATTTTAAAAATCAAAATTGGAAAAATTTTGGACTTCTGGCTAGACTACCCCAAGGTCGTGCAGCTTCTAGCTTGCTCGATCGCGTGAACTTTGGAATTCAAAAATTCTCTATACAATTTTCCCACGCGATCGCCAGGTTTTACCCTGGGAGTTCGTACAGACAGTTTTTGGGCAAATTTGGCAGTTTAACACAGGGAGTTGGGTTATTTTCGAAAATCATATCATCATTTAAAATTTTCTCTCCCAAAATCACCCCAAATCGATCTTTCACCTAAAAAACAAGTTCCAACATTGCACTGAGGCAAAATGCATAGCTTTCATCATTTAAAATTTTTAAACCGGGTTAAAGGTAAGTATTTCAAAAATAATGGGATTAATTCATGAAAATCATATGTGCTCTAGTTATTTGAATTTTTTTGTGTTTTTGAATTGATTGAGATGGGTTTATGCTAGAATTCGGTTTATTGGAATTGTGATTATAGGTGAAATTGTTTTTGGATTGATTCAAGTGCCCAACTCTTGTGATTACCACCTAGAACTTGGAATGCACATAAGGTATTCGATAATATTTTTCTATGAGTTCTTCTTCGAGTTTTTGCAAATATTTTTGAATGATCGTCTTTAATACTTGTTATACATCATATGTTCATCACTTATTCATATTTTACACTTATTTAAGGCATAGAACTCGAATTTGACCTCATGTGCACTTCATTGCTTCGTGTGCCGACATCACTACAGTGATGTGGGACAAAACTGCTTCATGTCACCTAATTCACAACACCTTTTCCCAACCTTAACAACCTCTGATTGCTTTGAAATTTTAATATGTTGTAGGCCAGGTTACATAGCTTCACATTCACGGAGATTACTCGAAAATTTTTAATTTTTCCAGGCGATGTCAGGGACAGAAAATCAGCAGTTGCACATATTCTAAAATTCATTCTTTTACTTTATCTTAGTTTGGGGTTATCTTATCGTTTTGTTTCAATTTCTATAAGGTGTTTATGCTACTAGTGTTTATTTTTTCTATAATGTGCAAGGAATTCACCCTTAGAGCACCTTGAGCCGAACAAGGAAAAGCAAGAAAATGGTTGGATCATCCTAGCAACATCAAATGGAGAACCTCAAGTGATGACACCGCATCTCTAAACCCGGGAAGTACTTAACCCCTCTTCGTTATCTTGTGTTTATTGTTACATTTATATGGAATACATTGAGGGCAATGTATCTTTTAGTTTGTGGGTGAAAATCTCATTCATTTGCTAGTATCTATGCATTCATTCGATTTTTGTGGTATTTATATGAAAAAAAATATTTGAGATTTTTCAAAAATTTTGTTGATCTGTTTGTTTCCTATGATATTGTGAGGATTAAATTTTTGCTTTACTTAAAATTTTGGACAACATGTGAAGTTATTTTTCACTGAACTGCTTATCCATGTTAGACTTGATGAAATTGAGCACATAGCCATGATCAAACTATTATTTGTGTAGGAATGGTTAGTATAAGTATGCATGGACGGGTTGAGGGTTTGAAGTTCTTAAAACTGTACCTTAGATTGAAAGGACTTTTAGTCAAGGAGTATAAGCCAACACTAGCAAAATATTGATATAATTATCATTATTCTTTTCGTAGCCTTTTTTTACTCGAGCAAGTAAACTTTTATGGGTGTTAAAACCTGAATTAATCTGAGTTGGGAGTTATTAGCCTAAAACTTGTTACATGAGTCAATTAGAAAGCTTAACGGAGAGAAGACTTACACATAATACGCATCACTTTTATTTGTTGCCTTTGTGACTTGATAATTGAGTCTTTAAGGGTTCTCAGAATTTGGTGCCCTAAATTAATATGAATTGGGAGTCACAGACCTAAAGCTCGTTACAGGGGTCATAAGAAAGCAAATTAGAAAAATATTTTACAAATATGAGAAAATAAAAACAAAATTAAAATAAAGTTCTTAGTAAGCGCTTTGAGACTAGGGGTGTAAAATAGGGAATAACTCACCATCCATTCTTTTATGCACACTTAACTAATTCTGACTACCTTGTATGGAAAAATATAATATACAAATGTTTAGAAACCACAATAGAAACAACATCGGAATTGGAGAGAAAAGAAAAAGGAGAGATCAAACATGAGAGATGTAAGGAATACCAAAAGAAAATCATGGTTTGACCAAATGGATTTAGGCTTTACTGCAGATTAAACCACACTATTTTAGGTATATTTTTATATGGGCATGAGTTTGATTTTGGTTATTCAAACACACACACGGAAAGTTGAGCATAGGATAAGTGAAAATTTTCTTTTTATGTTGTTCAACACTCTTTTCTAAAGTGTTTTTTATTCGAACCTGAGGCATGTGGAAAGCAAGTTGACTGTTGAAAAATATTTTCTATTTGAGTTTGTTATATATTTATATTTTAGTTCTACTTTGTTCGAGGACGAACAATTATTCTAGTTTGAGGGTATTTGATAAGTGCATTTTATAGACTTATTTATATGTTGAAATTAGGATGTTATATTTTTTTTGAGAATAAATTCTACTTACTTAGTTATTATTTGTTTATATTTATGACTTAATCACAAAATCAAGAGAATGGAACAATTGAAGTGAATAAAGGTCAGTTGGATGATAATTGAAGCTAAATTGCACAACCCGGAGATGATGAGGTCAATCGGGAAACATAAGGGAAAATAAAGTGTGAGATATCAAAAGTTTGAGGACCTAATTGAAGATATCAAGAGTTGAACTTTTCGACTGGACCGCTTTTTGGGCTTTACACGCTGATTTTGATAGTTTTTCCTCCCTTTTCGACTAGTTAATTACTATTAATTTCATAATTCAAGTTTTGTGTATATATTGCATGTATTGATTTTATTTTGTGTTTAATGTGAGAATTAATTAGCTACTAAATCAATGATATTGTGGATTGTTTTCATAATTCGAGAGATGTGTTGTAAAGCCCCGAGTTCCGTAAAAGCAAGGACACCACATCGTCCTTCAAAACTAACTTTTTAAATAAAAAATTATAGGGTAAATAACTAAATTTTAATTATCACATTTGTTATTTTGAAATTTGTAACAGTAACTCAAATTTAAATAAATTTACTTGAAAGAATTCATGAAATCCTAAATCTCGATGAAATGAAATAACGAAGTTCAACAAACATGACTTTAAAAAAATAATTTCTATTAATGATTTGCCATCATTTCCCTCATTTGCCACCGTCTCTGAAATCCGCAATTGTTGTTAAAATAATGAGGTGAGCATTTCGAAGAAATACTCAGTTGACTCATCGCCAATAGTTAATTTACTAAATAATTGAACACGTAGTTATGCAAATAATACAGTGACATTCTCATCATAACCATAAGCATCACATAGTGAGTGCAAATGAACATATTCTTGTCTTGTCTCATGCAATAAAACATATAAGCTATATGACATGCATAACAACATCAATTTCTCATTTTATCTCATAAGAGATATTCTTGTCTTGTCTTATGCAATTAAGCATATAAATCACGTAAATTCATATAATACATGCAATTATAATTTAAACTATTTAGTGGGGGCGAGTTTACCTCAAACTTTACGAGTTCAAAAAGGTGGAGCGGGAATAGCACATAAATCTCTTAATTCACCAAAAGCTTCGTCTAGCTAAAACAAAATTAAATTTCTTTAGTATTTTGAATTTTAAAGATTGAAGTAACAAAAATAACATTTGGGGGACTAAATTGTAAATTTAAAGAAATTGGAATTTAAAAGTCAAGGGCTGAAAATATCTTAAAACTGCAAGGGTTGACTAAAACATTTTTAAAAACAAGAGACTGAAATTAAACACTTTCAAAGCAGAAGGACTAAAATAAATATATACTTCCAAACCTTGAGGTTCAAAAGGAAATTTTAAAAAAACTTTTCAAATAATCCCTCTCTCTCTCTCTCTCTCTCTCTCTCTCTCTCTCTCTCTCTTATTTTCGGCAGAAGAAAATAGAATAGAGGGAGATGGGGACGGGAGGCCCTCAAATTCTACTGTCGGTGGAAGGATTGGCGACAACGCTACTGCTGTGGTGTGGCACCGGTGCGTGGGTAGAGGTGTGTGAAATTTGGGGCTTGGTTTTATGCAATTGAGGTCGGTAGTTTGAACATGGGGTTGTGGTTTTTTTTTTTTTTTTTCCAGATGTTAAGAATCAAGTGTAAAAAGACGCTCAGTTGGGAGATTCTTTGAAGAATAGTCTGGTGGTCGAGGCAAGTATCTTGGGTAATTTTATTCTTGGTTTTGGGTTTCGATTTGGATGTTAAATTGAGGGAGGTCGAGATGGGCAGTGGTGGTCAGAGGTGGTGTTTCGGGCAGCTGTTACGATTTGTGTGGTGGTGGTTGCATGGGTTCAATGTTTCAGATTGAAATGATGGCTTGAGGCTCGGGTTTTGAAACATGCAGTTAGAGGTGGTGGATTCAATTTTTTTGTGTAATGAACCTTTTGTGAATTTGGAACTCCTCACATTTGTTGGTGGCAAGAAAATCAATGTTCCAGCACCAACATATGAGTTTCGAATGTATGATCTCGTGCCTAAGTCAACAGAAACGTAGACCCGCTCTGATATTACACTGATAAGTGTATTTTATACACTTATTTCTATCCTAAAAGTAGGATTTTATGTTTTTGTTTAAGAATATTTGCTATTTATTTAGTTAGTATTTGTTTATATTTCAGGAAAAACCCCAAAGTCGAGAAAACAATAGATTTGAAGCAAAAAACAAGTCATTTGGATGATAAAAGAGCTAAAGTGTGAAAATAAAGATTTGATGAAGTAAATCAAAGGGAAAATTGGAAGAAAAGTCAAAGAAAGAACCAAGTTGGAAGAAATTAGAAGTTCAAGGACTAAAGTATACAAATCAAATGAAGAAGGACCAAATTGAAAATACTCAATGATTGATTTGGACCATGATACGATACTTGAAGATTGATAGGAGTCAATTGGATGCAATTAAAAGTCAAAAAGGAATGGAATGTGATAAGAATATTACCATATATTCATTCCAATCACACAAGATTTTCGGCAGATTTTTAGTCCGACTTTAAAACCTAATTTCGGGGTAGTAAACATTCGAATTGGGAAAATAATATGTCATGAAAATTGTATTCCTTTAAGTTATATTTATAACTCAATTTGAATCAACTAAATAGGATAAGGGAATAGAAAGATATTGTCGAAATACTAAATGCTGTGCAGTGACAAAAAGATCTCCCGCGAAGGTAACTTTCCCGTTCGGATGGAACTCTTTTGGAAGCCAATTGGGACGTGATTTTCAGCATTCTTCTCTTCCAAGTAAGCTATACTTCGACCTAATCTATAAATACCATGCCTTAGGCACGTTTTTAGGGGTTCCCATTTGTCTTGTTTCATGCCAAAGCGCTGTCAAAGTGCCGAGGGATTCATGCCACACCAAGAACACAATTGAAGACCAAAGATCAAGGGATGAATAGGGTGACATCTATCCATTATTCTTGTGATTTTTATTCAATTATTTATCTAGGCTAGGTTTTAAATGTTAGAATTGTGATGAAGCATTAAATTCCAGATTTTATGTGTTACTTTGATGTTTAATTTAGTTAATTTATGGGTATGAGCAATTGATGCGTACTTTTCTTATTATGCAATTACTTGATCACTAATTTGATGATTTTAGGTTATGTTTTCTTAAGTTCGAAATATTAGAAATTCATTAGACTAGCGTCAATTGCCACAAAGTCCGATAGGGGATAGAATATATCCATATGCTTTGTGTTATCTACAATAATATTCACAGTTCTTTAATGCTTTCTTGCACATTCGAATTCAACATAGAAATATAGTTGGGTCGTGCGTAGAAATAGGCGTTAATGCTTGTCCGAAAGGGAATTTTAACAATATTAGGAATATGGATTTTCAAAACCACGTGAATTATCATTAGACAATTGGAGTAATGCATAATTGATGAAACTAATGTGGATTCTCAATTCTAACATATTCATTTTATAGTTTTTGCAAAACAAATTTTCTTATTCTTTTTTTTTTTTAGTTAAGTTTAAAATAAAAATTTTCAACTCAATCAAATTTCTTGTTCCGGTTAAGGTCCATAGTCTAAAATATAATTTGCTCAATCTTCATGGGAACGATACACAAACTCACATTTACTTTATTACTTGCGCGACCCGTGCA
This sequence comes from Ligustrum vulgare, assembly GCA_963555705.1. Classification (NCBI taxonomy): domain Eukaryota; kingdom Viridiplantae; phylum Streptophyta; class Magnoliopsida; order Lamiales; family Oleaceae; genus Ligustrum; species Ligustrum vulgare. Next base: position 32,644,547 of record OY743171.1, on the reverse strand, counting down.
CTTGCGAAGCGAACACATGCTGTAACGTCCCAAGTTCTGTAAAACCCGAGATGCCATGTTGTCCCCCAAAACTAACTTTTTAATAAAAATTTATTGTGGAAATAGCTAAATTTTGAACAACACATTTATTATTTGGAAATTTGTAATGGTAACTCAAATTTAAATAAATTTACTTGACATAATTCATGAAACCCTAAATCTCGATAAAATGAAATAACAAAGTTCAATAAACATGACTTTAAAAAAATAATTTCTATTAATGATTTTCCATCACTGCCCTTCATTCGACATCGTTTCCGAAATCTGCAAATGTTGTTAAAATAATGTGGTGAGCATTTTGAAGAAATACTCAATAGACTCATCGCCGATAATTAATTCACAAAATAATTGAACACGTGGTTATCCAAATAATACAGTGACATTATCATCATAATCATAAGCATCACATAGTGAGTACAAATGAACATATTCTTGTCTTGTCTCATGCAATAAAGCATATAAGTTATAACATGCATAACAACATCAATTTCCTATTTTATCTCATAAGAGATATTGTTATCTTGTCTTATGCAATTAAGCATATAAATTATGTAAATTCACATAATACATGCAATTATAATTTAAACTAATTAGTGGGGGCGAGTCTATCTCAAACTTTACGAGTTCAAAAGGTAGAGCAGGAATAGCACGTCAAACTCTTAATCACCAAAATCTTTGTCTAGCTAAAAGAAAATTAAATTGCTTTAGTATTTCGAAATTTAAAGATTGAAGTAACAAAATTAACATTTAGGGAACTAAACTGTAATTTTAAAGAAATTGGAATTTAAAAGTCTAGGGCTGAAACAGTATTTTCAAAAACTTAAGGGCTAACAAGAAATATCTTAAATTTGAAGGGTTTACTAAAACGTTTTTAAAGGACTAAAATAAATATATATGACCAAAACTTGGGGTCCAAAAGGTAATTTTAAAAAAATTTAACTTTTAAAATATTCCATCTCTCTCTCTCTCTCTCTCTCTCTCTCTCTCTCTCTCTCTCTCTCATTTTCGGCAGAAGAAAAGAGAGTAGAGGGAGATGGCGACGGGAGGGCCCCAAATTCAATCGTCTGTCGAAGGACTGGCGATATTGCCACCACCGTGGGGGTGGCGCCGGTGCGTAGGTAGAGGTGTGTGAAAGGGGAAGCTAATTTGGGGCTTGGTTTTGTACAATCGAGGTCGGTAGTTCAAACATGGGGCCGTGTTTTTTTTTTTTGATGCTAAGAATCAAGGGCAAAAAGAGGCTCGGTTGGGATATTTTTTGATGAATAGTCTGGTAGTCAAGGTAAGTATCTTGGGTAATTTTATTCTTGGTTTTGGGTTTTGATTTGGATGTTAAATTGAGGGAGGTCGAGATGGGAAGTGGCAGTCGGACGTTATGTTTTGGGCTGCTGTTGCGATTTGTGTGGTGGCGGTTGCATGGGCTCGATGATACAGATTGAAATGGTGGCTCAAGGCTCGAGTTTGGTGATTTTGAAATGGGCGGTTGGATGTGGTTGATTCGATTTTTGTGTGTAATGAACCTTTTGTGAATTTGGAACTCCTCGCATTTGTTGGTGGCAAGAAAATCAATGTTCCAGGACCAACATATGAGTTTCGAAGGTATGATCTCATGCCTTAGTCGAATGTGATCAGTTTGAGGGGAAAAATGATTCATACCAGAGAGTGTTTGAGCTGGTGTGTGTGTGTGTGTGTGTGTCGTGTGTGTGTGTGTGTGTGTGTGTCGTGAATGTAAAGTAGAGGGAGGTTTAATGTGTGTTGATTTGGAGTTATAATGGTAAGTTATTGTAAGAAAATTGGTTGATAGGAACTGGGGAAATTTGAGAGGAATTGAGGGACTGAGGAGTGATCATGGGATAATCTTGGGAAATCTAGAATTTTTTAAGCAACGTGTTAAAATTTCTGTGATGGAAATTGAGAAATTTAGGGAGTTGCAAGGAAAGTCAGAATCATTTCAAAAAGGGGAAGGATCGTGGAGTTGACGCTGTGAGAGTAGGTCGGGCACTAGCATTGGGCCAAGAGAGTTTGAATTGGGTTAAATTGAGATTGGACAACAACAACATTTAGATTAAAAGTTTTGAGCTAAAATAATTAAAACTTGGGCTTAAAATATGAATAGTGATCTTGGAACGCTTTTAATAAAATTGGAACTTTATGAAGATTTCAAATAAATTTAATTTCACATAATAATGGCTAGATGAGCTTGTTTTTAAATTAAATAGGAGAAGTCGTAGGTCTTTAAGAATTTTAAAATATTTTATTTACAAAGTAACGGAGAATTCCCATCGCTACATGTGTTAACAATCTAGATCTTGGAATAAAATTCGGAAATTGAATGAAAAGTAGAGATACCCTTTTGTTATTATTGCGATCATTATTCGAATTCTTGTGTGTCGTGAACTTAATTAAGGAATATTTTGGACCTTCAGTAGAGATACGTGGTTGACTTAGTTAGGTAGATTTGAGTTAAACTCACGAGAGGAATTTCAATATCCATTCGTGAATTTGATCAAACACATTGTTAGGAATAAAACTTGCGGTATTGAATTAGTAGTATTAATTATGGTGAAATCGTCTGTTGCAACACTTTTAGCATCACTTTAGAAAAACAAAGATTTTCAATTTTTATTTCTTTACATTGCATTTAATTAGAATAATTGCTTATTTTAGTTTTAATAAAATATCACCATTCGACAGTTCAAATAGATTTCAGAGCTAACACATTTATGTACTTAATTGCAATCCCCATGGGAACGATACTCGAGCTCTTTGGCCCACTATATTACTTGCCATGAACCGTACACTTGCGATACGCTTTGCACACTGCAAAATAAGTGAACAATGAACTTGAGCACATAGCCAATGTCGAATAATTACTTGTGTGAGAATATGATTAATATTTGTGGGGTAATTTTATGCAGTTGGACCTAGGATTGACTCTACAGTCCCTAACCTTAAATATATAGGAATCATGACCTTACATAGAAACAAAACTTTCTGAAGAACAGTTTGAGGGTGAAAAGATTAGTATAGGAATGCATAAATATTTGAGGATTTGAGGTTCTTGAAATATGCCTTTGGTCAAAGAGATTTTAGCCAACGAGTATAAGTTAGCACTAGCAACATAAAAAACTTCTTATTCTTCTCTTCATAGCCTTTTTTACTTGAGCAATTAAGCTTTTAAGGGTGTTGAAGCCTAGTACCCTAAATTAATTTGAGTTTGGAGTTATTAGCTCAAAGCTCGTTGCATTGGTTAATTAGAAAGCTTAAGTGAAAGATGACTTACACATAAGATACAACATCCTTTACTATTCTTTGTAGCCTTGGTGACTATAACCTGGTGCTCTAAAGTCATGTGACTTGCGAACCACCAACATAAAGCTCGTTACAGGGGTAACTTAGAAGAAAGTAAGAAAAGTATTGCACAAAAGACGAGGAAAAAAGAAAGAAAACCAGGAAAAAATAAAGTGCTTTGTGTAAGTTTTGAGATTAGAACTTTAGAGACTGAGGGTGTGGAATAGGAAACTAACTACTATAGATCTTTTATGCAAACTTGTCTAATTCTGACTAACTTGTGTGGGAAAATGTAGTATACTGATATTTAGAAACTGATGTTTACTAATTTCAAGTGTACAATATCGCATCTAAGTAATAAAGTGAAAAAAAAAAAGTCGAGTTATCGTCCCATTGAGATTATGATTAGCTACCAAAGTTATTCTAACCCTTGCTTTATTTGAACAATTAAAGAGTGAATATTTTTTGTGTAAACTAAATGATTTAACGAAAAGCAATTAAACAAGAAATCAAATTGTGTTTTTGTAATGAATGAATGAGAAGTTGGGATTTCACGATTTCACGTAGTCAATACTTTTAATTCCACCATTCCAGTTTTAATCTAATAATATGATTGATCGAGTTCACTTAAGTATATGAAATTCCTATCCCAAGTTTAAATCAACTCTACATAATTAGTCAATCGTGTTTCTAAACAGTAGGTTGTAATGATTAGGTGCATGGAACACAAGAACTCAATTAAAGATCGCAATAACAATAAATGTATATCTCTATCATTCGTTTAATTACGGGGTTTTAACCCTAGATCTAGGTTGTTAGCTCAACTCTTGAATTATGAAAACAACCCATTAAATTAATGGATTAGTGGTCATTTAATTCACGCATTAATCAATAAAACCATTAGATGCAATCTATACGCAAAACTTGAACAATATAGTTAGTCTCAACAAAAAGTTTAGTTGTTCATCATATTGGAATTAAAAACATAAAAAATAATAAAGAACAACATCATGAGTTTATTAAAGGAACTGGTAAAAGAACTCTTACACCAAGAAGTAACTTCCATGTATCTTCAACTCTCATGCCTTTGCCTCCAATTATCTTCAACAATCTTGATAGTAGGATGAAGAATTTTGCCTCTTGAGTATGTGTGAAAAGATCCCTTCTTCATGCATGAGAAGTTGTATATATAGGTTCCTAAGAAACCTAGGCAACATAAGACAAAAATTCCATACATGGGCCTGATCTCCCACTAGGGCAGGATTACTGTGCGGCCACACAGTTATAAAATTAGTGGACCATTTCAAAACGAATATGTTGGTTTGATGCTCGAATGCGCCGCCACCTAGTAGGGTTGGCGTGGTCACGCAGTTGACTTCTTCACCGCGATTTTCCATCTTTCAAATGTGTTGAAATAGGTCCTTGAACTTTATTTGCACATGAGTCCTTCATCTTCTAATTGCAACAATATAGTCCTTGAACTTTTGAATTGTTTCAATTCTTCTTCCCAACTTTGGTTCATCTTCAATTAAGCCCTTAAACTTTGATTTCTCACACTTAGCTTCTCTTGAGAGTCCCGATTGACAACATCAACATCCACATTGTCCAATTTCACTCTAAATGTCTTCCAATTGTGCATTATTTCCATCCATTGCTTCCTTCACATGAATTTGGGATAATTTCTGAAATATAAACAAAATAGAAAGCAATTAAGTAAAATTTATTCAAGAATGACAATGAATTATTCTAATTTAGATGTACAAGTAAGTGTATAAAATACTATCAGAAATCACATGAGTAGAAGGAACCTTGGGATTAGAGAGAAAAATATAAGGTTTTGATCATACATGAGAGATGAGAGAAAATAAATAGAAAGTCATTGTTTGATCACATGTGATTTGGGTTTTTATGCATTATAAGCCACACTATGTTGAATATATTTTTATATGGGTATGCATTTGACTTTGGCCATTCACACATATAATTTATATTACGTTGTTCAGCTTTCTTTTCTAAACCATAATTTTGATTTGAACTTGAGGCAATTGGTAGGCAAATTGACAAGTGAAAAATACATATTATTTGAATTTTCGTTCTATACTTTACACTAGTACAGACAGACTCATTCGCGCCGGTTGTATAAGATAATACGCGTCGGTTGTACGGGCAATGTATTTGGCAAGACGCATAAATTCTGGACTTTACGCGTCGGTTGTAAAACTATGCCTAAGGTGGTTAGTTCTACTTTGTTCGAGGAAAAACAATAGTCTAGTTTGGGGTGTTTGATTAGAGTATTTTATACACTTATTTTCATGCTAAAAATAGGATATATTTTTTTATCTTTAGAATAAATACTATTGATTTTTTTGTTATTTGTTTATATTTCATAAATTATCCCAAAGTCAAAGGAATGAAGCAATTGAGGTGAATAAAGAGCAAATTGATGATAAATGTATGCTAAATTATACACATGGGCAGTGCATGAAGTTGATTGAGGCAAAAAAGAAGCTAATTGTAAGAAATAAGAGTTTAGGGACTAAATTGATCTAATCAGAAGATAAAGGGGTTGAGGTGAAATAAAAGAACGAGGACCAACTTACACATATTGCAGGCCAATCCCTAAACTACGCGATCATGCCTTATATTAGCTTGCAATCCCGGGAACTTTTAGAAATTAGATAGGTAGTCCCAAAATCACATAACCACGCGATCGCTGGATCTTTAACTGCGCGATCTCATGCCTTTTCGACTGCGACGTAATTATGGGCTTTATATGCAATTTTTGTCCATCCTATCCTAATTAACCTAGATTTTGTCTACTTGTGTATATACATTGATCATTATGCACGAGATCATGGTTCCCCACTATCCGTATTACATAGCAAAGCTCTACATAATTATTGAGAGAACCAATTGACGCATTAAGGGGGATTGAAGATCATTACAACAAGAATATTATTCAGGTGATGAGACCCAATTTATCTTGTTGTTATTTATCTTTAATCATGTTTCTAGGCTAGTTATTTCTTTATGTTAGGATCTTGATGAATTTTTAGATTTCATGTTTAGATTATTCTTTAATTCAATGCAATTCATGGGTTTCAGTAATTAATTCCAAGTTTTATTTTCCTACAATTACTTGAACACTAATTGTATGTTGTGATGTTTTCTTAAGTTCAAAATATTATAAATTCATTAGACACATTTTAATTGCCATAAATTCCGATAGGGGATAGAAATATCATCTTTCTAAGGGTTCACAAATGTTAATGCTTTTCTATGTGTTCGCATATATCATCGAAATATAGTCGGATCACACAGAAATATGATTTAATTCTCGTTTGATAAAGGTTTTAAACAAAATAGGACCCTTGAATTCAAAATCCCATGAGTTGTTGTTAAATATTTATATCAAAGCATGAATGATGAAAAATAATAGTTGATTTTCAATTCTAACATGTTTTTCTCATTAATTTTTTTTTTATTTCAAAGTTTTTATTTTCAATTATTAGTTAATTCCAATACCCAAAAAAATTGATATTTTTCTAGTTTCAGTTAAGGGTTGTAATTTAAAATGATAAATTATCTCAATCCTCATAGGTACGATACTTGGACTCACAATCAAATCTATTACTTATTCAATCCGTACACTTGCGGTATGGAAATAGCACAACAGGAGACAAAGAAAGTTCAAAAACAAGTGGAGGAATTAATGAGCAAAGGATATGTAAGGGAAAATATGAGTAAATGTACCATGCCAGTGTTACACGTGTAAAGAAAGATGGTTCCTGGAGAAAGTGTGTGGATTGCACGGGCATTAATAATGTAACAGTAAAGTATCATCATCGTATTCCTAGGTTAGATGATATGTTGGATGATTTGCATGGATCAAGCATATTTATTAAAATAGAACTCGAAAGTAGTTATCATCAAATTCGGACGAGGGAAGAAGATGATTGGAAAACTGCTTTAAAACTAAATATGGACTGTATAAATGGTTAGTTATGTCATTTGGATTTACAAATGCATCTAGAACATTTATGTGTTTAATGAATCATGTTTTACATGCATTTATAGGTAAATTTGTAGTAATTTACTTTGATGAAAATTTGATTTATAGTAAGGATTTAATTTAGCATATAGAACACGTTAGATGCGTGCTTGTAGTTTTAAGACTAGAACAACTTTATTCCAATTTTAAAAAGCGTACATTTTGCATGAAAAAAAAGTTGTCTTTCTTGGATATGTGGTTAGTGCAAAGGGAATAAATGTAGACAAGGAGAAAATGAAGGTTATTAAAGAATGGCCAACACCTAAAAGTATAACTAAGGTTAGGAGCTTCCATGGTTTGGCAAGTTTTTATAGACGTTTTGTTAAAGACTTTAGCATAATTTTCACACCACTCACAAAAGTTGTCAAGAAAAGTGGAGGATTTAAGTGGGGCTTTGAACAAGAATATGCATTCTAATAAGTGTATTTTATACACTTATTTAAATGCAAAATTAGAATATTATGCTGTCGTTTGAGAATAAACTCTATAGATTTTGTTATTTATTGTTCAATATTTCAGATTTTATCCCAAAGTCGAGAGAATGGATCCATTAAGGTGAATATGGACCTATTGGATGACAAAAAGGACTAAAATGTGCAAAGAGGAAGTTGATAAAGACAATCGAGAATGTAAAGCAGAGCTAAAGTGAAGGAAGGAAGAAGGAATGGAAGGATCAAAAGGAAGACATTCAGAAGTTCCAAGGGCTAAATTGACTAAATCAGAAGATGAAGGACTTGTCGTACAATTAAAGGAGAGGGACCAATGTGTTAGGAATTAAAGATGAAAATTACAACAAAAACGATGAACCACATGATCGCGCACTATTAGATAGCTCGGTCGCGAGGTTGCACATGAAATGACAGAACCAAAATTTAGATATGCATGCAATCTCAGTCCTCTCTACCACGCATTCGTGTAGTTATCTAACTAGGCAAGACTTTCACTTCTTAAAATATGGTTTTGATTAAATTATTTCCAATTCAACTAAGATTCTTCCCCTACCTATATACTCGATATTTTACACGAATTAGGGTTTCTCTTCTCTCCTCTACCACATCACACATATATTCTTCTATATAATAAATTGTTACAATTATAACTAACCAATTCAATCCCACACACTACAGAGAAAATATTAAAAATGAGCTTATATCACAACCAAGTTTCTACCCTTTAATTTACTTCACAAAGAGTTGCAAGAAACTAAACAAGATACTAAGTTCACAATTTTCTCTTTTTAGTCACATATATCCGTCACACAATTATTTTACTTCTCAATACACATATATAGGTCTAAGAAACCCTAAAAACATGTAGAATTAGGGCATAAAAATATTTTGTTTCCTTCTTCACATGTTCTTTTCGTTCATTTCTCGGTTGGACGGTTGTTTCTCTTTGATTATGCACTGCCTTTTTCCTTCCTCACATGGCACATATACCAATTAATGGAGGAATGTAACCTAATGGGATTTTAATAAATTAAATCCCAATTTTCTTTTGTCTTGTTGGGTGCGGATTCTTTTCCTTTTCTTTCCTTAATGTGGTAATGACTGCTGACCAAGTTTATATTTGCACTATTTCACCTTTCCAGAATTCTAGTAATAAGTTCATCTTTCATGCGGTAATTTAATATTTAAAATTTATAAAATAATTATAATTCATAAACCTAATTAACACCCACTTCCCTCATTTTACGCAATCAAAATTCCTAGTTACCTCTATTCCCCCTTTTCACACCCATGTCGCAGTCATCAATCATGTTCCTTCCCTCACTGACCCACATCGTAGTCTCCATAGTTTAAAGAAGTTTAAACCTTCATTATTTATCCATTCCTTCAATCGCATTTTCAAAGTATAAAAAAATCAAAAAACTAATTCAAAATGGCTCGATTAAGGAGTGCAATTTGGGAGAAAAACACCGCTGACGACTGAGATAATGTAGATGGAAAGCAAAAAGCCGACAAATTGTAAGAATCTCTAACCAAAAAAATAGAAATGTGACCTGTCCGACTCAAAATCGTCATCGAAGAAGGTTATTCATACTTCCTTTTTCTTTTAATTCAAGCATCCTCTCTGAAATGCATAAATTATAGGTCACAAGTACTGGACATTCACTCTAAATACATTTGAGAAAAAAAAAAGTATGTTGGTCTGACCAAGCCATCAATGTGTGTGATCTCCGTAATTTGTTTCATAACAAAAAAAATGTCATGTGATGTTAGTAGGAGTGTGTTTCATTTGTGTCTGAATATTTCACGTGACTCATTATTGTATTATGTGTTATGTTGTCGTTGTGAACTTCAAATGCATGTTGTGACGTGACTTAAGTTGTGTCATGTGACCTCACTTATATTGGTTATTTAAATTCTATCATCATCTCTTGAATACACTTACGACATAAATTTTACAATGTGGCCTAATTTATGTCCACTTGTCAACATGCGACCACCTGTTCATTTGTGACCATATGTTGATATGCAACTGAATTATGATAGCACTATTCTTATTATACATATGTCTCGATATACACAAGTTTCACGGGAATTGAAGTACGTCATCCCCCGAGACTATTGATTTAAGGGGAAAATTACAATAAACAAGACAGATGGTGTTCTCACAAACTTCAAAGCAAAATTAACCGAAGTCTAGCTAAATATATTGTCAAAGACCTATTTCTTGCACTTCATAGATTATCATGAAATCATAGTTCAATCACAATTGATCCACTATTTTCTACTCGGGCAAGTGAAACACCTTGAACCAATCTAGATGTGGTTAAAAATAGCAGGATGGGATGTGAGACTCTCTGTACTAGAGTTTTTTCCTAGTTATCGGTCTTAGATACAATAGAGAAGATGATAGAACCAAACTGAACACCACTCCATCTATTTTAAGGGAGAAATACTTCGGTCGGTTGAATATTGTAACCAATGACAACGTTAAGGACATCTTCCTTTCAGATAGAGACCTTCCTTCCTTGCTATTATATATTTGGTTACTTCACTATTATATTTAACATCATACAAGAAAGTTGTCGATAACTACTCGTTTGTACTTGTTGTTGATTTCGATGTGATGAATGTGTTCCCGTGGGGGAAGTCAATGTTTGATAGTACTATTTGTTCTTTAAAGGATGGTTTAAGTAATAGAAATAGTCATTACAGATTATCTGGCCTACTAGTAGCATTCTAGGCCTGGATATACAAGACTATTCCTACTCTAAATGGTTATGTGGCAATAAAGATGTCCAGCATGTACCCCCGTATAATGAATTGGATGGCAGGTGAGCACCCATCAGCTGCCAAGTTGAAAGGACTTGATGTCTTCTCAAACCCAAATGTAATGTTTTTAAATGCATTTTTTATTCCTGAATTATGTAATAATTTATATAAATGTGACTTTTGAATTTCAATGTGCTTGCAAATTCAAGTGAACGACATGGACCCTTTCGATGCGGAGATGAAGATGCCCTACATGACTGGAACGGTGCAAAAGAAACCATTGAAACCAACTAACCATGTGGGAACAAATACATAGGCTGTCTCATCTGCCCAAAAAATCTGTCAACTGTTACTGATGATAACCGACGGTAGACTTGGTCATCCCAATGTAGTTGATGATGATGACGACTTAGTTGACTCTCCAACAAGAAGGCAAGATACATCTTTCCATGTACATTCTCTGATGGATATTCAACAACCACTATAACATATGCCCCTAGCAGTTGATATCCATTCTCCTCCATCAACACACTCAGATGATAATCCATCCTTACAGGCAAGTTCCTAGATTGATGTTTTCATGTCTTATCTGATACAAGTCCCCATGCCATAGATTTTATTAAAAGTGACATATGTCACAAGTATCAGCTACAAGTTTTGAGGTAACAACAAACTTCAATTTTCAAGCAAAAAAGTCATAGCACACTTTACATAGGTCACAACACGCTATTCATAGATTACATAAAAAAATTTCATATGTTATATGTACAAAATTGACATATATCATAGGTCCAACAAACAGTGACCGAAAGTTACTGCACACTTTAGTTTCCAAAATTACACAGTTCAGAGCACTTCTGTTATTAATCACAGATCACTTTTTCTATAACATATATTTTACATCACACAACACACAGGTCACATATCACGTCCCAAGTTAGTGTGAAAATTTCTAAGTTGTGATCTTTATAATTTGTTTTATATTCATTTACTTCATATGTTTGGAGAATTGAAAAATGAGTTCAGTGGAGAGACATCCAAACTCAAGTTGAAGAACAAAAAAATGAGTAGGCATGAAGTCCTAGATATCATCTTTGAAGTTGGATAGGAATCAAAATATTAAGGACACTATCCGTACTAAAGATGATATAAAATCTGATATATTGGATTTAAGGACAACTATGGATGGTTGGTCACAATCTGTTGCTTCAATGATCTCTAGTTCAATGGATGAAATCAAGAAAAAATTGAGTGATAATACCATAGTCCATACTGTTGCTGAAACTGGAGTAGTAGACGAAGTAAGTTAATTTTATCCCAGGTCACATTTTGCACATATTACAGATCACATATCACATAAGAATAGTCACAGTATACAACTCATCCATTATTCACATTTTGTTAATCTTTGTTCTGCTTTCTTAGGGAAAGAGTGTTGAGTAGAAAATTGATAAGGGAAAGGATAAGCTGAGATCTGCCGAAGAATTTGAGTTTCCATATATACTCGAAACTCTGTCATTTGATTTAGGAGTTTTTTCATCACTACCCAGTTTAAACTTAGGGAATCAATTTGACTTGTTCAAGTCCAAAGAAGTATTGCAAAAAGTGGTTGCTTTAATAGCTGAGGTAGTTAAGGAAACAAAAAATGCGGAACAAGTAGTTACAGAGGTCCAGGTAATAAAAATTATCCATGCATTTCAGGTCATATTTAACAGAACTGTCTCATAGATGTATAGGTCACTGGTCACAAACTTATCAAACCCAAGTCACATAGACATCACTCAGGTGTCATTTAAATAATTAAGAATTATTAGGTCACTAGTCACATACTTATAAAACATAGGTCACATATAGGTATATGTTATTGCACATAGTTTTTAATGATCTATAACATTATGCAAGCATCACCAACATGTGACACAACATCTGGACTACCAGTGAAGAGTGCTACTAGACCGACCCGAATTTTACAGTCTCCATTTGTTGGACCTCAAGAAAAAATAAAAAAGTTGTCGGACAATGTTATCATCATTCAAAACTATAAGGGTCATGCGAAAGATGCTAACATTTTTGCATTTCAGAATTGGTTTAATTGGGGATACAAATCAAAAAACAAGTACCCAAGATTTGAGTTTCTTATATTAGTGTATGCTATTTGCACTTATTTGTAGATTACTAATTTGTCATATGTTGGTGTTTTCAAGTTGAAGTGTTCAGACATAGATACTGTTATTTGCCTGCCATTCATGTTTGGTCCAATCCCTATAGGATCAAAAACATGGTGGCATCAGCTTGTTCATCCAAAGACATCGTTGACCGGCACAATCTGATTTTCAATTTAACTACCATTAGTCACAGGTCAAATGTATATTGACATTTATCACATGTCAATATACATGTTTGTGCACACGCTACAAGTCACATATGATAGAGGATGTCATAGAACATTGGTCACATATGACAGAATATCAAAGATCATTGGTCATAGATCCCACAAATAACTAATCACAGATCCTACAGTTTACCGTTAACTGTCATTGTAGATTGTAACTATCAATGTTTGTATAATCTTGAATGTTTTTAGTCCAGAGGACATGCAAATGTTTTTAGTGACATTGTAGATTGAAACCATCAATGTTTGTGTAATCTTGAATGTTTTTAGTCCAGAGGACATGCAATTTTGAACCTTGTAGGAAATCATTTTAAATTAATCTGCTAGTTTTTGTTTCAGTTTACTCAAGTTGATGGTGTTACTATCTAAATTTCATAGCAATGTAGTATCAATGATGTTATTTTATACTATCAAATATTGTTATTTATACAAGTCAGGATTACTTGTCACATGGTCACAAGTTCAATCTCATAAGTCACATGCTATCATGAACACGTTACAAGTTCCTTTTTTTCTAGTCACAACACTCAATTCCCATCTCACACATTAATAATCCTAGTACAAATCACATTTTTCATTTTACATTTCATGTGTTCACAGTACACACGTCACATTTCTCATTTTATAGTTTACGTGTTCACAGTACACAGGTCAAATTTGTTGTTTCAAGGATCACATGAAATGTGTTCCTAGTACACAATTCAAAGTTTCCTTCTCCCAGGTCATAATATCATTGTTTCAGGTCAATGCCATATTTATAATAGTCACAGTTCAAATTTCGTAGATCACGATCAAAGGTCATAGTTACATGGTCACATGTTCTATTTTCTAGTCATAGCACACAAATACCATGTTCCAATCAAAATTTTCCCAGTTCACAGGCTACTATTATCATTTTGGAGTTAACGTGTTCCCTAATCAGAGGTCACAGTTACCACGTCCTAGATTATTTTTGGTCAATGTCTTACTGCTTATAGTCACAATTCAATTTCAAACATTACAGTTACCATTTCATCAATTTTCAGAGATCATAGTTCCTTTTGATAATAATATGTCATCAAATGAAGTTTAATTCAATTCCATGTAAAAGTTCAATTTAAATGTCACATCTTCATACTGAGAATGAAATGATTTAAAAACTAAAAAAAAAAATGAAAACCAGTAATGCCAATGTAATTCTTCATTGAATTACCATCTATTTTGTTTATGTTTTGCTTGGTTGTGGCTAGTCTACTTCCCTTCACATGGTGATCTTTTCCTTTTTTTTAGTAGGTCTCCCCATACTTTTCTTTTAATTAGGAGCTAATACATTCATGCCATGTACTTCTTCATTTAATGTCCATTCACTTCGATTACCAACCGGAAATATGGTAGGTATTGATGTAAGCTTCTTGAACGTAACAATATGAACAATAATCATAGAGATCCCTTTTTTGTAACAGTGACTACGGCCAATGTGATGACATGGCAGCATGTCAACTTGAAGCATCTCGCAGGTGTAGGTATGTTGCTCAATATCAAAGATAAAAGACGAGTTTTCATTATGAACTAAAAATATCGTTTGATTGAGAGGAGATACCTGCAAAAAAAATAACCAAAATTATTCATTCACAAATAATAGATTCAAGTCATGGTGTTCACATGCAGGTCACCTATAATTCTTTTAGGTCACGTATCAAAGGTTCAAGTCACTTATAATTCATCCAATTAACAGGAATCCCATTCAAATCTCAGAAAATAGATTCAATACACAGTGTTCACATGTAGGTTATAATGCATTTAAGTTACAGATAGTAGGTTCAAGTTACATATACTCGAGTTAGGTCACAGATAATAATCTATTCATGTCACATATACTTCCATTCAAGTAACATATAACAGTTTCAGGTCACATAGTGTTTATATGCAGGTTACACATAATACATGCAAGTCACATAGATAAATGCCAACATTACCCTTAGTTTCCTCAAATCTTGGTTGAATTCTCTGATTATTTTCTCGTATTTGCTAGCCAATCTTGTGAAAGTTCCACTCATGTTGTCCCTGTTTTTTTAGAATCAAGATTGTATAGTTTCCTGCAATGATTTCAACGAGGTTAGAACAGAGTAGTTGTTCACTGCCTTTGTGGCTGCATTTATTGACTCCACTATATTTGACATCATTGTTGAGTATCTATTTGCACGAATGTGGATTCGCGACCACTTTTCAAATCCAAATTTGACGTATAAACATAAAACATTTAGATCCAATGAAATATATATCAATTTCAACACTGTTTATGGTCCATACATTTTTTGAGATTGAAACATTACCAGGTAACTTGTGATCTCCTTGCTCATTGTGTTTAGTTGTTTCATGTTGTATTCAAATTCTTCCATTGTGTACGCATGAATAACTGAATTGAATGGTTGGGTAATGTTGTGACCTTTTTTATCGTAATAGGTCTTCAAGTTTTGTAGCAAATGATAAGAACAAATCCCATGACATTTGTTAGAACATACAGGTTCAATTGCGTTCTTGATGCTGGGGTGTCGATCTGAGACGAAACATAATGCTTCCCTCTCTCCATAACCCTTCTTCAGCTTTTCCAAAAACCATGTCCACGATATGTCATTCTCACTATCCCCTATTCCAAACACGAGGATGAATATGCTATTGCTTGCATCCCGTGTACAAGCTATGAAAAAGAGTAATGTCCATTCAGGTAGGTGCCATCTACCATAATCACGGGCCTAAAATGTTCCCATCCATGAATTGATGCACCCAGCTCCATGAAACAATATTTGAACTTATTGTGACCATCAATATCTAATGTTGTTACTGTACCAGTATTATTTTGCTCAAGAATTGAGAAGTACTATGGTACCTTGTTGAATAATTCAGTTGGATTACCCCTAATTATTTTTAATATTTTATCCCTAGATCTCCAAGCCTTCATGTATTTCAAAGAAACTTCATACGTATGCAATATGTCATTACTAATATCATTTGAAGTGTATGTAGTCCTGGATGAGCTGTATTTGTACTTGATGCAGGATACCACAACGAATGATGTTACTTTCCTGTGAGAGCCTAATACAATATTTTCCTAATTTTAAATATCTCTGTTGTCCCTAACCTCGATGACCTGCAAAACCATGTACACTCTTCTTGTGAGCACTTCACAACATATTCTTTCGTGTCCGATTGAATTATGATATATTGAAACATTTTCTATACTGCATAAATAGACATGTTTAATTTCAGAGTTTCCTTATTCCAAAAGACATTTCCTTCTTCTACCTCCCCAGCATCAGCAACTGAAACAATTGTGACCATATTTTCCAAACAATGACCTGATGGTTCAACCGTTGCTTCACATATGGCTATTAACGCTTCCTATAATGAAAAAGATTCTCCACTGCAATATACATTAATTGGAAACAGTGCCCTTGATGGGAAGCTAATAGAATCTTTTCTACTTTCAACATCTTTAACACCAATGCTTATTGGATATTTGGAAAGGTCATGATATATGCATTTGAACATAATGTATGAAAACACGTTACTATCACTGTTTATCATGACGGGATGAATGTCATTGTTCAATATGTAGGTCATTGTGATTGCCACCTTAATAGGATCCAATCTGATGTGATCCAAAATAGGAGATCAAAGGATAAATCAAGCTATCATCGATGCAGCAGTAATCTACATGGGAAAATGAGCAAGATTCGTGTTAGGCTCGAGTCGGGAATCAAGACGGATCAAGCCACTTCGAAATATTAAAAAAGAATACTGCTGGACAAGCCACGCGGCTGCACCATGGAGATGATCCGTGATCACGAGGATACTATGCAAATAAACAGAACTGTATTTGGGTCTTGTGCGCGGCCACACAAATTATAACCACGCGGCCGAGAGGTTTAATCGAACCAGAATTGTTGCGAATTTTAATTATTTTCTATTTTAATTATTATATTTCATATTTTTGAACCTTTAGTGGCTAGGGCTAGTATTAGATCATTTTTACCTTATATTACGTTTTCTTTTCATTATTGAAAAGAACTTTGACATTATTTTGAATTAATTGAGAGTTTTCTCTAAGAAAAGTGAGGATTCCTTTTTTTTTTTTCTTTAAGAACAACCCAACGAACTTATCAAGGAATTGAAAAATCCTTGTGGCATTTAAAAACTTTGGATCTTATTCCGCATCGTCAATCTTGCGTTCTGACTATTAGGTCAAGGTCCTATCGTCTAAATATATCTTTTCTATTCATTGTTTTAATTGGTTTCTTGTTATTTTTCAATTTAGATCTTTCCCGCTTTATTGTATTGTCTATTTTGCATTTTCGTCGTGTTTCTCAAAAGGAACCGCATCACATTCTAAACTCAGTCATGACGGTGTCCACAAGCTTTATAAAGTTGGAATATTTATCCAGCAACACCAACGATGAAAGTGATCCATAAGAAAGGAAAACATGTACGTAATCCATTTCTACAATTTAAATCAATAAAATGTCATTTGCACAAGTCATATCAAATGCTCAATGTACATGACACATAGCCCTAGTTCAAGTCACAAAATTATATTAGAGATCAGACTGGAGATTCATGTATTAGGATAGGTCACAGAAACACACAAAATCACATAACTAGTATTCAGGTCACAGAAACACACAGAATCACATAACTAGTATTCAGGTCACATAGTAACATTGACATGCATTCAATAATTCAATTTAGATTGACATGCGTACCTCAGTTATCACAAAAAATCATTAAGTAGCAGGATTGACAAGCATACCCCAGTTATCACAAAGACCATTAAGTCACAAATCATACATGGAGTCAGATGATTGTAATTCATGTCACACATGACCTTATAAGCCGTTGCAAGTCACATAGTTACAATTTAGGTTATTTTCACATGCACGAAATAATTTAGGTCATATGCAAAATTTAGGTGCCTGAAAATGCATTAAGCCTCAACCACCATGCAAACGGGTCACATATCTCTTTAATGTACATATCAAATCAGGTCACATTGATATGCATTCAATACATCAAGTCACATTGACATGCATAACATAGGTATCACATAACATCATCAAGTCAGGGGCTTGGAAATCGATGTATATATCTCATCAATGCAACTCTCAAGTCACATGATCTCATTATGAGTAGCGGGATGGACCATACTAATCACATTTATATTTCAAGTATACTTTTGATGGTAATGAACACATCAAATCACATAAATAGATTTTAGATCAGATGGAGGTTCATGTAGTATAATTGGTCATCAAAAAATCACAGTTAAAGCAGAAAGGATCACGATGTAGTACATACCTATCATAGTCGTGATTTTATATTTCAGTCAGCTCAAATAAAGATTGAGAATGCATAATCGATCAATCCTAAATCGAAGCATGGAGTAACGGTACAAAATCGCCGAGCTCAATTTTGCATCAATCTCGATCAAGAATACGAAATGAACAGATCGATTTTGCATCAATGGTCACTTTATGACGTATTGCTGAATACACAATTCAAGTTGGTAACTGTGACCTGAATATTACGTTCTTGAAATCATTTTCGGTCGACTGTGATTATTGGATGTTTCGGTGGGTGCCATTTCTCTGGAGAGATTCTTTGTATATTTTCAATAGTTTGATATTCTAAAATAGGTAGTCCCGTGTTTCTCATAACTGAAGATGGAAGGGTATTCATTACAACATTTACTATAATACATTTTTTTAATTGTATAATTACCACCTGAATAATGGGAGTTTAAACCTTATTCTGTATGAGTGAATTGTGATACCTTAACGGCCTGGTACGTGTAACTTTCCTTAATTCAATACAACATCCAATTCTCTTCTCCTCAATTCACGGTACACATATCAACTTTTTTTTCTCTTTTCTGGCAATTGCCCTAATGGGCTAAAGCCCAATTCCTTTTTATTTTTGGGTCAAACACCCACTCGTGATAAAAACTTTTTCATTGATTTTAGCTTTCTTGAGGGTGGTGCCATCTATTTTAATGCATTTATCTTCTAAGATTTTGCTTCTTAATTCCTCTAAGATACATATGAACTTAGCCGAAAAGCATATTTAAGGAATGAGCTTCTGTAGCGACCAAGAATTTTTAAGCGATTAATAATTATTTTAATAGAAAATCGTGTCGCTACTATTTCACCCATTTTTATTAAGTTAACGCCACGACGTATTCGTATAGCCAAGTCAAGAAATAATCGAGATCGTTCGATTTTAAATTAAATTCCGAATTTCTAAAAATATCTCCATTCTCTTGATTTAAAGTATATTAAGTCTAAGTACTTAATTCAATGTTATCCCAATATTTATTTGTACAAAAAATTACTTTTATTATTTAAATTAAGAAAATATATGCAAGCATGAGAGGTTCCATTATATGTAATCATGAAGAGCATAATATTTGTATAAATATGGAAAAGTATATGAATGATTTATATACTCCATTATATATAATCATGAAGAGCATAATATTTGTATAAATATGGAAAAGTATATGAATGATTGATAAGACTCCATTATATGTAATCATGAAGAGCATAATATTTGTATAAAAAATGGAAAAGTATATGAATGATTTATATACTCCATTATATATAATCACGAAGAGCATAATATTTGTATAAATATGGAAAAGTATATGAATGGTTGATAAGACTCCATTATATGTAATCATGAAGAGCATAATATTTGTATAAATATGGAAAAGTATATGAATGGTTGATAAGATTCCATTATATGTAATCATGAAGAGCATAATATTTGTATAAATATGGAAAAGTATATGAATGGTTGATAAGACTCCATTATATGTAATCATGAAGAGCATAATATTTGTATAAATATGGAAAAGTATATGAATGGTTGATAAGACTCCATTATATGTAATCATGAAGAGCATAATATTTGTATAAATATGGAAAAGTATATGAATGGTGCTTTACTTTAAGAAAAGGATGTGTTAAAATTAATAGAATTGAATGATGATGTTTACATTATGCCAACTTTACACATCTATATAAATCCATCTCTTTTACACACAACTCTACACATATACACTTATTTCCAATCTCTTGACAAAATCCACAAGTAAGAGAAATTCAAGGTGGTCAAGAAAGTTTTGGTCCATTTACTACTACACTTCATTTTAATCTTTTAAAAGGTAAGTATATCTTATGTTTTTATGAAAAGTAAGTATGTTTTTATGAAAGGTAAATACACCTTATGTTTTTGTGAAAAGTAAGTATGTTTTTATGACAAGTAAGTATATATTATGTTTTTATGAAAAGTAAGTATGTTTTTATGAAAGGTAAATACACCTTATGTTTTTGTGAAAAGTAAGTATGTTTTTATGACAAGTAAGTATATCTTATGTTTTTATGAAAAGTAAGTATGTTTTTATGAAAGGTAAATACACCTTATGTTTTTATGAAAAGTAAGTATGTTTTTATGACAAGTAAGTATATCTTATGTTTTTATGAAAAGTAAGTATGTTTTTATGAAAGGTAAATACACCTTATGTTTTTATGAAAAGTAAGTATGTTTTTATGAAAAGTAAATATACCTTATGTTTTTACGAAAATGTTTGGATCATTGCTATGAAATCAATCTCACAAGATTGTTATGGGTTCCATATGATATGTTTATGATTATGCTAAGGGGACCGGAGTTTAGTAGCGCTACACATAAGAATTCTTGCCATCTAAGTTCGGTAAAATTCTTGTGTCTCTCTATGTTTATGAGGATTTCGATCCTATCCTATGTTATGATGAAAATGACCATATGCTTTCAAAAGAAAATTATGCTTGGTATACTTACTGGGATTTTATAAATCTCACTCCACGATATTTACCATTTTCAGATAATTGAAGGTTCGAGGCGGTCAACATGGAAGTGGCAAAAGTGGTTAAGATTGATGAGATAATTATGTTGAACTTTATGTAAGAAAATTATGTTCTATTTTTATTCACAAATAAAATTATGGGATTCTAATTATTCTTTTGAATAATTTTACATTACTATTTTAAGTCTCGATAATATGATATGAGTTACTTTTAGTGGCACTCGAATGGTCGAGAATTCGGGTCGTCACAGCTTCCCACTTAGTTTAAAAACTGTACCTATGTCAAAAACTTCCTCACCATCCATATACACTGCGTGCTTGTCTTCGTAAACTTTCTAAATATTTTGTTCACAATCCTTTCATAAGTAGCTCCCAAATCCTAGGTAGTTGACATCATATTATAATCCGTTTGATATAAAATTTATCTTCTCTTCATCTTCAAGAGCCATTTAAATCTAGTTGCACTATGAAAAAAATCAATGAATCCCACATCTCGATATGTATCTATTAAGTCAACCTTGGTAATGGATTCTTCCAACATTCTATGCTTACATATGCGAAATCAATGCACATCGTCTAACTTTCACCCGAATTTTAGACAACGTATCACATTGGATAAACTAAGGATACATCATCTTTCTAATGTAACCGATCATCCTAGAGTTTATTAAACTTGTCCTCCACAATCTTCACATTGACCTTTTCTATCCCCGTGGACATCTTTTTATGCTTTACTGACCAATTTTTAGGCTCAAACTTTAACAAACAACTTGTTAGACTTTAATACACCCAAAATCTTTCATATCAACAATCAAGAAATACAGTTGAAGAAGAATACCTGAATCCATGTTGATGAAGAACAAGGAGGTTAATGGTCTTCCAAAGTCAAATCAATATTATGTTCTAATGGGTGTCTTTCGGAGATGGGAAAAGAGGACAAGAGCAATGAAGTGAATAATTTAACTTGGGGACCAGAACCCTATAATGTCCATAGATGCTAGGTTAATTAGAACACCATTAACCCTATTTAGACTACTATTAAGTCTCAACTCTCTATACATTACAACATCCATACCGATTAGATGTGATAGATAGTCCTTATTAATGTGATTGTTAAAAGATACATTTCAAATTTAAGAAAACTATGATTATATTTCAAAAATTAGGCTTTAATTAATAAAATAATTGATTAAATGTATTTTATTATTTTAATAGGTAATTATATAGGTTAAGGTTACAATAATATACAATTTTTCGTCACCATGACAAATGCAGAATTCATAGGTCATAGATTATCAATATTATTGTTATAATATATTTCTCGATCACAAATAAAAAAAATTATAGGTCATAATTTATTTGTCGATCACAGAAGACAAATTTTATAGGTCATGACTTATTTGTTGATCAAAAATCACAAAATTTATTTGTAATGATTAATTTATCGATCACACATCACAAATTTTATTGGTCACAACTTATTTCACGATCACACTTATCAAATTAGTTGGTCATGACTCATTTTTCGATCACAAATTATCGATTTAATTGGTCACATCCTTCTTGATCACGGGTTCTCTAATTCATTGGTCACAAATTACCCTTCCATCTCTAACCAGTACTCCACCACATGAACGAGATAGTTCCAATGAACAACCTAATTGTAAAAACTTAATCAAATTATTATAGGAAATAACATAATTTTTCCACCCTTATGATGCCCGTAAGAATGAAGGAAAGAAATAGACTTTTAATAATTCTTATTTTTTTGAATTCAAAATGAGTAATGTGGGATACTTCTCATTAGAAATTACCTATGTTAGAGAAAAGTGTGATGGCTTCTAATAAAGTTTTGCGATTTTGTGGGGCCAAATTCGTAGAAACTCTCATGGAACAAAATATATGTTCATAGCCACAAACGAACATAATAATGAGAACTAAATTGTGTTGGAAAGAATTTTGAGTGGAGTATATCATCATTTACTAGCCATCTAGTAAAATAAATGTACTTTCGTAAGAGAACGTTCAAATGGCCTACATATCCTATGCAGGTATCAATTATTGAACTTTATCACCAACTCTTTTTTTCTTTCACATTTCATGTCTCTAGCAATTGGAAAATGTCTTATGAATGATGCAATTTTGGAATAATTTTTGGAGGACCAATTTAACCTATATGAAAGATCAAAGTATATTTATGTTCTTCTTGAATTGTTCTACCTTTTGTATGATAATATACCTCACACACGATTCTTTCTGACATAGTACATTTTCTAATTGTTATGTTCATTTGTGGCCTTGAACATATGCCCAATTCTCTAAGATTCTCAAAGAATCGATCCCAACGCAATTCCCTTAGAAGTGGTCTTAATTCTCTCTCACATAAGTGATCTCTTAATTAAGAGTATCTCGCTCTACGCTCAGATTTTCGAAGCAAAAGAATCATTCAAAGCCTATTACTTTTCCTTCATTCTTACATGAATAACTATTACATCATATGAGTGGAGAATGGAAGTTATTCCCTGCAATGATTTAATTAAGTCTTTTCAATTAGTTTTCCATTTGAACCTAGATCTTGAGATCTCCAGTCAAGTAGGTTTGGTTCCTGTTGTATTAAGTCATTAGTCCAAGGGCTTAAGTCACATTCCTTTCAATGATTTTTCAACTAACTCTCAATTTAACCCTTTGGTTAGTGGATCCGCATTATTATCCTTTGATCTCACATAGTTAACAAAGATAACTCCAGTAGAGAGTAGTTTCCTTATGGTATTATTTCTACGACATATAGGTCTAGAATTACCATTATAAATATAATTTTGTGCCCTTCCAATCGCATATTAACTATCACAATGTATGCAAATTGCTAGCACAAGTTTTAAGAAGTTACTTCCTCTTCACCACATTTATCTAGAGATATAACCTCAGATTCCATGATAGATCTTGCTATAACTATTTGTTTAGAGGGTTTCCATGATATAGCTGCACCTCCCAATTCGAATACATACCCAAAAGTAGACTTTGAGTCTATTATATTAAATATCCAATTAGCATCACTATACCCTTCAATGAATGATAGTTGGATATCTGTTATAATGCAGCTTATAGTTACGACTATATCTTAAGTACCTTAGTACACTTGCTATTTATTTACAGTGGTCATTTCCTGGATTACTCGTATATTTACTCAGTTTACGAACTGTGTAAGCTATGTCTTGTCTTGTACAAGTCATCAAGTACATCAAGCATCCAATAATTCTAGAGTACTCTACTTAAGAGACACTCTAACCTTTTTTGTTAGATAGATGTTGACTTTTATCTATCAGTGTTCTTGCCGCGCTCAGAATCAATTGCTAATTTTTTCCAAAATTTTGTCCAGATAAGGTGACTGGCTTAGAATGAGTCTTTCTGATGTTCTTGAAATTTTAACCCCAAGGATCTCATCAGCTAAACTTACATCTTTCATGTCAAATCTTGAATTTAACACATTTTTGGTAGATTTAATCATTTTGTGTTTTTACGAACAATAAGCACGTTGTCCACATAAAGACATAAAATAACATAAAATGTTCTGTCTTTTATGTCAACACATTTGTTGCACTCGTTGATCTTAAATCCACATTCCATCATGACATGATCAAAATTTTCAAGACATTGTTTAGGTGCTTGTTTCCAGCCATACAAATAAATTCACCAATTTTGAGATTTTCTTTTTTCTACAATTGTTATGAAAAAACCCTCGAATTATTTCATGTAGATTTCTTCCTCTAAATCTTCATTTAGAAAGGAAGTTTTAATATCCATTTGATTTACTTCAAGATTTCATAGAGCTGGAATCACAAGTATTATCCTAATGGATGTTATTCTCGTAGGTGGAGAATATATCGAAGTAACTGAGGCCTTCTCATTGCCTGTAACCTTTAGTTACTAATATGGCCTTATACTTATCAATAGTTCCATCTTCTTTCATTTTGCTTTTGAAAATCCATTTGTAGCCTAGTAGTTTGTTTCTCGAGGGAAGATCTACCAGCTCCCAGGTATGATTTTGCAAAATGGAATCTATTTTACTTTCAATGGCATCTTTCCATTAAGTTACTTCTAAAGAATTTACAACTTCTTTGAAGCTGTGAGGTTCAATTTCTAGTATATAGGTCAAAAAATCAGGACCATAAGGTTTTTATGTCCTTTCTCATTTCCTACATCTTGGTTCAACCTCAACTTTCTCTTTGAGTCCTTGGTCCCAACTATTTTCAACAATGGTCTCATGTGTCCATTTAGAAGATCTTGCTTCTTCTTTGGAATTATAAAGAAATACATGTTCAAAGAATGTAGCGTTTCCCGATTCCATTATCGTGTTTTTACTTAAGTCTCACATTTTAAACTCATGCATAAGAAACAGATAAGCACTTGCATATCCAACAAAAACGCAATCAATAGTTTTCGATCCTCTTTTCACCTTCCTTGGTGTAGGTGCGTCCATTTTGGAAAGACACGCCCACACTCTTGAGTATTTGAAGGAATACTTCCCTCTTTTCCATAACTCGTAGGGGCTCTCGTCATCTTTCTTTGGGGCACCTTGTTTAAAAGGTAATTAGTTGAAAACATGACTTTCCTTACATGTTCTAAGGTAACCTAGTACTTAATAACATTACATTCATCATTTTTTCAATGTACATTTTTTTGTTCAGAAACTTCATTTTGCTTGGGCGAATAAGGTGTTATCATTTCATGTTTTATTCGTGTTGTGCACAGAATTTAGGAAATGTTATCATTTTCCTAATGAGATGATTCTCAACTTCATTCTTATAGAGAACAAATTTCTCTATAGCTTTGTCTTTACTTTTCAACACTCATGGTACCCCTGCATTGCACGGATGTAGTGATAATTGTGCATATAGTAGAGTTATATTATTGTGATCAATATAATAAAAGTACGGAAAGATAAAATAAAAATAATAAACGCCTTTTCATCATCCTTGGACACGAAAGGTGGTCCACTATTATTCACAGCACCCCATTAATTTAATTCACTTTACAATGATAATAAGAAATTCCAAAAGCAAACAGTGAACAAAAAGTGATTAATGCTACTGTTAAGCTATCATTTAGTCAAATGACTCAAATTAGCTGAAGTAATAAAGAAAAATAAAAATTAATTAAGTAAATCACAAAACATTTCACTAAAATTGATTAAAAGGTAGAGCCTTTAAGCATGCAAGCATTACCCACTATTAGTCTCAATAGTCTCCATTTGTCTTAGTCCAATCCACAACCAGAAGGTCATCATGTGACCTTCGACAGTAGCGAGCCAACATGATGCAGTTAGTGATTCTTCTCATACCCCAACTTGCAATGCAGAAATTTCCAAGAGTTTATTTAGTACTATAAAAAGCACTTATGAAAATAGTTATAAGCAATCAAGGATTAATTATGGTAGAATGAATGAAATAATTTTTGTTTTAAGTATTATCCTTTGAATCTTAGGTAGGGAAAAATCAGTTACTAAATAACATTTAGACTTTATTTTTTAGTCAATAAGGTACAAACTGAAAAATCTCAACCAAAAGAACCAAGAAAGACATTTTATGTTCATTAATAAAAAATCTCAATCCTTTTTCAGGTGGCTCCACAAATTAGTAATTTAAACCTAAGTATCCAAGGTACTACTATCATTTAATTGAAACATCCCTACCTCAGTTTATAGTATTTTGTTTATTTATTTAGAAGTAGCATTTAGCAATTTGTATGCAGCTTAGCTTATGCTTTTCTTGCCTAGAAAGAATAAGTGAAATATTTCAACTCGTAATGCAGGGATCATAACACTTTAAAAGTGTGTATTTCATATTTAATCCTCTAAGAAACAAGTCACGTCAGCATACGTTAGACTTTGTGCCGTGAACAATCTTAAATTAAATTCAAGAAAAGTAAGACCTTATAAATGTAAACTGATTAGCCATGACAAGTAAACTTGAATCAACACATTTCTATCCTATTAAATAACAAACAAAGAATGCAGAGATCTAAAGCTTGGAAACAAAGGGTAATTGGTTACCGATTTTTTAACTTCATAACTACGATTTGGGAGATGAAAATTAGGACTTGACCTCCATTTTGCACTCCTCCTGCGTAGGATATAGAAATCCGAATCAGTGCAAAAATAGAAATGTGCTCAATGCAACAACAAGAATTGCCGCACCCACTTTTTTGTAAATTAGCACAGTAACATTGAGTTTTGAAGATTGGATTATATAAAACTTGTCTAGTATTTCAACATTCCCATACGCAATTAACTGTTATTCACTCAAATTATATTTCAGAAGATGATAAACAAGTATTTCCTTTCTTTTCATTTCAAAAAATGTATTTCCTTAAACTTGAATACTTCTATTTGTACAAGCAAACGTCTAAGTGCAAACTTTAATTTTTCTTATCTAAAACTACAAATAAAGAATGATACTCACCAGATTAACAATAAAGTAGAAATGATTGTACTTGCTGTTAGAAAATTCATCTCAGATAATTGTTTATCTATGATCCAAAATCATCGTGTTGAATTATCAAGAATTAAATAACTGAAGAGGAAGCGTACCTTAATCAGATATGGTTCACGATAAATGATTCGACAGTTGGATCTTCCAAATCAATACGTAGTCCTTATTTTCTCTCTGATGATGAGGTGTCAGACAGAATGAACAGTACGTACGATGTAGGGACCATAACCTTGTTTATATACTGAATTGTCTGTTAACCTAATTCGGCCCATCATGAAATTAGGTAATGGCCTGATATCTACACATAATAACCCACACATTAATTAGATGTATTAAAGCCCAATATACCAAATCGTTATTAGATCACTTTAAATGAGCTTAATCAAATTTGATAACCTTTTATTCAATACATAATAATTCACATATAAGCTCACATGATCTATTAAAATCCTTACAATCTCGCATTTGGGCTATATGTGTAACCTTACAATTGTGTATCAATCAAACCTTATTGTTGGACCAATTTGCTGATCCAGAGCCTGCAATTCTTTTCAGTTTTTTTTTTTTACTTAGCCCAATGTCTTGAAGATGAGACCATTTCGCTCTATCCGGTACTGAGGCCCATGTCTGAGAACCGGGTTACAAGCCCATTAACATCACCGCCTTATCTGAAGCCGTTGGATCATATTGGATCAATCACAGCCATCCACCTGTGGACATAAGGACTCTGAGTTGATCTGAGGCGTCATTCAGACGCTTCCATTCTTCTTCAAACCCTACTTTTCTCTCTGGAAAGGCGATTTATTGTCTTCATCCTGTTCATCGTGATTTCTTCCAGAAATTCATAGATTTAGCCTTGTTATTTCTTAGTGGTTGATTAGATACTAATATATTGTAAATCAGTATACATTGTTTTGAGTTTGGCAGAGTTTTCTGTAACTCATTTATTCTTTGTGGTTTTATGTTGTGCGATTTCTATGTTTCTGGGAAGATTTGTATATTCTTGAGTTTGGATTCTGATTTCTGTACACTTACGTTTATTCTATAAAGGATTTGATTCTTTGTGTTTAAACGTTGATATTATTCTTTGTGGTACGATCTTGAGCCTTTAATCCTAACAGTGGTATCAGAGCCTTAGGGTTCTTCGAAAAACCTGTGGATTAGACTCAGATTTGGTAGATCCAGTTTTTTTTCTTGTTGGATCTAGGGTTTTCTGGAAATGGATGTGTTTTTACAAAACATATTTTTAGGGTTTACTGAATCTGTGTAAAAATTTTAAGAAATAATTACTTTCTCAAGTTGTTTTTAACCCTTACTGAAATCGTTTTGTTTTTTGAAAATATTTTTTTTTTTTTTAAATTTTTCAGATTCGAAATTATTTTTTTTAAAAGATTTTTTATATAAAATCTTTTAAATTTTGTGGATACTGTTCTTTTAAAACCTATTTTAAAATTAGGGTTTCTGATTTTCTTGAGTATCTGGATCTTTTATTCTGAGTCCATATTTTTTGGGGATCTTGAAACTCGGAATATTTTCTATATAATATTCTGATTTCTGGGAAGGATCCTACATTGTTCTTGGTGGCTGTTCTTCATGGAGGATACTTGTACTATTAATTTGTGAACCTAAACTTCTGGGATTTTGATTCTTTGTGGAAGTTTTTGTAGCTTATTAAAGTTGCAATCAGGTGATATCTTTTAATTACTACAATTTTATACTGTAAATTTGTTTGTTTTCAAATTTCATGTTCTCTCCCAAATCTCTCCATTCAAGCCTATAGCTAGGACCCCATATCTTTCCTTTGTCCAGGATTTCATTGAGAATCCGGGAATCTAAGGGAGTGTGGGAATATCCAGTATAGGTTGAGGGATAGATTGGAAGAAATTTATGACACTGTTTCTCTGCCTGATAAGTGTTTTTCTGTGGAAACAATACTTCTCTTTTAAATTTGATCCATCTAAGGATGTGGATGAAAATATGAGTAGGTTTACTAAGAACACACAAAGTCTATTAAATTGTGATGAAAAACTTACTGATGAACAAAAAGTTGTTTGCTTACTGAATGCTATGGGGGATAAATTTAAAAATATAAGGAATGCCTTAGAGTATGGGGACAGAAGTTAACCACTGAAATTGTCCATACATCCCTTAAGAATAAAGAGTTAGAGTTTAAAAATAATCCTAAGGAAGCCTATAATGTTGTAGGAACCTCTAGGAAGAAGAACTCTTTTAGGCAGAATAAGTTTGGAACTAATTTCAAGAAAAATTGGAATGCTTCTAACAGCAATCGAGATTGGAATAATAAGCCTGCAAAGGGAAACTTTCAAAATAAGGGCAATTTCAATAGGTCTAAAGATAATAACTTTAGAGGTCAGTCTGGTTTCAGAAATCAAGATAATAATGCTAGAAATCATAACAATTTCAGAAACCAGAACAATTTTAGAACACAGGATAACAATGCTGGAATTGCAGATGTAGATAAACCTCCTAGAATTTGCTTCTACTATGGCCAACCTGGACATCTATTAAATATTGTTTTAAAAGGAAAAATGAACAGGGAATTACTAATCAAATTGAGGCTGCAGTGCAAGACAATAATAATAATGGGGTGGTTTATGTCACTACTGAATCAGATAATAAGAATGAATGGATTTTAGATTCTGGCTGCACCTTTCAAATTTTTCCTGAAAAGGATATGTTTGTTAATTTCAGTGATAATTGCTTTGGTTCTGTGAAACTTGGGAATAATATTTCTTGTGATGTGAAAGGTATTGGAAAGGTTTTGTTATAACTTGATAATAACAAAACTCTTACTTTAAACAAAACCAGATATGTTCCTAATTCGAAAAGGAACCTAATTTCTCTTGGTGTTTTAGATTCTGAATCCTTTGAGATTAGAATGCAAAATGGTTATTTAAGTATTCTCAAAAATAACTGTGTGATTGTTAGTACTCCAAAAATTAATGGGATATATATACTAAATACCTTGCCTGTTTATGCTAAGTCCTTTAATGCCCTGTCTGACTTGAATAAGACTATGTTATGACATAAAAGATTAGGACACATAGGTCAAAAGGGACTTAAATTACTTGAAACCAAAGGTGTATTTGGTAATGATGTGTTGCATAAACTTGACTTCTGTGAAAAATGTATGTTAGGTAAACAGAAAAGAAGTTCATTTGGTAAAGGTGTTCATAAATCTTCTGATGTACTTGAATATTTGCATGCTGATTTGTGGGGTCCTGCTCCTGTGAGTTATGTTTCAGGTTTCAGATACTTTCTTCTTATAGTGGATGACTTTTCTAATAACCTGGGTGCATTTGCTAAAAACTAAGGATGCAACAGTGTCTGTTTTCAAAAACTGGATCACCTTAGTTCAAAATTTGAAAGGAAAAAGAGTCAAAACTATTAGAACTGATAATGGTTTAAAATTTTGTAACCAAGAGTTTGATTCTTTTTGTAGCACCTTAGGTATTCTTAGGCATAGGACTGTTGCCTACAGTCCACAGAAAAATGGGGTTGCCGAAAGGATGAATAGGACACTCCTAGAAAGAACTAGGTGTCTCTTACTTGATTCCAATTTGCCTAAAAATTTTTGGGGTGAAGCAGTCAAAACTGCCTCTTATCTGATAAATCTTTCTCCCTGCAGTGCCATTGATTTTAAAATTCCTGATCAAATCTGGAATAATTATCTTCCTGACTTTTCAAAATTAAAAGTTTTTGGGTGTGTTGCCTACTCACACTAGTCTGAATATAAACTTGACTCCAGATCTTTAAAATGTGTTTTTCTTGGGTATGGAGAAGGGGTCAAAGGTTATAGATTATGGGTCAGGGAACATGGAGGTTATAGGGTCATTTTGAGTAGGTCTCTGGTTTTTAATGAAAATGTTTTTCCCTGCAAAGATGAAAAATTACTTGATCCTGTTAAAGAAAAGGATTTTATAACTTCTAAGCTGAGTGCAGACCACTTAAGTGATGAAAATGGTATGCCCAATACTCAGTTTCAGGTGGAGCAACCCCCACAGTCTCCTAATGTCATTTTTGAACTTGAACCAGAACTTGCTGACACTGAGCCACAAGCTGGTGATATCCTTGAAGCTGAAACAGACTTAGAAAATTATCAACTAGCTAGGGATAGACCTAGAAGAGAGATCAGACCTCCTCCTAGGTTTGAGGATCTTGATTTTGTGTCTGCATTCACTTATTCTGATCATTTAATGTTTGAACCTGAATCTTTTGAAGAAGTTGTTTCTTCTAAAGATTCCAAACATTGGCTTGCAGCTATGCAAGATGAGAGGGACTCACTTATGAAAAATGGTACTTGGATTTTAGTCAATAGACCTGTAAATAAAAGTATAATTGACTGTAAATGGTTTTTTAAATTGAAAGAAAGTGAGTCTAAGGACATGAAACCAAGGTACAAGGCTAGACTTGTAGCCAAAGGTTTTTCTCAAAAGGAAGGAATTGATTTTAATGAGATTTTTTCTCCTGTAGTGAAATACACTTCTATCAGAATTCTGTTTGCTTTGGTTGCACAATTTGATTTAGAACTTGAGCAAATGGATGTGAAAACTGCTTTCCTTTATGGTTCCTTGGATGAAACAATTTATATGCATCAACCTAAAGGTTTTGAAAAAGGGCAGAAATTCTTATTTTGTTTGTTTGTTGAAAAAATCTTTATATGGCTTGAAACAAGCCCCTAGGTAGTGGTATAAGAAATTTGATTCTTATATCCAAAGCCTCAATTTCCAGAAAAAGTAATTATGATTCCTGTTTTTACTTTAAACTTGATAAAATTGATTTTATTTACTTGCTTTTATATGTTGATGACATGCTTATTGCTAGGCCTAATATGCATGATATAAATGTTCTTAAAGGTAAACAACATTCTGAGTTTGAGATGAAAGACATAGGAAATGCTAAAAGGATACTTGGCATGGATATTTTTAGGGATAGACAATCTGGAAAATTGTTTTTAAACCAAAAACATTACATTGAAAAGGTTTTAAAAAGATTTTGTTTATCTGAATCCAAACCTATGTCTTTACCTTTGCCTGCACATTATAAACTGTCTGTTGATCACTGTCCAAAAACAGATGATGAAATGCTTAGAATGAATAATGTGCCCTATTCTAATGTAGTTGGATCTGTTATGTATTTGATGGTCTGTACCAGACCTAATATTGCCTTTGCAGTAAGTGTCTTAAGCAAGTTTATGAGCAATCCTAGTGAGTTGCACTGGGAAGCCATGAAATGTCTTCTGAAATATTTGAAAGGGTCTGCTAGACTTAGTATAGTATTTTCTAAAACAAAAAATGATTTCAAACTTAAAGGTTTTGTAGATTCTGATTTTGCAGGAAATGTTGATAACAGGAAATCAACATCTTCTTACTTTTTTACTTTTTCGAATTGGTTTATAAAACTTTTTCGATAAATAATCTTAAACTTAAAAACCAATGGGTATAAGTATGAGCACTTAGTATTGCAAGTAACTTAACTATCAATGTAGTGTGCTATAAATGTATGAACTTAATTGATAAAGCAAGTATAGCACTTAGATATAGTGTTGCACAATATAAATTGATAGAATAGAGTAAGTGCAATGCAAGTAAGTAAAAGGGATAAGAGATTGCAATCGCGATTTAGGGAGGTTCAATCAACCAACGTGATCTACGTCCTCCATTACTGAGCTCTCCATCACGAGCAAGGCCAAATCCACTATATTGATAACTTACAACAAGAAGTATCGAATCCTTAGGTGACTTTACAACAAGGAGAACCTATCCTTTACAATCGAGTTTTCACAAGGATCTCGAAAACATAAGCGAAATACAAATGAGAATTTTACAATTGGATAAACTCTCTTAACAAATGATATGATCAAGTCAAGTATTTTGAGAGTTTTAGGATAACACTTCAATAGATAGTAAATATTTAAAGCTCAAGTGTTTATGAAAACTTTGAAAAATGATATGAGATAGTTTTGCTTGAATCAAAGTTGTTCAACCAATGATCTCCCTTTCCAAATAATACTTAGTTAAGTATGAAGAGAGATTTTCACTTCAATAAGTGTTTGGTGATGATGAATGCAATCAATGATCAATAATGAAGTAAGAGTATTGAATTTTCCACAAAATAGAATTCTTGATAAAGATATTAAATAGTTTTGATCAATCAAGAAATTCTTTGCAATAAATGATATAGATTGTAAAACAAAGTAAGCTCAATTATTTTCTCTCTTAAATGCTCTTGTGAGTTGGTAAAAATGAATGCAAGAGAAGTGGCTATTTATAAATCAAGAAATTGAGCTGCAGGAAGTTTCAGTCGACTAAAAGTTCAAAACTAGCCGTTATACTATTTGAGCCTTAGACTTTCGGTTGTGCAAACATTTTCGGTTGATCAGAGTTTCGGTCGACCAAAAAAGGAAATTTTGGAATTTTTATTTTTATATCAAAAAGTTTATTTTTCCAAAAACTATTTCATGTTATGATTTGAAAAATCATTTTTATGTAATTAATAATTTCTAGAAATAATTTTGAGCTTTATAGACTTGCTAAAAATTGATGAGTCGATACATTTACAAATGAGTTGAAATTTTTCAACATAAATCTTCTGAAGCTTTAATCTTCGGTCTTCATCGATCTTGTTCACTTCAAATCTCTTTTATGATTGCTTTGTACTTCAATGGATGACGATTTTGATCTCGAAGTATCCAAATGACACATATATGATAAAACTCAAGAATTGAAACCATTAGTAATACAGGAGATCTTGTTTGTTATAATCAAAACAATATATACGTGAATAGTCATAGGTAAACAATTTCCCCCTTTTTGATTATGACAAACAATGTGATTTGTAATTCGTAAAAAATGATGAAATATATATATGCGAGTACATATTCCCCTTTTTATCATAATATAGCAAGATAAAACAAATCAAATTTTAGCAAATATCTCTTCCCCCTTTTGGTATAAGCAAAAAGTGTCAAGTAGGCTTAATACATACGGGAATAGTCATGGAATACCTAAAATCAATTTTCCCTTTAATAGAAGTTCATGTAATGAATAGGAATGCGGAATTATAACTTTATGGAAACACTAACACATAGTTTGCATGTTCCAAAAAAAATTTTGACATGGAATCCCCGTATTTTGTACAAACCAATAAGAATAGAATCTTATCATATAGAAATCACTTATACTTATAGCATGTGAATCATAATATGCAGAACAAGTAGGAAAATAAGAGTATTAACATAACGAAAATGTCATAGTTTTAAAACATGATTACATAGTTGAAAACAAAATGTTTGGGAAAAAAGTCACTACGAAAGATATAAATATAAATAAAGGATCTTCAATCGGCTGCCGGTGGTGGAGGTGGATTAGGCGGGTAGATTGAGTAGAAATGAGCGAAGAAAGCCTCTTGAGATGTGTGCATATGTTGAAGTTGTTGTTGGATGCCTTCAACTGCAGTGGTGAGAGAATCGATACGCCCATTTAGGATGTTGAATTGATCTTCAGAGATGGATTGATGGGGAGGTGCTGCAGCTTGCGGTGCTCGAGTCTGTGGCCTTGGTCGAGGATGTTCATCCCCACCACCTTGTTCATCACCTTCACCGGCACCCCCTTGGTCACCTCACCCGCAGCCGCCCCTTCACCAATCTCCAATTCTTCTTCAGCTTCCTCTTCGGTTAATGGCCAAGTCGTAGACCCCAATGCATCATCAAAACCTTGAGTATTGCACACCCATTGCCCGTCACCCTTGACAATTCTCATCAGTTTGAGAGTGTTGATGTTGATAATATCGGTGCGTTTAGGTTTAAGAATGGGCTCATTGTCTAGAGGCACATTGAAGTGATTGAAATTTTTTTGAATATCATGCCGTAGGGTAGGCCTAGAACTCGAGGAGAGGTATGAACGTGATGAAGATGTTGGATGAAGATGTATGGAAAATCAAGTTTACGACCAACAAGGAGAGAATCAAGAATGAATAGGTCGAGATGATTTACTTCATGAAAATGACCACTACGGGGTACAATTGTGTGAGCAATTGCACGATGAAGGACCTTGCATAGGATAGTCAAATGGTTGAGGTTCAAGGTCATAGTGGTAGTGAGGGGTCGGGCAGTGACACGACTACAAGCCTCAAGTTCATTGTATCCCTCGAACCTAACAGGATAATGAGTGACATATGCATAATTCTCACAACGCTGCAATCCTAGGAGGTTTCTAATGAGGGATCGTTGGATAGCGACCCGTATACCCCTAACCAAACTAGTGATTTCATCCGAATAAAAAGTGGCGTTTCGAAAAAATTCCCGAATTAATTTCGGGTAGGAGTTTTCGGAAATAGATATAACATTTTTCCATCCTATTTCTTCAAAATAACGCTCAATTTGAAACGAGGAGGCTTGAAGGTGAAAGTCGAAGAAATCGATGGACTTACCTATGAGAATCGGATGATCAGAGAAGCGTTCGGGCAAGGGTGTGCGTTCCTCAACGTTCGATGAGCTTGCTTCACCTTTCTTTGATCTCTTCTTTAGAGGCATTGTGGATTTTCAAGTTACTTGAAGGAAACAATCGCCACCACCAGTTTATAATCCTCAGCCTAAGCCCGTAGGGAGTCCAAATTTCCAGAATGCTTCTCCTTCTGACTCGAGTTTTGTCAATGAGGATATTGGAAGTTATCAAAATTCCCTAGTTGACACTGAGAGTTCTGAGGGTGTGAATTCAGATGCCGCAAAACAGAAAGCCCTAGATTCGAGTGCCCATATGGGGGAATCAATGGGTTATATGGAGGTTGATGGTGGTGGTGGTGGTGGTGGTGGTGGTGGTGATAGAAATTAAAATTTAGGTAAAAACGAGTGGAAATAAATAAAAATGAGTAGAAATCAACAGTGTAGGGATAGAATGGTGATTTGGATGGAATGAAATCAATTCAAAAGGAGAAAATTTGAAATTTTCGTAATTTTACCCCAAATTTTAGGGTTTTGAGGATTGTTGGATGAATTTTGAAGAAAATCAAAGATTTGATAAAGATTATGATGGGGAAACACGGATTTGTGGATGTTTGGAAGTGAATTGAAAAAAAAAAAATGAATTTGGAAGAGAATATGGAGAGGGAGATGCGAATTAGGGTTTATGAATGAAATTTGGGGATGAATTTTATGTTTTAAAACTTTGAATTCGCGCAACTTTCGGTCGACCGAAAGTTTTTGTCGGTCGACCGAAACTCTACAGGTTTCAAACCAGGTAGCTGCAGGAGGGTTCGGTCGTGTAATGGTCGACCGAAACATTACTTTCGGTTGTACAGTAGGTCGACCGAAACATGTTTCGGTTGAACAAGTCACCTTTTGGACGACAGAAATTTTTCGGTCGGCCGAAATGCTCAAAATCATATTTTTGCAAATATTACAATTAAAACACATATATTTTGTAAATTTAGCCACAAATATCAATTTCATCAATAATACCCAATCCTCTTTGTATATATGAAAATCTATCATGAGCCAGAGGTTTAGTAAAAATATCGGCCAATTGTTTTTCAGTACAAACAAATTCCAAGTAGATGTCACCTTTTTGCACATGATCTCAAAGAAAATGATGTCGAATTTCAATATGCTTAGTGCGAGAGTGCAAGATGGGATTTTTTGACAAATTTATAACACTATTGTTATCACACATAATAGGAGCATTTTCAAAGTTCAAGTGATAATCACTAAAAGTTTGTTTCATACATAAAACTTGAGCACAACAACTAGCGGCCGAGATATATTCGGCGTCAGCGGTAGATAGGACAACGGAATTTTATTTCTTGCTAAACCATGACACAAGTGCAAAGCCTAGAAAGTGACAAGTTCCACTTGTACTTTTTCTATCAATTGTGCATCAAGTCCAATTGGCATCCAAATAATTTATAAGATCAATATGAGTGCCTTTTGGATACCAAAGTCCCAAAGTTCTAGTCCCGCATAAATATCTAAAAATACGTTTTAAGGCACTTAGATGAGATTCTTTAGGATTGGATTGAAATCTAGCACATAAGCACACACTAAACATAATATCGGGTCTACTTGCGGTTAAGTAAAGAAGGGATCCAATCATACCTCGATATTTTGTAATGTCAATGGAAGTGCCTTGCTAATCTTTGTCCAATTTGATTGCAGTACTCATGGGAGTATTCATTGACTTCAAGTTTTCCATCTCAAACTTTTTGAGCATATCCACAATGTACTTGGTTTGACTAATAATATTTCTTCAGTAGTTTGTTTGATTTGACGCTCGAGGAAGAATTTTAACTCTCCCATCATGCTCATTTCAAATTCATTGCTCATATATTTTGAAAATTCTTCACAAAGAGACACATTAGTTGCACCAAAAATAATATCGTCCACATAAATTTGTACAACAATCATGTCTTCCTTTTTGGTTTTGATAAAAAGTGTAGTATCCGCATTTTCCATTTGAAAGCCATTTGAAATAAGAAATTTACTCAATCTTTCATACCAAGCTCTAGGAGCTTGTTTTAAACCATATAGAGCCTTTCTTAGTTTAAAAACATTATCTGGAAATTTATGATTTTTGAAACCGGGAGGTTGTTCAACATAGACTTCTTCTTGAATAAAACCATTTAAAAATGCACTTTTGACATCCATTTGATAAAGAGTAAAACCTTTATGACAAGCAAAGGCAAGAAGCATACGAATGGATTCTAGTCTAGCAACCGCTGCAAAAGTTTCTTCAAAGTCAATTCCTTCTTCTTGATTGTAACCTTGGGCCACTAATCTAGCCTTGTTATGCACAATTATACCATTTTCATCCTTTTTGTTTCGAAAAACCCATTTTGTACCAATAACGGTTTGATCATTTGGTCTATCAACTAAATCCCAAACATGATTTCTTTCAAATTGATTTAGTTCTTCTTGCATTGCAAGAATCTAAAACTCATCGAACTCGGCTTCTTTGAAATTCTTTGGCTCAATTTGAGAAATAAAGGCACAAGTATTTAAGAATCCTTTAGTAGAGTTTCTAGTACTTACCTCTTTCGAAGGATCACCAATTATGAGATCTATTGGGTGAGATGAAGCAAATCTCCATTCGATAGGAAGTGTTAGATCACTTGAGTTTTTGGAAGATGTTCCTTCTTCTTGTTGAGGAGTTGGTTCTTCCAAGCCTTTTTCTTCATTGTCTTTCGATATTTCATTGCTTTGATCTTGAATATTCATTTCCTCAAAAGGAATTTCCAAACCTACATCAACACCTTTCTCTTGATCAAGAGAATTAGTTTCATCAAAAGTAACATGTATGGATTCTTCCACTACTAGAGTTCTTTTGTTAAAAATTCTATAAGCTTTGCTAGTGGATGAATAACCAAGAAAAATTCCAACGTTGGATTTTGAATCAAATTTTCTTAAGTTTTCTTTTGTGTTAAGAACAAAGCATTTACAACCAAAAACCTTAAAATACCCGATATTGGGAATTCTATTTTTCCAAAGCTCATAAGGAGTTTTAGTTTTCTTTCAACTTACTAAAACTCTATTTATAATGTAGCAAGCGGTGTTAACGGCTTCGACCCAAAAATATTTTGTTAAGTTATTTTCATTTAGCATGGTTCTAGCCATTTCTTGCAATGTACGATTCTTCCTTTCTACTACAGCATTTTGTTGAGGAGTTCTAGGAGCCAAGAAATTATGTTCATACCCATTTATCTTGCAAAATTCATCAAAAGCCATGTTATCAAATTCTCCGCCATGGTCACTTCTTATAGTTGTAATAGAATATCCCTTTTCATTTTGAACCTTTTTGCAAAAATGTTTAAATGCATTTAAAGATTCATTTTTCAAATTTAAAAATAAAACCCAAGTAAATCTTGAGAAATCATCAACAATGACAAAGGCATAGTGTTTACCACCTAAGCTTGCTATTTTAGATGGTCCAAAGAGATCCATGTGAAAAAGTTGTAATGATTTTATGGTGGAAGAAAATTGTTTATTTTTGAAAGAACTTTTGATTTGTTTTCCAAATTGACAAGCATCACAAATTTTATCTTTTTCAAATTTCAAACTTGGCAGGCCTTTGACAAAGTGATTTTTGGATATTTTTGAAATAAGGTCCATACTAACATGACCTAATTTCTATGCCATAACCAAATGTCGTCTTTAAAACTTGACAAACATTTTAATTCTTTCTCAAATTCAATATTGATGATATAAACATCTTTACTTCGGCTTCCTATGAACAATACCTTTTTCGATGTAGCATCTTTGATAAGACATCTAGAAGAATCAAATTTAATGTGATAACCTTTATCACATAATTAACTAATACTTAGTAAATTATGTTTGAGGTTATCTACTAATAAAACATTTTCAATAGAGGGAGAAAGCTGTTACCAATATTTCCAATGCCAATGATTTTTCCTTTGGCATTATCTCCAAAAGTGACATGACCTCCATCCTTTCTTTTGAATCTTGATAAGAGTGATTTATCTCCGGTCATGTGCTTTGAGCAACCACTATCCAAGAACCAATTGATTTTTACTTTTGTTGATACCTACAAAACATGACTTAATTTTTGACTTCTTGGTACCCACATAATTTTGGGTCCTTGATAATTAGTTCCTTGAACCCTCTTATGTCTTTCTTCAAAGTGAAGTTTCTTTTTCACTAAAAAATTAAAAGCTACATGCCCACTTCTATTACAAAAGCTACAAGTAGTTGTTGTTTTGACAAAAGTGTTTTGATGAAAGGAATAAGAAGTAGAAGCTTTAACAAAAGTATTTTTGGTAGAGTTTTGTTTCAAAAATGGTTTGTATCCAATTCCTCCTTTATCAAAAATACATTGTTGTTTACCAAGCATTAGTTCAAAATTTTTCCTCCCTTGAGTGAATTTGTGAATAATGAGTGTTAAATCTAATTTTTTTTCTTTTAGGGAGAGATTTTCTACTTTCAAAGCATTTTGATCAAGATACTTCTTTTCAATATCCTTTTGTATTTCAAAATTCTTTTCGGCTTCATTTTTCAACAAGATGTATGCTCTTATCTTTAGAGGTGTTTTCCAAGTGAACACTTTCAATTCTTTTCTACTTCAACTTTTCTTTCTCTTGCACACAAAAATAGAATGAGCTCATTTAGAGTTCATTTCTCCCTTTAACAGTTATAACTGACCTTAAATTGTCTGAATTATGTAAAAAGCTTACACACTTTGAAATGAGCTCATTGAGAGTCTATTTCCCCATTTGACAGTTATAACTAACCTTAAATTAACTGAATTGTGCAAGAAGCGATACCAATACCAAATGCACGAGCAAGTCATCAGACAAGTCAAATTTTAGTGCCTTAAGTTTTGAAGTAGTTAGCAGTGTGAGACATCTACATGATGTACTCCCTTATGTTCACATTGCCTTTATACTTTATTGAAATCAAACTTTGCATAAGCGTGCTTGTTTCAGCCTTATCGTTTTTCGCAAAACGTTTCTTAATTTCGGCAAGGAACTCATTGGCGTCATTTACCTCCTCAGATACTGTGCCACTAAAGGCTTCCGAAATGCCATGCTTAATGATCATTAGACTCATGCGACATGAGCAATCTCACTTCTCAAAGTTCCTCCTTTGATTATATAAACTTTCATCCGTAAGAGGAGCAGGTTGCTCAATCCTTAGTGCATGATCTAGATCCATGCAGCCAACGAAAAGTTAATGTTCTTTTCCAATCCTTGAAGTTTTTTCCATAAACACAGGGATTAAATTTGAGCTTGTAGATATATTACTAGCAGAATTTAAAACCGAATAGAGAACACTTAAACAAAATAGCTCACATAAGTACTTTATTATGCAAATCATATTTTCAAATAATGGTAGGGCCCATCACAAGATACCTAGCACAACATCAATATTTAGTCTTTAGACAGAAATATTGACTTGTAAGTGGTACTCTTGGTGTAGTGATCAAACA
Organism: Ligustrum vulgare; assembly: GCA_963555705.1. Lineage (NCBI taxonomy): Eukaryota > Viridiplantae > Streptophyta > Magnoliopsida > Lamiales > Oleaceae > Ligustrum > Ligustrum vulgare. Next base: position 32,603,231 of record OY743171.1, on the reverse strand, counting down.
ATGACCTTAAGACATATCAATCAATAAACCTTTCTTTGGACCGATTTATTGATCACAAGTAAAACCAAATAACCATCACGTATTTATCACCACAAGTTCATGTGAAATTCGAGCCAAATATTGACCTTCCTTTGGGCCGATCAATATCCGCATGAATAACACACAAACGCCTAATTTTCCCTTAATGTAGTGATCAAACGCTGGCAATAAGACATGTTAACCAATAAACCTTTCTTTGGACCGATTTATTGATCACATGTTAAACCAAATAATTGCTACATATTTACCACCACAGGTGCATGTGAAATTCGAGCCAAACATTGACCTTCCTTTGGGCCGATCAACATCCGCAATGAACAACACACACACAAATACCTTCTAATATTCTAAGTTAATTAATAGGCTACAAGAGAGGTTGCTTTGGAAATATGTTGCTTCAACTAACTTACTTTCGAATATTATATCTCTCAAAAGAGTCCGATGTACCAAGATTTGAAACAAAAATCACTGATTTGCATATATTTTTGACTTTAGGATTTGAATTATAGAATTCAAAACTTTAGAATAAAGCAATCCTTAAGTTGCGAGAGTCAAATTGCAATATTCTTAAAACTTTGGTGGCCAATTGTGAAAAATTTTAAGCTTGAAGGACTTAAATTACAATTTTTCCAAAAACTTTATTGGCCAATTTAGAAAAATTCCAAACTTTATGTCCCAATTTGAAAGAAAATCAAACTTTAGAGGTCCAAAATAGTGAATTTGGAAACTTTAGGGACTGAATTAGAAAATTTTCGAAATTTTAAGGACTGAATATGAAAATTTTCAAACTTTAAGGGACCAAATTAGAGAATTTTCAAGCTTTAGATGCTGATTTTGAAAATTTTCAAACTTTAGGAGCCAATTTAGAAAATTCCCAAACTTTAGGGACTGAAAATGAAAATTTTCAAACTTTAGGGATCAATTTAGAAAATTTTCAAACATTAGGGACTGGATTAGAAAATCAGGAACTTTAAAAGGCTCAACTTAAATGGTTTTGTAACTTTAGGGGCTGAAGTTGTAAATTCCATAACTGTAGGGCTTAAGCTTTAATTCAAAATAAACAGGGAGGACTGGAGGTGCAAATAAGTATAATTATCCAAAATTGCAAAGAAGCCCTTGAAGACTTCAAATTCCCAAGCAAAACCCCCTAGCCCAAAACGGATTTTCGCAGCAGACATTAGGGTTTTCAACCCTTGTCCGCCATCGCCTCCAAACCCGAGAGCACGTCCCGTCTGCGACTCATTCATCGGCGTTCTGGAAACAGCCGCACGCAGCTAGTGTCGCGCGCAGCCAGTCCCCAACGCTGCGACCTACAGCGCCATCATGGTGCTCCTCGCCTGCAGTGTCGCACTCAATTCAAATCCTGGCCCTGCCTGCCCTTTGCCGACAGTGTCGATGACTGCTGTGGTCGCCGAAAAAATCAATTTCAACATCATCCGGAATTATTTCAACCACCATCAACCGGCCATACCTCAACTATACCAGATTTCTTCCAAAAATTCAACACCAAAACCATAATCAAATTCAAAAAATCAAGTTACAGATCCAAATATTCATAATCCCAAATTTCAGTGAATCCAAAATAGAAATCCAAACCTGATTTTGAAAGGTATATACATACAGATTCTATATAATAAATCACAAAACTAAATCAAAACCCAACCTCAAAAGCCGAATTCAATACCCAAAACAAATTTGCAGATTTTATGTACATGATACATATTGATATTGATTTTCGAGCTTCAAAATCCAAATTCATATATCGAAATCAACCGATTTAATTCATGATGAAACCAACAGATATGCATATTTATCAATTCATGAAATCAGCCCACTATTCGCATAAAAATACGCACATAAAATATCGATTTGGTTTCACATATATGCGCTTGAAATAGATCTGATAATTCAACACGATGTTTGCTCTGATACCAGTTGTTAGAAAATTCATCACAGATAATTGTTTATTTGTGATCCAAAATCATCATGCTGAATTATCAATATTTAAATAACTGAAGCGGAAGCATACCTTAATCAGATATGGTTCACGATAAACGATTCGACGGTTGGATCTTCCAAATCAATACGTAGTCCTTATTTTCTCTCTGATGATGGGATGTCAGATAGAATGAAAAGTATGTACGATTCAGAGACCATAAACGTGTTTATATACTGAATTGTCTGTTAACCTAGTTCGACCCATCATGAAATTAGGTAATGGCCTGGTATCTACACATAATAGCCCATACATTAATTAGATGCATTAAAGTCCAATATACCAAATCCTTATTAGATCACTTTAAATGGGCTTAACCAAATTTGATAGTCTTTTATTCAATACACAATAATTCATATATAAGCTCACATGATCTATTAAAATCCTTACACTTGCAAGGTATAAAATGAATTGATTCACTAATAAAGCATTTGTTTGTGTATGGCCTAATTTCACATTCATACCCCTGATTCTCCTGTGCATGCCTCTCAAACTCCGACTAAAGCAATACCTTTTTGTGTTTTAGCTTGTTAATCTCCTTTTCAAGCTCCTCTCTTTCTACACCAGTTAATGGAACTGTATTTCCTTGACCCGAAGGCTTAAAGGCGTATCAATGCAATGTATAATGTATAAAAACAAATTTTACTGGAAATAATTGGAATCTATATCTTGTATAGAGCTTAAACACAAATTCTAGATGAAAGTTGAGATTTCTACAATATAAAAAATTCAAATGGTTAATGAACAGATCCATCCAAAAAGCCAAACTATGCAGTTTCAATAAGTTTTGAAACATTTCCAAATACTAACCGATGAAAACTCAAAAACCTTGATAACCCTCGATACTCCAGCAGTAGCAAATAATTCACCATCTCGGTCAAATTCTATACTACAGCAGTTAAAAATAATTTTTAGGCATAATATTGGTAAACCATACACAAGACAAAAGAGGTCTGCAAAGAAACAGTTTGAAATAGATTATAACCATTATTTGATTCCAAAAAAAAAAAAAAAAAAAAAACAAGAAGAAGAAGAAGATAAAAAGAAAGACTTAAAGGTCTCGAGATTCTCCAGAGGTATATTTGGTCATCCTGATGTCCAGAATAAACCAGATGGTTCCACAGCCACTTGCTGACATTCATTCCCATTTCTTAAATTATCTAAGTACGGTCGCACATCCATCATGACATCCTAAGTTGTTAAGTTCACGGAAAATTTGTTCTTTTAATTTTAAAAAAAAAACTGAAAAAGTATCATAAAGGACAAACTTTTCCCCCCACTTTTACCCAGGATCAAATCACAATGCACAATTAGTTTAATAAGCCTTTTAAGGCTATAGCATATAGTATCCCTCCCATATCTATCTTCTTATCCCATGATCTCCTTGTAGCACTTGTCCATTTCACAACTTATTCTAATCATATGCATTGCATCATCTTCAAGTCTCGATTGTTAATAATTGAAGCTAAATACCAAAACAGACCCTTTTTGGAACAACAAGAGAGCTATCATCCTGACTTCCACTAACGAAAAGGGACATTCCATGTACTCCACCCATTTTTCTTCTTACAACCTGTAGATTCCTGAGTACTCTAAAGTTTAAATCTTATGATTTTCCTCTTCTTAGTTTGATCTACTAAAACTATGTGGTCAACATAAAGTCAGAAAGAACAAAAAAGGATCCACGAATGGGGTTTATATCAACAACGATTAAAGTGGTATATTAGTTCCAATCAACAAATAATAGAATCATGATATAAGAGCAATTTAAATTAAGATTAGAGTTCAATGTAGATTAGAGATGTCTCATTTTGTTTAAAAATATAGTTGACAGTCTTAAAATAACAACACAATAACCCGGCAAATTGCTGGAAGTTTCTTTGCTATAAAGAAGTCAAACAAATCGACAAACCAATGGAGAAAATAACAACAAACCTAATAAGAAAAGAATGGAGACAAATGACAAAATAAAAGTTATAGAAAGGATCAACGGGTAGAGAAAATAATACAATAACTAGTTTCACACTCGTACGTTGTAGGAATATATTTATTTGAGAAATTACATTGTAGTGACACACGACAATGGAAAGAGTCAATTAAAATGAAAAAAAAAAAAATAATCCCAAAATAAGAAGCAATAATAATATTGTTTTCAATTACACTTACAAGATGTGGAAAACCTCCTCATACACAACATTAGTGGTCACATTTATTGGGTTTCCATCTTCATCGCAAATCAATATCCTTCAAACCAACACGATTTGTGACTCTTGATATTACTACATACAATTGTCCATAACCGAATATTGATTTTTTAGGAATAATCTCACATGCGAAAGTGATTGTCCTTAACTCTTATTGATGGTCATGACTTATGACACAACCAACAAAAATTGTCTTTTTTCGAACTTGAAATATAATTTTGCATCTGATTGAGTCAATGACATCATTGGAATAAAAATTGTGTACTCAGCATTGCTCCCGCACATAATTCTAGCTTCAAGAACATGAAGACCAAGCATTATAATGATTAATCTTGTTCCATTACACAATCTTGTAGTATGGTCAATCTTCCTCAAAAAATCACCAAAACACCAACCTCTAGCATCGATTTGTGTGTAGGCACACCTGAATACTTTATACCATTCAAGAATTCCATAGAGTGAAAATCTTCAAACAAACTTGTAGCTATCTTCCTTGCACAAAGTTTCTGAACTCTAGTAAGTCTTTCCCTTAGTCTGATTGATCGAAACCATGTACTCCTTTATGATTTGTATAAGATCAAGTATTGGTTCTAGTGTAGCTCTCCCTTCAGGTATGACAAGTCATTAAAGCTTCTCAAAAAAGATGGATATGTACTTCCAACTATGGATTGGACCAGTTTATCCGAGACATCTACCAATAAGTCTCTAGGAACTTCTATTCTCGCACGGCCATCACTCTCACATGCGAATGTCTTGTCTCTTATAATCAAAATGCAAAGCTTCACTTCCTTCAAATCTTGATGCATATTTACGTGTGTGTTTATCCACACATTTATTTGGGATGTGTAGATAAAGTTAAATATTCACAGTCTCAAAATTATACATTAAATCCAATATGTTTGAATTAGATAGTGCACTAATTAAAAAATACTTTAAAACATTTTTGAATATGATAAAGGTTGATTACTCACAATGTTATAGAATGTCACGGGTTGTCATAATCCTTCTGTTTAAAAAAAGTAGCTAGGTGTCGATTATCTTCTAATATTTATGTATACAATGATTGTATAACATGTTTGGAAGTTGGAACCCATTTTGTAAAATTTAGTTTCCTTCAAAGCTCAGTTTCATACACACGTCCTATCAATATTATAATAATATACCAATAAATCTTTAAATATTAATTATTTTTTAACCACACATTTTCAAAAAAATTAGTCCTAAAAAATTGTGATTTGAAATAACGGGTATTGAAAATGGGCTAAACATCCGTTAAATATATTCAATAAATGTAGGAAAAAATCTATATTTAAAATTACTACCGCAATCATATTTTGCAAAATATCGATTTAAAAATCAATTGTCTTTAAGTATCTAATAATTCAAAATATGCACAATTGTTTAATTACAATGAAATGCATAATCCATTCTTATGAATACACAAATTGAGTTAACCATGAGTATTAATTAAAACAAAATTATTGTACAATTTTTAAGTACACGGTTGACTTATAAAACAAAAGTTTAATTGAAAACAAATAAGTTTAGAACATGCATAGTATTTGCACAAAATCATTAACCATCCATTTTGTTAATAAAGTTCAATTTTAATAAATATATGTAACTGTTTCTTTAAACAAAAACATTGAACTTATTAGTTATTAAAATGAATCATAATCAAACAGAAATTGTCAATTTAAAAATGAACAGATTTGTGTCAAGAGCTACCAATTACATTTGGACAATCGGACTGAGACTATTAAAAAAAAAAAAAGGAAAATATCGAAACCCTGAGGAACCTTCTAGTGCTGGTATATATATGAATGAATAGTCACATTTTCACTTCTTTTTCATCAGTCGCCTCCAGCTTCACTACTCATCAACAAAGGCAATGTCTGAATCACAAACCCATTAACCACGCTTCGCTACATATCACGTACCAAGGATTGATCTTCTATTTCAAAACCACGGTCGACTTCAGTGCACAGGAACGTCGATCCATTATCGAAGAAAAAGATAAGTTCAAAAAATCCTCATTTTTTTGGAGTCGATACTTTTCACAAATATTCAAAATAATTGAAAATAGGCGATTTTTTTAAGTGATGTATGTACTGTAATGGTCGAAATTTAAAGATTGGTGTTATTTTAATGTTGTGGGTGAATACGCAAACTGAGAGTTTTTTTAATGAGTTGTATAGAAGGGGGAAAAAAACAAATACAATGCGGGGCACGAAAATGTTAATGTGGAACCGAGAACTAATATAGCACAATGTTTAATTCAGTTATTAAGCACTATTAATTCAACTGCCCATGTAACCATGAAATCTGGCCAACAATGTCTAAGTGCATAACCCACTAATTTAAAACCGTCCACCACCCCTTATCGGATTTGAACTGATAAAAAATGTAACCACCTAATCATGCAAAAACCATTTGGATCTTAAACCGTACAATATGGGGGAAATTAATAGTAAACATCTAGAACAAACATGTTAAGATTCTGATTCCAGTTAAAATATATGTCAATTGAGAATCTGGTCAAAATTAATTGGCCAAAATCTCAGTTATCATTAGTAATATATAGATAGATAGATTGGCAACGGCTGGAGGAAGATCGGCAGTACTGGTTTTGCTTCAAGGCTTGGGGCTAAATTTTGGAACATAGAGTGAGGAGGAGTCGCGACACTCCTGCTGGGAAGTTTTCTGGCTGAGCATTTGTTTTGTGATGAGATGCGCCCCTCTTTTCATTTGTGTTATGTTCAAAGTTAAAACCTAAAAGTTAAAGCACGTAAAAGAAAGAGCAAAAAAGGGAATGAAATGGAAAACACTGTTATTTGAACAGTATGAACAGTGAAAATTGCTTAGCCCCTTTTATATTAGTAGGATAGGAAAGGATAGGAAATACACAAACAATATTTTCTGTTGTTTCCATCAAAAGTAATAAAATACTTTTTTCTTTCCCTTATTTGTACAAATTTTAAATTACATACCTCATTTTAAATTAAATCAAGTGGTCAAATTTCTCTTTCAATAGATTAAAATGATAACCTTGTCATTTTGCCTCAACAAAAGTTTTACACTTATGTTTATTATCAATTTGAAACCATGCAATAAATTGAAAGACTCAAGCAAGTAAACTGACGAATTATTCAATTTATTCATCTTACGCTTAATAGCTATAAAATTGAACTTAAAACGCCAATTAGATACATAACTCCTTACAAACATTCCAGACAGGGACGGAGTTAGAATTTCTTGTCAGTAGGACGAAAATTAAATGATGTTGGGGGTGTAAGGATTTTAATCAATCGTGTGGGCTTATATGTGAATTATTGTGTATTGAATAAAAGGCTATCAAATTTGGTTAAGCCCATTTAAAGTGATCTAATAAGGATTTAATATATATCGGGCTTTAATGCATCTAATTAAATGTATGGACTTTTATGTGTAGATACCAGGCCATTACCTAATTCATGATGGGTCGGATTAGGTTAATTGGCAATTCAGTATATAAAGTCGGTTATGGTCCCTGAATCCTACGTATTGTTCATCTTGTCTGACATCCCATCATCAGAGAGAAAATAAGGACTACGTATTGATTTGGATGATCCAAACACCGCAATCGTTCATCGTGAATCACGTTTGATTAAGGTACGCTTCCGCTTCAGTTATTTAATTCTTGATAATTCCAACATGATGATTATTTAGATTATAGATAAATTATTATCTGTAATAAAATTTTCGAACAAGTGGTATCAGAGCCAACATCGTGTTGAATTATCAGATCTTTATATATGTGCGTATGTATATTCTGATTTCAAAATTTGGAAACATGGATTTACTGAAAATTTGGGCATTTGTGTATGGTTGAATCTGGTCGAGTAATATGGATTGAGAAATTGGGTTTGAAACTCACCGCCTTCTTCATATTTGAATCTGTAAATTAGTATACTACCGTTGAAGGATTATGGGTTTTTTGGTTGTGGATGGATGAATTCGCATTTAATTTTTGCGCTGTGAATATGTATGTGTGATTTCTATCTGTATATGCATGTAATTTTGAGTAATGAATTTGTGAAGTTCGGTATTGAATTTGTGGACGAAATCGTGTTGTGTATCATGATGGGTGTTGGTCGAAATCAACTGCTAAGGTTTTGGGTTAGTGTGGCTGGCGATCTAGTCGTCGCCGACATTGGCGACAGGTGCCGCGCAGGTTGGAGAACAGGAGTGTTGCAGGCGCGCTACACCGAGGTTTGCTGCGCGAGGCACTGCGCCCAATGGTGCTATAGAACTGCAGCAACGAATCGCGCTGCATCGTGGAAGTTCGTCGGTGGTGGTGCCACGTTCTGCCGGTAAAGGTGATGACGGCTGCGGCACCTAGGGTTTGTTGCGTTTTTTTTTTCTTTGGACAGGGGCCTCAGTCCGGAAATTGGAAGTCTCCAAGGGCCTCTTTTGCAATTTTGGGTAATTATGTTAAATTGCACGTCTGGTCCTCCCTTTTATTTTGAATTAAATCTCAAACCCTACAGTTATGTAATTTATGATTTAAGCCCTTAAAGTTATAAATCATTTAAGTTGGGATTTTAAAGTTTTGAATTTACAACTTCAGCCCCTGAAGTTATAAATTTAGTTCAGTCAGGACCCTTCTAGTTATGGAATTTTATAATTCAGTCCCTAATGTTTGAGAATTTTCAAAACTGGTCCCTAAAGCTTGAAAATTCTCTAATTTGGTCCCTTAAAGTTTGAAAATTTTCATTTTCAGTCCCTTAAGTTTGAAAATTTTCTAATAAAGCACCTAAAGTTCTGAAATTCTCAAATTTGGTCCTCTAAAGTTTGAAAATTTTCATTTTCTGTCCCCAAAGTTTGAAAATTTTCTAATTCAGTCACTAAAGTTTGGAAATTTTCAAAATTGGTCCTTAAAGTTTGAATTTTTTTTTTTAAATTAAGTCCCTAAAGTTTGTGAATTTCTAAATTGCCTCCTAAAGTTTGAAAATTTTCAAAAATCAACCTTTAAAGATTGAAAATTCACTATTTTGGACCCCTAAAGTTTAATTTTCTAACTAGTTGGGACCTAATGCTTGGAATTTCTCTAAATTGGCCAATAAAGTTTTGGGAAAATTGTAATTTAAGCCCTTCAAACTTAAAATTTTACATAATTGGCCACCAAAAGTTTAAGAATATTGCAATTAGACTCTCGCAACTTAAGGATTGCTTTATTCTAAAGTTTTGAATTTTATAATTCAAATCCTAAAGTCAAATATAGATGCAAATCAATGAATTTCAGTTTCAAATCTTGGTACATCGGAATCTTTTGAGAAATATAATATTCGAAAGTAAGTTAGTTGAAGCAACATGTTGCCAAAGCAACCTCTCTTGTGGATATTAATTAACTTTGAATATTAGAAGGTATTTGTGTGTGTTTTTCATTGCGGATGTTGATCGGCCCAAAGGAAGGTCAATATTTGGCTCGAATTTCACATGCACCTGTGGTGATAAACACGTGGCAATTATTTGGTTTAACGTGTGACCAGTAAATCGGTCCAAAGAAAGGTTTATTGGTTAACATGTCTTATTGCCAGTGTTTGATCACTACACTAAGGGAAAATTAGGTGTTTGTGTGTTATCTCATGCGGATATTGATCGGCCCAAAGGAAGGTCAATATTTGGCCCGAGTTTCATATGAACTTGTGGTGATAAATACGTGACAGTTATTTGGTTTTACGTGTGATCAATAAATCGGTCCAAAGAATGGTTTGTTGGTTGACATGTCTTACTGTCAGTATTTGATTACTACACCAAGAGTACCACTTACAAGTCAATATTTCTGTCCAAAGACTAAATATTGATGTTGTGCTAGGTATCTTGTGATGGGCCCTACCATTATTTGAAAATATGATTTGCATAATAAGGTATTTATGTGAGCTATTTTGTTTAAGTGTTCTCTATTCGGTTTCAAATTCTACTAGTAGTATATTTACAAGCTCAAATTTAATCCCTGTATTTATGGAATAAACTTCAAGGATCAAAACAAGAACATTAACTTTTCGTTGGCTGCATCGATCTAGACCGTGTACTAAGGATTGAGTAACCTACTCCTCTTACGGATGAAAGTTCATCTAATCAAATGAGGAACTTTGAGAAGTGGGATTGCTTAAATTACGTGAGTCACATGATCATTAAGTGCGGCATTCCGGAAGCCTTTAGTGGCATAGTATCTGAGGAGGTAAATGATGCCAATGAATTCCTTGCCGAAATTAAGAAACGTTTTGCGAAAAACGATAAGGCTGAAACAAGCACGCTTATGCAAAGCTTGATTTCAATAAAGTATAAAGGCAATGGGAAAATAAGGGAGTACATCATGTAGATGTCTCACACTGCTTCAAAACTTAAGGAACTAAAACTCGACTTGTCTAATGACTTGCTCGTGCATTTGGTATTGATATGGCTTCCTGCACAATATAGTCAATTTAAGGTTAGTTATAACTGTCAAAGTAGAAATGGACTCTCAATGAGCTCATTTCATAGTGTGCAAGCTTCTTGCACAATTCAGTCAATTTAAGGTCAGTTGTAACTATCAAAGGGAGAAATGAACTCTAAATGAGCTCATTCTATTTTGTGTGCAAAAGGAAGAAAAGTTGAAGCAGGACAGAACTGAAAGTGTTCACTTGGAAAACACCTCTAAAGATAAGGGCAAGTAAACAAATAAAGAACATAAAGCTGTTAAGGGTCCAAATCTAAAGAAACCACATAAAGACATTGAGGGTTGTTTCTTTTGCTAGAAATCTGGACATTTAAAGAAAAGATCGTACATATTACCAACTAAAGTTGCTACTAAAGTACCTTAAGAGCTTTTGACAGGAAGAAAACCTAGTCTAAAGCATTTCTACATTTGGGGATATCCAGCTAAGGCTAGGCTTTATAGGCCACATAAAGAAATTGGACATCAAAACAGTAAGCATCTACTTTATTGGTTATTCTGAGTGATCGAGGGGCTATTAATTTTATGATCCCACACTTAAGTCAATTTTTGAAACGGGAAATGCAACATTTTTGAGGATGTTGAGTTTGGGGGGAGAAATAAGGTTAGAGATATTGTCTTTAAGGAAGAAGTTGAGGACGGATCGGTCTCGATTCCTATTATTGCTTTTGACAATGTGCAAGTTTTTATGCATGTTATTGATCAAGAAGCATATCCGGAACCTCAACTAGACAATGTTGAAAAACCTCCCATCCAAAATAAGGTAAATTTCAGAAGTACAAACTCAACAATCTCAATAACTAAAGCCATTAAGGAGATCCATGAGAGAAAGGGAAAAAATGCTATTATGGATAATTTAAATAGTATTTTTCCAAGAACATAAGGAAATAATGGAATGGTGGAAGATGGTACAATCAATTCCATAAGGCCATACAGGGTTCTAACTCTCAAAAGTGGATTGATGTCATAAATAAGGAGTATAAGAATATGCAAGACAATAAAGTTTGGGATCTTGTCCCATTACCAGAAGGTACAAAGCCCATTGGTCTTAAATGGATTTTTAAACCAAGGGGGATTTGAAAGGTAATGTGGAAAGATATAAAGTTCATCTTGTATCTAAGGGCTTTACACAGAATGATGGCATTAATTATAAAGAGACTTTCTCTTCGGTTTCAATGAAAGACTCTTTCAGGAAAGTCAGGTTGTTGCACATTTTGACCTCGAGTTACATCAAATGGATGTTAAGACGACGTTTCTCAATGGAGACATTGATGAGACGGTTTGCAAATTAAAGAAATCCATTTACGTGCTCAGGCCAGCTTCTCGTTAAGGGTAATACAAATTTCATCAAGCAATTATCTCATTTGGTTTTGAGATTAATGCTGTTGATGGTTGTGTGTATTACAAGTTCAGTGGGAGTAAGTGGATTTTCCTGATTTTGTATGTTGATAACATATTGCTTGCCACTAATGATATAGGCATGTCACATAAAATTTTGAGATTAAAAATCTTGGTAACGTCTCTTTTGTATTAGGAATTCAGATACACCGGGGATTGTTCTCGGGGTATTCTTGAATTGTCACAAAAGGGCTATATCGATAAAGTACTTAAGAGGTTTGGCATGCAAGACGGTAAATCAGGGGACAGCCCTATCGCTAAGGGAGACAAATTTAGTCTCGACCAATGCCCGAAAAGTTATCTTGAAGTTAAAGAAATGCAGAGGATCACATATAGTTAAGCTATAGAAAGTCTGATGTATGCTCAAATTTGTATGCGTTCGGATATTGCATACATTATTGAGATACTAAGGAGATATTTAAGTAACACTGGGATGGATTATTTGGAAAAGCAGTCAAACATGGGTTATAAGGTATTTAAAGAGAACAAAAGATTACATACTCACATACAGAAAATCGGATCAGTTGGAGATCATATGGTATTATGATTCCGATTTTTGCTAGATGCCAAAACAGTAGAAGATCCACATCAGGCTACAATTATCTGCTGGTTGGAGGAGCTATTTCCGGATGGAGTGCTTAACAGACACTTTAGCTTCTTTCACTTGGCAGCACAGTTGTAGCAATTTTGGGGGCATCTAATTATGGAATATAGCTGCGAAATTTTGTCACAAGGCTGCGTATTCTGTATAGTAAAGAAAGACCACTAAAGTTATATTGTGACAATAACTCAACAGATTTATATTCCAGTAACAACAGGAACTCAACTAAGTCAAAATACATTGACATAAGTTCCTGGTTGTGAAGGATACAGTTCAGAGTGGACACGTGTCAATAAGAGCACATTGGGACAAACTCCATAATTGCGGATCCGCTTACTAAAGTATTACAACCCATGGTCTTTCATGAGCACAATACTCATATGGGTGTTGTATTTCTTGAGGATATTCGGTTTCAGTGGGAGTTTGTATTTTGGGTGCATTGGACACATTTATTGTCCTTTTGGATACAGTTTAAAGTTAAAGTTATTTACAGCTGTAAGGTTTCAGGTTTATTATCTCTGAACTTGTTTAAGGATGATCTCACTAAAGTTGGACCAGTTGGAAATAGGCATGTTGAAGATCACATTACATGTAATTTCCATGCTACACATCCATACTTGATCCATGTCATTCAGTTATGTCGATATACGTGACCATTGAAGGTTTAGTTACGATTAATGTAGCGAAAGCCGCTTTGATCCTATGTTGATATGATTGATGGACCGGATTGTTTGGGGATGCATTCAGTAATGATAGCAAAATTCTGAGTACTCATAAGGTTATGATTGATACACAATTGTAAGGTTACACATATAGCCCAAGTGGGAGATTGTAAGGATTTTAATCAATCGTGTGGGCTTATATGTGAATTATTGTGTATTGAATAAAAGGCTATCAAATTTGGTTAAGCCCATTTAAAGTGATCTAATAAGAATTTAATATATATCGGGCTTTAATGCATCTAATTAAATGTATGGACTTTTATGTGTAGATACCAGGCCATTACCTAATTCATGATGGGCCGGATTAGGTTAATTGACAATTCAGTATATAAAGTCGGTTATGGTCCCTGAATCCTACGTATTTTTCATCTTGTCTGACATCCCATCATCAGAGAGAAAATAAGGACTACGTATTGATTTGGATGATCCAAACACCGCAATCGTTCATCGTGAATCACGTTTGATTAAGGTACGCTTCCGCTTCAGTTATTTAATTCTTGATAATTCCAACATGATAATTATTTAGATTATAGATAAATTATTATCTGTAATAAAATTTTCGAACAGGGGGGACAACGGGGGTTCGGGGGCAGCGCCCCCGATATAGATATATATATATATATATATATATTTTAAGAAAAATTAAACCAATTAGAGAAAACTTAATTTCACAAATGACAAGTAAATAAATTCCAACTCAAATGACATACCTTAAAATCATTGCTTACGAGTTTTCATACTTTGAAATCATTGTACAATAGCTTCATTACTAATCTTCAAACATATATCTTTCTCTACATAAATAACAAAACTAGCATTCATCCACTTGACATGATATTTTCTCACTAAAATAAACAAGTTATAATTAGAGACTAGTAAATTTACTTCACAATTCACAAACCACAAATCTTTAACATAACATGTCAAACAATATTAATCAAATCAATTAAACCAATTAGTCAAAAAAAAAAAAACCCCCAAGACTGGAACAAAATCTTTAAAACAAAAAATAAATAAATAAATAAACAAAATTCAGTGGGGGCCAACCCGGACCTGGACCTTAATAAAGTCCGTCACTGATTCCAGATTTGGACAAAATTACTTTGTCTAACTCAAATATCATGCAAAAATCATGCTTGCTCAGCAACGAAGCAGATACCAAGTTCGTCTTTTCTAGAAAGTCATACTCAAAAAAACCTTTCCATGACCCTTGATTTCAGAGGTTGTTGAATTTACCATAAACAATCTTTTCCCATTTCTGTTGCTTTAAAGCCACTAAGTATCTCCTTGACGGAGCAAACATGTAGGGTAGCATGAGTGTCTATCACCATTTTCTTTGATTTGGACCCATCAAGTTTACTTTAGAAATAACGGCCGCGGGGTTCATTTCAGAAACATTGTGTGCCATGTCATCAACCACGTTTGCCTCTTTTTGTTATTTCTCTTCGACAATCTATACTCAGTGGATTTGGGACCTATTTTGTCATAGTTGTAGCATTTTCCAGAATACGTTTCTTGGAAACTCCTCTTTTTGGTCCCAACTTTTGTCCTTTTCCAAACAATTATTTTTTATTTATTATTTTTTTTTTTGGAAAATGCCGTCGGAAATTTCCGACGACATTAATATTTTCGTCGGAAAGTATTACCGACGGGGTTTTCTCCGATGAATTTTCCGACGGGTAAAGTCCGTTGGAAAAAAGCATTTCCGACGGAAAATGACCTTTTACCGACGAATTTTTCAGTCGGAAAAAACCTTTTTTTTGTAGTGTCTCTACAACATTGACCTTAGCCACTGCTGAATTGAACCCTTCCTTCTCAAAACCTTTGGTTTCTTTCTCAATGGAAAGTTGAACAATAAGTTCTTCAATGTTTATTTTCTTTCGCTTGTGCTTTAGATAGTTCTTGAAATCCTTCCATCCAGAAGTTAGCTTTCTATCACTGCTACCACTTGGAATGATTCACTCATGACCATTCCCTTTGAATGAACCTCATGCAAGATCACTAAGATTTCTTATAGTTGACTGGGCCATAGAGAAACTTGGCATAATAGCCACAATTTGGACAAGGAGACTTGGAACTTGAGCAAAAATCACTTTTCTAGCAGCTAAAACTCTGGTAGTTGAGTCAATTTCCATTTCTAAAACATGAATGAAAATATAACTATTTTCAAACAGGTAGCTTATGAAATATAATCTGATTTTGATTAAACAAATGCTTTTTGGTAGTGTCCATTTTAAGATTGTTACAAAAATATATAGAATAATGGAAAAACCAAAATCAGAAACTGGAAACTAGGCATAAAACAAGTTTGGAAACCAAGGAAATGTAAGCAAAATCTAAAAATCGAGGCCTGCGTAAACATAGTTCCCATAAAAAAGACTAGTTGGTCAGCTCTTAGGGAGACATAACATTGATAATACAATGCTCCATCTCTACGATTTCTTCCTCCCCTTGCATCTTCAATTAATCCTCCGCAACACATGGGCCTAATGAAATTGAGTGCACAAACCCAAATAATATAATAACAGTGGGTCCAAAATTAATTATAACTGCGCCACAGACCCAAATACAACAAGAAATAAAACTAATAATTCAATACATCCATATGGTCGAGTCAATAATCATCTACTAATTATACATTCACCACATAAATGTATTTCCATATAATATCTAATATTATATAAATATATATTTCAAGTTTCTAAGCAATTAAAGGTTGCTTTTAGATATATGGATCAGAACAATCAAATAATTAATTAATTAAATCAATCAATCAATTTATTCAATCAGTGTATTTTATTTAATCAAAATTAGATTTTTAATTAAATACCAAATCAAACTCAAATTTTAGTTCCAACATTTCAGGGCAAATTGAATTAATATATTGATTTTGGATAAAACTCCTAAGAAAAATAAATCCAATTTAATAATTAATTAATTAATCAAATTAATCAATTATCAAAGTTAATTAAAGTAAAAAAATTAATTCAACACCAAATTAGAGTCCAACTCTAATTACAATATTAGGAAAAATTGAACAAATATTTAATTAAGGATAAAACTCCTAAATAAAATAAAATAAAATTCAATTTAGGGTAAAAAATTTTAAATTTAGTTAAAGTCCTATTTCAACATCAATTTAATAACACGAATTAAAATAATAAGTTTTAATTGGGTAAAAATCGAAAATCTTGTTATAATTGAAATTTTGATCAAACCATTTATAATCAATTTAGAAACAAATACATTTTAAAGAATTTATAATCAGACTGCAATTAAAATTACTAAAGAGCTCTTTTTCATTTCGTAAATTACACAAAAGAAATCCGTATAACAAAATTGCACTTTGACCCCCCAATATTCTATTGTAGGCGGGGGCTTGCAATTTCTAAAACTGCACGTGAGGCACCTGTCTCCAAGTAAAAAAAAAAAAAAAAAAAAACGATCAAAGCCATAGAGTATTCAATAGACATGGCTTGATAGCCTGCAGCGTTAAGCACATCAGCAACACTTGTAATGCTACACAAATCGATATAGCAATCGCCCTGTAACTTGCAGCGATGAAGAGTGTTGTGCAGTGGCAGTGACTGTGTGTGCCGATAGTGCATTGTTGTGTACCATCACACGTGTGGCAGTGTGATGCTGCCTTTAGCCGACGACGACTTTTGCTGCCAGATTTATCGAACAACTTCTATCAAATACAAGTTGGCTTTGATATAATTGTTGGAAATTTATTAAAACATATACAACGGAGTATAAAATACTCTCATTTCCCAAATGATGATCTGCTTTGTGTTTAAACAACAATTGAGATAAAAACATAACATTTGATTGTTCTTACGAACTCCTTTGTGAATCTTTGACTTTCAAGAACTGTTGCACACCACAGATATCCAATTATCCAGCATTTTATGGTGATCCACAGGAGAAAATAAGAATGAGAAAAGTTACGATTCTTGTGCTAGGAAGATAATAATGAATGTGTTGTATATTTCTAAACCCTAATTTTATATTAATATATGTTAAAGTGATTTTGACCCATAACTTATAAAGAAATATGTCCAAATAATTTAGTTAACCTATTTAATTAAGTTTGATACATAAGTTAAACAATCCATTAATTAACCTGAGCTACTATTAAACAATCCAATTATTTGATTGTACAAATGTCGAATACTTGTCAATTAGTTAATTCTAATTGCATTCCTCTAGTTCTCCTATGGTGAGATATTAGGTTCCTGACCACGACGTCTGATGATGATTATTTTGATCTAACCAAAATAAGATTAATTAAAATCACTATTTAATTAATGATTAATTCTCCTATATTAATTAATTCACATTCATTTGTCCCAGATTAACATATAGAAATGTGTGAGGATAATACATGTGACAGAAATGTCATGTTGTGTGACAGATCAAAGCTTGTTCATTTAACATGAAACTCAATATGATCCGATCAATCACGAGATATAAAAATGATACAATCTCAATTATCCAACATGTCTTTCATTCTTCTCCTAAGTCAACGAACGTCAAAACTCTTTTCGATTTAAGAACTCACATTGGTCAAGGATTTCAATATCGACTTAAACGAATTAAAAGCAGATTAAAGTCTCTTGCTATCTAAGAGTGACAAATACCCTATTGATCATTCACAACCTTCATATGATTTTTGACATACTAGAACGATATTGTATTAGAAACTCTTGACAGAGCAACATTCGATATCAACAAAGTATGACTGTCCTCATAAAAGATATTATGATGACCTCGAGTCAATTGATCAATTCCACAAACGAACAATAGAGATTAACTACTAATGCTCACATACTTATCAATGCAGAATCTCTGTTGCGGGTCTTCAATAATGTGTTCTTCTAACAGAACATCTACATGTCCATTTAAATATCTCTACATCTTAACTTGTGAGATGAGTTATGCACTTCTTAGTTGAGATATGTCACAAGTGTTGGTGTAACTGTAGTAACCATATTCATATCTCGATATTACTATGCGACAATGATGGTTTAAGATTCAATCATATATAAGTTATATCTCACAATCACAACTTCTTGTGATTAACAAGTTATTCAAGTTTGAATTTAAGGACTCTGTTGATTTAATTTGTAGGAATAATAATAATAATAATAATAATAAATAAATAAATAAACGACATATCTGGCATAAATAAAACATGCATTGAATATATTAATATCGATCAAACTATTGGACCTAGGGTATAACAATTATGGAATCATGTAATGTGATGTTGATGGTGGCAGCGGTGGATAAGGATGGAGAAACTTGCCGGTGACTTTAAATTTTGAAAGAAATTATATACACGGTAAGAGAACATAAAGTGTATGTTACAATTTGAAAGAAATTACATACACGAATTAGCTCTTGTTTGACAGAGATTAAAATCATTTTTTTTAGCAAATTTTGATAGGGGTGAACAAAGAAACCTTCAAACCTCGAAACCAAATCAAACCGCAACAAATGGTTTGGTTTCAATTATGAAATGGTTTGGTTTAGTTTGGAAAAATTTCAAACCGCCTTAAACAGTTTGGTTTAAGTTTTAATTGTCAAAATCGCGGTATCAAACCGTCAACCCGCCAAATTCTAAAAATTAATAAATAAAGGCATACATATTCAATTTTTTTTAAAAAAAAATGTAGTACACTTTTTATTCTCAACAAATTAAAATTAAGGAGTTAAAGATTAATTTTTTCAAATTTCCAATCGTTTGGAAATAATTATTACTCCTACATTTCATAATCATCATCCAAGATATTTTCTTAAAATAAAATTTTTAATATAAGAACTAACTACAATTTATTAAAGAAAATTTTAAATGTTTGTTCACAGAAATCAGCAATGCACTCAATTAGAAACTGAATATTATTATTGAGCTAGTTCCAGCTTGAAATTTTAGACGAATATGTATCTTTGAACTCCTTTGGAAACTATTAATTCATTCGTTGGCAAACCGCGATTTCAAACCGCCAAAAATTAGGTTTGGTTTAATTTAGAAAATGAAAAAGTTTGGTTTGGTTTGAAAAAATATCAAACTATTTTAAATGGTTAATTTAGTTTGAAATATTGCTACAAACTGCCCAAACCGTGTTCACCCCTACAATACAAATGATGAGATGTGTGGTTGAAAAGTTGTAAATTTAATGAAATATGTGGTTGAAACTAAATGTTAACTTGACTAATTATATTAAAATTTTTATTTTTATTTTTACTTCTTAAATTTCACTACAAGAAAGTTTATGTTTCAAGCAAATTATAGAAAACTTGTAAGACACAAAAATTAAAATAAATGTCAAGAAATTACACATAATTTTTGAGAATATTAGGCAATTACTTGTTTGTTTGATTTGAGGCCTCCTGTTTGTTAAAAGGATAATTGCACTATTTACTACTTTTATATCATTTAAGGGAATTTTACGTATATTTTATTTGAATTTTACTTCATTTTCTTTTTTTCTTTTCAAATCCTACAATATTCTCACTAACGCTGTGTCACCTCCCTTTTCCACTATGAGGCTCTGCTGACTTATTCTAGATGGATTTCTTGTTGGAATATGTCACAAATGATTTTTCATCAATTATACAACGTGTCTGATAAAATGCCTTACTGAAGTCTATAGTTTGTTTTTTTCTTTAAAATCAAGAAGTCTATAGTTTGTTTTTTTTCCTTACCTCTTCCTTCAAATACTTGCTCACCCTAGTTTTATTACCAACTGCTGCTATTCCATTTTTCTTTCGTGCAAATGGAGAAAAATAGTATATTTCTTGACATACTTGTGATTTGTATGTTGCTCTAAGTTTATTAATTAAACCCTTCTATTTTTGTGAGGTGCAGGGAGTTGATTATTTTGGAGATAGTTGGATTATATATAGATCTAGTGTAGCGACCGAGAATTTTCATGATTTTATTCAAATAAATATTTTATTTTAAAAACGTGTCGCTTCGACTTTGCTCATTCATTCATTTATTTTTAAACGCGTGTTCGTCTAGCCAATTAAGTGAAATTAAATTTATTTAAATACTTAGTCAAATTTCAATCTTTATCAAAAATATTTCAATATCACAGTTTATTTTCAAAAGCCCAAGCTTTAATTATATTAAGTCCAAATTTCAACTGTTTTAATCCAATCCAACATCTCGAACCCAAATGTTTTACCGATCATTCAAGCCCTTTTAACAAACCCAATAAGTCATCTCTTGGCCCAACCAATTCAACAGCTTCTTCCTCCCCAAGTTTTTTCTTACACGATCGATACTCATTTCCAAAATTCTCACAATTTTCCATAAATCAAGATTTAACCTAAACTACCATGTTTAACACCTAAATCATCTATTAAATAGACCCCTCACCTCATTTCCCACAACACACGCACTGAACTTTCAGTAAGGTATTCCCCTCTCAACCTTGATCCAACACAGGCATGCTAGAACCAATTCCAGCTACCGTCAAGTGAAAATTCAAAGCACAACACCATACCCAAACCTTAAACTGCACACACACGAGTTCAACCTCGCAGCACGGCCAAACCCAAAGCACCACCAGCAGCCACCTTCAAGCCCAAACACATGTTCCCACGACCAGCACCAACACGCAATCACTGAGCTACAAACTCAAAACACCATCGGCTACACCATTGGAACCACTACAAACTGACCGAGCCAATTTCACAACCACAACTCCATTGACATCACAGACTCAACCATGAAACCGAAGCAACTCCACTGTCAAACAAACTCTGCTCCAAACGGTCGACACTCCAATCAACCACCACCTAAGCCGCTCGCCTATCCTCTGTCTTCTTCACCACCATCGTGTCATCCACAAGCCCGAAACTGTCGACCACACCTGAAGCAATACCGCTGCCAAATTAGTACCACCTGGCTGTCGCCAACCACGTCGGAATCGCCACCTCCGACCGCCACTGCCCACTCCTAGTCACCCTCAAATCTCACCCAAATCAAAACACAAAACCAAAAATAAGCTTTTCCCAATACTTACCTCGACTACAGGTCTTGGATGGGGGATTATTGTCTGAAGAATCACCGGAAAACTTCGAAAACCCAAACTTCCCGTCGCGGTTTCTGGCACCCAAATCGAGCCCCACTTCATAAATTTTCGCACACCCATCCCACACTCATCACCGCCAGGTTCCGGCGGTGCCATCGCCGGTGTATTGGCTGGAGACCGGCCGTTACGGAAGAGGCCCTCTTCCGTCGTATCTCTCTCTCTCTCTCTCTCGGCTTCAACTGAGAGAGAGAATGTAATGTTTTGTTATTTTAAAACCCGATTTCCAACTTTTTCCCTTTAGTCCTACAAGTTTTAAAAGTTATTTATTTTAATCCCTGTTAGTTTAAAAGTAATTATTTCAGTCCCTATTCTTTTTAATTAAGTTACTTCAGTCCTTTAGTTTTAAAATATTTATCTTTAGTCCCAAGTTTTCAATTGAGTATATTATGACCCTGAGTTTTGACTAAAATATAATTTGGTCAGGAACTTTTCGGGTTTATCAATTTAGTCCTTAATTTCAATTATTTGCACAAAGTCCCAAATCTTTACACTTTACCATTTTAGTCCGAGCTTTACACTTTTAAATTATTTCAATTCAACCCTCAAGTTTACTTTCATTTACAAAACTTTAATTTAAAGTTTCTAATAGAAATTATTTATTTTAGGGCAAGACGAGGCGCGGGATTTTCAAGAAAGCTAGAATCATTTTTTAAGCAAGCTCAGAAATATCTTAAGGTAGGTTCATTACTTCAAAAACCTTTTATCTTATATGCACAATATTAAGTAAACCCGTATTGTAAATATATGCATGTGATTACGTAATTTATGAGAATTAATTGCTTTCGGGCCAGATCCACATGTCTTCGGGCATTGACCAATTGCCTTTGGGCCTAGATCCACATGTCTTCGGGCATGGACCAGTTGCCTTCGGGCCCAGATCCACATGTCTTCGGGCATGAAAATTTATGATGTATGAGATCCACTTTCTTATTGCATGAGAATGAGAATTTATGAATTAAGTTGCATGATTATACGTGTTATTTACTGTACAGTTTATTTAATTTGCGCTGAACCTACTGAGTATTTCTATGAAATGCTCACCCCTATTTTTAAACTTACAAATTGCAGATTTCGGAGATAGTGGCGAATGAAAGGGCAGTGGTGGCAAATAATAATGAAGCTATATTTTTAAAGTCACGATTCATGAATAGTGACAATTTATTTATATGTAGTTATTTTAAATATGATATTTAAAGTCATGAACATCGTCAATTTAATTATTTGTCGTTACTTTCTTTGAAAGTTAAGATTTCAACGTTTTTACGCATTCAACAAATTTACTTTATTTACTGTTGAAATTTTCACATAAATATGATGTTTAGAATTTAATTATTTTCCGCAATAAAATTAGATTTAAAGGAGAAGTGACGTCCCGAGCTTTACGGAATTTGGGGCGTTACAGCTAGGAAGTAAAAGCCATATGCTTTTAACAGGGTGCGGTTGCACGCCGTGAAATACATGTATTATAGCGTACATACTGCACGCCGTAAAAGATACTTTTTTCTGCGTGCCTCGTGCAAGCTAGGAAATGTTATTTACGGCATGCTTTTGCAGCACGCATGCATATCGAAAAACATATGTAAGTTTTTAAAGCATAACTTTTTATGCCCTTCATTGCATGTCGTAAAAACAAATTTTGATGTAGTGAATATAACGAAATGTATCATGATATGATACTAAAATTCCATCCTAAGTATCATAAAAATTTGAAAGGTATCAAGTTGTGATACCAAAAATTCAAAAAGTATCGTAAGTATCATATTGTGATACTTTAAACGTAACATAAATATCATAATATGATACTTGTTTTGAAGAACCTAAAAAAAAATTAAAAAAATTGAAGTATTAATTATCAGTAATACTTTAGAAGGACATAAGTATCAATTATGATACAAAAAATTGGTTATTTGTGCAAATGTCCCGTTGTTAAATTACTGTAACTTTACTAATACAAATTTGACTCGACCCGGGGATACATCAGGGAAGGCCCCAAACAGTGCCGACCCCATATTTTTTGGTGCCATGTGCGAATATAAAAAAAATACCCTTGTTCTTTAATTATAAAGTATGCGTATAGAATATAATAAACTATTTATATTAACTTATTGTACATAAAACTGCCACATAACAAAAATATCATTTTCAATGTTTTTCTCATATCGTTTTCATGTCATAAAGAAAAAGTACAACTAAAAAACTAAATTTATGCCTTGTAGAAACGTCCAAAAGCTCGTATTTTCTTCAGAAAACATCATCAAAATCATTAATATCTTTGACAGGCAATATGAGTTGACCTGAAAAGGAAAGAAAACAACTCAAATAATATCATATGTAAGCCCTGATATGCAACAAATCATTTAAAGTTAGTTCTTCTTACATTTTTTGAAGCAAAATCACTAATGATTTTTTTGTAATCAATACTTTCTAGTAATCAATAATGATTTTTTTTGTAATCACTAATGATTTTTTTGACACAGACATGATGATTCTGATGAAGGAAGAAGCGGCGATGGAATTGGGTGGTTTTGGAATTGGAACTTGGAAGACAATGAGATGGAGAGCCATGGCTGCTGACTGCCAAGCAGTAAATTTGGACCTCTGGTGGTTAGTGATGAATAACGAAGAGTGAAGAGGAAGACAATGACGCAGTGAGATGAATTTTTGATCTCTCAGACTCGGTAATTTGACGACTGGGTCTCTTCTCGTTGGAGTCGGGACGGTGAGAGTAGGAGATGTTTGAATGATTTACAAAGGTAAAGGGAAAGCAGGTTTTTCCGATTTTGGATTTTGGGAGATGGGGAGCTCAAGAGTCAAGAGGGAAGGGAGTAGTTTTATTTATTGAATTGTTGGAAGTTTGAACTTGGAATGAAAGAACGGTAGGAGAAAAAAGAAAAGATTAGTTTTGTTTTTTTTAAAAAAAAAAAATTAAAAATAATATTTCTTAAAATATTTTTCATTTTGGTGCCCCGCAAAATTTTGGTGCCCTGTTTGTCGCACCTCTCGCACAGCCTCAGGGCCGCCTCTGGCCCCAAATTACTCTTTGGTAAAAAAGTTTTGTTTATAAATAAAGAATGTGTAGTTTTCGAAGTAAAATATTTGATAGAAAAGCGATTTTGAGAAATATGTATGGTTAAAAAATGGTTTTAGAAATAGTGTTATTTCTAAAATTGTTTTAATCAAGTTTACCAACGGAGGAACTTATATTTGTCATGCCGAGCGACCAAACAAGTCTCTCTCTCTCTCAAAAAAAAAAAAAAGTCTAATTGCTATTTTGTCATGTGTATGAGAGGGAGAGAGAGTCGAGTTGAGAACCATGAAATTTTTCCAAATTTTTTGGCAAGGAACCAAAGACAACGTAGAAATGGAGAAATTAAAGGAAAGACCGCAATATGAAAACCTCCCTCAGTGAACGTTGCTTGCGGGCAATGCCTAAAAATTCTAACCACTCCCCTTATGTATAAGAATGACCCCAACCCTTTTTAACACTAAAAAATATATCACTTATTAGAGAGAGGAAAATTTCAAACAATGGCTAGAATAAATCTCTTGTTTTTTACACTAATATCATGCCTTTCAACACTGTCCATGGTCCATTCTGAGGACCCTTATTTGTTTTTCACATGGAATATTACTTATGGAGATCTCTCCCCCTTGGGAGTGCCCACACCAGTCATTCTCATTAATGGCCAATTTCCAGGGCCAGAAATCAACTGCACTTCAAACAATAACATTGTTATCAATGTGTTTAACCACCTCGACGAGCCATTCCTTTTCACCTGGAACGGGATTCAACAGAGGAAGAATTCTTGGCAAGAAGGAACTCCCGGCACGACTTGTCCAATCCCGTCCGGTAAAAATTTTACGTACCATTTCCAGGTGAAAGATCAGATTGGTAGCTACTTTTACTACCCCAGCACCTCGATTCACCGTGGTGCAGGTGGCTATGGAATGATCAAGATCCATAGTCGGGATCTTATCCCCGTGCCATTCGATAGGCCAGAGGCTGAATACGCGGTTTTGGCGGGCGATTGGTACAGAAAGGACCATGCTACCTTAAAAAGGTTGTTAGACAGCGGGCGGACTCTTGGCAGGCCGGACGGTGTCATCATCAATGGTAAGCAAGGCAAGGGAGACGGAACAGATGAACCGATGTTCACCATGATCCCTGGAAAGACTTACAGATATAGAGTCTGTAATGTGGGGATGAAAAACTCCATCAATGTTAGAATTCAAGGCCACACATTGAAACTCGTAGAGATTGAGGGATCCCACACTGTTCAGAATGTGTATGATTCCCTTGATGTGCATCTGGGGCAGTGCTATTCGTTTTTGGTTACCGCTAATCAAGAACCGAAGGACTACTATTTTGTTGTTTCCACACGGTTCACCAAAACCGTCCTCAGCACCACTGCCACCATCCGATACGAAGGTGGCAAGGGAGCCGCGCAATCAGCATTGCCTGAGGCACCAGTCGGGTGGGCTTGGTCCCTCAATCAGTTCCGTTCCTTCCGCTGGAACCTCACGGCCAGTGCAGCCAGGCCTAATCCTCAGGGCTCCTACCACTATGGTCAGATCAACATTACCCGCACAATCAAGTTGGCCAATTCAGTCGGCACTGCTGATGGAAAGCTGCGGTATGCTGTCAATGGCGTATCACATAAAGACCCCGAAACTCCACTGAAGCTGGCTGAATACTTTGGGGTTGCAGACAAAGTCTTTAAATATGACACTATTGGGGATGAACCGCCTGCAAAAACAAGTGAAGAGGTCAGAGTTGAACCCATTGTGCTCAATGCAACGTTCCGCAACTTTGTTGAGATCATATTCGAGAATCATGAGAAGAGTGTCCAAACATGGCATTTGGCTGGATATTCCTTCTTCGCTGTAGCGTAAGCATATTTCATCATAGTATTCAATTTGTTCTAACTAATTACCTCATCACATATGCTTTTCTAAGTAGAAATTAATGTCCGAATTTGCTGCTACAGAGCACTGACACCTGATAAAACGAGGCAATCCAAGGCTCGATATTACATTAAAAATTCCAAACAAATAACCACATTTTCTACTGTTTTTCTTTTTCTTCCCCATATATTTCAATATCCTACAAAAGAGCCATGTATAGTCTGAGACGGATCTACAGCATGGAAAGCCACGGCGCTCATCCGTGCTGGATCCGTCAAGAAAAAAAATTTGTTAGATTTTTGAACATTTTTTGGACTGGAATTCGAAAAATACAATTATTTGATCGATGTACGCTTAAGCTGAACAAGATTCCTGGATGGCTGCCTTAGCTAAAAAAAATTCTGGATCTGGCCCAGTGTACAGTACATAGATCTAGACACGACTTAGAGAGTGTAATGAACATGAGATTTTTTTTCTTCATTAATATTTCCAATTTTTTATCAATCCACCTTATTTTGGCATTTCCTTATTGGATATATAAACACTAACACAATGCATGGATGCAACAGGATTGAACCAGGCAGATGGACACCAGATAAGAGGAAGAATTACAATCTTTTGGATGCAATAAGTAGGAACACCATCCAAGTATATCCAAAGAGCTGGGCAGCCATTATGACTACACTGGATAATGCTGGAATGTGGAGTTTAAGAGCACTGACTCTTGAGAGGCTGTATCTGGGACAGCAGCTATATATCAGCGTACTCTCACCGCAGCACTCTCTTCGCGATGAATACAATATTCCTGACGATACTCCGCTGTGCGGAATTGTCAAGGGCTTGCCTATGCCAAAACCATACAGCGCCTGATTCAGCTTCTGAAGTTACGCAAAAAATTCACGGTGGAAGCATTAATTGAAGGCATATTCATGCCTGTTGGAGAGAGAAAAAAAAAAAGTTGCAGATTTTATATTTGAAAACCACCTAAGTGACAAAAAAAAAAAAAATGGAGAAGAAAATTGTATGCCAGTGAGATTTTGCACAGCCACGGTTTTTTGGTTAACTATAGCATTTGTGTTTTTATGTTTTGGTTAAGTTGCTTCTCTTTGAGACTCAAGAGCTCTCACTGGTTTAGCCATTGCCAAGTAGCTAGCTTACCAGAGAGCAAGCAAAAGTATTATATAATTTATTTTCAAGTCCATTGAATCAAAATAAATACAAATGGTTTCAAATATGTGTGCGATTTGAGTACACTACACGGGAACGTGGTATATATGCTATATTGTTGACGTCACTTCTCGGTTCAAAGCTAGTCAACAAGAAATTACGTATTGCTTCGACTTCTTGTAATTTTTTTAATTATTGATTGAAATTTTGGCTAAGTATTCAGTTCTTTGGCTCAAAGGTCTATTGAAAATTTAAGGAAATTACTCATAGGGCACAACAATCAGATAAAAAACGAACAGAAATGATAATTGAAATGATACAGTGTTTAGTTCGGTGCTGATGTAATGGTCAAGTCAGAAGTTCATATTAAAATGACGAAAGTTGAGAGAATTTCTTGTATTAATTGCTCCTTAAATGAGCATTTACTCCTATTTATAGTGTTTGTTTGATATTGTATAAAAAGAGTTTTTTTTAAAATGAATAGTAATTTTTTGGGGAGTAAATGGTTGAGATTTGATTGAAAAGTAAAATATTGTAGGCTTGAATTTTAATAGATGGTTGAGATTGAGTACTGTAGTAAAAAGAGAAAAATTTGTAGAAAAACAAATAAGGGCATAGTAACATACACAATTATTACAATACATTTTGTTGTCAGGTCGTGATTGACGTTTCTAACTTACTACTGACAAATGATTACACTGAGATATTACAGGTAATGATGATTACTGACACATAATTGACTAATTGGACTATTTCACAGAGCCTCCACTTTCACATCAGTTCGGTCCTTTTAGGTTGCCTCAACGAATTCACCTCTACGTGTAGAATCAGCTTGTTTTTCGGAATCACCTCGCCTCTAAACTGTTTTACAAAGCAGCTCTTTGTAGTTTAGAAATCTTGGAAGATTTCTTAGTTGACTTTAAAAATGCAACATGAAAACAAAATGTAAATATACTTTGTGTGCATTGTGAAAATCAAATAATATGCATCAATTTGGAGACATGGATAAACCCAAAATTTTCATCTAATAAAACAGAATCCACATACTCCAGATACTAACCTATGCCCATACTTCATACATCAACAAATTGTATTTCATGAATTCAAAGAAAATTTCCCAATTTTGAATAAACTTGAAGAAAGTGAAGAATTCATACATTTGATTGAGTTTTTGAGGTGATGAAAGTAATGAATTTGATGCAACTAAGCGTTAATAACATGCACAAAGATGAAAGATCAAATTTGGTGTGATTGGGGGGGGGGGGAGAGAAAACGAGTTTATGATGTTAAAAATTGAAAGAATGAAGAGATATACATAAAGCTGCCGATCTGCAGTTCATTACAGCTGTGCGATTGTACGGTTTTAGTACCTGTGATCGCGCATGACAAACCTGTTCTGAAAATTCTTCAAAAACACATTCGCGCAATCTCGCAATAGTTCTACTGCGCGATCGCACGGTTTTTCGAACAGTACCTAAATTTTCATTTTTTTGAATGTCAACCTTGCTTTCAACCCCTTAATCACTTCATGATCTATGTTATGACCTTCCAAACATTAACTTAATGATCAAAACTATTTTGTGTGTGTGTGTGTGTGTGTGTGTGTGTGTGTATTTGGGATGACGAATTAAAGCCTAATTAAGCAAAACATGCAAAATAGTAAAAAAGCAAAATTGTCTTAACATGCAAACATGTTAAACTTTTCCTCCTTTTTGTCCTTCCAACCATCCTTTTGCACAAGTTCTTCCACTTTGCAACAGCTTTCATTTTGGTCTTCAGGATCTTGTCTTGGCTTGATGCTAAAAGTGACTTGCTCATTTTCCACCTTGAAAATGATTTTACCCTTTTCAATGTCAATCAGGGCTAGTCCAGGGCAAGGAATGGCCTTCCAAAGATGAGGAGCATCTGAGTGTCTTCCTCTATGTCCAGTATCACAAAGTCAGCTAGGAAGAATAACTTGTCCACTTTCACTATCACACTCTCAACTATCCCATATGGATATTGGATTGATCTGTTGGCTAGCTTTAGTGTAATATTTGTCATTTTAGGCTCCCCCAAACCAAGTTTCATGTACACGGAAAGAGGCATTAAATTTACTCTTGCCCCTAAATCACACAAAACATTATCAAAGTTAAAGTTACCAATGGTATAAGGGATAGAGAAACTCCCTGGATCTTTCAACTTCTGTGGCAACTTGTTCTATAATATGATACTGCATTCTTCACTCAAAGCTACTATTTCAAAATTTAATAGCTTCCTTTTGTTTGACAGCATCTCTTTCATTAATTTCAAGTAAAACGGCATTTGAGTCAAGGCCTCTGCAAATGGAATGTTTATGTTCAACTTTCTTAAGAATTTCCAAAAAATTACCAAACTGCTGTTCCAACTAGTGCTTTCTCACTCTTTGTGGATATTGAATGAGAGGCACATAAGCTTTAACTGGAGGTTGAACTTGAACCTCTTCTTCAACTTTTTCTTCAATTTCTGAAGTAGGCATTTAGCGACCGAGATTTTCATGACTTATTTAAATGAATATTTTAGTTTAAATCACGTCGCTATGATTTTCTCCATTTATATATTTTATTTTAAACACGTAGGCGTATAGTCAATAAAGTGAAATTAAATTAAATTTATTTTAAATTTATCCTATTCCAAATTCCAAAATTTATTAAATGATGTCCAAGCCCATTATTTATTTATTTTAAGGTCCAACTCTCAACTAATTGGATTCAAATTATTTTGAGCCCACAATTTTAATTATGATAGTTCCAACTCCTTAAGCCCATTTAAAACCCAATAAATCATCTTTGGCCCAAAATTTTGACAACAAGATTTAAGATTTCCTAGTTTAACAGATTTTAGTTCCAAAATTCTTCAACAATGTTTCCAATCTTCACAAGAACTTTCCATACCACATCAACTCAGAATTTCCAACGGAATTTCCATTGATTTTCCCCATTACAGATTAGCCCTAAGTTTCCTTGTTTAACATATGATCAACCATTAAGTAGAACCATCAACCCTTGCATTCACGACACACACAGAAAATTTCAGCAACTTTGGTAAGTTTTTCCAACTCAACCTTCTGCCCTTCAACTCTTCCCTGCCGACTGCACCTTCACCCCCAAACCTCGAACACAACAAATGCAACAAAGAAACAGAGCCATCCATCACCATCAAACCAGCAGCCATTATCGCTCCCCTTAACCACAGTCCTGAAGCAAACCACTACAACCACAGCTTCACGAGCCTTCCACCGCAATCACCCACGACCACCAACTACCCAAGGCCTCAAATCAACAACCAAATGGCTGTCACCACCAATTGCACAAGCCACGCCTTCACTGCCATAGCCAACCTCCCAAGTCCCACACATCATCCCTACAGCCACCAATCAAGTCAAAAACCGACTGCTCATCTCAAATCCTTCAATCTTTCAACACCCACTGCCCAAATTATAATCCCCAATCAATTAACTCCGAAAGAATCGAGAGACCATATATTAAACTAAACCAAATACCTACCTCAGCACCGGCTGCTCGACCGAGTTATCACCATAAATCGCCGCCCCAAAATCTGAATTTCAGCCTCGGTTTGCCTTCGTTCCGCACCCAAAAATCACCTCCCCCGCCGCCAAGTGATGGCGGCAGCACCGCCTCCAAGTCGCCAGCGCAAGAGCGCCGGTAGTTTGACCGGCGAGTGACGGCTGTCGGAGGGGCACCCGTCGCCCCTCTTCTCTCAAGGCTCTCTCTCTCTCTCTCTCTAACGAGTTCAGTGAGAGAAAGATTTGAGAGATATAGATAAATATATATTTTTGAAAAGTTATCAATTTAGTCCCTTATGTTTCAAAGCCTTTTATTTCAGTCCTTATAATGTTTAAAATGTCTTATTTCAGCCCCTATTCTTAAATTGAGTTATTTAGTTTTAAAATATTTATAATTAGTCCCAAATCTTTACACTTTACCATTTTAGTCCGAGCTTTACACTTTTAAATTCTTTCAATTCAAACCTCAAGTTTACTTTTATCTACAAAACGTTAATTTCAAGTTTCTAATAGAAGTTATTTATTTTAGGGCTAGACGAGGCGCGAGAGAATTAGAAGTATTTTCCTGTTTGCTCAATACTCGAGAAATTAAGGTAGACTCTAATCTACAAATTTACGTTTTTCAAAAGTGCGCATAAATAATTATTTGGATTATAAGTTTAGCATGTATGATTGTGTTCATGAGAATTACTTGCTTTCTACGCATGAGACTATGTTACGAGAATTTACTTGCTTAAATGCATGAGACTTGAACTTGTATGTTATTTACTTGTTCATGAGAATACTGGTGGTCGTTAGACACCTGAGACTTGAATATCATGATTATGTGTTTTAATTTATGATGTTAAATGATTATTGTGCGCGAGTCTACTGAGTATTTCTATGAAATACTCACGTTTTCCAAAATAAAATTTTGCAGATGATGGAGTTGGCGGCGGGGCGTACGATGGTGGCCATTATTAAGATTTTAGAATGTTTTATTTGAAATTATAAACTTATTTTATTATGTTATGTTCAAGTTATTTTCCATGTTTAAACCATTTTGACCGTTTGAATCAATTTTTATAAAGTTATGTGAAATGGAATTTCAATTAAATTTATTTTCCGCTAAATTATTATCTTCAAAGTAAATTTTTAAACGATGAAGTGGTGTCCCCGAATGTTCAGAACCCGGGGCGTTACAAGGCACCTGCTCTTCTTCCAATTTCTGATTTTTCTCCACATCTTGCATTTTCTTCTTTTCATACTCCTCAACAATTATTTCTGGTAATTGAACTCCACTTCTTGTAGTTATTGCATTAACATGCTCACGTGGATTCATTTCAGTGTTGCTTGGTAATTGTCCAGACTGCCTGTCGGATCTGCTTGCTACCAACTGCCCCATCTGATTCTCCAAAGTTTTTATTTCAGCTGTTTGACTCGTTATCGCTTCATTCTGAATTTTAACAAACCGAATTAACATCTCCATGTTCTCCTTTATTGTGGTTTGAGATTTTTGTTGTTGTTGGAAGCCTGGTGGATGCCGAGCATTCTGATTATCGGCCCAAAAGAAATTTGGATGGTTCTTCCATTCTGGATTGTATGTCTGTAAATATGGACCACCCCGTTGCCTGTTTCCCACAAAGTTCACTTGCTCTGGACTTGATTGATGCTACTACATGGGACAATTATTCAAAGCGTGATTCTCAAAACAGAAATCACATAGAGCTATGTGCAGTGCATGGATTGATTGCACACTCAAACTGTCAAACTTCTTTGTCAAAGAAATCAACTTCGCATTGATAGTTGTAATTTCATTAAATGCCACAAGTCTTCTGGATTTTGATGTAGATCTATCTGAATACCATTGGTAACTGTTGGCAGCCATTTTCTCAAAAATCTGAGATGCTTCTTCATAAGTTGTGTCTATGACTAATTCCCCAGCTGCTGAGTCTGCATACTTCTTATTTTCATTTGTCAAACCATTGCAGAATGTTTGCACTAGGATCCAGTCAGCTATTCCATGTGTAGGACACTATCTAATAAGTGCATTGAACCTTTCCCAAGCTTAAAAAATGGGCTCTCCTGATTGCTGACTGAACGATGAGATTTCACACCTGAACTTTGACATGCGGCAGTGAGAAGAATTTATCAACAAATTTCTGGCTCATAATTTCTCAAGTAGTAATAGTGTGGAGAGGCAATTACTAGAGCTATGCCTTTGCTTTGTCTGCCAAAGAGAATGAAAATAATTTCAACTTCATGGCATCACCTAGAACTCCATTCATGTGCTGCATATCACACAATTCTAGAAACGTCCGAAGATGTGCATGCGGATCTTCAGATGGCAATCCATGAAAAATAGCCAAGTTTTGGATCAAGGAGATCAAGGTGATCTCGTAATTATTGGTTGAGATTGCATGCAATACTACTCAGGTCCCAATGTTCTCTACAGGAGGAACCATGTATTCTCTCAAAGCTCACCTTCCATGATTTTGTTGATCTGGTTGCTGTTCAACAACAGCTGCTATCAGATTATTCTGATTTCCCTGATTATTTTGAATTATGTTATTTGTCATGTCTAAATCTGTTTATTGAGCTGCTTCCAACTGGTGTCTACGCCTTTTTCTAAAAGTGCGTTTGATTTCTGTGTCAAGAGGAAGCAATTCACACGACTTAGATCTTCTTAACATAAATTAAATAAAACAAAAATAAAATAAAAGTTCAAAGTAATGTAAGAAATAATTAGTATCGATATTAAGATAAAACAATCTCCGAAAACGGCGTCAAAAACTTATTCACTTTATTTTGCGATACAAAATATCCCCGCAAGTGTACGGAATTTGAAAAGTAATAAAGTGGACCAAAGAGTTAGGATTATCGTTCACATGAGGACTACTTGTTAAGTAGCAAAATGTTTTAGTTCCTAACTCTATTTGAAAGGACGAATTTTTTTGAGAATATTAAACTTAAACTAAGAAAATTATGTAAAGAATTAAATTGCAAGATTGTTCTGTTTTTAAAACGAGTGTAAAGTAGTTGAGATTCACGATTTAACCTAGTCAATTAAATTAACTCCAATTCCAGTTTTATTTCCTAAATATGTACTTGGTCGAATTAACTAATGTATATTGAAAATTCTCTCTCGAGTTTAAATCAATTATATCTAAATAAGTCAACAATGTATCTCTACAAAGGGTCTGAATATTCCTTATCTAGATGCATATCACACAAGAATTCACACATGACCGTAATAATAGAAAAAGTGTATCTCTATCTCTTGTCCAATTACCAGATTTATTACCTTAATCTACGTTATTAACCCACATTTCAAATTATGAAAATAACTCATTAAATCATGAATTAGTGGCCAATTAATTCACCATTAAACACAATAAAAATCAACACATGCAAAGAATAACTAAAATGATGGAATTTGGAATTAAAGTGATACAATTAGGCTACGTCGTTCATCCCAATATGAAGTTTAATCTTTATACATCATGAATAAACAACAAAAATAATAAATAATAGCATTCATTGAATTACAGAAGAGAATGGAAAGCTTGTACCAAGTATCGATTCTCCATGTGATCTTCAACTGTCGTCCATTTGCAATGGTTGATCTCCCAAGAATTTGACGTGAAAATCTCAATTATATGATGTTCTTAGGTGAGGCCAAGGTCCATAATTCATGCCTCTTATGTTCCTTATATAGGTATTGGAGAAACTTAGGTCGAAGAAGCGTAAAAGTTGAATTCGTGCGCGAAAAGCCCAAATTCGGCCTAGTCGGCAAGGCGCGCGATCGTGCAGTGAAACATCGCGATCACGCGGTTAAGACGTAAACTCTTGGGTGGAAAATTTGTTTGTTCACGTGATCGCGTGCCTCTATGGCTGACGATCGTGTGGTTTATCCTTTTGACGCAATTTCTAACATTTCTCGATTGTATAAGTTGGTCATTGCCTTTTAATTGTAGCTTTGGTCCTCGACTTTCAATTGAAATGATTTAATCCAAAAACTTTGGAATCTTCTCGACTTACTTGTCTCAACTCTCAAATTCTTCAATTGGGTCCTCAAACTTCTGATTTATTCACTTTGGCACCATGCATGTTTCTTGGTTGATGTCATTGACTCCTCAATTGTCCAATTTAGCTCCCATTAACATCCAAGTGTACATTTTTCCATCAATTCCTTTATTCTTCATCATTTTGGGACATTTTCTGAAATGTAAACAAATAAACTGAAATTAAATAGTAATTATTCTAAAACGACAGCATAATATTGTAATTTAAACATATAAATAAGTGTATAAAATACACTTATCACTTAGCATAACATTAAGTAAATATGGATATATGAGATTCTTAATGACAATTAAATTAGTAAATTTTTGTTGTTAAAAACTTTTCCATGACCATCATTTTCTTTGTTGAAAAGTGATATTTGAAGAAGAGTAAATTAGTAAAATTTTGTTGTTAAAAGAACTTACTACGACCATTTTTGTCTTCGTTGAAAGTCACGAAAAACAAATTTGTTAGTCAAATATATGATTTAATAACCAAAATTGGCTAAACAATAATTAAAATTTACGTCGTTGAATTTTCATATTGAACGACGAAATAAAATTTCATCGAAGAATACATTCTATGGTAAGACTTTAATGACCAATTAGTAGTGGCACTATTTTTTGTGGTTAATACAATTTACGATGAAATACAAACTTTTAGTGATATATTTTATGGTCGCTAAAAGCATTTTTTCAAGCATCAAAAGAAATTAAGGTGTGTGATATATATAGTGGGATTTCTTGCTCATAAGTAGCATCCTCTTCCACATGTAAGGCATGAAAGTTTCTTGGTGGAGCTTGCAAACCAACATACCAACTAGAAGTCTCATTCTTCCTCGAATAAAACACTTATTTTGATTGCATTGCTAAAATGAGTGATCATTTTAAAATTTTCTGTGTCCCTCGCTAAGGTTTACCAAAGTGAATCATTCTTCATTTTTATTCCATTCGCAATATTTACCTAATCACACTTGAATATTGGAACGCGAAATGTATTGTAATCAGAGAATATAACATCACACAAAAGTCCAAAGTAAAAAATTTTCCAAACTACATGTGCATTATCTTTTGTTCTATATCCAAAAATGGTTGTTGCTTCAACTACAATGCCACTGTTTTGGCGAGGCTTTTTTCCTTCTTTATTATGAAATCGAAGATCATTTATGACAAAACTAGAATATAACATGGATTGACATCTAGGACCACGTGCAGGCCAATTCAAAGTATTTGAAACATTGTCAATCAATAGCTGAGTGAGTGGGTTAAGATTATTTGTTTGGTCTTTTTTTTTTTTTGGTTGTTTGGGTGTAAGAATTGAGGACAGGGGTGGTTGGTGGCTGTATTTTTTAAATTGAAACTTCTTCATTGCTACATATAACTTAGCGTTTGTTTGAAGCACTTTAAAACCTATTTTTAAAATGATTTCTCATTTTGGTATAGTAAATAAAACATTTAAATATTTTGAGCCTATACTTCCTTTGTCAGACTTTTAATTCATCAGCTGAGGATCGTTGAAATAATTGATAACAATTCCAACCTTTGCCTTGTCGTCTGAATTCTACTTTACCAATTTTCACCTTCCCCATCTAAATCCCCTTCTTCAACCCCTGCAGAACTTACCGAAAGCACACGGGTAAGACTCACACATTTCCCTTGTGTTCGTAAGTCTACGACATTTCTACTCTATCGACGACCGGCGCAATTCCTCCCTCCTGATAGTGTTTGATGTTACTCCTCCTTCTATTTCTAGGTTCGAATATATCCAAGTTATTCCAAGATTTACAAAAAGTTTTGACAACTGATCTTCCATTACCTCCTTCCCACACCGATTAAATCTATATTGCATCTCAATTTTTTTTCCAGGCAGCGTATTTACACTTTTTGGAAATTTTCAATTTTTTGTTTAAGAACTTGAAACAGTATACAATGTCGATCTACCCTCGATTCCCACCACTGTAGATGTTGAAGCCATGGAAACCTGTTTCGCGTTTCCCCGTAATCCATTGCGACAGAATTTTGAATATTTCCCCTTATGTTTACAGTCTTTCTGGGTGTAAAAACAATGACACAAGTGCTTGACATGGATCACTACGGTGGCTACCCGAGTTATTACCCCGAAGTAATGGTAAGTGGCAACGTCAAATACATTATGGAACTTCAGTTATTCAAATTTTCTTCCCATTGATGTTGTTATTTATGCCTGCTTACCTTTTTCAATCCTTGTTATTCTTATTTTCTTCTCGTTGATGTTCGTATCGATTATGTCTGCTTACCTTTTTCAATGCTTAGTGTAAATCATATTTCTTGTATATCTGTGCTTAATTTTTGCTAGATAAGCTTATTGTAGTACTCTTCCATATGTAATGGAAATAAAATTCTCACTTAGGTTTCAAATGACAAATTACTTTTTTCATTAGTTCTGTGAGACTACTCATTTTCAGCTATTCTAGAAGTTACAATTTTCGGGCTTCCATTTATTCCACGTAGACATACACAACTGGAAATCCGAATGCTTTGCCTGTCATCTCTTCCAGTCAAGTGCAACCTGATGTAGTCATCCAGAAGAATGCTAGTTGGAACGAACGTGAGCATAAAGTCTTCATGTCAACAACCAATGTTGTGGTTGTTGAAGGTCAACACAGTGGAAAATATTTCACTCCAAAAGGATGGGGAAGGATCAGGTACATTTTCAATTCACAAAATGGGCATGATTGGAGCATTAACAAGTTGAAGAATCATTGGCACGTCATGCATAACAAGCCCAAGTTGTTCAAGGAGTTGATGTGTTGCAGGGGGTGTTGAATATGGAGCCAATGGTTAGAGGTGTCAATCCGGGTGGTCCGGGCAGGGTCGACCCGCCAATAAAAAACCCGATAATGGCCCGCTTGAAAAAAATCCCGCCCGCTGCGGGTTACGGGCCGGTTACGGGTCAGCCCGCAAATTTTGAACTACAACCCAGGCCCGCCCGCTGGCCCATGCGGGTCGCGGTTTGTTCTGATTTAGCCCGTATGAATAAAAACATAGATTTTTCATATTTATAACAAATTTTTTGTCAAGTTTCTAAATACAAAATGATTAAAATGATAAATTCATATTTATACCATAAAATACTTACATAGAATTTAAAATTATAGTTTATGTTATATGTATTACTTCTAAATTTGCAAATTTAAATAAAATATAAACAAATAACAATTAAATGATAAATGTATTTCTAATTACTATTGTCAAAAAACATTTTTTTTTTAGCTATTAGGGAGAAAAAAAAAATTTACTTTAAAAGTTGTATTAGAGTTTCTAGAAGAAGAGAGATTTTCAATGTTACCATATTTATTAAAAACAGTTTTTTTTTTTTTTACAGGCCAGCGGGTTAACCGCGGCCCGCGAAGGTTTGACCCGCAAAACCCGCGGTTTACAACTTCTTGACCCGTGAACCGCCCGCACGGGTCATGGGTCGGCCCGCGGTCCCGGGTCAATCCGGGCTGGTTTTCACGGGTCTGGTCGGCCCGTCCGTCTTGACACCTCTACCAATGGTGATAACAAAATCCATGCTTCCAACACCTAGTGGGAGAATAAAATCAAGGTAATATTTCAAGACCTGTTTCACTATAACTCCCAATTCCAGCATCATAGTTTAGTTTCTGATTTAATTATCCATTAATACAAATAGCATGGGAAAAAATTGCCAACTATAATAAAACTGTGAGTATGTTGTTAGTACATTTCTTCACACTCTGAAATTTGAAGAATACACTTTGATTTTGTTTCATCTGTGTGCTAGCATGTCACATAATAGTTACCATTGGGTTCTTCCATGTAGACATGATTGAGTGGATTCTTTTATGATAAATTGACATAGATGTAGGTTTAGTTAATGTCATCTTCATCACAGGATTCTTGATCCTCTGCATCCATCTTTGATGCCCTGATATGTCCAATAGGAAGTTTCTTTAAAAGATCGATGATCTGTAGAAAACATAGTTCACGTAAATCTTTCCATTATCAAACATTAGAATTGAAGATAATGACTATTCTTTTTTAAAAATTAATACACAGTCTGGTGTTTGAAAATAAACATTCTAGCTTTAGTGTTGAAACGATGTCAAGCAATAAAAAATTGAGAAAATATCATTTGTATTAGAAGAGTTCAAACTATTATATCATCTCTCTGTTGAGTTGTTAGCATACACTGTACAGCATACACTGTACAATTTTTTTCCCTCCAACTGTGCAGGAGAACCCTAAGTATAAACCATTCAGGGATCAAGACTGCAGTGAATATTACAAGACTAATGAACATTTAATTGGTGACACATCCGACTCGACGCGATATGCGTTCACCCCCACAAAATTGGTGGAACATGGTTTTTGTTTGGACTAGACTCAATGTTAAATCTACCCTCCAAGTATAAAGGGGTCAAGTTATAGCCTAGTAATAATCCAGGGTCATTCTTCCTAGGGATTTTATTGGTATAATAATATTTGATTAATTCAAGTCTTAAACTATGATTTCAAGATTACTTAAACGATAAAAAGATGATATAATTAAATTGCAATGAAAGATAAATTTGAGTGGAGTTATTCTTTTGCTATCAATTGGGCTTTTCAAATAAGATTAGTGTGAATTTCTTGAGATCGATAAGATGTCAGAATATTAGTAAGGAAATCAGTCAATTTATCTTACGGCATTTAGTCGAGCATGTTGTGTGCATATTCAATACATACCACATCAACGACATCAATCGAAGTAAAATAATTTGGAAATTTAACACAATTTGTAAACGCTTATCAATAACAAGAATTCATTCATAACAAATTAAAACATACCCATTGAAGCTAAGATTAACTCCTCTCAAATATAACTTAGCCGAACATAATTGAATTAACCAAAATAAAATTCAACCAAACAAAAATCATTAATAGAAAACGAAATTCAAATTTGAAAATGAAAATTCAATAACTAAAAATATTTAAAACTAAACCAATGTCAATAATCTGAAAATTCTATAACCAAACATTATAACTCAAACTAAACTAATGTCAATAATCTGAAATTAGAGAAATTAACATAAAACAATCAACAATCTAAGCAAAATATGAATAAAAACTGGAACGAATAACCCGAAATGTCACTTTGTATTTCTCCTCAACCAACTTCTGGGAGAGAAATGGCTGCTGAGTTCCCTTTTGAAGTGAGCTGCGGCGGCTTCAGGTTCTGACTACTGGTGCCTGCTGGGAAGAAGAGTCGCTAGCTGAGTGAGAGGTTCGGTCGGGAATGGAGGCTGGGGACGGTTGCTGTTGGTGAGAAGGCTGAGGCGTGAAAGGGTTGGCGGCTGGAAGAGAGAAAGAGAATGGGTTGCGGCTGCTGGTTTAGTGGCTGCGGATGTGTGTGTAGTGGGCGGCTGGTGAGTGTGGGAGTTGAGAGAAGACTGGTTGTAGCTGGAAACGGATGGAAGGAGGTTGGTAATGGTGGAGGTGAGCGGCTGATGAAGAGGCTGAGTGGTGTGTGAGAATGGTGAATTGGAGTGATGGCCGTGCGAGAGAAGTGAGAGACGAGGCAGAGAGTTTGGTTGCGTGTGTGAGGGAGATGAACTGCTGGGGAGTCAGGGCTGTAGAAGATGAGAGAAGACAGAGGTAGAGAAGAGTTCTTGAGAGAGGAGAGAAGACAGAGGTTGATGAGAGTGGCGCTGTAGGTTTTTGGAAGAGAAGTGGCTGGCCGGTTTTTGAGGGAAAGAGACAGAATGCGTGAGTGTGCTGAAGGTTCAAAGTGTAGACATAGAGGAGCTGGACTGGTGAAGTGTTTTTGGGCTAAAGAATTGGGCCAAAAATGTGGGTTGGAAATTGAATTGGATATAAAAAATTGTCCATTGTATTTCTGCAATTAAATAAATGAAATCAATAGTAAATATAATCAATTTAGAGTTTAAGAATTAAAATTAAATCTTTTATAAGTTTTACTCTAAATTACAAAATTTAAATCTCCAAAATTGTATTTTTCATTTATTTGCCTATCTAAAATACGTAAAATTGGACAATAATCACACTCCCCAACTAGCTTTTTGCTAGTCTCTAGCAATTCAAGCAAATTAAAAACATGACTAGCTCAATGAAAAACTTCAATTGTAATGTCAAGAATTAATTTAGATAGTCGATCACATCAACTTCGTAAAATCAAGAGATCAAGCATTATATCCAAATTAATCCATAAAAACATTCCCAAAATTTTGTGTGTGTGTTTTAAGCCGATCCATCAAACCACTAACACTAACACATACAGTTTCGAGTATTCACTCAAGCCAAGTATAAACTCCATATACTCACGAGTATGTGTATTTTGTTTTTGAACTGGTTAGGGGATCACTCATGGAGTTTGAAAATTGATCACTCAAGCATTCAAGAAAGGCCATATATATGTGGATGACAGCAATGCAAATATTGACCTCATGAAAAGCTCACAACCATTGGGACTCAACCGTTCTTACCAAAAGCCAACTTAAGATCAAAATGTCAATGTCAATGTAAAGGTGACGCTTGTGTTATCAAAAGAACTGATAAGGAGTGGTGGAAGAAAATATTTACATGTTCCAGTGATAATAGTAGAACAAGGGATTCCAATGGAAGTATAGGATGCAATGGTAGCAAAAATGGTTTTCTTTTATTTTTTTAATTATATATAGGATAAGGAAATAAAATAAGTGAGTAGAAATTGAGGACTTCCAAAATATAAGCGAGGATAATAATTTTCACTTTTAATCAAACTTCAAGCTTACTTTCTTCTTCATATCCTTTACTTTCTCTTCAATATGTCTCCCTTTTTTTCTACTTTTTTTCTTTTTTTTTTTTTTTTTGAAACTGAAATCCTCTCAAATAATTCTTCAACATTCTCCTCTAGTCTCAGTGACTGTCAAATACTTTCTAACTCCACTTTTCTTTCTTTTCATGCACGGAACATTTTTTTCTCAAATATGAAGCAAAAATAATCATCCTCACTTATACTTGAAAGTAGAAACAAGTTTATGTATTTATGGAAGCAAGTCTGGATGTAATGTCATCTTTAATGTGAAATAAATGAAAGGGATTTGTGGCTATGAAGGAATTTGTGTATATGAAGGGATTTGTGATGGGAAGAGAAAATGATAAGGTTAGCTTCAAAGGATCAAATTTTTATTTGACATTGACCTTCATCGTTTATGAAGTATAAACCACCAACAATCCACAATCTGTGTAATGGTGCCCAATGGAAGTAGCAATATCAAACAAGGGCAATATAAGAAAACCACCAATCACTCAACTCTCATGATGAACAAATAAAATTACTTAAACTTGAGAGAGCTCTAG
Organism: Ligustrum vulgare; assembly: GCA_963555705.1. Lineage (NCBI taxonomy): Eukaryota > Viridiplantae > Streptophyta > Magnoliopsida > Lamiales > Oleaceae > Ligustrum > Ligustrum vulgare. Next base: position 32,560,685 of record OY743171.1, on the reverse strand, counting down.
TTATATGTGTTGACCATCCATCTTACCACAAGGCTTAAATTCGTGCATAAAATTTTTTAGGAGGGGAGGTCTTTACAGAATAACAAAGATATGATTCAAAACTCAAGATGTACTGTGTTTTAATGCTCAACGATCACAAAAGAATTAATGCAACAAGTACATTTGAGTTACTCTCCCCCCAACTAAAATCAGACATTGTCCTCAATGACTCAAAGAGAAGAAAAATGAAAAGTGATTAATAGACACGACTCAAAATTAAATCAAGCTAAAGGAGAAGATTGTACCTGAGAGGAGGCCTATGCACATGAGCAATTATTCAAGAATGAAAAACTAAAAAAAAAATGAAGAAAAGAATAAAATCTGCAAAAAGAAAAGAAAATATATACATAATAATAAAAGTTAGTTCCCAAGAAAATCAGCCACTAGAATCAGGTTCCAGCAGAGGTAGTTCATTAACATCAGCAGAAATATTATCTAATAATGGTTTCAGACGTTGTCCATTAACTTTAAAAATAGTACCAATTTTTGGATCCAAGATTTCAACTGCTCCATAAGGGTAAACAGTTTGCACAATGTAAGGACCAATCCATTTAGTTCTCAACTTACCAGGAAAGAGATGAAGCTTAGAGTCATACAACAAAATTTTCTGAGAAGGAAAAATGATTTTCTAAAAATTTTCTTATCATGGAAAACTTTCATTTTCTCTTTTGAAATTTTTGCATTCTCATATGCTTCCAAACGTAATTCATCTAACTCATTCAATTTCAATTTCCTAAATTCACCAACTTGATCTAAATCAAAGTTGAGTGTTTTGATTGCCCAATAAGCTTTATGTTCAATTTCAACCGGCAAGTGACAAGGTTTACCAAATACAATTCTATAAGGAGACATTCCAAGAACAGTTTTAAAAGCAGTCCTATAGGCCTATAAAGCATCATCCGATTTTATAGCCCAATCTTTTCTATTTGGATTCACTGTTTTTGTCAAAATGCCTTTAATTTCCCGGTTGGCTAGCTCAGTTTGACCATTAGTTTGAGGGTGATAGTGAGTGGAAATTTTATGCCTAATTCCATACTTCTTTAACAAAGTTTCAAAAGGTTTATTACAAAAATGTGTTCCTCCATCACTAATTATGGCCTTAGGTATACTAAACCTAGAAAAAATATGTTCTTTCAAAAATTTGAGCACAACTTTATGGTCATTTGTTCTACATGGAATAGCCTCTACCCATTTTGACACATAATCAACAGCAACCAATATATAAAGATATCCAAAAGAAGGGGGAAAAGGACCCATAAAATCTAATCCCCAACAATCAAAAATTTCAAGAACAAGGATTGGAGCTAATGGCATCATATTCCTATGGCTGAGACTACCAAGTTTCTGACATGCTTCACAATTTTTACAAAAGGTATGAGCATCCTTAAATAAACTAGGCCAATAAAAACCACATTGAAGTACCTTAGCAGCTGTTTTCTGGGAAGAGAAACGGCCTCCGCAAGCATGAGAATGACAGAAAGTAAGAACTTGTTGTACCTCATCATCAGGAACACATCTTCAGATAATCTGATCAGCACAATATTTAAATAAATACGGATCATCATAGAAGAAGTTCCTTGCAATAGTTTTCATTCTCATTTTGTCTTGGACACTCCAATTTGAGGGCATATGACCTGTAACCAAATAATTAACCAAGTCAGCAAACCATGGAACAATATTAAAGCTAAATAATTGTTCATCGGGAAATGAATCATTTAAAGGGTGAGAAACTTTTGAATTTTCAGAATTTAATCTGGATAAATGATCAGCGACAACATTTTCCACCCCTTTTTTATCCTTAATTGTGATGTCAAATTCCTGCAATAACAAAATACATCGAATGAGTCTAGGTTTAGCATCTTTCTTTTGTGAACAAATATTTAAGAGCAGAGTGATCAGTAAAGATGGTAACAGGGGTCCCACTAAGATAAGTTCGAAATTTTTCCAGTGCAAAAACTATAACTAGCAGCTCTTTTTTAGTAGTTGTGTAATTCAATTGAGCTTGATTCAAAGTTCTGCTAGCATAGTAGATTACATAAGGTTCCTTACCTTTCCTCTGGCCAAGTACTGCTCCTACAGCTATATCACTTGCATCACACATTAATTCAAAAGGTAGAGACCAATCAGGTGATCTAACTATGGGTGCAGTGGTGAGTGCCATTTTTAAATGTTCAAAAGCTGCAATGCATTCATTAGTCCAAACAAAATTTTTATCATGCATCAAAAGTGTAGTCAAAGGTTTTTCTATGACACTAAAATCTTTTATGAACCTCCTATAAAAACTTGCATGGCCTAAAAATGATCGAACGTCTTTTACAGTTAAAGGAATAGGTAACCTAGAAATTGAATCTACTTTTGCCTTATCTACTTCCATGCCTTTAGCAGAAATTATATGACCTAAACCAATTCCTCTTGTTACCATGAAATGACATTTCTCCCAATTAAGGAGAAGTTGCTTATCTTCACACCTGCATAAAACCGCTTTCAAATTTGTTAGGCAATCATCAAATGAATCACCATACACAGAGAAATCATCCATAAATACATCCAAAAATTTTTCTATCATGTCACTGAACATGTTAAGCATGCATCTTTGAAAAGTTGCTGTGTAACGCCCCGAATTCCGTGGAGCCCGGGACGCCACTTCGTCCTTTAATTCTGACTTTATTGCGGAAAATAAATTTAATTCAAAACGTCACATTCATTATTTGAAACCTCAGCGGAAACTTAATTAATTGGAATATAGAACAATACATAAAATTTTAATCTCAATTATTCATATAGAAGTAACGATAAGTAATTTAAACTAGTAACATTCATAAAATTGACTAAAATATCGTCATTTATTAAATTTGCCAACGCTGCCCTTTTCATTCACCGCCTTCTCCGAGATCTGCAAAAACTGTTAAAATAATGGAATGAGTATTTCGAGAAATACTCAGTAGACTCATCGCCAATAATTAATTCACAGAATAATTTAACACGTAATTATGCAATCATACGGTGACATCATCATCATATTCTTGGGCTCTTGTATTTTCAAAATCAGGGCTGTTAAAATCATAGGGTGTGGGTAGTCTCGTCTCGTGCACTTAAGGAACATAAGTTATGCATAACATCATCATTTCTCATCTTATCTCATAAGAGATATTCTTTTCTCTTCTCATGCATCAAAGCATGGAAATCACGTAATTTCACATAAGACATGCAATTATAATTTAAACTAATTAGTGGGGGCGAGTCTACCTCAAATCACGAGTCTGAAAGTTGAGCAAGAAAGTTCACGTTGTTCTTCTAAATGTCCAAGCGCCTCGTCTAGCCAATAGTAAATAAACCTTAAAGTGGTATTTGGGAATCAAATGTTTTAATTGAAAGAGTTTTAAAAGAAGAAAATAAAAGTTTAGGGATTAAAGTTAAAACCAAACATAGTTGGGATTGGAAATGAGTTGATACTAAAAAATTTTGAAAACTATTGGGCTAACTCATATATATTAAATATATTGGGAACTAAAATGTAAATCTTTTAAAACATGGGTTGAGACTCAAAATAGCAATTAAACCGTAGGGATTGAAATAAGTGACTTTTAAAAATGAAAGGACTGAAATAGAATTCTCAGAAGCTTAGGGAATGAAATAAAGTGTTTCAAAAATAGTAGAGATTTAAAATAAATACTTTACTAAAGAGAGGACTGGAATTAAAACATATTAAAACTTTAAGGCTGAAATAAATGGTTTTTGAACTGATTTAAATGACTTTGAAATTTAGGGACTGAAATGATCATTTTAAAACTTGGGTCTTAAAATCAAATGAATTAAATCGGCAAGGACTGAATTAAACGGTTCATAAATCTTGGGACTAAAATAATAACTTTTGAAACTTAAAGTAAGATTTAAAATATTTAAAACTATAGGGACTGATCTTTAAAACATAATAAGACTAGGGACTGAATTAAATGGTTTTGATACTTAGGGGGCTAAAGTGTAATATATATATATATATATATATATATATATATCCTCTCATCCCTCTCCATTGTATCGATCGGCAGAGAGAGTGAGGGAGGCGACAAAGGCGACGGGGACAAGCCGCCGGTGCCTTCATCGGTGTTCGCAGGCGGTGGCGCCGCCTTCGAGGGGCGGCGATGGCAGCTGTGTAGGTGGAAGAAGAAGGAGAGTTGGGCGATTTGTATTGATTTCAGGCTAAGATTGAAGCCGGCGGTGGAAGGCTGCGTGCGGCGGTGATTTAGTCGAGAGATGGAAGGTAGAGATCGGGCAGGGGATGCTTCTTGGGGCGGTGTGATTTTTGGTAGTGGCGACCGTGGTTGTAGGCGGCGATGTAGTGATGATGACGGTGGCTGGCAGCTTGGGATTGGTATAGGTTAAGTGATTTTCTTGAGTTGGGCAGTGGGGGTGGTTAGTGGTTCGGTGATGATGATGATGATTATGATGATGGTGATGATGGTTGATTGCAAATTGGTTGCAGATTGATGTAGATGATGGTGGTTGAAATTGGCAGCTTGGCAGCTTTGGTGGCGGCAGTTGATGGTGGTTGCAGGTGGCGGTTTGGAGTTGAGGAAAGGTTGGGAGCGATGGGCTTGATAGCTCGGCCGGCTATGGAGGGTTGTGGGTTGCTGACGATGGTTGGAATGTGGCGTTGTGGCAGTTTGGAGTTGGTGCGGTGTGTTGTGGTGGAATTGTGGTGTAACCCGATTGGGCAGTGATGGAGTCCGGTGGTGGTGGTGATGATGATATACTTGGTGAAATGGGAATTATTAACGTGTAGGTTGTGCTTCAATTTTGGTAAATGCATGATGGGTGATGATTGGGTGAGGGAGGATTGAAGGGATTTGGGCTGATTGAGGGGGTTGAAGGAGAGAATTTGGGGATGTAAGAAGATGATGGCTGAATCAGAGGAGTTTGGGGAAATTGGAACATAAATTGGCTGTGAAATTGGTAACGTGTGAAATTTGTATGGAAATCAGAAAATTTACCAATTGGGCTTAAAATAAATAAAAAATGATCTTAGAATATTTTTGATAAAATTGGACTGGAGAATAAATTTTGAAAATGAGACGATTTTAATCGAATTGAAAGTGATCAAGGTTTTAATAAATTTAAAAATTCACTTAAAAGGCTAGACGAAAATGTGTTTAAAATACATAGGTAAAGTCGTAGCGACACGTTTTAAATAATATTTATTTAAATAAGTCATGAAAAATTCTTGGTCGCTACATGCTGGGGCATTACAAAGACCAAAAGGCATTCTTTTAAAAGCAAACGTCCCAAAAGGACAAGTAAAAGTAGTTTTTCTTGGTCTTCTAATGCTATTTCAATTTGATGATAGCCTGAAAAACCATCCAAGAAACAATAGAATGAATGTCCAGCAACTCTTTCTAGCACTTGGTCTAAAAATGGTAAAGGGAAATGGTCTTTTCTGGTCATGGAATTCAATTTTCTATAATCTATACACATTCTCCAACTAGTGGGTACCCTTTTAGTTATCATTTCTCCCTGTTCATTTTCAACAACAGTAACCCCAGTTTTCTTAGGAACTACTTGAGTAGGACTTACCCACTTGCTGCCTGCAATAAGATAAATAATATCTGCATCAAGTAATTTTAAAACTTCATTTTTAACAACCTCTTTCATATTAGGATTTAACCTTCTTTGAGATTCCCTAGAAGGATTAGCATTCTCTTCTAGGAAAATCCTATGAGTGCACACTAAAGGACTAATTCTCTTAATATCTGCTATAGTCCAGCCTATTGCAGATCTATGATCATTCAACACTTTCAACAACATATTTTCCTGATCACAAGTAAGAGTAAATGAGATTACCACAGGGTATGATTCATTAGGTCCCAAGAACACATACTTTAGTTCCGATGGAAGAGGTTTAAGCTCCAGAGTTGGCATCTTTTTTGCTGATGTTTGCATGGGTGTCTGGCTAACATATAGAGGCTCAATGTTTGATTTCCAAGCTCTTACAGCTGCTGTTGTTACAATTTTTGAAGAGTCTTGAATACTGTCCAATTCGAGATTCTGCTCAAGTTGCTCATTAGGATCTTCTAACTCAACTAGCAGCTCTTCCAGCATATTAACTTCCTGCACTTCATCAAAATATTTTGGTTGCCTACAAGCATTGAAAATGTTAAGTTCCAAAGACATATTTCCAAAAGTCAACTTTAAAATACAACTCCTACAATTTATCAAAGCATTTGAAGTTGCAAGAAATGGTCTACCAAGAATAACAGGGATTTAAGGAGAAGTTTTAGGTGTACTTTGAACATCAATAACAACAAAATCAACTGGATAGTAGAATTTATCAACTTGAACCAAAACATCCTCAATTATCCCTCTAGGCATCTTAATAGATCTATCTGCTAATTGTAAAATCATGGGGGTAGGCTTAAGTTCACCTAGACCAAGCTGTGTATACACACTGAAGGGCAAAAGATTTACACTTGAACCTAAATCTAGCAAGGCATGACCAATACGAGTGGTTCCTATCATACAAGCAATGGTTGGAGAACCAGGATCTTTAAATTTTTGAGGAGTTTGGCATCGTATGATAGAACTCACTTGTTCAGTTAAAAAGACTTTGTTCTTAACAGCTAGCTTCCTTTTCACTGTACATAAATCCTTAAGAAATTTAGCATAACCAGGGACTTGTTGAATTGCATCTAACAGAGGAATATTTACCCTAACTTGCTTAAAGATCTCATGAATTTCTGTTTGATTTTTGGTCTTATTACCAGGTTGTAATCTTTGAGGAAAAGGGGCAGGGGGTGCACCTACTATTGGCTTAGGTGGTTCCTGAACATCAGATAGAGATTTTAACACAGTATCATCAACAGGAGGTTTAGCCTGCTTACCCACCAAGTTCTCTTTAGGTTCAGGAACTTGGATTTGCTTACCACTTCTCAAGGTAGTTACTGCTTTCACATGTCATAGATTGGACTCATCGACCCCATTGTATTGAGTTTGAAGATTTGACATTGGTTGAGCTGGAAACTTACCTTTTTCTTGTGCACTTGCCTGGGTAGTCAATTTTGTAAGCTGAGATCGGATGTCATTAATGGCCTGGGAATTTTGATTGTTGATCGTAGCTTGACTTTGCATGAATTACTGGATTTGGTCTTCCAGACTTCTCTTCTGCGGTGGCATATATGGTGCTGGTTGTGAAGGTCCAGCATTGTTGCCAACATTATTGCTTCCTCCTTGATCATTCCTCCAACTGAAATTTGGATGATTCCTCCAACCTGGATTAAAAGTACTCGAATATGGATTAGAATAAGGCTTGGAAATCATATTAACAGCAACAGATTGATCAAAATACATCTTTTTTAGTTGGGGAAGTGCAGGACAATCAGAGGTTAAATGTTGTACATCATCACAAATTGAACATTTTTCTAAAATAGTGGAATATGAATTGACTTCATTCACTTTTTGAGTTTTCAAATTTTCAAGTTTTCAAGTAATGACAGCCAATCGGGCATTTATGTCATCATCTGCTCTAAGTGAATGAATTCCATTTCCAGATGCAATCTTTGGAAATTCAGTTTTTATTGTAACACCCCTATCAAACTCATCAATGTTATCCCAAGATTGGGCATTTTCAGCAGAATCATCAAAAAATGTAAAAACTTCATTCGGGTTTTTTGCAAAGAAATCACCATTACTCATGGTTTGCACAAATTGCCTCATTTCTGGTCTGAGCCCTTCATAAAAAAATTTAGTTAACATCAATTGCTCATAACCATAATGGGGACAAGATAACAACAAATCTTTGAATCTTTCCCAACTAGTGTAAAAATTTTCATTATTCTTTTGGGAAAAATTCATGATTTGTCTTTGAATAGCGGTGGTTCTTTGTGGTGGAATTTTTTTTTTTAATGAACTCTTTCCGCATATTTGCCCAATTTGTAATTGAACCAAGCCTTAAAGATTTAAGCCATGACTTAGCTTTATCCTTTAGTGAAAAAGGGAAAAGCTTGAGTCGAATGACTTCCTCAGTGCAATTTCTTTCAAGAAATGTAAAACAAACCCCTTCAAATTCCTGGATGTGGTGATATGGACTCTCTGATGGCATCCCATGGAAGCATGGTAGATGATCAATCATTCCTGGTTTAAAGTTGAAGACAGATGCATTTGCAGGAATCACTATGCATGACAGAGTGCTTGCCATCGTTGGGAAAATGTAGTCTCCAAGACTTCTAACGACTGAGGGCTCATTTGGATCTGCATTATTTGCCATTACTACCTGCTGATTTTCAAGAAGTAAAAACTGGTTAGTGGATTCCGATCTTACTAATCGCTTAGTATTATCTCGGAACCAAACGGACATAAACAATGAACAATATCAAGAATAGTAGTCGAACAAAATAATAATAATAAAATAACAGAATTCAGCAAAAATCAGTTAACACCAAATTAATCCCCGGTAACGACGCCAAAAACTTGACTCGATGTTAAATCTACCCTCCAAGTATAAAGGGGTCAAGTTATAGCCTAATAATAATCCAGGGTCATTATTCCTAGGGATTTTATTGGTATAATAATATTTGCTTAATTCAAGTCTTAAACTATGATTTCAAGATTACTTAAACGATAAAAAGATGATATAATTAAATTGCAATGAAAGAGAAATTTGAGTGGAGTTATTCTTTTTCTATCAATTGGGCTTTTCAAATAAGATTAGTGTGAATTTCTTGAGATCGATAAGATGTCAGAATATTAGTAAGGAAATCAGTCAATTTATCTTACGGCATTTAGTCGAGCATGTTGTGTGCATATTCAATACATACCACATCAACGACATCAATCGAAGTAAAATAATTTGAAAATTTAACACAATTTGTAAACGCTTATCAATAACAAGAATTCATTCATAACAAATTAAAACATACCCATTGAAGCTAAGATTAACTCCTCTCAAATATAACTTAGCCGAACATAATTGAATTAACCAAAATAAAATTCAACCAAACAAAAATCATTAATAGAAAACGAAATTCAAATTTGAAAATGAAAATTCAATAACTAAAAATATTTAAAACTAAACCAATGTCAATAATCTGAAAATTCTATAACCAACATTATAACTCAAACTAAACTAATGTCAATAATCTGAAATTAGAGAAATTAACATAAAACAATCAACAATCTAAGCAAAATATGAATAAAAACTGGAACGAATAACCCGAAATGCCACTTTGTATTTCTCCTCAACCAACTTCTGGGAGAGAAATGGCTGCTGAGTTCCCTTTTGAAGTGAGCTGCGGCGGCTTCAGGTTCTGACTACTGGTGCCTGCTGGGAAGAAGAGTCGCTAGCTGAGTGAGAGGTTCGGTCGGGAATGGAGGCTGGGGACGGTTGCTGTTGGTGAGAAGGCTGAGGCGTGAAAGGGTTGCCGGCTGGAAGAGAGAAAGAGAATGGGTTGCGGCTGCTGGTTTAGTGGCTGCGGATGTGTGTGTAGTGGGCGGCTGGTGAGTGTGGGAGTTGAGAGAAGACTGGTTGTAGCTGGAAACGGATGGAAGGAGGTTGGTAATGGTGGAGGTGAGCGGCTGATGAAGAGGCTGAGTGGTGTGTGAGAATGGTGAATTGGAGTGCTGGCCGTGCGAGAGAAGTGAGAGACGAGGCAGAGAGTTTGGTTGCGTGTGTGAGGGAAATGAACTGCTGGGGAGTCAGGGCTGTAGAAGATGAGAGAAGACAGAGGCAGAGAAGAGTTCTTGAGAGAGGAGAGAAGACAGAGGTTGAGGAGAGTGGCGCTGTAGGTTTTTGGAAGAGAAGTGGCTGGCCGGTTTTTGAGGGAAAGAGACAGAATGCGTGAGTGTGCTGAAGGTTCAAAGTGTAGACATAGAGGAGCTGGACTGGTGAAGTGTTTTTGGGCTAAAGAATTGGGCCAAAAATGTGGGTTGGAAATTGAATTGGATATAAAAAATTGTCCATTGTATTTCTGCAATTAAATAAATGAAATCAATAGTAAATATAATCAATTTAGAGTTTAAGAATTAAAATTAAATCTTTTATAAGTTTTACTCTAAATTACAAAATTTAAATCCCCAAAATTGTATTTTTCATTTATTTTCCTATCTAAAATACGTAAAATTGGACAATAATCTGGACCCGAATAGCAATTCAGAATCCTCTAAGGACACAATCCCTATGAATGACAAATGCATAGACTCCAGTGATGGTCCAACATTGAATCCAAAGAGCACGCCCGTGGACACTTCCGCCCACGTAGTGGATCAAAGTGTAAAGGTAGTTCTTCAGAGGGCAATGGGAAGGGAAAAGAAAAGAAGAAGAAATTCGGTACAAAAGAGTTGTCCGCCTTCGTTGATACACTGGAAAACATGGGTACCAATCTGGAATCCATTTTATTGGCACGCGATAAATTGAACAAGACTATCACCGTAGATTAGTGCATTGAAGAGTTCATGTTAACGGGGATTATTGAAGAAGGGGGAGATGTTCACAAGTTTGCCTTGTCTTTCCTGACCAAGGTTGACAACAGGAAGGGTTTCTAGGCTGCAAGGATTCCTGAATTGAAGGTCAAGTGGATAAATTGGTGTTTTAATGATTATATAGCACGTCGCTCATCCTTTAGGTATTGCTCTTTACTGGTTCGAGAGAAGAGCGAAAATTTGGGTCCCTCGTGTTTGTTTTAGAGATTCTAGTTTGTCGTTTTTAATGTAACGTCTAGTGATTTTTTTTTTTTTTTTTTTTGTCCAGCCATTTGTGGTTAACTTGATTTTTCTAGTCATATTTGGTGGATTATTTTACTGTATTCCCATTGAGTGATTTTTGTGTGAATGTGGTTGAATTTTGGGATGCTTATGTGAGTGCTTACTTGGAAACTCTTGTTGTTTTTGTTAGTTGCATTTGAATTAGTTTCATTTCTCACACCTATTTTGAATAAGTCGGATCATATTTCTCATTTCTTGGAATCAAATCTCTGTGGCATTTCTTCGAAAATGAGAATATGCTACTATCATTATGATTTTTGAAAATGAGAAGTTCAACAGTGACAATAGGGTCTATAAATTGAAGACACAAATCATACCACTTTCCACAAACTGGTTCGAGGCAGTGATATCTTATAGTTATTCCACCATTAGCTTGAAAAAATTCAGACTTCCTATTTAATCAATTAAACTATTCAACGGAGTACACAATTTTGTAATGCAAAAAACGTGTGATTTTGAAACTGACTGTTAGCTTTTATGCTCGACAACTCTGAAGGGGAAACAGATGACAAAGCGTTTCTCATACAGTTGCACGAAGATATACAAAGTTGGCTAAGGTATTGTCGAGTGAAACAAAATATTGTGCACGATTATTTGGCACCGAGTAGGCGACATAGATATTTATTTCCTACATCACAAAGTGGTCAGATTTTCATGTTGCAAAATATTCACGTATATCCAGAAGCATGCTTTCCAGAATTTTGCATGTACCCACCAATGTTTATGAATTTCGCACATATGCTACATGACAATTATGGTTTGTGTAGTAGCTCCCAGTTAGAAATATATGAACAGGTAGGAATTTTTTTATGCATGCTGGCTCATGGAAAAAGATACTGTCAAGTACAAACACTTTTTGGACACTCGTTGCAAACCATTTGTCAATATTTCAGAGCAGTAATTAGAGCGACAGTTATGTTTGGTGGACAAATTATTAAACTACATCCAGATTATAATAGTGGAACTGGTGACCTCCACCCCGACCCGGATCGTTATCCATTTTTCTAGGTACTGTGGTGTTAGAACATTGTACACATAAAATTGTTTAAGTAAGCTTTATTTATTAAAATTGGATATATTTAAAATAATAAAATGATATTGACCCTTTTAATTTAAACTCGTCATTGTTAATTTTATATTATTGGCATTTCCTATTTTTCACGAATGTGTAATTTAATGAAACTTGATTTAATTACTACATACGTGTATTTAGTAATTTATTAAGTTTAATTAAATTATGCAAATATTTATTTTCGAGAAAAGCATTTTTGGAAAGATAATGATCAAGAAAATAGTGATATTTATTTGATCATAATCTCAAAAATATTGATCATAATCTCGAAATATTGATGTGATTATCTTGTGATATATTTTGTGTTTATTCTTGATACTCAAGCTTATTCAAGATATGGTAATATCTTCTTGATATGGTCAAGAATATTTTTAATCTTATCTTTGCATATGCTAAGTTTATAAGATCGAAAATCTTGATTGTTATGATTATTCATAGGGGCCGAAAATATGGTGATAAATATCAAGGTTTATCACTTGATTGATAAATGGTAAGATCTTCTATGATTTATCATTATCATTATTCATGGTAAAATTTATTTAAAGATAACTATCTTACCTTTTACTAATTATCTCTACCATGTTTTGCAAGTAGTAGAGATCTTATGCAATAAGAAAAACTTGGGAATCAAGAAAACCTAATTGCACTATAAAGAGAAGAAAAAGGGGACGTTTTTTTGTGTGACGTGTAGAATCAAAAATCCGTGTGGTGCTTAGAAAAATACACGTCCACTTTCGAAATTGTGAAGCTTAATTTTTTTATGGTGCAAATATAAGTAAAGCTTCAATTGTGTTGTAACTTCAGTACTCCGGGAGGAGGATTCAATCACTTAGAGGAGGAAAAAATTTTAGCGTGAAGATCAAACGGGAGGTTTGGATCAAGATCGAACGGGAGTTCGTGTTGCTGAAAAGTGTTGCAGAGTCAAAGAAAACTACGGAAGAGTGGCGGGACGCCAACTCACATTACATGCCACAGAAGGATCAGGGAGTGATCTATTTCTTGGATGTTTGATAAAGTCTATGCGTAGATTTATCCTGTAGTTTAGATTGATCTGTGTAAACTCTTTCCTTATATAGTGATTTGTTTTGGTTCGCAGGATATGAACCGTGGGTTTTCCCTGTTAGGGTTTTTTTCCTCGTTAAGCTCAAATTATTGTGTTCTTGTCTATTTACTATTCCGCACAATTTTTTCTGATTGTTTACGTTTTACTATCCAGACGAATCTGCTTGAGCAAGATTCATCCGGTACTACGCTAAACAAACTTAACGAATTATTGTTAACTGGTTACTATCCAGACACATCTGTGACAGTCCATTATTAAAAGTTAGACAACCTCAAATTTTCAATTGGTATCAGAGCGGGTTCACTTCTAGAAAGTGAGATCCGGTTGTCTAAATGGAAAATTCTGCATCTCTTAAGCCACCTCTGTTAACTGGTAGTAACTATCCATATTGGAAAATTTGTATGGAAATTTTTATTCAATCTATTGATGAACGTTATTGGACTTCTGTTCTTGAAGGTTACACAGCACCCACTGTCACTGCTGGAAGTGTTGTTACAACTATAGCTAGAAGTACTTATAATGCAGATGAATTAGCTAATGCAAATTGGAATTCTAAGGCACTTAACGCTATTGTTTCTTTGGTTGATCCAGGTCAATTCAGACTCATCTCCTCTCTAAGGACCGCCAAGAAAGTATGGGATGCTTTGAGAATTGCAAACGAAGGAACGCATGTTGTCAAAACCTCCAAGCTGCAAATGATCACTTTGGAATTTGAACAACTGTCTATGGATGAGAAAGAAGACTTCAAAAGCTTCTATGCCATATTAAGTGATCTCACCAACTTAGCTACAGGACTTGGGAAAACCTACTCAAATGAGCAGATTGTACAAAAGATCCTTAGATTTTTACCAGACAGGTTCCATGCAAAAGTGACAGTAATTGAAGAAAGCAAGGATCTTTCAACCGTGCGAGTTGAGGAACTTGTATGGTCATTGATGACCTATGAGTTAAATCTGGCCCGAAGAAAGAAGGACAAATCACCAGGGATTGTCTTCAAGACAAACTGTGCGAATCCAGACGACTCGGCGAGACAGACGAAGATGAAAATTTCGTACTTCTCACCAGACAATTTAAAAGGTTCCTCAAGGGAAAACAAAAAGAAAAATCCACAAATCTTCAAGGCCAGAATAAAAAACAATGGAAGAAAAATAATTTCTATCCAAAGAATAATGCCAACACGTCTGAAGGGAAGTCTATGAGTCGAATCCAATGCAGAGAATGTGAAGGATATGGACACATTGCAGCTGATTGTCCTAATACTCAAAAGAAGGCCAAGGGAAGAAAGGCCATGAATGTTACATGGAGTGATGGAAACTCAGATAAATCTGAATCAGAATCAGACAGCAGCAATTCTGAAAAATAGGTAACTACCCTTACTGCTTTACAGCTGTCTGGTACTGAATCTGGTAACTCTTCTTATGTAAATAAATCCGGACCAAATACTGAAAACTTGAGGAAGGAACTTCAAGATACAGAAGAGAAGATTCAACTGTTACAAGCCTTCTTTAAGCACAGCAGGGAACGACAACTGGACGATGTATCTGCAGTCTCAGATGATGAACAAAATGAGGTAAGCGGGTTAAGTTCAGAACTTGCTAAAGCATAAGACAAAATCAAGAAGTTGGCACGTGGATCCGTCCAGCTTGATGAAATCCTGAACAATGGCAGAGCTGTCAGCCTAAAAACAGGTCTTGGATATGAAGGTAAAGGTAAAAATCATGACCATAAAATACACTTTGTAAGAGAATCTGGATACAAGTACATGGAACAGAATAGAAATCATACAGATGCGGCTGGGACTCAAAACTTACATCCAGCCTGGAACTATACAAGAAGACAATTTCAGCCGAATCTGTACAAGCCAGATGAGTCTGTCCATCAGAACGGCAGGAAATTTCAATCTCGACAGAGTCGGCAGGATACATCTGTTTTCCAGGTATTTTGTAATTTTTGTGCTAAATCTGGTCATGATGTATTTAGGTGTCATGAGTACTTGAAATTAATCAATTCACACAAAAGAAGACTTGTTTCTAGACAAGAGAAGAAAATTCGAACTAATGCTTATGTAGTTCAATTGTCTTTGAATGCCTTGATTCCTAACACATGGTATTTTGATAGTGGATGTTCTAGACACATGAGAGGTGATCTCTCTCTACTAACACATTTTGAAAAAGGCGAAACAGGTGTTGTTACATTTGGTGATGGCCAAAAGGGAAAGATAGATGGATCTGGTGTCATCAACATCAAGGGACTACCTACATTAACAAATGTCTTATATGTTATAGGATTTAAGGCAAATTTGATCAGTGTAGGACAACTATGTGATGATAACTTGCTTGTCGTGTTTTCAAAAGAATATTGCAAGGTTTTAAATTGTGACAAGAAGTCTGACCCGTTAAAAAGTGTGTTGTTTAAGGGAGTTAGATCTAGAGACAAATGCTATACACTTGAGAGTCTCGAAACTTGCAATTCTGTTAAGACCAAAAATGAGAAACTATGGCATAATAGATTAGGGCATCTAAACTACCATGATCTCATGAAGCTAACCAGACTACAAGCTGTGAGAGGCTTACCCAGCATAAACAATATTTCAGATGAAATCTGTGGTGATTGTCAAAAGGGTAAGCAAATCAAAAGTCAACACAAATCAGGTACATCTGTTAATACCTCTCATATACTTGAACTAATTCACATGGATTTGATGGGTCATATCCAAAGGAAAGTATTGGTGGCAAGAGATATATTTATGTGTGTGTTGATGATTTCTCCAGATACACCTGGGTCATGTTTATTCGGGATAAATCTGATACCTTTGACAATTTTGTTAATCTTTTTCAAAAATTGAGCAATGAAAAGGCCGACGAACAGGTAAGAGTCAAAAGGATCAGAAGTGATCATGGAAAAGAGTTTGAAAACTCCGAGTTTGCTGATTTTTGAATCCAATATGGGATCAAGCATGAGTACTCGTCCCCAAAGACTCCTCAACAAAATGGAGTGGTGGAAAGGAAAAATAGAACTCTACAAGAGATGGCTCGTGTCATGCTAAATCACAACAAATTGCCCACGAAATCTTGGGCAGAAGCCATAAACACTAATTGTTATATTATCAATAGAGTCATGCTTAGATCTGGAATAAAGCGAACTGCATATGAAATTTAGAAGGGTAGAAAATCTAGGGTTGATTACTTTCATGCATTTGGAAGTAAATGCTACATTTTGAAAGATAGAGAACACCTAGGAAAATTTGACTCAAAATCGGATGATGGAATATTTTTGGGTTATGCTGAAAATAGTAGGGCCTATAGAGTTTACAATCTAAGACCCCAAACTGTTCTCGAGTCAATTAATGTGAAAGTGGATGATACTAATTGTGTAAATTCGGATTTGCAGGTAGCAGATGGTGATCAACTGGAAATTCCACCAAAAGAAGAAGCTGGAAGCGAAAAATCAGAAGAAGAACAACACCAAGCTGAAAGTCTCAATAATACTGAAGAATCCGATCGGGATGAGTCTGGGCACCCAGTAATATCTGAAGATCGAGACGAATCTAATGACCCAGATACACCTGATATTGCTGAATCAGAAGCATTGAGACTACCACCTGCTAAGATCCAAAAGGCACAACCACTTAACAACATTCTCACTGATATGTCTAAGAAAAATGTGACCAGAAGAAAATTTGCTGAGATGAGTAACATCTGTCATATGTCTCAAATTGAGCCAAAAAATGTCAAGGAAGCTTTGACAGATGAACACTGGGTACAAGCTATGCAATTGGAACTTAACCAATTTGAAAGAAATAATGTCTGGGACCTGGTTCCACGTCCTAAAGAAGATAACGTATTTGGAACCAAATGGATCTTCAAGAATAAGTCAAATGAACAAGGAAACGTGGTAAGAAATAAAGCCAGACTTGTTGCTCAAGGCTATACCCAGATTGAAGGGATAGACTTTGACGAGACATTTGCTCTGGTATCAAAATGTTACGGCCGTAACTCCAATTTAAGGAAATATGCAGAAACTCAATTACGGCCGTGAAAGGAATGTTACGGCCGTAAATCTTCAAGTCAAAAATTTCCTTATTTCAATTCTTTCCATATTTTTGGATTTCTTGCTCCCAAAGCTAGGGCACGAATTTGGGCTCTATAAAAGGAGCAATTCAGTACCAAAGAGAGGGAGGAGAATTAATTTGAGAGCCACCAAAATCAAGACAATATTTTTGGGAAATTCTTCATGGCAATGCGCGACTAAGCTTCTCAATCTAGTTCAAAGGGGACGTTGTGTTCATATTATTTTATTATTCATTCCTCAAATTCGTAACGTAGTTCTTGTTTTTATGTTTTATTTATTGGATTTCTCATGAACATTAATTTCGTCAAGACAATTTATTAATTGATTAAGGCCTTGTCTTTTAATTATTGTGTTGATGTTTGCTAATTTGGGTAATTGGATTCGTATTTGTTTTTTTATCCAAATCATAGTAGGAATTGGTAATTTTATATTTCCATATGAAAATCCAATCTAGATTAATCAATTCGAGCATATGTAATTGATAATTTAGTTCACCTAATTCTTCTTGTTTTCACATAGTTAATGAATTAAATCTAGGGAGCTTATTCTAGGTTGTTCATTCACTCTAAATTGATTGGAGAACTAATTCTAATTGATTATTATTAAGGAAGAATTGGATTAATCAGAGCTTTTTGATTATTCCGGGTGATAAATAAAACAAAGGAAATAGTACATGCGTTGCTTGGTGAATGACAATATTATGATAGGGCACAACCGAACCTGATAACTAGGATTCTTTATTATTTGATTTTTATTCCAGCTATTTTACATCTTTATTTGATTATTTAGATTAATTGCAATTTTCAACTCAAACCCCCCCCCTTTACGATTCTAATTGACATGGCATTAAATTAGTTCCCGTTCCTCGTGGGATCGAACCTTGCTTCCGCTATCACATTTAAATTTGAGTTTTGGCAAGTAAGGAAATTTAATTAATTCTTGGTGCATCGCGGCGCGCACCAAGGATGTTTCTACATTGGGAACAATTTGGTGGCATGGCTAAGTAGAAAGCAAAATTCAATGTCACTATTCACAGCCGAAGCTGAATATATAGCAGCTGGGAGTTGCTGTACACAACTCATGTAGATGAAACAAATGTTGGAGGACTATGGAATCTCTATAGGACAAGCCACTATGTATTGTGACAACACCAGTGCCATAAATATCTCAAAGAATCCAGTCCAGCACTCCAGAACAAAACATATTGACATCAGACACCACTTCATCAGAGAATTGGTGGAACAAAAGATTATCAATCTGGAGCACATATAGACTGATCTACAGCTGGCATATTTGTTTACTAAGGCCCTCGATACTATCAAATTTGAAAGCCTTAGGAAACAAATTGGAGTATCACCTCTTTTTGAATAGGAACATGCATATTTCATAAATAAAAAAAACTCGCATTTTTTTTTTTTTTTTTTTTTTTTTTTTTTTTTTTGCATTTTGGTTAACTTATCCTATTCTTATATTAAGTAGATCATGTTTTTGCTTGCAGATATATCTGAGTACTTGTGGCTGATAACGAGACAGATACGTCTGGCTGATAACAGTCAACATGTCTCCGGATGAATCTAACTAGCACTCAAATCTGGACAATCCTAAGGATAAGTCACTGCTGTCTATGTCATATGGTTGTTACTAGATGAGATTTTATATTTTGTGTGTAGACCTATGATCTAAATCTTGCTTATTGCATTGCACGCATTTTTCTTGTTATCCAAGGGCAGGGCTAGTGGAAAAGAAGGCTGTCTATCCAAGCCAAGATCTTACCCTTTAGCCTCAAAATACGATGAATTGATATAAATGTGGTAATATTGTAGAAGGGGAAAACCTAGTAAGATAACTTCTGGGGATTGTGTGAATCTACCAATCCAAGCCAAGTTCATACCCTTCTTCTAACCTAAAGGGGAACATACTGTAAGATAACTTCTGGGGATTGTGTGAAGCTATTTCCACCTCCAAAAGACATTGCCACAATACAGAAAAAGTCGGCAAGCCGAATTTGAGAAAATGCACTTCTTATAGATTTTGATCGGTCTTATTGTGCATTACGGTGATAAATCAATAAGTCAGGGCAATCATACGATTTTTGGTAGTATGTGGATGACTAAGGATCGCTTGGATCACACACGCACATTAATCAACTTATTTATGTACGTGGTGGATTGTATACTGCCAGATGTATCTGACCAACAAATACCAACAAGTGCTCAGACGTATCTCAGGTATTCAGATGCATTTAGATTTTTCTTATTCACGAATTTTTAGATTTTGTTCTGAAAATCTTTATTTTTAAGGCAGTATATCGTGGGCTAATATGTGCAAATCTTGCAGAACAAGTCAGTTGATTGTGGAGCCCAAGTTTGGTAATTTATTTGTTTCCTAATTCTTAACATATTTTGTTTCTATACTTATCTATTTTTTTAAGGAAAGAAGTTGACAAGAATCAGGATTCTCCAATTACCATAATGAACTCTAATTCCTTTCCTATGAGAATTCCTCTTAAACCCCAAAAACCCTCACACTTCTTCCTTAAAAGCTCGTGTTCCAAAATCTAAAAGCCCCAAAATCCTCTCGTCAAAAACCCTACCTTCCGTCTCCCTGTCTCTCTCAAATCAAAAGAAAGAAAAACTCTTTCCAAGACACGGCTCGAAGCAAGCAAACCGGAAGGAGGAGAGTCACCAGAGGCAGCGGTGGCATTGACGAATCACCTCAGCCAGACCCATTGGGGATGGGAACTCCAAGCGGCACCATTGTACCTGCACTTCCCGCCGGCACAAGCCCAACGCCGACATCTCTCTCTACCGCCAGTACTACTCCCACACCTGCTCTTCTCATGGCCCAAATTGGCCGGAGCACGCCTGTCATTCCACAAACCATGTCAGGTAATATTGGGTCCAGCCATATCTCTCCCTTAGATATTCATAGTGAACTGCAAGGAGCATGAAGACTTGCTGCCATGAGAAGTGCAAGGGATGCGACAATAGGAGATGAAGAAGGTGGAGATGAATCGGGTGAAACAGAATCTGGTGATGAAAATGACAAACCAGAGGAGCAGGAAGAATCTAGGGAGATTGACAAATCTGGGGAAGATAATGTAGCAGAAGAATTTGAGGATGATGCACCACCAGAAGAGCCAGAGGAATCTTAGGATAAAGACGAGTCTCGACAGTTGGAAGAAGAGTCTGAGAAAGAAGTTGTTATTCCAGACAGAAAAGGAAAACAAAAGATAGTAGCCAATGTGAGTTCGAAGAAGAAAAGGGGTGACACGGATGCGGGCCCAGTAAGATCCAAGTTTGATGTTTCTTCATTCGTCTGTACCCCCATGCAGACAGCAAGAGGTATGTTTACCCCCTTCAATTTCAAATATTGGTCGTCTGAAGCATACACTGATTTCCAAAAACATATTTCGGGTAAACGGTTGCATTATGAGTCTAGAGTAACTGTAGGTGAATTTGATGAGTTTGAGATTGATGATATAGTGTCACATTTTGGATTGAAAAATTTGACTGATTGTAAGGGGGAGATTAATGAGACTCTGGTCAAGGAATTTTATGCCAACATCCCCATTGACTATAACTCCAAAAAATGCCTTTTTACCACTTCACTTTTTGTTAGAGGACAATTAATTAAGATTTCAACAAAAGAACTTAGAAAGTGGTTAGGACTTAATGATGATGTGGCTGATGAGGATGAATCTATGGAAGCCACTAATGATGAAATTGCTATGGAGTTGTCGGGGGGAAAGATCACATGGCCAGTGAAGGGGTTAGAACAATTTCCTAGGTCAGAAATGTCAAAGAAGTATCAAATACTTCACAAAATTGTAAAAGCAAATTTTGACCAACTCATCCATGACTCGAGTTTTAAGAGGGAATCTGCTAGAACTCTTTTTCTGCTGGGGACCAAACGAAATATTGACCTTGGTGCCCGAATCTGGAATTCTATCATTGGAAGGGTCTCGGGAAGTGGTCCTAGACAAGGGAATACTTATCTGTTGGTTTATCCTTAGATTATTTCACAATTTTTGAATGATCGGGGTATCCAAGCACTGGAAGATGATCTGGTGATCACCCCCAAAGTGTTAAACAGGGCCAGATGCAGAAAGACTCTGGAGATGCAGACGGGTCACAAGAAGCAGGTTATGGATGAGACTAGTGCTGGAAATCAGGGTTCAGCTAATAAAGATGCCAGGCTTGGTCAGCTGGAAGCAGGGAATGCTGGGATGAAAGCAGACATATCTGAACTCAGTATGCTTGTTAAAGGTCTTGAAGACACACTTGATCAGTTACTTGGTGGGTCTTCGACAAATGTGGCTCATGTGGAAGCCAAAGAAAAGAGGAAGGTTGTAGCCAAGAAGCTCCCTGCCTCTAAGAAGCAAAGGAAGACTCCAGACTGATCTTAACCCTGCCAGTCTCATCCTCTTATTTTCAGTAATTTGAAATCATTGTTATCATGTTTTGACTTAACACTTTTGTTCTCCTGTTCGACTTTAGATTGTGAACTTTTTAATGCAGGTTTTGTGATACTTTGGCTTCTCCTCTTTCACCGAAAAGGGGGAGTAGCATTTGGATATCATCTTTTTTTATGCTCCCTATGTGTTGATTGCTTTACATGCATTTACGGATTGTGTTTATCTTGATGCATATCTTGAGGGAAGATTTTTGATAGGGGGAGCTAATTGATTTCTTGTGATCATAAAAAGATGATTGGTTTCTGAAAAATAGAAAAAGCCAAAGGGGGAGATTGTTAATTTTATATTATTGGCATTTCCTATTTTTCACGAATGTGTAATTTAATGAAACTTGATTTAATTACTAAATACGTGTATTTAGTAATTTATTAAGTTTAATTAATTATGCAAATATTTATTTTCGAGAAAAACATTTTTGGAAAGATAATGATCAAGAAAATAGTGATATTGATTTGATCATAATCTCGAAATATTGATGTGATTATCTTGTGATATATTTTGTGTTTATTCTTGATACTCAAGCTTATTCAAGATATGGTAAGTATCTTCTTGATATGGTCAAGAATATTTTTAATCTTATCTTTGCATATGCTAAGTTTATAAGGTCGAAAATCTTGATTGTGAAGAATATTCATAGGGGCCGAAAATATGGTGATAAATATCAAGGTTTATCACTTGATTGATAAATGGTAAGATCTTTTATGATT
Organism: Ligustrum vulgare; assembly: GCA_963555705.1. Taxonomy (NCBI): domain Eukaryota; kingdom Viridiplantae; phylum Streptophyta; class Magnoliopsida; order Lamiales; family Oleaceae; genus Ligustrum; species Ligustrum vulgare. The sequence goes on along the minus strand of OY743171.1, from coordinate 32,538,507 downwards.
TATCATTATCATTATTCATGGTAAGATTTATTTAAGGATAAATATCTTACCTTTTACTAATTATCTCTACCATGTTTTGCAGTTAGTAGAGATCTTATGCAATAAGGAAAACTTAGGAATCAAGAAAACCTAATTGCACTATAAAGAGAAGAAAAACGGGACTTTTTTTGTGTGACGTGTAGAATCAAAAATCCGTGTGGTGCTTACAAAAATACACGTCCACTTTCGAAGTCTTGAAGCTTAATTTTTTTATGGTGCAAATATAATTAAAACTTCAATTATGTTGTGACTTCAATACTCCGGGAGGAGGATTCAATCACTTAGAGGAGGAAAGAATTTCAGCGTGAAGATCAAACGGGAGGTTTGGATCAAGATCGAACGGGAGTTCGTGTTGCTGAAAAGTGTTGCAGAGTCAAAGAAAACTACTAAAAAGTGGCGGGACGCCAGCTCACATTACATGCCACAGAAGGATTAGGGAGTGATCTATTTCTTGGATGTTTAATAAAGTCTATGCGTAGATTTATCCTGTAGTTTAGATTGATCTGTGTAAACTCTTTCCTTATATAGTGATTTATTTTTGTTCGCAGGATGCGAATCGTGGGTTTTCCCTGTTAGGGTTTTTCCCCACGTTAAGCTCAAATTATTGTGTTCTTGTCTATTTACTATTCCGCACAATTTATTCTGATTGTTTACGTTTTACTATCCAGACGAATCTGCCTGAGCAAGATTCATCTAGTACTGTGCTAAACAAACTTAACGAATTACTGTTAACTAGTTACTGTCCGACACATCTGTGATAGTCCATTATTAAAATTTAGACAACCTCAAATTTTCAGTCATGTTAGGTAATGTAACAGGGTTTTATTGGGGCTATAGACGGCACCCACATGAAGGCAGTCTTGTGGAGACATCAGTGAGAGAATTTCATTGGGGATAAAGGAACGCCAACTCATAATGTTTTGGCTACATGCAATTTCAATTTGTGTTTCACATTCATTCACCCTGGGACAATTGGCAACACACACGATAGTCGCATTTTAGAAAGATCAATTTACAGTCCAGACATAAATTTTTCCCAACCAGCAATGGAAAAATATTATTTGGTTGACTCAGGTTTTGCTCATAGACCAGGCTACATGGCACAGTACAAAGGATCAGACATTAGGTACCATTTTCAAGAATTTCGTGCCGAGATGGACAAACGCAGACGTCAATTTAGAAATGCACGAGAGCGATTCAATTTCAATCACTCATCACACAGCAATGTTATCGAGAGGGCATTTGGGGTTGTGGAAGCAGCAATGGAAAATCCTCGATCGAATTCCTAGCTATTCTTTCATAGCACAAATGGCCGTTGTTGTTGCCACCATGGAAATCCACAACTATCCGCGAATGAATTGTCAATTGGACGAAGGCTTTATTAGGGCTCATGAAAGTGATGACGAGGATGTTGAGATCGATCTATCCGAAGAAGAAAAAGAAAATGTTGCGGAGGAAAACGCTATGGGAAATGAAGATATTTCATGGGATCAATTGCGAGATTACGTGGCACGTTGTCTAGATAACATTGAACAGAAAAAAATATTGAGATTTTAAAAAAATGCATCTTCACATGTGGAGAAGATCCGATGAACCCGATTGCGTATTTCGATTTTCATGTATTCACCATTTTCGGAAATGAGTGCATATATTCTACAACATGTAAGAGAATGGTGTAAATTTGATGAAATACACCCCAAAATTCACTTTTACATCCCAGTATACATCCCGGTGATCTAAATCAAAATTGTTCTCTAATTGTAGATTTGAATTAAAACTTACAAATTTCATTATTTTTTTACTTTGGACAAATATTCTTACTCGTAAATTTATTAACTTATTTTATTTTTGGAAGTGTCTATTTATATGGAAATTATGAACAAATCGATCTAAAATATTTGAAAATTGGTTAGGAAATTAAGAAATTAATTTTAACTTAAAAGGGTCTTCAAAAAGCTCTTGAAAGAGCTTGGGTGTATTAGTTATCCCCATATATGAGGATATATAAGGTGTTATATCCCCATATATTGGATATATGATGGATATATGCGGATAGAAAAAAATAAACGCTCTAATGTTTTCACGTACAAAAAGTAAGGGTGGGAAGAATGAATTATTTGGATTCCTTCTATAAAATAGCATTTTTGAATAATGGGTTTTTCGTACAGGCAACTGGACATGTGGTACCCACGCCAAATAGTGGTTGACAGTGACCAAAAACTTATCAAAAAGAACTTCAAACAGTCGCTTACACTTATCAAATACAGAAATTTTCAGGTCCCCGAATCGAGAATCCCGATTGTGAGGGTGTGGGGCCCTCCTGTATTGTGAGACAATCGGGATTCCCCGATTTTGGATCTATAAAAGTCCTCTATCAAATACTCCAGAATTTGAACATTTTTTATTTACAAACAAAGCCATCTTCTAACACACAAACAAATAATAAATAACATAGTAAGATAGTGACGCAGTGTGGAAGCAATGAATTCAAGTTAAACCTTGTAAAGAATAAAGAAAACTTGGAATCCACCGACCACCAATAATTGAAAAAAGAATCTCAAGAAAGTTTATTAATCAATGAATGAATGAAAAGTTCAATGAGTCTAAACTATATAAAAGTAAGAATCCTAATTAGAGTTAAATAAGGAAACTAGAATTAAACTAGGAAAACAATAAAAGTCCTAATTAAACATGGAAAACTAATTTTAACCAAAATAAAATATGAAAATCATCAATTTCGCTGCCTAAAAGATCTCGAATGGCCAAGTTTCTAATTTACTTGATTAACTCGTAAATAGATCCAAGTTATGTCACCAGGATTAATTCATCCATTTATTCATACTAGTTTGTCCTACGTGTGTTGCACGTGGTATGTTATATATATATATATATATATATATATATATATATATATATATATATGAAAATCATCAATTTCGCTGCCTAAAAGATCTCGAATGGCCAAGTTTCTAATTTACTTGAATAACTCGTAAAAGATATTTTATTCAATTAAAATTATCTTGGCATATAATAGTGTATATTACATACATATGATTTTAATATCACTATCTGTACACATATTATCAAAATCAGAAATGCAGAATTCAAGACCATTATCAGTTTTCAAATATTTTATACTTTTACCTGTTTGGTTCTCCACCTATGTTTTCCAAGTTTTAAACTTTTCAAAAGTTTCAAATTTATCTTTCAACAAGTAAATTCACACACATCTGGAGAAATCATTAATGATAGACAAAAAATATTTGTTACTACCAAAAGTGGGATTACTCCCTGGACCCCCATAAGTCAGAATGAATGTATTTAAGCACTCTAGTTGTCTGATGTGTGCTGGATGCAAAAGACATCCTGTGATGTTTACTGAGCATAGAATGATCACAAAATGGCATGTCAGACATCCTATACTTTCCAAACACACCCTTATCATTTAATATTTTAGACCCTTAACACTTATATGTGCTAGTCTATTGTGTTATTTTCGTGTGTGATCGGTGTCAATTGAGGTAATAGTGTGGCTTCAGCCACCTACTACTTCAGCATGAGTTATGCAAAATGCCATTTTTTTCTAACAGCCTTGAAGGCCCTAAGTGCGCCGTTAAACATTCTAATCATCCCATCACCAAGCCACTAGTAAAACCTGTACTTTCCAATTACCCCACAGATATCAAATTTCTACCCATACGTGGAACGTACCTAACATTCTTTAAGGTATGCACAAAGTCATTTTCAAATTTGAAAGTAACATCACCAACACCTGTTGATGTGATCCGATACGGCGATCACCAAGAACACGCGGAATTAAACGCCGGAAAACTCTAAAATCCAAGATAGTAGACGGTAACAATGCAACCCCGACCTCACGATGCAAGAACTATGGGTATATTAAACCCAAAACCCGTTACGATGCAGAGATAAGAACCACAAAGGGGGAACGCCACAAAGGTTGTCAAATCCTTTGATAAGTTCAATTTGTTCGACGAGAACATGAAGAAATTAAGGGAATATCTCACCTTCAACATCATTAATCTCAAGAATAATAGTTGTGTTTTACAATGCTGAATAAAGCCATATATATAGGCTAAGAAAATAAAGAAATCTAAATAAACTAGAATTGCAAAATAAACTAAACGCTGAAATTAGGTTTTAATTCGCGGTGCTAAATTACGGACATGACTTATGAGTTTACGGCCGTAAGAATGCTACGGATTAAAAAATTAAAACATATGTTACGGTCGTGACAATGCCCTTTACGGCCGTAATCAACCTTCTGAACAAAAAGTATAAAAACTGCTAAACTCTATTTACGGCCGTGAGGATTTGGTTTACAGCCGTGAGTCCTTCTACTTCAGTTACGGCCGTAAGATGATATGTTACGGCCGTAATGGCCTTTCTGTTCAAATTTCCCCAACTTGATTTTACGGTCGTGAAAGAGGTGTTACGGCCGTGATTCTACTTCTGCCTTATTTTCTTGTTCTTCTTTGATCCAAATGCATTGTAATAACTTTGGCTCTTCTTCCACTTTGCTATGCAACGTAAACGAGGTCTTTGCACTCGAACACTCATCCATCCACGCTTGCATGAATCCTTGCATTGTCTGCTTGATTCTTTTGGGTCTTTGCCTCGTTATTAGTCCTACGGGCACGTACAACGGGTCAACACTCGTTGAGCCACTCCGGAACTCATTATCCCCTCCTTGTTGAAAAGGATTCGTCCTCGAATCATCACCTGCATCAAACAGAGAAAGATCAGCAACATTAAAAGAAGCAGACACGTTATACTCACCTGCAAGATCGAGCTTATATGCATTCTCATTTATCTTTTCAAGGATCTGAAAAGGTCCATCGCCTCTTGGCTGCAACTTAGACTTTCTTTGGGTTGGAAATCGCTCCTTTCGCAAGTGCACCCACACCCAATCACCCGGCTCGAACGTCACTTGCCTCCTACCTTTGTTGGCATGAGTCGCATAACGCTCATTTTTCTTTTCAATTTTCCCTTTCACCTTCTCATGAAGCTCTTTCACAAGCTTAGCTTTTTTCGCCCCGTCCAAACTGCTCCGTTCATCTACAGGTAAAGGAATTAAATCAAGAGGAGTTAGCGGGTTGAAACCATAAACAACTTCAAAAGGTGAACATGATGTAACGCCCCGAGTTCCGCGGAACCCGGGACGCCACTTCGTCCTTTAAAATTGACTTTATTGCGGAAAATAAATTTAATTCAAAGCATCACATTCATCATTTGAAAATTTCAGCGGAAACTTAATTAAATTAAATATAGAACAATTCATAAAAACTTGTGTCTCAATTATTTAAATAAAATTAACGATAAATAGTTTAACGAGTAACATTCAGAAAGTTTGTCAAATAAACATCATCTCTTTATTCGATTTGCCAAAGCTGCCCCTTTCATTCGCCGCCATCTCCGAAATCTGCAAAAGCTGTTAAAATGGAATGAGCATTTCGAAAGAAATACTCAGTAGACTCATCGCCAATAATTAATTTACAGAATAATTTAACATGTAATTATGCAATCATACTGTGACATCATCATCATCATCATAGGCTATTTTAAATAAAACCAAAGGCTCTTTAAAAAAAAAATCATAGGGTGTGGGTAGTCTCGTCTCATGCATTTAAGCAAGTAAGTTATGCATAACATCATTTCTCATTCTTATCTCATAAGAGATATTCTTGTCTCATGCAACAAAGCATATAATTCACGTAACTTCACATAAGGCATGTAAATTATAATTTAAACTAATTAGTGGAGGCGAGTCTACCTTAAATCACGAGTTTGAAAGTAAAGCTGAAATCACGTCAATCTTCTAAATCACCAAATGTATCGCCTAGCCAAAAGAAAATTAAATTAATTTAGTCTTTTGAAAATTTGAAATATTAAAGTAAATAAAGTTTAGGGGTTGAATTGAAATTTTAAAGAAAGCATGAATTTTAAAAGTGTAGGGGCTGAAATGGACTTTTCGAAATTAGTGGGCAGACTCATTGGATTTTAAAATGTTGGGGCTCAATTAACTCATTTCAAAATCGTAGGCATTGAATTAAGGGACTTCTAAAAACAAGGGATTGAAATAGACACATTTCAAAGTTTGGGGCTTAAAAGCAATTTCAATCAAAATCAAAATCAGTATAACCAATTTCACTCTCTCTCTCTCTTCATTTCGTTCAAAAAAGAGAAGAGACAAGAGAGGGAGGCGACGGGGAGGGCTTCGTCCGTTCCACCACGGCCCCCGGAAGGCCGAACCGACGACAGCGCCACCTTCGCGTGGTGGCGCCAGTGGGTGTTTGGCCGGATTTGGTGCGGGTTTAGGGTGCGAAACCGGGGCTTGAAGGATCGGAAATCATGGGTTTTCCGGTGATAATACGGTTGATGATTGAGGTAAGTTTGTTGGCTTAGTTTATTCTTGGGTTTTGGGTTTGATTTTTGTGAATTTGGGGTCGGATTGGAGTTGGGCAGTCGGTGCGGTGTTGATGAAATTGCGAGTTGGAGGCCGCGATTCCGACGCGGTGGTGGTTCGTTTTTGGAAATGACACGAGGATGTTGATGATGTTGGTTTGCAGTGGTGATAATTTTGTGGGATTGTCTATGGTGGAAAACTCGATTTTTGGAAACGGGGTGGTAGGATTTGGGATTGTGGCAGGGGCGGTCGATTTGAGGTGGTTGTGATATTGTTGATGTTTAATTTGGGTATGGACAGTGAGGTGTTGGATTGATGCAGGTGATGGAGGTGGCGGTTTGGCGACAGAAGGTAGTGACTGGTTTAAATTGGGTGCAGCTTGTGGTTCTGTGGTGGCTCTGGTAGATTTTTGGTTGATGTGGTGAAGGTTTCCGGCGGTGATGGAGGCTCGGATGATTGGATTGGCAGATTTATGGGTTCGTTTAATTTTGGTTTTTCCTTGGGTTTCTTAGATGATTTGAGGAATGAGGAGTTGAGGTTGTGGGTCGGAGGTTAAAGGTTCGTAGTGGTGGCGGCTTGGTTTGGAATTGTGGGATTGGTGTGCAGCAGTTGAGAGGGGGAATACCTTTACTGGAGGTGGTTGCGTGTTTTCGATAATGAGGTTAGGGATCTACTTAATGGTTGATTTAGGTGTTAAACATGGTAGTTTAGGTTAAATCTTGGTTTATGGAAAATTGTGAGAATTTTGGGAAGTGAATATGGTTGTGTAAGGAAATACTTGGAAAATAAGTTGTTGATTTAGTTGGGCCAAGAATTTATTGATTGGGTTGTTAAAAGGGCTTGAATGATCGGTAAAACATTTGGGCTCGAGTTGTTGGATTGGATTAAAACAGTCGAAATTTGGACGTAATATAATTTGAATCCAAATAAATTGAAAATTGGACAAAATAAAAAAAAATAAACGATCTTAGAATATTTTTGATAAGATTTGACTTTAAATTAAATAACGAACTTGGACATAAAATCAGAATAATTTGGATAATCTATTTAAAAATTGAAATCTGGACTTAAGGATAAATACTGAAAATGATTCACTTTAATTGGACTAGAATTTGATTAAGATAAATTTAAAATAAAATTTTACTTCGTTGGCTAGACGAACACGTGTTTTAAAATAAATGGACAAAGTCGTAGCGACAAATTTTTAAAATAATTATTTATTTAAATAAGTCATGGAAAATTCTCGATCGCTACACATGAAGTAGTAGAATGCACAGATCGATTATAAGCAAATTCCACAAATGGCAAACATTCCTCCCAACTTTTAAAATTCTTATTTATTATAGTGCGCAAAAGTTGGATTAATGTCCTATTAACTACCTCCGTTTGGCCATCAGTTTTCGGGTGACATGTAGTAGAAAATAATAATTTAGTACCCATCTTCCCCCACAAGACTTTCCAAAAGTAACTTAGGAACTTAACATCCCTATCAGACACAATACTCCTAGGTACCCCATGGAGTCTCACAACCTTCCTAAAGAATAGGTCAGCTATGTTTGTTGCGTCATCAGTTTTATTACAAGGAATAAAATGCGCCATTTTGCTAAATCTGTCTACCACCACAAATATCGAGTCTCTACCTTTTTTTGTCCTAGGCAAACCTAACACAAAATCCATAGATATATCTACCCAAGGTTCATTAGGTACGGGAAAAGGTGTATACAAACCTTGTGGTAAGACCCTAGACTTAGATTGTTTACAAGTTATGCACCTTTCACAAATATGGTGAACATTCCTTTTCATTTTAGGCCAATAAAAGTGCTCTTGTAAAGTTCCTAAAGTCTTAATTACACCAAAGTGTCCCATTAACCCCCCACCATGAGCCCCACGCACTAGCAATTCACGCATAGAACAATTAGGCACGCAAAGTTTACTTTCTCTAAATAAATAGCCATCATGCCTATAAAATTTATCAATTGCACCCTTTTCACATGAAGCATAAATGGTAGAAAAATCAGGGTCATTAGCATACATACCTCTTATATATTCAAATCCAAGCAACTTCGCATTTAAAGAGTTTAGAAGTACGTACCTGCGAGAAAGGGCATCTGCTACCACATTCTCCTTACCTTGCTTATAGCGAATGACGTATGGAAAAGTCTCAATGAATTCTATCCAACAGCCGTGTCTTTTGCTTAGCTTACCTTGTCCCTTGAGGTGTTTCAGTGACTCGTGGTCAGTGTGTATGACGAATTCCTTTGGCCACAGATAGTGCTGCCATGTCTCCAAGGCACGAACAAGAGCATAAAGCTCCTTGTCGTAGGTAGGATAATTCAAAACTGCCCCACTCAGCTTTTCACTGAAAAATGCAAGCGGCCTTTTTTCCTGCATAAGAACAACTCCAATACCTATTCCTGATGCATCACATTCAATCTCAAAGGTTTGGTTAAAGTTAGGTAAAGTCAAAACCGGTGCAGAACATAACCTATCCTTAAGTACTTTAAAAGCATTTTCTTGTGCTTCCCCCCAATGGAATCCTACACTTTTCTTGACTATTTCTGTGAGTGGTGCTGCAAGTGTGCTAAAGTCTTTAACAAATCTCCTATAAAACCCAGCAAACCCGTGGAAGCTCCTAACCTCCGTAATACTTTTGGGAGTTGGCCATTCTTTAATAGCACGAATTTTCTCTTCATCTACCTCTACACCATTAGCACTAACAACAAACCCAAGAAAAACTACCTTTTCATGCAAAAAGTACACTTTTTAAAATTAGCATATAGTTTTTCAGTTTTCAAAACTTCCAAAACAGATCTTAAATGCTCAATGTGATCACCTAAGTTCTTACTATATACCAAAATGCCATCAAAGTATACCACAACAAATTTACCAATGTAAGCACGTAAAACATGGTTCATTAGTCTCATAAAAGTGCTAGGTGCATTTGAGAGGCCGAATGGCATAACCATCCATTCATATAAACCATATTTGGTTTTGAAGGCGGTTTTCCATTCATCACCTTCTTTCATTCGAATTTGGTGATAACCACTCTTAAGGTCTATTTTGCTAAACATACAAGCACCATATAGTTCATCAAGCATGTCATCAAGTCTAGGTATGGGATGGCGATACTTTACCGTAATATTGTTGACTGCTCTACAATCCACGCACATCCTCCAAGTCCCATCTTTTTTTGGCACCAACAAAACTGGTACTGTACATGGGCTCATGCTTTCCCTAACATAGTCCTTTTTCAACAGCTCTTCAACCTGCTTTTGTAGCTCTTTGGTCTCTTCGGGATTGCTCCTATAAGCTGGCAGGTTTGGGATGACTGCTCCCGGCACGAAGTCAATCTTGTGTTCAATCCCACGAATTGGCGACAGCCCACTAGGAATCTCCTCGGGAAATAAATCTGCAAATTCCTGCAAAAGAGACACAGCTAAACTGGGGAGGGAGTGGTTAGCTTCATCAAGTACAAGGAGAGATTCCTTATACATGAGTAAAATCACTAGTTTATTTGTAGAAATAGCTTTGGTGATATCACTCTGTTTTGCGTAGAAGCTCACCTTTGTTTTCTCTCTTTTATTTTTACTGACACTCTTCACTCCTCTCTCCTTTTTTTGGGATCATGGTCCCAACTCTCAATTTTTCACACAACTCTCCTTTTTCCGGGATCGTGGTCCCGACACTCTTCTATTTACTAACTCTCCTTTTTTCGGGATCGTGGTCCCGACCCTATTTCTCTCTTCCTATCTTTTTAATTTCAGTTGGTCTTCATAGACCTGTTGAGGTGACAAAGGCATTAGTTTGATATCTTTCCCATCCTTAGTGAAGGTATACCTATTTTTAAAACCATCATGAATAACCTTCCTATCGAATTGCCATGGCACCCAACAAGATGTGCCCCACATGCATTGGTACCACATCACAAACCACGCTATCTTCATACTTCCCAATCGCCAAATCAACTACCACTTGTTTATTCACCTTAATCTCACCCGATTCATTTAACCATTGTAGCTTATATGGCCTAGGGTGTTTTAGTATAGGTAGGCATAATTTCTCCACTAGAGTAGTGATAGCAACGTTCGCACAACTACCACCATCTATTATCAAACTACACACCTTGTTATTCACAAAGCACCTAGTATGAAATATATTTTCTCGCTGCTCACCCGACTCTTCCACCTTAACTTGAGTACTAAGGGCTCTCCTAGTGACAAGTGATTTAGCTACTACATAGTCCCCATCATCATTTTCACTAACATCCTCTAGAGCTGGCATATCCTTATACTCATCCTCCACTTCTCCCTCTTTCTCATCCTCCGAACTTAATACCCCATCACGCATAACCAATATTCGTTTATTTGGACATTGTGAAGAAATATGTCCTAAGCCGGAACATTTAAAACAACGAATATCTCTAGTCCTAGGAGTTTGAGAATCAAAAGCAATTTTACCTTTGTTGGGTGGCTCTATTTTTCCCTTCGGTGCCTCAAATTTATTTTTCTGCAAACCCCATCATTTTTAGAAGCCCCGCTCCATGTAGACTTACCAAAAAAATTGGAACTTGTAGAGAATTTTGAAGTTCCCTTCCTTTTTAATTGTCGCTCCACTTTCATGGCCATGTAAAGCATCTCCTCCAAATCGATATAATGCTGCAATTCAATAACATTAGCAATATCTCGATTTAAACCATTTAAAAACCAAGCCGTGGTTGCCTCCGGGTCTTCCTCTATATTTTCCCTAATCATGGCAACCTCCATCTCCCTATGGTAATCCTCCACACTCTTACTACCTTGGGAAAGGGTTTGTAGTTTTTGGTAGAGATCCCTATAGTAATGTCCAGGCACAAATCATTTTCTCATAAGGGCCTTCAACTCATCCCAAGTTTCAATAGGCCTCTCCCCATTCCTCCTTGTACTAGTAACCAATTGATCCCACCATACTATAGCATAATCAGTAAATTCTACGACTGCCAATTTAACCTTTTTAACTTCAGAATAATTATGACAATCAAAAATTAATTCTACCCTCTTTTCCCATTCAAAATAAACGTCCGGATTACTCTTACCCAGAAACGAGGGAATGGACATTTTAATGTTACCAACATGTCCATCTACATCATCCCTACGATCATGCCTATATCTCCTATCACGTCTTTCTCCCCGATCTCGTCTCCTATCAACACTAGTAATAGACAATTCTCCACTATCCTCATCACTATCAACAACCTCAACACGTTCATTCCTAGCTCTAATTTGTGGGTTGAAGTCATACCTTAGTGGCCTCAGTAAATTAGGAAAATTGCGCGGTTGTTCCTGACGTGGTTGAACAATTACCGCACCATGTGTCTCCCCCGGATTATTAGGTTTTTCCACATTTACGCCGGATTGTGTACCAAATTTTGCTTCCAACTTGGCATCCAACCTCCTCTCCAATTTTGCAAAACGTTCCTTCACCATTGCAAGCATTTTAAAATTTTGAAGATCCCTTTCCGTCGACGAAACTTCCTTCTGTGACATGGTTAGTAATAAAGAAAAGAGAAAAAAATTAAATAAAGATCATCACGTGTTTTATCACTCGTGTATCACTCGATTTTGGCTTTTTCCCTCTATTAATCTCACCACTCTGCATTTTTCCTCTCTATTCCCTTTTTCCCATGTTCTCAAAGAACCCACCAAACTAGTCACGGATTTGATCCTTATGAAATAAACCCCAAAGTGCAAATAAGGAAAGTTGATGGAAAAATTGGAATTAGGCAGTTTAAAAGGAAATTATGGAAACAAGAATTGTTGGAAAGATTTTCCAAAGATTATTTTCTTGATTTCTTGTTCAAATCAACAGCTCTTCTTTTTTTTTTTTTTTTTTTTTTTTTTTTGTAAATTTCAGATTTTTTTTTTTTTTTTTTTTGCTACTCAACAGAAATAATCAAGAACAAGAAACAGAAATTGACAAATCTTGAATTTCTGACGAATTTCAAGAAACAAGAATTGAAATGAATTTTTTTTTAATGATTAATAACTGGAAATAAAAGAAAAAGAACTGGAATACTAAATAATTGGATTTAGAGACAGGCTCTAATACCAGATGATGTGATCCGATACGGGGATCACCAAGAACACGCGGAATTAAACGCCGGAAAGCTCTAAAATTCAAGATAGTAGACGGTAACAATGCAACCCCGACCTCACGACGCAAGAACTATGGGTATATTAAACACAAAACCCGTTACGATGCGGAGATAAGAACCACAAAGGGGGAACGCCACAAAGGTTGTCAAATCCTTTGATAAGTTCAATTTGTTCGACGAGAACACGAAGAAATTAAGGGAATATCTCACCTTCAATATCATTAATCTCAAGAATAATAGTTGTGTTTTACAATGCTGAATAAAGCCATATATATAGGCTAAGAAAATAAAGAAACCTAAATAAACTAGAATTGCAAAATAAACTAAACGCTGAAATTAGGTTTTAATTCCCGGTGCTAAATTACGGATGTGACTTATGAGTTTACGGCCGTAAGAATGCTACGGATTAAAAAATTAAAACATATGTTACGGCCGTGACAATGCCCTTTACGGCCGTAATCAACCTTCTGAACAAAAAGTATAAAAACTGCTAAACTCTATTTACGGTCCTGAGGATTTGGTTTACAGCGGTGAGTCCTTCTACTTCAGTTACGGCCGTAAGATGATATGTTACGGCCGTAATGGCCTTTCTGTTCAAATTTCCCCAACATGATTTTACGGCCGTGAAAGAGGTGTTATGGCCGTGATTCTACTTCTGCCTTATTTTCTTGTTCTTCTTTGATCCAAATGCATTGTAATAACTTTGGCTCTTCTTCCACTTTGCTATGCAACGTAAACGAGGTCTTTGCACTTGAACACTCATCCGTCCACGCTTGCATGAATCCTTCCATTGTCTGGTTGATTCTTTTGGCTCTTTGCCTAGTTATTGGTCCTACGGGCACGTGCAACGGGTCAACGCTCGTTGAGCCACTCCGGAACTCGTCACCTATGCTGTTATATGAGATTCCACCCCCATGCAACAACATGACCATGATTAGACTCATGCAAATGATCAAACGGATGCATATGTGAAGTGGCATGAAAAGATGCACCGGAGTCAAGAATTCATTCATCAGTATGGGAGTTCATAAACATGTTAATTTCACAGGGCTTGGGATCTAAAAGGACGTAAATCTTACCAGGTTTGCTATGTTTAGGTGACACAATGTTTGCCTCCCCTTATTCACTTCACTTTAGTTTATTTTTCTTCTTATAGCAATAACTAATGAAGTGTCCTAACTGCCTACACACATAACAATTTTTCCCTGCAACTTTGCCTCGTGATTTGGATCTACTTTTACCCTTCTTCTTGCCACTACTACTTTGCCTACTCCCACTAATTTTCCCGCTCCCACTATTACAACAACCTTTAGTTTGAATCCTACCTCTCATAAAGTAGACCTCCCATTGTTTTCTCCCACCTTTCTCAGCTCTTATCTCCTTATCCTTACTCTTAAGTGAATCAATAACTACCTCCAGGGTAAGGGTCTTCCTCCCATACTTGATAGCATTCTTAACATCCTTATATATATCAAGAATGACATTCAATAAAATTATGGTTTTATATTCTTCCTGCACTTTATCGCCACAGTTTGTGATAAATTGCACAAGTTTATTGAAAATATTAAGATTGTCATCTAATTCTTTTGAAAGATCGATTTTGAAACTGAAAAAGCTTTCAAGTAAAAAAAAAAAATTCGGGGTTAATTGTATTAAGTAAAGTTCTTGTAACTTTTTTCAAAGAGCTTCAGTCGTTTTGCGTTTACCAACATTTTGTAAAACACTATCAGATAAATGCAAGATGATAGAAGTATTAAGCAAGTTCATCAAATTCTTTTTCCTGTTCTTCAGTCATGGTAACGAAAAAGAATTATCAATTGCTTTTGAAACTTTTTGTTGAACCAAAATAACTTTAATTTTCTATTGCCATATAGAAAAATCACATTTTCCATTAAAGACACTCAAATCAAAATGACGTGTAGACAAATTTTCAAAATAAGCAACACAACAAAAGGAAAAATGTAGCTCGGAGAGAATTTCACACAGAAACCTAAAAGGGCTGCAATATATACACCGTTCTAGATTCTCAAGATTCGGTGAGACTCAAGGGATCTCAGGTCAAGAAAATATTTGAAACGAGTAAAGTCTAGGGAAGCAACAAGAAATGATCACCAAGATATATCAGGAATAGGTACAACACAGCAATATCCAAAATCACAGGTAATAGCAAATAAATCATATAACTAACTACAGGCAACCGCAAGTCTAATGGTCACCCCACACAATGACCTGCTATTATAGGAATTTAAAAGTGATCAACCAATTTACCAGAGCAGACTTTTCTGCGTCCATAATAAGGAGTGATGCTAAATTATTTGTTTATTCATGTGAATTTTGTAATTAGCAATCCTTTGAAATGGGCAGAAACAGTACCGAGCACGAACGGCCTTCAAAAAACTAAACTGTAATTGCAAAAACAACAATAAACCAAATCAGTCAAGAATTTTCAAACAGAAAAATTATGAAAATTCAGCGGAGAGATAATTTCGGCAATAAAATAGTGAACTCAAAGAACTCGAATCAGTGAGTTCGAAAAAATCAATTCCAAAACAAAGAATCACGCCAATCAGTCGAGCCCAAGCTCCGATAC